>CM002497.2:10822270-12321020 GCA_000573905.2 Oryza punctata
CTTGGGATAGCCCAATGCCTGTCCTTATCCATAGCCGATATGAAAGAAGATGAGCCGATGTTATCTTCGGCCGCATATTTTTGGTCAGACACCTTCAACACCTTCAACAGCCGATGTTATCTATGCTGGAAGAATTGCCCCCAAAATCCTTTAGCCATGTTGGTCCTGAAGGTAGTATGTGGCATCAAATGAACAGTTGCTCCTCCATCAACTAACATCTTCGACATTGGTCTACCGTTGACAAATCCCTTAATATACAATGGTTTTAGATGCCGATGTTAGATATCCTCTGGTTTATCAAATATAGCTTACTCTAGTGATAGTATTGGACTAGCCGATGGACTGGTTGTATCTTCATCAGCTGAATGAATGTTGTACTCTGCTGGTATCATAAACACCATATTAACTAAAGCTATTGCCTTCCCCTTAGCATATGCTAGAATTCTAGCTTTAACTTTATCGGCTTCAACTTCATTGGCCGGCACAGCTTTGGACTTAACACGTCACTCATTCCTCATCCTTCTTTCATCTGCTCTCTATTCCTCATCCTTTGAACCCTTCTCTTTTGATTTTTAGTAAAAATACCACTTGGGCACCATTGAGGGTTCTGAGTTTGTTCAGCTTGATGATCTCCAACCTCATCTTTAAAATAATCTTGATGAATCGGCCCCATTCTCTCATAAACTGATAACCTCTTTTGTTCTGGCCGATTCTCAAACTGTCTAGAACTACTAGCTTGAGAAGAATCGATCTACTGCCTAGGATCACTGCACCCAAGGAATTCCCTAATTGATGGCAACCTCATCCCTTCATTACAGCAAAACCTAAAGAATTCACAACTCCGGTGAGGATCAAATTCACCCTTATCACCTTGATAAAATGCATTATCTTGATAATATTCATCATGTTGATAATGCCTATCTTGATGATACTTATAACTTTGATAATTCTTATGGACTTGTCTCTCTTGTCTCTTATGATATTTATTAATCAGCTTGTTATATTGGTTGTTGGAGTTGGTCCAATGATTGTTTCTATCGGCCCTTTGTTCATCTAGCCTTGTGTGAACCAAGTTGACAGAAAAAGGGTCGCCATCAATCTTCATCGGCTTCTTACCATCATCAAATTTTATTCTACCTTGCTCAATAGCAGATTCATTAGTATGATGAGATCATGTGTTATGCCATTTGCAAAATCTCTCTTCTTTAATTCTTCAGCCGATGGAAGCACATGCCATACCGGTAACACAATCTGCTTCTCTTGTAGCAACAAGTCAAATATTCTATCGGCTTTGTTGATATCAAAATCATAATTCTCTTCTTTTCCATCATCTTTAATCCATTGATACATATTATTCTTCTTATTCCTTGACCATTCAGCCAAACTAATTTCTGGATCTTGACCTTCATCTGAATTAGAGGCGTAATTATGCATGTTATTAACCTTCTTCGCTGCTTTTCTTGCCTCCTGGAACCTTTGTTCGTGAGTCGATATTTCCTGAGCCAAATGTGCCAAGCTCTCAAAAATCTTGTGACGAAAATCCCTAGAAAGCTAAATCATCTAGTTATGAATCGGTCAAACTCAGGATGTAACATCTGTTCCTTGTATCCCTGAACCTTTGAATATAATCTAGCACCGATCCATCAACCTTCTGCCGAACTGTAGTCACTTGGGCAATGTCGCTTGACCGTCCAAATCTTTAGGAAAGACAAACTGGGACGTTTCCCTGTCCATATCTCATACGAGTGTAGAAGTCCATCTCTATGGAGCTTCTCCATGCGTTTCTCATTTATATGGCCCAAGCGACAATGCCAAATAAAAGTGGGATTCAAATCATTAGGAACCACCAGAAAATGCTTCAACATCCACACAACAAGTTGAGAAAGATGTTGTTCAACAGGTTGAACAAGTTGTTGTTGAACCAGTTATAGAACCACAAGTTTCACGAAGGTCCGAAAGTATACGGCGTAGACCTGCAAGGTATGCGTTGGTAACCACAGGACAACGTGAAATATTGTTGTTAGACAATGATGAACCTACAACCTATGAGGAAGCGATGGTGGGACCAGACTCTGAGAAATGGCTTGGAGCCATGAAATCCGAAATAGAATCCATGCATGACAATCAAGTTTGGAACTTGGTTGATCCACCTGATGGTGTAAAAGCTATTGAGTGCAAATGGGTCTTTAAGAAAAAGACAAATGTAGATGGAAATGTTCACATCTACAAGGCACGATTGGTGGCGAAAGGTTTTAGACAAATTCAAGGTGTTGATTATGATGAAACTTTCTCACCAGTCACCATGCTGAAATCTATTCGGATAGTTTTAGCGGTTGCTGCCTATTTCGATTATGAGATATGGCAAATTGATGTCAAAACAGCTTTCCTCAATGGAAATCTGGATGAGGATGTGTACATGACACAACCCAAGGGATTTGTCGATCCACAATCAGCTCAAAAGATATGCAAGTTACAGAAATCCATTTATGGGTTGAAACAAGCATCTCGGAGTTGGAATATTCATTTTGATGAAGTGGTCAAGGCGTTGGGCTTTGTCAAAAACGAAGAAGAGCCTTGTGTATACAAGAAGACTAGTGGGAGCATGCTGGCGTTTCTGATCCTATATGTAGATGACATATTATTGATTGGGAATGATATTCCTATGCTTGAATCCGTTAAGACATCGTTGAGAAATAGTTTTTCAATGAAGGACTTAGGGGAAGCAGCATACATTCTGGGCATAAGGATCTATAGAGATAGATCAAATAGGCTAATTGGATTAAGTCAGAGTACATACATTGACAAAGTGTTGAAAAGGTTCAACATGCAAGACTCCAAGAAAGGTTTCCTGCCAATGTCACATGGCATTAATCTTGGCAAGAATCAATGTCCTCAAACAACTGATGAGCGGAACAAGATGGGTGTGATTCCATTTGCTTCGGCAATTGAATCTATAATGTATGCTATGCTATGTACACGTCCAGATGTTTCATATGCACTTAGTGCAACAAGCCGATACCAATCAGATCCAGGTGAGAGTCACTGGATTGCTGTAAAGAATATCCTAAAGTACTTGAGAAGAACTAAGGATATGTTCCAGTCTATAGAGGAGAGGAAGAGCTTGTTGTAAATGGTTACACCGATGCTAGCTTCCAAACCGACAAAGATGATTTTAGATCGCACTCTGGATTTGTGTTCTGCCTGAATGGCGGCACTGTGAGTTGGAAGAGTTCTAAGCAAGATACAGTTGCTGACTCTACAACAGAAGCCGAGTACATTGCCGCTTCTGAAGCAGCAAAGGAGGCTGTTTGGATAAAGAAATTTGTTTCTCAACTAGGTGTGGTGTCTAGTGCTCTCAGTCCTATGGACCTTTATTGCGATAATAGTGGGGCCATTGCGTAAGCCAAGGAGCCTAGATCGCATCAAAAGTTCAAGCACATTTTACGGCGGTATCACCTCATTTGCGAGATAGTGGATAGAGGAGATGTGAAGATATGCAAAATACACACGGATTTGAACATTGCAAATCCGTTGACGAAGCCACTCCCTCAGCCTAAGCAAGAGACACACACTAGTGCGATGGGTATTAGATACGTGCATGATTGAATCTAGTGCAAGTGGGAGACTTTTAGTGATATGCCCTAGAGGCAATCATAGAGATGATTGTATCACAGACTATGTTTACATATTTATCTGATATTGTTCCTTGAAATAGATAATTCATTATTGGCTAATGAATATGTGATTCATTTATGAGACTCTTTATGTTAGATGTGGATCCCTGATCAAATATCATACGTGGAACAAATATGGTTAAATGATCAGCACTTGTATTGATTGATGATCATGTCTCATGGATCATGGTATGGAGATACCAAATTGATAATGTGGACACATGTTGTTGGATAGACCCGACATAAGACACTGCAAGAACTATTTGTGTAGTGCCATCAGTGGTCTCGATTAGTGTTGGTATAGAATTCTTAGACCTGAGATTATCATGGTTTCCAACATGTGTAGTGACTTACTTAGGGACTGCTAAACACTATTCCGTAACTGGATAATTATAAAAGTAGTCTTCGGGTGTGTTATGAAACATGTAGTGAGATATGAATAATCAAGATGGGATTTGTCCCTCATATGGAGAGATATCTCTGGGCCCCTCAATGTTATAGATTATGGAAATGCATGGCCATGCCAAAAGTGATTGAGGAGTCAATCGCAGGTTATATAATCTATCACAGGATCGAGTGAATGATTGAGCTATTAGAGGATGGCACATATCTAGCCTTGAGCTTAATCGATATCGTGAGGCACAGGGGTTCATACAAGTAAACACTAAAGGTTCAGCCGATATGATCTTTATGTATGCTCGGTGGGTCAATACGTTCTGCTAGGGGCCGCTGTTGACATGTGGACCGAAAAGGAGTTGTCGGGTTGCACCCGAGCGTGCATGAACCTACAGGGTCGCACGCTTAAAAGGTCGGAATAAAGGGATTGGATGGAGAACCAATATGCACTCAATTCGGATAGGGATCCGAGTAGGACTCCTATGGGCCTTGGAGGCCCGGACATGGTTCCTATATATACGTGAGGGGGTGTGGCCGGTGGTATTAACACATCACGCCACGTGAAACCCTAGCCGCCACTCCCCTCCACGAGCAAACCCTAGCCGCGCGCGGGTGCTAGCACATCTGCGCGTGGTGTTCCTTCCCTGGACATGTGGATACCGGTAGAGGTGCCGCTGTCTTGCAGTGCTGATCGGCGTGGGAGCACGGCGAGGAGAACGCACGAGGAGGAGAAGGTTGAGCCGCTGCGATCGACAACTTCCTCTACATCGGCGCGCGCTACGTCGCGAGGATTTCTTCGGCTCCTTAGCGCATACTTCCGCTGCGCAGCGCGTCGAGTGGTAACGATCTATGATCTCATACTTGCATGGTTCCTGGTTTACGCGGTAGAAAAAAAATTGTTTTATACTATCATAGCCTACGCGTATCCCAACAGTCTCCGCATTGCTTCCCCTCACGAAAATAACCGCCGTCGTTGTGGCTGGCGGCCCGAGTTGTCGCCAGTGGATCTGGCCGGCAGGAGGGGACGAAGATACACCCAAGTGAGGATGCGAGTCGCTGCCATCTTCCCTCTTCTCTTTCCCCTGCCCATCTCTCCATCCCACCCTCTTCCTCTCCTTCTCTGGC
Organism: Oryza punctata; assembly: GCA_000573905.2. Classification (NCBI taxonomy): domain Eukaryota; kingdom Viridiplantae; phylum Streptophyta; class Magnoliopsida; order Poales; family Poaceae; genus Oryza; species Oryza punctata. The sequence continues at coordinate 10,827,466 of CM002497.2, forward strand.
AGACGCGCATTTCCATCTAGGATCCCTTCTTCTCCCCCGATTATCTCCTTTCCCTATTTTGTAGTGTCGCCGTTGGGTGGGAAGAGGACGACGGCAGGAGGTCGCCACCGTGTGGAGTACGCCGGGGGCCACGATGAGGTATGGGTCGACAGCGTGAGAGCTCTGTCACCATCGAGAAGGGCATCAGATGCAGCCACGGCACCGTTGAGAATGCGGGGAGCTGCCAGATCCGGCGGTCCCGAGCTTAGGGGCCACAGGAGCTGGTGGCTTCCCGCCTCCTCCACAGCAGCAGCAAGACTTCCATGGAGATATTTGGCATGATAGCAGAGAACATTGTTTTGTCAACCATCTATAACTTGTTTCATTAATGTAGCCATCCAGAACTTTGTTTTTTTTTCCAGTGTAGCCGTCTTTAGCTATTTAGGTGAGACCAAAAGGTTATGTTTTGTGACGATATTAGTTTTGTCCAGTTTACAATTCTGAGATGTGCAATTATATTATGGTATCAACTCTATTATATAAGTTTAGAAATTACAAGTTCAGTTTTGTCAGTTTTGTAAGCAATAAAGATTACTCCTACCTAATTAGTTGTAAACCGGTTGTAGTGACTGCAGTGCAACTCTCAGGCAGAGCATGCTTGGTTGGTGCAGTTTGAATTTTTTTTTATTGTTGTTGTGAGCTTTTCGTTCCTGGGATTTAGTTCATGTCCCGAGATTAGTTTTTTGGTTGAATGAGAAATTGACGTGTACTCCTCTGAATAGAACAGTTGACTTCTAAATTTTGTTCCACTGGAAAACTCTGAATTATCGGTGCACTTGGGTTCCTCGTCCATCTTTCTATTGCACTAAGCTCTGAAGGTCCAGTAGTGTTTCCTTGTGGTGATATGACCATGGCTACCATTGATACAACCATTGCTCACATCAAGATTAAGTTGCTCAAGTGTTGGATTCTAATTCGACCACCTACTATAGTGCTGACTTTAAACGGTCGCCAAATATGCATACGAGCTCCGTCTTGGGTCCATGAGTACTTGATCGAAAGATCTCGGAATCCTCTTTTCAATGCATCCAGTCTCATCACCAAACTCCATCTCAGTCGGTCGTAATTGAAGAAACAGGGTGCTGCATCACTAGTAATGGGCCTATGGGCTTGTAACTTCGTCTGGGACCCTGACCCATGTAGGGCCCATGTGGGCTGCGCCCCAACCAGGTGGAGCACGACTCTAGGGACCTCTTGGTTGTCCTCTCACTTCCTTAAATAGCTAGGTATCCCTTTAGGGTTTCTCGGGTTTTGTTAGCTTAAAGTTTAGCCATTGCAACTTGCTTGCAGCGCGCGTGTCAGCCAGACCACCCGTCTGGTTGTCTTCGGAACCCCAACCTATCGTGTGTATTAAATTCCTATTTTGCAATATCACAATTATTTTATCTTGTTCTTGCTTGTTTCTTCAATTTGCTTGCAGGAATAAGGTTGATCTACACCGCAAGATCAACATCCCACGGAGAGGTGTATTGATCACTAAGGTGCAATACAACGTCTCGTACGGTTGTAGTCGGATCACCAACGTGTCTTCCAAATCATAGTTATCTCAACTCACTGAAAGATCGGACCAATCATAGCCTTCAACGCATCAAGTGGAGCTCAAGGTTTATCAAGTAGTATCAGAGCTTTCGTTGCTTGGTGAGTTTTTATTTATTTATAACCAGAAAATAGCCCAATAAAAAAATTTGCATCCATTACCTAGCCATATTTGTGCCATTGCATTGTTCCTTTTTGTTTTTGCATTGTTGAGTTTTGCATTGCATCAGCGTGTCGTGTTGCTAGTTTTAGAGTCTAGTTCGTTTAGAGTTTCGAGTTCTGGTCACGTCTAGTACCACTATTGCCACCGTCGCCGTGTCTTCATTGTCATCGGGATCTTCGAAAATGGAATGGTTCTGTTTTTCCTGTTTCGGGCAGTTGGTTTTGGAGTTGTATAAGTATTAGGGTTTACAGTGTGCTTGTGTCGTGTTTCTTTTGGTGAACATGAGGAAGGAGAAGGACGAGAGATAACAGATTAGATTAGTTTTTGGTAATAGATTGGATCAGCTGAAGATCATATTCCTTTTTTATCTCTTGCATGCGCACCAAATCCGGACACCTGCCGCATCCTTCCTGTTGTCGCCCTTTTGGCCGAGTCAAACTCCCTCCCCCCTCTCCTCCCACTTCCAAGCTATAACGTAACTTGGTAGACACCTTGGTGAAAACTTTTCGAGTATCGGATTGGAGATCCGTGTGAAAAAACAGAACCTATGGGATGAGAGCATTCCATTTTTGTATAATTTTAAGTTTAGGGTTTGGACTTTTACATTTGAGTCCTTGTACTTTTCTTATTTATATTTGAGTCCCTATAATTTTACATCGAGGTCCTTAAGTTGGTTTTTGGTGAAAAAATCAAAAAAAAAGGAAAAAAGGTAGAAAGGTGCTTTAAAAAAAGAAAAGAAAAGCCACACCAAAAAAAGAAGAGAAGAAAAGAGCAAAAAAAAGAAAGAAAGAAAAAGAAGGAAAAGAGAAAATCACTTGTTATATTTGTGACCACTTTCATGTATGAGAGTTGTGCTTAAGTTGAGCTATCTTGTGGTATCGTTGGTGTCTAGGCTCGCGTCTCTAGTATGTTCTAGCCTAGGACCAGCACGGTACTGATTTTGAACCATTATTCAACCTTGCATTCTCTGTTTTGAACATTTGTTATTCCTTTGCTACATATTTAAGCCTACTTGGGGCTCCACATATTTGATTGCAGTCGTACAGTAAGTGTTTGCTAAGGCATCGATACATCCAACCTCTATTAGGACTAGGTTGAGTCAGTGTGGTCACCATTCCGCTTGCTTTGGTAAGATCTTGTAAGAGCTTGGTTAAAAGCTTGAGTTTGTGTGATATTTGAGCCTCCACTACCTTGTAGTTGATAGGAGTGTGCATATTCTTGTGTGTGTTTCTTGTTTGCTACTCACCATAGCAGGATTGCACAAGGGGATATGAGATGGTCATGCTCAACATCGAATTCTTCACCTTCGACGAGATACGACAACTTCTCCACGTGATGCATATTTGGTATCGGACTATAATTTTGCTCGAGTTGAATCTAAGTTACCATTCTACGATGGTAAGTACGATTCGGTTGCTTATGTTGATTGGGAGCTAGCAGTAGACAATGAATTTAGTTTTTTGGTTTGGCTTAGATTAATCTGTCAAGAACAGTTTCGCCGCTAGATCGGTTTGTAAGACCCAACCTTGTGAGCTTAATCATTCATCTGCAATTTTGGTTGCAATCTATCTTTGTTCTTGTTTGTGTTCTTCGATTTGCAAGCAGGGATTAGCCTTCTTGGCGAGGTCAACCGGTTTCGGTTCGGTTGATAACCAGAGGAGACGTGGTGCTGCGATTGCGGGGCTCAGGAACGTGCTTGTTGAAGAAGCCGGATCGATTTGTGTCGCGACTCCACCAAAATCGTTGATTATCAGAACCTTTCGGAAGATTAGGAACCCTTGTCCACATCACGTGGTATCAGAGCTCTAGGTTCACCGTCAGGTTCGCTCAGTTTCTTTACCCTATTTTAGTTTTTGATTTCGCCGTTATCCTAGAGTCTACAGAAAAGCTAAAAAAATTATAGTCGATAGTCTCTTCTTAACCTAGACCGTGTTTAGCCTTTGCATGATCCTTTTTAGACTCCGTAGTGTTGAGTTTGAGTCCTAGTTTAAGTTCTTGTTGCTGGTTTAGTTCGTGTTTTAGTCTAGTCGTGTGTTTTCCTTTGTAACCCTAACCACCACCATCTTTCACGCTGTTTGTTAGGGTTCATCCTTTGAGAAACCATTTCCGCCATCATAAACACTTACCAAAATCACCACGCAACACCAGAACACCTTCCCAAACTCCACTGCCACCATATCCATCTCCGCCGCCAAAACCGATTAGGTTATATCCCCTCTGGAAAACCTAGTCGAAAGTCACAACAGCCATAACTTTTGCATACGGATTCAGAATCAGGCAAAATTTAACTTTTGGATAAGAGAAAAAAATTTTACATCCATTTTCCCCCGTCTTTAGCGGGTTTGGCAAAATCAGAATTCCAAAATTTGGCTTGCAAAATTGTCTGTTCGAGCTCTCAAGATTCTACACTCCCTTAATAGTGGTTCCAGAAAATTCCGTAGGCTGTAACTTTGTGGTGTGCCTATTTTCGTGCTCCTAGAAAAGAAAAAAATAAAAGAAAAAAAAGAAAAGTTGATTTCCACTAGTGCCTCGAGCTCACGACGTGCTCCGTTGAGCTTATCGGCCTTACGGTTTTGCTGTTTTTGCTGAAACTCGCCGAAGCTTGCCTGTCCGTCTTTCCTAGCTGTTTACCAATGTCATATTCCTTTGCACCATTATTGGTACCACTACTGCCTAGGACACATCTAGACCAGCAAATGAGGGCAAGTGACTTGGGATTTCTTATTCAGCATTACTATCTGTCATTGGATTGTGTACCACTCACATATATTTGGCCTTCCTAGCTCTACATATTACTTCTGGGCAGCACAGGTTCTTGATCCTTGCAATCGCTGATTACGCCTTCCAGGTATCCTTTGCTTTGCTGGTAAGAGCCTTATAAGGGCTTGATAAGGTGGTCCATATTGCTGAGTTGTTGAGAGGTACCACTACACCTGTGTAGTAGATTATTAGGGATAACCTTCACCGTTGGTTGCTGTTTTTGTGTTTCAATGGCAGGAGATCATGAGGAGACAACTCCTAAGGATTTTGCTGACTGTGTCAGTCAAGAGCAACTACGAACTGTTGTAGGAAATGTTCAAAAAGAGATGATGGAGGCAGTCACAAGGGCTGTCCAAGAAGCCATCATTAACCTCGACCTCGGCAAACACATGGAGAGGTTGGACAAGCGGGTGTCTACGCTAACTGATCGGGTTGCTGCTTTGGAGACTCGACAACCATCCAATGAGGAAGTGAATGGCAACAACACCGGTGGGTATCCAGAAGACACGGTGTTCGATTCCAATGGTAATGTAGATAAACGAGCTACACGACAAGCACTGTTACACCGTCGTCTTCGCTTCAACATGACAGGTATGGGTGGCACTCAACACCACCACCAACAAGGTAATAATAATAATAATCGTGTGCCCGATGATCCTTATGCTAAGGTTAAGTTTAAAATACCTACCTTTTCGGGTTATTATGATGCTGAGAAATACCTTGATTGGGAGATGACAGTAGAGCAAAAATTTAGTGCCCATCTTGTGCCTGAGCAACATAGAGTTCGACAAGCTAGTAGTGAGTTTAAAGATTTTGCTATCATTTGGTGGACTGGGTTAGCTGCTGAGTGTGTTTTACCTACTAATTGGGAAGAACTTAAAGTAGCTATGCGTGATAGATTTGTTCCTCCATCCTATCATAGAGAGTTACGCAAGAAACTGATGTGTTTAGAACAAGGGGATAAATCTGTAAAGGATTACTATGGTGAGCTACAAAAGGGATTAATGCGTTGTAGCATTGTGGAGTGGACCGAGGATGCCATTTGTCGTTTTTATTCGGGTTGGAGGGTTGAAATCCAGAATATAGTTGATTATAAGGAATTTAACACTGTCAACCAGTTGTTTCAGTTTGCTATGCTTGCAGAGAAGGAATTGTAGGGGCGTGATCAGCAGGGCAAGAACAAACGACCAGCTGCATACGGAGTTTCTGCAGTGCCAAAACCACCTCCACCATGACCAGCAGGTTCAGGTAAAAGTCCTTCGTGAGTACCCGCTAAGAGTGCTTCATCCATCGCTTCGACGGGACGCACTCCAAACATTCAGTGCCACTGCTGCCAAGGATTTGGCCACGTGCAGAAAGATTGTCATAGTCAACGAGCATACATTGCCACAGAAGATGGCTATACCAGCACCTCCGATGTTGAAGATGATGAAGCAGAAGAGGAGGAAGGAGTTGATGCTGAGGAGGGTGAATTCTTTGGGCGTGAGTACACAGCGGCCTACATGAACATTATTGTACAGCGAGTGCTTAGCACGCAGGTACAACAATCTGAAAGGTTGCAACGCCATAATTTGTTCCAGATTTTCTTTGTCATCAACAATCGTCGTGCACGTGTGATCATTGATGGAGATAGCTGCAATAATTTGGTGAGTTCTGACTTGGTCAAGAAGCTTGGTTTGACCACACGCCCACGCCCACATCCATACCATATTCAGTGGTTAAATGATTCTGGAAAAGCAAAGGTGACACGATCTTGCAGAATTTCGTTTTCCATTGGTTCATATGTTGATTCTGTTGATTGTGATGTGGTTCCTATGCAAGCGTGTTCACTTTTGTTGGGTCGTCCTTGGGAACATGATAATGATGCTACACACTTATGTGACCATGGCTACTACGGATACAACCATTGTTCACATCATGGATCAACAAGAAGATAGCAAGATCAACTCCTCCAAGTGCTGGAATCCAATTCGGCCACCTGTAGCAACGTTGACTTCGAACGGCCGCCAAATCATCATACGAGCTCCATTTTCCGCCCGTGAGTACTTGATGGAAAGGTCTCGGAGTCCTCTTTCCAATGGATCTAGCCTCATTGCCAAATTCCATCTCAGTTGGCCGCAATTACAGAAACAAGGTGCTACGTCACCTATAATGGGTCTATGGGCTTGTAACTTCATCTGGGACCCCGGCCCATGAGGGGCCCATGTGGGGTACGCCCCAAACAGGTGGAGCACGACCCTAGGGCTCCCTAGGTCATCCTCCCACCTCCATAAATAGCTAGGTACCCCTTTAGGGTTTCTTGGGGGTTTTGTTAGATTAAAGTTTAGCCATTGCTACTTGCTTGCAGCGCGCGTGTCGGCTAGACCGTCCGTCTGCTTGTTCTTCGGAACCCCAACTTATCATTTGTATTCATTTCCTATTTGCAATTCAGATTGCTTTTATCTTGTTCTTGCTAGTTTCTTCGATTTGGTTGCAGGAATAAGGTTGATCTGCATCGATAAGATCAACAACCCACGGAGAGGTGTATCGATCGCTAAGGCGCAACACAACGTCTTGTACGGTTGTAGTCGGATCGTCAACGTGTCTCCCAAATCGTAGTTATCTCAACTCACCGAAAGATCGGGCCAAATCATATCCTTGAGCGCATCGAGTGGAGCTCAGGGTTTATCAACCATTGGAGACGGTGTATCGGTTGCTAAGGCGCAGTGTCCTTGGATAGTTGTAGTCGGACCGTGAACGTCGTCTTCATCCAATCGAGTTATCACCTCTCATCGAAAGATCGAGACACAAACCCTAACGGGTTCACATCACACACCATGGTAGAAGTAATAGATACAGTTTTGTGCATAAGGAAAGAAAATTACTTTGGTTCCATTAACCCCTGCTGAAATTGTAGAAGCTGATAAAGAACATGTTGCTAGTTTGAACTTGATGCATCTGAAAATCAGCAAGTTGCTAAATCTGTTTTTCCACCTATGAGACGGATAGAGCACCACTCGGGAGAAGAAGATGAGCTTGAGTCGAGGATGACTTCAATTCAAGAGGGGGAGGATGATGCAGACATCATTCCTTTGGATATACACAACAATCCTTCATTGGTCATTCAAGCGAGGACGTTCAAGTCAAGGTGGAGGCCCAAAGACGTTCAAGTCAAGGTGGAGGCCCAAACCAAGTCGACTTCGAGTCCGTTTGGAGTCCAGGACCAGTCTGCACTAAAACAGGCGCCCAGGTTGCATACGTGCTCGGATTGGGGCGTTCTTTATATAGATGGAAAGCTAAGAAGATAAAATTTCCAATGGTTCTGGTCCCATATCTAAATTCATTACGAGTCATCAGGAATTAACCAAACAAGTTGACGTTCAGAATTTGTTCTGGCATTGCGACGTCGTATTTGGGCCTTTGGGCCATGTATCGTGTTGGAGGCCATTAGGGTTGCGTGAAGGGGTGCTTGCACGACCCTAAACTCCATATATTAGTAGCCTTCGCCATCTTTAGTTTTTGGGTTTTGCTTAGATTAATCTGTCAAGAAGAGTTTCACCGCTAGATCGGTTTGTAAGAACCTAACTTGTGAGCTTAATCATTCATCTGCAATTTTAGTTGCAATCTATCTTTGTTCTTGTTTGTATTCTTTGATTTGCAAGTAGGGATTAGCCTTCTTGGCGAGGTCAACCGGGTTTCGGTTCGGTTGATAACCAGAGGAGACGTGGTGCTGCGATTGCGGGGCTCAGAAACGTGCTTGTTCAAGAAGCTAGATCGATTTGTGTCGCGACTCTACCAAAATGTTGATTACCAGAACCGTTCGGAAGATTAGGAACCCTTGTCCACATCATATTCCTCCATACCGCAACTAATGAATGAATATGTTATTCCTGTTGTTAATTCTTTCTACGCTGATTTTAAGCATGTTGTTCAAATTGCTAATGAAGTTCAGGAATGTGAATTGCTATCTTCTTTAAGTACTTTGGGCTATGTTCTATTTGATAACTTTTGTGAGCTCGATAAATTGAGGGAGAAAATATTTGCTATTAATTTGCCATGTCCAACTAATACTATATTCCATATATTTGGGCAATATAATGATAGAGGAATATATTTGGTGCATAAAGTTTATATATGCTCAGATTTAGAACCTTCTTTATCGGTGGATAAAAATTTCAAGCTAGAGGAACATGTTATTGCTAATCATGTTATCTCGAATTTCTCTAGTTTTGGTTGGAAGAAACATGTTGTTTTAAATGGACTATGCGAAGAGCACCAACCATATGGAAAACCGAGGACGGTTTTCCGTGAATAAGGGGAGGATGATGTGACCATGGCTACCATTGATACAACCATTGCTCACATCAAGATCAAGTTGCCCAAGTGCTGGAATCCAATTCGTCACCTGCTACAGTGCTGACTTCAAACAACCGCCAAATGTGCATATGAGCTCCGTTTTGGGTCCATGAGTACTTGATAGAAATCTCTCGGAATCCTTTTTCCAATGCATCTAGCCTCATCGCAAAACACCTTCTCAGTCGGCCGCAATTGAAGAAATAAGGTGCTGCGTCACCAGTAATGGGCCCATGGGTTTATAACTTCGTCTCGGACCCCGGCCCATGCGGGTCCCATGTGGGCTGCGCCCCAACCTGGTGGAGTGCGACCTAGAGACCCCTTGGTCATCCTCCCACATCCTTAAATAGCTAGGTACCTTTTTAGGGTTTCTCGGGTTTCGTTAGATTAAAGTTTAGCCATTGCTACTTGCTTGCAGTGTCGGCTAAACCGCCCGTCTGCTTGTCTTCGGAACCCCAACCTATCGTGTGTATTCGATTCCTATTTTGCAATATCAGATTGCTTTTGTCTTGTTCTTGCTTGTTTCTTTGATTTTCTTGCATGAATAAGATTGATTTACACCGCAAGATCAACAACCCACGGAGAGATTTATCGATCGCTAAGGTGCAACACAATGTCACGTACGGTTGTAGTCGGATTATCAACGTGTCTCCTAAATCATAGTTATCTCAACTCACCGAAAGATCGGGCCAATCATAGCCTTGAGTGCATCGAGTGGAGCTCAGGGTTTATCAAGTGGGTGCAGTGCTTTTTTTTTGGAACCAGGGTTTTGTGCTAAGCAAGACTTAGTAGCAATATTTTGCCCTGAAGCTTGATTACTTGTGTATTCAAATATTCGTAGAATAATTTATTGCTCTGATATCTGAACCAAACTAAAAGAAAATAGTTGTATCATCTACTGTGCTCTCTATTGAGTTACTGCATCTTCTATTTTGTACTGAAATGAATATTTTAAGTGTCCCTTGATGTTTTGTACCCATCAATATACAAAAAATCCAAATACATCCAAATTCTTGTTAGTTTTGTTAGCAATGAAGAGTACTTAATTTAGCTAAATGGACTTCCTGGATTTGTACTTCTGTTTTTGTTTTTGTCTTTGTCTTTGTCTTTTTTTAAAAAAATATGCCTGCCATATTAATCAAGTTGATGCGCAATCTACATGATAATAATTATTAAATCATATTATTTAGGTCTAGAGTACTTTTGTTAGGCACTAGTCCAGATGAATTTGCTTGTTTGCTTATGCCTGCCATCCATTATAAGTATACCTAACACTAAGATCGTTAACTGTTTCACACGTAGGGGTAGAGAGACAAATCGTGTAATGGTTGCTCATTGATTATTCTTCAATATATATAATCTTGTTAAATATTGTTTGCCCGGGCGCGTAAAGTCGCGCAATCATAGCAGCAAGAACATATACCCCGGCCGATCGCAAGAAATGCCGGCCAAGATTACTACTCATGTTGCTTTTGTTGATTTTTACAAATCAAGCCTCTGAATGATCTCATCATGTGCCAAATTTTCTCTTCTTTTTTTCTGAAAGAAAATTTGAAACACTAGTACAAGATTAGGTAGCCTACAATTCTCTTTCTACCAATAAATACCTTTTTTTTAGTCAATGCACGAATGCAACATTGATTATGCACACAAAAGGTTGCAAGTTTGCAACGGGAGAGCTTCAATTATCATGTGGCAGGCAGTATGAAAAACTTTAAAATCAAGAAGTTGATTTAGATTTTGTGATGAAAATATTGGTGGTTTGCTAATGTTAATTTAGAGATTTTTGAGATGGTTGATTTTGTGAAGTGTGCAGTTTCGGTTGACCCTGGCGGTCAGACCGGCTGAGTGCCGCCGGTCAGACCACAGGTGTTGCGGCGGTCAGACCGGCAGGATCCTAGTCAATGTCGATTTCGGGTTAGTTTGTTGGATTTGGATATTTCCTTCGGGGATTTGGCTTCTAGATGATTTCTATGCATATGGATACTGTTGTTATACTAATGTGAGTCAAGTTGGGTTGAACTTGGGCTCAGAATATGGTTTCTTGGTTGTTGCATGTGCAGGTGTTGCTTGAGACCTCGGGAGAGTGTTGCCGGTGATAGATCGGAGTCGACTTGGGAGAAGTTGATATCCAGGGATCATAAGTTCATGCGGGATACTAAAGGCTAGAGGACAATGCACGTGGTGATGAAGAAATCTATATGGTATACAAGAGGGATTGTGTACGTATGGAAAGAGGAGTCGAATTTGGAAGGGAGTCCGAATTTGGGAAGTTTGATTGAGATAAGGAAAGAGATAAGTTGTTTACTTGCAAGAGAGGCTTTCCTACGTGGGTTAGAAGTCCTAACTTGTGTTAGATCCGTGGGCTTTGCACAGCCTACTTCATGTATAAATAGAGAGGGAGGGTGAGGCCTCTCGGTATCGGTTTTAGAGAGACTAAAGTTGAGAGAAAGTTAGGGTTTCGAATTTAGTTCGAGATTTTGGTGAGGAGTGCTGTTGGTGCACTTTGTAAACACTAGTTGATGCAATAAAGTCGAAAAGTTTCAATCTACATCTTCGAGTTTGTCATCTACCGGTGTTTCTGGATACCGACGGTCTAACCGCAGGTGTGCATACGGTCTGACCGGTGGGAGAGCGGCGGTCTGACCGCAAATGATCGGGCGGTCTGACCGGCGAGGCTACAGCGGTCTGACCGGCGGCAGCAGGGCGGTTTGACCGGCGGCGACAGGACTTCGTCGACGTCTTCATTCGAGGGTAATCTCTAATTCCGCAAAAGATTTTTGGGTTTTTGGTTTTCCCTACCATTCACCCCCCTCTAGTAGGTTTGCTTGGTCTTGTGCAATCTTACAAGTGGTATCAGAGTAACGTTTTTCTATTTGATCTTTACCGGTCTTTAGATTTGTTGCCATGGCTAAAAAGTTTTCAAGCAAACCTCATATTTACAATGGAGAAGAAAAATATGGAGTCTTACATTACATCTCAAGGCTATGATATCTGGATGAAAGTTGCTACAGTTTCTGAGATTCCTGATTGTATTGAAACTATTGCGCAGAAAACTGATTTTGAAAACAATTGTAAAGCACGAAATATTCTTCTTAGTGGGATTTCTCGTTCTGATTTTGATCGTGTTTCACATCTTGCAACTACTATTGAGATTTGGAAAGCTTTAACTAATTTTCATACTGTATCTACTAACATTAAGGAGTTGCGAAAAGATGTTTTCAAAAAGGACTACATTAAATTTGAAATGAGTTTGGGCGAGTCTTTGGATGATTATTTGGGATGTTTCAATAAAATTTTGAGTGATCTTAGATCTGTTGATGATTCTTATGATGTTAACTATTCTCAATCTGAGGTTGCTCATCACTTTATGAATGGTCTTGATATTAGAGTTTGGGATGCTAAAGTGACTTCTATTCAGAAATCTGTTGACATGAACACTTTGACTTTGGATGTTCTTTATACTAAATTGAAAACCTATGAGATGAATATTCTTTCAAAAAGAACAGATTCGAAATCTACTGCTTTGGTGTCTTCATCTGGATCTTCTTTGGATAGTTCTCCTAAAGATGTATTTGCTGTTTTTAATGCCATGTCCGATCATCAACTGGAAGAGATCAGTGAGGAGGACTTGGTTTTGGTTGCTAATAGATTTTCTCGAGCTATAAGTAATGTTAGGTATGTAAAATCAAAGATATTTTTGATTGTTATTCTATGATGAACAATTGGAATTGGAGATTATTGGTTTTGATATTTGGAATTTATTTGCATAGTGGTTTTGGAGATGATTGGATTTTACAGGTGATATACAGGTATTACTGGATTGGGTCCAGTCAGACCGGGCGGTGGCTGCCGGTCAGACCGGCGTGTATTGCACGGTCAGACCGGCGCAGCCCGCGGTCTGACCGGCCGACATTGTGTTGGTTTCGGTTTCGGGTTGTTTGTTTGGATATCCGTGATTGTTTCATGAATATGACTTCTAGATGGATACTATGCGTATGTAATACTGTTGTTTGCTAACAATGAGTCAAGTTGAGGATAGCTTGGTCTCGAAATATGGTTTCTTTGTTTTTTTGACGTGTAGGTGAATTAACGCCGGGAGAGTATTTGCGGTGATGGACCGGGAGTCGGCTTGGGGATAAGACGCCGTCCAGGGTGGTCAGAGGTCATGCGGGATACTAAGGCTAGAGTTCAATGCACGTGGAAGGTGAAGGTTCTATATGGCATATGATGGAGGTATTGTGTGCGTATGGGATACGGAGTCGAATTTGGAAGGAGTCCAAATTTGGTAGGATTGTTTACGTAAAGTTTGTTTCTTGTACGAGAAGGTTTCCTAGGATGATTAGGACTTCTAGTATGAGTTTGATTCGTGGTTTTAGGCTGTCTACCTTGGGTATAAATAGAGAGGGAGCGTGAGGCTTCCCGGTATCGCTTTTGAGAGCAATTGAGTTGATAGTTTTGTTAGGGTTTCGAGTTTAGTCGAGATTTTTGTAAGGAGTGCTGTTGGTGCACTTTGTAAACACAGAGAGAATCAATAAAGTTGTCATCCACTTTAAGAGTTCTTCGATTTGTGTTTTACCAGGCTTCGGCGGTCCAACCGGCGGTCAGACCGGTGGCAAGACGGCGGTCAGACCGACGGCGTCAACAAGCTGAGGCAGGCGATCTCGGCGGTTCGATCGGAGTTCAATCTCAGTCAGACCGACGTGTACCAGGCGATCAGACCGACGCAACATCTTCGGTCAGACCGCAATCCGTCGAATTTGAGGGTAACTTTTATTTCCGCTAAAAGTTTTGGTTTTTGGTCATATCAACCATTCACCCCCCTGGTTGGCTTAGTTCTTGCTGTTCGATTCTACAAGTGGTATCAGAGCCTTGTTTTCTTCTTTGGATTTTAATCAATCTAGAGTTTTTGCCATGGCTGCTAATAGGTTTTCAACTAAGCCTCATATTTTCGATGGAACGGATTTTTCTCATTGGTGTAGTAGAATGCAGTCTTATATTATGGCTGAGGATTATGATATTTGGAGAAAAGATTCTCATCCTTATGAGATCTCTGAACAAATTAATACTGCTGCTTTAAAAACTGAGTTTGAACAAAATTACAAAGCTCGCAATATTCTTTTGAGTGCGATTTCTCGTTCGGATTATGATCGTGTTGCTCATCTTCAAACTGCCCATGAGATTTGGATTGCTTTGATTAATTTTCATCAAGGAACAAATAACATTCAAGAACTTCGTCGAGATCTTTTCAAAAAGAGTATATTAAATTTGAGATGAAATCTGGACAAGCTTTGGATGACTATCTTTCTAGGTTTAATAAAATCTTGAATGATCTTAGATGTGTTGATTCTTCTTATGATGTTAATTATACACAATTTAAGATTTCTCGCCACTTTTTGATTGGTCTTGACATGTCTATTTGGGAGATGAAAGTTACATCTATTCAGGAGTCTGTTGATATGTCTACTTTGACTTTGGATTCGCTTTACACAAAACTAAAAACACAAGAGATGAATATTCTTTCTCATAAAATTGATTCTAAGTCGAGTGCTTTGGTCTCTTCCTCAACTTCTTTGGATGTTGATGCTTTTTCATCAAAGTCTTCCGTATTTGCTTTATTTAATGCCATGTCCGATGATCAACTCGAACAGTTTGAGGAGGAGGACTTGGTTTTATTATCTAACAGACTTTCTCGAGCTGTGACTAATGTTAGGTACAGGAAAAGAGGTGGACCAAATCGTTGCTTTGAATGTGGTGCTACGGATCACTTTCATTCACGTTGTCCTAAGCTTGGGAGAAATAGGAGGGAAGATAATGGTGATGAGAAGACCAATGACAACAAGCCAAAGAGCACAGTTAGAGGAGGAAAGAAGATCAGGGAGACTCTCAAAAAGGTTTTTGATCAAGTCTACGCCGCGTTTGAGCCATTAAGCGATGTAGATGGTGAGAGTGGAGATGATGATAAGGGAAAGAACATCTCCGGTGTTTGCTTCATGGCGCGTGGTGAATCGGATTCAGAGTGTGAAGACAATGAGGTAAGTGCTCTTGAAGAAGCTATTAATATTTTGAGTGCAAAAAATATGAAGTGTGAGAAGATGTATAGAAAACAAGAGTTTATCATTGAATCTCTTAATTCTAAAATTGATAGATTAAAATCTCTTATTCCTAATGATGATGATTGTCAAAGTTGTGAGGTTTTAATGAATGAAATTTCTAAAATTAGAGATGTCAATGCTGCACATGATTTGAAAAATAAATCTTCTCTTGCTCTTAATTTTGCTTTGCACACACACACTTTGGATGAGTTGATTTTAACTAAGAAGTTGTTGCAAAAATATCAAATTGCTTTTCATGCTTGTTTGATGTTTAACATGATTTGTGCCAAAAAGTTAAAACAACCTCATGATGTTTTGGATTGCTCAACATGTACTTTGAATAAGTTAAAATTAAAAGATGCTTTAGGTCATGTTGAGTACATGGAAGATGCTGTGAAAAACAATGAAGTGCTTTCTTGCCCCAAGTGTCGTAAAAGTAAAGGTGTCATGATAGATTGTGAAAACTGTGCTATTTTGGAAAAACAGGTTTCTTATTTGAAAAATTTTTTGCTAAGATTTTCTGATGGTAAAAAGAACCTCAACATGATCCTAGATCAATATAAGGTTAGCACACATAACCGTGGTTTAGGTTTTAATCCTTATGCTCATCATACTAGACATCCTCCTGTTGTGTTAGGTGTTGGTGCTAGAAGTGGTGAAATTTTATTAAACCTGAAACTAATAACACTGTGTTTAAATCTGCTGGCATCATGTCTACTTTGAGTGCATCTTCTTCAAAATCCAATGTTGTGCATGCAAAATCTCCTGTTGTTGCTGGTGTCGCTAAGTCATCTAATTCTACCAATGTTTCTACTCATCGTGAAAAATATACTTGCTCGTTTTGTGGCAAAGATGGATATGTTGTTGGTTTTTGTTTCAGATTAGCTCATAAACAGAAAAAGGAGAGAGAGATTGCTTTTGCAAAATTAAAGTGGCGAAAATCTGGTTTTCCCTCCAGGAAACCGGTCAGACCGCAATGGGTCCCGCGGTCAGACCGGCGACCGGTTAGGCCGGCGGTACAAAAGCGGTTAGACCGGCCCTCGGTCAGACTGGCCACTGTACCTCGGTCAGACCGGTCTCGGAGAAATTTTTCTGAAAATTCTCAAACAGTTTTTGCACGTGGATATATGCCTATTGGATCTTCTGGTCGTGTGTCTCAGTACTGGATCTTCTGGTCGACTTCTGCTTGTGTGTAGACGTTGGTGGCAAGGAAGGAGAACGTGTGGATCGTGGATTCCGGTTGTTCGAGGCACATGACCGGTGATAAAAATTGGTTCTCCTCCCTCAAACGGGCATCCAAGACGGTACTTCTACTAGTGCCGTTCTCGCTACAGGTTTGGTTAAGGTAAATGACAAATTTGAATTGAAGAATGTAGCTTTGGTTGAGGACTTAAAGTATAATTTGCTTTCAGTTTCACAAATTCTTGATGAAGATTTTGAGGTTCATTTTAAGAAAACTGGAAGTAAAGTTTTTGATTCTCGTGGTGATTCTGTGTTGAATATTTCTCGCAATGGTAGAGTGTTTAAAGCTGATTTTGAAAATCCTATTTCACCTGTGGTAACATGTTTGGTTGCTAAGTTTAGTAAAGATGTGATGTTTAGGCATCGTAGACTTGGACATGTTGGTTTTGATCATCTCACGAGGTTAAGTGGTTTGGATCTTGTTCGTGGTTTGCCTAAACTTAAGAAAGATCTTGATTTGGTTTGCACACCGTGTCGTCATGCTAAGATGGTTGCTTCTTCACATGCTCCTATTGTTTCTGTGATGACTGATGCACCAGGACAGCTATTACACATGGACACTATTGGTCTAGCTAGAGTGCAATCAGTTGGAGGAAAGTGGTATGTGTTGGTTATTGTTGACGATTTTTCTAGATATTCTTGGGTTTTCTTTATGGCAACTAAGGATGAGGCATTTCAACACTTTCGTGGTTTGTTTCTTCGATTGGATCTTGAATCTCCTGGTTCTTTGAAAAGAATTCGAAGTGATAATGGTGCTGAATTCAAAAATGCTTCATTTGAACTGTTTTGCAACGAAAGAGGTCTTGAACATGAATTTTCTTCTCCTCGTGCTCCGCAACAAAATGGTGCTGTTGAAAGAAAGAATCGTGTTTTGGTTGAGATGGGTAAAATGATGTTGGATGAGTATCACACTCCTAGAAAATTTTCGGCTGAGGCGATTAACACCGCATGCTATATTTCAAATCGGGTTTTCTTGAGATCAAAACTTGGAAAAACTTCTTATGAGCTTCGATTTGGACATCAACCCAAAGTTTCACATTTGCGTGTTTTTGGTTGCAAATGCTTTCTCTTCAAATCTGGAAATTTGGATAAGTTTGAGGCACGCTCAACCGATGGAATGTTTCTTTGTTACCCTGCACACTCTCGTGGCTATCGTGTACTTATTTTGGAGACTAACAAAATCGTTGAGACTTGTGAAGTTTCTTTTGATGAGGCTAGTCCAGGTACTAGACCCGATATTGAAGGTACACTGTCACAGGTTTAGGGGGAGGATGGTCGTATTTTTGAAGACGAGAGCGACGACGACGATGAGGTCGGCTCGGCCGGTCGGTCAGGGTCGTCGGCTGAGGGTTCTGTTGACGCTGTTCGAGATGGTCCTCCAGAGATTTCAACTTCGATCGGTACTGATACAGAACGTGAATCAACTTCAGAAGTCGCTTCTCCTTTGCACATTCAACGATGACATCCGCCAGAACAAATCATTGGTAATTTAGATGAGCGGACTACTAGGTCTAAGGTAACGACTCATGATGTTTGTGCAAATTCTGCATTTTTTGCTTCTTTTGAACCCAAAGATGTGTCACATGCATTAACTGATGAATCGTGGATTAATGCCATGTATGAAGAACTTGAAAATTTTGAGAGAAATAAAGTTTGGACTTTAGTTGAACCACCTTCTGGACATAATATTATTGGAACCAAGTGGGTTTTCAAAAATAAACAAAATGAGGATGGTTTGATTGTGAGAAATAAAGCTAGACTTGTTGCTCAAGGTTTTACTCAGGTGGAGGGTTTGGATTTTGATGAAACTTTTGCTCCTGTGGCTAGAATTGAGGCAATTAGAGTTTTGTTGGCTTTTGCAGCATCAAAAGGTTTTAAATTGTATCAAATGGATGTGAAAAGTGCTTTTCTAAATGGTTTTATACAGGAGGAAGTTTATGTCAAACAACCACCTGGTTTTGAAAATCCTGATTTTCCCAACCATGTTTTTAAATTGTCTAAAGCTTTGTATGGTTTGAAACAAGCACCTAGAGAATGGTATGATAGGCTTAAGAACTTTTTGCTTGCAAAAGGTTTTACAATGGGAAAGGTTGACAAAACTCTTTTTGTTCTTAAGCATGTTGATAATCAACTGTTCGTTCAGATTTATGTGGATGATATCATCTTTGGTTGTTCGACTCACGCTTCGGTTGTAGAGTTTGCTGAGACTATGCACAGGGAATTTGAGATGAGCATGATGGGTGAGTTATCGTACTTTTTGGGATTGCAAGTTAAGCAAACACCTCAAGGTATATTTGTGCATCGAACGAAGTATACGAAGGATCTTTTGAGAATGTTCAAGATGGAGAATTGCAAGCCAATTTCAACACCAATTGGTTCTAAAGCTGTGTTGGATCCTGATGAAGATGGTGAAGCTGTTAATCAAAAGGAGTATAGAAGTATGATTGGATCATTGTTATATCTAACTGCTTCTAGGCCAGACATACAATTTGCTGTGTGTTTATGTCGCGCTTTCAAGCTTCTCCTCGTGCTTCACATCGTCAAGCGGTCAAGCGAATAATGAGGTATTTAAATCATACACTTGAGTTTGGAATTTGGTATTCTACTTCATCTTCTATATGCTTAAGTGGATATTCAGATGCTGATTTTGGTGGTTGTAGAATTGATAGGAAAAGTACTAGTGAAACATGTCATTTTCTTGGTACATCATTGATTGCATGGTCTTCTAGGAAACAATCTAGTGTTGCTCAATCAACTGCTGAATCCGAATATGTTGCTGCTGCTAGTTATTGTTCTCAGATTCTTTAGCTTATATCTACTTTGAAAGATTATGGTCTTACTTTTGAGAAAGTACCTCTCTTTTGTGATAATACTAGTGCTATTAATATTGCTAAGAATCCTGTTCAACAGTCACGCACAAAACATATTGATATTCTCTTTCACTTTTTGAGGGATCATGTTGAGAAGGGAGATGTTGAATTGCAGTTTTTGGACACGAAGTTGCAACTTGCTGATATTTTCACTAAATCTTTGGATTCTAATCGCTTTGCTTTTCTTCGTGGTGAATTGGGTATAATTCATCCTTTTGGCTTGTTTTGAGGGGGAGTTTGTATCTCATGGTTTTATCAAGCAAAAATATGACAATGAGAAAAATTGAAAAAGAGAGCTTTGTTCTATACATATGGTATTTTCTTGTGCATGCTAGCAATACTATGAAGGTTTATTTGTCTCTAGCTTAGCTTGTATGTATTCTAGTCTTTTTATGAGACTTAGATTTTGCTTTTAAGGGAGATGATGCATGACACTTAAATTCTATACTTGAATTAAGCAAATGTGCAATATTAATGCTAGCATATGGTTTGATTTATAAATGTTGTATATATATGCTTTATTGAATTGTTATTCCTCAAATAGCTTTGTTGTTGATTGTGCAAAGAGAATAAATAATATAAAAAAATGAATACCGAATCTTCCAAGTCTTGACGACAAGGACGTATTCGATATGAGCAAAATAATGGGTGTCGATTCCCTTGAAACAGTCTTGACGACAGGGACGTACCCGGGATAAAAAAATGAGCAAAAAGACTCAAGAAAAAGAAAAAGTTACAAAATTCTCTTGGTTGTTTTGTGCTAAAGTTTATTTGAGAAAGAATGATAACTGCAATAGGTACAGGAAAGGAGGAGGACCACCTCGTTGCTTTCATTGTGGAGGACTTGGTCATGTTCGAGCTCATTGTCCCAAGCTTGGAAGGAATCCAAAGGAAGAATCTCAAGATGGAACCAAGAACACCAAGCAGAACAAGAAGCAATTCAAGAACGTGAAGATGAAGAAGTTCTATCAGAAGGCGCTTGATGAGGCATTTGCAGCTGTACAAGATTCAAGTGATGTTGAGTTTGAAAGTAATGAAGATGATGACAAGGGGAACAAAGGCAAGAATGATGTTTGTCTTATGGCTAGAAGCGTGGATGAAGATTCTGACTATGATAATGAGGCACTTTTGGCGAGGAAGCAGAACATGTGGATTGTGGATTCCGGTTGTTCGCGACACATGACAGGTGATAAAAATTGGTTCTCCTCCCTCAAGAAGGCATCAAGGAAGGATTCAATCATCTTCGGTGATGCTTCTACTAGTATGATCACTGCTACTGGATCTATCAAGGTAAGTGACAAGTTTACATTGAATGATGTCGCTTTGGTTGAGAATTTGAAGTACAATTTGCTCTCCGTTTCTCAAATTGTGGATGAGGATTTTGATGTGTTGTTCAAGAAAACTGGAAGTAAGGTCTTTAATTCTTCTGGCGATGTTGTGCTTAATGTTTTTCGTTATGGAAGAGTTTTTAAGGCTGATTTTGAAAGAAGTGTTTCTTCAGAGATTACATGTCGTGTTGCAAAATTTTCTAAAGATGTGATGTTCTGGCATCATAGACTTGGACATGTAGGGTTTTGATCATCTCACTAGACTTAGTGGTTCTGATCTCGTTCGTGGTTTGCCTAAACTTAAAAAAAATCTTGATTTGGTTTGTTCGCCATGTCATCATGCTAAGATGGTTACTTCTTCACATACTCCTAATTATTTCTATGATGATGGATGCACCGGGACAGCTACTACATATGGACACTGTTGGTCCGGCTAGAGTGCAATCCGTTGGAGGAAAGTGGTATGCGTTGGTTATTGTTGACGATTTCTCTCTATATTCTTGGGTTTATTTTATGGCTACTAAGAATGAGATGTTTGAACATTTTAAAAGTTTGTATCTTCGTTTAGCTCTTGAATTTTCTGGATCTTTAAGAACTATTCGAAGTGATAATGGTGGTGAGTTCAAAAATGCTTCTTTTGAGAATTTTTGCAAAGAAAAAGATCTTGAACATCAGTTTTCGTCTCCACGGGTTCCTCAACAAAATGGTGTTATTGAAAGAAAGAATCGTTCTTTGGTTGACATGGCTAGGACTATGCTTGATGAGTATCATACACCTAGGAGATTTTGGGCTGAAGCTGTTAACACTGCTTGTTATATTTCCAATCGTGTTTTCTTGAGATCAAAACTTGGAAAAACTTCTTATGAGCTTCGCTTTGGTCATACACCTAAGATTTCACATTTGCGTGTTTTTGGGTGTAAGTGCTTTGTGTTAAAATCAGGAAATTTAGACAAATTTGAGCCACGTTCCACTAATGGGCTTATGCTTGGCTACTCTGCACATTCTCGAGGTTATCGTGTACTTGTTTTAGACACTAAAAAAATTATTGAGACTTGCGAAGTCACTTTTGATGAGGCTAGTCCTGGAGCTAGACCCAAAATTTCAGGTACATTATCACAGGTTCAGGGGGAGGATATTTTCGTGGAGGAAAGCGATGACGAGGAAGACGACGAACCGATGGCCGGTCAGACCGGGGCCACGGCCGGTCAGACCGTCGACCCACCGCCGGTCAGACCGCAGGCAGAGGAGCGGTCAGACCGGCCTGGGGTGGTTCATCGGGATCATCGGGTGCCAGAGGACCTCCAGAAGTTTCTACTTCATCAAATCATGATGCAGAACATGAAATTTCATCAGATGTTACTGCTCCACTTCATATTCAACGACGACATCCTCCAGAACAGATAATAGGTAATATTGGAGAACGTACCACAAGGTCTAAGGTAACAACTCATGATACTCATGTGAATTCTGCATTTGTTGCTACTTTTGAACCCAAAGATGTTACTCATGCCTTAACTGATGAATCGTGGATCAATGACATGCATGAAGAACTTGAGAATTTTGAAAGAAACAAAGTTTGGTCTTTAGTTGAACCTCCTGTTGGTCATAATATCATTGGAACTAAATGGGTTTTCAAAAACAAATAAAATGAGGATGGTTTGATTGTGAGAAATAAGGCTAGGCTTCTTGCTCAAGGTTTTACTCAAATGGAGGGGTTGGATTATGATGAAACTTTTGCTCGTGTTGCTATAATTGAAGCAATTAGACTTTTGTTGGCTTTTGCTGTTTCAAAAGGTTTTAAATTGTTTCAAATGGATGTGAAAAGTGCTTTTCTTAATGGTTATATACAGGAGGAAGTTTATGTAAAACAACCACCCGGTTTTGAAAATCCTGATTTTCCCAACCATGTTTTTCGTTTGTCAAAAACTTTGTATGGTTTCAAACAAGCTCCAATAGCATGGTATGATCGATTGAAAAACGTTTTGCTTGCTAAAGGTTTTACAATGGGAAAAGTGGATAAAACACTCTTTGTTCTCAAGCATGGTAATGATCAACTTTTTATTCAGATTTATGTGGATGATATCATCTTTGGTTGTTCATCTCACCCTTTGGTTGCGGAGTTTGCTGAGACTATGCACAGGGAATTTGAAATGAGTGTGATGGGAGAATTGACTTACTTTTTGGGACTTCAAATCAAGCAAATGAAACAAGGTACGTTTGTGCACCAAATGAAGTACACCAAGGATCTTTTAAGGCGCTTCAAGATGGTGGATTGCAAGCCAATTTCTACACCAATGGGATCGACTGCTGTGTTGGATCCGGATGAAGATGGTGAAGTTGTGGATCAAAAGGAGTACAGGAGCATGATTAGATCTTTGCTCTATCTCACTGCTTCGAGACCGGACATTCAATTTGCTGTATGTTTGTGTGCTCGTTTTCAAGCTTCTCCACGTGCTTCACATCGTCAAGCTATTAAACGCATCATGCGGTACTTGCAACATACTCTAGAATTTGGAATTTGGTATTCTACATCATCTTCTATATCCTTGAGTGGTTATTCGGATGCGGATTTTGGTGGTTGTAGAATTGATAGGAAAAGTACAAGTGGAACATGTCATTTCCTTGGTACTTCTTTGATTGCTTGGTCTTCTAGGAAACAATCTAATGTTGCTCAATCAACTGCTGAGTCTGAATATGTTGCTACTGCTAGTTGTTGTTCTCAGATTCTTTGGCTTGTTTCAACTTTGAAAGATTATGGTCTTACTTTTGAGAAAGTTTCTCTACTTTGTGATAACACTAGTGCTATTAATAATGCTAAGAATTCTGTACAACACTCACGCACGAAGCACATTATTATTCGCTATCACTTTTTGAGGGATCATGTTGAGAAGGGAGATGTTGAATTGGCTTTTGTTGATACTCAATTGCAATTGGCGGATATTTTTACGAAACCGTTGGATTCTTCTTGATTTGCTTTTCTTCGAGGCGAGTTAGGGATTGTTCATCCTTTTGGCATAAATTGAGGGGGAGTTTTTGGTTCTTTGTTACATTCATGTTTCTTTTTTTCTTTTGATTTTTCTTTTTGCATACATGTTTTATTCATGCATGGTGTGATAAAAAAATGAAAAACATAAAAAAATAAAAAAATTGAAAAAGAGGAAGAGCTTTGTTTGTGCCTTAGTATATTCTAGTATATGCTAGCGATACATGTTAGGTGGTATGATGACTATGCTAGCTTGTGTACATGTTAGTTTTTATATGAGCTTTTGATATTGTCTTTAAGTGATTTGATACATGACATATAATTTATCACTTGAATTAAGCAAATATGCAATATTGATGCTAGCATATGCTTTGATTTATAAATGCTTTATATATATGCTTTATTGCATTGTTATTCCTCAAATAGCTTTGTAATTGCTCTTTGTGAAAGAGAATGAAAAAATATATAAAAAAATGAATACCGAATCCTTGGAAACAGTCTTGACGACAAGGACGTGTTCGATGTGAGTAAAAATAATGGGTACCGAATCCTTGGAAACAGTCTTGACGACAAGGACGTACTCGGAATAACTAAAAAAAAAGCTCAAATCAAAGCGAAAAATTCTCTTGTTTGTTTTAAAGCTAGTTTGAGAAAGAGTGATAAATGCAATAGGTATATATCTATAGTGTTTGTTTTTCAACCTATGTGCTTGTTAATGTATTGCATTATAAATCATTTGAAGTCATGAATCTTTAGTATTGATTTGATCTTTTCGACAATATCTTCGGTTCATGTTTACACGTCTATGCATGCTTGTTATCTAGATTATCATGCTATCTACCTTGTTATTGCAACACATGTTCTTGAATTACTTTTGGTATCGCAAAGCACTCCGAGAAAAAAAATGTTGATGAACTCATTGTCAAAAGGGAGAGAACAAGGTAATAAATTGTGCATAATTGTCATAAGAAGAAGGAATTTCTTTCTTTTCAAAAGTGAGAGATTTTTCTTTGAAATTTTTTGGCATTGAAAATGCTTTTTGGATTTGCTTCACAAAACACCACAAACCATTTGTTGTTTGCCAATGATTTTCATCAAGGGGGAGATTGTAAAATCAAGAAGTTGATTTAGATTTTGTGATGAAAATATTGGTGGTTTGCTAATGCTAATTTGGAGATTTTTGAGATGGTTGATTTTGTGAAGTGTGCAGTTTCGGTTGACCCTGGCGGTCAGACCGGCTGAGTGCCGCCGGTCAGACCACAGGTGTTGCGGCGGTCAGGCCGGCCGGCCCGACGGTCCGACCGGTAGGATCCTAATCAATGTCGGTTTCGGGTTGTTTTGTTGGATTTGGATATTTCGTTCGGGGATTTGGCTTCTAGATGGTTTCTATGCGTATGGATACTGTTGTTATACTAATGTGAGTCAAGTTGGGACGAACTTGGGCTCGGAATATGGTTTCTTGGTTATTGCATGTGCAGGTGTTGCTTGAGACCTCGGGAGAGTGTTGCCGGTGATAGATCGGAGTCGACTTGAGAGAAGTTGATGTCCAGGGATCATGAGATCATGCGGGTAAAGGCTAGAGGACAACGCACGTGGTGATGAAGAAATCTATATGGTATACAAGAGGGATTGTGTACGTATGGAAAGAGGAGTCGAATTTGGAAGGGAGTCCGAATTTGGGAAGTTTGATTGAGATAAGGAAAGAGATAAGTTCTTTACTTGCAAGAGAGGGTTTCCTACGTGGGTTAGGAGTCGTAAGTTGTGTTAGATCCGTGAGCTTTGCACAGCATACTTCATGTATAAATAGAGAGGGAGGGTGAGGCCTCTCGGTATCGGTTTTAAAGAGACTAAAGTTGAGAGAAAGTTAGGGTTTCGAATTTAGTTCGAGATTTTGGTGAGGAGTGCTGTTGGTGCACTTTGTAAACACTAGTTGATGCAATAAAGTCGAAAAGTTTCAATCTACATCTTCGAGTTTGTCATCTACCGGTGTTTCTGGATCCCGATGGTCTAACCGCGGGTATGCGTGCAGTCTGACTAGTGGGAGAGCGGCGGTCTGACCGGCGAGGCTACGGCGGTCTGTCCGGCGGCAGGAGGGCGGTTTGACCGGCAGCGACAGGACTTCGTCGACGTCTTCATTCGAGGGTAATCTCTAATTCCGCAAAAGATTTTTAGGTTTTTGGTTTTCCCTATTTTTTACCCCCCTCTTGTAGGTTTGCTTGGTCTTGTGTGATCTTACAGAACTGGCATCAATTCAGTTGTCAGATTTGTTAGTGATATGCCCTAGAGGCAATCATAGAGATGATTGTATCACATACTATGTTTACATATTTATCTGATATTGTTCCTTGAAATAGATAACTCATTATTGGTTAATGAATATGTGATTCATTTATGAGACTCTTTATATTATATGTTGCTATTTCTAAAGGATCCCTGATCAAATATCATATGTGGAACAAATATGGTTAAATGATCAGCACATGTATTGATTGATGATCATGTCTCATGGATCATGGTATGGAGATACCAAATTGATAATGTGGACACATGTTGGGGAACATGTTGTTGGATAGACCCGACATGAGACACTGCAAGAACTATTTGTGTAGTGCCATCAGTGGTCTCGATTAGTGTTGGTATAGAATTCTTAGACCTGAGATTATCATGGTTTCCAACATGTGTAGTGACTTACTTAGGGACTGCTAAACGCTATTCCGTAACTGGATAGTTATAAAAGTAGTCTTCGGGTGTGTTATGAAACATGTAGTGGGATATGAATAATCAAGATGGGATTTGTCCCTCCTATGGAGAGATATCTCTGGGCCCCTCGACGTTATAGATTATGGAAGTGCATGGCCATGCCAAAAGTGATTGAGGAGTCAATCGCAGGTTATATAATCTATCACAGGATCGAGTGAATGATTGAGCTATTAGAGGATGGCACATATCTAGCCTTGAGCTTAATCGATATCGTGAGGCAAAGGGATTCATACAAGTAAACACTAAAGGTTCAGCCGATATGATCTTTATGTATGCTCGGTGGGTCAATACGTTCTGCTAGGGGCCGCTGTTGACACGTGGACCGAAAAGGAGTTTTCGGATTGCACCCGAGTGTGCATGAACCTACAGGGTCGCACGCTTAAGGGGCCGGAATGAAGGGATTGGATGGAGATCCATTATGCGCTCAATTTCGGATAGGGATCCGAGTAGGACTCCTATGGGCCTTGGAGGCCCGGACTTGGTCCCTATATATACATGAGGGGGTGTGGCCGGCGGGATTAACAAATCACGCCACGTGAAACCCTAGCCGCGACTTCCCTCCACGAGCAAACCCTAGCCGCGCGCGGGTGCTAGCACATCTGCGCGTGGTGTTCCTTCCCTGGACGTGTGGATACCGGTGGAGGCGCCGCTGTCCTGCGGTGCTGATCGGCGTGGGAGCACGGCGAGAAGAACGCACGAGGAGGAGAAGGTCAAGCAACTGCGATCGACTACTTCCTCTACATCGGCGCGCGCTACATCGCGAGGATTCCTTCGGCTCCTTAGCGCATACTTCCGCTGCACAGCGCGTCGAGTGGTAACGATCTATGATCTCATACTTGCATGGTTCCTGGTTTACGCGGTAGAAAAATTTTGTTTTATGCTATCGTAGCCTACGCGTATCCCAACAAGATTCTCCAAGACAGCCTCAGATTAATGTCCCTGTTGCAATGTGTATTTGTTCCTTTTGTTTTCTGAAAACTAAATTGATTTGTACCAGTATTGTTGCTTAATTGTAGCCACTCAAGCAGGAGTCTTAGGCGTGTATTTGTTGACAGAATTCTCTCAAATTCTTTCTTGTATCTAATTGGATTTCCGTGTACAGGTACACTTCCCTGTCAACATATGTACAGTTTTGCACGCCCAGTATTTCGCTACCTGGTCTGCAATTCCATCAAGTATTAAAAGGATTTTTTTTTTAGCGAATGTAATTCCATCAAGAACTTGTCATGGTGAAGCTTCAGATTGAATATCAGAATTGCTAAGATTTTCAGGATTTTGGTCTCTCACAAAATGCATTTCCAGAGCTGGTCTCCTGCGTAGGTAACAGTCGCTATCCATTTCATTGCACCATTAGAAAAAATAATAATCAAGGTACCCTTTGGAGGATGAAGGTTTGCCCAACTCACAGTTGGATAATACTGGTAGAGAGTGATGCCTCGTCTATGATTAAGATAATAATAATAATTATGCCAGTCCACTTCAGCTCACAGAAGATTTCAGATAGAGAATTGATTGTCATATCATAGTACACACACTTCATTATTAAGAAAAGGGACAATATACTATTCTTGCAATAACCATCAGTTGATCACATAAATCTTGAGCCCTGTTCTGGCACCAATGCTGGCCTCTAGCATTATACAACTTCAGAATAAAAATTTTGAATGCTCCTTAAGGATAAGTATTCATAAACTGAATAAAAAAAATATCTGAATGTAGATATGCAGTTCCTTCTTCCAGGCCTTGTTCAATGGCAAGGCCGCGTCGTCATCTTCTTCATTTCCGTTTTGTTGTCGTCCGAAGATTGAAGAAACAATCAAGCCTCCTAAACAAAGTTGGGCTTTTTTTTAGCAGAATATATGGTCTCTGAGTCTCTCTCTTTTAAGACTGCAACGTTTTGCTATGCTTTTTTTAAGAGAACTGATCGATTCCCACTGGTGGCAGAGGGGGATAATGGGGCTAAGCCCGTGTATTTCCAGCAAAAGGGAAGTTTGTCTCAAACAGACTAGTTTGGGATATTGGTGGATCGTGTGTTTTTAAGTCAGTTTGTTTGTTGGGCTCTTTTTTACTGGACAAAACACAAACGCGCTTGTTTGTTGGGCTTTTTTACTGGACAAAACACAAACGAGCTTGATGCCAATCGGATCCACAAGACTGGGGAAGAGAAGCGCACAAGGCGGACGCAGTGCGCGTGAGGTGGGGGCATCGCGCGCGGAAGGCTACATGCGCGACACGATGCGGACACGTGTTTTATCTGATGGTCCCAAATTCGGCTGAAGACACAAGAATTAAGCTGGATGATGGCTAGACAGTCCCATTTATTTATACCCAGAATACAAAATCTGTTCAGAGTAGGCACGACTTAAACTTTTCTAAAAATAAATACAAACAAACAAGTCCACATGGCGAATTTTTACCATATATCTAATTCAAATCGATATTAATATCCTAATTAATAGATAGAATTGCCTTAAATGAGCTTTATCTCTGAACGGTAATAACGGTTATTTCAATCCTAGCCCATACCGAGCCCAAGTCAATCCGTATCGGCTACTTCCCTTATTGGCTGAATCGTGTCCGACTCTATCTCTCCAGTCGATGCGCAGTCTGTTTTCTCGATCCAACTCGATCCTGGACTAAATCCGCTTCGCTTTGCCTTCTTCTCCGAATCTGATGCTAATTTTTGCTGTTAACACCGACCCATCTCCTATCTTTAGTTGGATAAGCTATCTATATGGTATATAGTACCCATAATCTCCTCGAATTCAGCCTTATCTATAGACATATACTAAAAATATGAAACGGTCTTACCGTGGACTTCACGATTCCTCGAATTCAGCCTTATCTATATAAAATTTCCATCTTACCAATCGATTTCTTTTCATAACCGAATTCACTAAAGAACCATACCAAATTTTGGTATTAACACCCTCCTACAAAATATTTTTTTATGGAGAGGGGAATCTTTCCCTCAAAATCTTTTTTTTTTCGATCGGCGAGGACAACCCACACCTTACGGACGAGGGCATGGGCCTTGACGCTATCAAAAAGGGCCACGCTACACGGAGCATAAGGCTTGCATAGAGTGGCACAGGGCGCTCGTTAGGGTGGAGGACCTGGTGCTACTCTTGTTGGTGCCTCTCGTAGTTCGAGAGGCCAGATTTAGCACCATCCTGCTCAGGTCGGCCGGACCCAGCCTGGGGAGGCCATGGGGGCTTGAAGTCAGCTGGCCACAAATCCGGGCATAGGGGGCCAAACCTTCGTTCCTTAATGGACGATGGGTGTGGATTAGCACAAGCAAACCTCGCAAGCAGCTCGGAGGAGAAAATGAGGTGCCATTAGCCAAGATGAATACTTGATCCCATGTCCATCCTTTTTTCTGTTTGATAAACCATGCCACTCGCCGTCACGACCATCGCTGCAGCTGAAGCTTGGAGTAGAAAATGCGGCTCGGCTCACCAGCTCGTGGCAACAGGCCACCTAAAAACGACAACACCAGCACCACGGCAGCCACCTCAGTTGATGAGAATCCGCTGTAGAAAGCGCCATTGTCACCACGTGCGCCATTATCGATGGGGAACGACGTGTCACGTACACTGTACTCACTGGCACTGACCCTTGTAGTGGCGCCACCAACCACCTCGCTCACCTCTTCGCTCACATGGTTGTCCTGTGCATCATTGACAACAGCATCGACGATGATAGCGGGAAAGGGGCGATGGGCATGGGGATGGTGCTAGCGGTCGGTTAAAGAAGGGGAGGAAAAGGGGTGGGTAGGGGATGGTGGGTAGTTGCCTGCTAACCGTTGTTTCTTCATGCTCCCCCGTCCCCGGTCTCTCCCATCAGCGGTCCAAACCACCACTGCCTTACTGGTTTGCTGTTGATGCCTGTTGCTTCCCTCCACCTAGTCAGGATACCCACGCCATCTACTCCCTATCGCCTACTCTCAACCGGGTCACCATTGTCACCGCCTGGCTTTGGGTTCGGGGAAGAAGCTAGGGACAGGGAGAAAGAGGGAACGATGGGTGTGAGCAGGGGAGGGGGTGTTGGTGGCTCGACAAGTGTGGGAGGGAGGGATGGTGTAGGTGCTGGAGGCAGCACGGATGACAAGACAGCTAGGGTGGCGTTGGAGAGGAGAGGGAAAAACAGCTGGTTTGGGGGGATATGGTTGTTTTTTTACATCTATTTTTCATGTTTATAGCGCTACCCTGCAAAACAGAAATTTATTTTCTTCGCATTGTATTTCTACGAAATATAAGGGCTTTATCAACAAAACACAACTAAGTGTTGGATGGAGGCAGGACCATGTCGAGATTCTGTATATAGACCAGCATCTTTTTACAAAGTAGCCAACCACACGTCAATCTCTCCGAGATAAAAAAATCAAAAATATACAAAAGAAGGGTGGTTGTCAGATTTAGATTCCCCAAGATGAGCGATACGGATATCATCAAGCCTTACAGGTGGAAGACATTTAACCGTGTGTAGGGGTGGTAATGGGTCATTTCACAACCCTATTTAATCTTTATTTGTTTTTGGATAAAGCTTGTTTAAAAATTTGATCCACCCTATCTAATAACTTCACAAAGCAAGAAAGGAAACATATATAAGAGTGAATATGCCGAATGGCTTCAAACCCGCAAAACGAATTTGTACGGGAAATCTCATAATGATGACTCCATGGGCTTTGGAATTTTTCTTGTGCATAAATGGCCTTATTTGGAAGGTTTGATTATCAGATCTGTAAGGTCGGTTTTGGCAGCAACAAGCAAGGAAACAAAAACCATAGGAAAACAATACACGCCAATATGTCCAAAGGTGCCATCAGTGTTATTAGTCACAAATGTTAGCTCTACCTCATCAATAACATGCATTTAAAGAGTAAAGAGTAAATTGCACTGCCGGTATAGAAGGGTGCATGTTAGCTACGATAGATTTGATATTTTTTATGTTAAATTATAGTGGTTTAAAATTTTAAATTTCATGTAAATTAGGAACAAATTGATTTATCCAACTTTTATCCATATGATCGTAGATCTAGATCCATAGATTTATAGAGCTAGGAATACCTAACTCCAAGAAGAAATCTTGAATCTGAAGCTGAGCCAGAAAGGGGCTAAGTTGTACTTCCTCCGTTTCATATTATAAGTTACTTTGATTTTTTTTCTAGTCAAACTTCCTTATGTTTAACCAAAGAAAAATTTTAGCAACATCTATAACATCAAATTAGTTTCACTAAACATAGCATTGAATATATTTTAAGAGTAAACTGCGCCGCTAGTATCACAACTTGCGAGGTGGG
The DNA here is from genome assembly GCA_000573905.2 of Oryza punctata. Classification (NCBI taxonomy): domain Eukaryota; kingdom Viridiplantae; phylum Streptophyta; class Magnoliopsida; order Poales; family Poaceae; genus Oryza; species Oryza punctata. Next base: position 10,858,876 of record CM002497.2, read on the forward strand.
TGCAATTTAGTCACCCATCTTGTAAAATGTACACACAAGTCACTCATCTTGTTTTACGGGTGCAAATCACATAAAACATGTGTCATGTGAAGTGTTCGCAATGAAGTTATATGTTATGTTAATTTGTTTTGCAAACATAGTAACACAGGATCCACAAATAAGCCAACATGCAATACTACCGGTAGTAAAATCCAATTAAAGATGAATTTTGTTATGGATTGTCAAGCACAATATGGTCGCGCTCATTGGAAGGATGAGTAGTAACATGTGTTAATTTGTAATTTTAATGCTTGCCCTACCCAAATGGCTAAAAAAATGCATGATTTTAGGTCAATGAGGTCTCCAATTTGAAAACAAACAATCCATGTGTCATGTATTTGGTAAGATTTGCACCATTGAAGCAAGATGAGTGACTTATTTAAGCAATTTGCAAGATAAGTGACTAAAACTACACCCACCTTACAAGCTGTGACACCACCTGTGCATTTTATATATTTTAATAATATGTTTGTTTTGTGTTCAAAATATTATTATATTTATCTATAAACATGATCAAACTAAAAAAATATTAACTAAAAAATCAAATAAACTTAATCAAACTAAAAAGATTAACTGGAAAAAAAATCAAAACGACGAAGGCAGTACATGGCTTGTTTTAGTACACACTAGCAAAATATTTGTGCGTTGCACCGTGTCAGTGATATGGGCCCGGGGGTATCGCGAGTAAAGAGAGAAGGCCGCCCCGAGGGGGGTCGGGCCATGCGTGGAGCGGCAGCTACCTCCCGCGCGGGGGGGAGGGGGTCGGGCCGCCCTCAACCCCCCTCCCACGCTCAACCCCACGTGCGTTGGCTAGGTAGCCGACGTCGGTGCCCACCTACCGCATTTAGTGCGGTAGGTAAGCGTGCTAGGGGCCTACGTGGGTTGACATGAGGATGTGACGACGGATGTGATGGCGTGCGCCGTGCGCACACACCTACCAGTGTAGGGCGTGCCAGGCGCATGCCCCATCCCATCACATTTAATGCGGGTATTTTTGCTCGTCCATGGGGTCGGACTGTGTAACGGCCTGAAAATTCGACCGTCGAATGCGAAACCCTAAAATACGATATTTCAAAAACCTTTGGATCAAATTGCATCATGCCGCGTTTAATTGCTCGTTTATTCGAATCTTTAATTGCGGGGTCTAAATTAACCCAAAATAATTAAGCACAAACCCTAAATAGGCTAAACCAATAATTGAGAAAAGTAAATTAAAATTGTTTTGGGTAAAAGTGTAATAAAGGAAACCTTCTATATAAATGTCACAAATTTATTTGGGGTAATATAAATTTAAATAGGAAATTTCATATATATATAATTATCTACACCTATGCATATATATACATATATATACAGATGTATATACTGTGGGTATGAATATAAAAATTTGATGACATAAAATGTTGGGCCATTCTTTAGGTTATGGTGACATAAATTCAAGTGAGTATTTTTGCATATATCTAAATATATATACATAGGGGCATAAGTATAAATCCTAGGCATAAATATATATATAGACATACATATATATATGTGTATATAATGTATATAAAAATAAATTATGGAAACATGGAAATTTGGAGTGAAATCTTTAGGAACACTAAAAATATTGAGCAACATTCATTTAGGTGAAATTAAAAAATTTTGGATGGATTTTAAAATGGAAAAATCACTCAAATTGTGAAACAGTCCTGGTGGCAGTGTTCATTGGCCGCCAGCTCCCTCCTCCTCTCCCCTTGCCAGGCCGCCAGCCCATCCCCCCTCCTCCCGCGTCCTTGCTGGGCCGGCCGAAGGCCACGGCCCAGCTACGCCCGCACCCCCCCTCTCTCTCCTGGGGTCGCCGACAGGTGGGGCCCACCTATCGGGTCCTTCCCCAACCTCCGGCCGGAGGGGGAGCCGGCCTCCCCAACCACCTCCCGCCCCTACCGGGCGACGCCGCCCACGTCGCCGCCTCCCCCGCACTCGCCGCAACCGCCGCCCACTTCACCTCGCGCGCGCACACTCGCGAGACGGCGGGATTCGACTTTCGAATCCCGCCTCTCTCTCCTCCCCACGCCCCCACTCCGGCGAGGAATCCGCGCCACTCCCCGGCCTCCCCGAGCCTCCCTTTCCTCTATTTAAGCATTACCGCCCCACCCTCTCCTTTTTTCCCCGTTTTGCCGAGCTCTCCCGTGCCCCTACTGCCCTAGCACCGTGCATCCGCCGCCGCCGCCGCCTTAGCCATCTTCGGCCGCCGCTCCCCACCGCTAGAGCCTCCGCCGAGCCGCGCCATAGCCACCTTCCGGTTCGCGAGCCCGAGCTCTTCCCCGTCCACCCATTCGCCGTCGGATTCCGCCACCGGGACCCACTCCGCACCGCGCGCCGGTGTGTTCCACCATGGCCGCCGCCTTCGGCCGGCGTTCCCGCCTCCTACGATCTCTCTCCCTCTCTTACTTCTCCCATTATGCTCGTTAGGGCGTCCCGGACCCCATCCACCGCTCGTCGACTTCCCTCCGCCGTCCGTCGTCGCCGTTCACCGTCGTCTCCATCCACGCCGGTCGGACCCCTTCGGTGAGGACGCCCCCTCCTTTCCCCTCTCTTTACTCCGGTAGCGCCGCCGCTTAGCGCCGTTGTTTAGCCGCCGCTAGCGCCGCCCTCCGCCGCTGGCCGCTCGCCGCTGCTCGCCGCCGTGGCGTCGCGCCGTGCCGCCGCGTGCCATGCCCGCCGGGTCGGCTTGAGCCGCCCGTGCGCGCTAGCCGCAAGCCGCCCTCCACCGCCCGATGCGTCCCGGGTGGATCGCGGCCATCCATCCGGCTGCCCACGTGGCTGCCGCGTGGTCGCCACGTTGGTGCCACGTTGGTGCCACGCGTGCGCCGCGTGGTGCACCGCCCCTTCTCGGCCATGGACCCGGTCCATCATGGGCCGGTGTCCCGAGTCACTTACATGTGGGACCCGCCTATCGGCGCCGCCCCTTTCCTCTCTCCGGGATTAAATAATTGCGCAATAAATATATTAAGGGTTTTTCTGTTTATAGTAAAAACACAGTAAAACTTCTAAAATTCATAACTAATTCATCCGGACTCCGTTTAGGTCCATTCAAATTGCAGTAAATTCGTAAAAATGTCTAGAATCCATTAAAAGTACTTTTGTTCCCTCTTGTAGTAGACTTATAGCCTGTTTTGCTTGTGTGCCTTGTTTGTCGTGTAGAATCCGGCAGTTCAGACGAACCCGTTTACTTCGAGGTAGTCGCCGAGGTCGATACAGCGCCAGAGCAAGGCAAGTCATGCTTCATCATTGATCATATTGTACCAATTTGCACAATGATCTACTTTTCTTTAAATACTGCATTATTTTATAATGTCATCTCTATGGGTATTACTGTCCTATTGTACTCAACTCCATATATTGTTTACCTTGTACCTTTGATAGCTCGGGTATTTAAATGTGTAGTTTCTTGGTTTAGGGTATGCTTAGCCCGCTTAGTTCAAATAGCTCACTAAAGGGGATTCATTTAATAACTTTGGTATAGTCTCTATATGTGACAATCTGGTGGGAATGTCACCATGGTAGAATGATGAACTTAAAATATGCTAAATGGTGGGCTGTGGGTGCATGGTTTTGCTAGTCGCACCCATGGCAATCAAGGACCAGTTCGCGGGAACCCCTGGAAGAACTTACCGTACTTACCACAAGCCAGCATGGGCAACGACTGGGCTTGTAGTGTAGCTTTCCTCTAGCCGACGCTCCCAGGCAAGGGTGAGCGTGATGGAGCGGGACGGGCCCTGCGACGGCCTCTGTCGCTTCCGGATTCACCAAGGCACGAGAGGGGACTGCCTGTCGCCCGCTGGGGACGGGGGTGAAACCTGAGGTGTGGTGTGCTTGGCTAAAGGGGGTTATGCGAAGGGTCCTGTCACGGTCCCTTTCCGGGGTACCATGGTGGTATACCGGCACACAGTAACGTGTCGTGGGGCTATGTCTTGTGGGTACAGTTGTACACCTCTGATCATAGTAAAACTATTCGAATAGCCGTGCCCACGGTTATGGGCGGTCAACCAGATTCACCGTGATTAGTCAAAACAATAACTTGACTTAATGGAACTGGATTAGTTCAGGAGGAATGGTTTGGGGCCTGTCGCAACGTGGTGTAGCGTTGGACAGCGATGGTTTAATTATGCCTAATTAACTCAACCGTTTTACCGCTTTCAACTACTATTTTTAAATGCCAGCTTTGTGCAAATAAACCCTAGCCTTTCCTTGGCAACAATCGCATCATACCCCCTCTCCCGGTATGACTTGTTGAGTACAGTGGGTAGTACTCAGTCTTGCTCTTTTCCCCCACACCAGAGTTGGAGTACGCTTCTGATGGTGGTATTTCCGAGTGATCGCCGTCCTGCCGTCGAGGATGCCTGTGGAGTGGTTTCGCCGCGCTGCAAGCGTCAAGACTAGAATAAACTTGTTTATCTTTTATCCACTGCATTTATGTAAGACCTTTAAATGTTTTGTAAGACGTGGATCTGTATGTCAACTTTGTCGTTTGTGTACCCTGGCTGGTCCTGGACAGGGGTTTGATTACACACTCTGCTTTGGAAATTCGGCTTAGCGAATTTCTGGGCATGACACCTTCCAAGCTCACTACTCGTCCCTCGAGATCGCACCTGTGCCCCTGGTCCGAATGAAAAAGGGGACCCCACGGTTCCCTGCTAGAGGAGTTTCACCTCTCGACAGCTGGCGCGCCAGGTAGGGGGCACGTCTGTGCTTCTTGAGGCCTATTACGTTTCTTGCACACTACGCTTCCAGTAGTGAGCAAGATGGATGGAGAGCCCGCCCCGTGCGTTATCCTGCCTCTTTAGGCGGGAGATGGCGAGGTAGCCAACGGCGACGTGCGGGACCACAACCCGAGTTTTCGGCACCGGCCTCGCACTCATCTATCTCCACCGCACCACCGAGCGCCTCGGCGGGCAGAGGAGCATGATCCGACGTCCCCTGAGGGTGGCGGCGCTGGGAACAAGGCCGAGGGCTCTAAGACTTCTCGGCAGCTCACCGAGGAGGGCTCCATGGTGTCGTACGCCGACGCCTCACCTTTGGCGGAGGTAGCACCACTGAGGGTGCGCTCCAGGCGGTAGGCACGCTCTTGCGCCACCCACCCATCGCCCCAGAGCCGGAGAGCCTGATCTAGCGCTAGCTGGAGGATGTGGCCAACTTGGTCACCACCGCGCGGCACCAGCTGATCAACACCGGGTGGGAGCCAATGGCCGGGACATCCCGTAGCCTGCAACCTCGTCGTCTTCAAGGCACAAGGCTTGCCAAGCGGCAACCGCCGCACGCACAGCGGCATCATTTTCCTCATTGATACCCAAGAGTGACCGCGAGTGCCATGAGGACATATACAGAGGAGTCGATGTCCGGCCCAATATAGAGCGCCGGCGTGCTGCATACCGTGTGACCTACACTGGGGAAGGTGCCGCCTCCTTTGGAGCGCCACTTCACCCCAAGCAGGGGGCGTTGCCCCGCACTCCCCCGCCGTACGGTGCAAGCTATCAGGCCTTCATGGTGAGTCTTCGGAACGTCTGATGGCCCCAGAAATTCTGGCCCAGCCTCACCGAGAAGTACGATGGTAACGTCAACCCCTCCGAGTTCCTCCAGATCTACACCACCACCATAGAGGCGACGGGGGGGCGACAATCGGGTCATGGCGAACTTCTTTCCCATGGCCCTATAGGGCCAAGCACGGGCCTGGTTCGTGAATCTTCCACCCACCTCGGTCCACTCCTAGGAGGATCTGTGTCGATAGTTCGTCACGAACTTCCTGGGCACATATCCGCGCCCGGGAGAGGAGGCGGACCTGCACGCGGTACAGCAGCGAGATGACGAGTCCCTCCGCCAGTACATCCAGCGCTTCTGCCAGGTGCGCAACATCATCCCCTGCATCCCTACTCACGCGGTGATCTACACGTTCAGGGTGGGCGTGCGACACAATCACATGCTCGAGAAAATAGCCTCCAAGGAGCCCAGACTACCACGGAGCTTTTCGAGCTCGCGGACCGAGTAGCTCACAAGGAGAAGGCCTAGACCTTTAAATCCTCCAGCACCGGGGCAGCCGTAGCTGTGCCAGAGCCCGCCGCTAGTGCCGAGCGGCGGGACAAGCAGAGGAAGAAGAAGAGGTCGGCTCGATCCGACGATAAGGGCCACGTCCTCGCCACCGAAAGCGCCCCGCGCACCCTGCACAACGGGAGGCTGCGGGCGCCAAGCAAAAGGATGCCGGTGCCCTAAGCGGGGAGCGCTCAGCGGACAAATGGTGCTCCGTGCACAACACTTCCTGCCACAGTCTCGCTGATTGCCGCTCGATCAAGAACTTGGCCGAGCGTGTCAAGAAGTACGAGCAGGAGTGGAAGGAGGGCCGCCGTGAGGTCAATGCCCCGGCGCCCTCGTCCGGGAACCGACGATGTGAGGCCAAGGAGAAGGCCCCCGTCGAGGACCCCGACAACACGGAGCTTGGCTTCCAAGAGCCTAAGCACGCCATCGCCACCATCGACGGAGGGGTGTGCGCCCACACCTCCCGTCGAAGTTTCAAGGCTATGAAGCGCGAGCTTCTAGCCGCCATCCCCACCCATGAGGTGGCACGACAGTCGTGCTGGTCGGAGGTGAGGATCCCCTTCGACCAAAGCGACCACCCCACTTGCTTGGCTAGGGGTGGACACTTGGCATTGGTGGTCTCCCCCACCATTTGCATCATCAAGGTGGGGCGCGTCCTAATTAATGGTGGCGCGGCCCTCAACATCTTGTCCCATGCGGCCTTTGACGTGATCAAGGCCCCGGGAATGCAACTTGAGCCATCGCTGCCGATTATCGGCGTCACCGGAGCCACACGTGGCCGCTGGGGCACATCTCGCTCCTCGTCACCTTCGGCGGGCCCTCTAGCTTCCGCAGTGACATCAGGATCACCCTGGCTTGCACGGAGCAGCATGCAAAAAGCCTTGCAGCGGCCGGCGAGCCCGAGGGCAGCGGCGGAAGGCCCGAGGCCCCAACCTCGCACGTCCCGAAGAAGCGGATGGTTTCGGGTGACGAGGTACCCATCAAGCAGATCCATCTTGGAGATGATCCGTCCAAGACCGCCAAGATTGGCGGTAACTTGGACGCCAAATAGGAAGACACGCTCGTCTCCCTCCTGCGGGCAAACACCGATGTGTTTGCATGGAAGCCATCCGATCTGCCCGGGTACCCAGGGAGGTGATCGAGCACTGTTTGGTCGTGCGTCCGAACGCAAGACCCGTCCGGTAGAAGGTACGGAGGTAGGCCCCAGAGCGGCAAGACTTCATCCGTGAGGAGGTGGCACGACTCCTGGAGGCCGGCTTAATTCGAGAGGTGGTCCATCCAGAGAGGCTGGCGAACCTGACCGTCATCCCCAAGGCCAACGGCAAGCTCCGGATCTGCGTTGACTACACCGACCTTAACAAAGCATGCCCTAAAGATCCCTTTCCCCTACCATGCATAGATCAAATCGTCAACTCCACCGCGGGTTGCGACCTTTTGTGTTTTCTAGATGCTTACTCAGGATATCATCAGATTCGCATGGCAAGGGAGGACGAAGAAAAAACTACTCTCATTACACCTGTTGGCACTTACTGTTATATATCCATGTCATTTGGTTTAAAGAACGCAGGCCCTACTTTTCAGCGAACCACTCACATTACCTTAAAAGATCAGATAGGGTGTAATGTTGAGGCGTATGTCGACGACTTGGTCGTAAAAACACGTGATCCAGAGACCTTACTCTCACATTTAGTGGAGACTTTCGATAATCTCCGTTCCATTCGAATGAAGCTGAATTCTGAAAAATGCGTGTTCTGGGTTCCAGCGGGCAAGCTTCTCGGGTTCCTAGTCTCGGCTAGAGGCATAGAGGCCAACCCCGAGAAGATTAGTGCACTAGAGCAGATTTATCGCAAGGTTGGGAGAGCGGGCACTACCCCTATTCAAGCTCCTCAAGCGTTCCGGGCCATTTGTTTACTCTGAGGCGCATCGATATATGGTAGTGACGTCCTACCCCCTCGGCCGAATTTTGCACAACCGAGAGGGTACCGAACGAGTGGTCATGTGGGCCAACGAGCTTTCAGAGTTCGACCCGCCAGCGGTTGGCCCCCGGGGCCGCGGGCTAGGGGAAGCGTCCCTCCCCACGTCTCATCCGCGGAGCTACGGCGAGGGCGACCTCCGGGCCGGCGGCAACAGCACCCTCCGGGGCGACGCATCGCCCCCTGCTTCCTCGATGCCACCCCCGCCGGTGCCGGGAGAGCCCTCCGCAACATCGGTGGCAGGGGCCCCACGTGTGGCCTCCGCCCCGAGCGTGGTCGGAGAGGTCTCGCCGCCCGTCGGGCGGGTCGTGCCGGCCCCCGAATCGAGGGCCTTCCGTAGCCGTTTCTTCTTCTTCTCGTCCTCCGGCGGTGCTGTTGGTGGGGCCCCTACGGGGTGACGGGAGGTGGCGCACTCCACACCACCCCCGCGGGGTGGAGACGGGGAGCGGGAGGACTCCCCCCGCTTCCATTTCCCCTTTGGGTCGAAAGGGCGAGCATTGCCCGAGCCTCTGCCGGTGGCACCCCCTCCGTCGCCCCCTCGGGCGGGAGGGTTTTGCCCCCGTGGTTGTGGCTGCTGCCCGCGCCGCCAACCCCGCTGCGCTCCATGCCAACGCCCACGCCTGCATGACGGCTACGATGGAGTCCCGCTCCAGGTCGCAACAAAGCGAAAGGACGCCCTAGGGAATCAGCGACGGCTCGACGTCGCCAAGGCCGAGCACCTTATGGACCACCACCTTCAAGTCTACCGGGGGCCAGTCCCAGGCGCTTACCGGGTGAGTCCGGATGGTGTCGTCGGGACCGGTATATGTCCAGGAGGGTCGGACCCGCACCTGGAGGGGCGCGATCCGGCGACGGGTGTAGTCACCGAACACCATGGTGTTGTTCAGCCCTAGAGCCCGCAACCTGGCAAGGTGGTCCATTACCACGTCGTATGCGTCCCCCAACTCCGGCGCCTCCCGCCAGCTCGGAGTCTGCGTGGGCGGAGCGGTCGGGAGCCGAAGTCGGGGATGGTTGGGGAGCACGGTATAGAACCAATCGTTATTCCAGTTGTCCCATTTCTTGCACAGCTTCCAGGCGCCCTTTATACCTCCCTCTGCGCCCTAGCCCCTCGTTTCTCGTGCCCACTTCCTCCGCCCCCTCGATTCTCGCAGCCACGTCCTCTGCCCGGTGCCATCCTCGGTCGCCCGGTGTTAGCCAAGTTCATGGCGATTCCCCACTACACCTACATGATGATGAAGATGCCAGGGCCACGTGCTGTCATATCCTTACGGAGCAACGTTAAGCAAGCCCTCACATGCGACAAGGACAGCTCCGAGTTGGCCCAATCTCGTGAGAGATCAGTCGGCCAGCAAGAAGTCCGACTAGCAGCATCGACATCACAAGAAGGAGAGATCCCAGTCAGCAAGGTGGCCAAAACTGGAGAAGGCGATGCCAAGACAAAGAAAATCCCCCTAGATCCTTCTGATCCTACCAAAACTACTATAATAGGCGCCGAGTTAGATAGCAAATAGGAAAGCGCGCTCATCACCTTTCTTCAAGCTAATAAAGATATTTTTGCCTGGAAGCCATCTGATATGCCTGGTATTCCTAGAGAGGAGATTGAGCACTCTTTAAATGTTAGAGAAGACGCTAAACCTATCAAGCAACGACTTCGCCGATTTGCACAGGTCAGAAGAGAAGCCATCAAGGAGGAATTAACCAAGCTGCTAGCAGCAGGATTCATCAAGGAGGTTTATCATCCCGACTGGCTAGCCATCCCAGTACTGGTTCGCAAGAAGACTGGCCAATGGCGCATGTGCGTCGACTACACGGATTTAAACAAGGCTTGCCCCATAGATCCTTTCGGCTTACCCAGGATAGATCAAGTGGTGGATTCAATAGCCGGATGTGAACTACTCAGTTTTCTTGACTGTTACTCGGGTTACCACCAGATCAGCCTTAAAGAGTCCGACTGCTTGAAGACTTCATTCATCACCCCGTTCGGAGCATACTGCTACATTACTATGCCTTTTGGGCTGAAGAATGCAGGGGGCTACATACCAGCGCATGATCCAGCGATGCTTTGCAATACAACTCGGACGGAACGTGGAAGCTTACGTCGACGACATCGTCATCAAGACCAAGCAGAAAGACAACCTGATACAAGATCTGGAGGAAACATTTGCTAACATACGCGCCTTCAAGATGAAGTTGAACCTCGAGAAATGCATCTTCGGAGTACCGTCAGGGAAACTACTCGGCTTCATGGTGTCTCATAGAGGAATCGAGGCCAATCCAGAAAAGATCAACGCCATATTGAATATGAAACCCCCCGAGTTCTCAGAAGGACGTCCAGAAGCTTACCGGGTGCATGGCCGCTCTTAGCAGATTTGTCTCAAGACTTGGAGAGCGTGGAATGCCTTTTTTCAAGTTACTCAAGAAGACTGACGATTTTCAATGGACACCGGAAGCTCAAAAGGCGTTTAAAAACCTTCTTGACAACTCAGCCGGCGCTAGCTTCACCACTACCACAGGAACCATTGCTCCTTTATGTGTCAGCGACTGCAAAGGTGGTGAGCACAAGTTTAGTCGTTGAGCATGAAGAGGATGATCGCACCCAAAAGGTTCAGCGACCAGTCTACTTTGTCAGCGAAGTTCTTGCCGACTCCAAAACCCGATATCCTCAAGTGCAGAAGCTGTTGTACGGAGTCTTGATCACCGTCAGGAAGTTGGCTCATTATTTCTAAAGTCACCCAGTCACGGTAGTTACATCGTTCCCGCTCGGTGAAATCCTCCGCGAGAAAGAAGTTTCCATCAAATCACAGGTGCTAGCCAACTTCGTCGCCGAGTGGACCTAGTGCCAAGAAGATGTCCCGGTAGAAAAAATCGAATACTGGACGATGCACTTCGACGGGTCAAAGAGGATTTTAGAGTGCGGAGCAGGGGTTGTTTTGATTTCCCCAACTGGAGAACGCCTCAACTATGTTTTATGGATTCATTTCCCAGCATCCCACAACGTGGCAGAGTACGAAGCGCTCCTACATGGATTACGAATCACCATATCCCTAGGGATTCGCAGCCTAATAGTCCGAGAAGATTCCCAACTTGTGGTCAACCAAGTGATGAAAGACTGGACATGCCTCGACAACAACATGGCGGCCTACAGACAGGAAGTGCGCAAGCTAGAAGATAAATTTGATGGCTTGGAACTAACCCACGTTCTCAGACACAATAACGAGGCAGCCGAACGACTGGCCAATTTCGGATCAAAAAGGGAAGCCGCCCCGTCAGATGTCTTTGTCGAGCACCTTCACCAACCCACAGTCTCTAACAATTCAACCGCCGAAAAGGAAGCTGGAGAACAAGTACTGATGCTTGACGCCGACTGGAGGACACCTTTCATCAAATATTTGAAAAATCAAGAGTTGCCTCCTGGCAAAAATGAAGCCGAACAAATCCATCGCCGCTCCAAGACTTACGCCCTTGTGGAGGAATTATACAAGAAAAGTCCATCTGGAATATTGAAAAGATGTATCTCCATCGAGGAAGGCATACAACTTCTAAATGACATTCACTCGGGAGTGTGCGGGAATCATGCGGCAGCAAGGACCTTAGTCGGGAAGGCATATCGACAAGGCTTTTTCTGACCCACAGCAGTCAGCGATGCAGATAAAATCGTTCACATGTGAAGGTTGTCAATTCTTCGCTAAACAGACCCACTTGCCAGCCCAGGAGTTACAAACTATTCCCCTTTCATGGCCTTTCGCGGTCTGGGGACTGGACATGGTGGGCCCTTTCAAAAGGGCGCAAGGCGGATACACTCATCAGTTTGTCGCGGTGGACAAATTCTCCAAATGGATCGAAGCAAAACCAGTGGTAACCATCACCGCGGATAAAGCACGCGAGTTCTTCATCAACATTGTACATCGTTTTGGCGTACCAAATCGAATCATCAATGACAACGGAACTCAGTTTACTGGTGGCGTCTTCAAAGATTTTTGTGAGGACTTCGTTATCAAAATCTGCTATGCTTCAGTCGCTCACCCAATGAGTAATGGCCAAGTTGAGCGCGCAAACGGCATGGTACTTCAAGGGATCAAGACTCGAGTCTTCGACAAGCTGCGTTCGTATGCTGGCCGGTGGACGGAAGAATTGCCCTCAATGCTGTGGTCACTGCGTACAACCCCGAGTCGAGCTACGGGCCAGTCACCTTTCTTCTTGGTATACGGCGCAGACGCTATGTTGCCGAGTGAAATAGAGTTCGAATCCCTACTAGTTCGCAATTTTAATGAAGAACGCCACGAGTCTGATAGAATTGTTGATCTCACCCGACTGGAAGAAGCAAGGGAAGCAGCACTTATTCAGTCGGCCAGATATCTTCAAGGTCTACGACGCTATCATAACCGCAACGTCAAGTCACGCGCCTTCATAGTCGGCGACATGGTTCTACGGAAGATTCAAACAACTAAAGACAGGCACAAATTGTCTCCCTTGTGGGAAGGGCCATTTATAATAGCAGAAGTTACTCGCCCGGGAGCCTACCGACTCAAGCGTGAAGACGGAACTATTGTGGATAATTCATGGAATATAGAGCATCTTCGACGATTCTACACTTAAAAGCTATTCTGTAAATTTTTCCTTAGACTGCCCACTCACTTGTCCCAGCCGAGTGGCCAGTCGGGGGCTACCGATAATAATACAGTATTAAATTAGTTTTGTTCATGACTTGTCATTGACCCTGTTTAAACCTAGATCCAGCAGATAAGGACTAAAAATTTTTCAATGGCTGTAACAAGTTCTAGGCTTGAAGCAGTCAGACAAAAATTTGAAGAAATTTGAAACTGGATCTTTGGTTTACTACATGGCATAAATGAGTCATTGTACACTACTAAGAATACTTTACATATCTTCATACATGATATCAACTGGATCTACGTTTGAAAGTTATCCAGGACGTCTGTGGCAAGTTTCTCAGCAGAATATTAGGCTTGATTGATTAGCTCCAGAGCTTGCTCATCAGTCATCCCATCAGCAAAGCCATCCCCGACTGCATCGACTCCTACTCGGGGATATAAGGACTTCATTATTGCCAAAGCCTGGCTGGCACCCATTGTGGCGGCATCTTTGATATTGCTGAAGTATTTTGCCGGCGCAGTTCTGAGCCCTTCAAATATTTGGACCGCATACTCCTGACGGGTCCCGAGCCCGTTCTGGAATATTGCATTTAACACCAGAGCAGCGGCGTTGGCAATGTCATCTCGGATGCTTTTAGCCTTCTTCACTTTGTCAGCAAAGACTTCAAATTGGGCTTTGGTCCTCACTTTGTGTTCTGCATTTATACAAGTCAGAAATAGATTTCAGCGGTACGACATAACTTTAATTCACATAACAGGGATGAGGCAATACCTTCGAGGGCATCTTCAGCCTGGATCTTGCCAGCCGCCAACTGAGCATTGGCCTCTTCAAGCTTTTTTACTCGAGCAACCAAGGATTCTATCTTGGTAGCTTGAGCTATGGAATAAACAAACAAATAAATCAGTCATACAGATTGGATGAGCAGCAAATTTATGGCAGAGTGACTTTTACCTCCAATTGTGCCCCGATAATTAAAGCTGGCGTCCATGAGCTGATTGATCTGGTCCTTTAATTTTCTCTCTTTGACTTGAGCGTCCTCTCGGGTTTTTGCCAGTTCAGCTTGGACTTGCTCAAGATTTTCGAGGTGAGGCACGAGTTTTTCCAGTGCACTCGTTTTAGCCTCGTTCCTCATATGGATTCTCTGGATAATACATCGAGTCAGCAACATGGCTAGATCAGACTATTGAATACAAGGAGAAATATACTTACATTCATCAGATGAATGGACTCGGTTAGGTTCCTTTTCAGCATCTCGAGCTCCTCGTCTTCACTCTGACGGTTGATGATGATACCTTGCAAAATACCATCCCGATCCCTCCATTGGAGTTTAGTCGGAGGAAAGGAGTCCTCGACAGCTTTTATTCTCGGGATCTCTTCTTCGATATCATCAATCAATGGACCTAGTTTACAAACTTCAAGATGACTGGAGCACAGCATAAAAATCGAATTGAAATACAGCAAAGTGACGTACCAGATACTATCTTGGAGTTCTTCCTTGGAACTGTTTCCGATACGCCGACTAGATCATTTGTCGCGCTTGGCTCTGTGGAAGTCGGTGGAGGAATCTCGGACGTTCTCCCATCATCTCTTTTTGTGACATTCTCGGGAGTTGGTCCCTGGTCACATCCTTTAGGATCCTTACCGACTGGTTCGGCAGATGTTTCGGGAGCACCAGTCGGAATATCCGTTTCCCCTGCTTGATTCCCAGTTGGAGGACCAACTTCAGGGCCACTTGTATCTTGCTCCGACTGGCTGCCAGTCGGGGGTTGGGGTTCGGCAGTATCAATAGTTTTCCCTGATTGACTGTAAGTCCGGGGCTCAGGGCGTGGCTCGTTTAGTGTGGTAGCAGGTGGAATATCATTTCTACTACCCAGATCAATGTCTTGGGGTTTCCTGAAGCATGCAAGATGGCTTTCGACATCAACATATTTTTCCAAGAAGTCAAAAATAAAAGAATAATAGTAAGAGTGGTACCTTGTGGATCTCCGAATTTTGGGCGCTGGCCGACTGGCTGGAGATTTTGCCGGAACCAGTTTGGCGCTCGTTTGCGACTCAGTCTGCTCATCTTCGGAATCACTGCAGACTAACTTTCTCCTCTTCAGTTTCTGCTTAGGGTTGCTCTCTTCGACAGTTCGTTTACTCTTCCCGGCTGGGTTGACCTTTGGTCCGCCAGTCGGGTGAAGCTTTTTTGGAGCAGATTCCTCATAGACTGAAGCAGGTGGATTTGAACAAAAGCGCTTGTTGTCCTAATCCATGGATTGTGAGTATGAGCTAAGATAATAGATAGATTGGTAACAGTTGGATAAAAAGGCAAGCGGATTCTTACCTCTGGAGGGGTGTTGACGACGAAATTTGGTAAATCATGCATCGAATTTGGAGTTAAGACCGAAGCGGATTTGGAAGGAAATTGGTAACAGAAACAGAGTATAAATCGGCTTCGGAACTGCATCGGCTACGGTGTGCATCGGCTGATATTGAATCGGACAAGGAAGCCGATGTAGCCGATTCCGACAAGGGGATGTTGGAACCATTGTCGGGTTCGTTTAAAGTGCTTCATGAGGATTGCTATGTATGGATTGAGTCCGAAAAAGGCAATTGTATCTATTAATTAGGAATAGTTTGTTAGTTTCCTTTTATTTTTAGGAAAGTGTGTTTAGTGTCCGATAAGGACTTTATGTTTTTCCTTTTATCTTTAGGAAGGTTTGAGTCGTGTCCGATATGGACTAGTATTCACCCATGGGTATAAATATGTACACCCGGGGGCTATGTAAATTATCTCTAGATCAATACAACTTTGTCGCATCACCACCCTCTTTATGAGGTTTTTACTTATCAAACCGGCGGAATTGGCACCTGACGCGGGGCTGCATCGGCTTTCGATCTCCGGCAAAGGGGTAAGCCCTACGTTCCATCGGGCCCTGGTGAATCTATCGGCTACATTGGTGTTGTTCAAGGCTGCATCGCTTCGATCTCTTGGATCGCTCTGGTTTGGTTGATATATTTACCTGATATCTCAATTCTATCTTAATTGCATTGTGTTTAGAGACGCATCGGTTTAGTTGGGACTGTCTCGGTTAAGTCTGATCTTCTATCTTAGCCGATATATCTCTACAATCACAATGTTGTTCTAAATAGATTTGTTATATCCATCACATTAGATAGATCTATCGGTTCATCAAGTGTTAGATTATCGTATACAATCTCGTGCTGCATCGGTTCGGTTCGACCTACTAGATTGTTGTTGAAAATATAAATCTTGTTAAGCCGATAGGTTCATGCTAATGTTTTATCGGAGTGCTAGCCGATGAGTTATCTGGACGTTGCATCGGCTCAAAGGGTTACATACAAGTTGGATTTAGCCAATGACAACAAAGGTTTCACTGTTTATCTAATCGTTTGGATTTATTGACATCGGACCTCCAGCCGATGAATGCTTCAACCTTCAGATCGGTGCTTACTCAATCTATTATTACTAGCCGATTGGTTTCCACTGGACTATATTATTGTTATATATTATTATCATCAACCGATTATCTTTATGTCATTATTTACTCAAGTATCAAGATCTATATTGGATATCGGCTGGTATCGGCATCGGCTGGAATCACTCCATCGGCTTGTCAGCCGATCGGCTATCTTTTGATCTTCAATATCTTGTCAGTTGCAGGATCAAACTGACTGGCACGCCCGCATCTCATCATTATTCTGGACCTGCATTGGAGCTAAGCAGATCTCCCAGACCGTCGTGTTTTTACGTCAACAAGGGGGCCGCACCAGGCCATATGGAGTCACCGGGAGCTTATGGCTGTAGTCGACAGCGATCCCTGAGGAGAATACTTTGTACATCTGGTTGCACATGACTTTGTAGTTGTCACGCCCTAAAAATTCGACCAACAAAATCGAAGCCCTAAATTACGAACCGCCAAATTTTTTTTTTTTAAAATAAATCGCATCGTACCGGATTTGTTTACACTTTTATTCAGGTCTATGCGGAGTTTTAACTAATGTTGAGCCTAACAAATAATGTACCTATTTTAGGAGGGGGTTATAACAAATGCATATATGAGTGTAGGTATATGAGAGGATATTGGGTGCGAGAAAAAAATAAATAAAATAAATATATATATATAAATGATAGATAAACTGTTGCAAACATTAAAACAATTGGTCACGTGGATTTGTCTAAATTTACAAATTTTAAAGCGAATTTTTTTTTTGGTCGGAAAAACCCTAATTATCAAAAATTACCCTGGCGGCACTGTTCATTGGCCGCCAGGTGTTCGGCCGTGTCCCCCGGCCTGCGCCCACGCGCCCGCGCGCGCCCGAACCCGCCGCCGCCGCGCCCTGGCGCCCTGCCCTGCCCCGCGCCCGCGCGACCGCGCCGCCCGCCGCGCCGCACGCGCTCCCTCGCCCTGCCGCGCCCACGCCGCGCCCTAGCGCCGCACGCGCTCCCTCGCCGTACCGCCGCCCGCGCCGCCGTACCACCGCCCGTGCCGCCCGTACCGCCGCGCCATGCCACCCCGAGCCGCGCGCCCACGTCACCCCGAGCCGCGCGCCCACGTCGCCCTCGCGCCGTGCGCCCGCACGACGCCGCCGTACCCGCGCCATACCGCCGCGCCGCCCCACGCGTTGCCGCCCACGCCGCCGTACCACCCCACGTCGCCACCCATGCCGCTGCACGTCGCCGCCTCGAGCCGGCCGCCGCCCCCCCTCTTCCACCCCCCCGGCCTATAAACTCCCCCCCGGGCCGAGCTCTCCTTCCCCCATCCCTCCTCCACCATCTCTTCTTCCTCCCCTCCTCGCTGCCGACTACCGCCGCCGACGCCGTTCGGGACACCGCCGCGCCGCCGCCCCGCTGCCGCCCCTACCGCCGGTCGCCGCCGCCGCCACAGCCGGGTAAGCCCCCTCCCCTCCCTGCCGGCTGTACAGAGAAGAAAGAGAGAGAAGAGAGGAAAGAAGGAGGAAGAAGAAGGCAGAAACAGAGAGAGGAGGAGAAAAGAAAAAAAAAAGAAAAGAGAAAAAGGAGAAAGAGAGAAAGAAAATAAAAATAAAAATAATATAAAAATAAAAATAGAATAGAGAGAGGTAAAATTAGTGGATTACGAACTTAATTTTATCTCGAATATATGGGCTAGATTAAGATAGAGTGTTAGTTTAATTAAATAATAAGATAGACCGACCTCGGTTATTTTGGGAACGCGGGTAGAATTATATCGGGCATTTAATTGCGATTTCAAAATGTTCACCTAACTAGATTATTCTTTAATGGTAATGCTTAGCAATGTACTTATCCGATTATGTAGATTTTTATTAGTTAAATTTCGCTAGTCGTTGATATATATATATATATAATCGGAGGATTAATTACCGGTCGCTTTTAAATTTGCTATCGTATGTATGCGATCGTTCGCATCTATTTAAATATTTATTTAGTCGGTATCTAGTTGGTTCCTACTCCATAATAGGGCTAACCGCTAAATTACCCGTCATGATTATTTTAGCCGACTATTCACTGGGTAGGGTTACCTTTTATTATCGGTCCCTAATTTATTCGAGACGCGTAAATCAAATCGGATTAATTGTTTAAATTGGCTAGCGCTAATATTTTAGGATAACGGTATTAAAAAATCAAAATAGGATTACTCCATAAATAAAATGGAATCGATATCGACATTCAAACGCTCGCGCTCGATCCTTTCTCTAATTGGATTTTGTTGGATTTTAATTGAATCCTAAAAGAATTCAATTCTTTCGCACGTAATTTTAGACACCGAGGGAGCTGTGAGTCCGACCAAAGACCAAGAACCACCGGACTTCGAGCAAGGCAAGTCATCACTATTCCTTGAGCATATTGAACCCAAATTGCGAAATTATTTTATTTATAAATAAAATTGCATGCAATGATGAATACCCTATTTGTTATTATGCCATACCTTGCTTATTGTTTATCCTTATATTTCTTTGTAACCACGCTTATACATGAGTCCCTAGTCAATTATGACGAATGCTTAGTAATGCTATTCTAGAATCATGTATACTCATATTTATCAAAATGCTATATGCTTGGGCAATTACCTTTCGGAAGGTAGTTGAGATGCGGCATGTGGAGACATGAGCGCCACAATGCCATGATATGATGACATGATTTGTGAAAGGAGAAATGAAACCAAACAACTGTTTTCGACTGGGGCGGATGGTGGATTTGGGTGGTATCTGGAAAAGGCTAGTACTGTCCCCGGTCAGTTAAGGACCGAGCCATGAAGTTAAGCATGAAACGACCCTCGTACAACCGCACTTCTCGGATGGGTATAGACCTAGCGGACTAGATAGCCGAGCAGAGGCAGTATCCTTGCATAGATGGTTCACCCCCGTGTGTGAGGCAGGTACGCTACGGTGGGGCAGCCGTTGAGGTAGGGCCGCGATGCGTGCCCTACGTCGGTGTCGCCATTTGTAGGACCGCCACGTGTGTGAGAGTGAGAATCTAAACTTAAACTATAAACTTTACGTGCGTGTGAGACTTCCCTTCCCGGGAGCGCCAGAACTCCTCTCACTGCTAGAAACAAATACGCCTAGAGTGCATGAGGATGATAGTTCATGGAGCGGGTACTGCCAATGCGAGGTTATCGAAAGGCTTTGCCGTGACGCGTCTCATGTGTTGGGGCGAGGCTCATGTGTTGGGCAGTCGCGGAGTACGGGTAAAGTGTACATCCACTGCAGTGTGAGTAAACCAAACCTATTCGAATAGCCGTGCTCGCGGATATTGAGCACCGGGACATGTATTACACTTGGCTAGACTCTAAACTCTTAACCTGTGTGGGATGGGTTATTGCATGATAAATTTTATGCTGTTGGAGCCACCCCCCGAGAGCAGGGGAGGTGGGCGTCCACAGAAAACCATGACGACCAACGGCGGAAAGCCATCCTTGGGATCACAATGGATGGTAGACAGAACCGCCGTTGTTTAATTTAAACTCTGGTATTAAAACTTGACCAGTTATGCTAAGTCTTAGGTTTGTGAAAAGGATTACAAAACCAGCTTTATGCAAATGAGCCTTTGCCTTGCCTTGAATAAAAATTCCTGCATATGCATCGTTGTTGTGGTGACTTGCTGAGTACGGTTGGTACTCACCCTTGCAACTATAAACTTCACCAGAAGCCGGAGATGACACCGCGGAAGATCCGTACGCCTACTATGAAGAGGATGCGGAAGATGAGGGTGCCCACTAGGTCTAGATACGGTCGTTGCCTGTGTCAATGACAATGCCGCTGCCTTCGCTCCGCTACTTATCTATATTCTGCTTTTGGACTGTATTCCGGACCGCTTGGTCCTTTGTTCTAAGACTACGCCTTCGGGCCCATGATGTAATAATTCGTACCCGACGCCTATGTATGCGCTTTTGGTGAATCAACTATATATCGTGTGTGCCAAACTACTTGATCCAGGGAAATGGCACAGAATACACGAGAGATTCCTGTTGCAAAACGGGGGTCCCTACAGAGTTGGTATCAGAGCCATACGACTGTAGGAAAGACCAAATGGCACCCCACCCCAAAGTAGATGGTCAAGGGAGAGATTCCCAAATAGGAATATTTTCACAAAATCTACTTTCGCAAAACCAAATGCATTTTTCCTTAACTCATATCTACTTCTTTGCAAAATGAGTTATACTTTTACTAATTTTTTAAACTTTCTTAAAAATAGATGGCAGATTCGAGTGCATCTTGGGAGATGGACCTGCCCTATTCAGAGCGATATGTCGTGGAGTTACACAGGATGATGAGGTGTTTGAGGTACCCGAGGATCCCTACCTACCAGGTGAGGCAGATAGGACCAGCCTGGGAGGCTAGGGTGGTGGTGGAGTCCCGAGTTCCCTCAGAGGCAGGCCATTGGTTCAGGACACGCTACTGTCGCTACACGCCAGAGACCGTGATGCAGGATGCTGCCCGGGAAGCCTTTCTCCGACTCAGCTCGATCCACCGATCTGAGTTGGCGACCACAGAGTTTGCCCACCACCCGTTCCGAGAGGAGGACAGCTCCGTGTGCACCGTCCGGGACACCCCCTGTTGTTACAACCCGATGGTGACCCGATTGTCCCGATGGGCGGAGGTTGTCGACGACTGCTACGAGACTGCTCTGTTAGAGATCGACGAGCAGCACAGGCGTCTGATTGAGCTGGAGACCGAGGTGACTGATCTCACAGTACAGCACCTACAGCTTGAGGAGGAGCACCAGACCCGGGGCAGTGAGATAGACTCACTGAAGACACAGCTCCAGGCTCGCAGCGACCAGTTGCAGCAGCTGTCAGGTCAGCAGGATGAGCATCGCAGGATGATGGACACACTCGAGGAGCAGCTGAGTGTGAGTCAGGAGCACGTTAGTCAGCTTACAGAGCAGCTCAGAGCCACCACAGTCAGTGCCACTGGGGCTTCCACTTCTGCAGCAGTCGGGCAGGACCGCTACTTCTTCCTCACCCCACCGTACCCGCCAGCATTTCACTCACTAGTGGATGCCCTAGCCACCGAGTCAGCACCCTACCTGATAGACCCCACAGTGATACAGTCGCCAGTTGGAGAGCCAGCTCCTGCTACTTCCCCACCACCAGGGTCTTGTGTGGAGACCCCGATCCAGGTCGACTCCAAGGCAGAGGATGAGGATGACCCAGAGGAGATAGAGCCGCACATCACTGATCCCTCAGAGGATGAGACTCCTGCCTACCGCATCACCTTCGCCGGTGGCCCCCGCACCCGCAGCACGGCTCGCAAGAGCTCACGACCGCCGCCAAAGAAGACCAAGCCGGATCCTGAGGCTGCCACCTCCGAGCCGGGAGGGCTCAGGTTCGCGTCTGCCAGCGACTACCCACTTCCTGCGCCAGGATCCTGCGGATGGCTGGACGACTAGACTGGGTATCCACTACGGCTCTGATCTCGCTGGGATGGTTTTTGGAGAGCGAGACACCTGTACCCCCCCTATGTATGTCAACGAGTAGTTTGATGTCGTAGTTCAATGATTGTAGTGTTTGAACCTTATTTAGACTGCATACATATGCAGTCATTTGTGTTTGGGTTTGTGAACTCTGTGATGTTTTTATGAAATGTTATTGTTATGTTACAAATGAGTTTATTCCACCATGCTGACCAAACAAAGATCACATCAAAAACCACTCCCCAATGGGGATAGAACCATAGGGGATTGGTTCGAGGAACGGAATACTTACCCAACTAATCCACACAGATGGCCAGCCGACGCCGGGCAACAAACAACAATGAGGGAGCCCCTGAACCCGACCTAAACACTTTAACCGGAATTATGGCCGCACAGACCCAACTCCTGCAAGCCATCGCGAACAATCAAGGCAATCATGGGGGATCCAGCTTTGGGGAATTCATGAGAACCAAGCCACCCACGTTCGCCACCGCAGAAGAGCCCATGGATGCTGAGGACTGGCTGCGTATCATTGAGAAGAAGCTGACCCTCGTACGAGTGAGAGAGGCAGACAAAGTGATTTTCGCAGTGAATCAATTGGAAGGACCAGCCGGAGACTGGTGGGATACGTATAAAGAGGCACGGGAAGAAGGTGCCGATGAACCCACCTGGGAGGAATTCACTACCGCCTTCCGCGACAACTTCGTGCCCGCCGCAGTGATGCGCATGAAGAAAAATGAGTTCAGGAGACTGCGTCAAGGGAATACCACGGTATAGGAATACCTGAACCGTTTCACTCAGCTGGCCCGTTACGCAACTGGAGACCTTGCGGACGAGGAAGAAAAGGTTGACAAGTTCATTGAAGGGTTGAACGATGAGCTGCGTGGGCCCATGATAGGGCAAGATCATGACAACTTCCAGAGTCTCATCAACAAGGTGGTTAGATTGGAAAACGATCGGAAGATCGTGGAGCACAATCGCAAAAGAACGCTGGCTATGAATCGCCCGCCTCAAGTTGCGTCTCAGCGACCCAAAGGAGCTACCTCGTCGGGATGGAAACCCGCGATAGTGACTGTCAACCGCTCCGCTACACCGAGCACTTACAACAGGCCGGTTGCTGCCCAGACACGCACACCTGCGCCAAACCAGGCTACTACCGGGATAAAAAGGCCGGGGAGCTGTTTTAACTGTGGAGAATATGGGCATTTCGCCAACAAGTGCCCGCATTCCAACAAGACGCCTATCCGCACCGGAGCCAATGCCACAACAATCTAAGGAACTGCTACCCCAACAGCCGGGAGAGGACTGTTCAGGACACCGCAGACAGGCAGGCTCGCGACCGGATTCGGACGCGGGCAAGTGAACCACGTGCGAGCGGAAGAAGCCCAGGAAGATCAGGGCGTGCTAATGGGTACGTTCTCTATAAATTCTACTCCTGTTAAAGTTCTCTTCGACTCAGGCGCTTCGCATTCATTCATATCCTTAAAAGCTAGCCAACAACATAACCTAACCCGGGTAGAACTACGGAAACCTATGATAGTACATTCACCGGGAGGGGAGATAAATGTGAACCAAGCTTGTGTCAACGTGCCAATCCGTCTTAGGGATGTGGTGTTTCCCTCAAATCTTATGGTCCTAGTACCGCAAACCCTCGATGTCATACTAGGCATGGATTGGTTAGCAAGAAACGGCGGCATCATAGATTGCAGCCGTAGGGAAGTCACGTTAACCACACCCTGGGGATCAGCGATGAGGGCAACTATGGATCAGGACCCTAGATTACCTGAACGTGCCGGTGGCATATTCACCATGTTACCCCTAAAAGGAATGCCGGTGGTTCAGAAGTTCCCAGATGTGTTCCCTGAAGATCTACCTGGAATGCCACCAGATCGTGACATTGAATTCGTCATCGATTTGATGCCCGGGACTGCCCCCATATCCAAGAGGCCATACCGGATGCCAGTTAATGAGTTAGAAGAGCTCAAGAAGCAAATTAGGGAACTACAAGAGAAGGGATTCGTACGCCCTAGCTCATCACCTTGGGGAGCCCCAGTATTATTCGTCAAGAAGAAGGATGGAAGCATGAGGATGTGTGTGGATTACCGCTCATTGAATGAAGTGACCATCAAGAACAAATACCCGTTACCATGGATAGACGATCTTTTCGATCAACTTAAAGGAGCCAAGATATTCTCTAAGATCGATCTTCGATCCGGATACCACCAACTAAAGATTAGGGCTGGAGATATTCCTAAGACTGCGTTCTCAACGCGTTACGGGTTATATGAATTTACCGTGATGTCTTTCGGATTGACCAATGCCCCGGCCTATTTCATGAATCTTATGAATAAGGTATTCATGGAATATTTGGATAAGTTCGTGGTAGTATTTATCGACGATATCCTCATCTACTCCAAGGATGAAGATGAACATGCCGAACATCTACGCTTGGTACTAAAGAAACTTCGGGAACATCAGCTCTATGCAAAGTTCAGCAAGTGCGAATTTTGGTTGAAGGAAGTTGCATTTTTAGGTCATGTGATATCAGCCGGTGGCGTAGCAGTAGACCCCGCTAAAGTCGAGGCAGTTACCGAATGGAAAGCACCCAAGTCTGTAACGGAGATCCGGAGTTTTCTGGGATTGGCCGGATACTACCGAAGGTTCATCGAAGCATTCTCCAAGATAGCTCGACCCATGACCCAGCTACTCAAGAAGGAAAAAGAATTTAAGTGGAATGAGCAATGTCAGGAAAGTTTCGAGCGATTAAAAGAAAAGTTAACCACTGCCCCTATCCTAGTACTCCCTGATAACCGGAAGGACTTCGTGGTATATTGCGATGCCTCGAGACAAGGGCTGGGAGGAGTGTTAATGCAAGAAGGAAAGGTCGTGGCATATGCTTCACGACAACTGCGACCGCACGAGGAAAATTATCCTACCCATGACCTTGAATTGGCCGCAGTGGTTCATGTACTGAAGATTTGGAGACATTATTTGATTGGGAATCATTGCGATATCTACACGGATCACAAGAGCCTGAAATACATCTTTACGCAGCCCGACCTAAACCTGAGACAGAGACGGTGGCTGCAACTGATCAAGGATTACGACGTGGAGGTTCACTACCATCCCGGGAAAGCAAACGTCGTAGCCTACGCACTAAGCCGCAAGAGCCATTGCAATCACCTGGACATGGAAGGCATGGCCCCTGAGCTTAGAAAGGAAATGGCCCACCTGAACTTGCACCTAATCCCGCAAGGACAGATAAACACTCTAGAAATACAGCCCCTACTGAGGAAACAGATAGAAGAGGTTCAAAAGGATAACGAAGAGGTTCGAGAAGTAAAGAAGCGCATGGCCGCAGGACATGCGAAGGAGTTCTCGGTTAGCGAGGAGGGAATATTATGGTATAAAAAGAGGATTTACGTGCCGGAGCAAGGAGGACTAAGGAAGTTAATACTAAAGGAGGCACATGAATCGGCCTACTCCCTACACCCGGGGGGTACGAAAATGTACCAGGATTTGAAGGAGGAATACTGGTGGCCCAACATGAAACGAGATGTAGCAGAGTACGTGGCGCTCTGCGACGTGTGCCAAAAAGTGAAGGCCGAACACCAGCGACCGGCAGGTTTACTACAACCTCTCAAAATTCCCGAATGGAAATGGGATGAGATCGGTATGGATTTTATTGTTGGATTACCTAAAACCGCAACAGGTTATGATTCCATTTGGGTAATCGTGGATCGACTCACCAAGACCGCGAGATTTATCCCTGTGAAGACGAACTATAGCAGTGCCAAGCTAGCCGAGCTATACATGTCTAGGATCGTGTGTCTTCACGGCGTACCAAAAAGGATTATATCCGACCGAGGTACCCAGTTTACCTCACACTTCTGGAATAAAGTGCATGAGGCCCTCGGAAGCTACCTCGCATTTAGCACGGCATATCACCCCCAGACCGATGGCCAGACTGAAAGGACGAACCAAGTATTGGAGGATATGTTGAGAGCATGCGCACTGGACTTTAGCAAAGACTGGGAAAGGTGTCTACCGTACGCTGAGTTCTCCTACAACAACAGTTACCAAGCTAGCCTAAAAATGTCGCCAAATGAAGCATTGTTTGGACGACGATGCCGTACCCCGCTAATGTGGTCCGAACCCGGAGAGCGTGCCGTATTCGGACCGGATATAATTAAAGAGGCTGAAGAGAAGGTTCGCCTAATCCGTGACCGACTAAAGGTGGCTCAGTCACGGCAAAAGAGTTACGCTGACACTCGGAGAAGGGATCTAGAATTTAAGGAAGGAGATTACGTATACCTAAAGGTCTCCCCGCTGAGAGGTACAAAAAGGTTTAAAGTCAAAGGGAAGCTAGCACCAAGATACGTAGGACCGTTCCAAATAATCGCTAGACGAGGAGAAGTAGCCTACCAGCTCCAACTACCAGAAAGTATTTCCGATGTACACCCGGTTTTTCACGTATCCCAGTTAAAGAAGTGCTTGAGGGTACCTGAAGAGCAAGCCCCGTTGGAGGAAATCCACATCGCAAACGACCTCACTTATCCGGAGCACCCTGTGAAGATTTTGGATGAGGCCGAAAAAGGAACCCGAACCAAAGTATGGCGTATGTACAAAGTACAGTGGAGTAATCACACGGAGGATGAAGCTACATGGGAAAGCGAGGAGTTCTTGCAGACTGAGTACCCGCATCTATTCGACAACCGGTAAGAAATCTCGGGACGAGATTTACCTAAAGGGGGTAGGTTTGTAACGCCCTAAAAATTCGACCAACAAAATCGAAGCCCTAAATTACGAACCGCCAAAATTTTTTTTTTAAAATAAATCGCATCGTACCGGATTTGTTTACACTTTTATTCAGGTCTATGCGGAGTTTTAACTAATGTTGAGCCTAACAAATAATGTACCTATTTTAGGAGGGGGTTATAACAAATGCATATATGAGTGTAGGTATATGAGAGGATATTGGGTGCGAGAAAAGAATAAATAAAATAAATATATATATATAAATGATAGATAAACTGTTGCAAACATTAAAACAATTGGTCACGTGGATTTGTCTAAATTTACAAATTTTAAAGCGAATTTTTTTTTTGGTCGGAAAAACCCTAATTATCAAAAATTACCCTGGCGGCACTGTTCATTGGCCGCCAGGTGTTCGGCCGTGTCCCCCGGCCTGCGCCCACGCGCCCGCGCGCGCCCGAACCCGCCGCCGCCGCGCCCTGGCGCCCTGCCCTGCCCCGCGCCCGCGCGACCGCGCCGCCCGCCGCGCCGCACGCGCTCCCTCGCCCTGCCGCGCCCACGCCGCGCCCTAGCGCCGCACGCGCTCCCTCGCCGTACCGCCGCCCGCGCCGCCGTACCGCCGCCCGTGCCGCCCGTACCGCCGCGCCATGCCACCCCGAGCCGCGCGCCCACGTCACCCCGAGCCGCGCGCCCACGTCGCCCTCGCGCCGTGCGCCCGCACGACGCCGCCGTACCCGCGCCATACCGCCGCGCCGCCCCACGCGTTGCCGCCCACGCCGCCGTACCACCCCACGTCGCCACCCATGCCGCTGCACGTCGCCGCCTCGAGCCGGCCACCGCCCCCCCCCCTCTTCCACCTCGGTTATTTTGGGAACGCGGGTAGAATTATATCGGGCATTTAATTGCGATTTCAAAATGTTCACCTAACTAGATTATTCTTAATGGTAATGCTTAGCAATGTACTTATCCGATTATGTAGATTTTTATTAGTTAAATTTCGCTAGTCGTTGATATATATATATATTATCGGAGGATTAATTACCGGTCGCTTTTAAATTTGCTATCGTATGTATGCGATCGTTCGCATCTATTTAAATATTTATTTAGTCGGTATCTAGTTGGTTCCTACTCCATAATAGGGCTAACCGCTAAATTACCCGTCATGATTATTTTAGCCGACTATTCACTGGGTAGGGTTACCTTTTATTATCGGTCCCTAATTTGTTCGAGACGCGTAAATCAAATCGGATTAATTGTTTAAATTGGCTAGCGCTAATATTTTAGGATAACGGTATTAAAAAATCAAAATAGGATTACTCCATAAATAAAATGGAATCGATATCGACATTCAAACGCTCGCGCTCGATCCTTTCTCTAATTGGATTTTGTTGGATTTTAATTGAATCCTAAAAGAATTCAATTCTTTCGCACGTAATTTTAGACACCGAGGGAGCTATGAGTCCGACCAAAGACCAAGAACCACCGGACTTCGAGCAAGGCAAGTCATCACTATTCCTTGAGCATATTGAACCCAAATTGCGAAATTATTTTATTTATAAATAAAATTGCATGCAATGATGAATACCCTATTTGTTATTATGCCATACCTTGCTTATTGTTTATCCTTATATTTCTTTGTAACCACGCTTATACATGAGTCCCTAGTCAATTATGACGAATGCTTAGTAATGCTATTCTAGAATCATGTATACTCATATTTATCAAAATGCTATATGCTTGGGCAATTACCTTTCGGAAGGTAGTTGAGATGCGGCATGTGGAGACATGAGCGCCACAATGCCATGATATGATGACATGATTTGTGAAAGGAGAAATGAAACCAAACAACTGTTTTCGACTGGGGCGGATGGTGGATTTGGGTGGTATCTGGAAAAGGCTAGTACCGTCCCCGGTCAGTTAAGGACCGAGCCATGAAGTTAAGCATGAAACGACCCTCGTACAACCGCACTTCTCGGATGGGTATAGACCTAGCGGACTAGATAGCCGAGCAGAGGCAGTATCCTTGCATAGATGGTTCACCCCCGTGTGTGAGGCAGGTACGCTACGGTGGGGCAGCCGTTGAGGTAGGGCCGCGATGCGTGCCCTACGTCGGTGTCGCCATTTGTAGGACCGCCACGTGTGTGAGAGTGAGAATCTAAACTTAAACTATAAACTTTACGTGCGTGTGAGACTTCCCTTCCCGGGAGCGCCAGAACTCCTCTCACTGCTAGAAACAAATACGCCTAGAGTGCATGAGGATGATAGTTCATGGAGCGGGTACTGCCAATGCGAGGTTATCGAAAGGCTTTGCCGTGACGCGTCTCATGTGTTGGGGCGAGGCTCATGTGTTGGGCAGTCGCGGAGTGCGGGTAAAGTGTACATCCACTGCAGTGTGAGTAAACCAAACCTATTCGAATAGCCGTGCTCGCGGATATTGAGCACCGGGACATGTATTACACTTGGCTAGACTCTAAACTCTTAACCTGTGTGGGATGGGTTATTGCATGATAAATTTTATGCTGTTGGAGCCACCCCCCGAGAGCAGGGGAGGTGGGCGTCCACAGAAAACCATGACGACCAACGGCGGAAAGCCATCCTTGGGATCACAATGGATGGTAGACAGAACCGCCGTTGTTTAATTTAAACTCTGGTATTAAAACTTGACCAGTTATGCTAAGTCTTAGGTTTGTGAAGAGGATTACAAAACCAGCTTTATGCAAATGAGCCTTTGCCTTGCCTTGAATAAAAATTCCTGCATATGCATCGTTGTTGGGGTGACTTGCTGAGTACGGTTGGTACTCACCCTTGCAACTATAAACTTCACCAGAAGCCGGAGATGACACCGCGGAAGATCCGTACGCCTACTATGAAGAGGATGCGGAAGATGAGGGTGCCCACTAGGTCTAGATACGGTCGTTGCCTGTGTCAATGACAATGCCGCTGCCTTCGCTCCGCTACTTATCTATATTCTGCTTTTGGACTGTATTCCGGACCGCTTGGTCCTTTGTTCTAAGACTACGCCTTCGGGCCCATGATGTAATAATTCGTACCCGACGCCTATGTATGCGCTTTTGGTGAATCAACTATATATCGTGTGTGCCAAACTACTTGATCCAGGGAAATGGCACAGAATACACGAGAGATTCCTGTTGCAAAACGGGGGTCCCTACAGTAGTCGAAGGAATCCGGATCTTCTCGTTGGGATCCGACTGCACCTCGTACTCATACGCTGGCTTGCTCCTTTCTTTGATTGGGGCCAGTCGGCTCTTGATGAAGTGCCGAGTAACCTGCTCCCCTTGTAGGCCTCGTTGCTTAATTTCCATTAATCCGAGTAGCAACTCATTGGCTTGGGCGAGTTCATCACCATCCGGAAAGTTTTTCCAGTTCTCATGAGGAATAGGAGGAAGACCGACAAACTCGGGAAGACTTGAGGAAGGATTTGAGATATAGAACCAGCTTGAATGCCATCCTTTGTTGGAGGTTTTAAAAGGAAGAGAAAAGTATTTTTGGGTCAGAGTTCCCCGCAACTGGAATCCAGACCTATCGACTACGCAGGGTTGTTCTTGTCAGGTTGGGGTTTGAGATAGAAAATGCGCCGAAACAAAGCAAAATGAGGTTGAATGCCGAGAAAGGCTTCGCAGAGATGGGTGAAATTGGCTATGTGGAGAACAGAGTTGGGATTCAAGTGATATAATTGGATTTTATAAAAAGAAAGGAGACCGCGGAAGAAAGAAGAGGCCGAAAGAGCGAAGCCAAAGTAGAAGGAGGAAAATACCACGATTTCGCCGGTGTCGGGGGTTGGAAAATCCTCGCCGTACGCAGGGCGCCACCCGATGATTTTTTGGCAGGCAGAACCCCGTCCTTCACCATCTCCAGTAGATTCGACTCCTTCACGTCAGATTTCGCCCACTGCTTAAAGGGGATTTATCTCTCAGCCATGGATGTGGATTGGATCTAAGCGGAATGGTTCGATTTTTGCAGGTGAGATGGAGAAAAGATTGGGATGGAGGTGAACCGCAGAGAGGCTTGATGCACGGGATCGAAGTTTGGAGCTTGTGCGCGTGTGGATTTGGAACCCTAGTTTGCTGTCACTGTGCGCGGTTTGGGGATTTTTGGCGAAGAAGATGAAGCGGCAAGTGTTTTAACCGTTAGGTCAGCACTTTTGTGCGCAGAATGTGCCGGGAATTGTGGCTTAACTGTAGCCTGTGAAGTTTGGAAAGTCTGATATATGTCCTTAGGGGCTTAATTTTTTCTGTGACGAGCAGAAAGAAATATATCAAGAATATTTCATACTGTTGCAACTTAAACTCTTCGGAGTGCATACAGTAAAATTTTTTTGCCACGTCAGTGAGCACATCAAATTGATCAAATATCATTGCTTAGGCTTATTGATTTTTTTAATTATTTTTTGGCGATTGGAGAATCTTGTAGGAGATTTCTGCCATATATGCCTTATTTTCTCCAAATAAGGTGAAGTCATGTGTCCTTAGGGGATGAAACACATTTATTTTAATAATGTGTACATAACATGACTAACTGTTTGGGAAGTCTTATGTTTATAATATAACTGGTTTTGAATAACCAATGTTATTGTCAAACTTTTTGATAAAAACAATTTTAGGATTGTTTATCATTTTTGCTGCTTAGGTGGCTAATAAACCACTCGGCTGGTACATTTTTATTGATTCTGACTATATGTTTAGTTTTTCCAACTAAGCACATAGTCGGGGGCTACACCTAATTAGGTGCATCTAGTCGATGCACCTGGGAATAATTTTTGAAATTTTTTAAAGATTTTCAGCCCTTCACAGTCTTGCGATCTGGATTTGGCGCCCAGGAGATTATAGCAGAGAAAATTGAAGTACTTGGAGCTGATGGCCTTCTGTTTAAGAGAAGATTATCTCGTCGACTGTAAAGGTCTCAAGGGCTACTGTGGATATTATGATACCCATATACCCACAGATATAGAATATTCGACTGATTATAGGGTGTGTAATGTAAATAGAATATGAGTAGTAATAGAATTCAGGTGTATTATTGCCTTGTTTGTTAAGGCATAGCCCGGATACCTAGTATGGTAAGATTGTAAGTCAATTAGGAAAAATCTAGACCGTGTCGGACTAGATCTTATCTTGTAAATCCTCATCTTCCGGGTATATAAGGAGGATAGGGGGCTCCTTGGGGACATAAGCTTTTCGTAAGATCAATACACAACTCGGAGGCAAAACCATCGAAATAGGAGTAGGGTATTACTTCTTCGTGAAGGTCTGAACCTGTCTAAACCCTTTGTCTCATAACCCATCTACTTTTCCGTCTTGACTGCTACCCCCTTTTCTTATTGCCGAAATCTAGTTTCGACACCGTCCATGGGGTTTGACTAGCCCATTTTCTCCTACGGTCGCTGCGGTGCTGCACAGCCACGTGGAGGACCCAAGAGGCTGAAAGACTTCGGTCTTTAAAGGAAAGAGTGACCGGATGTCCACTCAGTCATTCTGAATGACGACTAAAGGCGTAGTACGATGGGACGTGCACATCCTGGCACGTTGACAAGGAGGGCATTCAAGTCTTCGCATCTGTAGCGTTTTTATTTTGCTCCCTCCCTCGAACCTAAGTCAAAGGCCTATGTGGAAACCCCTTGAGGTACAAAAGGAGGTCCTAGCCGAGGGAGAGGGAGTTAGCTTCTGATTTTCCGGCAAGCATCAAAGAAGGAGAACCAACGCTTGTATTCCCCAACATATCATTCACATATCAACCACACACAGGAGTAGGGTATTACGCCTCCATGGCGGCCTGAACCTGTATAAACTCGCTGTGTCTTCTCTATCCCCGAGGGGTCCGAGCCCTTCCAAACTCACTACTCTTCGTCCCTCGAGATCGCACCTGTTCCCCTGGTCCGAACGAAAAAGGGGACCCCACGGTTCCCTGCTAGAGGAGTTTCACATCCCGACACACTGGCTAATAGCTAGGATGGTGGGCAACGACGAGGCTGGGGGCGGCGGCGAGGATGGTGGTGGTGGAGCCCTCTGCCCCATCGGAGCCCTACCGTCTCCTCGTCAAAGTCGTGCACTGCTGCCG
The DNA here is from genome assembly GCA_000573905.2 of Oryza punctata. Taxonomy (NCBI): domain Eukaryota; kingdom Viridiplantae; phylum Streptophyta; class Magnoliopsida; order Poales; family Poaceae; genus Oryza; species Oryza punctata. Next base: position 10,891,327 of record CM002497.2, read on the forward strand.
CTCGATGAAGCCATGCACTGCCACTTGGAGCTCGCAACCGCAAGTTAAAGCCACCCCCGTGAAACCAGGTTAGATCCAATTGCTTTTTGTAGCAATCCCGTGGAAGTATTTATGGGGTTGGTTTCATCTGTTCGTGAGTCCAAATCAAATCTGTATTGGATTAGAGTTATCCTATGATCTCTTTTCTGATTCTATTTGGGTGGATTAGAGTCTAAATTGAATTCACAGGTTCCTCTTTCAGTTATAATTTCGTTTTCCAATTGGGAATTTGAAATTTTGGAACCTAGCTGTGAGAATTTTGTTTTTTTATTCATCATTGTGGTGTGTGCATCCGGTTTGGTTATGCCGATTTTGGGAAGTGTTAATTCTGAGGATGCAAGGAGCGATAGAGCAATTGGGATTCGGGGGCAACAGACGAGGCTGCGAAGGTGCACCGCGAAGGACGAAGGCGACCTTAATTCATCCTGTGACGATCAGAAAATTGTTAATTTTTTAAGTAGTTAAGATTAAGATTTGTTTAGTGCATTAAAACCAAAAACCAAGAACACGTGTACAGTTATACTCCCTCTATAAAAAAAATACAAAGATTTAAAGTTAAGTTAGATGTAACACATCCTAATACCCTTCATATTACGACGGAGGGAGTAACTAATTTCACCGAGAACATTCATGTTATGTAAGCTCTTTGTTCAGATGATGTGACGTAGATATGCGTATGCTAAATCAAAACAGAATATGCAATGTTTATTATACAGAAAATAAAATATAAAAATGAGTATGCAACCAATACAATATAATTAAGAATAAAGTAAATACAAAGTATATATAAAATATATATATAAAAAGGTTATTTGTACATTCAACAATTTAATTAGTCATAATATATCGTTTTCGACTTGATTCACAATAATGAACATTTTATAAGTGTTTACTGCATTCACCGATAAGCTTATGTACGGTCGATGTAATTTAAAATAGCTCCAGGGCTAACCTGCTTAAACCAGTCCAACCAAACAAGACAACAGAATCATCATAATGCTTCAAACGCTTTCCATCAACTTCGTGCCCGTGACTACAGATGAAGCAGAACCTGAATAAACAGACGATAATAATATCAAGACAGGAAATGAAAAAATCTTGCATTATGATATTTGAATAAACAATTTTACAAAAAGGGAAAGGGTATACCCATCAGCAAATCTCGAGAAGAGTGTTCCCAAAGCCCTCATTCACCTCCATACCTGTTCCAGGAATACTTTCACAAAGTACATCAGTGATTTATCTGAGAGTTCAGACGAACTAGAATGCATAAAAATGAAACCTTCAAGGATGTAAACATCACATTCCCCAGAGAACAACCTAGCATTTCATTACGATAAATAGTGATTGCAGTTCGCTAAATTACCAAAATAGTAAGCATTGACCTTTTCTAACATAACCGGGTGAAGCTAGCACTATTCTCGATCAGAAAATGATACGAGCTGAGATCCAATGCTTTTTTCCTTTCAAAATATACAGGGACCTATACTATCAAGGGAGAAGCAATAACACTCAGCACTGAGTTGATCGGCTGGCACAGCTGGCATCCCTCAGATTCTTCAACTTGTGTTGATTGGAATTTTGCAACCAACCTCCTTGGATTTCAACTTCACGTTTCAAAAATTACAGGGTGCAATCCAAACCAATGAATAATTTAATATCTTAGACCTAGAGCAACAAACAAGGCACCCCATCAGGAAGATTTCCAGGTACTGCAAATGTCATGACATGTCTATCACGATATATTCTGCGAGGGGCAAGATCAGTTGATGAGGCCTCCACTCCAGCTGCATGATGATTCCTGGCATGGAACCTTCCCAGCCGGTTCACAATAGAAATTCTCTCTAAATCTTGGCACTCCAACTGTATATCTAGCATTGAAGACCTTTTGTTTAAGCTGCAAAGTGACAAACAGATATTAACATGCTACTGGACCAAAGGATCTTGTGCTCTTCCAAAATAAATGTGTGGGTTATAAAAAGCTTAGTAGAAACCCAATAAAAGGCATATATCTTCATGGAAGCAAACTAATAATAATTAGCAGATTTGGCAAATATTGTTATAGCATAAATGCATTTTGCATATGCGCAGACATTCAACAAACTGTATGTCAAACATAGTAATTGTCATTCCTCTAATAAATTGAGAAACCATTTTGGCATATAAGCTTACTATCGTATCAGGCTTTAACACTGCAAAGACTCCACAATATGGTACTAAATGCCAATTGCCTTCTCATAGTACAAAAGGTACTCCCTTTGGTCGTAAAATTTTGATGTTGAGCACAAGATTCGATAAATCTTTTGAAGCTTTGACCATCACCAACTCCTTAAATGCTTAGTTTATAAAAAGAAAAAAGTGTTATGCATAGATTTGCCTTGAAAAGTACCATCATAATTTTAGAATTAAATTTACTCTTTTACTCTTAATCATAATCATAGATTTACTCTTTGAGTAAAGTGCACGAGCGATCCTTAAATTTGTAGGGGTGTGTCATCTAGGTCCCCAAACTCTCAAAATACAGATCCAGATCCCAGAACTTGTCAAAGTGTGTCACCTAAGTCCCAAATCGCCAAAGCCCCACCAGGATCCTATGTGGCAGCAATGTGGCATGCCACACGGGCGTGACGTCGCATCATCTTGACTAACAAATGGAACCCACTTACAAATTTTCCTTTTCCTTTTTTTCCTCTTTCCTTTTCTTTTTCTTCTCCTTCTCTTTTTTTCCCTTTCTTCTCCTTCCTCTCCCACTACAATTGTAGGCCATCGCCGCAAGGGTGCTCAGGTCACAGAGGAGAAGAAAAGAAAAAAAAGAGGAGAGGAAAAAGAGAAGAAAAGAAGAAAAAAAGGAAAAGGAAAATTTTTAAGTGGTCCCATTTATCAATCAAGATGATGCCACGTCACGTCTGTGTGGCACACCACATCAGCACCACATATGATCCTAGAGGAGCTGTGGCAATTTGGGACCTAGATGACACACTTTGACAAGATCTGGGACCTGGATCTACATTTTGAGAGTTTAGGGGTCTAGATGATACACCCCTACAAGTTTAAGGACCACATGTGCACTTTACTCTTTTATAAACTTATGTCATATAAGGGCATTTTTTTATGGGCATGGACTAGGCCCATGCAGCAGTTTAGGCATTATAAATTAGGAATTAATCGTATAAAGGCAGGAAGTTATCTAGTTAGGAAAGAGATGAGGTTTATTAGAAAGTTAGAGATAGAGATTGGATTGGTTTCAATAATACTAGAGATTAGTTCCTTGGATGTCAAGCCTGTCCCCCCTATATATAAAGAGACCCCATGTACTCTATTATCAATCAATCAATGAATCTCTAAAGTTAGCCCTAAGTCTCAGAGCCTCTTTTAGCTCAGCAAGGAGAAGCCCTGCAGCTGCTATTGGAGGGCGAGTGCCCTATCCCCCGGTCTTCGGACCCTTACCCTAGCCAATCCATAACATTTGGTATCAGAGCCAACTGCTGCCCCACCCTCGATGGCGCGTAGCAGGGGTTTCGATTGTATGTGGAGATTTCGCCACCTTGAACCTCTCCAACGTTTGATGGCAAGGATGATCCACGAATTTGGTTGGAAAGTATCGAGAAGTTCTTCATTGAGCAGCGAATTATGGAGGAAGAGAAGTGGTGGATTGCATCAAGCCACCTGAGCGGGATTGCCGCGATGTGGTATGAGTTGATTGAGCGAGCCTATGGAATTCAGACTTGGCCAGAACTCAAGAAAAATATCAAGCTCTGTTTCAGCGATCTTCCATAGCCGCCACCGCCACCGCCACCACCCCTTCCACCACCACCTCTGCCATCAACCAAAGAGATATTCAGAAAATTTTTGGATGGTCTTGCTGACTTAGAGGTCATGCTAGCAGCGAAGCAAAAGGAGGCATCATGTGCTGCTGTAGTGGATGCGAAGCTACCACCTACACCTACAACATCAACAACCACAGCTGCATCCCACATGCAGATCAAGTCTGAGACAGCGATCAGCGATTCCTCCACAAGAGCTTCAGATCAGATTGAGGCCTCAATGCAATGCGAGTGCCCTATCCCGGTCTTCGGACCCTTACCCTAGCCAATCCATAACACAATCACAATGCAAGAATCTAGCCATGATTTCCATATCCTCCACATCATGAAGAAACTAGTGCTAGACACTACTTTTCCAATGCAAACACTACTAATTCATATTCAAATTTAATGCTACTCGCCTTCATGGATGTTGTATAGAAACCATGTCTCATGCAAGACATGGTTTCCTTCTCTTTCTTCATGTACTCACTTGCCACATCATATTTTATCCTATGTAGCAACTCATTTAATTTTATGGACACTATCCTAGTCATTGCATTGTGAATGCCCTAAACCAATGATTCAAAGTTTCAAAAGTCTGACCAACTTGTTCTAACCCATTAAATAATTATGTCCGGAGGGATAGTACATCATGTTTCAGCAATAACAACTTCACATAATTTAATTATAAATATACATGTAGATGAATTTTAAAGTACAGCATGCTTTATCATATAGCAGCATTTATTTGGTTGTTCAAACCCAAATATTCCACTTCATCCTGCCACCTATAGGTATTTTCATTACTTTTTAAGAATAAACCAAGATATTAATCATATCACCTGAAATAACTTTCATATCATCCTCCCAGATCATAAGAGTAAGAGTGTTCTCCAACATAGGTATATCAGAACTTACAATTACTGGAATCAACAGGATGAAAATTTGGTTGAGAACATTTTTTTAACTATGTGAATTTAACAGGAATCATATGTAAGCACCTGCCAAAATCGGCAGGATGAAAAGCAAGTAGCACAGCAAGAGATCTGGTGCGTGTTCAGTCATCTTTTTTATCGATAATGTATGCCTTTTTTTATTTTAACTAAGTTAATTATTGAATTCAGGTTTTCTACCAAGTCAGGATAACTCCATATTGAAGGTATCCGATAGACAAAAATAAGACTCTGTAAGAGAACGATAAGACTGTTTTCACATCAAGTAAATTATCTACGGGATCTCATCAAGGCCACTAGCAAGAAAAAATATGTAATGAATAAAAATAATAAGAAGGTGCAATATTGGCATGTTAAAAAGAAACAAAAAAGCACCACCGTCAAGTTTAAATATACAACAATCCTTTATAGAGGAATTGATACAAACAGACAAGACATAAATAGAGTACATCTGAAATATATAAAATTATAAATCAATTGTTGCGATACAAAAGGTGGCACTAGCACCTCTTCAGAGAACTTGAAAATCAAATTAGTGAGAAGTACGTTCAGTAAACAATCAAACTAGTTAATTACTTCAGGGGGTCATTCAGAAAAGAGGGATGCAGGTCTCTTCCTAAGGCAAGCAAAGAGAAAACTCTCTATGTCTATTCTAATAGTACATATCTAACCCGTCCAACTCTCTTCTATACCATACACCTCATCTTTCCCAAACCAGATTTTCTGTCTTATCCCAATCAAATTTACACAACATCAAATGCAGTGCAGGCGAAACATATATATTTCACAATTAAGAATCAAGAGAAAATAGATGCACGCACCTCACAAAATCATTCTCCATCTTATTAAATCTTGGAATAAAAAATTCAACGGCCTTTGTGAATCTGTCTCTCATTTTGTCGTTCTCAATTTGTACATATGACCTGGTTATGAATAGTAAATATCTTAGGAAAATGATGATACTTGCAAAAGGCCAACTTACAACATGACTTGTAATTGCAAAATTATTCAGTTAATAGGAACTTACTTATCCGCACTACTTATGAGAGTGCCAGTGTCCAAAGATGAATTTGAAGGCATGCTGCATGCATCCCCAATTGTCAACTTAGCAATAGTATATGTTGCGCTTGGATACATTGATATAGCTTGTGCCCTAAGAATAGCCGCTGGTATAGAAGGGAGAAGTTGCTGAATCAACCGAGAGGTCATAATTAGCCTTTTACGTGGTAAATATAATACGAGAGCATCTTCTTGAATGTCAGATTCATCTTCCACCTATAACAAATGCATATTTCGTTATGGCGCATAATATTCATTGAATAACACCGGTGACACAATAAAAGAATAGTTATCTCATACAGACTTTCTCCATTAATTTATTAGTTGCTTCAGGCCAGTCCATACCCAGAGTGCTGTAAGTTTTGAAAAAGAATTACATTTCAATGAATATTGAGACTGAACAAAGTAATAATCAGTTAAATTACAACTAGGAGAATAAGAACCAAAGACTGGTAACAGTTGTGGAGCGGAAAACACACCTCATGTCCACCAACTTTTGGTGGCCTTCAATGATTTGATTCCAAGAAACAAGCACAGGAGCTTTCAATTTCCGCTTCTTCGGTCTTCGCACCGCAGAAGATACCTTTAGACCAGAAGGCATTTCAGGTCTGACAGAAGTAGAGCATTCAAGTCCATGCCCAGAAACACTGCTATTGTCCATGCTCCAGGGAACTTTTGGATGTTTACATGGTGATGCAGTTTTCCTGACACTGTACATAGCAAGATTCTGACCATTTCTGTAGCTGCCATGTTGAAACCAGGGGGATATCTGGGGGTTGATCCTTAATTTGTCACCACTTTCAATTAAATTTTCTGTTGAGCTTGTGCCAAGAGATGAGCATTGATTTTGAAGATCAGTTTGTGCAGTGGCCATATCATTGGAGGTGGAGGTTAACTCCCTCAACTGAACCTGCGATGGCATGGTTGAGGTTACATCTTCACTGTTCCTGGGAGCAAACCTTAACATCTGATCTGATGGCAACAAGTTTGAGATTCTTGGGACCTTGGTTTTATCTGTACATAATCTCACTGGATTATTTTCTCCACGTGGAGTTCTTTCAGCACCGGGCCATTCAACTTGTGAAGCATCACAACTCACATCAGTTGTTTTAAGCCTCTTTCCAGATGTATTTTCTGGATCAGAATCAACAGGCTTCATGGCCTGCATCTGATGCAGTACAGAATAATTTATCTGCTGGGAATTTGATGGTGCCAGGCTTCCATGCAGACTGATGCCACCATAGGTGGAAACTTTGTTAAAGGAAGAACCCATATTTGGAATGTTTGCTGCCATATTTTCCCCCTGTGACGAGTTTGTGATGCCATGCTGCATCAAGGGTCTCTGAAGGGCATTTTTCTTTCCTGATAACATATCTCCCATTTGATCCACATTTGGTATGTCAGATGAGGCTGGCCTTCCATCATTTTCCACAACTCGCTTTATTTCTTGCCTTCCTGAGTTGGTAGTAAATGTGGCAGCATCAGATAGATTTTCTCCCCTCATTCTTTGATAATCATCTTTCAGACAACCCCATAATGTGGAATCACCAATAATACCTGGGAACATCATTGACTTGGGAATATTAGGAGTTATCTTGTTATGTTGGATACCCCTCAGGCGCTGTGCCGAGATGTTTGTCCACGCATTCTTGAACATTGTTGCTGCAGTACCTTGCAGAGACTGCTGAGGAAGAGAATTTACAGGAGCAGACTTTGGGTCTGCAACTGGGTATTGCCAGCCTAAGCTTTTAGTCTGGGGGAGGCACCCACTTGACAGTCCAGTATTATCAGCATCTGATGAGTAAAATGGTGAGGATCGACTAGGGTAGCCAGATGAAGTCGTCGAACCAGGAGTGGAAGGTAGCTGTCGCTGATCTTCCCCTGGTACTGAATTATCAGTTGGCTTGATGTCAACAGAGGTGTGACTGGTCCATAAGTTACCTGAAGTTGGTTGTTGTTGCATTGGTGGTGCCAATTTTAATCCAAATCCTTGTAAAGGGGGCTGGTTAAGTTGATTAGTAGTAATATCAGATCTGATGGGCATATTGCTAGAAACAACAGAATTTGAGTTGTCTGCCTTCTGAAGAAATTGTTGAAGCATATGTTGACTGCACAAGACATAAACAAAACAAAATTCAGAAAGCCAACATATATCTAGCTTAATACATCTGCAATTCTGCATACGAAACATTCGTAATAATCTAAAGACATCAATTAATTGAAATGTTTAGTAAGGCTTGAGTCCTTGTGTTACTCCAGTTATACTGGGACAAATAAAAAGCCAAATAACTACTCCCTCTGTCCCAAAATATTGTAGTATTCAAATTTTGCCCCAATAAATACCTCCACCTACGTTCTCTTCTCAACCAATTACAACCTTCCACCTTTTAATTTCTCCACCTACTTCCTCTTCTCAACCAATTGTTCCATTGAATTTCACCTATTTTCTTAATACTTGTGTCCAACCCCAAAACTTCTTATATTTTGGGACAGAGGTAGTATTCAATTGAATCACTCCCAAGTTAACATCATTTCATCATCACATTACTAGTTTTCATGAAAAAAGGTGAAGGAAACTACTATACATGAGAGATCCCATCTATCTGGTCAGAACATACAACGTATTCTTATGGGAAATATCAGCATTTGATTCAACAAATAAACCATGGTTGTTAAGGTGGTAAGGCGTAAGGTGAGGCGACACCTTATGCAGATAGAAAAAATAGGGAATCAAGGACTTTTTCATAATATCTACAGAGTCCAAGGAGTAAAATGGAAGATGAAAATAGGAAATGAGGGACTTCTTCATAATATCTACAGAGCCCAAGGACTAAAATGGAAGATGGTGACAGATATTTATCAATCCATCTCCATCCCCGTCCCAATCCCCAAACCCATCGGCGCCCACCTACTCGCCTCTGCTCTACTGCCACCAACGGCGAGACATCTGCCCAGCCACCACCGCGTCCATCCCCTCCGCTCCTCCCTCTTCCCCTGCTGCCGCCACTCCTCGAAGTTGGGTGGTGCTGGCCGTCGAGGGAGGTGGATCTGGCTTTGCTAGTGGTTGGGGACGGCAAAGACGATGATGTAGGTCAGCTCTTTTCAATCCTCCCTCTTCCCCTGCTGCTGCCTGCTTCTCCAGGACCGGTTTATACCCTTGATTTCGCCATTTCTCCTCTATTATTTCCCGTAAGGCAGAGGCAACGTAAGGCGGAGCGGATGCCTTACACCCTGGCAGCGCCTTACCACCTTAGGGATGCTAAGGCGGCACCTTGGGATGCCTTAACAACCGTGAAATAAACAACATAATTGCATCACAAACATTCGAAGAATAATGTAACCTTCGAACCAGATAGTTGATGATCGAGACCATATGAAGTGAAGAACTACCTTGTCTGAACTATTTTATTTGGGTTTTGCAACAACGTTCCATCATATCCTCTGAAGGGAGGTTCATTTGAGTATTTGTTGGCAGTAGCATGTTGAGTAAGTTGTTCCTCTACCATTGCAATTTTCTACAAAGAAAAAAAGTGAAAATGAGAATGCAGAAAATGAACTCAGCTAAACATCTGATGTAAAAGGAACAGATGTATCTTCATTAACCAAGAATGAAGATGCACTCTACTTGCATACCTCATTTGTTGAACCAACGTGACCAGCAAGTTGGCAGCTCCCACCCAACAGGTTCTCTTGGTTATTTGGTAGCTGAATTGATTCTGACAAAAACTTAGTATTGCACGAAGAATTCGTTGGAAAATGTCCAGTACTAATTCCAGATGTTGCACTAAGATGATTCAGCTGTGCAGATGGGCACATCGTTTTCTGGTCAGATTGGCCCAAACTATGGGCATCCATTCCACTGAAGGAATTACCTCTTGCAGAAAAAGAGTTGCCTAAATGCTGCCCATTATTTGAATTATGTCCTTCAGCAGAAGTTGCATTAATATACATCTGGCTGAAGTCAGCAAGTCCATGCTCTGCATTATTTACTTGCGAATCTGAAGTCTCTGGAAGTGGCCTTTGCCCTGGAGTATTGTTGCTTCCAAAATTTTCCCCGCTCTGACCAAGCATCATTTGATGTTGGCCTGGGCTAAACATTCGTGTGCTTGAACTCGTCAGGACAGTATTTTTACTGCTATAACAGTCATTTGGCACTTGAACAGTGCTCACATCAGGCTTTGACTGCTGAAAATTATTAATTGAATATGTATTGACACAATTGGAATTTCGGCCATTCCAGTTGTTTTGGTTATTACTAAACTCCCCGTTAAAATTATGGTCATACCTGTTTTGTTGCAATACCCCAAGTCCTTGTGCATGCTGTGGCATTAAATGTTCACCACCTGAGTTCAAATTTCGTTTCAGCAGCCCAGGTTTCTGTTGTGCCCAAACACCAATTGATAAGTCAGCATGTTCTGGTGATCCACAGTCACCAGAATGGCTTTGCTTTAAACTCGGTTGAAAAAACCCATCATTGGCTCCTGTAGTTGTGTGATTATTGATAGCAGTGGAGGTAGATCCATAAGAAAATTTCTCCTGTTGGTCATACACGGATTTTGTTGCACGCTGAAAACTGGTGAACTTTAGATTATTCATGGTTCCTGAAGAACCATCATGTGAGGGAGAAGGTTGTGCACTTGGAGATGCACTATGTAGGTACATGCTATTTAAAGTTGCATCCTGCCTCTGTTCCAGATCTGGAGAAGTCATTTTATTTGTAAATGCCTGGTCTCTATTCTGGAAATTCATGCCACTCCACTCTTCCTGGAGGCCATTTTTACTGCTTGTCGACTGTAATGCTTCCTGCATAAGAGCACTCCAGCTACCCCCTTGAGCTGACAAAGGGATGCTTGAGTTGCCATTGCCTGAAGAGTTATCATGACCAGGAACTCCATCTGATGAATCATCCTCTCCCAATAAACCAGTAAAGTTGTTATCATCTCCATACAAAATTTTCTCCTCTGTGGGATCAAGGCTAGCAGCACTGCTAGCTGGTCCGACGTGTGTCGCTGACTGACATTCAACTTGGTTCATCCTGCCATTAAAATGTTGAAGATGAAAACCATGTTGTAAGTGATTAACTAGAACAGGACTGCCTGTCTTCAAGTTACCACCTTGACTTTGAGTCGAAGAATCACTTAATACACTTCCATTCTCACAAAAATTCTGCAAATTATTGGATGTAACTTGTTCACAAAGACCATGTTCATTCTGGAACGAATTAATTGAGCTTGCAAACCTTGCTGTCATATCTGATTGGTCTGAACCAGGTCTTGCCATTGCATTATGGGAAGTAGCAGGAAATCCTGGGAACTGGGAGTACTGGTTCCCAGAACCTTTGCTCATGCTAGCAGGAAGGGAATGAAAAGATTGGTTTACTTTGTTATTAACTGATCCAATTGGTCTCATGAGATTCTGGATGTTTGAGTACACTGCACCATTTACAAAGCTGCTTGTGCCAGGAGAAGCACCATGATGTTGCTCCCAATGTGGGTTACCATTATTTAAAATCTGAGAGTTGCTTCCTAACCTGGAGCCACCAACAGAAATACCATTTGACCATGCATAACTTGATGGCTCATTCATAGGCATTTCATTCATCATGGTTGGAAACTGATCTGCTGGGGATTGTTTTGCAGGGGCTTGGAACTGCCCAAAAGAGTTCTGCATTCTATCTCCATGATCAAGCTGCTGCTGCTGTTGCTGCCTCTGGAACTCTTGTAGCTGCTTATACAACATCTGTCGTTGCCACATCTGGACATCACTATCACTACCATGTTGTGAAGGGTGAAACTGCGACATGTGGTAGCTCGTAGGTAGTCCCTACCCAGTATCAGCAGAAATGTGACTGCCCCTAGATAAATAAATTCTTAAAATTCATATTATGTGACACGATAAACCTTTTAAAACAGTTTGCTTCCAGGGTGAGGAAGACTTTCCCTGGAAATTTCATCAGGTAAGAATCATCCTGAACTAATACAACAAAACTCAAGCTGAAAGAAACTCAACATTCCTACATCGTTGATAATAATGCCTACAAAAATCATGTTTAGTTTCCATCAAAACAAAGCAGAATACTGCTTGTTATCCATCTAGAAAGAACATAAAGAAAGCATGCTACACATCATTTCTCTGCTAGCTTAACTGTATTCTAAAACATAAGTGGTTTATTAAAAGGTACTGAAACAAAGGACAGGCAAATTTGATAAGTATCAATATTTGACAAGCCTATGATTTTAAGGCCTAGTTCTTTTCTTCAACTCAAACTGTTACATAATGCGTTTTTTGCAAAAATTTCCATATAGAAGTTGTTTTAAAAAATCAAATAAATTCATTTTTCATGTTTATAATAATTAATACTTAATTAATCATGTGCTAATGAAATTTCTCATTTTGCGCGCGCTAAACATCTCTCTCCAAAAGGAGAGAACGAACGCAGCCTAAGTGTGACTCCAAGGACAAAAATGAATGAAATTCACCAACCTGGGAAGCCAATAACACACATATGGTCTCCCTTTCTTCTTTTTAAGTCAATAACGTGAAAATTATACAAGTAACAAGTCACTAAAATCTAAAGGTAATTTAAGTGCCAATAAATCAGCTCACATGGTAATAGTCTCTATCCGCTAGCCATATAACCTTGAATAATAGTACCAACAGTACAACCTACCTTTCTTCCAATACACGCATGGTTGGTTACTCAAGAAATAAGCGCTGGGCACAACCAAAAGGTAACTGAATGCTAAGGTGCACAAAAATGTGATACGTCATGCAAAAACCGAAGAAAGGATAAAGAAAATGAAGTAAAAATGAATTGAAAAAAACAAGTCTAGCGATTATAGTACAAGTACATGGGCTTTCTTAAATATAGAAACTATAGAATTGCATGTTAGCAAGCACATACATTATGATGAAAAACTTGCCTGTGTACCACGTATGTATAATTTAATGAGAGCTCGAGATGTGTCACACAGGTCAAACTGATAATTTTCTACGAAATGTATTACTGACAATGAAATAACAACAAAAAATATCATCATATTCTTTATTAGAACTCATGTTACAGGAAAAAGAAAGCACAAACATGTGTATATTAATCACAGAACCCGGCTTTCCTAATTCAATAGAGATAATGCAAGCCCTCTATGCTCAGAAACTAAAAATTAGTGCACATTAACTTCAATGATTTTCTTACACCATAGGGTTGTGAGACATTACCATATTAGCAATGACACTGACATTCCATAACCATATGTCTAAATTCTATATTAATTTCCCTGCAAAAATAAAAAGACTCGATATTAATTTCTTACACCATGTCGTGAACCAGATTTACACTTACATGATTGAAACCAACAAATCAGCATAAATGATATTAAAATTACTTGATCCAGCCAGAATATGTATCCTCTCCAGGCCCAGAGGCGGAGGTGGGGGGGCATAAGGATTAAGGACTGACATCCTCAAGTTAGTTTAAATGTGACCAAGAAACATCAAGCCAACATAACAACCCAGTATTGTTTGTCTTCCTCAAGGTCTCGATGCCTTGTATTCTCTTATGTACCATTCCCCCCTCCCCCAACCCCCTTCCCCCACCTAAAACAAAAAACTCACACTCACTATTCCTTCTCTCCAATGCTTCTCACCACTCAAGCCATACTACCTCCATCCCAGGTCCTTCAGCATGTTCACAGCCCACCATGCTGAACTCTGCCCAGGCCTAGCTAGATCTGCCTTGAACTGTCTAACACAGCACACTTGAGGTGCATGGTCCTAAAGTCGCGTTAGGCACAACTGCACAAGACACCAAAAGAACATTTACAAATGTCTCCTGAAAAGCACCAAGCTGCACACAAGAACATTCACTAATGCGCCATTTATATAAAGTATTAATTTATACCAAGCTTCCCCAGGTGACTTTCTCATCCTTTTTCCCTTGAGTTCTCTTCCCTCTGACCAATGCTGGACCATAATGCCTTGCGCCTAAGCTTGAAATGCGTCCACTTAGCGCAAGCGGAATTCCCTAAACAGAGCACCCCCACCACCAAAAGAAAAAAAAAGGATAAAAAATCCAGAACCCAAAGCACTCCAGGAAGAGCCTCTAATCAGGTACAGCCCAAACTCATGCTAGAATCCACAAAAATTTCCACTGTTCTAACAGATTACAACAAAATATTACTGCATTAGAACCACTATTACCAGCTCAGACTACAGTACTGATAAGTGGCTAAAATAAACAACAAAGAACAAAAGCATATGTATGAGCAAAATGCACGGCTACAGCTACAACACATACCCATCTACTTTTAATTAGCAAAAAGCACCAGACAAGAACGAATTCCGTTAAATTAGCACTATCCATCACCGCATTCGAAACCATTACAGTTTCCCTTTTCACAACGAAGCCCTGGATCCCAAACCAATCCACAGAGCAGGGGCGGATCCAACTTGGGACATGGGGGTTCGATTCAGTTGAACCCCCAAACTTTTTTGGGGAAAAAACAAACTGCTACTTGTATTAAGGTTGGAGGCTCTCAAATTAACAGAAAAGCTTCTTCCAGATCTAGAAGAGAAGCTAGGGTTAACGCAAGAAAATTCGAGACACGAGTGGGGGAGATAGATGAATGAGAAAGAGGGCGTGGATGCTCACCAGGATGCAGCAGGACGAGCAGGACGACGGCGCCCCTGCTCTGCACGCGAGATGGAGATCGGCGCAGGCGCAGGGAGCGGAGACGAGACGGGAGGGGTTTTTTCTTCACACGCGACGGGAAGAATTCTTTTTTTTACGCAGGCATAGATGACGCCGTGACGGGACGCTAAGATTTTACTACACCGAAACCGGTATTATCGCGCGCACATGCCAAAAACGAAAACCGTGTTTTCCGTTCCCGCGCGCCATAGCTAAAAACACAAAGGAAAGCGCGCGCAAGCGCCGTAGAACACACGCGTCGCTAGCTGGCGTGGGCTCCACCTAAGACAGCGCGATGCGCCTCTCTCCTCCACTCCAACAAATCAATCTGGACATCCGGCGATATCAATCCCCACACAGCCACCACGGTGGTAAAATTCAGAAAAAAATCGTCATCTTATAAGAGGGAAAGGAAGAGGAGCAAATCCAAGAAAATATCCAGGTAAAGTATACATGGAGTTCAAATTCTGTCTTCTTTGAGATTCATCCAGAAAAAATAAAACTAACCTAGAAACTTTTAGATCTTTTCTGTATTCTTCGAGAAAAGAATTGATATGAATATGTGTTGTTTTTTTGTAAGTAATGAGCTGTAGTCTTGTTTTCTGTCTTCCTTCTTGATTTATGTCTTCCTTTATACCCCAAATTCACTTTCTAGTGCTGCTGAGAAAAAAAATTGTAGAAAAGGTATGAGTACTGGTGTTTCAAAAATCTCAGCAATTTCTAGGAACATGCAACTTACTTCCAGATAAACTTGAATTCACAATCCCTAGTTTACACAGCATGAAACATTTCATCTAGTGCTTCAGTGCAATTTGAATAGAAAAGTTACTTTACTTCCCAAAATAAATTTGAATTTGCATTCCCTAGTTACATAGGTATGAGTGCTGGTGTTGGAAATCTCATAGCAATTTTAATAGAAGTCTCAGTGCATTTTTAACAGAAAAGTCACTTCTAACACTTCAATGAGTTACTTCCTAGAAACATTAAGTTACTTCTCACTGTGCATTAGGTTCTCATAACAATTTTAACAGTCTCAGTGCATTTTTAACAGAAAAGTTACTTGTAACAATTCAATTCAATGAGTTACTTCCTAGAAACATGGAAGTTATTTCCCTGTAAATTTGAATTTACATTTCCTAGTTACATATTTTGTACCTTGTTTCTATATACAGCATGATGCATCACCTAGTTGCGTCTCAATTTCGTCTTGTACCGCATCAAAACAAATAGTGGAAAAAAATCATTAGTATATCCACTGGTCTTAATTTGAGAAAATTGCTTTCTAGAAAGCATTTAAAAAGACAGAAAGCATTTGTATGGGTTATTTAATTACGTCGAGTCCAGTTATAAAGAGTTACTATCCTGTTGCATGTAACTTACTTCCAAACTGTACTGGCTTACTTCAAAACATATATATGTTACTCCCTCTAAAACATGCAAGTAATTTTCTATACCATAGATGTAATTGTCTGACAAAGTTACTACTCAAAAAAATAAAAGCTTTACTTTCATGTGATGTGCAAGTTATTTCTCCCCCTAATTACTGAATTACCTCAATGAATGCTCTGTATAAACTTTATTATAAGTTACTTCTATAATATATCTAAATTAATTTTAAGCTTTATTGAATTTACTTTTATATGTCGAAGAAGTAATTTAGTGAAATCTAAAAGTAATTTAGATATATTATAAAAGTAATTTATAATTTTCATCAAAATATAATCATGTGAGATCTTATTATAAAGATTTAATTGTTACGAACACAACGGTGTAATCGGATCGTAGATCGGATGAGTAGTTTAAGAGAAAATTTTATTTAAAGTATAGGTGGATAGGGTCTCTCATAGATGGAGTGGTAGCTGATTTAGACAAACCAGCTACCACTAGCTGTGTAGTCATGTCCGTATAACATATCTTGTGCACCATTCATTGGGATAAACAGACATGGGCAATCAATAGAGGTACTCCTTTTTTTTGCAAAAAAGTAAATCTAAAAAAATCTATAATAACTTTGTACATTATAGTACACCTTAAGTTACTTGTTGGATTCATTGAGTTACATCAGGTTCTGATAAAAGTTACTTCCAGTAGCATGCGAAGTTACATTTTTTTAAAAAAAGTAAAAAAGTAACTAAGTTTACAAGTTACATCTTTTAGTGTTTGTTCTACAGTTCAAAATTGTACTGATTTACTTCCAGCAAACTCAAACTGTACAAACTACGCAAAATTGTAGTAACTTACTTGCTTCCAAACTATACTGACTTCCTTATGCGTATTTTTTTTATATTCAGCTGGGTTGTGGATTTCTAAGGAATGAAAAGACAGAAACCTTTGTATTATTGTTTCAAGCATTTCTAGAGGCTATGAAAGGTGTAGAGCCCACAAAAATAATAACTGATCAAGACCTAGCTATGAAGGTAGCTATAGCACTAGTTTTCCCATATGCTAAGCATCGCAACTGCCGCTGGCATATAATGCAGAATGCTCAGAAGAAGATTGGCCATATATTAGATCATGACAAAGCGTTGTGTGATACATTCAATGACTGCCTTGACAACAGCTGGACAGAGCAAGAGTTTGATGCTAAATGGGATGCAATGTTGAAAACATATCATTTAGAAGATAATGAGCACTTCCGACACCTTTGGGAAATGAGACAGTGTTGGGTCCTAGCATACTTTATGCACTGTTTCTTCCCTTTCCTCCAGACTATAGCACAGAGTGAGAGCTTTAACGCAGTGCTGAAGCACTATGTAAATTCCCAAAATAACATATACAACTTCTTTTTGCAGTACAAGAAGATTCAAGAAAAAATCACTGTTGCAACAGATCAGAATGAGTTTGAAGCAGAAGAAACAATCCCTTCTATGTGGGGTAACTATCCCATGGAAACAAAAGCATTGGAGGTCTACACAAGGCCTATATTCAACAGATTTCAAAAAGAGTTGATTGCTTCAACATCATATAAATTGACCCGAACTTCTGAAAACATGTATCTAGTAGAACCGAATGGAGGTCCAGTTAGGAATTATGGATCAAAGGCATTAATTGTAGCTGCAAATGTGTTGGGCAGGATATACATCTGTGAATGCTATAAGTTTGAAAGGGATGGCATTCTTTGCTGTCATGTTCTGAAGGTAATAGTCTATTATTGCAGTAAGCTACTTCTCACTGTGCATTAAGTTACTTCTCACTGTGCATTAAGCTACTTCTTAATGTGCATTAAGTTACTTGTTGTGCATTAAGCACTTTTGGCAGGTAATAAAACATATGTCTTTTTCCATGCAGGTGATGACATCTGATTTTGTGGGCCACATTCCAGAACACTACATATTGCCTAGATGGATGATGGTTAAAGAGCCTCAATTGCCTCCAGTTACAAGCATTGGTGAACAAATGCAATTGCCCCCTGAATCTCTGAAGCTAATCAGGTATACCAATCTGTGCACAAAATTTACACATATTGCAAAAGATGCATCAAGCAACGAGAAAGCCTACTGCATGGCTCTACAGCGTATAAGCTCAATGACTGATGACTTAGCAACTATGAAGCTGAGTAGAAAGAAACAGAAAAAGGCACAGCCAGCCCCAGCTGATCCTGCAAGAGGAATTTCAGATATCCCCTCGGTATCAACTAACCCTACAGTACAGATAAATGACCCCCATCATATAAAAGCAAGGGAGGCCAGTTTCAACAAGACGCAAGCCTGGGGTCCATGCAAAGGCGTCAAAGACATCAGTTAGGAAAGGCCTAGCTAGTACTGAGAAGTGAATTAGAGCTACGAGATGTAACTTATAATGTTGTGACAAGATTGTTGAAACTTACTTGCACAGTTGCATTAAATTACTTTTAACTTCCATAGTAGTTACTTCATAGTGATATGTAAGTTCTCAGGAAGACCATGCTGAGTTTTTTTTAGAACCAAGATGCTATTTTAATTTGTTACCCAACCTAATTTATGTGGCTATAACTTATCTGCTGGTTCTGAAACAAAAAGATGCAGTGTTTCATTACTTTACCTTAAGTATAGGATCAGGCTGTTTGCCCCATAATACTTGAATCCATTGCACACGATTTCCTTGAAATGAGAGCATCTTGTGTGTAAGTAGTTTCTTAATGTTGGGGATGTCACTTGGTTCAAATGCTGGCAACTGTTTGCCATCCCACAACTCAACAAACTTCAGCATATAAAAACCACAATCCCGGCTGTTTTTGTTTGCAAAAACAAAACAGGGATAAGTTTGAGTAAAAACCATAAATGAAAATCACTTACTAAAAAAAGCATGTTACGTACATGTTATCTTGCTTTGGGCCATCAATGAAAATCAGTGGGTAATTCTGGATGGTTTTCTTCGAAGACCTCATGTAAACCCTATCCCACATGGTCTTGATGGATGTAACAATAAGATTAGTTGCTGAAATCAGCTCTACGTCATCTTCTCCCCTCAGCGAATCGTAAACCTCGAATCTTTCAGCTTTCAGATTAAGGCACACCACGAAATAGTGACCAGCCTTATCATTCCCATTACCCAATTCCTGGAGTATGGGAAAAAATGTCTGCATTCAAGTGAAAAGAGGGAGGGGGTGGAAAAAAGGTTTTTCAGTAAATAGAATCGTAATTTACTAAGTATTAAAGGATAATAAAAAGTGTTTCAGAATAACATTTTCTGTCAATATAACAGAAAAAGTTACTTCCACAAACATGCTGAGTTACTTTGCAGAGACATTTAAGTTACTTCTACAAGCAGACAGGAAAAAGTGGAAAGAAGAATGAATATATATTTTCTTACTAATTCTTCTACAAGTAGACAGGAATAAGTAACTTTACATGTCATTGACAGCTGGAATATATATTTTCTTACTAATTCTTTGTGGTCAAGACGGTTCGCTCTCGTTTGATCGAAGTGTTTCTTGAACTCATTGCTGTCCAACTGCAAATCCAACAAATATCCCCGCACCATGTGGAAAAAAACATAAAGTGTTGCAATGATAGTAATAGTACATTAAAAAGTAAGAGATTTTTTGTAAATTTTATATACTCACTCCTATTCTGGCAGGAAAAATTCTCTTCGAATTGTCCTTGATATCAGCAGACAGAACAATTAATGCCAATTCACATGTGTTATTGTCTAGTGAGCCCATAGATTTGACAGAGTTAGCAAGATCGCCAAGATAAATATAATATTCTCCTGTATTAATGATCTTTAGGTTGCATTTAACAAAAGCAAAAGAAAAAAATGAATAAGCAAATTAGTATACCTTGTACAACTACTCTGGCATGTTAAATTAATTTCAATGACATGTTAAGTTACTTTCAATGACATGTTAAGTTACTGCACAGGGGTGTGTAGAAGTTTGTCTGGAAAAAATTGCTGGGTTGTGTGCAGAACCAATATGCACACAACAAATGGAAGGTATGAACCAAAATGCAGTTGCTTCAATGGCATGTGAAGTTACTTATTTAAGAAGGTAATTTTACTGTGTGTGAGAGTGAGAATCTAAACTTAAACTATAAACTTTACGTGCGTGTGAGACTTCCCTTCCCGGGAGCGCCAGAACTCCTCTCACTGCTAGAAACAAATACGCCTAGAGTGCATGAGGATGATAGTTCATGGAGCGGGTACTGCCAATGCGAGGTTATCGAAAGGCTTTGCCGTGACGCGTCTCATGTGTTGGGGCGAGGCTCATGTGTTGGGCAGTCGCGGAGTGCGGGTAAAGTGTACATCCACTGCAGTGTGAGTAAACCAAACCTATTCGAATAGCCGTGCTCGCGGATATTGAGCACCGGGACATGTATTACACTTGGCTAGACTCTAAACTCTTAACCTGTGTGGGATGGGTTATTGCATGATAAATTTTATGCTGTTGGAGCCACCCCCCGAGAGCAGGGGAGGTGGGCGTCCACAGAAAACCATGACGACCAACGGCGGAAAGCCATCCTTGGGATCACAATGGATGGTAGACAGAACCGCCGTTGTTTAATTTAAACTCTGGTATTAAAACTTGACCAGTTATGCTAAGTCTTAGGTTTGTGAAGAGGATTACAAAACCAGCTTTATGCAAATGAGCCTTTGCCTTGCCTTGAATAAAAATTCCTGCATATGCATCGTTGTTGGGGTGACTTGCTGAGTACGGTTGGTACTCACCCTTGCAACTATAAACTTCACCAGAAGCCGGAGATGACACCGCGGAAGATCCGTACGCCTACTATGAAGAGGATGCGGAAGATGAGGGTGCCCACTAGGTCTAGATACGGTCGTTGCCTGTGTCAATGACAATGCCGCTGCCTTCGCTCCGCTACTTATCTATATTCTGCTTTTGGACTGTATTCCGGACCGCTTGGTCCTTTGTTCTAAGACTACGCCTTCGGGCCCATGATGTAATAATTCGTACCCGACGCCTATGTATGCGCTTTTGGTGAATCAACTATATATCGTGTGTGCCAAACTACTTGATCCAGGGAAATGGCACAGAATACACGAGAGATTCCTGTTGCAAAACGGGGGTCCCTACAGTAGTCGAAGGAATCCGGATCTTCTCGTTGGGATCCGACTGCACCTCGTACTCATACGCTGGCTTGCTCCTTTCTTTGATTGGGGCCAGTCGGCTCTTGATGAAGTGCCGAGTAACCTGCTCCCCTTGTAGGCCTCGTTGCTTAATTTCCATTAATCCGAGTAGCAACTCATTGGCTTGGGCGAGTTCATCACCATCCGGAAAGTTTTTCCAGTTCTCATGAGGAATAGGAGGAAGACCGACAAACTCGGGAAGACTTGAGGAAGGATTTGAGATATAGAACCAGCTTGAATGCCATCCTTTGTTGGAGGTTTTAAAAGGAAGAGAAAAGTATTTTTGGGTCAGAGTTCCCCGCAACTGGAATCCAGACCTATCGACTACGCAGGGTTGTTCTTGTCAGGTTGGGGTTTGAGATAGAAAATGCGCCGAAACAAAGCAAAATGAGGTTGAATGCCGAGAAAGGCTTCGCAGAGATGGGTGAAATTGGCTATGTGGAGAACAGAGTTGGGATTCAAGTGATATAATTGGATTTTATAAAAAGAAAGGAGACCGCGGAAGAAAGAAGAGGCCGAAAGAGCGAAGCCAAAGTAGAAGGAGGAAAATACCACGATTTCGCCGGTGTCGGGGGTTGGAAAATCCTCGCCGTACGCAGGGCGCCACCCGATGATTTTTTGGCAGGCAGAACCCCGTCCTTCACCATCTCCAGTAGATTCGACTCCTTCACGTCAGATTTCGCCCACTGCTTAAAGGGGATTTATCTCTCAGCCATGGATGTGGATTGGATCTAAGCGGAATGGTTCGATTTTTGCAGGTGAGATGGAGAAAAGATTGGGATGGAGGTGAACCGCAGAGAGGCTTGATGCACGGGATCGAAGTTTGGAGCTTGTGCGCGTGTGGATTTGGAACCCTAGTTTGCTGTCACTGTGCGCGGTTTGGGGATTTTTGGCGAAGAAGATGAAGCGGCAAGTGTTTTAACCGTTAGGTCAGCACTTTTGTGCGCAGAATGTGCCGGGAATTGTGGCTTAACTGTAGCCTGTGAAGTTTGGAAAGTCTGATATATGTCCTTAGGGGCTTAATTTTTTCTGTGACGAGCAGAAAGAAATATATCAAGAATATTTCATACTGTTGCAACTTAAACTCTTCGGAGTGCATACAGTAAAATTTTTTTGCCACGTCAGTGAGCACATCAAATTGATCAAATATCATTGCTTAGGCTTATTGATTTTTTTAATTATTTTTTGGCGATTGGAGAATCTTGTAGGAGATTTCTGCCATATATGCCTTATTTTCTCCAAATAAGGTGAAGTCATGTGTCCTTAGGGGATGAAACACATTTATTTTAATAATGTGTACATAACATGACTAACTGTTTGGGAAGTCTTATGTTTATAATATAACTGGTTTTGAATAACCAATGTTATTGTCAAACTTTTTGATAAAAACAATTTTAGGATTGTTTATCATTTTTGCTGCTTAGGTGGCTAATAAACCACTCGGCTGGTACATTTTTATTGATTCTGACTATATGTTTAGTTTTTCCAACTAAGCACATAGTCGGGGGCTACACCTAATTAGGTGCATCTAGTCGATGCACCTGGGAATAATTTTTGAAATTTTTTAAAGATTTTCAGCCCTTCACAGTCTTGCGATCTGGATTTGGCGCCCAGGAGATTATAGCAGAGAAAATTGAAGTACTTGGAGCTGATGGCCTTCTGTTTAAGAGAAGATTATCTCGTCGACTGTAAAGGTCTCAAGGGCTACTGTGGATATTATGATACCCATATACCCACAGATATAGAATATTCGACTGATTATAGGGTGTGTAATGTAAATAGAATATGAGTAGTAATAGAATTCAGGTGTATTATTGCCTTGTTTGTTAAGGCATAGCCCGGATACCTAGTATGGTAAGATTGTAAGTCAATTAGGAAAAATCTAGACCGTGTCGGACTAGATCTTATCTTGTAAATCCTCATCTTCCGGGTATATAAGGAGGATAGGGGGCTCCTTGGGGACATAAGCTTTTCGTAAGATCAATACACAACTCGGAGGCAAAACCATCGAAATAGGAGTAGGGTATTACTTCTTCGTGAAGGTCTGAACCTGTCTAAACCCTTTGTCTCATAACCCATCTACTTTTCCGTCTTGACTGCTACCCCCTTTTCTTATTGCCGAAATCTAGTTTCGACACCGTCCATGGGGTTTGACTAGCCCATTTTCTCCTACGGTCGCTGCGGTGCTGCACAGCCACGTGGAGGACCCAAGAGGCTGAAAGACTTCGGTCTTTAAAGGAAAGAGTGACCGGATGTCCACTCAGTCATTCTGAATGACGACTAAAGGCGTAGTACGATGGGACGTGCACATCCTGGCACGTTGACAAGGAGGGCATTCAAGTCTTCGCATCTGTAGCGTTTTTATTTTGCTCCCTCCCTCGAACCTAAGTCAAAGGCCTATGTGGAAACCCCTTGAGGTACAAAAGGAGGTCCTAGCCGAGGGAGAGGGAGTTAGCTTCTGATTTTCCGGCAAGCATCAAAGAAGGAGAACCAACGCTTGTATTCCCCAACATATCATTCACATATCAACCACACACAGGAGTAGGGTATTACGCCTCCATGGCGGCCTGAACCTGTATAAACTCGCTGTGTCTTCTCTATCCCCGAGGGGTCCGAGCCCTTCCAAACTCACTACTCTTCGTCCCTCGAGATCGCACCTGTTCCCCTGGTCCGAACGAAAAAGGGGACCCCACGGTTCCCTGCTAGAGGAGTTTCACATCCCGACACACTGGCTAATAGCTAGGATGGTGGGCAACGACGAGGCTGGGGGCGGCGGCGAGGATGGTGGTGGTGGAGCCCTCTGCCCCATCGGAGCCCTACCGTCTCCTCGTCAAAGTCGTGCACTGCTGCCGCTCGATGAAGCCATGCACTGCCACTTGGAGCTCGCAACCGCAAGTTAAAGCCACCCCCGTGAAACCAGGTTAGATCCAATTGCTTTTTGTAGCAATCCCGTGGAAGTATTTATGGGGTTGGTTTCATCTGTTCGTGAGTCCAAATCAAATCTGTATTGGATTAGAGTTATCCTATGATCTCTTTTCTGATTCTATTTGGGTGGATTAGAGTCTAAATTGAATTCACAGGTTCCTCTTTCAGTTATAATTTCGTTTTCCAATTGGGAATTTGAAATTTTGGAACCTAGCTGTGAGAATTTTGTTTTTTTATTCATCATTGTGGTGTGTGCATCCGGTTTGGTTATGCCGATTTTGGGAAGTGTTAATTCTGAGGATGCAAGGAGCGATAGAGCAATTGGGATTCGGGGGCAACAGACGAGGCTGCGAAGGTGCACCGCGAAGGACGAAGGCGACCTTAATTCATCCTGTGACGATCAGAAAATTGTTAATTTTTTAAGTAGTTAAGATTAAGATTTGTTTAGTGCATTAAAACCAAAAACCAAGAACACGTGTACAGTTATACTCCCTCTATAAAAAAAATACAAAGATTTAAAGTTAAGTTAGATGTAACACATCCTAATACCCTTCATATTACGACGGAGGGAGTAACTAATTTCACCGAGAACATTCATGTTATGTAAGCTCTTTGTTCAGATGATGTGACGTAGATATGCGTATGCTAAATCAAAACAGAATATGCAATGTTTATTATACAGAAAATAAAATATAAAAATGAGTATGCAACCAATACAATATAATTAAGAATAAAGTAAATACAAAGTATATATAAAATATATATATAAAAAGGTTATTTGTACATTCAACAATTTAATTAGTCATAATATATCGTTTTCGACTTGATTCACAATAATGAACATTTTATAAGTGTTTACTGCATTCACCGATAAGCTTATGTACGGTCGATGTAATTTAAAATAGCTCCAGGGCTAACCTGCTTAAACCAGTCCAACCAAACAAGACAACAGAATCATCATAATGCTTCAAACGCTTTCCATCAACTTCGTGCCCGTGACTACAGATGAAGCAGAACCTGAATAAACAGACGATAATAATATCAAGACAGGAAATGAAAAAATCTTGCATTATGATATTTGAATAAACAATTTTACAAAAAGGGAAAGGGTATACCCATCAGCAAATCTCGAGAAGAGTGTTCCCAAAGCCCTCATTCACCTCCATACCTGTTCCAGGAATACTTTCACAAAGTACATCAGTGATTTATCTGAGAGTTCAGACGAACTAGAATGCATAAAAATGAAACCTTCAAGGATGTAAACATCACATTCCCCAGAGAACAACCTAGCATTTCATTACGATAAATAGTGATTGCAGTTCGCTAAATTACCAAAATAGTAAGCATTGACCTTTTCTAACATAACCGGGTGAAGCTAGCACTATTCTCGATCAGAAAATGATACGAGCTGAGATCCAATGCTTTTTTCCTTTCAAAATATACAGGGACCTATACTATCAAGGGAGAAGCAATAACACTCAGCACTGAGTTGATCGGCTGGCACAGCTGGCATCCCTCAGATTCTTCAACTTGTGTTGATTGGAATTTTGCAACCAACCTCCTTGGATTTCAACTTCACGTTTCAAAAATTACAGGGTGCAATCCAAACCAATGAATAATTTAATATCTTAGACCTAGAGCAACAAACAAGGCACCCCATCAGGAAGATTTCCAGGTACTGCAAATGTCATGACATGTCTATCACGATATATTCTGCGAGGGGCAAGATCAGTTGATGAGGCCTCCACTCCAGCTGCATGATGATTCCTGGCATGGAACCTTCCCAGCCGGTTCACAATAGAAATTCTCTCTAAATCTTGGCACTCCAACTGTATATCTAGCATTGAAGACCTTTTGTTTAAGCTGCAAAGTGACAAACAGATATTAACATGCTACTGGACCAAAGGATCTTGTGCTCTTCCAAAATAAATGTGTGGGTTATAAAAAGCTTAGTAGAAACCCAATAAAAGGCATATATCTTCATGGAAGCAAACTAATAATAATTAGCAGATTTGGCAAATATTGTTATAGCATAAATGCATTTTGCATATGCGCAGACATTCAACAAACTGTATGTCAAACATAGTAATTGTCATTCCTCTAATAAATTGAGAAACCATTTTGGCATATAAGCTTACTATCGTATCAGGCTTTAACACTGCAAAGACTCCACAATATGGTACTAAATGCCAATTGCCTTCTCATAGTACAAAAGGTACTCCCTTTGGTCGTAAAATTTTGATGTTGAGCACAAGATTCGATAAATCTTTTGAAGCTTTGACCATCACCAACTCCTTAAATGCTTAGTTTATAAAAAGAAAAAAGTGTTATGCATAGATTTGCCTTGAAAAGTACCATCATAATTTTAGAATTAAATTTACTCTTTTACTCTTAATCATAATCATAGATTTACTCTTTGAGTAAAGTGCACGAGCGATCCTTAAATTTGTAGGGGTGTGTCATCTAGGTCCCCAAACTCTCAAAATACAGATCCAGATCCCAGAACTTGTCAAAGTGTGTCACCTAAGTCCCAAATCGCCAAAGCCCCACCAGGATCCTATGTGGCAGCAATGTGGCATGCCACACGGGCGTGACGTCGCATCATCTTGACTAACAAATGGAACCCACTTACAAATTTTCCTTTTCCTTTTTTTCCTCTTTCCTTTTCTTTTTCTTCTCCTTCTCTTTTTTTCCCTTTCTTCTCCTTCCTCTCCCACTACAATTGTAGGCCATCGCCGCAAGGGTGCTCAGGTCACAGAGGAGAAGAAAAGAAAAAAAAGAGGAGAGGAAAAAGAGAAGAAAAGAAGAAAAAAAGGAAAAGGAAAATTTTTAAGTGGTCCCATTTATCAATCAAGATGATGCCACGTCACGTCTGTGTGGCACACCACATCAGCACCACATATGATCCTAGAGGAGCTGTGGCAATTTGGGACCTAGATGACACACTTTGACAAGATCTGGGACCTGGATCTACATTTTGAGAGTTTAGGGGTCTAGATGATACACCCCTACAAGTTTAAGGACCACATGTGCACTTTACTCTTTTATAAACTTATGTCATATAAGGGCATTTTTTTATGGGCATGGACTAGGCCCATGCAGCAGTTTAGGCATTATAAATTAGGAATTAATCGTATAAAGGCAGGAAGTTATCTAGTTAGGAAAGAGATGAGGTTTATTAGAAAGTTAGAGATAGAGATTGGATTGGTTTCAATAATACTAGAGATTAGTTCCTTGGATGTCAAGCCTGTCCCCCCTATATATAAAGAGACCCCATGTACTCTATTATCAATCAATCAATGAATCTCTAAAGTTAGCCCTAAGTCTCAGAGCCTCTTTTAGCTCAGCAAGGAGAAGCCCTGCAGCTGCTATTGGAGGGCGAGTGCCCTATCCCCCGGTCTTCGGACCCTTACCCTAGCCAATCCATAACATTTGGTATCAGAGCCAACTGCTGCCCCACCCTCGATGGCGCGTAGCAGGGGTTTCGATTGTATGTGGAGATTTCGCCACCTTGAACCTCTCCAACGTTTGATGGCAAGGATGATCCACGAATTTGGTTGGAAAGTATCGAGAAGTTCTTCATTGAGCAGCGAATTATGGAGGAAGAGAAGTGGTGGATTGCATCAAGCCACCTGAGCGGGATTGCCGCGATGTGGTATGAGTTGATTGAGCGAGCCTATGGAATTCAGACTTGGCCAGAACTCAAGAAAAATATCAAGCTCTGTTTCAGCGATCTTCCATAGCCGCCACCGCCACCGCCACCACCCCTTCCACCACCACCTCTGCCATCAACCAAAGAGATATTCAGAAAATTTTTGGATGGTCTTGCTGACTTAGAGGTCATGCTAGCAGCGAAGCAAAAGGAGGCATCATGTGCTGCTGTAGTGGATGCGAAGCTACCACCTACACCTACAACATCAACAACCACAGCTGCATCCCACATGCAGATCAAGTCTGAGACAGCGATCAGCGATTCCTCCACAAGAGCTTCAGATCAGATTGAGGCCTCAATGCAATGCGAGTGCCCTATCCCGGTCTTCGGACCCTTACCCTAGCCAATCCATAACACAATCACAATGCAAGAATCTAGCCATGATTTCCATATCCTCCACATCATGAAGAAACTAGTGCTAGACACTACTTTTCCAATGCAAACACTACTAATTCATATTCAAATTTAATGCTACTCGCCTTCATGGATGTTGTATAGAAACCATGTCTCATGCAAGACATGGTTTCCTTCTCTTTCTTCATGTACTCACTTGCCACATCATATTTTATCCTATGTAGCAACTCATTTAATTTTATGGACACTATCCTAGTCATTGCATTGTGAATGCCCTAAACCAATGATTCAAAGTTTCAAAAGTCTGACCAACTTGTTCTAACCCATTAAATAATTATGTCCGGAGGGATAGTACATCATGTTTCAGCAATAACAACTTCACATAATTTAATTATAAATATACATGTAGATGAATTTTAAAGTACAGCATGCTTTATCATATAGCAGCATTTATTTGGTTGTTCAAACCCAAATATTCCACTTCATCCTGCCACCTATAGGTATTTTCATTACTTTTTAAGAATAAACCAAGATATTAATCATATCACCTGAAATAACTTTCATATCATCCTCCCAGATCATAAGAGTAAGAGTGTTCTCCAACATAGGTATATCAGAACTTACAATTACTGGAATCAACAGGATGAAAATTTGGTTGAGAACATTTTTTTAACTATGTGAATTTAACAGGAATCATATGTAAGCACCTGCCAAAATCGGCAGGATGAAAAGCAAGTAGCACAGCAAGAGATCTGGTGCGTGTTCAGTCATCTTTTTTATCGATAATGTATGCCTTTTTTTATTTTAACTAAGTTAATTATTGAATTCAGGTTTTCTACCAAGTCAGGATAACTCCATATTGAAGGTATCCGATAGACAAAAATAAGACTCTGTAAGAGAACGATAAGACTGTTTTCACATCAAGTAAATTATCTACGGGATCTCATCAAGGCCACTAGCAAGAAAAAATATGTAATGAATAAAAATAATAAGAAGGTGCAATATTGGCATGTTAAAAAGAAACAAAAAAGCACCACCGTCAAGTTTAAATATACAACAATCCTTTATAGAGGAATTGATACAAACAGACAAGACATAAATAGAGTACATCTGAAATATATAAAATTATAAATCAATTGTTGCGATACAAAAGGTGGCACTAGCACCTCTTCAGAGAACTTGAAAATCAAATTAGTGAGAAGTACGTTCAGTAAACAATCAAACTAGTTAATTACTTCAGGGGGTCATTCAGAAAAGAGGGATGCAGGTCTCTTCCTAAGGCAAGCAAAGAGAAAACTCTCTATGTCTATTCTAATAGTACATATCTAACCCGTCCAACTCTCTTCTATACCATACACCTCATCTTTCCCAAACCAGATTTTCTGTCTTATCCCAATCAAATTTACACAACATCAAATGCAGTGCAGGCGAAACATATATATTTCACAATTAAGAATCAAGAGAAAATAGATGCACGCACCTCACAAAATCATTCTCCATCTTATTAAATCTTGGAATAAAAAATTCAACGGCCTTTGTGAATCTGTCTCTCATTTTGTCGTTCTCAATTTGTACATATGACCTGGTTATGAATAGTAAATATCTTAGGAAAATGATGATACTTGCAAAAGGCCAACTTACAACATGACTTGTAATTGCAAAATTATTCAGTTAATAGGAACTTACTTATCCGCACTACTTATGAGAGTGCCAGTGTCCAAAGATGAATTTGAAGGCATGCTGCATGCATCCCCAATTGTCAACTTAGCAATAGTATATGTTGCGCTTGGATACATTGATATAGCTTGTGCCCTAAGAATAGCCGCTGGTATAGAAGGGAGAAGTTGCTGAATCAACCGAGAGGTCATAATTAGCCTTTTACGTGGTAAATATAATACGAGAGCATCTTCTTGAATGTCAGATTCATCTTCCACCTATAACAAATGCATATTTCGTTATGGCGCATAATATTCATTGAATAACACCGGTGACACAATAAAAGAATAGTTATCTCATACAGACTTTCTCCATTAATTTATTAGTTGCTTCAGGCCAGTCCATACCCAGAGTGCTGTAAGTTTTGAAAAAGAATTACATTTCAATGAATATTGAGACTGAACAAAGTAATAATCAGTTAAATTACAACTAGGAGAATAAGAACCAAAGACTGGTAACAGTTGTGGAGCGGAAAACACACCTCATGTCCACCAACTTTTGGTGGCCTTCAATGATTTGATTCCAAGAAACAAGCACAGGAGCTTTCAATTTCCGCTTCTTCGGTCTTCGCACCGCAGAAGATACCTTTAGACCAGAAGGCATTTCAGGTCTGACAGAAGTAGAGCATTCAAGTCCATGCCCAGAAACACTGCTATTGTCCATGCTCCAGGGAACTTTTGGATGTTTACATGGTGATGCAGTTTTCCTGACACTGTACATAGCAAGATTCTGACCATTTCTGTAGCTGCCATGTTGAAACCAGGGGGATATCTGGGGGTTGATCCTTAATTTGTCACCACTTTCAATTAAATTTTCTGTTGAGCTTGTGCCAAGAGATGAGCATTGATTTTGAAGATCAGTTTGTGCAGTGGCCATATCATTGGAGGTGGAGGTTAACTCCCTCAACTGAACCTGCGATGGCATGGTTGAGGTTACATCTTCACTGTTCCTGGGAGCAAACCTTAACATCTGATCTGATGGCAACAAGTTTGAGATTCTTGGGACCTTGGTTTATCTGTACATAATCTCACTGGATTATTTTCTCCACGTGGAGTTCTTTCAGCACCGGGCCATTCAACTTGTGAAGCATCACAACTCACATCAGTTGTTTTAAGCCTCTTTCCAGATGTATTTTCTGGATCAGAATCAACAGGCTTCATGGCCTGCATCTGATGCAGTACAGAATAATTTATCTGCTGGGAATTTGATGGTGCCAGGCTTCCATGCAGACTGATGCCACCATAGGTGGAAACTTTGTTAAAGGAAGAACCCATATTTGGAATGTTTGCTGCCATATTTTCCCCCTGTGACGAGTTTGTGATGCCATGCTGCATCAAGGGTCTCTGAAGGGCATTTTTCTTTCCTGATAACATATCTCCCATTTGATCCACATTTGGTATGTCAGATGAGGCTGGCCTTCCATCATTTTCCACAACTCGCTTTATTTCTTGCCTTCCTGAGTTGGTAGTAAATGTGGCAGCATCAGATAGATTTTCTCCCCTCATTCTTTGATAATCATCTTTCAGACAACCCCATAATGTGGAATCACCAATAATACCTGGGAACATCATTGACTTGGGAATATTAGGAGTTATCTTGTTATGTTGGATACCCCTCAGGCGCTGTGCCGAGATGTTTGTCCACGCATTCTTGAACATTGTTGCTGCAGTACCTTGCAGAGACTGCTGAGGAAGAGAATTTACAGGAGCAGACTTTGGGTCTGCAACTGGGTATTGCCAGCCTAAGCTTTTAGTCTGGGGGAGGCACCCACTTGACAGTCCAGTATTATCAGCATCTGATGAGTAAAATGGTGAGGATCGACTAGGGTAGCCAGATGAAGTCGTCGAACCAGGAGTGGAAGGTAGCTGTCGCTGATCTTCCCCTGGTACTGAATTATCAGTTGGCTTGATGTCAACAGAGGTGTGACTGGTCCATAAGTTACCTGAAGTTGGTTGTTGTTGCATTGGTGGTGCCAATTTTAATCCAAATCCTTGTAAAGGGGGCTGGTTAAGTTGATTAGTAGTAATATCAGATCTGATGGGCATATTGCTAGAAACAACAGAATTTGAGTTGTCTGCCTTCTGAAGAAATTGTTGAAGCATATGTTGACTGCACAAGACATAAACAAAACAAAATTCAGAAAGCCAACATATATCTAGCTTAATACATCTGCAATTCTGCATACGAAACATTCGTAATAATCTAAAGACATCAATTAATTGAAATGTTTAGTAAGGCTTGAGTCCTTGTGTTACTCCAGTTATACTGGGACAAATAAAAAGCCAAATAACTACTCCCTCTGTCCCAAAATATTGTAGTATTCAAATTTTGCCCCAATAAATACCTCCACCTACGTTCTCTTCTCAACCAATTACAACCTTCCACCTTTTAATTTCTCCACCTACTTCCTCTTCTCAACCAATTGTTCCATTGAATTTCACCTATTTTCTTAATACTTGTGTCCAACCCCAAAACTTCTTATATTTTGGGACAGAGGTAGTATTCAATTGAATCACTCCCAAGTTAACATCATTTCATCATCACATTACTAGTTTTCATGAAAAAAGGTGAAGGAAACTACTATACATGAGAGATCCCATCTATCTGGTCAGAACATACAACGTATTCTTATGGGAAATATCAGCATTTGATTCAACAAATAAACCATGGTTGTTAAGGTGGTAAGGCGTAAGGTGAGGCGACACCTTATGCAGATAGAAAAAATAGGGAATCAAGGACTTTTTCATAATATCTACAGAGTCCAAGGAGTAAAATGGAAGATGAAAATAGGAAATGAGGGACTTCTTCATAATATCTACAGAGCCCAAGGACTAAAATGGAAGATGGTGACAGATATTTATCAATCCATCTCCATCCCCGTCCCAATCCCCAAACCCATCGGCGCCCACCTACTCGCCTCTGCTCTACTGCCACCAACGGCGAGACATCTGCCCAGCCACCACCGCGTCCATCCCCTCCGCTCCTCCCTCTTCCCCTGCTGCCGCCACTCCTCGAAGTTGGGTGGTGCTGGCCGTCGAGGGAGGTGGATCTGGCTTTGCTAGTGGTTGGGGACGGCAAAGACGATGATGTAGGTCAGCTCTTTTCAATCCTCCCTCTTCCCCTGCTGCTGCCTGCTTCTCCAGGACCGGTTTATACCCTTGATTTCGCCATTTCTCCTCTATTATTTCCCGTAAGGCAGAGGCAACGTAAGGCGGAGCGGATGCCTTACACCCTGGCAGCGCCTTACCACCTTAGGGATGCTAAGGCGGCACCTTGGGATGCCTTAACAACCGTGAAATAAACAACATAATTGCATCACAAACATTCGAAGAATAATGTAACCTTCGAACCAGATAGTTGATGATCGAGACCATATGAAGTGAAGAACTACCTTGTCTGAACTATTTTATTTGGGTTTTGCAACAACGTTCCATCATATCCTCTGAAGGGAGGTTCATTTGAGTATTTGTTGGCAGTAGCATGTTGAGTAAGTTGTTCCTCTACCATTGCAATTTTCTACAAAGAAAAAAAGTGAAAATGAGAATGCAGAAAATGAACTCAGCTAAACATCTGATGTAAAAGGAACAGATGTATCTTCATTAACCAAGAATGAAGATGCACTCTACTTGCATACCTCATTTGTTGAACCAACGTGACCAGCAAGTTGGCAGCTCCCACCCAACAGGTTCTCTTGGTTATTTGGTAGCTGAATTGATTCTGACAAAAACTTAGTATTGCACGAAGAATTCGTTGGAAAATGTCCAGTACTAATTCCAGATGTTGCACTAAGATGATTCAGCTGTGCAGATGGGCACATCGTTTTCTGGTCAGATTGGCCCAAACTATGGGCATCCATTCCACTGAAGGAATTACCTCTTGCAGAAAAAGAGTTGCCTAAATGCTGCCCATTATTTGAATTATGTCCTTCAGCAGAAGTTGCATTAATATACATCTGGCTGAAGTCAGCAAGTCCATGCTCTGCATTATTTACTTGCGAATCTGAAGTCTCTGGAAGTGGCCTTTGCCCTGGAGTATTGTTGCTTCCAAAATTTTCCCCGCTCTGACCAAGCATCATTTGATGTTGGCCTGGGCTAAACATTCGTGTGCTTGAACTCGTCAGGACAGTATTTTTACTGCTATAACAGTCATTTGGCACTTGAACAGTGCTCACATCAGGCTTTGACTGCTGAAAATTATTAATTGAATATGTATTGACACAATTGGAATTTCGGCCATTCCAGTTGTTTTGGTTATTACTAAACTCCCCGTTAAAATTATGGTCATACCTGTTTTGTTGCAATACCCCAAGTCCTTGTGCATGCTGTGGCATTAAATGTTCACCACCTGAGTTCAAATTTCGTTTCAGCAGCCCAGGTTTCTGTTGTGCCCAAACACCAATTGATAAGTCAGCATGTTCTGGTGATCCACAGTCACCAGAATGGCTTTGCTTTAAACTCGGTTGAAAAAACCCATCATTGGCTCCTGTAGTTGTGTGATTATTGATAGCAGTGGAGGTAGATCCATAAGAAAATTTCTCCTGTTGGTCATACACGGATTTTGTTGCACGCTGAAAACTGGTGAACTTTAGATTATTCATGGTTCCTGAAGAACCATCATGTGAGGGAGAAGGTTGTGCACTTGGAGATGCACTATGTAGGTACATGCTATTTAAAGTTGCATCCTGCCTCTGTTCCAGATCTGGAGAAGTCATTTTATTTGTAAATGCCTGGTCTCTATTCTGGAAATTCATGCCACTCCACTCTTCCTGGAGGCCATTTTTACTGCTTGTCGACTGTAATGCTTCCTGCATAAGAGCACTCCAGCTACCCCCTTGAGCTGACAAAGGGATGCTTGAGTTGCCATTGCCTGAAGAGTTATCATGACCAGGAACTCCATCTGATGAATCATCCTCTCCCAATAAACCAGTAAAGTTGTTATCATCTCCATACAAAATTTTCTCCTCTGTGGGATCAAGGCTAGCAGCACTGCTAGCTGGTCCGACGTGTGTCGCTGACTGACATTCAACTTGGTTCATCCTGCCATTAAAATGTTGAAGATGAAAACCATGTTGTAAGTGATTAACTAGAACAGGACTGCCTGTCTTCAAGTTACCACCTTGACTTTGAGTCGAAGAATCACTTAATACACTTCCATTCTCACAAAAATTCTGCAAATTATTGGATGTAACTTGTTCACAAAGACCATGTTCATTCTGGAACGAATTAATTGAGCTTGCAAACCTTGCTGTCATATCTGATTGGTCTGAACCAGGTCTTGCCATTGCATTATGGGAAGTAGCAGGAAATCCTGGGAACTGGGAGTACTGGTTCCCAGAACCTTTGCTCATGCTAGCAGGAAGGGAATGAAAAGATTGGTTTACTTTGTTATTAACTGATCCAATTGGTCTCATGAGATTCTGGATGTTTGAGTACACTGCACCATTTACAAAGCTGCTTGTGCCAGGAGAAGCACCATGATGTTGCTCCCAATGTGGGTTACCATTATTTAAAATCTGAGAGTTGCTTCCTAACCTGGAGCCACCAACAGAAATACCATTTGACCATGCATAACTTGATGGCTCATTCATAGGCATTTCATTCATCATGGTTGGAAACTGATCTGCTGGGGATTGTTTTGCAGGGGCTTGGAACTGCCCAAAAGAGTTCTGCATTCTATCTCCATGATCAAGCTGCTGCTGCTGTTGCTGCCTCTGGAACTCTTGTAGCTGCTTATACAACATCTGTCGTTGCCACATCTGGACATCACTATCACTACCATGTTGTGAAGGGTGAAACTGCGACATGTGGTAGCTCGTAGGTAGTCCCTACCCAGTATCAGCAGAAATGTGACTGCCCCTAGATAAATAAATTCTTAAAATTCATATTATGTGACACGATAAACCTTTTAAAACAGTTTGCTTCCAGGGTGAGGAAGACTTTCCCTGGAAATTTCATCAGGTAAGAATCATCCTGAACTAATACAACAAAACTCAAGCTGAAAGAAACTCAACATTCCTACATCGTTGATAATAATGCCTACAAAAATCATGTTTAGTTTCCATCAAAACAAAGCAGAATACTGCTTGTTATCCATCTAGAAAGAACATAAAGAAAGCATGCTACACATCATTTCTCTGCTAGCTTAACTGTATTCTAAAACATAAGTGGTTTATTAAAAGGTACTGAAACAAAGGACAGGCAAATTTGATAAGTATCAATATTTGACAAGCCTATGATTTTAAGGCCTAGTTCTTTTCTTCAACTCAAACTGTTACATAATGCGTTTTTTGCAAAAATTTCCATATAGAAGTTGTTTTAAAAAATCAAATAAATTCATTTTTCATGTTTATAATAATTAATACTTAATTAATCATGTGCTAATGAAATTTCTCATTTTGCGCGCGCTAAACATCTCTCTCCAAAAGGAGAGAACGAACGCAGCCTAAGTGTGACTCCAAGGACAAAAATGAATGAAATTCACCAACCTGGGAAGCCAATAACACACATATGGTCTCCCTTTCTTCTTTTTAAGTCAATAACGTGAAAATTATACAAGTAACAAGTCACTAAAATCTAAAGGTAATTTAAGTGCCAATAAATCAGCTCACATGGTAATAGTCTCTATCCGCTAGCCATATAACCTTGAATAATAGTACCAACAGTACAACCTACCTTTCTTCCAATACACGCATGGTTGGTTACTCAAGAAATAAGCGCTGGGCACAACCAAAAGGTAACTGAATGCTAAGGTGCACAAAAATGTGATACGTCATGCAAAAACCGAAGAAAGGATAAAGAAAATGAAGTAAAAATGAATTGAAAAAAACAAGTCTAGCGATTATAGTACAAGTACATGGGCTTTCTTAAATATAGAAACTATAGAATTGCATGTTAGCAAGCACATACATTATGATGAAAAACTTGCCTGTGTACCACGTATGTATAATTTAATGAGAGCTCGAGATGTGTCACACAGGTCAAACTGATAATTTTCTACGAAATGTATTACTGACAATGAAATAACAACAAAAAATATCATCATATTCTTTATTAGAACTCATGTTACAGGAAAAAGAAAGCACAAACATGTGTATATTAATCACAGAACCCGGCTTTCCTAATTCAATAGAGATAATGCAAGCCCTCTATGCTCAGAAACTAAAAATTAGTGCACATTAACTTCAATGATTTTCTTACACCATAGGGTTGTGAGACATTACCATATTAGCAATGACACTGACATTCCATAACCATATGTCTAAATTCTATATTAATTTCCCTGCAAAAATAAAAAGACTCGATATTAATTTCTTACACCATGTCGTGAACCAGATTTACACTTACATGATTGAAACCAACAAATCAGCATAAATGATATTAAAATTACTTGATCCAGCCAGAATATGTATCCTCTCCAGGCCCAGAGGCGGAGGTGGGGGGGCATAAGGATTAAGGACTGACATCCTCAAGTTAGTTTAAATGTGACCAAGAAACATCAAGCCAACATAACAACCCAGTATTGTTTGTCTTCCTCAAGGTCTCGATGCCTTGTATTCTCTTATGTACCATTCCCCCCTCCCCCAACCCCCTTCCCCCACCTAAAACAAAAAACTCACACTCACTATTCCTTCTCTCCAATGCTTCTCACCACTCAAGCCATACTACCTCCATCCCAGGTCCTTCAGCATGTTCACAGCCCACCATGCTGAACTCTGCCCAGGCCTAGCTAGATCTGCCTTGAACTGTCTAACACAGCACACTTGAGGTGCATGGTCCTAAAGTCGCGTTAGGCACAACTGCACAAGACACCAAAAGAACATTTACAAATGTCTCCTGAAAAGCACCAAGCTGCACACAAGAACATTCACTAATGCGCCATTTATATAAAGTATTAATTTATACCAAGCTTCCCCAGGTGACTTTCTCATCCTTTTTCCCTTGAGTTCTCTTCCCTCTGACCAATGCTGGACCATAATGCCTTGCGCCTAAGCTTGAAATGCGTCCACTTAGCGCAAGCGGAATTCCCTAAACAGAGCACCCCCACCACCAAAAGAAAAAAAAAGGATAAAAAATCCAGAACCCAAAGCACTCCAGGAAGAGCCTCTAATCAGGTACAGCCCAAACTCATGCTAGAATCCACAAAAATTTCCACTGTTCTAACAGATTACAACAAAATATTACTGCATTAGAACCACTATTACCAGCTCAGACTACAGTACTGATAAGTGGCTAAAATAAACAACAAAGAACAAAAGCATATGTATGAGCAAAATGCACGGCTACAGCTACAACACATACCCATCTACTTTTAATTAGCAAAAAGCACCAGACAAGAACGAATTCCGTTAAATTAGCACTATCCATCACCGCATTCGAAACCATTACAGTTTCCCTTTTCACAACGAAGCCCTGGATCCCAAACCAATCCACAGAGCAGGGGCGGATCCAACTTGGGACATGGGGGTTCGATTCAGTTGAACCCCCAAACTTTTTTGGGGAAAAAACAAACTGCTACTTGTATTAAGGTTGGAGGCTCTCAAATTAACAGAAAAGCTTCTTCCAGATCTAGAAGAGAAGCTAGGGTTAACGCAAGAAAATTCGAGACACGAGTGGGGGAGATAGATGAATGAGAAAGAGGGCGTGGATGCTCACCAGGATGCAGCAGGACGAGCAGGACGACGGCGCCCCTGCTCTGCACGCGAGATGGAGATCGGCGCAGGCGCAGGGAGCGGAGACGAGACGGGAGGGGTTTTTTCTTCACACGCGACGGGAAGAATTCTTTTTTTTACGCAGGCATAGATGACGCCGTGACGGGACGCTAAGATTTTACTACACCGAAACCGGTATTATCGCGCGCACATGCCAAAAACGAAAACCGTGTTTTCCGTTCCCGCGCGCCATAGCTAAAAACACAAAGGAAAGCGCGCGCAAGCGCCGTAGAACACACGCGTCGCTAGCTGGCGTGGGCTCCACCTAAGACAGCGCGATGCGCCTCTCTCCTCCACTCCAACAAATCAATCTGGACATCCGGCGATATCAATCCCCACACAGCCACCACGGTGGTAAAATTCAGAAAAAAATCGTCATCTTATAAGAGGGAAAGGAAGAGGAGCAAATCCAAGAAAATATCCAGGTAAAGTATACATGGAGTTCAAATTCTGTCTTCTTTGAGATTCATCCAGAAAAAATAAAACTAACCTAGAAACTTTTAGATCTTTTCTGTATTCTTCGAGAAAAGAATTGATATGAATATGTGTTGTTTTTTTGTAAGTAATGAGCTGTAGTCTTGTTTTCTGTCTTCCTTCTTGATTTATGTCTTCCTTTATACCCCAAATTCACTTTCTAGTGCTGCTGAGAAAAAAAATTGTAGAAAAGGTATGAGTACTGGTGTTTCAAAAATCTCAGCAATTTCTAGGAACATGCAACTTACTTCCAGATAAACTTGAATTCACAATCCCTAGTTTACACAGCATGAAACATTTCATCTAGTGCTTCAGTGCAATTTGAATAGAAAAGTTACTTTACTTCCCAAAATAAATTTGAATTTGCATTCCCTAGTTACATAGGTATGAGTGCTGGTGTTGGAAATCTCATAGCAATTTTAATAGAAGTCTCAGTGCATTTTTAACAGAAAAGTCACTTCTAACACTTCAATGAGTTACTTCCTAGAAACATTAAGTTACTTCTCACTGTGCATTAGGTTCTCATAACAATTTTAACAGTCTCAGTGCATTTTTAACAGAAAAGTTACTTGTAACAATTCAATTCAATGAGTTACTTCCTAGAAACATGGAAGTTATTTCCCTGTAAATTTGAATTTACATTTCCTAGTTACATATTTTGTACCTTGTTTCTATATACAGCATGATGCATCACCTAGTTGCGTCTCAATTTCGTCTTGTACCGCATCAAAACAAATAGTGGAAAAAAATCATTAGTATATC
Source organism: Oryza punctata (assembly GCA_000573905.2). Lineage (NCBI taxonomy): Eukaryota > Viridiplantae > Streptophyta > Magnoliopsida > Poales > Poaceae > Oryza > Oryza punctata. The sequence goes on from CM002497.2 coordinate 10,931,090, forward strand.
CACTGGTCTTAATTTGAGAAAATTGCTTTCTAGAAAGCATTTAAAAAGACAGAAAGCATTTGTATGGGTTATTTAATTACGTCGAGTCCAGTTATAAAGAGTTACTATCCTGTTGCATGTAACTTACTTCCAAACTGTACTGGCTTACTTCAAAACATATATATGTTACTCCCTCTAAAACATGCAAGTAATTTTCTATACCATAGATGTAATTGTCTGACAAAGTTACTACTCAAAAAAATAAAAGCTTTACTTTCATGTGATGTGCAAGTTATTTCTCCCCCTAATTACTGAATTACCTCAATGAATGCTCTGTATAAACTTTATTATAAGTTACTTCTATAATATATCTAAATTAATTTTAAGCTTTATTGAATTTACTTTTATATGTCGAAGAAGTAATTTAGTGAAATCTAAAAGTAATTTAGATATATTATAAAAGTAATTTATAATTTTCATCAAAATATAATCATGTGAGATCTTATTATAAAGATTTAATTGTTACGAACACAACGGTGTAATCGGATCGTAGATCGGATGAGTAGTTTAAGAGAAAATTTTATTTAAAGTATAGGTGGATAGGGTCTCTCATAGATGGAGTGGTAGCTGATTTAGACAAACCAGCTACCACTAGCTGTGTAGTCATGTCCGTATAACATATCTTGTGCACCATTCATTGGGATAAACAGACATGGGCAATCAATAGAGGTACTCCTTTTTTTTGCAAAAAAGTAAATCTAAAAAAATCTATAATAACTTTGTACATTATAGTACACCTTAAGTTACTTGTTGGATTCATTGAGTTACATCAGGTTCTGATAAAAGTTACTTCCAGTAGCATGCGAAGTTACATTTTTTTAAAAAAAGTAAAAAAGTAACTAAGTTTACAAGTTACATCTTTTAGTGTTTGTTCTACAGTTCAAAATTGTACTGATTTACTTCCAGCAAACTCAAACTGTACAAACTACGCAAAATTGTAGTAACTTACTTGCTTCCAAACTATACTGACTTCCTTATGCGTATTTTTTTTATATTCAGCTGGGTTGTGGATTTCTAAGGAATGAAAAGACAGAAACCTTTGTATTATTGTTTCAAGCATTTCTAGAGGCTATGAAAGGTGTAGAGCCCACAAAAATAATAACTGATCAAGACCTAGCTATGAAGGTAGCTATAGCACTAGTTTTCCCATATGCTAAGCATCGCAACTGCCGCTGGCATATAATGCAGAATGCTCAGAAGAAGATTGGCCATATATTAGATCATGACAAAGCGTTGTGTGATACATTCAATGACTGCCTTGACAACAGCTGGACAGAGCAAGAGTTTGATGCTAAATGGGATGCAATGTTGAAAACATATCATTTAGAAGATAATGAGCACTTCCGACACCTTTGGGAAATGAGACAGTGTTGGGTCCTAGCATACTTTATGCACTGTTTCTTCCCTTTCCTCCAGACTATAGCACAGAGTGAGAGCTTTAACGCAGTGCTGAAGCACTATGTAAATTCCCAAAATAACATATACAACTTCTTTTTGCAGTACAAGAAGATTCAAGAAAAAATCACTGTTGCAACAGATCAGAATGAGTTTGAAGCAGAAGAAACAATCCCTTCTATGTGGGGTAACTATCCCATGGAAACAAAAGCATTGGAGGTCTACACAAGGCCTATATTCAACAGATTTCAAAAAGAGTTGATTGCTTCAACATCATATAAATTGACCCGAACTTCTGAAAACATGTATCTAGTAGAACCGAATGGAGGTCCAGTTAGGAATTATGGATCAAAGGCATTAATTGTAGCTGCAAATGTGTTGGGCAGGATATACATCTGTGAATGCTATAAGTTTGAAAGGGATGGCATTCTTTGCTGTCATGTTCTGAAGGTAATAGTCTATTATTGCAGTAAGCTACTTCTCACTGTGCATTAAGTTACTTCTCACTGTGCATTAAGCTACTTCTTAATGTGCATTAAGTTACTTGTTGTGCATTAAGCACTTTTGGCAGGTAATAAAACATATGTCTTTTTCCATGCAGGTGATGACATCTGATTTTGTGGGCCACATTCCAGAACACTACATATTGCCTAGATGGATGATGGTTAAAGAGCCTCAATTGCCTCCAGTTACAAGCATTGGTGAACAAATGCAATTGCCCCCTGAATCTCTGAAGCTAATCAGGTATACCAATCTGTGCACAAAATTTACACATATTGCAAAAGATGCATCAAGCAACGAGAAAGCCTACTGCATGGCTCTACAGCGTATAAGCTCAATGACTGATGACTTAGCAACTATGAAGCTGAGTAGAAAGAAACAGAAAAAGGCACAGCCAGCCCCAGCTGATCCTGCAAGAGGAATTTCAGATATCCCCTCGGTATCAACTAACCCTACAGTACAGATAAATGACCCCCATCATATAAAAGCAAGGGAGGCCAGTTTCAACAAGACGCAAGCCTGGGGTCCATGCAAAGGCGTCAAAGACATCAGTTAGGAAAGGCCTAGCTAGTACTGAGAAGTGAATTAGAGCTACGAGATGTAACTTATAATGTTGTGACAAGATTGTTGAAACTTACTTGCACAGTTGCATTAAATTACTTTTAACTTCCATAGTAGTTACTTCATAGTGATATGTAAGTTCTCAGGAAGACCATGCTGAGTTTTTTTTAGAACCAAGATGCTATTTTAATTTGTTACCCAACCTAATTTATGTGGCTATAACTTATCTGCTGGTTCTGAAACAAAAAGATGCAGTGTTTCATTACTTTACCTTAAGTATAGGATCAGGCTGTTTGCCCCATAATACTTGAATCCATTGCACACGATTTCCTTGAAATGAGAGCATCTTGTGTGTAAGTAGTTTCTTAATGTTGGGGATGTCACTTGGTTCAAATGCTGGCAACTGTTTGCCATCCCACAACTCAACAAACTTCAGCATATAAAAACCACAATCCCGGCTGTTTTTGTTTGCAAAAACAAAACAGGGATAAGTTTGAGTAAAAACCATAAATGAAAATCACTTACTAAAAAAAGCATGTTACGTACATGTTATCTTGCTTTGGGCCATCAATGAAAATCAGTGGGTAATTCTGGATGGTTTTCTTCGAAGACCTCATGTAAACCCTATCCCACATGGTCTTGATGGATGTAACAATAAGATTAGTTGCTGAAATCAGCTCTACGTCATCTTCTCCCCTCAGCGAATCGTAAACCTCGAATCTTTCAGCTTTCAGATTAAGGCACACCACGAAATAGTGACCAGCCTTATCATTCCCATTACCCAATTCCTGGAGTATGGGAAAAAATGTCTGCATTCAAGTGAAAAGAGGGAGGGGGTGGAAAAAAGGTTTTTCAGTAAATAGAATCGTAATTTACTAAGTATTAAAGGATAATAAAAAGTGTTTCAGAATAACATTTTCTGTCAATATAACAGAAAAAGTTACTTCCACAAACATGCTGAGTTACTTTGCAGAGACATTTAAGTTACTTCTACAAGCAGACAGGAAAAAGTGGAAAGAAGAATGAATATATATTTTCTTACTAATTCTTCTACAAGTAGACAGGAATAAGTAACTTTACATGTCATTGACAGCTGGAATATATATTTTCTTACTAATTCTTTGTGGTCAAGACGGTTCGCTCTCGTTTGATCGAAGTGTTTCTTGAACTCATTGCTGTCCAACTGCAAATCCAACAAATATCCCCGCACCATGTGGAAAAAAACATAAAGTGTTGCAATGATAGTAATAGTACATTAAAAAGTAAGAGATTTTTTGTAAATTTTATATACTCACTCCTATTCTGGCAGGAAAAATTCTCTTCGAATTGTCCTTGATATCAGCAGACAGAACAATTAATGCCAATTCACATGTGTTATTGTCTAGTGAGCCCATAGATTTGACAGAGTTAGCAAGATCGCCAAGATAAATATAATATTCTCCTGTATTAATGATCTTTAGGTTGCATTTAACAAAAGCAAAAGAAAAAAATGAATAAGCAAATTAGTATACCTTGTACAACTACTCTGGCATGTTAAATTAATTTCAATGACATGTTAAGTTACTTTCAATGACATGTTAAGTTACTGCACAGGGGTGTGTAGAAGTTTGTCTGGAAAAAATTGCTGGGTTGTGTGCAGAACCAATATGCACACAACAAATGGAAGGTATGAACCAAAATGCAGTTGCTTCAATGGCATGTGAAGTTACTTATTTAAGAAGGTAATTTTACTTCTTTGAGAAGTGAAGTTAGTTCTATAAACATCATTTTACTAAAAAGTAAAAAAGTACTGTGTACAGCAAAATATGTGATTGTACTTATTCCTTCTTGACTTGGTTCTCCCTCCATTCTTGCAAATGTCGTCATATACCCCGTTTATACTCGAGAAAACACAAACTGCTTCTTGTTCTCATAATCAATGAAGGGTGACATTTTGAATTTTGCTGGTTTCACCACCCTTTTATTGTACTCATGGGGCACGGGTATTTCTTCTTCTACTTCACAATCATCAGCAATAGTTTCCTTAGAGATTACTTCAGCGACAAGTGATTTTGTGGTAGATTTGTTGGCAATGGCCTCATCTGCTTCTCTCCCAACCTTTTCATAGTCTTCAGTAGTAAAACTTCCATAGTCCTCATTTGTGATGATTCCAGGAAATTCTTTACCTCGAGATGTTCCTGCTGCGTCTTGCCCCTTTGGTGTTTGCACAACTTCCTGAGAGCTGTCAAAACTAAGGTTGAAGTTTGGAACTTCATGTGAATCAATGGTTGTTGTTAGGAAAGGATATTTTTCTGCCTTTTCCACTGGTTGGTTCTCTGATTCTGGAACATTTTGTGCTGCACAATTGGGTGCTTGCTTTTCTTCATGTTTTTCCTTGTCTCCAAACCCAATTCCTTCATCTACTTGTTTCCCTTTTCCAGTAACACCATCAGCGCCTTTGCCTCCGCTGCCAATCCCTTCATTTGTGTTATCTCCTTTGCATCCAGTAACATCAGTTGCAGCATCAGCCTGCTCACCACTCCTTGCAGTTTCAGCACCATCATTGTCATCATTTTCTGACCTATCCTCATCGTCATCTTCTTCTCCTTCATCATCGTCATCTTCTTCTCCTTCATCCTCATCATCATCAGAATCCCCATCTTTATCAGTATATTCATCTTCCTCAGTGTCTTCCACTTCTTCTTCATCAGCAATAAAATCTTCATCATCGCTTGAAGTTACACCTGCCAAAAAAAACAAAAGTAACTTATTGTATTGTAGGAAGTTGTTTGGACAAATGTAAAAAACTAAAAATTCAGTTCAAATCATTGTAAAAAACAGTGTGGTAGAACAATGATACTAATGAGATTCAAATTGTGCAGCGTGGTAGAACATGGCTATATTAATTATTCTGTGCAATAATTAATAGAAACATAGTGAAAAAATCAAACCTAGATCTTCATCTTGCTGAACTTTTTTGGCCTTTGTGCAAGTCTCTTCTGGTTCCTTCGCATTTGCCTTGGTTGGCTACCCCTATGAGCCATAAAATAAAGGCCGAAAATCTGTCTCACAAATTTGGTGACCAAACCTGAGAACCTTCACACAAATTTTGCACAGCGATCACAATTCTGTCCTTTTCCTGTATAAAAAGAAAAAACAGAGAAGTTACACATGCAATTTTCACAAAGTTACTTTTGCAGTTTGTTGATGTTGCATCTACCAAGTGTACAAAAAGTAAAACAGAAAAGTGCGGAAAAAAGATAAACCTGCTGCTGCATAGTATTGGGCACATTTGAATTTATGAAGGTTGAAAAATCTAAATTGCTCCTAAACAATTTGGTCCCTTCATGCTGAAAACTGCTCCTAAGCTGTATTTTCAATTATAAAATCCATAAGTTACGAACAAACAAAAAACTAAAAATGATGCAAGTATGCCAACTATAAAAAAACTCACTGGTAAAGCTCCAAAGGAGCCATCTGCTGATGTGTCTACTAATATTGCCTGATTTATCAATTCATTCGTCCAAACAGTAGCTCGATAACCCTCCACTGGAACATTGAGATTTTTAAACGAAAGCAAGTCCAAATAAAGAATCTACAAAAGAAATTAGAGCATTTAGATTAAGTAAAAAAAAGTACATAACTTGTTTGATTTAAAACCTACAAAATATGTTAACTTCTAGATGTAATTTAAATTTAAAAACAAATTGGAAAAAAAGATGTGGCAGGGCATATATGAAGAAGTAACTTAATGCACAGTAAGAAGTAACTTAATGCACAATGAGAAGTAACTTAATGCACATAGAGAATTTACTTGACAGAAAGTTATTTATAATAGTTTAACAGAAAGAAGTTCCTTCCTAGGAACATGCAAGTTACTTCCTGGACAACTTAACTTACTTCTAGAAAACATAAAAGTTACATTGAGACAATGATCAAATAAAAAAAGGTGAGCATTATTACCATCATGTACAGGAGACATGCTGAGTTGGTATTCTTCTCAACTTTAGCAGCTTTTTGCAAAGTAGATATGACAAACTTGCACCAATTAAGATTCTTGATATTTCCAGCATCAACAACAGAAGGATAGCATCTTGGGCTGACTGTTGTTGCTGTCGTTGGTGCTAAAACAGAAGAAATGGCGTAGATGATCCACATGCGCAGGTACTTATCATCTGCTAACTTCAACTTCTCCAATTGAATCCCAAGAGAAGTCAGTGATGGTGAGATACCATCGTTGATTCCAAGCAAATTCAGCACAAATTCTGTAGCTTCAGACTCCATCTCATATGAGACATCTTTGTCGCCCATAGGGATACCAAGCATAGACTTCACTGACTCCTCGTTCACATCTATGGCTCCACGTCTAGGAAATACAAGCTGATTGGTTGCTGGATTGAAATGCTCCATCAACCAGATGCACAAATCAGGTCTGAGCTTCGAGCACTTGAGATCTACGAGGCCATGGAAGCCAGCCCCCTCTATTAGTCGCTTTTGTTCGCCACTCATATGGGGATACAACTTTATAAGCTTCATATGTAAAGCCCTGCTACTCTCTTGCTGCAAATGTATTGTACTGTAAGTTACACTACTAAGGTATTGTACTGTAAGTTACTTCTAGAACATGCTAAGTTACTTTTGTCAACAGATGAAGTTACTTTTAGAACATGTTAAGTTACTTCTAGGAAAATACAGATAAAAGTCATATGATTCAATCCTTTAGCAAAAAAAAGTCTAGTGCATTTAAAAAAAGGCAAAAACACTTCCACTTGGATTTTACAAGTTTTCTAACATGTAGTGCAATCGTATGGGGACATAGTCATACTCCTTCCGAAGCAAACCAAAACTTCATTCAATACTGGATTGCAACATCGTAAATCTGGATTTTCGAAAAACAGGTTGCATTTCATACTTCTACCATAAAAAGGATTATGGGTAATAGAACAAGGCTAGACATGCAATCTCACATAATGTGACAGGAATTAGCTAACCAAATTTTATTCAATACTGGATCATTCTGATTTACTAACCATCCGGTTATAACTATTGGTAGTACACATGTCCAAGTCCATATTCAACATCAAAAATACCGTTTCAAAAAAAGTACTGTAAGTTACTTCTAGAACATGTTAAGTTACTTTTTATGGAATATTAAGTTACTTCTAAAACTAGTTAAGTTACTTCTAGAAAAATACAGATAAAAGTCTAGTGCAGTAGCATAAAAAAAGTGTAGTGCAGTAAATAAAAAAAGCAAAAACACAGGTTCAAGGGTAGAAAGATAGATGGTTGTTTCAATACCTTTGTTCTACTCCTGTTTGGAGGAGATTGTGTTGCATTATCTCCACCGTGATCTCTCTTATTCCCGCGTTGTGATACACCCCTTTTTTCTGACTTGACTCTGGTTTGTCCACCGCACCTTTCGTTGCATGGGATTTCTTCCTAGCCATCACTGGAAAATCATTTTAAATATTAGTTTCAAAAACTAACCAATTACAACTTAACAACTAGTAGGAAGTAACATTTATGTGTTTACAAGTAAGTCAGTACATTTTGGAAGTAACTTAACAACTAGTAAAAAATGCAAACTTAATTTCATTGTTCTAAAAATATTACTCACATGCCACGGGAAAAGTAAGTTTTAACTAGACTAGATGTAATTCAATAAATCAAATGTTCAACACATTTGATTTATTGAATTACATGCTGCATATACATTCATGCACATACATGCTGACATGCATGCTCCCTCCTATCTGCAGCCTTTGTTATTTGAATGCACACAAAACCCCTGGTAAAAAATGGCAGCACAAGTACACAAAAAACCTTTGTTCTCTGAATGTACACAAATAACATAACTGAATATTAGCATCTACAATTAGCAACATGGTAACTGAAAAAAAATCACACTGGGTTTACATTGTAAATGAAGCATGGAACCCTAAAAAAGCTATCAAAGGGGCACAAAGAAATCCTAGTAAAATGGCACCAAGTTTTCATTATGCTAAGGGTACAACATGAAATCTGACTCATGACCTGTGCAAGCAAATGTGCAAATGCCAAAATGGAGAAAAAAAATAGAAATACCTTCAAATCGAGCAAGAGATCCACCACCACTTTCGCTCGCCGAGAGGATGCAGAGAGGGCGCAGCAAAAGAGAGCCCGAGATCCACCATCACTAGCCCCTGGATGAGGAAGAGAGAGGGGGAAAATGAGGGGATAGAGCTAGAGAGAAAACAAACCGAGAGGTTTGTGGAGCACAAAAAAATCGCACACTGATTTGCGCAGTTAAAATGCTCAAATCTCTCCACCTCTCCCGGCACAAAAAACGCACACAAATCGCTCCACCTCTCCACCTCTACCGGCACAAAAAACACACACAAAAATCGCTCCCCCTCCACCTCTGCCGGCACAAAAATCACACACAAAAATGGATCGCTCCCCTCTCTCCGGAGAAAAAAAACCGTAACCACCTCTGCACGCCGCAGCTTATTGCCAGATTTGGTGGAGAGGAAACCGCAGCCTCCGCTTCCCCCCCCCCCGCAACTGCCGGCACAATGAGAGAAAACGTCGCCTCTGCCGCGGATTCCGCCGCCTTCGTCGCTGATTCCGCCGTCGGCGTGACGAGACGAAACAGCCGTAACCTTCCCCCCTCCCAAACCACCGCCGCAGCGACGTCTACGGTAGGGATTTGGCCGGAGATTCTCGCCGCCTCCGCTCTCTCCCTTTCTCTGCCGCTCTCTCTCTCGAGCGCCACGGGAATTTTTGAACAGTGCCAACTCTCTCTCTCTCGGTCGGAAAAGTGCGACTCGCGGTCGGGACAAGCCGACCCGCGGTCGGGACGCGCGCGCGCCGGATGAAGGCCACGCCGACCGTGCGCCGATCGACGGCTGCCACACGCGTCGCGCGATAGCGCTAAACGGAGAGGCCTCTCCGTTTAGATTATACATTTTTTTCTTTTAGTTAGTACTAACAAAAATGTTTGTGCACGGTAAAAGGTGGAACAATTTTCACGATTGATAAAAACTCTTTCAATTTAAACGATAAATCAACACAGGACAAGCAAAATAATGGAAAAACAAAATCAGAAATCATATATAATATTAAACCCGGTTGTACTCGTTGCGTGCGTCATCATATAAGAACCTTTATATACACCTTTTTAAGTCCCACAAATCGATCGGATGACTATTCCATAAGTTGACGCATGTGGATTTTGCTATATCTTATATCTTATGAACTAAAAAACTTTGATTATTCAATTAGTAAAATTATATTATACTGTAGATGAAAGCGTTTGCAAAGTAACAAACTAGTCGCATACCACACCTTAAATAATCATAAATTTAAAAGGAAAATATTTCTAAGGAGAGAAATTTTAAAGAGAAAAAAAGAAGGAAAACGAGAAAAGAAGAACAAAGGGAGGTGATTGGAATAGAGGGGGATGATCAGGATTATCCGATGAAAAGAAAAGGAGAAAAAGAAAAAAAGAGAAAAAAAAGAGAGAAAAAACACCAAACAGGGGAGGGGCGCGTGCGGCACCGAATGAAGGCGCGCAGGATGGGGCGGTGGGATAGTGTGGGCTGGTTGGGTTGGACTGGGAGGGAGAGGGGTTGAGTTGGGATAGGGTGTGTAATAGTTATGTTTAGACTCACATCGAATTGAATACGGGCAACATATAATCATCTCAAACATGAATGAAGTACCAAAATTCCAGCGAAACCATCTTTAATTTTTATAATAGTAAAGATAAGCAAATTGGAGAGTACTTAGGATATCCTTCCCTTCTCCTCTTTTTAAATATTTTGCTCCTAAACTAGTTATCCGATGTACGATCTGATCACACCGTTGTATCCGTTGTAATTAAATCTTTACAATAAGATATCATATAATTATATTCTGATAAAATAAAAACATATGTTTTAAACTGTTAAAACTGAATATTTCATACGTGATAACAACGTATTTCAATGTGTGTCTTTACTATTTTCACAAAATTCACGCAATTATCTACCTCTCTTTTCTCTCCACTCCATCTTTGCATGCATGTGCGATTTTCAAAACAATTTTTCACCTAAATTACTTATCTGATGTATGATCCGATCACATCGTTATATTCGTTGTAATTAAATCTTTACAAGATGTCACATGATTATATTCTCATGAAAGAAAAACATATGTTTCAATTCGTTAACGCTCGATGTTTCATACGCGAAAATGACATGTTTCAAGGTGTGTCTTCATTGTGTTTCACAAAATTTTTATATATTTCAATGGCTTATTGTTTGTTTCACCGTATATAACTTAATGTTTCACTAATGGTCAACTGAAACATTTAACCATCCAATTTTTTTTAGAGAAAATTAGAAGCTCGATTCGGAGTTTCTTCTAACAAAGCGTGGTAGCGCAATAGCAATTGCTTACAAGAGAGGCTCTTCTTTCCCGAAAAAGCAAGTGTGCTCCTTCCCTCATGTGAGTGTCTTGTAAACAGCCTATACATTCATTGGTACTAATAAGTGCCCATATTATTTATCAAAATAGGACCTTATCATGTCTCTCCCCATACACATCTTTCCAAAGAGAATGTTCTACCGTGTAGTTTACATGTTATAGAAACTAGCCCTATTGCACTAGTACTTTTCTACTACTTATATCTTTTAAACCGTATATTATTTTAAATATTTGTTTGAACCATCGTGTGGACGAGCTATACTCGTAGACCGGATAAATAGGTTATTGGGGTACGCTGGTACAAGCTAGTGAGAACAACATCAAACACAGAGACACAAAGATTATACTAGTTCAGGCAGTATGTCCTACATCCAGTTTATATGGAATTATCAATAATAAGTGTAGCGATTACAACAAAGGACAATTGAAACAGAGTACCGACGAGCTCCCATCGAGATCAACCCGGTGAGACAAATCGGCGAGATGGTCTTCAAGTCCTCCAAAGCGCTCTTGCTTTTGGTGTGTGTTGTATCACTATGATTCAATGCCTGTACCCCTAGGGGGTCTATATTTATACCACATATGGCCAATTTCCACGTGGCCCCTCTCCAACTAGCCGTTGCAATCCAACGGCTAAGTTTGGGGCTAGTTAGCCCTAACTTGGGTTCGGCCGAACCCATGGTTCAGCCGAATCAGGGACTCAACGGTTGGCTGCATCACTTTGTGGAGCAACGACTAGTGGGTCCCACATCTCATATTTGGCCGTTGGGAGCTCTCCATAAATTGGAGAGAGGTGTTCATCGCATTTCAACACATTTTCAACTCCTCTCACAAGCTCCCTTGCTATCAAGTTTCATTTCAAGCTTTGAAGTGTTGCTCTCAAGTTCATTTCCTGCATTTTACTTTCATTTCAAACATTTGCAAGTCGATTTGGTTTGGTGCAAGACTAACCGGTGGGTAGAGTCAATTTTGTTTCGCTAGCTTAACCCACGCTCGAGTTGTCTCGTTCTTTTGCTTATTTGTTGCAACGGTGAAGAAAAGGATTTCGGGCCTATTCAAGAAGGGATCAAGCTCAAAATCAAGCCACTACCAAGACGAGTCGAGCGCACACTCCTTCGCTGATGTATCCATGGAGGGAGGAGACGTTTCACCAAGGCTTCGAGAAATGATCTCGATCTCATAGGTGATCGAGAAGTGCATGCTTACCACATGCTTAAGGATCGGGTATTTGCTCATACCCGAGCATATGACCCAAACCTTCTACAGAAGATAGGTATGGACGTTGATTTTCATAACGTATGGCGAGCTATAAGATGGGACAAATTTGCACTCGTAGATGAGCCAGGTTCTCGCTTACTTACCTTGTAATTTTTGTGCACCTTACTAAAAGATGAAGATGGAATTTCTTTTCAGTTTTTCCGTAAGGAATTTCGTCTTACTTGGGGAGAATTAAGTCCACTCACAAGTTTTGGCAAAGTATCACAGGTGAACTATTCTGTAGAAAGCCCAGAACAAATGAGATCCATAACCCTACTCTGAGATTCTTGCATAAATTGCTTGGTTTGACTTTGTTTCCTAGAACTGATATTAGAGTTGTGCTTGAAGTTGAGCTGATGATCTTATATGCCATGGTTAAGAAAATAAAAGTTTCTCCTGTAAAATGCATGATTCTCTAATGGTTAGAAAATTTTAAGTTCACCTGTCCTATTGAGTGTACATCTTTAGTTTCTCGTATAGCATATGAAGTAGGAGTTGTGAGTGGTGCTCAAATCGCTTACATTTCAACTTATCGCTCTTATGTTAATGAGACATTCTTAATATAAGGCCATACACTCAAATTGGGGCCAGATGATTCACTTATATTTTTCTTTGCTGGTTGTGGAAATGAAATCCCGTGACCTAACCCGACATTTTATTTGTACAACTGTCAAAAGCTAACCATCTCTCCTCAGTCGAAAGTGGAATCTCGTGCAAATGTTCAACGCAGGGTAACTCGAAACATTGCAAGGGAAGCACCTCAAGAAGAATCATCTTCATCTCCACCAGTGTAGATGTATGAGGATGATTGGGTCCCAGCTAAGGATGCCTCCGGTTGGACTCAAGCCCCTCAACATGAAGCTGGAGGTTCGTCCTGGCAAAGTGCTAGTGACAACCGGTGGCAAACACCACACGACATGTACTGGGGGTATTCGCATTCCTCTAGCTCAAGTAGTTTACCACCTTTCAGCCGAATGTGTCGCTCTATCTCCTCTCGAGGGGATCTGGGAGAACTCACTAGGAGGATAGGCAACCTTGAGCTATAGACCGGAGAAATTCAGCACACGCTCGAAGGACACATCGTGCAATCTCAGGAGTGACAGTAAAATGTTAATGCACAAATGGCAAATATCAACAACATGATGCAGCAATAGCAGACCGACTGGTAGGCCTACTTTCACCACCAAGGATTCAATCCCTATCAAGAACCCTGAGCAAAAGGCAAGCTTGGGGGGAGATCTCTCTCCCCCTATCAAGGCTATTTGTATCATTTCCCTTTCCAAATTGCATATTTCTTTTCATGATGCATTCATAAAATTTGAAAACAAAATAAAAATTTGCAAAATATAAAAAGAACAAAAATATAAGATATTTTACTATGCTAGGTAAGACTGCGTAGTTCTTTATGTTGAAATGATGAACTGTTGTTCTGTTTTATATCTCTTATGTATTTCATAGTTAAGTACTCTCTCAAGTTTTATATTAGAAAGCCAAACATTATCTGGGAACGTGAGAGATGTGAGAAGCACATTGTATGATCCGAGTCTAAATTGTTGTTAGATATGAGATGGTAAAATAAAGTTGCTATGATCTTGTTCTAATTTTAACTTGAAATCCGGAGTTTTACTCTTCAAAATGATAAACATAATTAGTTCCTCATTTGATATAAATTCCTACCAGAGCCATACAATCTTCTACATGGAAAAACCTTACATTATGGTTGCTTGTAATTCCATTGAACTTTGTCAAAATTCTTGTGACATGTGGAAGATGTTTCCCATCCTTTATGATCAAGATCACGTACACCACATATACACACATATGCAAAACTTCTACATTGGAAGTTAGCATACATTTCATCCACTTCATCAAAAAATAAATGCTCCATATTATTTATGGCTCTCTTCTTCCAAAAATAATATCATTCAAAATAAAGAGAGGTATGGCTATGCAAAAAGAGAAAACGAAAATCTTGCTCATACAAAGTATGAGGGATGATAAAAAAATGAAGAGAGAAAGCTAGCCATACACTCTCGCAAGTTTCGAAAGAAGAAGAGGCATACAAAAGGAGTCATATTATCCATGATACCACACACTTGCACAATCTTGATCAGAAATATTTTTTGCTATCTTCTTTGGTCTGGATTTTTGACTTAGTAATAAATATGAATGCAAGTATGCCTCATTTGATCCCCACCAAACTCTAAATATACGACTTATAGAATAGGGATAATAAGGAATATCTTGGTGAGGAATACACATACACATACTTGAGTGAATGAGAGAATCACTTGAGGAGCTCGGATTATCATAAGGAACTCGGCAATCAAGGGTGGTTTCTCGATATACCAGGAGGGCATTGTTAGGGGGTTTTGGCAATATGATTTTAAATTAGCAAGTATATACTACAAGGGCTATATACTAGAAGTACCGAAATAGACTTTTCTTATTCCTTCTCCACTTAGTCTAGATTATTAATTAGGTAGAAATAGCTTGCTTTATCCTTCTGTGTGTCAACCTACCCTATTCTATATTTGATTAACCCCTGCATTAGACTTTGATCTACTTGAGTGTGATGTGAATAAATAACATAGTACTCTCTTACCATATCTTCCCTTGGAATTAAATTAATACGATATCTTGGAAATACTTCCGGGTGAAATGCTACAACAGTATATCCGTGCGCTTGCGGATTTATCTGTGATCGTAAGAAAATACCGACTAATATTTCTGGCGCCATTGCTTGGGATCTAACTCCTAGTAATGATGTTAAGAAATATTAACAAAGAGCATGGCAAGACAGTTTCATATTTGTAATATATCTCTTAAATAAGTAGGATTAGTTATTTTCTTTTCCTTGTACAAACCCGAGGGTATAAATATGGACATCTGAGGTCTTTGTAATCTATCTCCACATATCAATACAATTACTTTCGGTGCATCGTCACCCATATTCTAAGTAGTTTGATAGGGTTCCATTACCTCACCGATACAGGGTTCCAGATTTTTTTCAAGTTTTCAAGGCAAGAAAACATATATAAAGTTGAACATATCAGTCGATCCTTGGCTCAATGTGGTGAAGCATCGGCTAAAGATGCTATGAAAGTTAGATTATTTCTGTTGTCTTTAACTAGATCGGCTTTAACATGGTTTTCATCATTACCTCCAAATTCTATTCGAGGATGGGCTCATCTGGAAAAGAAATTTCACAAATATTTCTTTGTTGGAATCAATGAGATGAAGCTTAGTTTTGACATCAGTTAGGCATGGACTGGATGAATCGATTTTAGAATACATTCAAAGATTCTGCAATGTCCACAATCGATGTTATAGCTTAAATCTTAGTGATGGGCAATTGGCCGAGCTTGCTTTTCAAGGATTCAAAAAGTAGTACCTTATCCCAGGCTTGAATTCCTTTGGCTTGATCCTTTTGTCATGCCACCTCTTTGTTCTTTCTTTATAGATTATGGTATTATGGTAAGCTTTGTCTCTCCATTCTTCCTGTTCCTTCCGATAACTACATCTTTCTGTGCCTTCTGGATTCTCCAAAGTCCATGTTCCAATTCCGGATGACCCAATATGCCCTATGTTCCAACTCGACTAGTAGATAGCATGTTTTTCCATAAACAAGTTGGTAGGGTGACATACCAATTGGTGTCTTATAGGCGGTCCTGTAGCCCTTATAATCCGGGTACTTACCATCTATTTACATGGGATATGATTGACTTCTTTATCTGGTATTTCTTTCTTTAAATACAAGTTAACCGCATGGGCTTAGGGCACTCGGCCCACCCCATGCAGTATGGTCCAAAGGCCTCTCTTGGGGCACCCGGGTACCATGCCCCCCATAGTAGCCCTCGAGTAATTGGCTTGATGAAGAGTCTGGAGTTGATGAAGTGTGCACGACAGGAATTGTTGATAGTCGACTTTCCTTACCAGAGGAATGGAAACTGGACTTACCTTCTCGGAACAAAGTCCTCTTATGGGTCAGCCCACCGAGCATACCTAGGTTATAAATACCCCCGGCGGGAGTGCCGTTGCCCCACTTTTCCCCAAATCGTGAATCTTTCACCTGTCACTTCTTCCCCGCTCTCCCGAAACCGCTTCTCTCTCTCCGACGATTTAGGATTTTCTTCCCCAAGCTCAGCGAGTCGATTCTGGTGATATTTCTCCAGCATGTAGCTCCCCATCTTCAAAGCTTTCGTCTTCCACCGCCGCCATGTCATAGTCGTTGGGGGAATCAGCTACCATGCCCGATCCCGCCGCCTCCTGGATGAGGTCGAAGGTGACACGGGCGGACTTGGAAGCGGGGGTAGTGGAGAAGATTCTTCCCTGGCAAGAATTCATCGCGTGGCAGGAGGCCACCGGGGAGGAGTTCCCTACTCCAAACACCAGTGAGATGGTGTTCCTCTCCTTCTTCCGCTTCGGATTGGGCCTCCCCGCCAGTGACTTCTTCTGAGGATTACTTCACTTTTACAGTATCAATCTCCACCACCTCAATCCGAACTCTATCCTTCAGATTGCAATCTCTGTGCAGTTGTGCGAGGCGTTCTGTGGTATCCCTCTGCATTTTTCCTTGTTCCGCCATCTGTATCAGCTCAAGCCCAACCGGGGAAGAATAATCCCTCGGTGGTTGGCGGAAGCGGATTCCAGATCTGGCCAGACCAGAAGTTTGAATATTTTGATCTTCCCCTCAAGTTTAGCAACAAGGGTTAGCGCAACCAGTGGTTCTACCGCTCCAACCTTCTGCCCAGTCTGCCTCCAAACACCAGGCATGCTCCGATCTTCAAGGATTGCTGGTCCTCACTACCTGGCCGTGAGGACATGGAGCAAATCAAAGGGCTATGTGATGGAATTCGCCAGTTGGCAAAGAACGGGTTGTTCGGTGTCGGCATTGCCTGCAGCTTCGTCACCCGGCGGATTCAGCTGTTGAAGAGCCGGTCTCATCTGGGCTGGGAATTCTCCGGGAGATCAAACCCAACACGCGAGAGTAGTGACGTCTGCAATAATGAGGAGGCTCTGTTGAGGTTGAAGCATTTCTTCGAGTCTAGTACCGTTATCACCACGGCTGAATGCCCCAGGCCCATCAACAGCAAGAAATCATGACCCCCGGTGAATTAACTGAATATTGATTCCGAGTGCTCTTGGCCGTAGGCCCATATTTGTTATCGTCTATGACTGTCTAGGGTACCGCGGATTTTATCTATCATCCGCCGATGCCAGAAGACTCGCGCAAGAGGTGAGCCCACGATGCGCCTCCCGGCGGTTTGACTCCCAAGCGCGCCGCCACTACTCAACCAGGGTCGGGTGGACCAAGGCGGGCCACTAGGGGACCCAAGGTTGGTGGCGAGCCGAGTGCTGCGAAGGCCGAAGATTTCACCGGGAAGAGGAAAGACGTGGCGATAGAGCCCGAACCCCCCTGCAAGGTGAGGAAGGCCATGACCATGCCCAAGTCACTAGCAACTCTTGGAGCCACGATGCGTGCAACAGTAGCAACAACAGCAACGGGCAGAACTCCAATAGGTCCGTAGCCAACGCCGAGGGTATCAACCTCGAGCCCACTTAAAGGGCCTGGTATTGGTTTCCGCAAGCTTCCCCTATTTGCTTCAGTATAATGGAGATCCCTTGTGGTTGTGCTGATCAACATTGAATGGGTGTCACAGGGTGTCGACTCAAGATGATCCGGGTAAACCCCAACCGACTTGGGATGCAAGCAATGCCTTTGCTCCGGCTGAATCCGCGTCGGCTCAGCTGGGAGCCGTACCGAACATGGGGGCTAGCGCGGCCCGAGCTAAGCCTGGCACAAGCCAAGCGGCCGGTGATGATGAGGCAGTGATGGGAAGCACAGCCCAGCTGGGTGGATGCGCAGCGGAGACCACGACTGGGGACTAGGCCCAGCTGGGTGGCAGCGTGGCTACGACGACCACGACAGATGTTGGCGATGGCGCCACGGCGGGCGCATCGTCACCACTGCACTCACCACCTCGGTTATCTCCCCCACCCAATCCGCGGGGTCCACCTCATAGCCAGCCCGGGAAGGTGCCGACTGGTGGGGGAAGGTTATGCGGGGGAAGAAGAAGTTGTTGAGGAGATCCTCCATCGCCCACGAGCCCTGCCATGGATGAACTACGGCTCTCCCCTTTAGGCCTTCTGGTTCTTGGGGACGGGAAGGAGATGGATGCCATGAAGAAGGGTTTCGATGACGCCGCTGGCCATGCCGACGCAACGGCTATGTATGCAGCTGGAATGATTCTCCTTGAGAAGATGTAGGTTGGCAGACACACTCCTTAGCCTCGATGACATGGTTTGATGTTGAGAGATGACGCACCATGTTGTCAATGTTATTGTCTATATATTGCTTCAGAGCTGGGTAGCCCCCTGACTTTATGCTAGGATGACTGTAGGCGTCGTAGGATGTAGTTGACTTCTCTTTCATTTGTCTGTGTTGTAGAAAATTGTAAATTGCTCAGAGGCCAAGAGCGAAGCATTAAAGAGCATCTTCGACAATATCTCGGAGATTAAAGAAATCCGACGGGCCAGGAAGCGTGTCAACTCGTAGTGGTAGAGGGAGGCGAGCAACCAGGAAAGGGAGTTGTGGGGTCAGATATATCAACTGATGGATGACGGTGAGTTGTGCTGACTAAGTAATTAAGTAATATGTGCTTTTCTGCAGCCGAGGCCGAACGGGAAAAGAGCAGGCTCGAGGCAGCTGTTGATGCAAAAAAACACACACTGGCCTGAGAGATCTGATTAACTCTAGTGCAGGTCCGAAATTAGGGTTTTAGGTTCGAGAGCGTGCCAGTTGATTTGATCCTGGAATCAACAAGAAAAAATATGCAAAGAATGTTAGTAAACGATAGACAATCGGCCATAGGGCCGATTTCATATCGCATGTGACCTAGCCGATGCAATAAGGCTGTATAGATATAAATAGGTATGAAAATAACCCTAAAATTAGTATATCGGCTGTAGATATTAATGTTATGCAATCAGAAGATCATTATTACTTTAGAAGCAAGCAATTGGTATAGATCGGACTGAACCGAGACACTATAAACTGCTTAAGTCTATCGCAACATGCAATAATGATTACATAAAACTAATGTCATAGTCGATATTTAGATCTAAACGCATATCGGTCGTAAATCCGATATGATTTCATGATAAAGCAATGAAGATTTAATATAGAACATTAAACAAAGTATAGAACTATGTAAAATATTCTAAACAGATACGATCAGCTGAAACTCCGATACTATCCCTATTGACAATCGTAAAGCAAGTTATAGATCATGATTCTAAAACAACTTAATAGGTTGGACTTAACCAATGCAGCATCAAGCATGAAAGAAGCACAATATCTAACAAGCCAATAATCATCAAATCAAGATGGTAGATACATCATATAACATGAAGCAACAAAGTAAACTAGCCGATATCAACAAAACCCTAAAACAGATCTAGCCGATATAAGAAGATAGCATTGTTGATCTAAGCTATATGACGTATATGATAACTTTGGAAACTTGCAACATAGAATTAGAGTGTCATAAAGATGTAAGCACTAACTCCAATGATGCAAATCGCCATGACAAGATATACCTTTTCACCGAAGATCAAATTGATGCAGCATGACTCGAAAGCACAAGCTTGTCAAAAATAGAAAACAAAGGTGGCGATGTGCCGAGATTGATTGAACGTATGTTGTTATTATTTACAAGACCTCGGGCTTACATTTATACCTGAAAATACAAACATTGTCCATCACGGACACGACTCATATTAACCTAATACAAATCCAACTAACGAACAAGTCCCTTAGGCGGACTCTTACTTGGAATATCTATAAGGAAATCACATAAAATAACCTAATTAATAGATACAATTGCCTCTTCAGGACTCTATGCGTGCATGGCAATCTATATAAAGCACGCTAACACAACCCGATGACGTGTACCGAGACATGTCACCGAAATCGGCTTAATCGGCTAACCTTGTCCGACTCTGACTTCGCTGATCCAGTCCACAGCCGATTCAGACTACAGTCGATTCTCACTCTGTTTCCGATACGATCTAATCTCTTCGATTCTCTTTGACTCTATCTTCATCTCCGATACTTGAATTACCAAATTTGGTCATCAACACATGCCCCCCAAGTCCGGAATATTTGGTAATGTTTCGGATTTGCCAAATCTTATCTCTGAGAGAATATCGCACTTTCCGTTTTTGACCGTTACCGCACTGCTTTAAATACCTAACCGACGGCTCCGAGAAACTTCACACCGTTATACTGTTTCCACCGCTTTAGCAATCCTCGTCTCCCCCGACTCCGGCGATCCCCTCGGCGCAAGCAGGCAACCCTCAAGCACCCCTCTGTTCGCCCAACTCTCGTCGGCACAAATGTCGTCTTCATCTGCTCCGTCCGCTGCTCCATCGGCTGAGTACGCAGAGGTAAGTTGCATCGGCTAGATCTCCTTTTTGCTCATCAAATCTTGTCTTTCACGATCTTAGTCCGTGTTCTTTTTCTTCTGCTTTGTTGATGTAGCATCTCGCAAATTTAGTTGCGGTTCCAAGCCTAAACCACGACAATAAACTACTTTCTTGGACCAATCGGCAACCTGGACCCGATTGAGTTCATTACTGCTGAAACAAACGGAATCCCTTTCAGGCTAGCCAACCCAAACCTAGGGCACTGGAAAAACACCTTCAAATCCTGGCCATCCCTAGAGAAAAGCTGGCCCGCATGGTACAAGCGCATATCGGCTAGCAACCAGAGCCACTGGGATGAGATAGGAATCGGCCAAGCGCTATCTCTGACATTAGCAAATTCGGCTAAGGACGAGCTGTTGATGGCTTCTGCTAACTACTTCTGGTCCAATACTATCAATGCATTAATGTTTAATCAAGGACCAATGACCCCAACTCTGCTGGACATCACCATGTTGACTAGGTTGGATATCACCTCATCGGCCAACCCCATTATCTTGAATTCCAAGAATAGATTTGACTTCAAAACCAAGAGCATAAGAGGATGGTCCGGTTTTATTTCGGCCAACATGGGTCAAGGTTCAGTTTCCCCCAGAGAGCACACTGCATTTTTATTGATGGGGCTGGAAAAGTTTCTTTTTTGTGGATCTACTTGTGGCCCAACTTCCAACTGGCAGCATATAGCCGAAGCACTTGAGGAGAAAAGACAATTCCCCTTAGGAAAAATCCTGCTCGGCTACCTTTACCAGACTCTGAACAATGCATCAGCCAAGCTAGTTGTCGGCTCAATAGTTAGGGCCTGTTTGGTACAGCTCCAGCTCCAGCTCCACCTCTCCTGGGCTAGAGCTCAGCCAAACAGTTTCAGCTCCACCTAAACTGGGAGTGGAGCTGGGTGGAGCTCTCTCACAAAATAAACTGGAGTTGCGGAGCTGGGTTTAGGCAGCTCCACAACTCCACTCCAGACCCAACTCCTGGAGTTAAAGTTAGGAGTTGGAGCTGTACCAAACAGGCCCTTAGTGCAGGTGGCCCTTGGTGGCTACTCCAGACTTGGCTAAATCTTGTGGCCATGAAAGCTGTGAATCCGCCATCCTTGACTGAAGCAGAATTCCCAAGATTAGAACTGATCACTGATGATGATGGAGAAGAAATAACCCATCGGAGGTGTAAATCTTTTGGAGAATATGCTAGCACGCCAGCCGATGCCGGTGCAAAACTGTCAGCCGAACTGCTTAAGGACTGGTTCTTCAGCTTCTATGACGGTTTCCAGAAAAATGCCAGAGTTTGGTTCTTTTATGAAGACTCAATCAACTTCGAGCTGCCATCAGACTTCAGATTCGAGGAAATCAACCATGAAAAATTTCAGAAGTCTAGAGAAGTATTCACTACTGCCATGAGCCCATGCATCCTTCCTGTCGGCATTCATCAAGGCAGGAACATTAAAGTGTCATATGAGTTTTACCACCCCATGAGCTCAGCTAGACAATTTGGTATGGGGCAACTTCCAATCGGCTTGTGGTTTGCCGATAAGATCCAGTGCAGAGGAGAAATATCATCAAGTCTGATGATGGATCGACTACTCAATATCCCAGGGCCACCCCTTGGCAGTATCAACAATATTGAGTTAGCTATGTTCAGAAGTAGATCTTTTACTGCATGGTGGGCTGAATGGAAACAACACCTCTTCCACCAATCGGCCACAATCTACATGACAGATCTCTTCCCCGACATGATCCCTCAGGTAACTCCTTTATTTCTTCTGTCTCACTCCTGTTTTAAATAAATCAGCCGATTCTGCTCTTAACTTTACATGCTATCTTTGCTTTTTCAGACTACAGATTCATCTCCTCCCCGCATAAGCAAAAGTGGCAAGGACATCGAATACGCTGCAGGGTTGCTACCCAATGGATGTGGCCTGGCTCGTCCCAGCATCGGCTACCATGCCCCCAAGACATCAAGTCTGCTCCAAGGACAAATCAGGGAACCAGCCGATGCAGGCAGAAAAAGGAAAGCTAAAGTATCAACTGCCATTCCACCAGCTGCTAAGAAAAAATCCAAGAAATGACCACCTCCTCCAGCTGATGATATTGATGAAGCCTTGGATGAAGCAACTATTGACCAAGCAATAGATGAAGCTGCAACTGAATTGAGCGACGTGGGAGAGAAAACACCATCGGCTTCTCCAACTCCAAAACAAGCTCCCACAACTCCTGCTGCCCCAGCCGTCTTCACTCGGCAACCCAGGGTAAATTCATCTCTTTCGAAATAAAATCTCTTCATTCATCATCAATCTAAATTTCTAAACTTTGTACTTTGCAGAAGAAAAGACCAGCCGAGAAGAAAGACCAGTACCAGTATCGGCTAAACCAACTGCTCAAACTCCTCCGGTAATTCTCAACTCATATCATTTAAAATCTATTTTTAGCCGATACCATATAAAACTTGTTTAAACATTCAAAATCTTCCAATCTCCTTCTCCACCATCGCCTCAAGCACAGCCAATCTCGAGTGGACACACTGCATCGGCTGTAGGCAGTCATCATGTTGTTGAAGAAGAAATCGCTGCTCTTGTTATTCCTGTAAGTCTTTCATCTTTAAAAATTTCAAATCGGCTGTACAAAATCTTCTGTTGTTTATATCCTCTTTGTTCCTCTTCCTTTCAGGTCTTAGCCGACTTATTCTCCTTTGATATTAAATAGTACTTTGATGAAGAAGCAGAAGGGGATATTACAAGTAAGGCTTTGGCTCCTTTAGCTGATGATGTAAAGAGAAACCTTGAAGACATCTCTCATCGGTTGGAAGCATCCCTTGATAGTTTAGTAGTTGACTGCAGCTCTATCCAGGCAAGATTTCAGGAAATTCAAGCTTTAATCTCGGATGAGTTATCAAACGTCATTACTCCAGCTGTTTATCTCGAGCAACATTAATTCAAGCTGGAGAAGGCTAGACAGAGAATAGCAGATCGGCTAGAGAAGAAAAACGTTGAAGCCACCATTCAAGCAAATCGGCAGCTGGTGCATGATGAGAAGAATAAACTTGATCAACTAGCCGAAGAGCCAATTAAAGCTACCATAGATCAATTGGAAGCTGAAAGAATCGATCTATTGGCCAAACTTGAAGAATGCAATGCTAAAATTGCATTAGAAAAGCAGAAACTAGCCGATCTCCCGAGGACTGTTGAAGAACAAAAGGCAAAACTGAGATCGGCTATAAAGAATGTTGCCAACATGACCAAGTCCCTGAAGGTGATTCCTGGAACCGATGCACAAGATGCCCAAGCAATTGCAGAGGTTGAAGAAATTCGACAAAGGGCGATGTCGGCTATTCAGTGCTACCTCTCTCAATAATTTCATGTAATAGGGACTTAGGAAAAAAAATTTGTAACCAATTCTGTAATCGGCTAGAACACTTCACTTGCAATAGATACTTTGATATCCTTTATGCCGATTAATACTTTTGCGTTGAAATCCCACACTTTTCATCTGATATATATATATATGCCCCCCTAATTTTGGCATGTTGATAAACAAAGGAAAAATTATGACTAAGGGCGATATCAATATCGGCCACCACACATCGACAACAACAGCCGAATATGATAAAAAGTCTAAGGGCGATATGAACTAATATCGTCCATGGATAAAAACCGGCAAAACATAGCCGATTATGAACCAAGCCAAACGCTCGGATAATATTTCTTCAAGTATTTTCCATTAAGTGCTCTTCCAAATACTTCTCCATCAAGTCCTTTTAACATATAAGCCCCTTTAGAAACACATTTATGAATTTGAAAGGGTCCTTCCCAATTCGGTGACCACTTACCGAATTTATTATCTCTGGCCCCCATCGGCAACACCAATTTCCAAACCAGTTCTCCTTTCTCAAAAGATTTGGGCACAACCTTTTTGTTATAATGTTGAGCAACTCTTTCCTTATCTTTCTTAACCTTTTCAAGAGCTCGCAATCTAGCTTGAACCAAATCTTCCGACTCATCAACCATCAAATTATGATAATCATCGGCTGTTAACTCATCTTGTAAAGAAATTCTTCTGGAGCCGATGTTGGTCTCCCATGGTAACACAGCTTCATGCCCATAAACCAGTTGATAAGGAGATACCTGAATTGCACCATGGCAAGCCATCCGATAGGACCACAATGCTTGAGCCAGAATAGTATGCCACTTCTTGGGATATTCGGCTATTTCCTTTTAACCAACTTAATCAAGCTCTTATTGGATGCTTCAGCTTATCCATTTGATTGTGCATAATATGGTGAAGAATTCAACAACTTAATTCCCATGCTATCGGTAAACTGAACAAACTCATCAGACACAAATATAGAACCTTGATCAGTTGTAATCGTCTGTGGCAAACCAAATCTGTATATGATGTGTTCCTTGACAAAATCAATTGCATCTTTGCTGTTAACCTTCTTCAAAGGAATTGCCTCAACCCACTTAGTAAAATAATCCGTTGTGACTAATATGAATTTATGCCCTTTACTTGATGGTGGATTGATCTGGCCGATCATATCAATACCCCAACCTCTGAACGGCCACGGCTTGACAATAGGATTCATAGCCGATGCTGGTGCCCTTTGAATTGCTCCAAACTTCTGACAATCTTGACAACCTTTGTAATATCTGAAACAATCCTCCAGCATTATCGGCCAAAAATATCCAACTCTTCGAATTAACCATTTCATCTTGTGAGCCAATTGATGTGTCCCACAAATACCCTCATGAACTTCACACATAACAACTTTTGCCAGTGTGTCCAATGTCGATTTCTTCTAGTCCATCGGCCGACATAAAACCTTGTCCTAGCTTGCCGTCGAGATCGTCAACAGTGTCCTTTGTGTAGAAGTTGGAACCCTCCACGGCGCCCTCAAAACTAGAATTGGGGCTCTCCATCTCCTGTTGGCTGTATGGCATAATCAGAAACCTTTAAGTAATCTCCTTGCCAAACTTTTTCAGATAAACAATCAATTCCCTCCATCTCCCAAACAGATAAATCGGCACTAGCTACATTGACTGACCTGTCGGCTGGCACGATTTCAATTTGGTCTCCTTGCCATTGAATCAGACTTTGGTGCATTGTTGAGAGGATGCAACAGTTAGCATGGATCCAATCTCTTCCCAGTAACAGACTGTGGGAACCCTTCCCATCAATAACAAAGAACGTGGTAGGAATTGTTTTATTGCCGATAGTTAGCTCCACATTCAAAACTCCTTTGGTCTCAGATGGATTCCTGCCAAAATATTTTAAAACCATGTTAGTCTTGATCAGATCTTCTGAATTCTTCCCAAGTTTCCTGAATGTTGTATATGGCATTAGATTGACAGCTGCTCCTCCATCGACTAGCATCTTTGACATCGGCTTGCCATTGACAAATCCTTTAACGTACAACGGCTTGAGGTGCCGATGATCGGTTCCCTCGGGCTTCTCAAAAACGGCTTGTTGTGGAGATAACATCAATTTAGCCGATGGCAGATTTTCTTCTTGCTCGACAACTTGCTCAACTGCATATTCGGCTGGTAACATGAAAACCATGTTTATGGCAGACGACATCACCTCTTTGCCCTTATGTTGTTGGTTCTTACTATGATCGGCTTTGACTTCATCGGTTGGCACCACTTTGCTCTTCACGCGCCAGACTTTCTTTGTTCTCTGCCTCAGCCGATGTTCAATTGCCCCTTCGACCTCCTGGAATTGTTCCCTGTTTCTCATCCTTTGAACTCTCCTCTTTTGATTTTTAGTAAATATTCCAGAAGGGCACCATTGGGGATGCACTGGCTTGGATTCTCCAGGTGAGTCATCTTCATCATTGTTTTGTTGCATCGGCCCAAGTCTTTCATGAACTGGCAACCTTGACTGAATCGGCCGATGTATAGTTGTACCCTGTCGGCTTGGTCTTTGGATGAATAGTGCATCAGGATCACTGCATCCAGGACAGTCTTCAATAGATGGCAACCTCATACCCTCATTCCAGCAAAATCGAAAAAATTCACAACTCCAGTGAGGATCAAAATATCTTTCACTTTCATGAGAATATGACTCCTCTTATCCTTGGTGCCTTTTCCGGTATTTATTGATCAAACCAGCCGATTTGATGGTCCTGGTATAATTTTTACCTCCATCGGCTGTATTCCGATTGTACCCAGAGTGCACCATGTTAACTTGAAACGGGTGTCCATCTATCTTCATCAGCCTCCTGGATTCGTCGATCTTGATCTTGCCTTGTTCAATAGCCGACTGGATGTGTTGTCTGAAAATCTTGCAGTCATTAGTATTATGAGATCATGTATTATGCCACTTGCAGTATTTCCTCTTCTTCAATTCCTCAGAAGAAGATCAAAAATCTTATCGGCTTTGGTAATGTCAAAATCAAATCTCTCCTCCTTTCCTGCACTCTTGACCCATTGACAGACCACCGTCTTCTTGTTCCTAGCCTACTCGGCTGCATTAATTTCTGGGTCATCATCTTCGGAGTTAGAGTCATAACTGTAGACATTATTGATATTGTTTGCCTTTTTGATAAATTTTCTTGCTTCTTGGAATCTTGTTTCGTGAGCCGATATCTTCTGAGCTAGATGAGCCAAGCTCTCAAAGTCTTGGGCCGAAAATCTTTCCCTTATCGGCGCCAACAAACCTTGGAAAGCCAAATCGGCTAGCTGAGAATCTATCAAAGTTAGACTATAGCATCTATTCCTCACATCTCTGAACCGTTGAATGTAATATGGAACTGACTCATCTGATTTTTGCCTGGTTGCTATGAGGTCCGATAGCTTCTTCTCTTGAACCCCACTGAAAAAGTACTTGTGGAATTGTTTTTCCAAATCGGCCCAACTTCTGATTGAGTTATAATGTAGAGATGAAAACCAAGTAAATGCCGATCCAGATAATGATAGTGGGAATAATCTAACTCTGAGACTTTCTGTAGCCGATGCCTCACCATACTGAGCTAAAAATCGGCTAACATGCTCATAAGTAGATACGTTGTCTTATCCTGAAAATTTAGAGAAGTCTGGCACCTTGTAACGGCTTGGCAATGGGACCCGATCGAAGTATTCTGGATATGGGTGTCGATACATGTTGCCATTATCTTTTGGTTTAAGTCCAAACTGCTCCCTCATGACGTCAGCGATCATATCGGCCCAGGGTTGGTGTGGTGTCGCTCCACCATATTGTTGCTGGAGTGGATCCATTTGGTCGTATTGGATCGACTGAGGTCGTGGTGAATGAGGTTGATAGAGATGATTGAAGCTGACCGATATGCCTTGAGGTGGCACATATGGGAGTTGCTCTGTACCGTATTGCTAGCTTATCGACTGAGTAATTCCAGTCGGCTGTTGTGGAACCGAAGGAATTTGGTAAGATGTGTCGACAACTGGCGGCTTTGGGTGGAGAATACTTATTAATTGCTCTGGTGTTAGCTGAGTTGGTGGTTGCCCCCCAGTGATCGGCTGTGACCTGGTCAAAATTGCCGGAATATTTGAGCTTGAGTAAGGAGCCGATGGAACCTGGGTTTGAAGCAATTTTTGACTCCCCTGGTTCCCGCCAATGTCGGTCTTCACAGTTCTGTATGCCGGGAACGTGCCGTCTGGCAAATATATCGGTCCTTTAGCCTTTTCCTCAGCTATCGTCCCATCAACCACCGACTTAATCATGTTTGTTAAGGTGTTCACGAGCACTCCGGACTGGTTGACTAAAGCGTGGTGTACAGCCGAATCAATGCGATCTTGCAATGTGTGGAGTTCTTCATCACTTAATTCAACCTTGGTCTGTTTATCCTTCTCTTCTCCTGAGCCAGAAGTGCTTGGATCTTGTTTCACGATCATCGGCAGCTTGACTTTAGCTCTTTGAATAACCGTGCCTTGCCGCGTGACTGTGAATGAGTGCAGATATTGGTTCTGGAGTTGGTTCAGCATCTATTTCATTTCTTCTCTCTGCTCTTCACTCAGCTGTTCGATTGTAACCGGGAAGATGTTCTCCGAAACTTCAGTGATGTTTGGTGACATGATGACACAATGTCCCACTGGGCGTGCCAAAAGCATGTTGATGCAAAAAAACACACACTGGCCTGAGATATCTGCTTAACTCTAGTGCAGGTCCGAAATTAGGGTTTTAGGTTCGAGGGCGTGCTAGTTGATTTGATTCTGCAATCAACAAGAAAAAATATGCAAAGAATGTTAGTAAACGATAGACAATCGGCCATAGGGCCGATTTCATATCGCATGTGACCTAGCCGATGCAATAAGGCATGAATCGGCTGTATAGATATAAATAGGTATGAAAATAACCCTAAAATTAGTATATCGGCTGTAGATATTAATGTTATGCAATCAGAAGATCATTATTACTTTAGAAGCAAGCAATTGGTATAGATCGGACTGAACCGAGATAGTATAAACTGCTTAAGTCTATCGCAACATGAAATAATGATTACATAAAACTAATGTCATAGCCGATATTTAGATCTAAACGCATATCAGTCGTAAATCCGATATGATTTCATGATAAGGCAATGAAGATTAAATATAGAACATTAAACAAAGTATAGAACTATGTAAAATATTCTAAACATATAAGATTAGCTGAAACTCCGATACTATCCCTATTGACAATCGTAAAGCAAGTTATAGATCATGATTCTAAAACAACTTAATAGGTTGGACTTAACCAATGCAGCATCAAGCATGAAAGAAGCACAATATCTAACAAGCCAATAATCATCAAATCAAGATGGTAGATACATCATATAACATGAACCAACAAAGTAAACTAGCCGATATCAACAAAACCCTAAAACAGATCTAGCTGATATAAGAAGATAGCATTGTTGATCTAAGCTATATGACGTATATGATAACTTTGGAAACTTGCAAGATAGAATTAAAGTGTAATAAAGATGTAAGCACTAACTCCAATGATGCAAATCACCATGACAAGATATACCTTTTCGCCGAAGATCAAATTGATGCAGCACGACTCGAAAGCACAAGCTTGTCGAAAATAGAAAACAAAGGTGATGATGCGCTGAGATTGATTGAACGTATGTTGTTATTATTTACAGGACCTCGGGATTACATTTATACCCGAAAATACAAACATTGTCCATCACGGACTCGACTCATATTAACCTAATACAAATCCAACTAACGAACAAGTCCCTTAGGCGGACTCTTACCGGGAATATCTATAAGGAAATCACATAAAATAACCTAATTAATAGATACAATTGCCTCTTCAGGACTCTATCCATGCATGACAATCCATATGAAGCACGCTAACACAACCCGATGACGTGTACCGAGACATGTCACCGAAATCGGCTTAATCGGCTAACCTTGTCCGACTCTGACTTCGCTGATCCAGTCCACAGCCGATTAAGACTACAGTCGATTCTCACTCTGTTTCCGATACGATCTAATCTCTTCGATTCTCTTTGACTCTATCTTCATCTCCGATACTTGAATTACCAAATTTGGTCGTCAACAGCAGCTCACTGGAAGAAGATGGTGGAGCAAGCAGAGACTGCCGGTGGTCGAGCTCGGATCATTGAGATGGAACCGCAGCTGCAAGAGGCCCGAAAGAGTGCTCAAAATCTGCAGGGCAAGATGGATGGTGAGTTTTGCAAGTTTATTGCCTAGCTTGTCTTGTGTTTTGTTGTTTGTTGACTCTTCTCGTGCTGGCAGCGTCGTTGGTCGCGTCAAAGTCAGCTGCAGCAGAGAAGGCGATTCTGACAAAGGAGCTTGGTGAGAAGGAGATGGCCCTGCGCAACCTTAAGGAAGAGGTCGAGCTATGTACAAAGAACACCCAGGTGCAGTACGAGCACTTCCAGCGAGAATTGGATGCAGCCAAGACTCGTAGCGAGGAGTTGGTAAAAGTGCTGGAGCCCACCCTGAAGCTGTTGTTCCCTTCCCGGTGTGATGGCAAGGACCCTGTGCAACTGGCGTCAGAGTTGGTGCCCGAGGGGTCGGTTGCTGTCTGTCGGTTGTCAGAGTCGGTGGCCAACATCAGCGCTTGCAATGCACTTGCTGTGGTGAAGTCGCACTACACGCGCATCGACCTTGCTGCCGTGGAAGAGGGGTATGCTGCCGACTGCTCCGAAGAAGATGTGGAGCGGCTCCTGGGGGAAGTTGCTCCACCCGCTGCTACCCTTGTAAAGGACCTAGATCTATAATTAACTTATGTTGTTTGCCTCACCTTGAACAATTAGTTATGCTGTATTTTGCTGAAATGTAATGGAGTTTGAGATACTCATATTTTGATGTTTGATGAAGTGTTTTTGTTGAGCTCGGAGTGGTCCCTTGTGTTTTGGAAGCTCCAGAGTGAGTAATGCTCAGACAATGAGGGGCGCCAAGCCCCTAGGTCTATAGTCTGCCATACTGCCACTAGGTGGTTTGAAAGCCCCCGGGCAGGTGCCTTAACGGCATGCTTGGGTTAGTTTGTTGAGACATGGCCAGGGCCGAGCGGGTCGAATGGAGGTTTTGAGCCCCCGGGCGAATGGTACCGCAGACAACGAGGACCGTCAAGCCCACGAGTCTGTAGTCTGCCGCTGTGCCACTGGGTGGCAGGTAGGAAAGGAGACGCCTGGCTTAGTCGGTTAGGACGTGACCAGGGTCTAGTGAGTCGCCGGAAGTTTTTGAGCTCCTGGCCCATTGCTCAGCTTGTAGTAGTGCGGAGTGACTATAGTACGGAAGGCAACTCTTGTACCCATTTTCCTGCATATGGCTTAAGTCGGTTGAAGATGCGTGTCTTGACACCTTCGAGTACCATGTCGTTAGCCCGTTCCACCTAGCGATTGCTCATTGAATGTGCGACGGATGCGTAGCAAATTTCGATGCCAAGTTCTTCGCGAAATTCTTGAAAAACCGAGTCAGTGAACTGGGTGCCATTGCCGGTGATGATGTGGTTTGGTACTCCAAAACGATATACCACTCCTTTGATGAGCTCGCAGGCGTTGGTGGTGGTGATCTTCCCAAATTGTTTGGCTTCAATCCATTTGGTGAACTTGTCGATGCAAATGAACAAGTGAGTCAGTCCCCCTAGAGCCTTCTTGAACGGACCAACCATGTCGAGCCCCTAGACTGCAAAGGGTAAAGAGATTGGTTTGGTCTGGAGCTCGTTGGCTGGCATGTTGGTGTTGCGAGGAAAGAATTGGCGACTTTCACAAGTGCGAACAATATATTTCGCGTCAGTTAGAACAATTGGCTAGTAAAACCCTTGTCGATAGGCCTTTCCCACGATGGTCTTTGATGCGACATGGTTGCCACATATGCCTGAGTGAACTTCACTCAGCAAATCTCTGCTTCCTCTTGTGATATGCACTTCATCAAGATGTCGATGGTGTCTCATCTGTAAAACTCGTCATTGACGATACAATATGATTTGCTTTTTGTTTGACTTTCTCAACTTCGGATCTGTCAGAGGGCAGAGTGACGTCTTTGATGTACTTCAGCAGTGGAATGCACCAGTCATCAGAGAAAGTAAGGACCTAACTGGGTGGGATCTTCGTCTTGTCGATGGAAGGCTTGTTGAGTGTCTCGTGGAATACACTGACTAGGACTGACTCGCGCTTGGATCCCAAGAGAGGTAGAGTGTCATCTTCAGTGTTGTCGTCGCGACCGATGTGGATGAGCTCGAGGCCGTCGAATTTGTCCTCCAACTTTCTAACCTCCTAGCAATACAATGGCATCTTTTCGTCAGCGCAGTTCCAGTCCTTCATTACTTGGGACACAACAAGTTGGGAGTCGCCTCTTGCTATTAACCAAAAGATGCTGAGTGCAATGGCGATGCGTAGGCCGTGTAAAAGGGCTGCATACTCGGCGGTGTGGTTGGAGGCAGGGAAGTGTAGCTGGAGGACGTAGCGTAGCTTCTCTCCTTTGGGAGATATGAGCAAAATGCCGGCTCCAGTGTCGGATGTCATGAGGGAACCATCAAAATAGAGTTTCTAGTGCACCAGGTCGGCCTGGACGCCTGGCAGTTGTTCTTCAGTCCACTCGGCAATGAAATTGGCTAAGGCCTGTGACTTGATTGCTACTCTCGGCTGGAAGGAGATGTCAAAGGCCATCAGTTCGAGTGCCCATTTGGCGATGCGTCCAGTAGCCTCGTTGTTGAACATGACTTCACTCAGAGGGAAGGCGGTGACGATGGACATCAAATGAGCCTGGAAGTAGTGGCTGAGCTTGCACGCAATGATGAATATGGCATACAAGATCTTCTGGATATGAGTGTATTTGGTTTTGGTGTCGCTAAGGACTTCACTGATGAATTACACCAAGCGTTGAATTTTCTGCGTTGATCCTTTTTCGTCCCGTTCCACCACCACTACCGTGCTGACAACGCTTGATGTGGTCATGATGTAAAGCAAGATAGGTTCTTTAGGAAGCGGCGCCGTTAGGACGGGTGAGTTGGTGAGGTATCACTTGATGTCGTCGAAAGCAGATTGGGCCTCATCAGTCCATGTGAAGTTGTCGGACTTCTTGAGTAGTTTGAAGAATGGCATCCCGCGCTCACCCACTTGGGATGTGAAGTGACTGAGCGATGCCATGCACCCGGTTAGTTTCTGAAGCTTCAAGTTGGAAGGTAGGTCCTTGGAGTGAATCGCAGCTATCTTGCCCGGGTTGGCTTCGATGCAGTGTCTGGAGACCATGAGGCTGAGTAGCTTCCCTGAGGGCACGCCAAAAGTGCATTTCTCAGGGTTCAATTCCATCTTGAAAGCGCGAAGGCTGTTGAAGGTTTCTTCCAAGTCGGCGATGAGGTCCTCCTTGAGCCGGGTTTTGATGACGCATCACCGACGTATGCCTCCACATTGCACCAGCTGAATGTGCAAACACCTCTGCATTGTTCGTTGATATGTCGCTCCTGCGCTCTTGAGCCCGAAGGGCATGGTGATGTAGAAGTAGGTGCCGAATGGAGTGATGAAGGAGGTCTTGAGGTAGTCTTCTTCTTTTAGGGTGATCGGATGGTAGCCTGAGTAGGCATCAAGGAAGGAGAGGAGCTCGCACCCGGCAGTCGAGTCGACCATCTGGTCAATTCGTGGCAGCCCAAAGGGGTCTTTGGGGCAAGCCCTGTTAAGATCAGTATAATCAACACACATGTGCCATTGTTTATTCGTTTTTCTTACATGGACCGGATTGGCTAGCCATTCCGGATGATAGACTTCTTTAATAAAACCAGAAGGTAAAAGTTTAGTTAACTCCTCCCTTATGGCTTCCTTCTTGTCCGGGGCGAAGTGGCGCAATCATTGTTTGATGGGTTTGGGGTCTGGATGAAAATGTAAGGCATGCTCGGCAACCTCTCTTGTGACACTAGGCATGTCGGCAGGTTTCCAAGCGAAAATGTCCTTGTTGGCCCGGAGGAAGCTGATGAGCGTGTCTTCCTATTTGGTGCTCAAGCCAGCACCGATGATGGCTGTCTTGTTGGGCGTCTTGGGGTCAAGGACGATTTCCTTGGTGGCCGCACCCGAAGCGTCCATGGAGATCTTCGGGGTCTTGGCAGTTGGCAGATCAGGGTCACCATGTGACTTTGCTTCTGCGGTGAAGGCGATTGTTTGTTGCGACAGTGAGGCTTCAATGGACTTTGCCATGTTGCAACTTTCTTTGTCACAGACGAAGGATTGTCTGATGTCGTTGGGGCTTGGTATCTTCATCATTGTGTAGGCGTAGTGAGGGATGGCCATGAACTTGGCCATGGCGGGCTTGCCGAAGATGGTGTGATAAGCCGTCTCAAAATCAACAACTTCAAACACCAAGTTCTCAGTGCGGAAGTTGTTGGGGTTGCTAAAAGTGACAGGAAAAGTGATTTGGCTGAGTGGAGTTGACGAGGTGCCGGGAATGACTCCGTGGAAAGGCGACTTGCTAGGGTAGAGCGTGGATTGCGGTAGCCCCATGTCCTTGAAGGTCTGGGAGAACATTATATTGAGGGCGCTGCCACCATCAACGATTACCCTCTTCAGGCACACTCGCTGTACGATCGGGTCGAGGACGAGTGGATAGCGGCCCGAGTGTGGGACGCGATCCGGGTGGTCGGACCGGTCGAAGGTGATGGGGGTCTCGGACAACTGGAGATAGTGCGGTGTATCGGCAACGGTGTTGATCTCCCGCTCCGTCAGCTTCTGCTTGCGCCTTGACACGTAGGCGTCTGGGCTGCTGTAGATGTGATTCAACTCAGCGTGCGTGTGCGGGAAAGTAGGGGACTTTGCCTTGCCGTCGTCTTGCTGTGTCTCGCGCGTCTTCTCTTGTGTGCTCGGCTTGTTGGGGAGCCGCTGGGGCGTACCACTTGAGTAACCAGCAGTCTTTGGCCATGTGCTTGGAGTTGGGATGGTATTGGCAGGGACCATCCATCAGCTTGTTGAAGTGGTTTGATCTTGGTTGCCTGAAGCGCCTTTGGTTGCTATCACGTTCGACAATGTTGACCTCCTCTTAGCTCTTGCACCTGGGAGGTCTGTTGTGTGGCGAGTTGTTGTCGCAGCGGGGTTGATATGACGGTCGCTTCTTGATTTGGGAGTGGATTGCTAACTCGGAGTTGGTGTCCTTTTTCACGCGATCGAACATCTGACGGACGCTGATGGTGCCGCTCCCACCGAGTGAAGTCTTGTGGGCCTACCACTTGATGAAGTCTTCATTTTTACAACCTTGATGGAAGGCTGCCATTACCTCTGTGTATGCCAGATGAGGGATAGTGTTGCGTCGTTCCGTGAAGCGGCAGATGTAGTTGGCGAAGCATTCGCCGTTACCCTGGAAGATCTGGTAGAGATCCCACTGGATGCTCGGGTGAGGAAAGGTACCCTGAAAGTTGGCGATGAATTGGGCTTTCAACTTATCCCAGCTGTTGATGGTATATTGTCACGCCCAGAAGCTTAACTCAATTTTCCAGATTATTTTGTATATAAATCCCTTTCACCGTCATGTCACCGTGTCCACGCAGACACGTCACCATGGCAAATGATTGTGACAAGACCATTCGCATAACTCCCTCTAACCAAGCGCAACACACCGCAGGTTTTGTCCCCACCTTTAGCCAAGGTAGGCAGCCCCCTCTCGTGCCTAGGTGAATTGGGAAGCCGATCAATGGGTTAACCCCCACCGACCTAACCCCATCACGCCCACCCTTGCCTTGGAACGTCGGAAAGGGAAAAGCTATACTATAGGTCCAGCAGTTGCCTATTTTTGCTTGTGGTAAGCACGGTAAATCTTTCAGGGTTTCCCACAAACCGGTCCTTAATTGCTATGGGTGCGACTAGTAAAACCATGCACCCACAACCCACCATTAAGCCAAATTTTAGTTGGATAATTACAACCAATAAAACATGGTCAGGTGTCTTGAGCTCGCAGATAACAGTAGATAATGTGGTTATCCCATTTTGTGAGCTAGTGGTAATTAATCATGGCTAAGCAAATGTAATTCTAGCTAGGTCAGAAAAGTAACATAAGCTAGTCAGATTATCACCCAAGTTGACAAAGGACGGACATCAAGTAAACATGGCACAAGCAAGCAGATAGGTAATTCCATGACCCCATGTAATTATTAAAACATGCAATTTTGTTTGCAAACGATAAAACATTTATAAATTAGGTTCAACATGCTCAAGGGGAATGTGTGACTTGCCTTGCTTCTTCGCTTGATCTTCCAAACTCCTATCCTCGTGATTGTGATATTCCAAAACGGCGAAAACTATACATTGGCACGCAAAATGAGGAAAAACTCTAATAAAAACCAATTAAACAGTACATGAAAAGTAAACAAACATGTAGAGCTCAATGTTAGATGAATTTTGCAAGTTGAATGACTCAATTTGGAGTTCATATGAATTAGTTATGAATTTTAGAGGTTTTGAGCCATTTAATTTTGATTTATTGTGCAATTAATCCAATTTATGATGTTAGCCGAGGGGATAGGTGGCGCCGGCAAATGGGCCCCACCTATCGTCGACTCAAAGTGGGTCGGGTGCACGGTGGGCCGAGTCCACACGCGCACCGTTCGCGGGCGCACCACGTGGCGCACACGTGGTGGTCACGGCTCTAACATCCTGAAAATTCGTAATAATAACAATCTCTAAAATTTCGAACTTTTTAAAACTTTTGCATCATGCCGGATGTTATAGTTGCTATTGTTTGCCAAAATGTAAATGTCACAAGGAGAAATCAAATTGAAGGTAAACATCTAGGTAATAAATATGATTTACAAGAATACATTATTTAGGAGATGTCAAGGCCTCCCAATTATTTTAGTTAATTTTTGAATAATCCAATATAATGCAAACTCATTTGGTGGAAAAGTAAAGTAATAAATAAGTATTCAAAAAAAATATTTGAATTCTCAAATCCAAAAGTGTGGGACTATATTTCAAATCCAATTCTAATTTTAGCTATTTGCAGTTTAGCCCTTCACTTTTTCCTTATTCCTTCCCTCTCTTTCCTTCCCTTTCCTTTTCTTTTTCCAGCTGACACTGTTCATGGGCCACCAATTCGATCTGGGTCTGGCCCATACTGAACCCTTCCCGAGCCAAGCCGTGCGCCGCTCCCATGCTTGCGTGTCCGCATCGGGTCCCATCCATGTACCGCACCGCGCCGTGCCCGTCCCTAACCCTAGCCATGCCGCAGCCGCTCCGGACTCGCGTCATGCCCATGCGCCGCATCCATCCCTCCCGTGCACCACGCCACACCCATGTGCAACCCCTCCGCCTCAAGTTCCGCGCTGTGACCTGCCGAGCCTCGCACCCGTCAACATCGCGTCACGCGTGCGCCGCGCGAACGTCTCGTCATTGCGCCTACATCGCCTCGCCGCGCCGCGCCGTTTGCTGCCGTACCCAAGCCCTTCCACCACCTATAAAGGCACCCAAGAGCAAGCCATGACCGCCCATCAAAAAGCCCTCTCCCTCTCTGCTTCTTCCTCGAACCAAAGCCGGAGCAATTCGTCGAACACCTTGTGTGCGTGCCGGCATCGTCTTCTCTACTTCACCGCTTCCTCCCCACTGCGACATTGAGTGTCGCCCTTCCGCCATCTCTCGGTAAACCCTCACTCCTATGGCCTTTACTAGTTCCATAGATGCTAGGTCCCCCATCAATTTCGTCAATGAGGGCCATAGCCATGCCAGCCCGAGCTGCACAGCTCCGCTCATGGAGGTCACCGTGGACATGCCATCCTAGAGCTCCTCCTAGCCATATCGTCAGCAAATATGGAACCTCCATGCATCGTAGAAGCTCGTGCGCCAAACATTTGGTCGGAGACCACCCCTACTGCCCTAGCCCCATGAAGCCGAGGTCGGCCATGGCGTCGCCATATGGCGCCATGCACCCCCGTCCCTCCGCGCGCTGCCATCATCGGCGGTGGGTCACCGAAGCTCCTCCGCGCCTCCCCTGGCCGCCACCGAGTCTCCCCTACCCGGGCCTAGCCGTGCCGTGCTCAGCTCGGCTGATGGCTGGAGGAAGAAGACGATGGGAAGAGAGAGAGAAAGGGAGGGAGACATATGACAGATGGGACCCACACAGATTAGTGCACAGTAATCCCCCTCCTAATCCGGTTTATTAGAGTATATGACATGTGGGACCGGGTGTTTAAGAATCTATTAAAAATTTATGATGTAATATGTGCCTATGACATGTGGGACCCATGGGTGATTAAAAGGGCCGGTTTGACCCTAGTCAAATGGTGCTGGTCCCACTTGTCAGTCACCATTAGTTGTGGATAAGGTTTCTGATGCGCGCGTGGGTGACCCGATCTTTCGATGAGAATGATAAGTCGATTGGATGGAGTGACGTTGGCGATCCGACTACAACTATCCAGGGATGTTGCGCCTTAGCAATCGTTACACCAACTCCAGAGGCGGTCGTGAATCTCAACGAATGCACGATCAGTCCAACCACGAGGGTATTTGTCCTGCAAGCAATCGAGAATTAGCAAGAACAAGATGAACAAGCAACTGAATTTGCGAATCAAAATAATGATGGATTGAATCAACAAAAGTTGAACAAGTGGGGTTCTGTAACAAGCAATCCGGCGATCTAACCGATCACGGGATGAACTCGGCAAAGTAGCGACGCTATACTTTGATCTAAACAAAACCCCAGTATTGTTGGCGGTAGCTAAAGCTATAAAAAGAGGGAAGGACCGACCATAGGGGTCCTGGGATCGTTCCCTAACCCTAGGATGCGTCCCTATTGGACCCAACTTGATACACGGCCCATTGGGTCTAAAGAGGTGACGCAGCACAATGGACAGAAAAGGACTCAGTACTAAATCACAGATTGCGGCTGTTCCAGAACTGATATGGACATGAGTTGGATCCATTTGAAAGTATACTTGACAAGCTTTCCGTGAAGTACTTGCACTCCCAAATCGGAGCTCGCATGAAGTCGTGGCGGCCATCAGAAGTTGGCGTTGTACTGCAGTCCGAATCCATCCCGCATGAATCCTCTCCCCGTTAGATTCTCTCCATTGTTCCTGAGTAAAACAAGAGTGCACGCGTCTTTGAATATAAATAAGAAGCACATGAATTTAAGAATGAATGCACCTGAGAGTTGAGTTGATGTGCACGAGCGCGGGTAATAGGACCATGAAGTTGTACTTGTGGAGGCATAGATGTATCGTTGGTGTTGATGTCCTCATCATCCTCCCTTTCTTGCATTTGAGTCGTCCTGGACTCAAGTTCATCGTCTTCACCCAAATACGGCTTCAAATCTGCAACGTTAAATGTGGGACTAACCCCATAATCTGCAGGCAAATCAAGCTTATATGCATTCTCATTAATTTTTGCTAACACTTTAAAGGGTGTATCAGCTCTAGGCATCAATTTAGATTTTCGCAAGTCAGGAAACCGTTCTTTCAACATGTGGAAGGCGTTCTCTTGTGATGTGCCCCAAGTGAAAGGCACTCCCTTCTTTGTAAGCTCATTCAATGGTGCAGCAATTGTGCTGAAATCCCGCACAAAACGGCGATAAAACCCCGCGAGTCCTAGAAAGCTCCGCACCTGTTAGACCGTTTTAGGAGTCGGCCAACTCTGAATTGCCTCGACCTTGGCTTGATCAACCTCAATCCCCTGTGGAGTAACAACATAGCCAAGAAACGAGACTCGATCGGTGCAAAAACTGCACTTCTCAAGGTTACCAAACAAGCGTGCATCACGTAAAGCATTAAAAACAACACGTAAATGATGAAGATGTTCCTCCAAAGATTTGCTATAAATCAAAATGTAATCAAAGTATACCACCACAAATTTTCCAATGAATGGATGCAAAACCTCATTCATCAACCACACGAAAGTGCTTGGTGCATTAGTTAAACCAAAAGGCATCACTAACCAATCATATAACCCAAACTTTGTTTTAAATGCTGTTTTCCATTCATCACCCAACTTCATACGAATCTGGTGGTAACCACTACGCAAATCAACTTTAGAGAAAACAGTAGAGCCACTCAATTCATCAAGCATATCATCTAACCTAGGAATAGGATGACGATATCTAATGGTAATGTTATTAATAGCCCTACAATCAACACACATACGCCATGATCCATCTTT
This sequence comes from Oryza punctata, assembly GCA_000573905.2. Taxonomy (NCBI): domain Eukaryota; kingdom Viridiplantae; phylum Streptophyta; class Magnoliopsida; order Poales; family Poaceae; genus Oryza; species Oryza punctata. Next base: position 10,971,281 of record CM002497.2, read on the forward strand.
CTTTGGAACCAAAATCACCGGAACAACGCATGGACTAAGAGACTCGCGTACGTACCCTTTGGCAAGCAATTCCTGAACTTGACGCTAAATCTCCTTGGTTTCCTCAGGGTTGGTTCAATATGGCGAGCGGTTGGGTAGTGAAGCTCCTGGGATCAAGTCGATCTGATGCTCAATGCCCCGCACCGGTGGCAGCCCCGGCGGTACGTCTTTTGGAAACACATCCTCATATTCCTTCAAAAGGTTAGTGACCGCAAGAGGAAAAGAAACAGGCATATTCTCAAAAGAAAATAATGCTGCCTTGCAAATAAGAGCATAGCAAACAGTGTCACTTGTATCCAAATTGATAATATCAGATTTAGTGGCAAGCAAACAAGAACCTTTCAATTTAATCACACTATCCTTGCCATGGTCAGATGTAGAATCTTTCTTTTTATGTTGGACAAGTTCTTTGGCTACAATCTGATTTTCACTTTTAGCATGTTCAACATTTTTTTCTTTCTTAGCTCTAGCAACATCATTCTCCAAAACAGCTTCAGGAGTCATAGGATGCAACACAATTTTCCTTCCATTATACATAAAGGAGTATTGATTCGTTCTACCATGATGCAACGTGTCTTTATCATATTGCCAAGGTCTACCCAACAGCAAGGAGCAAGCATGCATAGGTACGACATCACAATCAACAAAATCACAGTAACAACCAATTGTAAAATTTAATCTCACCAATTATGTTACCTTAATGCGTCCACTGTTGTTGAACCACTGAATGTAGTGTGGGTGGGGATGTGGTTTGTTCTGCAAAGCAGCTTCATGACCATCTCTGTACTCACCAAGTTCCTACAACTTCCCCCATCGATGATTGTGCGGCAGGAACGCTTGTGGACGACACACTTCGTCTGAAAAAGGTTATGTCGCTGGTTCTGCTCCGCTTTGCCCATTTGTGTACTCAAGATGCGCTGCACAATAAGGCTCTCATACTGGTCCGCAACATCAGCCCCGATGTGTTCCTCATCCTCGCTACCTATATTGTTAGCTCCAAGCAATGCAAGTGTATCTTCATCGAAATCACTAGCAGAGGAGTACGCACCATCATCTTTGACTACCAAAACACACTTGCTAGGGCAGCCACGCTGCACGTGCCCGAAGCCCTTGCAACGGTGGCACTGAACATCTCTTGTTCTGCCCGTGGAAGCAATGGAGGAAGAACTCTTGGCGGGTTTGTCTGCAACCTCTGCAGCACGAGAGGGGGCCGCAGAAGGTGTAGGCCGCGCTTTGTTACCGTTGGAGGGTGTTGATGTCGATGTCGAAGCTTATGATCGACCGGCTGGGGTAGCGCCACTCCGAGTCGTCGATGTAGTTCTACCTGCAGGAATGTTAGCCTTTGCTCGCGCACGTCGTCCCTGCACTTCCCTTTCAGCTTTACAAGCATAGTGAAATAACCGAGTCATATTATTATACTCTTTGTAACTAAGAATATCATAAATTTCGCGGTCTAAACCCACCAAGCGAGCCATGGCAGCCTCCTCATCCTCTACTAAACCACAACACAACATGCACATTTGCAGCGCTTGGTAATATTCTTCCACACTATTACCACCCTATTTCAATTGTTGCAGCTTATTTAATATGTAACGTGCATAATATGAAGGTACAAATCTAGCACGCATAATTCTTTTCAAATCATTCCAATTACGTGGCAAAGCATTCATATGAGTACGACGGTATTCACTCCACCAAACAGAAGCAAAATCACTAAATTCACTGGTGGCAGTCCTAACCCTCTTATCCTCAGGAACATCATGGCAAGCAAACTTTTGATCTACTACTAACTCCCATGAGAGATAAGCATTAGGGTCATACTTACCATCAAAAGCAGGAATAGTGAATTTAATCTTACAAAATGAATCATCATTAGCACGTACCTCACGGCGTAGCTATCGAGGTGCCATACCATGGCGGTTGAAGCGAAGTCGTCGCTGGTCCGGATCATCCTCAGAATCACCAACGTAGTCATGGTCATCCATCTCACTACCATAGTGGGGTGCTCGGGCCATCTCATCAAGACGCCTCACAATACCATCAAGAGTGGTGTTCACTGTGGCCACAGAAGCTTCCAAGGTTGTAAGCTTGGTGTTGGAATCAATTTGCGTGCGTTCAACATGACCAAGTTTTTCGTTGGTGACTCCTCGAGCGCTTGTGTGCGGTCCCACACCACCTTGTCAAAATGCTGAATAATTCCTTTTGTGTAGGGTGAGTGGGGGTTGGAATGCTCTTCACCTGACATGCTTAGAAACAAAAGAAACAGGCAACACAAATAATATGGGGCAACAAATGAAAGGAACAAAAAATCCTACAAAACTACTTGGATGTGGTTCTATTAAGTCACTCACAATGAATTTGCTCCACAAGGTCTTACCAATTCTCACCACGCTAAACAGGAGGTGATGGCAACCGTTGGACTTGGACGAACCTCTGGAGAAGGTGTATTGATCCCTTGGTCGCTTAACCCCTGTCAAGTATTTGTCGAACCGGTGGAGCTATAGGTGGGTTGTGTAATGAAGCAAAGGAAGAACTAGAAACCACATTAGTCAAAAGCAAGTTCAATAGTCGCTCATGGTTGGTACAATGCTGGTCCTAGGCTAGCCGAAGTAGAGACGCGAGCCTAACCACAAAAACGCCACAATACACAAACCAAAACAAGAGCGATGACAGGAAGGTGGTGACAAAGGGGGAATGGGTGGGGGTGTGCTCACAAGTTTTTTTTTGCTTTCTCGCTCTAGTGCTAAGGAGAGAGAGATGCGACTTTTTTATTTTATTTTTTTGATATTTTTTTCACAACCAGGAGCACACTAGAACCAACCACAGAAATTCTCAGTTCAAACAGACACAATATGAAGCATACAAGATTTGTTCAAGGTTCTATCCGAATAGGTCCCGAAGCTTCTCTCCATGAAAACAGAATTTTGCAAGCAGAATTTGGCGATTTTAAATTTGGTGAACCCGGCTACGCCAGGAAGAAACGGATGTAACTTTTCTATAGTTGTCCGTGGATATATTTTATGCCTAATTTTGAGTCCGTATGAAAAAGATATTGCTGTTTTATGGAAGGCCACTTGAATCAGGGTTCTATTTCCTTTCTAGTGGCGGCAGGTTCAAAGGCAAGCTCACAAACGCTATAGGTAACAAATCAAACACACAAGGAAAAGGGGTGAGTGGTGGCTGCAGTGGTGATGGCGGGCAATGGTGGTGAAGATGGCGATGTGCGGTGGCAAGAACTCGAAACTCTAATCGATCAACCACTAAGACCAGCAAATTAACACAACCGATGAAATCGAAAACTCAACAAACTAGTAAAAAGGCTCAAGGATTTATAGGATCACGGGAAAACTAATCTACTAGCAGATTATTTTTTTGGCTTTTTCTGAACTGTAGGTATAAGAAAATTACGAAACAAAAAAAAATCTCTCACCGAGCAACTTGAGCTCTGTTACAACTTGATGCGCGCAGGGGTGTTTCGATCTTTCGATGAGAATGATAAGTCGATTGGATGGAGCGACGTTGGTGATCCGACTACAACTATCCAGGGATGTTGCGCCTTAGCAATCGTTACACCAACTCCAGAGGCGGTCGTGAATCTCAACGGATGCACGATCAGCCCAACCACGAGGGTATTTGTCCTGCAAGCAATTGAGAACTAGCAAGAACAAGATGAACAAGCAACTGAATTTGCAAATCAAAATAATGATGGATTGTAATCAACAAAATTTGAACAAGTGGGGTTCTGTAACAAGCAATCCGGCGATCTAACCGATCACGGGATGAACTCGGCAAAGTAGCGACGCTATACTTTGATCTAAACAAAACCCCAGTATTGTTGGTGGCAGCTAAAGCTATAAAAAGAGGGAAGGACCGACCACAGGGGTGCTGGGGTCGTTCCCTAACCCTAGGACGCGTCCCTATTGGACCCAACTTGATACACGGCCCATTGGGCCTAAAGAGGTGACGCAACACCATGGACAGAAAAGGACTCAGTACTAAAACACAAATTGCGACCGTTCCAGAACTGATATCGACATGAGGTTGGATCCATTTGAATGTAGACTTGACAAGCTTTCCATGAAGTACTTGCACGCCCAAATCAGAGCTCGCATGAAGTCGTGGTGGTCGTCAGAAGTTGGCGCTGTACTGCAGTCCGAATCCATCCCGCCCGAATCCTCTCCCCGTTAGATCCTCTCCATTGTTCCTGAGTAAACAAGAGTGCACGCGTCTCCAGAATATAAATAAGAAGCACATGAATTTAAGAATGAGTACACCTGAGAGTTGAGTTGACGTGCACAAGCGCGGGTAATAGGACCAGGAAGTTGTACTTGTGGAGGCATAGATGTATCGTTGGTGTTGATGTCCTCATCAGTTTCGGATTAAAAACAAATCAATTAGGAACAGTGCATTTTCACAATTTCTCGGATTAATTCAAATTTGAATCTTTGAAATAGCATAACTCACTCGTTTTAACTCGGATTTGAGTGAAACTTGAACCTAAATTCATCTAAATTCATGAGCTTTCCAATGATATATAACTCAATACTTAATGAAATATATTTATATTTATAAAATAATTAATATCAACTTATTAGGTAATGGTTAACTTAAAAATGTGCTAATAAATAAAATTAATATTGTACAGTAGAGTGGGTCTGAGGATAATTGTTTCAATATGCTTTATCACTGTAAAACCCATGTAAACTATTTATAGGCATTGTTTCAAATTAACTGAAGCATAAAGAAATACTAGTGCCATTTATTAATATATGTCCATATATGATTATATCCATGACTTATAAATTATTTACATGAAGTCTAACCTTATCAGTGTTGCAACTAAAATAGGGATACTCATGGATAAAACCATGGTTTGTTTACGAGATATAATATCAGAGCTAGCTTGACTAAATCACCTACACGAAAACAATTAACTACGTTCCCTATACCATAGTATATGTTTAGGTTGGTAATCAATCCTTGAAGTTAATAAACAGTACCAACTCGTCAAATCCACTTAGATCACCTGTATTGTATAGCTTGTTGTGGTTTGCACATTGTTCAATAAATGATTTCCCCACTAACACATTCCTTGGACTCACATATATAGTACGTCTATTTAACTGGTACAATACACCCCATTTCACCCATATAGTAGAATAATAACCTGATTTATTCCATATACTAGACTAAGGAGTATGTGACAAAACATGAATGTTAGGTAAATACTGATTATAAATCTTGACCTCATATAATAGTAACCCAACTGTGAATTAGGATTATTCATTGGAAAATTATGTAATAAGATAATCTGCACATCTAATATTAACAACCTCACAAACCTAACATAGAGAGCTTGGACAATTATTAACCTTTTATAACGTCGGGTAAAATCTATCCACAATTAAAATAATGGCTCTATTGATAAAGTAATCAAAATAATTCACCGAAATGATTCATCGATCTGACATTTATACTATGACCATTGTATTTAGATAGAAGCACGAGTAGTATGAGCAACCCTACGAATGACTCCAACATTTATATTTGTTTGCGCATGTCTTATTCTTGGTTGAATATTGGTTTTTCTCGCGTATTATAGTATTGGTGTATCGATTAATCATGAGGCAACGTGAGCAGCTTCCAGGAGGTGAAGGTTGATGAAGATCATAGAGTAAGGATTATCCTGAGCAGGCAAGTCATCACGATTCCTTGAACATGTTGATCCCAAGTTACGAAATTATTTTGTTTACAAATAAATCTGCATGCAATGATAAATATCCTACTTGTTATTATGTCATGCCTTGACTATTGCTTACCCCCATATTCCCTTGTAACCATGTTTATGTATGAGTCCCTAGTCAATTATGACAAATACTTAGAAATGCTATTATAGAATAATGCATACTCATATTTGTCAAAATGTTATATGCTTGGGCAATTACCTTTGGGAAGGTAATTGAGATGCGACATGTGGAGACATGACCACGATATTGATGACATGATTTGAAAAAGGAGAAATAAAACTAAACAACTGTTTTCGACTAGGACGGATGGTGGATTTGGGTGGTATCTGGAAAAGGCTAGTACCGGCCCCGGTCAGCTAAGGACCGAGCCATGAAGTTAAGCATGAAACGACCCTCGTACAACCGTACTTCTCGAATGGGTATAGACCTAGCGGATTAGATAGCCGAGCAGAGGCAGTATCCTTGCATAGATGGTTCACCCCCCTTGAGTGAGGCAGGTGTTCTACGGTGGGGCAGCCGTTGAGGTGGGGCCGCGAAGCGTGCTCCTACTGATGAGGACACCGACTACAACACGAGTACACCTACACCAGCAGATGCTCCTCCACCTCAGGCTCCACCTTCTGGGCCAATCACTAGGTCCCGTGCGAGAGAATTAAACTTCATCATGCTGCTGAAGAATGAAGGCCCAGAAGAATAGAAGCTGGCCCAACAGGAGGCCCATGTGTGGGCGCCTAGGGTTGGGCGCCAGGGGCACGCGCGTATCCCCCTCCTGGCCGCGCATCTCCTCCTCCTGGCCACCAGGGGCGCGCCCCCTTTTCTTCCTCTATTTAGATAGAGGCTAACTTTATTTTCCAATCTGAGTTTTGTTTTACATCTAGCTTTAGCTAGTCTCGAACACGCGCAAATCAGCGCTGTCCTCGTGTGATTGAGAACTCCACCTTCGAGTGATATTAAGATTGCTCGCATCTTTTTCTTGTTCGTTTTTCGATTGCGCACAGGAAACGATCTTCGTGATCAGGCTGATCTTGCGACTACAAGGTCGGTAACCACAGGGAGTTGGTTCAGCGATTGCATTGGCGCTTCGGGTTCGCTCGTCGTAGTCGGATCGTGAGGGTCTACTTCCACCAAATTGAATTTTCCTCCACTCACCGAAAGATCGGGCATTCCAGTTCTATCAAGTGGTATCAGATTTCCAGGTTGATCGGTGAGTTTATCGAGTGTTTTTTTTTTCCATTACCTACAGTCCACACAACCCAAAAAAAAATTTATTATCAGGTTAGATCCTTGTCCCAGCACCCTTTTGGAGCCTTGCACTTTCTTTCAATAATTTGCATTGTTGAACTTGTGTGCTTACGCGTTCAATTGCTACTGGTTACTTTGTGCTCTATCCTTGTTTTTTTTTCGTTTCTTCTAACCCTAACGCCGACCTGCCCCTGATCGCCCCTCCGCTGCCTTGTGTGTTTTGGAATGTCAAAAAAAAAAGGAAAGCAATCAAAAAAAAAGAGGAAAGCAAAGAGGGAACACGCACCACAAAAAATTGGTTGCCTCATCTTTTTTTTACCGAAATACCCCTACCCTTCCAGAAAAAGTGTGTGTGGTGACTTGCTCTTTTGTATTCCTTTGTTCATATAATCAGTTTGTGAGTTTCTCCCAAAAAACAAGAGAAAAAAAAAGACAAAACAAAACAGAAAAAGGACAAAGACAGAAACAGACAGGAAGTGGGCGCTCTCGTTTTGGGGCGTCGGCCTTCTGCTCCCTTCTCTGATTTCCTTTGTTATCCTGCTACTCACCTTGTTCCACTTTTGCACGGTGTCTCCAGCAGCTTTGCACAAGTTTAGCACTATAATTCAACTTTGCATTATTGTTTGATTGTGCTAATCCTTAATTTGAGTGCAGCCTACCCAGAACTCCACATATTTCTACGACGAGCAGATTTTGTTTCTCCAGGCAATCGCTCCTCCAATCTTTCGCGAGTTCCACCGGTTGGCTGCAGTTCACCCCTGTGTGCGTGGTAAGAATGGATAAGAATTTGATAACAGCACTGTAGTGAGCGCCTTGTGAGCCGTACACCTTTGTTGTCGTCGATTTTGTTTTGTGTTTGCGCTAACCATGGCAGATGACGACGACACGAAGGATGCGCAGCTGCAGGACATGCGTACTCAAGTTGATGGACTTGCTGCGGACATGCACACGATGCATGAACGGCTTGACTCCACGGTCACTTTGGCAAACGAGCGGTTCGATCAGCTCGACCTCGCGCAGACGGCCACTAAGACCATGCTCGACGCCGTTGTGGCACGTCTCGATGCGTTGAACACGCTGATCACAGAGTTCCAGAAGGATTATGGCGGTGACACGGAGCAGGACGATAGAAACCGCCGAGGCCGCGCCCGCCGTGTGGTACGTCCCCCCGTTAATGATTCATTTTCTAAGATTAAATTTAAAATTCCATCTTTTAATGGCAAATATGATCCTGCTGCATATCTTGATTGGGAATTAGAGGTCGAACAGAAATTTTCATGCCATGATATTCCTGATAATTCTCAAGTTAAGGCTGCTATTAGTGAATTTACTGATTTTGCTTTAATTTGGTGGCGTGAATATAAACAAACACATCCCACAACCACTCCCACCACTTGGGCTCAACTAAAAGCTGCTATGCGACATAGATTTGTGCCTTCCTATTATGCCCGCGATTTGCTTAATAAAATGCAGCGTTTTCAGCAAGGTCAACAATCTGTTGAGGACTATTACCAGGAACTACAAAAGGGTATGATCCGTTGTGGTTTATTTGAGGAGGATGACGCTGCTATGGCACGTTTTCGTGGTGGTTTGAACCGCGAAATTCAGGATATACTTGATTATAAGGAGTATGCTGATATGACCACATTATTTGAATATGCTTGCAAAGCTGAACGTGAAGTGCAGGGACGCCGCTCGAAGACATATACTAACTCTTTTGTAGGGAGAAGTTCAGCACTGCCGGCCAAACCTGCACCGTCCACGCCCACCACTACAACGCGCGAGAAGACGTCCACACCTGCCGCGCCACCGCCCACGGGAGCTGCCCCTTCCACAGGACGTACACGGGATATACAGTGTCATCGTTGCAAAGGATTTGGGCATATGATGCGGGACTGCCCAAACAAGCGTACTTTGCTCATCCGTGACAATGGTGAGTACTCGTCGGAAAGTGATTCCGAGGAAACTCGATATGCTATGCTTGCCACTGACCATGCAGCTAATGCGGAGGTACATGTCAACCCGGGCGATGCCGACAGGTATGAAAGTCTTGTTGCGCAGCGTGTTCTTAGTACACAGGTCGCCTCGCCCGAGAAGAACCAGCGCCACACTCTGTTCCATACTAAGGGCGTTGTCCAGGAGCGGTCGATTCGCATCATCATCGACAGCGGCAGCTGCAACAATTTGGCGAGTACTGTGCTGGTAGAAAAATTATCTTTACCCACTCGTAAGCATCCGAACCCGTATCACATTCAGTGGCTTAATGATGGTGGAAAAATTAGAGTAACACGGTCGGTTCGTGTTCCTTTCTCCATGGGTGCTTATTCTGATTTTGTTGATTGTGATGTTATTCCCATGGAAGCATGTTCCTTGTTACTTGGTCGACCTTGGCAATATGATACGGATAGCTTGCATCATGGTCGTTCGAATCATTATTCTTTCATGTTTAAGGGTCAGAAAGTAATCATACATCCTATGACACCTGAACAAATTGTTAGAGATGATCTTGCTCGAGCTGCTAAGACTGCTAAACAACTTGAACCATCGCCATCGACATCTGTTAATTCTGAAATCAAGTTGAATGCTCCTGTTTTACTTGCTACACGTGCTGATTTTGATGATATTCGCGATGCTCATTTGCCCTGCTATGCACTTGTATGCTCTAGTATGCTCGTTTCACTTGATGATACACCATCTTTGGATACTCCCCCTGCGGTTGCTAACCTTTTGCAGGAGTACGCTGATGTCTTTCCCAAAGACTTACCACCGGGTCTTCCACCACTCCGTGGCATTGAGCACCAGATCGATCTCATCCCCGGCGCACAGCTTCCGAACCGCGCACCATACCGTACAAATCCGGATGAGACGAAGGAGATCCAGCGCCAGGTACAGGCGTTGCTTGACAAGGGTTACATTCGTGAGTCTCTTAGCCCTTGCTTAGTTCCTGTGTTACTTCTTCCAAAGAAAGATGGATCATGGCGTATGTGTGTAGATTGTCGTGCTATTAATAACATCACCATTCGTTACCGATATCCTATACCACGCCTTGATGATATGCTAGATGAGCTTAGTGGTGCCATTATTTTCACGAAGATTGATTTGCGTAGTGGTTACCACCAGATTAGAATGAAACTAGGTGATGAATGGAAAACGACTTTCAAAACGAAATTTGGGTTATATGAATGGTTGGTTATGCCGTTTGGATTGACTAATGCTCCCAGCACCTTTATGCGTTTAATGAATGAAGTTCTGAGGCCCTTCATAGGATTGTTTGTTGTTGTCTATTTCGATGATATCCTTATCTACAGCAAGTCTGTGGAAGAGCATTTAGGACATTTGCGTGCTATTTTTGATACGTTGCATGCTGCTAACTTGTTTGGTAACTTGGAAAAATGCATCTTTTGCACACAACGTGTCTCGTTTCTTGGCTATGTTGTTACTCCACAGGGCGTTGAGGTGGATAGCAGCAAGATCGATGCCGTTCGGGAATGGCCTACACCGACGACGGTCACACAGATTCGGAGCTTTCTTGGACTTGCAGGTTTCTATCGCAGGTTCGTCCGTGATTTTAGCTCCATTGCGGCGCCTCTACATGAGCTTACAAAGATAGGTGTGCCGTTTACTTGGAGTGATTCGCAGGAGGTCGCATTCAACACTTTGAAAGATAAGTTAACACATGCTCCTCTCTTGCAATTGCCTGATTTTGGTAAAATATTTGAGCTTGAATGTGATGCCAGTGGTATTGGGCTAGGTGTTGTTTTGTTACAAGAAGGAAAACCGGTTGCTTATTTTAGTGAAAAATTAAGTGGTGCTAGCTTGCGATACTCTACCTATGATAAGGAACTTTATGCTCTAGTACGCACTTTGCAAACATGGCAGCACTATCTTTGGCATCGTGAGTTTATTATTCACTCTGATCATGAGGCTTTAAAACACATTCGTACCCAAACCAATCTGAACCGTCATCATGCTAATTGGGTAGAATTCATTGAGTCTTTTCCTTACATTATTAAACACAAGAATGGGAAGGAAAATGTTATTGCTGATGCTTTGTCTCGTCTATATACCATGCTGTCCCAGTTGGATTTTAAAATCTTTGGCTTGCAAAATGTGAAAGATCAATATGTCGACGATGATGATTTTCAAGATATCTTAGTTCATTGTAGGAATGGCAAACCATGGGGCAAATTTCACATGCAGGATGGGTTCCTGTTTCGCGCTAACAAGCTGTGTGTTCCAGCAAGCTCGGTTCGTCTTTTGTTGTTACATGAAGCACATGGCGGCGGTCTTATGGGACATTTTGGCGTCTACAAGACACATGAGGTGCTGGCTGGCCATTTCTTTTGGCCCCGGATGCACCGTGATGTTGAGCGTCTTGTTGCCCGCTGCACTACTTGTCAGAAAGCTAAGTCACGACTAAACAACCATGGTTTGTACATGCCTTTGCCTGTCCCTACTTCCCCTTGGCTTGACATTTCTATGGACTTTGTTTTGGGATTACCTCGAAATAAGAAGGGGAGGGACAGTATTTTTGTGGTTGTTGATCGCTTCTCCAAAATGGCTCATTTTATACCTTGTCATAAGACTGATGATGCTAGCAATGTTGATGAATTGTTCTTTAGAGAGATTATTCGTTTGCATGGTATTCCAAATACAGTAGTCTCGGATCGTGATGCTAAGTTTCTCAGTCATTTTTGGAGATCACTGTGGAATAAAATGGGAACTAAATTGCTGTTTAGCACCACTTCTCACCCTCAGACTGATGGACTAACTGAGGTGGTTAATCGAACTTTATCAACCATGCTTAGGGCTGTTTTAGATAAAAACTTGAAACGTTGGGAAGATTCCTTGCCTCATGTTGAGTTTGCTTATAATCATGCAACGCATTCTTCTACAAAGATGTGTCCCTTTCAGGTTGTTTATGGCTATATTCCTCGGGCGCCTATTGATTTGTTTGCGCTTGATGCTGAGGACGCCCCGCACATAGATGCTGCTGCACATGTTGACCACATGATTAGTTTGCATGAACAAACTCAACAAAACATTGCTGCTGCTAATGCTAAATATCAGGTTGCAGGTAGTAAAGGGAGAAAACATGTTACTTTTGAACCTGGTGATATGGTTTGGTTGCATCTAAGAAAGGATCGATTTCCCACTTTACGTCGTTCTAAATTGATGCCTCGTGCTGCTGGTCCTTTTAAGATACTAACCAAGATTATTGATAATGCTTATATCCTTGACCTGCCTGCGGAGTTTGGTGTTTCCACTAGTTTTAATGTTGCAGATTTGAAACTGTATGCGGGCGAAGATGAGGAGTTGCCGTCGAGGACGACTTCAGTTCAAGAAGGGGAGGATGATGAGGACACCGACTACAACACGAGTACACCTACACCAGCAGATGCTCCTCCACGTCAGGCTCCACCTTTTGGGCCAATCACTAGGTCCTGTGCGAGAGAATTAAACTTCGTCATGCTGCTGAAGAATGAAAGCCCAGAAGAATAGAAGCTGGCCCAACAGGAGGCCCATGTGTGGGCTCCTAGGGTTGGGCGCCAGGGGCACGCGCGTATCCCCCTCCTGGCCGCGCGCCTCCTCCTCCTGGCCGCCAGGGGCGCGCCCCCTTTTCTTCCTCTATTTAGATAGAGGCTAACTTTATTTTCCAATCTGAGTTTTGTTTTACATCTAGCTTTAGCTACTCTCGAACACGCGCAAATCAGCGCTGTCCTCGTGTGATTGAGAACTCCACCTTCGAGTGATATTAAGATTGCTCGCATCTTTTTCTTGTTCGTTTTTCGATTGCGCACAGGAAACGATCTTCGTGATCAGGCTGATCTTGCGACAACAAGGTCGGTAACCACAGGGAGTTGGTTCAGCGATTGCATTGGCGCTTCGGGTTCGCTCGTCGTAGTCGGATCGTGAGGGTCTACTTCCACCAAATTGAATTTTCCTCCACTCACCGAAAGATCGGGCATTCCAGTTCTATCACCTACATCAGTGTTGCCATTGGTAGGACTGCCACGTGTGTAAGAGTGAGAACCTAAATTTAAACTATAAACTTAACGTGTGTGTGAGACTTCCCTTCCCGGGAGCGCGAGAACTCTTCTCACTACTAGAAACATATACGCCTAGAGTGCATGATGATGAAAGTTCATGGAGCTGGTACTGCCAATGCGATGTTATCGAAAGGCTTTGCCGTGACGCGTCTCATGTGTTGGGGTGAGGCTCATGTGTTGGGCAGTCGCAGAGTATGGGTAAAGTGTACATCCACTGCAGTGTGAATAAACCAAATCTATTCGAATAGCCGTGCTCGCGGTTATTGAGCATCGGGACATGTATTACACTTGGCTAGACTCTAAATTCTTAACTTGTGTGGGATGGGATGATGCATGATGATTTTTACGCTAATGGAGCCACTTCCTGAGAGGAGGGAAGGTGGATGTCCTCAGAAAACCATGACGACCCAATGACGGAAAGCTATCCTTGGATGACAATGGATGGTGGACAGAACCGTCGTTGATTAATTAACTATGGTATCAAAATTTGATTAGTCTATGCTAGGTCTTAGGCTTGTGAAAAGATTTACAAAACTTGCTTTACGCAAAGGAACCGGAAGCCATTCCTTGAAATACCCTCTATCATATGCATTCTTGTGTGGTGGCTTGCTGAATACTTTTGTACTCATTGTTGCTCTATATATATCTTTTAATAGAGTGCTTGAAGAGAAGCCCTTGTTAGTACGCTTGCGTACTTAACAAGATGATCGGAGTGCGGTCCCGTTCTAGGTCTCGTTCCCCAGTCGACTGTTTGTGGCATGTCAACCGGGCCCTTATATTGTTTTGTCTTCCGCCGTTGTTCTCTAATAGTTGTTGGCTTGAATTCATCCGTGATATGTTGTGTTCTGGCTATGTATGTGTATACCAACTACTGATCCAGGGATTAGTACGGATAAACACATAAGATCTCTGATTTCCAAAATCGGGGGTCGACAACGGTGGACCGGTAGGGTGAGGTAGCGCTGATGTGGCGCCACGATGGCATCCACACGGGGCGGCACCAAGGCGACCACGCGGGTGGCCATGTGGACGGCCCAGATCGGACGGGACCGATCGGGCGACTGGGGACGGCCGAGCGGCGCAGCGCATAGGGCGCAGGCACGGCGGCATGGGAGGTGGCGGCGCACGACGTGGGCAGCGGCGCACGGCGCGGGTGTTGACGATGGAATTTGGTAATCATATAAATCAGAATCGAGATCCAATCCGAAGCACACTTGAAGATATGCGGAAATCTCGGAAACAGAGTGCGCATCGACTGGAAGTCTGTATCAGCCGATACCGAGTTCGATATGGTTGGCCGATACAGCTGATGGTGGCAAGATCGGTTACGTGATCAATGTCGGATTAGAGAAGAGGACTTCAATGACATTGCCGGGCAGGGATAGAGTACGCCTAAGGAACTTGTTCGTCGGTTAAAGTTGTATGGGGAAAGTATGAGTCGTGTCCGTTATGGATAAGTTTGTATGTTTGGGTATAAATATAAACCCGAGGTCTAGTAAATAATTAACATCAGTTCAATAAAATCTCGGTGCATCGCCAACCTTTTTCATTACTTTGTTTCGACGAGTTATTACTTTCGAGTCGAGCTGCATCGGTTTTGATCTTCATCTAATATCTAGTTGAAGAAATATATGAAGTCGAACCAGTCAAATTATAACCCAAGGTATCAAGAAATACGGTAATTAATGCAAATTGGCCATAAAAAAGTAATAGATTCACACCACCGAATGACATTTGAAAATAAATGCATATCTGAACTAAATAGAAAATTTAAATATAGTATCAGCATGCTCAAAAGGATTGTGTTTTGGATCTGTATGACTTACCTTACAATAACCGGTCTACAAATGGTCTTCTAAAAACTCTTCCGATGCACTCATGAACCTCCGAAACGATGGAACTGAATTGATAAACTAACACACAAAATGAGGAAAATGACTAAGATAAAAATAAACAGTATAGAAAAAGTAAAAGCAAAACATGTAGATCATGACTTTAGATAAATTATGAGACTTGAAAGGCCTCATTCCGAATTCATATGAATTAGTTATAAATTTTACAAGTTTAATCCAATTATAGCTTATTAAAGAAAGACTATTCCAAATCAATTAAACAATTTACAAATAATTGATAACTAAGAGAAAAAATTAAAATCATACTCCGGAAAAAGATTGGATCAAATTTGGTAGAGACATATATAAAAACGATCGATATATCATTAAAAAGAGAGAAAAATGTTTTATATCGATTTGGATGGCTGAGATTTATCTGGATCAAGAATGGATGGCTCCGATTAACTCCATCGGCTCGGTCAACCATCGGGTCAAACCAGATGCCACGGAGATTGCTGATTGAGCTAGGGCTGAGGTGGCTGTTGAGACAGCAGGTGACGTGGGCACACATGGCATGCTACGTCATCACCAACGACGGCTGCTCGGGAGGACGACGGCAATGGCGAACGGTGGCACTTCGGCTAGAGGCAACAGCACCGGGAGAGAGAGGAAACGACGGCGATGATTACCCCGTTGAGAACAACGAGGAACGGTGGCGGAAGATGGCTGGCATCCAGCTTGAAGCAGTGGCGACCTCGTGTTGGCGTCTTGGCGATGATGACGATGTTCCAGCGACTTTCAGCCAGAACGGAGGGTTGGACAGGCTTCGGAGAAGTCCTAGCGATCCCAGAGGTGGCGATGGCGAAGCTTGGCGTCGACGGGATCGATGGCTAACAGTGGCTGGAGGCGGAGTAGATCGGCTTGATGTCACCGACGGCCTTCCGGTGGTCTTTAGCTTCGGGGAAGTGGAGGCCAGTCTTGCCGATGCAGTTATAGGGGAGGAAGCGGCGCAGGCCGGTAGCGACCGAGGTTGCGATGCGGCACAGCTGGAGCGACGGCTGGTGGCGGATAGAGAAGGTGAGCGCTGGGAACGGCGACTAGGGCACGGCGGCTCGGGAAAAAGAACGGAAACGGAAGAGGAGGTCAAGGGGAGTCTATTTATAGACAAAGGAGCAGGAGATAGGTGCGGATTTGAGAGGATTTGGTGGTGGAAAATCTAGGGTTCATCCCGAGTTCACCGGACAGAAACGGAGCAAAAATCCACGAGATTTCCTTCTGTAATTTTGGGTCTTTCTTGGGGAAAGGGTAGAGGAAATCGAGAGAATTCCGTTTCCGCGATCAATTTGGGAATGGAAGCAACAGCATGGCTGGATTTGGTGGAGGAGGTGTCAGCTTCACCGCTGCGCACAGGAGCCGGTCGGAGGAGGAAGATGACACTGTGCACTGTGGAAGAAAAGTGGACTTCTGGCTGGGCTGAAAGAAAGAAATGTGCAGGAAATGAAATAGACTTTCTTGGCTGCTGGGTCAACTCGGGGAGAGGGACCAAAATAGACTTCGGCAGAGAGGAGGTAAGCCTGATGGACTGGAGAGAGGGGAGAAAAAAAGACTTCCGGAATTGGCTCAGAAGAAGGGAGAATTTTACTTACTTTTCCATTTAAATTAATCATTAAAATGGTCTTCGAATTTTCAAAAATACTTCCAATGCTAAAATAGTTCAAAAAAAATCCTGCAAATACATGGACACTGGAAGTATTTAAAGAAATAATTACTGAAATATTCTTTGTATTATTACAATTGGTATTTCAGCTCTGAAAAATTCAAGAAACTACAGAGAGATTAATTAATCATGGATAATTTTCTAAAAAAATAAATCCAGCCATGTTTTATTTAGGAAATTTTATTTCCCTCATTTACTTTACATGTAAATTAATGTGTACTTTAATATAAATTCTAGAAATAATTTTAGGCACTTTTACATTTTACATTTTAGGCACCGATTTAATATGTGGAATTAGGTAGAGAGTGAGTGGAAGCTCCGGAAGGAGTGCCCTAAATATCGGAGTTATCTCCAGGAAGTTCGGGAGGAATGCCGGGTTTGTCAGCATTCTTCCACTAGAGATCCGAAGAAGCGTTGGAGTTGTTGGCCTTCTTCTCTCGCTTGTATCTCGGCGGATGCTTCACTTAATCAAGTATTCGAGATCTCCTTATGGTATTTAATTTATTTTCTTCAGTGAGATATATTTCTATCATTGCGGATTCGTCGCTTAGCTGAATTATTAAGTACTATAGTACTAAGACTCTGGATAAAGATGGAAGTTTCTACATCAGACTTAAAGTAGTAATTAATAGTTTAGGCATGGTGTCTAGGTTAGCGGTTACCTTCATTTGTTGTGTGCTTCACAGAAAGTAAGATAGTCGGTAGGTGGTGACAGTCATATCTGTCGTTTGCATCCCTCCGTGTTCCGGTACATCATAAAGCCATAGGCCGGACTCAGCTTGGCAAACCAGGGAGAGCCGGTCCCGAAGCAACTGAAAGGGTTTTACCTTTAACTCAAGTTAGTAAATTAACCCATAGGAATCATCTTTAGCCTTGGCCTACCATTAGTTGTTATCCATGGATAGAATCATGTTCTTAGATATACACACACGTTCCCTGTGATTCAATACTCTTTGAATACTCTGAGTTGAAGTGCTACTGTGGTATCTGTGCGCTTGCGGGTTTATCTGTGATCGTATCAAATACCAATACATGGTCCCTAATATGTGTAGTAGCTTGTTTTGGGGATGCCAGACGCTACTCTATGACTAGGTAGTTAATAAAAGTAGTTTTCGGGCATGGTATGAAACATGTAGATGAATATGAATATTCAAGATAGGATTTGCCCCTCCTATGAAGAGATATCTCTTGGCCCCTCAATGTTATAGATTATGGATTGTATGGCCATATCAAAAGTGATTGAGGAGCCAATCACATGTTAAGTAATTTATCACATAATCGAGTGAATGGTTGAGTTGTTAAAGGATGACACATATATAGCATTGAGCTTAATCGATATCACAAGGCAAAGGGGTTCATACAAGTATACACTAGAGATTAAGCCGATAAGATCTTTATGTATGCCTGGCAGGTCAATATGTTCTACTAGGAGCCGCTATTGACACGTGGGCTGAAAAGGAGTTTTCGGGTTGCAACCGAGTGTACATGAACTACAGGGCCGCAACTTTAATGGGTCAGAATAAGGGGATTGGATGAAGATCCAATATGTGCTCAATTCGGATAGGTATCTGAGTATGATTCCGATGGGCCTTGGAGGCCCAGTTATGGATCCTATATATTCTTGGGGTTAAGAGACTGAAAGCGATAGAAGCCCTAGCCATCACTTCCCCCTCGAGTGAAACCCTAGCCACATGTGGGTGCTAGCACGTCCATGCGTGGTGTTCCATCTATGTACGTGTGGATACCGGTAAAGGCACCACTGGTTTGCAGTACTGATTAGCGTGGGAGCACGGCGAGGCGAACGCATGAGGAGCAGAAGGTCAGGGTTTTGCAATCGACTACTTCATCTACATTGACGCACGCTATGTTGCCGACGTTCCTTCAGCTTCTTAGCACCTGCTTCCGTGCGCAACACGTCGAGTGGTAACAATTCATTATCTTATACTAGGATGGTTCCTGGTTTACACGGTAGAAACTTTTGATTTATGTTGTCGTAGCCTATCCGTATCCCTATATATATTAGTTCGAAAGAAGTTTGATCACCGTTATAGGACCGATCAGACCAATGGCAGGCCGCTACTTTGACATGTGGTATATGGCTGATCAGACCGACATAGCCCAACTCGAGTTCGATTTGTCGGTTATTGGGTTTTCTTACTTAGTCCTAAGATTTTTATGTCCTAATTAGTTTAATATGCGGATTGCAGGTAATATGCTCAAGGTTTGGCTAAGAACGATTTATACCTAAATCCTCCTATATATCAAATGCCAAGAACAAGGGTACTTTGGAATTAATGCAGGAGTTTTATTTTTTCCCGGAATCTAAGCCAGTCCAAATGTGAGCTGAACTATAGTACAGGACAGAGGAGTCTACAATTAATGTCATCATGCATACGTCAGGGCTGATGCGCTGTAAGAAGCGTCACCAGCAAACTGACGGATATCACCCATATACATGCATGTCGCACATATTAATGCATGGCTGGGAAATGTGACATATAATACAAATATAGTTGGATGAAGCATGAGTCTGGAATATCCGAAGTGGTAGGACAGGACGATGGTAGGTGTCAGGTTTAAGACCTAACTGAAAATGCCGTTCCAACTTAAAGGATTGAACAGACGGCGTTGTAACCACACGGTTAATTTTGGCGATAAATGATTGTACTATGCAAACATGCTTGAAGAGTTGAAGTTAATTAATTTCGGATGTTTCATCAGCTTAATTTGCTTCTTTTAATTAGCTTCGATCATTCTTTGTACTGAGTTGTTATTCAATCTGGTCTAGATATACCAAATCCAGAGAGCCCCTGCACTTAATTAATTCACAGTATGTGTTTAGACATAAAGTTAATTATTCCATCGCCACGTCAAAACAAATTAAAGTACTATATGTATAACTGGCCGGGCCATTTCCGTGGTTTAATCGTTAGCTTAGCATGTGATTCAGAAACATGCTACCAACCTTTTATATATACATACACACACACAGCTTGTTCATCACGTCGCTCGCTCTACAAGGTTGATCTGTTGCAATCGAAGAGTCATTTCAGGTTTGAGCTTCAATCCCAATTCAACTTGAAACTGGGAGAGAAGCACTTGAGTTGGAAGGAATTCCGTGTTAACTAAGGCAGACAACGAATTTCTTTGGCATGTGTACTTACATTACGTGCGGTTAACTATTAGTCTTGCAAAAACCTGAGTTTTTTTAAATATAGAAAGGACAATCTCTAACGGTTCGTAATGGTTGTTACATCCCTTCGCTACAAAAATATAAGTAACCTAGTACTGCTACATATCTAGACATGCATGGAACATCCAGATTAGTAATCCTAGAATGTGTTTAATCCAATATTGTTTAATCCAATATTAGATTATTGTATTACAGAACCGGAGGAAGTAGTACACACTTAGCAAACACTATAGAATGGATTAAAAAAACGTGTCTCAGTCATGGGCGCTAGCTATACATGCACAATCCTAAGTTAAATGTAATATACTGTATTTTGCATTATATATAGTTGCATATGTACTAGGACTAGTGTTGAAAGAATTTAATTATTACTTTCATTAATTGTGAGAAAAGTTTCTCAGTACAATCAGTTTCAAATAAAATTTTAATTACATGAATTCAGTACCAGCAAATTCATAAGATCCGGCCTGCATGAATCAGAAAATTCCATGTGATATAATGTAGGGGCAGCGCTGAGGAGGCCCTCGTGTCGCTCGGCCCCGGGGCAGCATGGGGGCGCGACCAGGCCAGCACCAACGCCACCCTCTTCTCCTTCTCCGCTCCGCCTCGCCGCTGCTCGAGCGGCTGCTGGTAAAGCAAGGCTGGTGTAAGGATGGCGGCGGCACGGGGCTGTTTACCTTCCTCTTGTGGTTGCAGCTGCTTGGAGCGCTACCAAGACTGGAGGGAGGGCTTCGAGTGGCAGACACCGGCAGCCAGATCCACTCCCCACGCGGTCGGATCTTGCGCCCCAACCGGTGGATCCAACGGCGGTCACAGCGGCCTAGTGAGGAAGAAAGGAGATGTTGGGGCTACGCAATAGCCGGGACGACGGGGGAGGACAAAGGTGTCGGCAGAGGTGCGGCGACACCTACAGTTGGCCAGCGCGGCGAGCGCGCAAGGCGGCTGGCAGCGTGCCAGGCCACCACCGGTGGCGCATGAGGAGGAGGTTTGGCAATGCATGGACCAGCGGCATGTGAGGGCGCGAGGAGGATGCGAGCTGCATGTGGGGAGACTGGTGCTGTGGCTGTGGAGATCGTGGTTGGCGACGCGTGGGGAGGAGACTGGCAACATGTGTTGGGAGTGCGAGGAGGAAGACTGCAGTACGTGGAGAGAAGCATGAGGTAAAGGCCGGTGACTCGTGAGGTAGTGGCTGAGAGGAGGTGCTCGGTGGAGCTGGCAGGCACAACCGATGCTGTCGAAGGGGGCCAGCGTGATAGAGGAGGTAATGGTGGCGGGATAGAGGGTGGGGAGGTGCGGCGAGGGTGGGGCTGAGAGGTCGGTGCGGGCAACTGTAGGGAGGCTGGCCCGACCGACGGCGCGGGAGGTCAACACGGTGACGGCAGGGAGGCCGGCGTGGTGGCGGTAGGGAGGCCGATGATGGTAGGTGTGCCACAGAGGCATGCAGACGCTGACCGGCGGGAGGCGTCCGTACAGCCGTTGTCCACGTGCCGACAGAGGATGACTAGTGGTTGAGCAATGGAGCAATAGTTGCAGATTGACTGGGGGTAGGCGGCAGTCGTAAAACCTAGCTCAGTCTTGCCGAGCCAACGACGACGATGCTTCAGGCAATGCTTTCCTTCTTGGGGGCGCTGTCAAGCCTTCCCTCTCCCTTTGGTGGGTCTATCGGGTGATTACCTTGTCTTGATTCTCCTCGAAACTTTGACGGACAGCAACATCAGTGCTCATGGTCACTTTTCTTCCTGGAGACATCGTCTAGGAGGCCCCTCTGCCAAAACTCCTCTTAGACAGCTTGTGCATGTTCTCTCTATATGTTTGTCCTCTTACCGGTGACACCCTAGCTAATGAAACTTGGCCATGTTGGTGGGATTCGATTCTTCTCTCTCACTCTCTCCCCTTCAATCTCAAATGCGTGGATAGAGTTGAGTACGATGCTCGATTGTTAGGGTTTGATATTGGGCTGTTTGCCTATAGCTTCTTTGTTGATCTAGCATTGGCTGGTCCGGTACTAGCCTTCTCATGGGTTCTGTGTACGTGATGTCGGTGCGTGGTGATAGGGTTTTCTTTCTTTCCTGACTACTACCTTCCAGGGTGCTAGTCTTGTAATTTTTTCTACTCTATTAAATGAATCATTGCTCCCTTTGGTGTTGTTCGTTAAAAAAATGTAGGGGCCCGAATATATTTTTTGAGAATAAAAATGAGTCCCTACAGGCCATAACGAGAACCTATGTGAAAGCACAAGCCAACAGATCTGTTTTTACATTTTTTTTTCACTCTTTGTTTTTCCACTGAAGCCATTATATCAGCAAACTTTTGGTTCTTCTTACTGTTGCAGGTGGTAGTGGTGGAAGTAGTAACCCCGCATAAGGTTCAAATCCTATTGTCTACAATTACTTACAAATGGATATGTTTTATGGAAACTAATTTATCTATAGTTTGTGATGTGATCATGGCTACTATGGATATAACCATTACTCACATCTTAATTCAACCGGAAGATACCAAGATCAAACAGTTCGAGTTCTGGAATCCAATTCGACCACCTGCAGTAGTGTTGACTTCAAACGGCCGCCAAATCTGCATACGAGCTTTGTATTTGATCCGTGAGTACTTGATGGAACGTTCTCGGGGTCCTCTTTTCAATGGATCCAGCCTCATCTCCAAATTCTATCTCAGTTGGCCACAATTACAGAAACAAGGTGCTGCGTCATCTATAATAGGCCTACGGGTTTGTAACTTTATTTGGGAACCCGACCCATGTGAGGCGCACCAGCCCATGTGGGGTGCATCCTAACCAGGTGGAGCACGAACCTAGGGACCCCTTGGTCGTCCTCCCACCTCCTTAAATAGCTAGGTACCCTTCAGTCTTTCTTAGGTTTTGTTTAGATTAAAGTTTAGCTTCGCTACTTTACCGTGTAATCCCGTCATCGGTTAGATCGTTGGTTAGCTCGTTACGGAACCCTAACTTATCATTAGTATTCAATTCCTATTTGCAATTCAGATTGCTGTTCTTAATTGTTTCTTCGATTTGCTTGCAGGAATAAGGTTGATCTACGATGGCAAGATCAACAACCCATGGAGAGGTGTATCGATCGCTAAGGCGTAACACAACAACGTCTCGTACGGTTGTAGTCGGGTCATAAACATTTCTCTCAAATCGTAGTTACCATCAACTCACCGAAAAATCGGGACAACCAGATCCCTGAGTGTATCGAGTGGAGTTTAGGGTTATCAGTTTGTGTATATTTGGATTGAAGCTAAATTATTGATAATGCCAGTGATCAATTTGGTATTAATATGAACTTTCCTCTCTCTCTCTATGGTCAATATTTAGCTTCACATTGGTACGAATCCAAATATACGTAATACATCTTTACCCTATCAAAAAATATTAGTACTGTCAAAACCAACCAAGAATTTGACACTACCAAAGATATGATAGGGTAGAGAACTAACCAGCCAATTAAACTATGTATTTACCGCACTTTTATCTCTTTGAGTGTGTTAGGAAAACTCGTGGATGTGGGCATGTATAGTACTAGTATTGTTTTGTGCGTGTCTTTGACGTGATGAACAAAATTTAGCCAATTTTGTCTTACTAATCACGTTACCAACGATTTCAAGTCAGCTCCACCAGCCAGAGTAATGACGATATGACAGAAAGCAAAACGATTGGCTAGTAGTACTACACGGTTTGCTGCAGTTCTATACTAGTACTATGATATATTAGCGGGTCAATTCTTTGTAAAATACTACATGTCCGGCTTCAGCCGCAGAAGCATGCAACCAAAATTCGTGAGTAAATTAAATATTTTCCAGAGAATAGTTGGATCAATATTGATTTTTTTAGTACAATTGTACTACGAGATTGCGATTCAGTCTTAAAGTAAGCTTTTATGTTTATAAAAAAAGTTAATCTTCGCACGTATAAATATAAATATAGAGTCTCACTCCGGTGCTCTCTACTGGTAGTAGAAAACAATCTGAACTGTTTATCTCTTTAATCGAAGAGATTACTCTCTACTAACATGCTAGTTAGTGGTAGTAGAAATGTGGAAGGGTATTATCGCTAAAAAAAATAGGGGTATAATTATCCTTTAGCAGTGACTAAATCTTTTTCCTTCTCGGAATATGAGCAATATCAGCATAATGGATAACCACGTATCGATCTAGTCGGAAAAACCATTCTCATCATTGTATTAGTAAATTACTAATTTTTATCTTTAATATTACTAGTAGTATAATACTAAAAGTAAAGAGTACTGAAGCATCGCTCTCAAATATACGGTTCTCATCATCTTTGTTAATCAATTTAATTCCTGGATGCCTCGAATTAGGCCATCACTTCGCTAGTGCCATTCTAACCATCTGCAGGCGTGCGGTATCAACTTGTACTACCAATCAGCAACAACTGGTGGAATTGCAGTGTTACCTACCAGAGTAGCTAGTTAGCTAGTAGGTAAAACATCGCTTGCGTATGTGACTCTTGGTCACTTTGACGCTTTGCTGCTCTGACGATCCGAGAAGTCGTATGTCATGCATGGATGTTCATGAAGTAATTTGCTACTAGCTAGCTAGAAAAATCACAGCACATGAGTCGATCAGAATGAGCAAATTCCACCGTTCACGTTGTACTGTTATTTAATTGTAATGAAGGGCAAAGCGTTCCTGGAAGCTCACCTGGATTCTGCGGAATTCTTCTTCTCTGCTTGGTCGGATGAAGCATACACTACTAGAAAACTCATTTTCGACATCGCAGGGGTTATATTTTCACAGGCGGTTACGATATTCGGAGCAAAAACCCCGCCGGTGAAGACAATACCCGGGGTCGAGGGGCGGTCCACCTGTGAAGATAGATCTTTGCAGGCGGACCATATAAGCGTCGCCTGCGAAGATAGATCTCCGCAGGCGGCAGGAGACGTGTGCCTGCGAAGATCGATCTTCACAGGCGACGCTTATATGGCCCGCCTGCAAAGATGCACCTACATAATCTTCTTCCTCCCCGAGCCCTGTTCATTCTCCCCGAAGTTTCTCTCTCCTAAAGTGACATAAATATAGGGGGGATTTTTTCTACGGTGCTTAGATCTACTCATTTCCACACTAGGTATGCAATTTTTTAAGCTTTTAGACCTCAATTTGTGATGGATTTATGCATGCAAAATTGTGAAGGAAAGCTCAATGTTTGGTAATTTATTTTCTTTTGATATGTTGATGTTAGATGCATGTGTAATACTTGATATCTCTTGTTGTAGTGGTTCAATGTGGTAACATAAATTCTCAATTTTTTTATTTTGCTATCACATCCACCTCCTACTTCTAGATCTAGATCTAGATGTTGTCATACATATACGAGAGAGAATAAAATTTTTAATGCCTATTTATTTGGTGCAATCAAAAAATAATTACATTAGTTTGTAATATGTCGATGATATGACTTTGTTGGATTTTCATAATATACTAATTTGGCATGTCTGTGTAAAAAAATGAAATAAAATTTATGGAAATTAATTTACAATTAACCTTCAGTTAGTTTTTTCAATAAACCCTGCAAATTTGGTATTAATAGTGCAAATATTTTATGTTTATTTTTCTAGAGATATGGAAAGTCGGGAATGGATGTATCATTGGCCGAGGTTTTTGTCTCCATAGAGAGATGAAGTGTCTAAATTTATTGGTTTTGCGAAGGCACACGCTGAGAAGAATAATACGAGGAAGATAATTTGTCCATGTGCTGACTGTAAGAATGAAATAGGCTGGGAAGATGCTTATAAAGTGAAGGAGCACTTAGTAACTCGTGGATTTATGGACAAGTACGAAATATGGACACGTCATGGCGAAGAACAAGTGGACGGGCCTGAAAATGTGGTTCCGACACGATTTGAAGACATGGTGCACGACGATGGTTCTGTTGAGGATATAGTCGATCTAGAGGAAATGTTACGTCATGCAGAACCCGATGTGCTGATGGGGTCGGCTAGAGGTTTAAATAACTTTGAAGCTTTACAGAAGGCAGCTAAGGATGTTCTGTACGATGAGTCGAAGGGCTGTGACAGTGAGTTCACAACACTACAACACTACGGTCAGTTCTTGAACTTATGAGGTTAAAGGCGAGACATGGATGGTCTGATACCAGTTTCGACAGTCTTTTAGAACTTTTGCAGAAAATGCTCCCGAGGCCTAACTCACTACCATCCAGCACATATCAAGCGAAGAAACTCATATGCCCCCTTTCACTTGGTGTGGAAAAGATTCATGCGTGCGTTAATCATTGCATACTGTACAGGAAAGAGTACGCTTCTTTAGATGAATGTCCAACATGCGTTGCTAGCCGGTACAAATCGAACAGCAATACTGGCCTAAAACCGTCTGACAGAATTGAGAGAACTCAGAGAAAAATCCCGCAGCTTTTGGTGTGGTACCTTCCCGTCAAAGACCGCATTAAACGGATATACTCAAATCCGCGAGATGCGGAACTAATGCGATGGCATGAAGAAGGGCGCAAGAAGGATGGGATGATTCGCCCGGCAGATGCTCGTCAGTGGATAAACTTTGATGCTCAGTACAGAGAGTTTCCTAAAGACCCACGGAACATTAGGTTTGCCCTGAGTACTGATGGAGTTAATCTTTTCAGAGACATGAGCAGCTCACACAGTACTTGGCCAGTGCTTCTAGCTATGTACAATCTTCCTACCTGGCTTTGTCAAAAACGAAAATACGTGCTACTCTGTATCCTCATACAGGGACCCCGTCAGCCTGGTATTGATATTGACGTGTTTCTTGAACCATTGTTGGAAGATATGGCAGATTTATGGAAAGAGGGATTGAAAGTGTGGGACGAGTACTTAAGAGAATACTTCACAGTGAAGGCCATCATATTCGTGACCATTAATGATTATCCAGCAATGTTTTCAGTTTCAGGTCAAATTAAAGGTAAAACAGGATGTGTGATATGCCTGAATGGAACGTACTATAGGTATCTACCGGGTTCCAACAAGCTTGTGTACATGCGGCACTGGCGGTTCCTACGCACAAATCACAGGTACCGCAAAATGAAGGTTGAGTTCGATGGCACTGAAGAGACTGATCCTCCACCAAAACCTACATCGGGGGTAAAAGTGTGTGCAATGACAGAGAAAATTATTTGCGAATTTGGAAAAGTGACTAAGAAACAATCAAAGGGGACAAAGCGCAAGAAACCCGAGAAGAGTAAGAAACCAGAGTATAGTAAGAAGCAAGACAATATCTCGAAGCCAGATGATAAACTCCCTCCCCCATTCAAGAAGCATTCCATATTCTTTAAGTACCTCCCGTACTGGAAAGACCTGGAGGTTCGGCATGCCATAGACGTAATGCATTTAGAGAAGAATGTGTTTGACAACATAGTTGGAACATTGTTGGATATGCCGAAGAAGACTAAAGATGGTCTGCAATCACGGACGGACCTAGTCAAGATGGGAATCAGGGAAGAGTTACACCCTCAAAAAGGAGAGAAGAATGACAAAGTATATCTTCCACCAGTCTGTTTCACACTGACACCTGAGGAGAAGAAGTCATTTTGCAAATCAATCCGCGATGTCAGAGTGCCCATAGGTTTCTCATCATACATCAGTCGACTAGTTTCCATGAAAGATTTGTCGGTATCTGGTTATAATTCACACGACTGTCATGTCTTGCTCACCGTGTTTCTTGCAGTTGCAATAAGGGCCATAAAATCGGAGCATCTAAAGGTTGCCATCGCAAGATTGTGCTACTTTTTCAACGCAGTGTCGCAAAAGGTCATTAGTCTCGAAGAGTTAGGAAATCTCCGTACATTCGCACATGAGACACAGTGCCAGCTTGAGATGTGTTTCCCCCCGTCATTTTTTGATATGATGGAGCATCTCATTGTTCACATAGTGCCACAGATGGTTGCGCTTGGCCCATTGTACCTCCATCAAATGTGGTCATACGAGCGTTACATGGCGGTTTTGAAGGGTTACGTCCGAAGTCGTGCACATCCAGAGGGATCAATGGTTGAGGGTTACAGTACTGAAGAGGTTGTCGAGTGCTATATCGATTACCTCAAAGATGGATATGCAATTGGAGTACCTGTGCCCCGACACGAGGGTAGATTAAGCGGTAGGGGAACCATAGGAAAGAAGAGATTCGTCACCCATGATCACAAATTATTTCAAGAAGCTCACTTCAGCGTGCTTCATCAGTTTGCTATCGTTGAGCCTTACATCGATCAACATATCGAACTACTACGAGCTAACAATAAGGGTCGCCAAACGGAGTGGATAATAAAAGAACACAAGCGTCTCTTCATAGATTGGTTACGAGATCTAGACTTACCTGAGGGACAAACTACTGATGACATAACTATGAAGCGGTTGGCTTGTGGTCCATCAACTACAGTAAATTCTTGGCAGGGATATGACATTAACGGATACTCATTTAGTACAATAGCTCGAGATAGTAAGACCTGTACACAAAACAGCGGTGTCCGTGTGGAGGCAATTGATGAAGCGGGGGAAAAACAATTATACTTCGGGTTTATTGAAGAAATATGGGAAATCGACTATGGGCACACAATGCAATTCCCCATATTTAAGTGCCAGTGGGTAAAATACCCGAACGGGGTCAATGTTGATAAGTTTGGTCTTACTGTTGTTGACCTTGCGACTGTGGGTCACAAGGATGACCCTTGGGTACTCGCCAATCGCGTGGCACAAGTGTTTTATGTGAAAGACCCTTCTAATTTGAGGAAAGATATAGTGCTACCAGGAAAACAAAAGATATTAGGAGTGGATGGGGTTGAAGATGTCGAAGATTGCAATCAATCCGATAGTATGCCACTTTATAATCAGTTTGTACAAAAGATTAAGAATGTCGAGACAGCTACTCAGAAGACCGTGAAGCCTTACATGCGCACGGACGGTGTTGGCAAAAATGTTAAAGGGTAATTCATTAGTTAAGTGTTGGTGGTATGTAAGGGGATATGTGTGCTCGTATTGCAAACCGACGGACAATGTTGTACCCAACATTTTGCATATTTGTTTATACTAATTTTTACGTGCAATTACCATTCGTAGGGTTTAATTTATAGTTTTTTATATTTTAATAGTTTTTTAAAAGAGGTCTCAAAATTTAGTAGAATTTTTTTAAGTGCACCTACCAATGTTTGAAAATTTTTTAAAAAATTTAAAGTAGTATAAATGTCGCAAACATTTAATTAAGATTTACATTTGATCCAGTAAAATTACCATTTTTTAAAGTAGTATTAATGTAGAATTACCATTTTTTTATATCTACTGTAGACATTTTCAAATTACAAAAATAAATTTAAAAAAATACTATATATAGAGATACTATATATAGATACTATCTTCGCAGGCGGACGGACCGCCTGCGAAGATAGTTAAAGCGATTAGGGTTGACATCTTCGCAGGCGGATGGCCCGCTTGTGAAGATCATCTTCGCAGGCGGGCCGTGAAGATGGTATCTCTATATAAGGCACCGCCCGTGGCGCCAAAAATTCTAAGTCCAGGCGCGAACCCTAGAATTTTTGGCGCCGACAGGCTGCCAAAATTTCCAGCGCCCGCGCCGCCGTCGTCCGCCTGCGAGACCTAATTCCACCATAGCGGCGGCCGACCTCCACCGCGCCGCCGCCTTGCATCGCCGGACGCTCCATCGCCGGCGTCCTCCACCGCGCCACCACCTTCGATCGACCGGCCGCGCGCTCGATCGCTGGCGTCCTCCACCGCCGCCCTCTACCGTGCCGCCGCCGCCGCCCTCCACCGCGCCACCGCCGCCGCCCTCCACCGGCCCCACCGCCCTCCCCCGGCCGCCCCCGCCCTCCACCGCGCCGCCGCCCTCCACCGGCCATAGGTCAATTTCTGTTTTGACCTAAATAGCCATAGTTTAAACCTTAAACCAATATAGATATGCTGTAATCGTTTATATTACTGTTTATATTAACCATGTGTTGTTTTTCCTATAATTTGATCAAATTATATATCTATGTTATAATCAAATTATATATTACTGTTTATATTAACCACGTGTTGTCAGATCGTTGTTTGGGGTTTGATGTTGAGTGTAAATTTGTGAATGCTATAAATTCCATCTCTCGTTTTTCTGGTTACTAGTTTGTAAAGCTGAGCTACCGGGAATGCTGTAAATCGTGATGTAAATTATGGTACCACGTGGATTCGGCGATTTTGGGTTCACTTTTGCAGATTTGGGAATAATTGTTGTGGATTGGATCTGATCTAGCGGATCTATCGGATCGAGGTGCGGCGTATGAAAAATTGATTTTGATAGGCGATCGCCCGCCGGACTACGAAAATACATTACTTTCATAGGGATTAAAAAGATAGTGGAGTGGCTGACTACCTATGTAGATAGGGTAATTAGGATTGGTCTTTCTTTTTTACGAAGGGAGTAGTGTTGATTTTTGTTAATTAAATTTTTGATAGTGACATAGCTATACAGGCTGTACTAGGTAGATGCTAGTAAGGCAGAAGATGTGCCATGTGATTATAAGCTTTAATGTCTCATCACATCCACCACATGGGTTGCCAAAGTTTTGCATGAAATGGGAGTTACAGTCTACACAAGACAGTACACAGTACACACTTGATCTTTAGGAGGCTACATGCTACTCCCTCCGGTTCCGTAATTCTTAATATTTTGGATAAGGTTAAGGTTAAATTTTTTATGTTTTGACTAGCAATAACTGTGAAGCTATTTAGTCTAAAGGCATTAGAACAACCTATATAGATTGATTGGTTTTTAATACACAGTTTCGCAGTGTGTTCATATACATTTTATTTTTTATGTTAGAAGTTTGAAACGATGGCCGATAGTACTAAAGGCACCGAAGAGAAGGGTTTAGGTGCGGAAGAGCCGTCCCTTCCTATTGTCGTTGCTCCGGAACCAACGGTCCCACCGGAAGGTAGTTCCGACAGCAACGTAGGTAACGATGGTTACTCGTCGGCCAGCGATCCTTGTCCAAGCCCTAAGAGGAGGAGAAAGGGCGATGGTGAACAAGGTGACAAGGACTACATTCCCTCTAAAGTAGGGGTAAGTAAACTTAATATGTTACTGTTCACGATGATAACTACTAGCCCGACCTAATTCGAAACTGTGATATATACCGTAGGAAATGGTGCCACGACGATCGAAACGGCAGCCGAAGAGAAAAGATCCGTCGAAAGACGAGGAGGTACCAGCTAACACAACCGGCTCAGAGCAGAGCGAACGGTCAGCAAAGGCGAAGAGAAGAAAGGGCGAGAGAAGCGTGAATAGAAAGGACGAAGGGTTCCATGTAGTTACCCATGTTTCGCCAAAAGGAGAGCCGCTCGCCCCTAAGAGCTCACGTGCGAAGTTCAGTTCACAGTGTGGCATAATAGTGAGGGAAAAGATCCCCATCACGGTCAAGGACTGGGATCATGTATCGGCAGTGGATAAGGAAGTCCTATGGAAAGAATTGAAGAAAATCTTCCAGTTCCCGGATGGATCAGAGGCAGCAGTGAGGAATTGTGCACTGCAAACAATGGCCAAGTCTTGGCGTGGTTGGAAAACCACATTAAACAAGAAATTTGTGCGGACGGGGCGTACACCTTTTTCGACGTATGCCAACATAACACCGAGTCAGTGGGAAGAATTTCTGAGATTGAAAAAATTCCCAAAAGAAATTGAAAGGAGCAAAAAGTATTCAGAGTTGGCCCAAAAGAACAAATTTCCTCATCGCTTAGGCTCCACGGTATACGCACCCAAGGTGGAGCAGTGGACAAAAGAGGAGGAAATGAGGAAGGCGGGGCTTCCAGTACCTATGGAGGAATGGACACAGAGATCAAGGAACTGGGTAAGAGCTAGAACTCCGAAGATCACGGAAGAAGGTAAAGTATCATTCGAAGATCCGGATCTACAGGGCGTTGCCGATAAAATAGACAATTTATCCAGTGCACAGAAGAAAGGATTGTTCAAGCCTAAGAGGGAACAAGATGTGCTAAGTACGGCGCTGGGTACTCCTGAGCATGGGGGTAGGGTTCGAGGTCTGTCGTCAAAGCTGAGTTGGAAGGAAGGGTTTAAACAAGACCCCCACAAGAAGCGTGAAGCGTACAAGGATAAACTTAGAGACGAAGGGGCTGCGGATTTTGAAAGGCAAATGATGGATTTCTGCGTCAAGCACATGCTTTTGCCTCCCCCCGAAACCAAAGAACCTAAGCCAGATTACCCATTCGATGACCTAAAGGAGAATACACCCTGCAGATTGCACGTTCCCTTTGGACGCTCCGGGAAAACTCTTGAGGCCGCTACAGCCATTGCTATCCCTGGGAGAACATATAATGAAGAGTTCATACCCGATGCGTATGCCAAAGTGCAGCCGCAAGTAGTCCACGAAGGGTTTGAGTCGTACGACATAGACTTCCCCACGGCAGATGGTGTAACCGTACTTGGGGATGCGGTCGATGTTGTAATTCTCTGGCACAAGAATGACATATCATTTGGATTGGGCACCGACACCACGCGAAAACCAATGGTGCCAAAACCGGGGTTGGGAAAACCTCCGAGACCTCCTAGCAAGGTGACTGATAAAGCGGAGGAACCCGAGATGCAACCGGATCATCCAGTGCCGGAAGTGCCACCGGAGATTGAAGTGCCGGAGGTGCCCATGGAGATTGTAGTGGCTGATATCCAGAAGGAGATTGAAGTGCCGGAGGTGCCCATGGAGATTGTAGTGGCTGATGTCCAGAAGGAGATTACAGTGGCAGAACCAGAGGTCCAATTTGTGGCATCAGTCGGGGTACATATAGAAGAAGTACCAGGATTGAAATGGGACGGTACTGAGCCAGAAATTTTTGAAGACCCTTCTCCTGCGAAAGACCCCGAGGGGCAAGAGACCCCGATCCCTGAGAAGACCAATACCAGTTCTGAGGTGCCCAGAGTGCTTAGGAGCCACGACTCCAAAGCCAAAGATCAGAACAAGGAGAAATTCATGGTAACCGTCTTCAGAGCGGGTAAGGAACGTGCCAAACTCAGAGATGATGACCCCAAGAAGGCCGCTGAACTAGTCGGGCCAACATACTAGCCAACTGATGATTGCTCGGAAAAGTACGAACACGGGAAAGCACTTTTGTCGGATTGGGCACTAAACGAAGGACCGTGGGAGATGAGAAGATTACATACCTTCTACATGGAAGCCAGCAAGAAAGGCCTGGGCAGTATTACAGTTCGATCACCGGCAGATTGCTTCGGCGCCGAAGGTTACTCATGGCTAGATTTCTCGGATCTCCACGCCATATATCGTCGAGATAAGATGGACGTCAACTATATCGGTGTTTGGTGCATGTGAGTTTGAGTTTTAATTAATTACATGAAAAATATGTGCAACACAAATCCACGTGATTGTTACTAATAAACTTCTTCTGTAGGATGCAATACATGGATGCCAAAAAGAAAAAAGAACCTATCGGCTTCTTGGATCCAACTCGGATCTGTCAAACACAACATACCGTGAGGATGGCACCAGGGTCGGACCAGCTGAAGGGCAAGACTCCAAAACAAATAGCTGAATACAAGAAGGGCTTGCACAAGGAGAAATTGATTACTGTCGCACAGTACATCGGACGAGCCTTCTTGCACTTTCAAAATAAGAGAGTCGTCATGGCCGCTTATAATTTTAAGTAAGTCCGGTACATTTAACTTCTACACATATGTCTTATTTAGCTAGTACTAACTAACTATACTGTTGTTAATATGTAGCGATCATTATATCTGTTTACTCATCCACCCTAAAAACGGCACCGTGGTAGTCTTGGACCCTCTCGATTACAGACACCACCAATACAAAGAATTTCTAACAATCTTACAGTAGTAAGTGTTTATGACTCTTTCATTTTTATATGAATGTATTATAAATAAATATCCTCCTTAATGTGAAACGGTCCGACATCCATACAGTGCGTACCAATACTACAAGTTCAAGGGTGGAGAACAGACCAATACAAGGGAGAAGCTGCTAGTACGTACCTATTGGCCGGTAATACTTCACTCACATAATGTATTTCAATTGTTTTACTAATTGAAATATTTAACTATTTTTCCCTATGATATGTCCTGAAGTGTCACAAGCAACGTAGAGGAAGTATCCTTTGCGGGTATTACGTGTGCGAATTCCTAAGGGTTAATGGGAGGTACAGGACTAACGCGGAGGATGTAAGTCTCTATACTATGTACTAGCCAGCTTCACATATTTATGGTACTAATATATTGGTTATCTTCAATGCATGCAGTTGCCAAGATTAGAACATCGAACAAGCTTTGATGATACATGCATCACAAACGTGCAGCGTGATCTATGCCATTTCATCCACCATGAGTGCTGTCATGTGAAAGGAGAATTCTTCGATCCAGAGGGTTTCCTTGCGACAAGTGACGAGTTCAAGAATCTCCGGGAGTGGAACACTGCTATGCCATAATGTAACTAGATAGAGTATTTGAAGTCACAATGTCAAAAAATATTGTAATATATATATTTTGGCAACACTTTTGAGTTATGCAATATATGTAAAATTCTCAGTACCAAATGCTTGATAATCATCCAATATATGTACATAATAATCAACCTGCAAAAATTTCTACTAACGGGCAAATTATTATTAATTTCCAAAAATCGAGACCTATCTTCGCAAGCGGCGTATTTATATTTTCGCAGGCGGAGCTCACTAGTCAACGTCCGCCTGCGAAAATTATCTTCGCAGGCGGACGGCTCCCCCGCCTGCGAAGATCGGTGATCTTCACAGTCGTTTGCTTACAGGCGGACGGCTCCTCCGCCTGCGAAGATTGTTTTTACCCGCTTGCGATAATGCTTTTCCTAGTAGTGATACATTTGGGTGGAGTTGTCATCAAAGGTTTTAGGGTAATTTTATCAGTTTTAAGAAAACAAAATTTAATACCTCCAGATATTAGGTATCTCTAGTGTAAAAAATTAATACCTCTAGGTAAAATTTTTTAAAAACCGTAAAATTTCTCTAAGGTTTGGGTTACTAGCTAGCTAGATAACCATACCTGTTTTGTCACATTGCTGTTAATTGAGCTACCATTTTGAGTTTAGAGTGTTTTGATCGGATCAATAATATTTAGAGTTTTGGAATCAGTTTCGCATGTGTGCTTATATACACACATATATACACGCTGGCGCTGCTAGCCTTTGGTTTTCAGCGAGTAGCTATTTGAGGTGATTGGTCCAACTAGAGAAAAGATCGTTAGTGCCTCGTGAAAAGGAGAAGTAAATTAAGGTGCTCATCACAATATTAACATGACATTATGATAGAACAATACTATTATAGGAAGTTACATGAATGGAATTATAACTAAAGTTCATGTTATAAAAATAGAGATACACAACGGAGACACGAATTTTACGTAAAAACCCTTACAGGAAATAACTACGGACACCGGTCAACAATGATCACTATTGAGCGGGTGATTACAAATGTAGAGTATACATTGGGTTGTCACACTTTCCCCATGCGGCTTTCAAGAGATATATAAAGGAGAAATCTAGGAATCCTGATAGGTAAAGACTTGAAGTCTTACTAAGAAACTAATCCTATAAATTAGAAATCAATCCGAACATATTACATACTGAAATACGGATCACATATTTAACAATCTCCACCTTGATTAGAATTTCGCTTGTAGCATAAAAATCTTCAACATAAAAACAACCTCATGTAGATAACATCATCGTATGCCAAATAGTTAATTGCGCTATAAAACTATAACACCTTTGATGCAGAAGAGGTGGACCATGCTTCAAACTCATCATTGGGAATAATTCATAAATCAACTAAGTATAAACTTGTATGAACCTAGTAGAGACACGAAACTGATACACATACGTTAAACTTGGTATGGGTACAAAATCTTGAGTCTGCTGCCATGAATTTATGTAATCCTAGCAGAAACGCGAAAATCTTGTGCATAAAACGAAGTACTTTGATCTTCTTATTAACCTCCTGTGTGTTGGACAAACGAACATAGCAATTCCATCGAAAATTGACCAATTCCACGTGATCCGAATGGGAACCTTTGGGCTCTCTCTCGACGACTACACTTGTGTGTCCTAGAACATGTATGCACAACTGATAGACTGGTGCACAATAGTATTAGCACAATGGTAGATTTGTCAACTTACATCTTCACTTACCATAACGAGAATATTGCATCGCAATCCAGAAGTCATAGATAATACTTTAAAATCGTCTTGGGAATAAAATTTTGAATCTACTGGTATAAATTTATGAAACCATAGCACAAACGGGAAACACTCACTACTGTAGAACTAATCTTTGGTCGGGTTCACAAAAACTGGAATAGTCCCGGTTCGAATAGGAACCTGGACTAAAGATCATCTCTAGTCCGGATTAAAAAGTGTAACGGGACGCGGTGATCTTTAGTCCCGGTTGGTAATACAAACCGGGACTAAAGACCATCTTTAGTCCCAGTTCACACCTCCACTGACCGTGTCAGACGCATGTCAGGGGGCCGGGGATCTTTATTTTCGGTTGATAACACCAACCGGGACTATAGATCCTCACCTTAGTCCCGGTTGGTAACACAGACCGGGACTAATGATGATTTTGATCTTTAGTCCCGGTTGATGTTATTAACCGGGACTAAAGTTATCTAGTTTTTTATACATCTTTCTCCTCCTCCAGCCCGAGCCATTGCTGCCAAGAGAAGGAGGAAGAAGGGAGGTGCTGCCGAATTTTTTGATAAAATTGTTTTGGTGATAATATACAAATCGGAGAGATCAAAAAGGTTAGCAAATCCATTCTCTAATAATGTATGCTTAGCATATTATATTTATAGCTTTGTTTCTATAAAATATTGTTTTCAACAAGGTTTATGCAAAATGATGAGAGAGAAAATATGTGTAGGCAAAATTAGGTTGATTTTGAAATTAGAAAATTTGGATACATATGTTATAAAACAGATGACCGAGGGAAAATATAGAAAACTAAGATAAAAGAATAGAAAACTAAGTTAATTTAATAAAATAGTTAGAAAAAAGTATAATTCGTTAAAGATATGTTTTCAACTTTACAAACAATAAAAAAGAATAATAAGTGGGACTATTGTAAAATTTTTGTACGATTATTTGTAAAAAAAGTAGAAAACAAAGGTAACTGGAAAATATGTAATATAGCTAGAACTATTATTCGTACTATAAAAAATATGTGTAGCACTTAAATAAAAATTTAAAAATAATTGTAAACTTCTGTTCCTTCTCGTCGCCATCTTTGTAGCTCTTTTCTAGAAATTAGTTTCACTTTCAATCATGATGTTTTAAATTATTATGTGATTATTTAACTAGTTTCAATTGTTTGGATTTCGTTAGTAACATTGGACCATTTGATGTATAGATGGATCGGCAATGGATGTACACCGCAGATCGACGGTCGAAAGAGTTTATTGAAGAGTGCATTATTTTTTGAATGTGGCCAATGCTAACAAGTATAAAGGTTTCATGTGTTGTCCATGCAAAAAGTGCAGTAACCAGAAGGAGTATTCATCATCAAGAACTATTCATGCGCACTTGTTTGAGTCTGGGTTCATGCCTGGATATAATTGTTGGACCTTGCACGGAGCTAGGGGCTACAATGGACGAAGATGAAGTTGAAGACGAGAATATTCCGGACTGGGCTCATCAATACGGTGGATTTGAAGAAAATCTAGGAGGCGAGGCGGACGGAGCTGTTGGAGATAACGACGCTGTAGATGATCTTGGTCAGATGTTGCGGGACGTAATAGACAGCTGCGAAAGTGAGAAGGAGGTTCAAAAATTGGACCGTATGTTAGCAAAACGCAAACTTCGTTGTACCCAGGTTGTGAATAAGAGCACAAAAAGTTGGGTACGACGCTAGAATTCTTGCAATGGAAGGCCAAAAATGGTGTGAGTGACAAGGCATTTGGCGAGTTATTGAAACTCGTCAAGAACATTCTTCCGGAGGGAAATGAATTGCCCAAAACAACGTACGAAGCTAAGAAGGTGGGATGCCCTTTATGACTAGAAGTACATAAGATACACGCATGTCCGAACGATTGTATCCTCTATCGCGGTGAGGAGTACGAGAACCTAGAAGCATGCCCGGTTTGTAATGCACTACGATACAAGATTAGACGAGATGATCCAGGTGATGTGGATACACAACCTTCGAAGAAGAGGGTTCCTGCTAAGGTGATGTGGTATTTCCCTATAATACGATGGCTCAGGCGTTTGTTCAGGAACAAAGAGCATTCTAGCATGATATGCTAGCACGCACAAGAACGTCAACAAGACGGGATGCTGAAACACCCCGTCGACGAGTCACAGTGGCAAAACATCGATAGGACATTTCCAGACTTTGGAGAGGATGCTCGAAACGTAAGGTTTGGTTTAAGTATAGATGGCATGATTCCATTTGGAGAGATGAGCAGCGGCCGTAGCACATGGCCTGTGACCATGTGTATCTACAACCTCCCACCTTGGCTATGCATGAAGCAAAAGTATATCATGATGCCAACTATCATTCAAGGCCCAAAGCAACCTGGTAACAACATTGATGTGTACCTAAGACCATTGGTTGAGGATCTGCTTCTGCTGTGAACAAAGAATGTGTCCCCATGTGGGATAAGGACAAA
The DNA here is from genome assembly GCA_000573905.2 of Oryza punctata. NCBI lineage: Eukaryota > Viridiplantae > Streptophyta > Magnoliopsida > Poales > Poaceae > Oryza > Oryza punctata. Next base: position 11,009,776 of record CM002497.2, read on the forward strand.
CATGAGCAATTTAACCTACGAGCATTGCTGTTCGTGACCATTAACGATTGGCCTGCACTTAGCAACCTATCCGGACAGTCAAACAAGGGGTACAAGGCTTGCACCTATTGTATGGATGAAACCGAAAGTACGTATCTGAAACACTGTAGGAAGGTTGTGTAAATGGGTCATCGTCGATTCCTTGTTGCAACCCATCCTGTACGGAAGAAAGGCAAGCATTTCGAACAGAAGGCAGACCACCGTACTAAGCCTAAACATCGCAACGGAACAGCCGTGTTTGCTATGGTGAAAGATATGAAAGTAGTATATGGAACGGGACCTGGCAGCCAACTTATAGAGAGCGAAGATGGTAACGCGGCGATGTGGAAGAAGAAGTTTATTTTTTGGGAGGTATCCTATTGGGAAGTCTTAGATGTCCGGCACGCAATCAACGTGATGCACCTCAGTAAGAACCTTTGCGTCATCCTTTTGGGCTTCCTAGGTGTATATGGGAAGTCGAAAGATAAACTTGAAGCACGTAACGATCTCAAGCATATGCAACAATGCGAGGCCCTTCACCCGGAACCGAAGGATAAAGGAAGCCATTATTTGAGTCCTGTAACCTACACCCTCAGCAAGGAAGAGAAGGAAATTATGTTTGAATGCCTGGAGAGCATCAAAGTACCGTCTGGATACTCTTCGAATATAAAGAGAATAATAAGCATGAAGGAGAAGAAGTTCACAAACCTAAAGTCTCATGACTGTCACGTGTTGATGACACAAGTGCTTCCTGTTATAATTCATGGTATCCTTCCTGATAATGTTCGGGGAAAATAACAAAGCTATGTGCCTTCATGAATGCAATTTCGCAAAAGGTCATTGATCCGGACAGTTTAACAATCCTTCAAGATGACGTGGTACAATGTCTTGTCAGCTTTGAGATGAACTTTCCACTGTCATTCTTCAATATAATGACGCATCTTCTATGTCACCTTGTGAAAGAGATCGGTATTCTTGGTCCTGTGTACCTACACAACATGTTTCCATTCGAGAGGTACATGGGCATTCTAAAAAAATACGTTCGTAACCGTTCTCGTCCGGAAGCAAGCATCGCCAAGGGTTATGGAACAAAGGAGGTCATTGAGTTCTGCGTAGAATTTATTGAACACCTTCGTCCAATCGAGGTACCCGAATCAAGCCATGAGGGGAGACTACGGGGAAATGAGACTCTTGGAAGGAAAGCAATAATGACTGTGGACAATGATTTATTCCGTAAAGCACATTTCATGGTTTTGCAACAATTTTCGTTGGTGGCCCCTTACATCGAGGAGCACCTAGCGATTGTTCACTCAAAAAACATCGGCAAGTCCAATGCATGGATTACACGCCATCACATTGATACTTTCCCCGCTTGGCTACGACAATATCTAATGGGTACCGAACCATTGACCGACAATTAGCCTTCTTGGCGAGGGGGCCTTCTTGCGCGATATCGATATTCCAAGGATATAAAATCAATGGGTACACATTTTACACAAGAGCCCAAGACAGAAAGAGCACAAACCAGAACTCTGCTATTCGTATCGACCCCATGAGGTACGATAGTGCAACTAGCACGTATTATGTTGTCATCGAGGACATATGGGAACTAGACTATGGACCCCTGAAGGTACCTCTGTTTCGATGCTAATGGGTTAGGCTCACTGGTGGAGGCGTAACGATTAATGACAGTGGGATGACAACGGTTGACCTAACCAAGGTTGGATACTCAGACGAACCTTTCGTCCTAGACAATGATGTAACACAAGTTTTCTACGTGAAGGACATGTCTAGTAAACCAAAGAAGGGTAAAGGACCCGACGAGCCAAAGCGCCACGTGGTTCTCCTAGGCAAAAGGAAAATCGTCGGAGTCGAGGATAAGAGTGACGAATATTATGATCAGTTTGACGGGCTACCTCCGTTCGCGGTGACGGTTGACCCGAGCATCCTCCTATCAAAGGAGGACACCCCTTACTCACGCAACGATCATAGCGAAGGAACATTAGTGAGGAGAAAGTACGTGAGGAAAATAGTGACATAGGTTATTGTATGAAGGATGCAAATTATTTATAATGTATTGAAGGTCATGCAATGTTTGTGTTTTTTACTAATACAATTATATATGTAATAGCAATTTTAAACTATTTAAATAGGTCATATGTTATGTACATATGATTATTACAATTTAAATACTATTTAAATTGGTTATATTTTAATTATATATCATTATTGAAATGTGATAGAAGATCTAAACTATCATATGTTAATTATATATTTTTTAAATGTACTAGCAATTTTAATCTATTTAAATATGTCATATGTTATGTACATATGATTATTACGATTTAAATACTATTTAAATTGGTTATATTTTAATTATATATCATTATTGAAATGTAATAGAAGATTTAAACTATCTAAATTGGTCATATGCTAATTATATATATTTTAAATGTACTAGCAATTTTAAACTATTTAAATAGGTCATATGTTATGTACATATGATTATTAATATTTAAATAGTATTTAAATTGGTTATATTTTAATTATATATCATTATTGAAATGTAATAGAAGATTTCAACTATCTAAATTGGTCATATGTTAATTATATATATATATATATATATTAAATGTACTAGCAATTTTAAACTATTTAAATAGGTCTTATGTGATTATTTATATTTAATAATAATTTTAAACTATTTGGATCCGACATATGTCATATAAATGTTTTAATCTTTAGTCCAGATTGTTAACCATAGCCGGGACAAAAAAGAAATTTTGGAAACAACGGGAAATTATCTTTAGTCCCGGTTCGTGGAATCAACCGGAAATAAAGATATCTTTAGTCTCGGTTGGTTCCACGAACCGGGACTAAAGATCCCGACTATAAATAGCCGTGCGCATCGTCTTCTTCCCCACACTTAGTCGTTTCTCTCACTCCGATCGTCGCGCCTCTACCGCCGCTGTAGTCTTCGTCGTCTTCGTCACCGACCTCACCGCCGCCCTCAAGGTTTGCCGTCGTCGTCGATCTCACTCTCTCTCTCTCCCTCTATCTCTCTCGTCGACGGGCCGTCGTCAAGCCGCACCCCGCCGCGCCGCCGAACAACCCGGCCTGCCCTCGGCGCCGCCGCACCCCGACGCGCCGCCACCACCCCGGCCTCGGCGCCGCTGCACCCCGACGCGCCGCCGCCACCCTGGCCTGTCGTCGGTGCCACCGCACCCTGCTGCGCTGGCCGCACCCCGCCGCGCCGGCGCACCATGCATGCCGCACGTATGCACGTATAGAACGTGAATGAACATGAACGATATATAGAACGATAGAACGAACGACCGAACGAACAATAGAACGGTAGAATGAACGAACGATAGAACAAACGATAGAATGATAGAACGTGACCGAACGATAGAAAGATAGAACGTGACCGAGTGATAGAACGAACGAACGAACAAACGATAGAACGAACGTGACCGAACGAACGGATAACACTTTTGTTCAACGCAAAAACCAAATGCATCCTACCTAAGTTTATATAAAGCTTGTGTTTTTACATAGTAACAAGTCCTCTTGTATAAAAAAAGTGTTTTCAATGTACATTGTTAATGATATAATCTAACCTCCGTTTTGTTTGCAATAGTTTTCATGTTTTCACATGGATACACTAAATATAATATTGCACATCTTTTTACATTTTCCAATAGTGATTTAATTTTTTTTCTAATTTTTTTCTAATAGCTGCTGACCACCGTCGTCGCTCAAGCTTAAGTGGCCCCAATAACTCCAAGCAAAACTAAGGCAAGTTTCATTAATTCCCTGGTGTGTATATATATATGACATATACATGTAGGTTTCATGTATAAAAATTAATTAACTGGACATCGTATGTATTTCTCAACAATGTCAATATATGTATAATATACTCTTAGTTGATGTGTACTAGTTAATGTTACGAACAGATGGCAGATCGCGATGATGAACAGATCCTCATGGACGAGATCGCAGAGGGCAGAAGCCAATATTGGGCGGATGAGGAGCAAGAGGACCCCAACCAATACCTCAACGAGGAGGGAAACGATGGCACAAACCAAGAGGAAAGTGAAAGGCAACCGGCCGTGGGTGAGAAGAGGGCACACGGACAACGAGGTGACGCGAGCAGGCACATTATTAGTGATGTGGCCCCAGACGGTGAACCAGTAGCCCCAGCCGGTATACTACGGAAGTTTGTGGGACACAATGGTTGGGTCGTGAGGGATCACGTGCCCATTAGCACAGTGCACTGGTGTCAATCAAGGTCAGTCGAGGATGACCAAAGTTATCTTCCAGATATGGAGAAAGATATGTTGTGGACCACCATGCTCTGGACCTTCACGGTCCCTGAGGCAGCTCAGCCTAGATTGAAAGAATGGACGATGAAGAAAATGGCTAAACAGTTTCAAAAGTACAAGTCAGCTCTGTACAAGAAATATGTCCTGAAGGGTCTGACACCTGATTTTGACAAATTAACCAAGCTGAGGGATCATTGGGATGTGTTTGTCGCATAGAAGACCTCCGAGCACGGGCAAACGCAAATAGAAAAAAAATAAAGCCAATGCCGCTAAGAAGCAGTACCATCACCGGCTAGGGTCAGGTGGCTATAAGAAGGCAATCCCCAAGTGGGACAAACTAGAAGCCGGGTTGATAGAAAAGGGTATTGAGCCGGCCACAATGAACTGGCCTGAACGTTGGTGGAACGCTCGATCACACCGATGGCTTCCTTGTATTCGGCGTGCGATCCGCGAAGCAGCTAGCCGACTTACGGAAGCAGTGGAGGCGTATGCTCAGGGAACATTCAAGCCTAACAGAGAGAAGGATGAGCTTACGCTCGCACTACAGAATCCCGAGCATCCAGGACGAACACGAGGAAAAGGCGTGGTTGCCTAGAAATACGGATTTCAAGAGGACAGCCACACTTACAAGAGTTGGATGAGGAGCAAGAGGGATACGGAGGCGAAATTAAGATATCTCGAGGAGAGGGTCGCCCTGCAGGACATAACGATGCAAGAAGAGGTCGAACGACGGGTGGACCAACGCTTAGCGGAACGACAGAGCCAGCAGACGGTGCAACCGTATGTCCCTCCTATCATGGTGAGCCCCTTGGGCAATCGTAGCAGTTGTGCTTCTACAGGGCAACCAGGAGAACAAGGCATAGAAGGTGCAGCAGGGCCAGCTCACAACGACCCTTCGTACCCGGTAGATGAAATCATGCGGCGGACACCTTGTGAGCTGCACAGTCCCTTCAAGAACATATCATTCAAGGTATGCTCATAATTTTATGATATATGTCTTGTAAATTGCAAAAGGTGATCCATGCATCTGTTAATTACTAAGTAACCTCTATTCTCGTGAAGGAGGCGTCAGGCATGGCCATACCAGTGGACCCTTCAGGGACATACCATTGCAGACCAATTCCACCTGGGTACTCAAAGGTCGAAGTTGAATTGGTGGAACGAGGGTTTGAGGATCTCGAGCTGGACATCCCCGGAGGAGACGGGGAGACGAAACTAGGAGACACAGCCCATGCGATTATACTATGGTGCAAGCGGTACATCGTGTTTCCTGTGTGAGCAGCGGAGTCTTCTCCTCCGTCTCCTCCGCCTGAATCCTCTCCTCCGCCTCCGCCTCCTCCGCCTGCACCCTCTCCTCTGCCTGCACCCTCTCCTTCACCTGCACCGGCTCCTCCGCCTCCGCCTCCTCCACCTGCACCATCATCGTCTGATCCACCTTCACGAGCTAAAAAGTCGTGCCCACTTCATCCAGCGCCGTCAAAGTCCATAGAACAACCGAAGAAGCCAAGACTTGACGAGCCAAAACTCTCCGCTCTCCAGAAAAGGGCGTATGACCGCACTACCGAGGAGACTGACGAGGTCGAACGACTGGAAGTGAAGGCGTTCTTCAAGCCACGGAGCCCACAAAAGAAGATTCCCATAGATCCGGCTGCTAAGAAGTTTTTTTAGAAGATGAGCGAACCGGTCAAGAGGGCTTTACTTTTGGATTATGACCGGTCGATGACGAAGTCATCTAGGAAGCAAAGAGGAAGGACCAAAGAAGTGCATCAGCTGGGAAAATAACCGAAACAATCAGTTGAGCCATTGCTACCACCCAATGAGGCGGAACTAAGGCAATGGATGAAAAAGTTGGGTCTGAACAGGGAGCAGCTGGTGGGAAATGCACCAATAACCGTAGCGACCAAAGCCAATTTGAAATACAAATTTAAACTCAGTGAACCGCTTGTCAAGCCTGTTCAGGTGAACACCCTCTCTACACAAATGTACCGCTTCCATCAATGGTACATGAAACGTTCATCCAAAGGTAGAACGATGGTTGGAGCGAGGATAAGGAACACAGATTACTATCAAGGAGATGATGTCCTGTGGATCAACTTCGAGGATGTATTTGATGCATACCAACTAGACGCCCTCGACGTCTCCATTCTCAATTGCTGGGTTTTGTAAGTATCATTTTAGCAAAATTAATTTTATTCCTTAGCTCCTTCTATGTACCGTTCAATGGTTACACTGTGCGGATAGTTGATGCAAATTCCTTTATCCTTTGTAGAATGGAGATTCAATCGTGCCATAAATAGGGGATTTACAACATTGGATTAATGGACCCCCGCAAAGTCAAAGTCAAAATGATACAGGACTTTGAGGAAGCTATAGAGGACAATATTGTTCATTTCCTGGTGCAGTAGCATTACAAGACCTACATACTATTGCCCTATAACACAGCATGAGTTTGAACTTTCTTTCTAATTTGTACCAACTTCTTCCTCATACTCATACTGTGACATATATATTATCTCACACAATTTGTAGATTCCACTGATTCCTCCACTTCGACCTTTCACTATGCAAAGTCCATGTCTATAACTCAACTGATAAACCGGAGTCTACTTTTGCCAAGATTTTTGAAGTGATAGACATATAATGTCATCTATTCAACTGTCATTAATTACGAACACTGCTATTGCTACTATACAGATCTCCGATATTTAATTATAGCTTCAAACTGTACATAGGGCATGGGCAAAGTCCCGTACATTGGTCTGCGGGGTTTGGAAAGAAAAACTTGGTAGGAGGTCTATTTTTACGGTGAGTACATGCTCCAAAAACATATTGAATCATTAATTTGTTCCAGAAAAAACTAGTACATTAAATCTGTCGTCGTTTCTCCTTAAGTGTGCAAAACAGGAGCAGGGCAATAACTTGTGCGGCTACTAGGTCTGCGAATATACTCACTGCATTGTACACCAAATCAACAGTGACAAGGATCTGGAAGTACGTAAAAATCATTCATACATTATCCCATCGATTTCTTATTGACTTCGTTTAATTATATATATAATATATGCATATACATGTAGTTATACATATATTACATATATATACACATATTTTATGTATATATATATATTATGCATATAATGTATTTATACATATATATATATGCATAATATATAAATAAGCAGCTAGCAGAACTAGCAATCTTTAAAAAAATGTCTGTAGTCCGGGTTGGTAACACCAACCGTGACTAAAGATAGTTTTTTAGTCCCAGTTATTTCACCCGGGATCAAAGATGGATATCTTTAGTCCCGGATTCGTGGTCCCGGTTGCATAACCGGACTAGAGGGGGTTACGAATTGGGGTTAAAAACCTCTTCTCCACCGGTGACATTGGGTATATAAAATGGAGTACTTTGATTTTTGTATAAACCACCCGGTAATCTTGTAGCAATTGAATGTGAATTTGGATTCACCGAACATAAAAAAAAATACAAGGACTTGATTTCATGGCCGTGTGCGCCTTGGGAGTTGGGAACCGTACGTACACTTTAGTGGATGTGTGGACGTTGGCTGCTGCCCTGGAGGACGATGTGACGTGCACAGGCTGCTGTACGTCCTTTGAGTTTGGCTGATTGGTGTGGACGACGCCGGCTGCTTATTTTCTCATGGACTCAACGCGACGACAACTCGGAATGGATGTCACAACTCCTCATCGGAAGCGATCTGGCCGACAGATTGATACGGGCATATGGCGGAACGATGAACTTGATAGAGATGAACACCACAGTTATATTATTTGTTATGAAAATAGATGTAAATTTTAAAATTGAATTACTAACAAATAGATGTAAATTTTAAAATTGAATTACAAATTTTATTTGAAAAACCCTTAAAAATATCACGGGTGTCGACTAGTGGTTACAAATGTAGGAGATACATTGGTGTTGATGCGAAAACACGATGGGCTGTGAGATTTTCTTAACTCTATAGGAGGTCCCGAACTTTGATGGGATGCGGCATGCCAGTCATTTTGATCCTGCAACTGACAAGATATATAAATTGAAGATCAAATAGCCGAACGGCTGATAAACCAATGTAATGATGTTGGCCAATGTTGATAGAGTTTTGAACTATCAGCTATATATCCGATGTAGATTCTGACACTTGGATAAATGATGATATAAATAAGATTGAAGAATTTGAGCAATCAATCCAATCAGCCGATGATAATATGATGAAGTAAATATCCAACGAACCAATCGGCCGACATTGAAATAAAATATTGAATGTAGTCTTGATGATTAAAATATACATCGACTGGAAATCCGATGTAAAAATAGCTTATCGGCTATCACTCTAATAAACCATTATTATGAACCTATCGGCTTAACAAGATTCATATTATCAATGATAATCCAGTAGGTCGACCCTAACCGATGCAGCACGAGATTGTATATGATAATCTAATACTCGATGAGCCGATAGATCTATCTAATGTGATAGAAATAGCAAATCTATTTAAAATAACATTGTGATTATAGAGATATATCGGCTAAGACAGAATATCAGACCTAACCGACATAGTCCAAACTAAACCTATACGTCAATAAACACAATGCAATTTAAAATTGAATTGAAATATCATGTAGGCAAATGTATCGAAGTGATGCAGTCTTGAGCAACACCAATATAGCTGATAGATTCTCTAGGGCTGGCGGAACGTAAGACTTACTCCTTCGCCGGAGATTGAAAACCGATGCAGCCCCGCATCAGGTGTTATGTTCCGCTGGTTGATTAGTAAAACCTCGGAAAAGAGTGTGGCGATGGGTCGAGAGTAGTTGTATTGATTGAGAGATAGATTACAATGAACCCCGGGTGTATATAGTTATACCCATGCGTAGATACTAGCACTGATTGGACAAGACACAAACTTTACTAAAGATAAAAGAAAAAACATAAGTCTTAAACGGACACTAAACACCCTTTAGTAAAAGGAAACTAACAAATTTCGACTAACTAATAGATAAACTATCGTACCGCATCCTCCTGGACCTCGGACTCTTCTGAATAAGCTTCCTTTAATTGATTAACTTTCTTAACCACCATCAAGAATACAACTGCTGGTGACTGATAGTTTCCATCATCTGATTCCAGGTCTCTGAAGCTGATACTAACTCTAAAACGATGATGACTCCGGGTTTACTAAATTTTGGCATTAACACATGCCCCCATTTTTGGAGTATGAGAACTCATGCTTCAAAATTATCTTCTTTCTAGTCTTTATAACTCCAAAATGATTCTCCTTTACTTCTTGCCATCGGCTCTCATAAGCCGATATTTTCTTCATGAGATAAGCTAGGCTATCAAACTCGTAGAAAAATAATTTGTCTTTGATAAGTGCTGACAACCCTTGAAAGGCAAGGTCTGCTACTTGTTCATCATTTAGGTTCAAACTATAACATCGGTTGCAGACATCACGAAATCTTTTAATATATTCCATAGTCGATTCCCCCTCTTGCTGCTCAACCGATATTAAGCCTAAAAGCTTCAACTCATCGATTCCAGCAAAGAAATATTCATGAAATTGCTTCTCAATATCGGCCCATCCTTTGATAGAATTCGATAGTAGTGATGAAACCCATGTGAAAGATGATCCACTCAAAGATAATGGAAAAAGTCTAACTTTCAAAGCCTCTTCAGTCGATGCCTCCCCACATTGTGCTAAGAATCGACTAATATATTCCATTGTAGATATATCATCTTGTCTTTAAAACATAGAGAAGTCTAGAACCTTGTATCGAACCCTTCACGATATGGCTGTCGATACATGTGGATCTGCTCCTTAGGTCTAAGTCCAAACTGCTCCTGTTCTAACTTCGCAATTCTACCAGCCCAATCATCGTTCCTCTGATGACATTGTTCTTCTCCACATTGATGCTCTTTAATTTCTTCTGATATTGTTGATATGAAAAATCATGCCGATGTTGATGTGTTTACCCCCCAAGCCGATATTGTTGTTGTTCTTCAATCTACCCCCTAAGCTGGTCTCTTTGAACAACTAACTCATCAACTTTTCATTTGATCAAATTTTGCAATGTGTTTGTGTTGATGATGAAATTTGACAAGCATATTAATTGGAGACAGGATTCAATTCGAAGCGGATTTGAAGATATGCGGGATTCTCAGAAACAGAGTGCGCATCGGCTGGAAGACTGTATCGGCTGATACCGAGTTTAATGTGGATAGCCGACACAGCCGATATTGATTACATGATCAATGTCGGGTTCGAGAGAAGAGTTACAATGATGTTGCCAAGCAAGGATGGAGTCCAAGATTGGCAATTGTATCTATTAATTAGGATTTTATGTAATTTTCTTATAGATATTTTGAGTAAGAGTCCGTCTAAGGGACTTGTTTGTTAGTTGGAGTTGTATTAGGACGATATGAGTCGTGTCCATCACGGACAAGTTTGTATATTCGGGTATAAATATAAGCCCGAGATCTTGTGAATAATTAACATCAGTTCAACTAATCTCGGCGCATTGCCAACCTTTTTTGTTACATTGTTTCGACGAGTTCATGCTTTCGAGTCGAGCTGCATCGGTTTCGATCTTCAGCAAAGAGGTAAAACTTGTTATGGTGGTTTGCATTATCTGAATTATTGCTTACATCTTTATGACACTCTAATTCTATCTTGCGAATCACCGAGTTATCATATATATTATATAATTTAGATTGACAATGCTTTCTACTTGCATCGGCTGATCTCTATCAAGGGTTTTATCGATAACGGCTAGACTGACTTGTTGATTTGAATTATATAATATATCCACCATCCTGAAAAGGCAACCATCGTCTTGATTTTCTAGATATTATGATTCTTCTCATACTTAATGTTGCATCAGTTAAAGTTTGATCTATTAAGTCATGCTTAGAATCAAGATCTCTAGCCTGCTTTATGATTGTTAATAAGGATAGTATCAGGGTTTCAGCCGATCTTATCTGATATAGCTGTTTTACATAGTTTCCTGCTTTGTTTAATATACTATATCTGCCCTTTATATTAGGATCTAATCTAATATAAATATACCAGACTTACCACCAATCTAATTGACGATAGTTAGGTATATTATTGCAAGAGAATATCCTTGTATATGGTCGTATCGAAGCTATAGCCGATATATAATTAAATCTGGGCATCGGCTATGATATGAATACATATAATTGTTATTTCATGTTATTTTAGACTTGGGCAATTTATACTGTCCCGGTTAAGTCCGATCTATCCCAATTGCTTATTTCTAAAGTGATATTGATTTACAGATTATATAATATTGATATTTACAGCTGATGGATCACGTTTAGGGTTGATTCGTCATCGAATATGACTTACAGCCAATTAACACTATACTGCATCTGTTAGGTTACATCACGATATGACATCGGCTTTCTAACCAATCGATTATTGTTTACTAATAAAACTTGCATGTTTCATCTTGTTGATTGCAGGATCAAATCAAATGGCACGCCTCTGAACCCGAAAGCAAGTTTTGGACCTGCACTGGAGTTAAGCAGATCTCCCAGGCCAGTGGGTGTTTTTTGCATCAACACGCTTTTGGCATGCCCAGTGGGACACAGGGTTGTCATGACGCCCAACATCACTGAAGTCATAGAAGACAATGTTCTACCTATCACGATCGAGCAGTTGAACGAAGAGCAGAAGGAGGAGATGACAAAGTTGCTGGATCAACTCCAGAATCAATAACTACACTCGTTCACAGTGTCTCGCGAACATAGAGCCAAGTACATCTGGGGTGAACGATGATAAAGGTAAAGAGATCAAGACCGAGTCAAGCGGTGAAGATCTCCATACATTACAAGATCACATCAATTCGGCAGTCCATCATGCGTTGATTAATCAATCCGGACTACTTGTGAATACATTGACGAACATGATCAAGACGGTGGTAGATGGCACTATAGGCGAGGGGAAAGCAAAAGGGCCCATCTCCTTCCAGGGGATGCTTTCCTAGGTTATAGGACTGTCAAGGTTGAAATTGGCGGGAAACAGCACACGGTTTCAACCCAAGCTCCATCGGCTCCCATATCTAGTGGAACTATCCCAACGATATCAACAAGATAGTAGCCGATGCCTAGAGGGAAGAGTTTGACCCAATTAACGCCAGAATAGTTAATCAATATACTCAACGTAAAACCGCCGGTTGCCGAACCCGCATATCATATTCCTACGGTGCCGTAGTTAGTCGCGCCCCAACTATCTTCGCAGCAGCCGATCAGGATTACTCAGCCGATTGGCCAGCAGTATGTATCGAAACTGCCACTGTATGTTCCATCACAGGGTCTTGGAGCCATTTTTAATCTTTAATATCAATCTCATTCTCTGTGAGTCCAGTATCGGCCCGAGGGGTCTCCACGGTTTCAGTACCCGATCCAGTTTGGTCGATATGATCAACCACAGAAGCAATATGGTGAAGGGGTATCGCAACAACCGTGGGCTGATATGATTGCCGTTGTAATGAGAGAACAGTTTGGACTCAAGCCTAAGGACAACGGTAACATGTATCGGTGAATATTTTGATCGAGTGCCACTGCCAAACCTATACAAGGTACCAGACTTTTCAAAATTCTCAAGCAGGACAATGTGTCAACTTATGAGCACGTTAGCCGTTTCCTAGCGCAATGTGGAGAAACATCGGCCACAGAAGCTCTCAGAGTTAGATTGTTCCCACTCTCATTGTTTGGATCAGCGTTGACATGATTCTCTTCCTTGCCTTACAATTCTACCAGAAGTTGGGCCGATCTAGAGAAACAATTTCATAAGTACTTTTTGAGTGGAATCCAAGAGATGAAACTATCGGACCTCACATCCATCAAACAGAAGTCAGATGAAACAGTGCCAGACTATATCCAAAGATTTAGAGATGTGAGGAACAGGTGCTATAGTTTGGCATTGACTGATTCACAGTTACCTAATCTGGCTTTCCAAGGACTATTAGCACTGATAAGGGAGAGGTTTTAAGCTCAAGATTTTGAAAGTCTAGCACATTTAGCTCATAAAGTATCGGCTCATGAGACACGGTTCCAGGAGGCTAGAAAGTTTGCTAAAAAGGCTAATAATGTAAATAATATCTATAGTTATGATTCTGACTCCGAAAGCGAAGACCCAGAAGTCAATGCAGCCGAGTGGGCCAGGAATAAGAAAACAGTGGTTTGCCAATGGGTTAAGAATTTGGGCAAGGAAGAAAGGTTTGATTTCGACATTACTATGGCTGACATTATATTTGATCTTCTTCTTCAAGAGAAGCAAATTCAATTGCCGATAGGACATGCGATACCATCGGTTGAGGAGTTGAAGAGGAGGAAGTATTGCAAGTGGCATAACACAGGGATCACACAGCACCAATGATTACAAGATCTTCAGACAACAGATTCAATCGGCCATAGAACAAGGAAGGATAAAGTTTGATGAAGCTAAAAGGCCGATGAAGATAGATGGTCATCCTTTTCCGATAAACATGGTTCATACTGGAGCCGACAGAAACCAAGCCAATAGGAACAAATGCCAGGCAAGGAGATTCAAGTCAGCTAGTATGATCAACAACTATCAAAACATACATCAAAGAGAAGAAACGTATCACTATGATAATGAGGATTGTTTCAACCCTCATAGGGGTTGTGAATTCTCGACGGCAAGCTTGGATAAGGATTTATGTCGACTAATGAACTAGAAGAGGTGGATATTTGACCAGCCGATAGACCTAGGCTGACATATATTAGTAAAGGTTTGTATGAAAAATTTAAATGTAAGTTAATAGAACTGTTGAAGGATTACAGAGATTGTTTTGCCTGGGAATACTATGAGATGCCAGGACTTAGCTGATCGATTGTTGAACATCGGCTCCCTATTAAACCTGGCTATCGGCCATACAAGCAGCCCCCAAGGCATTGTAAAGCTGAGATGTATGATGCTATTAAGGCCGAGATTACAAGACTTTATGATGCTAATTTTATTAGACCATGCCGGCATGCTGAGTGGATTTCGAACATAGTACCGGTGATCAAGAAAAATGCCAAGCTTAGAGTTTGCATCGACTTTAGAGATTTGAATAAAGTTACTCCTAAGTATGAATATCCAATGCCGGTTGTCAATCAGTTGGTTGATGCAGCATCTAGACACAAGATCATCAGTTTCATGGATGGCAATGCGGGATATAATCAAATTTTTATAGCCGAAGAAGATATTGATAAGACTGCTTTTCGATGCCCTGGTGCGATCGGCTTGTATGAGTGGGTTGTTATGACTTTTGGGTTAAGGAGTGCTGGCACCGCATACCAAAGAGTAATGAATTATATATCTCATGATCTTACTGGCTTATTGGTTGAGATTTCTATTGATGATGTGGTGGTTAAATCAAAAGAGGTTGATGACCACATAACCGATTTGCGAAGAGTCTTGGAAAGAACAAGAAAATATGGATTAAGGATGAACCCAACCAAGTGTGCTTTTGGTGTATCGGCTGATCAATTCCTTGGGTTTTTAGTCCATGAAAGGGGAATTGAGATACCTCAGAGGAGTATTAATGCTATCAAAGATATAAAACCTCCAGAAGACAAGACAAAATTACAATCGTTGATCGACAAGTTTAATTTTGTAAGGCACTTTATATCTAATTTATCTGGAAGGATAGAGTCGTTTACTCCACTTCTCAGATTGAAGGCCGATCAGGAGTTTATTTGGGGAGGGAAGCAACAGCAAGCTTTGGATAATATAAAGGAATATTTGAGCACTCCTCCGGTCCTTATTCCACCATAGAAAGGGATTCCTTTTAAGTTGTATTTGTTAGCCGATCAGAACACTATCGGCTCTGTCCTCATCCAAGAAGTAGAAGGTAAAAAATGAGTTATATTTTATTTGAGTAGAAAGCTTTTGGATGCAGAGACCAGATATTCACCGATGGTAAAGTTGTCTTTATATTTATACTTTTCTTGTACAAAGTTAAGACATTATTTGTTTACCAATGAATGCACAATAATCTATAAGGCTGATGTAGTACGATATATGCTATCGGCTCCAGTTTTGAAGGGAAGGATTGAGAAGTGGATTTTTGCTTTAACAGAATTTGATCTACGATATGAATCGGCTAAGGCAGTTAAGGGGCAAGCGATAACCGTTTTCATAGTTGAACACTGGGGTAGCTCAATTGAACATGTTGAAATTATGCCTTGAACATTGTTTTTGATGGATCAGTTTGCTCAATTGAACATGTTGAAATTATGCCTTGAACATTTTTGCTTTCACTATTAAACCTTATTCTACTAATAATCAAGCTGAGTATGAGGCAGTTCTAAAAGGTTTACAATTGTTGAAAGTGGTGGAAGCCGATGCTGTTGAGATCATGGGTGATTCGTTATTAGTAGTTAGCCAATTGTCCAGAGAATATGAGTGTAAGCATGATATCTTGACGGTTTACAATGAGAAGTGTTAAGAGTTGATGAAAAATTACAGGATAGTTATTTTGAAGCATATTCCTTGAGAACAAAATGTTGAGACTAATGATTTAGCTCAGGGAGCATCGGGCTAATGAGGTAGAAGTTGCATGCTTGCAAGCCGATGACTGGAGATTTGAGATAATTGAGTATTTAAAGGATCCTTCTAGATCGGCATCCAGGAAATTGAGGTATAAAGCCCTTAAATATGTTTTGTTGGACAGCGTATTGTACTATCGGACTATTCGTGGGGTTCTATTAAGATGTTTGAGTTTAGAAAAAGCAACAGTTGTCATGTGTGAAGTGCATGAGGGGATATGTGGTACTCATCAATCGGCTCATAAGTTGAAGTGGCTGATTAGGAGAGTAGTATATTTTTGGCCGTCAATGCTGGAAGATTGCTTTAGATATTATAAATGATGTCAAGACTGTCAGAAGTTTGGAGCTATTCATAGAGCACCAACATCAGCTATGAAACCAATTATCAAACCATGGCTGTTCAGAGGTTGGGGAATCGATATGATCGGCCAGATCAATTCACCATTAAGTAAAGGTCATAAGTTTATATTGGTTGCTACCGATTATTTTACTAAGTGGGTTGAAGCTATTCCTCTCAAGAAAGTTGATACTAAAGATGCAATAAAGTTTATTAAGAAACATATCATATATAGAATTGGTTTGCCACGGACAATTACAACTGATCAGGGATCTATATTTGTGTCCGATGAGTTTGTTCAGTTTGCTGATAGCATGGGGATTAAGTTGTTGAATTCCTCACCATACTATGCACATGCTAATGTGTAGGCTGAGGCATCTAACAAGAGTTTGATCAAGTTAGTTAAGAGAAAGATTACTGAATATCCCAAGAAATGGCATACTATCTTAGCTGAGGCATTATGGTCCTATCGGATGGCTTAACATGGTGCTATTCAAGTTTCACCATATCAGTTGGTTTATGGTCATGAAGTTGTATTATCATGGGAAACTAACATCGGTTCAAGAAGGATTTCTTTACAAGATGAATTGGTAGCCGATGATTACCATAATTTAATGATAATTTGATGGTTGATGAGTCAGAAGAATTGGTTCAATCTAGATTGCGTGCTCTTGAGAAGGTTATACGAGATAAAGAGAGGGTTGCTAGGCATTATAATAATAAGGTTTTACCAAAATCTTTTGAGGAGGAGGAACTTGTGTGGAAATTGGTCGTGCCGATAGGAACAAGAGATAATAAATTTGGAAAGTGGTCACCGAATCGAGAAGGACCTTTTCGGATTCATAAGTGTGTTTCCAAAGGAGCTTATATGTTAAAAGTACTTGATGAAGAAGTTTTTGGGAGAGCTCTTAATGGAAAATATTTGAAGAAGTATTATCCAAGTGTTTGGATTGGTTCATAATCGGCTAAGTTATGCCGCTGTATGGTTGACAGCCGATGTTGTTTACATCGCCTTTAGATGGCCGATATTTCTTATCGCCCTTAGACAATATGTAAGTTTACAGTATGATGTTTCCTACTACAAACTTGGGGGGCATGGAGATAAAATTTGGGGATTTTAAAATAAATTTGAAGGTTGATGCATTGATATAAGCTTAAATCGGCTCGATTGCCGATAGCAGTATTTACATAAGTAAGAATCGGCTGAATGGCCAATGGCAGTATGGTTACATCAAAAAAAAAATTTGCAAGTGTCAAAGATTGTTTAAGCTTATTACAATCAAGACAGATATTTTGGGATGACTGATATTGCGCGCTGTCTAATTTGCTCTACTTCATCTATCGCTTGAGCATCGGCTGCATCTATCGTAGGAATTGGCTTGTGGGCTTTGCTCAGGGAAGAGAGATGCTTCATAGAATTCTTCAACTTGGAATTTTGAGCTTCAATGGCTTTGGTCAGATCGGCTAACTTTTGCTCTTCAGAAGCTATCTTAGACCTGCACTCATTAAGTTGTGCTAATAGATCGGCTTCCTTTTTCTTCGGTCTGTCAATGTTTAGTTGCGTTGAATTTGGACCATCTTCCAGTTCATCCATTTTTGTCTTCTCATCGTTTACTTGCTATCGGCTGTTTTGTATGGTAGTCTCAAGAGAAGAACGTTCAAGCCGATCAGCAATCCTTTATCTAGCTCTCTCAAGTTTGAAGCGATGTTGTTCAAGGAAGACTGCTGGAGATACCATGTCAACAAGCCCATTAGGGATTTGATCTTGGATGTCTTGGAATCTTGCCCTGATTGGTCCGCAATCTGCAGCTAGTGCATCCAAAGAAGCCCCTAGTCGATCAGAAATATCTGCTAGCTTGGTCTTGAGATCTTCGGATAGTGGAGATTGGGCTTTGCTTGTTGTATCCTCTTCTTCCTCATCTAGAAATTGCTTTATATCAAAAGAGAACATATCGGCTAAGAGCTGAAGATGAAGAAGGATGTTATGAGTAATGGTTTCGGTTAAGCCGATGTATGAGGGTTTGGTATAGACTTACAGGAACATGAGGAGTTGGGGTCACAATGATTGCTTCATCATTATGATGGCTTGCTCCAGCCGATGGGTTGTGTTCACTTGAACGTTGCTGAGGAGGTGATGGAGGCTGTGGAGGCTGAAATAATAAGTGTTATTTAGTATCGGCTAAAGAAAATTGAAATTAGAATTGGTAAAGAAATTACTGATGCCCGTGGCAGAGTTGGTTTTTCCTGGCAGCCACTTGTTTCTTCTTCAGCTGAAAGATATAATTGAGTTATAAAGCATGGTTTGTAAAAGAAGATGAAGGTTTTTGAAAGATGTATACCTGTGCCTTTCGAGGATGGCGTTTTAGAGGACTTGGAGTTTTGATTGGGCTTGATTGGACAGCTGGTGGAGTATCGGCTCTGGAAGTTGTAGCTTCTACTGTCTCACTAATTTGGGCTACTGCTTCATTTATGGCTTCCTCCATTTTGATTTCTTTCAAGTATTCTTCCACTTCTTGGTCCAAGGGAGGATTCTCATCGGCTGATTTCTTTGGTCTCTTGGTGGGTTTTTTCTGAGTAATGGATGGCTTGATGGCAACTTGCTTAGTTCTTTTCCGCTTCTCACTAGCTGGTATTGGCTCTCTGATTTGGCATGAAGTAGGGTAGCCACCCTAGGAGCATTGTAGCCGATGACAGAAGGAGCTGGGCCACAACTGTTTGGAAGCTTTGCAGCAGCATATTCGATCGGCTGGCCACTTCGGCTGATAAGAGGAGGGGGTGACTCAGATATCTGCAAGAGTAGAAGAAGGATTAGTAAATATCAGAAGGTTGTTAAGACATAATAAAAGAGATGAGAGAAGATAACTTGAGGAATCAGGTCAGGTGATATTCTTATTAGGTATGTCTGAACCGATAGATGGAATATGTGTGTTTTCCATTCGAACCACCATCTATCAAAAAGGATACTTCTCATCAAGATGATATTAAATCTTTCAATGCTAACAAGAGGAGGGCCAGGTATGTTAAGAAGCTTCTCCATCATCAAAGCAGATACAATTTCTCCCCTGGTCTGAATCCTGTCAGAAAAGTACAAGCCGTCCCATACCAAGTTGGCGTGCAACAACTATTGGATGATAGAATTCATATGATGGCTGTACATTCCTGCCTTGAGATATGCCTGTAGGGAGGATACAGGGGGAAATTGTTGCAGTCAGGACCTCTCTTGGTTTCTCAAATCTTTCATCATTGATCTCATCTATTCTGAAATCGGCCGGCAGTTTGTAGTGAGAGAAGGATTCATAAGCAAACTAAATTCTGTTATCTCTAGGAAATCCATCATGAAAGTTTCCAAACCAATTCTGGAAATGCTCAGCCGATGGCCCTGGACCAGCATAACTAGTAGCTACCTCTCCAAAAGATATACATCTGTGTGTTGACTTGGAGTCGTCATCATCATCCTTTGGATTGGCCAAGGAGGGAAATTCAGCTTCATGAAGTGGGCAGGTAAAGCCAAAATTGCACAAACCACTAGGGGCCACCTGTGCTAACGTATAAGTCCATGATGAGATTAGCCGATGACAGGCACAAGGTTTGGTAAACTACACCTGGCAGATATTTGCCCAAAAGAAATTGCCTCTTTGAGACTGTGGCTTTGGCTAAGTGTTGCCACTTGGCTGTTCGACCACATGTGGAGCCGTAGAAGAGAAATTTATCTAACCACATGAGAAGAAAAGCGGTATGCTCTTTGGCCGATACTAGACCTGTTCCCATGTTCTCAGAGATGAACCCTGACCACCCTCTTCAAGCTAATGGGATTGGCCGATGTGGTGATATCTAGACCAGTGATCATGATGATGTCAAGCAAGGTGGGGGTCATCGATGCATGGTTAAACATAAAAGGATTGAGAGTATCGGACCAGAATTATGCGGTAGGCGATAGTATTGGTTCGTCCTTCTTCATATCGGCTATTGACAGAGATAAGCACTGGGCTATTCCCATCTCATCCCAATGATCCGGTTTACTCGCGGCTATTCTCTTATACCAATTAGTGCATCCATTGGGATGGCCAAGACCTGAAGGTGGCGAACCAATGAGACAGGATTGGGTTTGTCTGCCTAAATGGGATTCTCTCTGTTTCTGCGTTGATTAAAGTAGTTGGATCTGTATCGCCTAACGGACCCAGGAAGAAGTGATTGGGATCTTTCAGGCTTGGGATGGCTGTTTGGTGTGCTAGATGCTACAGATTGGAAAAGAGAAGATTGAGAATAGGAAGAAGGCGAGAAAGCGGAAAACAAGTTTTGAGCCGATGGAACGTACCTCAGGAAATTCCGTGATTAGAGCGCTTGATGGTCTCAATGAAGACGCCATTGGTTTGCGAGGGATCGTTGCCGGAGGTGATGTTCGCCGAGCTGGTCACCAAAGGGATCGAGAAAAATCGCCGGAGTTGGTCAGGAAGGCTTGGTAGCTTGAGCGGTGAAAACGGAGTTAACGCAGTGAAATTTCCAGAAAGTCGGTTGCTATTTATGAAAGTAGGTGCGTAATGGTCGGAAGGGATAACCCTAGATTCTTACAGGATCAACGAGATAATTCGGTTACATTATATAATACTTCGGAATTAGGGGGCATGTGTTAACGATGAAATTTTGCAAGCATCTGAATCGGAAACAGGATCCAATTCGAAGCGGATTTGAAGATATGCGGGATTCTCAGAAACAGAGTGCGCATCGGCTGGAAGACTGTATCGGTCGATACCGAGTTTAATATGGATAGCCGATATAGTCGATATTGATTACATGATCAATGTTGGGTTCGAGACAAGAGTGACAATGATGTTTTCAGGCAAGGATGGAGTCCAAGATTGGCAATTGTATCTATTAATTAGGATTTTATGTAATTTCCATATTGATATTTTCGGTAAGAGTTCGTCTAAGGGACTTGTTTGTTAGTTGGAGTTGAATTAGGACGATACGAGTTGTGTCCATCACGGACAAGTTTGTATATTCGAGTATATATATAAGCCCAAGATCTTGTGAATAATTAACATCAACTCAATCAATTTCGGCGCATGGCCAACCTTTTTCGTTACTTTGTTTCGACGAGTTCTTGCTTTCGAGTCGAGCTGCATCGGTTTCGATCTTTAGCGAAGAGGTAAAACTTGTTATGGTGGTTTTCATTATCGTAATTAGTGCTTACATCTTTATGACACTCTAATTCTATCTTGTGACTCACCGAGTTATCATATATATTATATAATTTAGATTGACAATGCTTTCTACTTGCATCGGCCGATCTCTATCAAGGGTTTTGTCGAAAAAGGCTAGACTGACTTGTTGGTTTGAATTATATAATATATCCACCATCCTGAAAAGGCAACCATCGGCTTGATTGTCTAGATATTATGATTATTCTCATACTTAATGCTGCATTAGTTAAGTTTGATCTATTAAGTCGTGCTTAGAATCATGATCTCTAGCCTGCTTTATGGTTGTTAATAAGGATAGTCTCGGGGTTTCAGCCGATCTTATCTGATATAGCTGTTTTACATAGTTTCGTGCTTTGTTTAATATGCTATATATGCCCCTTGTATCAGGATCTAATCTAATATAAATATACCAGACTTACCGTCAATATAATGGACGATAGTTAGGTATATTTATTGCAAGAGAATATCCTTGTATAAGGTCGTATCGGAGCTATAGCCGACACATAATTAAATTTGGGCATCGGCTATGATATGAATACATATAATTGTTATTTCATGTTATTTTAGACTTGGGCAATTTATGCTGTCTCGGTTAAGTTTGATCTATCCCAATTGCTGATTTCTAAAGTGATATTGATTTACAGATTATATAATATTGATATTTACAGCCGATGGATCAAGTTTAGGGTTGATTCATCATCGAATATGCCTTACAGCCGATTCACACTTTACAGCATCGGCTAGGTTACATCACAATGTGACATCGGCTTTCTAGCTGATCGATTATCGTTTACTAATAAAATTTGCATGTTTCATTTTGCTGATTGCATGATCAAATCAACTGTCACGTCTCTGCACCCGAAAGCAAGTTTTGGATCTGCACTGGAGTTAAGCAGATCTCCCAGGCCAGTGTGTGTTTTTTGCATCAACAGTTTGCCAAAACTCTAGATTGATTAAATAATGCGCGATTAACTGCTTCATCAACCTTATCTTGAAGTTTTTCAATCATCGGCTCTGGAAGTTGAGTCTGCTGAATCGACCCCTGCTAGGTCATGACGAAATACTGAAGATAATGCTTTTGAAAATCAGCCTTATGTTGCTCCATCCGTTGCCTCTGTTCCTCCGCCAAATTCTCCATTGTGACCAAGATCTTACTGTCGACTTCTTCAGACATGTAGGTATAAAATTTGTGTTCCACTAGGCGTGCTAAATTGTGTTGATGTGAAAACATGACGGCCAAGGAGATTTGCTTAACTCCAGTGCAGGTCCCGAACTTTGATAGGACGCGGGTGTGCCCGTCAGTTTGATCCTGCAACTGACAAGATATATAAATGGAAGATCAAAGAATCGATCGGCTAACAAACCGATGTAATGATGTTAGCCGATGTTGATAGGGTTTTAAACTATCGGCTATATGGCTAATGTAGATTTTGTTAGTTGGATAAATGATGCTATAAATAAGATTGAAGAAATTGAGCAATCAATCCAATCGGCCGATGATAATATGATGAAGTAAGTGTCCAATGAACCAATCGACCGATATTGAAATAAAATATTGAATGTAGGATCGATGATTAAAACCCGATGTAAAAATAACTTATCGGCTAGCACTCTGATAAAACATTACTATGAACCTGTCGTCTTAACAAGATTCATATTATCAACGATAATCTAGTAGGTAGAACCTAACCAACATAGCACGAGATTGTACATGATAATCTAATATTTGATGAGCCGATAGATCTGTCTAATGTGATGGATATAGCAAATGTATTTAAAACAACATTGTGATTGTAGAGATATATCGGCTAAGACAGAAGATCAGACCTAACCGAGACAGTCCCAACTAAACCGATGCATACCTAAACACAATGCAATTTAAAATAGAATTGAAATATCAGGTACGCAAATATATCAACCGAACCAGAGCCATCCAAGAGATCAAAGCGATACACCCTAATGTGGACAAGGGTTCCCGATCTTCCGAAAGGTTCTGATAATCAACGATTTGGTGGGGACGCGACACAAATCGATCCGGCTTCTTGAACGAGCACATTCCTGAAACCCCACAATCGTAGCACCACGTCTCCTCTGATCATCAACCGTGCCAAAACCCGGTTGACCTCGCCAAGAAGGCTAATCCCTGCTTGCAAAATCAAAGAACACGAACAAGAACAAGAAGATTGCAACCAAAATTGCAGATGAATGATTAAGCTCACAAGTTGGGGTCTTACAAACCGATCTAAGCAAAACCCAAAAACTAAAGATGGCGACGGCTACTAATATATGGAGTTTAGGGTCGTGCAAGCACCCCTTGACGTAACCCTAATGGGCTCCAACACGATACACGGCCCAAAGGCCCAAATACGGTGTCGCAGCGCCGGAACAGTTTCTGAAAGTCAATTTGTTCGGTCAATTCCCGATGAGTCGTATAGAATTTGTACATGGAACCAGAACCATTGGAAAGGTTATATTCTTAGCTTTCCATCCATATAAAGAACGCCCCAATCCGAGCAAGTATGCAACCTAGGCGCCCGTTTTAATGCAGACTGGTCCTGCACTCCAAAACAGACTCGAAGTCGACTTGGTTTGGGCCTCCACCTTGACTTGAACGTCCTCGCTGACCCTCCACGACTCTAAGTCCTTCTCTAAGTGTTTCCTTGTCTTCTCCATTATTCCTAATCATAATATAATCATTAGGTAGCAATTTATTCTCAAAATCATATAAAGAAAAACTTAGGAACGAACTCACCTCTAAATTCAATTGTCGTGCGCGAGCTCTTGTGATTGGACCTTGAATGACCAATGGAGGATTGTTGTATATATCCGAAGGAATGATGTCCACATCATCCTCCCCCTCTTGAATTGAAGTTGTCATCGACTCAAGCTCATCTTCTTCTCCCAAGTATGGCTTCAAATCTGAAATGTTAAACGTGGGACTAACCCCAAACTCGGAAGGCAACTCAAGTTTATATGCATTATCATTAATCTTCTCAACAATTTTGAAAGGACCATCAGCTCTAGGCATCAACTTAGACTTTCGCAATTCTGGAAATCTATCATTTTGCAAGTGCAACCAAACTAAATCACCCGGTTCAAGCTTCACTTCTTGCCTACCTTTGCTACCAGCAATTCTATACTTTTCATTCATCTTTTCAATGTTGTGCTTAGTTGTCTCATGCGTTTTCAAAATAAAATCAGCACGTCTATTAGCATCACTGTGAACCCTCTCACTAGTAGGTAAAGGCAAAATATCAATAGGAGCACAGGGGTTGAAACCATACACTACCTGAAAAGGACTTACCTTGGTAGTAGAATGTGTTGCCCGATTATATGCAAATTCCACATATGGCAAACATTCCTCCCACATATTCAATGTTTTCTTCAAAATAGCCCTCACCATTGTACCCAAAGTGCGGTTGACTACCTCCGTTTGTCCATCTGTTTTTGGGTGACATGTAGTAGAAAACAATAACTTTGTACCCAACTTGTTCCATAGCGTGCACCAAAAATGACTAAGGAATTTTGCATCACGATCTGAAACAATAGTAGAAGGCATACCATGCAAACGAACAATCTCATGGAAAAAGAGGTCAGCAATATGAATAGCATCATCACTTTTATGATATGGTATGAAGTGTGCCATCTTAGAAAATCAATCAACCACAACAAAAATACTATTCCTCCCCCTCTTAGTCCTAGGCAGTCCCAAAACAAAGTCCATAGAAATATTTGCCCAAGGAATAGAAGGAACAGGAAGAGGCATATATAAACCATGTGGATTCAAACGAGACTTAGCTTACAAGTGGTGCAGCGTGCCACAAACCTCTCAACATCTCTCCTCATCTTTGGCCAAAAGAAATGTGAAACCAAAACATCCTCCGTCTTCTTAGCTCCAAAATGTCCCATCAATCCTCCTCCATGCGCTTCCTGTATCAACAAAAGACGAACGGACCCAACTGGAACGCATAGACGGCTAGCTCGAAACACAAATCCATCATTGATCACAAATTTATTCCAAGTGCGTCCCTCTTTACAATTCAACATCACTTCTTTAAACTCAGGATCAAGCGCATATTGTTGTTTAATAGATTGAAGTCCAAAAATCCGACAATCAAGTTGAGACAACAAAGTATAACGTCTAGACAAAGCATCAGCAATCACATTATCCTTCCCTTTCTTGTGTTTGATGACATAAGGAAAAGATTCAATAAACTCAACCCATTTAGCATGTCTACGATTCAAATTATTTTGAGAACGAAGATACTTAAGCAATTCATGATCAGATGAATAATAAATTCTTTAGGCCACAAATAATGACGCCCGTCTCTAAAGAACGTACAAGAGCATACAATTCCTTATCATACGTGGAATAATTCAAAACAGACCCATGCAACTTCTCGCTAAAGTATGCAACAGGTTTATCATCTTGCATCAAAACACCTCCTATGCCAACTCCACTAGCATCACATTCTAACTAAAAAGTCTTAAGTTCGGAAGTTGGAGCAAAGGTGTGTGTGTAAGCTTGTCCTTCAAAGTGACAAAAGACTCCTCCTGTGTTTTCCCCAATGAAAGACCACCCCTTTCTTCATCAACTCATTCAAGGGAGCAGCAAAGGTGCTGAAATCTTTGACGAAACGGCGATAGAATCCTGCAAGACCAAGAAAACTTCTCACCTGTGTGATGGTTTGGGGAACCGGCCAACTCTTAATGGCTTCAATTTTTGTCTCATCCACCTCAATTCCCTGTGGAGTAACAACATAGCCAAGAAAAGAGACTCGTTCCGTGCAAAACATGCACTTATCAAGGTTAGCAAACAAACGTGCATCACGTAAGGCATGAAAAACAGCACGTAAATGATCCAAGTGCTCATCCAAAGACTTGTTGTAAATCAAGATGTCATCAAAGTAGACTACCACAAATCGTCCAATAAAAGGCCTTAAAACCTCATTCATTAAGCGCATGAAAATACTAGGGTCATTAGTCAAACCAAAAGGCATTACTAACCACTCATACAATCCAAATTTGGTTTTGAAAGCTGTTTTTCATTCATCTCCAAGTTTCATTCTAATTTGGTGGTATCCACTACGCAAGTCAATCTTTGTGAAAATTATTGAACCACACAACTCATCAAGCATGTCGTCTAACCGAGGAATAGGATGACGATACCGAATAGTAATATTATTAATGGCTCTACAATCAACACACATTCGCCAAGACCCATCTTTCTTAGGAACCAAAATACAGGCACCGCACAAGGACTAAGGCTTCCACGTACATACCTGCGGTCCAAAAGATCTTGGACTTGCCTCTCAATTTCCTTAGTCTCCTCGGGATTGGTTCAATAAGCAGCATGGTTTGGCAATGTTACTCCTGGGATCAAATCAATTTGGTGCTCTATCCCTCTCATAGGTGGCAATCCCAGGGGGTATCTCAGCTGGAAAAACATCCTCATACTCCTGCAAAAGGTTAGTGATAGCAGGAGGTATCGAGCTAGCAATATCATCAAGAGAAAACAAAACTTGTTTGCATATCAAGGAATAGCAAATATCATCAGCAGAAATTTCAACAGTGTCACATTTTGTTGCAAGCATAACACCACCCTTCAATTTAACTCCCTCGGCCTTAGAACTAGGTGAAGGCTTATCCTTTTCAGGTGGAAAAACAGATTTAGCAATTTACTGATTTTTAGATTCATTAAGTTTCAAACTAGCAGCTTGTTCTTTATCAGCTTCTACAATTTCAACAGGGTTAATGAAACTCTGCAAGTTTCATTCTAATTTGGTGGTATCCACTACGCAAGTCAATCTTTGTGAAAATTATTGAACCACACAACTCATCAAGCATGTCGTCTAACCGAGGAATAGGATGACGATACCGAATAGTAATATTATTAATGGCTCTACAATCAACACACATTCGCCAAGACCCATCTTTCTTAGGAACCAAAATACAGGCACCGCACAAGGACTAAGGCTTCCACGTACATACCTGCGGTCCAAAAGATCTTGGACTTGCCTCTCAATTTCCTTAGTCTCCTCGGGATTGGTTCAATAAGCAGCATGGTTTGGCAATGTTACTCCTGGGATCAAATCAATTTGGTGCTCTATCCCTCTCATAGGTGGCAATCCCAGGGGGTATCTCAGCTGGAAAAACATCCTCATACTCCTGCAAAAGGTTAGTGATAGCAGGAGGTATCGAGCTAGCAATATCATCAAGAGAAAACAAAACTTGTTTGCATATCAAGGAATAGCAAATATCATCAGCAGAAATTTCAACAGTGTCACATTTTGTTGCAAGCATAACACCACCCTTCAATTTAACTCCCTCGGCCTTAGAACTAGGTGAAGGCTTATCCTTTTCAGGTGGAAAAACAGATTTAGCAATTTACTGATTTTTAGATTCATTAAGTTTCAAACTAGCAGCTTGTTCTTTATCAGCTTCTACAATTTCAACAGGGGTTAATGGAACCAAAGTAATTTTCTTTCCTTTATGCACAAAACTGTATCTATTACTTCTACCATGGTGTGTAGCATCATTATCATGTTACCTTTGCTTTTCCGGAATCATTTAACCACTTAATATGGTATGGATGTGGGTGTGGGCGTGTGTCAAGCCAAGCTTCTTGACCAAGTCAGAACTCACCAAATTATTGCAGCTACCTCCATTAATGATCACACGTGCACGATGATTGTTGATGACGAAGAAAATCTGGAATAAATTGTGGCGTTGCAACCTTTCAGATTGCTGTACCTACGTGCTAAGCACCCGCTGTACAATAATGTTCATGTAGGCCGCTATGTCCTCACGCCCAAAGAATTCACCATCCTCAGCATCAACTCCTTCCTCCTCGTCTTCTTCATCATCCTCAACATAAGTGTTGATATAGCCACCTTCTATGGCAATGTATGCCCGTCGACTAGGACAATCTTTCTGCACATGGCCAAATCCATGGCAGCGGTGGCACTGAATGTTTGGAGTGCGTCCCGTCGAAGCGACGGATGAAGAACTCTTAGCGGGTACCTGCGAAGGACTTTTACCTGAATCTACTGGTCGTGGTGAAGGTGGTTTTGGCACTGCAGAAACTCCGGATGCAGCTGGTCGCTTGTTCGCTGGACGGGGTGTCCGGAAAGAGGTAGCCTTGGTCAGCCCCGAAGGTGGCGTTGTGCGCGGATTGTACGTACTTGCCTTGTTCTTGCCCTGTTGATCACGATCCTGCAATTCCTTCACTGCAAGCATAGCAAACTAAAACAACTGGTTGATAGTGTTAAATTCCTTATAATCAACAATGTTCTGGATTTCAACCCTCAAACCCGAATAAAAACGACAAATGGCATCCTCGGTCCCCTCCACAATGCTACAGCGCATTAATCCCTTTTGTAGCTCACCATAGTAATCCTGTAAGATTTATGCCCTTGTTCTAAACGCATCAGTTTCTTTCGTAACTCTCTATGATAGGATGGAGGAACAAATCTATCGCGCATAGCTACTTTAAGTTCTTCCCAAGTAGTGGGTAGAACACCCTCAGCAACTAACCCAGTCCAGCAAATGATAGCAAAATCTTTAAACTCACTACTGGCTTGTCGAACTCTATGTTGCTCAGGCACAAGATGGGCACTAAATTTTTGCTCTACTGTCATCTCCCAATCAAGGTATTTCTCAGCATCATAATAACCCGAAAAGGTAGTGTCGAAACTAGATTTCGGTAATAGAAAAAGGGGGTGGCTATCAAGCTAGAAAAGTAGATGGGTTATGAGACAAAGGATTTAGACAGGTTCAGGCCTTCACGAAGAAGTAATACCCTACTCCTGTTTCGGGGTTTTTGCCTCCGAGTTGTGTATTGATCTTACAAAAAGCTTATGTCCCCAAGGGACCCCCTATCCTCCTTACATACCCGGAAGATAGAGGTTTACAAGATAAGATCCAGTCCGACACGGTTTAGATCTTTCATAATCAGTATACAATCTTACCATACTAGATATCCGGGTTCTAACTTGTCATACAAGACAATACCTTACCCGAATCCTAATACACATCATATTCTATTTACATATTATACCCCTATTACCAGTTGGATATTCTATATCTGTGGGTATATGGGTACCATAATGTCCAAAGTAGCCCCTGAGACCTTTACAGTTGACGAGACAATCTTCACTCAAATAACAAATCATCATCTTCAAGTACTTCAATTATCTCTGCCATGATCTCCTAAGCACCAAATCCAAAATCACGCGACTGTGAAGGGCTAAAAGTTTCAAAAAAATATTTCCAGGTGCATCGACTAGATGCACCTAATTAGGTGTAGCCCCCGACTATGTGCTTAGTTGGAAAAACTAAACATATAGTCAGAAATAAAAACATACCACCAAATGGTTTATTAGCCACCTAAGCAGCAAAAAATAATAAATAATCCTTCATCTGGAAAATATAAAGCATATGTGATATATAATCCGAGTAAATAAATCTCATAAAGGATTTACCAACTGCTCAAAATGACCATAATATATCATCTGCCTAAGCCAGAATATAGGTCAAAGAATATTCACTTACGTGAGAAGTTGCACACTGACGTGCACATTTTTAAAGAAAATATGGCATATATGGTAGAAATCTTTAACAAGATTCTCCAATCACCCTTTTAAAAACCAAAGTAATAATACCTAGTTAATTTAATATGCTCACTGACGTGATAACATGTGCATTTGTTGCTCCCCGAAGAGATTAAATCGCAACATCACAAAAAATTACTGATATACTCTTCCCTGCTCATCACATGGAAGAATTTAAGCCCCCAAGGACATATATCAGACTTTCCTAAAACAATGGCAACAGTCAATCCCAAAATCACGGCCCATTTAGCGCTTGAAACACTATCCAGCCGTTATAGAAACCGCTGCTTCACCTTCTTCGTCTTCTCCGCTCAAATTTCCCCAAACCGCGCACACTATCAAGCAAGTTAGGGTTTCCGATCCACATCCACTTAAGCTCCAATCCTCGATCCCTCGCATCAAACTTTCTCGCGATTCACCTCCAGCACAAACTCCCCTTCATCACTTCCCCAAAAACCCTAACATTCTGTCCAGATCTACACCATACTCATGGCCGAAGAGAGAGAAATCCCCTTTGAACAGTGGGC
The DNA here is from genome assembly GCA_000573905.2 of Oryza punctata. Lineage (NCBI taxonomy): Eukaryota > Viridiplantae > Streptophyta > Magnoliopsida > Poales > Poaceae > Oryza > Oryza punctata. The sequence continues at coordinate 11,040,402 of CM002497.2, forward strand.
TAGGTCCGATGTGAAGGAGTCAACTCTACTGGAAATGGTGAAAGATGGAGTCCTGCCCGCAAAAGAGATCATTGGATGGTGCCCGGCATACGGCGAGGAATTTCCAACCCCCGACACCGGCGAAATCGTGGTATTCACTTCGTTCTTCTACTCTGGCTTTGCTCTTCCAGCATCCTCTTTCTTCCGTGGCCTCCTTGCATTTTACAAAATCCAAATCTACCACTTGAATCCCAATTCTATTCTCCACATTGCCAATTTTATCCACCTTTGCGAAGCCTTTCTTGGTATCCAGCCGCATTTTGCTTTATTCCGCCGCATCTTCTACCTCAAACCCCAGCCCGACAAAAACAATCCTTGTGTAGTCGGCGGGTCCGGGTTCCAGCTGCGTGGAACTCTGACACAAAAATACTTCTCCCTTCCCTTCAAAACCTCCAACAAAGGATGGCACTCGAATTGGTTTTACATTTCAAATCCTTCCCCCAGTCTTCCTGAGTTCGTCGGTCTTCCACCCATCCCCCAGGAAAACTGGAAAAATTTCCCAGACAGCACTGAGTTGGCTCAAGCCAATGAATTGCTTCTCCAACTGGTTGAAATCAAACAACAGGGCTTGCAAGGAGAACAAATCACTCGGCACTTCATCAAGTGCCGACTGGCCCCAATCAAGGAGAGGAGTAAGCCGGCTTACGAGTATGAGGGCCAATCGGATCCCAACCGCGAAGACCCGGACTCTATTGATTACAAAATCATGTGCAACCGGATGTACAAGATGTTTTCTTCTGGGATTGCGATCGACAACAGCCACAAGCTGCCGATCACTCCATATGGCCTAGCTCGGCCTCCTCCTGAGGTAAAAATCCGCCACTTGGTTATTTGTCTATTTCCAGTTTGTCTATTACTTTATCTTTATTGACTTGATCCTACTGAATAGGATTATAAACGATTCTCTTCAAACCCTCCAACTCCTGCCCGTAAGGAATCTGTCCCGAAAAATCCTCTTCCGACTGGTGGTCCGAAGATAAACCCAGTCGAGAAAAACAAAGAGACTATTCAAAAGGACATCCCCAAGCAAAAGCTAAAGAAGAGGAAACTCGCTATCAGCGATTCCGATGATGAACAAACCGAGCCGCAAGCGAGCGACAAGCCGGCTCAAGCTAAATCCCCAGCTAGTCGACCTGCGCCCAAAATCCGGAGATCAACAAGGTAACATTCTTGCCATAGTATCATCATTGCTGACTTCTTGTAAAATACTCATATAGTTTGAATCTGTCAATCTCCAGGAAACCCCAAGATATTGATTTGGGTAAAAAGCGTGATGTGCCTCCTGTTCCAGTCGAACCACACCGAGAACCCCGAGTTTTTAGTCAGTCGGGGAAGCTTATAGAAGACGCGGAACTCCAGCCCCCGACTAACAACCAGTCGGAGCAAGATCCCAGCGTGCCTGAAACTGCAGCTCCAGCTGAAAATCAACAAGGAGACGATGACATCCCGACTGATGCACCTACTGCGCCTGCCGATCCAGCCGAAGCAATTCTCAAGAATCCCGACCAAGGTCCGGTTGCGACAGAAGCAGATGCGGTGGCTGATCCAGTCGGGGAACCAAACCAGGCTCCAAAAAAGAGCTCCAAAATTATCTCTGGTATGTTGCACGGCTGTATTCAGACTTGATCCATCTGTCATATAGCTTATTTTTATTAATCTGTAAATTAGGCCCACTGACTGATGACAAAGAGGAAGAAATTCCAAGGATTGAAGCTGCCGAAGACTCCCTTCCTCCAATCAAACTTCTATGGAGAGATAAAGATGGCACTCCTCAAGGCATCATCGTCAGTCGTCAGGGTGAGAACGAGGAGCTCAAATTATTGAAGAAACATCTGACCGAGTCCACCCGTCTCATGAATGTGAGTATAAATTGCACTCTTTTGCCTTATTCACAACGTATTGCTTATGTGGCATATTATCCAGAGAATCCATAAGAGGAATGAGGTGAAAACAGACGCCTTAGAAAAACTTGTGCCACACCTTGAGAACCTTAAACAAGTTCAAGCAGAGCTGGCCAAGACGCGTGAAGATGCTCAAGCTAAGGAGCAGAAATTGAAAAGTCAGATCAATGAGCTAATGGAAGCCAGCTTCAACCACAGGGGCACCATCGGAGGTATGAACCCTTCCATTGTATTTTGCTGTGAATCCACGCTATAGACTTGACCAAATTGCTTTTAATCCCTCAGCTCAAGCCTCAATGATAGAATCCCTGATGGCCCGAGTTAAAGAACTCGAGAAAACCAATACTCAGCTAGAAACCGGCAAGCTTGAAGCTGAAGCTGCCCTCGCAGGTAAGATAACAGCTTTGAAAATTTATTTAGAATAATGCCGTATCACTTAAAAGTCAAGACTCGTGCCCAATTTGAAGTGTTCGCCGAGAAGGTTAAAAAGGCTAAAACCGTTAGAGACGATATCGCCAATGCTGCTGCCCCAGTGCTAAACGCAATCTTCCAGAACGGACTCGGGAGCAGCGAAAAAGACGCAGTCCAAATCTTTGAAGGCCTCCGTACTGCTCCGACAAAATACTTCAATAATATCAAGGATGCTACGATGATGGGTGCCAGTCAAGCCATGGCAATTCTGAAGTCCTTATACCCCCAAATAGAGATCGATGCAGTCGGGGACGGATTTGCAGACGGAATATCTGACGAGCAGGCCATCGAATTGATCAACCAAGCTCAGAACTTGGCCGAAAAGCTCGCAGTAGATGTATTAGAGAATTTCCAATCCTGAATGTTGTAGGTGCTCTTGTTTGAAACATTGTACAGTATTCTTAAGCAATGTATGATGACTTATTTATGCCATGAAATAGACTAAGGACCCAGTTTCAAATTTCTTAAAATTTTTGTCTGATTGGTTCAAGCCTAGAACTTGTTGCAATCATCGAAAAATTTTTAGTCCTTCTCTGCTAGACCTAAGTCTAAACAGGGCCAATGACAAGTCATAAACAAAACAAAAGAAATACTATATTATTATATGTAGCCCCCGACTAACCACTCGGCCAACATAGGTGAGTGGGTAGTCTAAGGGAGAGATGTACAAAGAATAGCTCTTAAGCATAAAATCTTCGAAGATGCTCTATATTCCACGAGTTATCCACCAAAGTTCCATCTTCACGCTTGAGTCGGTAGGCTCCCGGGCGAGTAACTTCTGCTATTATAAACGGCCCTTCCCATAGGGGTGATAGTTTGTGCCGGTCTTTAGTCGTTTGAATCTTCGGTAGAACCATGTCACCAACTATGAAAGCGCGTGATTTGACATTGCGATTGTGGTAACGTCGTAAGCCTTGTAAATATCTGGCCGACTGGATTAGCGCCGCTTCTCTTGCTTCTTCCAGTCGGGTGAGATCATCGATTCTGTCGGTGTCGTGACGTTCTTCATTGAAATTGCGGACTCGCAAGGATTCGAACTCCATCTCACTCGGCAACATGGCTTCTGCACCGTATACCAAGAAGAAAGGTGACTGGCCCGTAGCCCGACTCGGGGTTGTGCGTAGCGACCATAAAACTGAAGGTAACTCTTCTGTCCACCGGCTGGCATACGGGCGTAGTCTGTCAAAAACTCGAGCCTTAATTCCTTGGAGTACCATGCCATTTGCGCGCTCAACCTGGCCATTGCTCATTGGGTGAGCGACTGAGGCATAGCAAATCTTGATACCAAAGTCTTCGCAGAAATCTTTGAAAACGCCACCAGTAAATTGTCTGCCATAGTCAGTGATAATCCCGTTCGGCACGCCGAAACGGTGAACAATATTGATGAAGAAGTCGCGCGCCTTGTCCGCAGTGATAGTTGCCACCGGTTTTGCCTCAATCCATTTGGAGAATTTATCCACAGCGACAAAAAGATGAGTATATCCGCCTTGCGCTCTCTTGAACGGGCCCACCATGTCCAGTCCCCAAACCGCGAAAGGCCAAGAAAGGTGAATAGTTTGTAGCTCCTGTGCTGGCAAGTGGGTTTGTTTCGCAAAGAATTGACAACCTTCACATGTGCGAACGACTTTGTCGGCGTCGCTGACTGCTGTAGGCCAGAAAAAGCCTTGTCGATATGCCTTCCCAACTAAGGTCCTTGCTGCGGCGTGATTCCCGCATACTTCCGAGTGAATATCGTTTAGAAGTTGAACGCCGTCTTCAATGGAGATGCATCTCTGCAATATTCCAGATGGGCTCTTCTTGTATAATTCCTCCTCCACAAGGGCATAAGTTTTAGAGCGGCGGTGAATCCGTTCAGCTTCGTTCTTGTCGGGGGGCAATTCTTGATCCTTGAGATACTTGATGAAGGGAGCCCTCCAGTCGGCGTCAAGCATTAAAACTTGCTCTCCAGCTTCCTCCTTGTCGATAGATTGACTTGATACCGTGGGTTGATGAAGATGCTCGACGAAAACGTCCGATGGAGCTGCTTCTCTTTTTGAACCGAAATTAGCCAGTCGGTCGGCTGCTTCATTGTTGTGCCGGAGAACATGAGTTAACTCCAAGCCATCAAACTTGTCTTCAAGCTTGTGCACTTCTTGTCGATAGGCCACCATGTTGTCGTCGAGGCATGTCCAGTCTTTCATCACTTGGTTGACCACAAGTTGAGAATCCCCTCGAACTATTAGCCTGCGAATCCCTAGGGATATGGCAATCCGTAATCCATGCAAGAGTGCTTCATCTTCTGCCATATTGTGTGACGCTGGAAAGTGAATCCATAGAACGTAGCTGAGGCGTTCTCCAGTCGGGGAAATCAGAATAACCCCTGCTCCACATCCTGAAACTCTTTTTGATCCGTCAAAGTGCATTGTCCAGTACTCGATTTTTTCTGCAGGAACATCTTCTTGGCACTCAGTCCACTCGGCAACGAAGTCGGCCAGCACCTGGGATTTAATTGAAACTCGAGGCTTGAAAGTTATGTCCAAAGGCATTAACTCTAAAGCCCACTTTGCTATGCGGCCGGTAACTTCCTTGTTGCGGAGGATTTCGCCGAGTGGAAAAGATGTGACCACTGTGACTGGGTGGCTTTGAAAATAATGAGCCAACTTCCTGACCGTGATTAGAACTCCATAAAGCAGTTTCTGCACTTGAGGATATCTTGTCTTTGAATCAACAAGGACTTCGCTAACGAAGTAGATTGGTCGTTGAACTTTTTGAGTGCGGTCATCTTCTTCGCGCTCAACGACTAAAACTGTGCTCACCACCTTTGCAGTTGCAGACACATATAGCAATAGTGGTTCTTGCGGCATTGGTGAGGCTAACGCCGGCTGAGTTGTCAGAAAGGTCTTGAAGTCGTCAAATGCCTTTTATGCTTCTGTCGTCCATTGAAAATCGTCGATTTTCTTGAGGAGCTTGAAAAAGGGCATTCCACGTTCTCCAAGTCTTGAAACGAATCTGCTGAGTCCTGCCATGCATCCTGTTAGCTTCTGAACATCCTTCTGAAAACTCGGCGGCTTCATGTTTAATATGGCGTTGATTTTCTCCGGGTTGGCTTCAATTCCTCTCCTAGAGACCATGAATCCGAGTAGTTTTCCTGACGGTACTCCAAAGGTGCACTTCTCAGGGTTCAATTTCATCCTGAAGGCGCGTATGTTGGCAAATGTTTCCTCCAGGTCTTGAATCAAATCATCCTTCTGCTTGGTCTTGATAACGACATCGTCGACATAAGCTTCCACGTTCCATCCGAGTTGTGTTGCAAGGCATCGCTGAATCATGCGTTGATATGTAGCCCCTGCGTTCTTCAATCCAAAAGGCATAGTAATGTAGCAGTAGGCACCGAACGGAGTGATGAATGAAGTCTTCAAACAGTCGGACTCTTTGAGGCTAATCTGATGATAACCCGAGTAGCAGTCGAGAAAACTGAGTAGTTCACAACCGACTGTTGAATCCACCATTTGATCTATCCTTGGTAAACCGAAAGGATCTTTGGGACAAGCTTTGTTCAAATCTGTGTAGTCGACGCACATGCGCCATTGACCAGTCTTTTTGCGGACTAATACCGGGTTAGCTCGCTAGTCGGGGTGGTAAACCTCCTTGATAAAACCTGCTGCTAACAGCTTGGTTAATTCCTCCTTGATAGCTTCTCTTCTGTCCTGTGCAAATCGGTGGAGTCGTTGCTTGATAGGTTTTGCGTCTTCTCTAACATTTAAAGAGTGCTCAATCACCTCTCTAGGAATACCAGGCATATCAGATGGTTTCCAGGCAAAGATATCTTTATTAACTTGAAGAAAGGTGATGAGCGCGCTTTCCTATTTGCTATCTAACTCGGCGCCTATTACAGCAGTTTTGGTAGGATCAGAAGGATCTAAGGGGATTTTCTTTGTCTTGGCATCGCCTTCTCCGGTCTTGGCCACCTTGTCGACTGGTATTTCACCGTCTTGTGATGTTGATGCAGCTAGTCGGATTTCCTGTTGGCCGAGTGATCTCTCACGAGACTGGGCCAACTCGCAGCTGTCCTTGTCGCATGTGAGGGCTTGCTTGACGTCGCTCCGTAGGGATATGATCCGCGTGACCCTGGCATCTTCATCATCATGTAGGTGTAGTGGGGAATCGCCATGAACTTGGCAAGCGTCGGGCGACCGAGGGTGGCGTGGTAAGCTGTCTCGAAGTCGGCCACCTCGAAGCTGATGTTCTCTGTCCGAAAATTCTCCTTGGTCCCGAAGGTTACTGGGAGAGTGATTTGGCCGAGTGGTGTCGAAGATAGCCCCGGGATAACTCCGTGAAAGGGGGCATTACTCGGCTTCATCTCGGATCGAGGAATCTGCATCTCATCCAAAGTCTTGGCGAAGAGAATATTGAGTGCGCTGCCGCCATCAATGAGGGTGCGCTTGAGCTTGACATTGCGGACGACTGGGTCTAGTACCAGGGGGTACCGCCCCGGGTGGACCACTCGGTCGGGATGATCCGAGCGGTCAAACTTAATTGGGACTTCCGACCATCGCAAATACTGGGGGGTTGCAGGTTGTGCCGCGTTGACCTTTCTGTCGGTGAGCTTCTGCTTCCTCTTGGACTCGTAGGCGAGTGGGCCACCGAAAATATGGTTGAGCTCGCTCCTGGGATCTTGATACGCTCCTTGGCTTGGCTCCTCGTTGTCTTTCTTTTTCTGAGTTGAGGTATCTTCTCCTTCGGTTGGTTTCTTGACTTGGGCGGCGTATTTTTCTGTAAATTGTTTGTAGATGAAGCAATCCTTAGCAGCGTGCCCCTTGCCGGGATGATGCGTGCATGGACCGTTCATGATCTTGTCGTAGGAGTTGACTCGAGGGCGTTGGCTCTGATAGTTTTGATTTGAAGTTGCATCAACCAGATCCTCAGGCTTGCGCTTGTGTTCTCTATGTTTTGTGTTGCTCCCACTGGGCCCTGGTGCGGAGTCGTGATCCTTCTTCTTCCAGGTTCCAGCCGACTGCTTTGATGCTTTTATTGCGTCGTCGGACTTAGCGTACTCGGTTGCCTTCTCAAACATCTGCTTGACTGTCCTTGGAGGTTTGTGGCTGAATTTGCCGATCAGGAGATCGTTGCGTAGCCCCCGAGTGAATGCGGCGATGATGTTGTCGTCGGTGATGTCGGAGATCTTGTTGCGTTTCTCGGAGAAACGCCGTATGTACTCATTGAGGGTTTCGTCCGGCTTCTGGACGATGTTGTAGAGCTCGAAGTGGGTCCCAGGACACTCGAAAGTGCCCTGGAAGTTGGCGACAAAGTGATCGCGAAGTTCGCTCCAAGTGTCGATTGTGCCTCTCAGGAGTCCAGCGAGCCAGTTCCTCGCTGAATCAGTCAGTGCGACCGGAAGGTAGTTTGCCATGACTTTACTATCGCCTCCTGCTGCGCGAATTGCGAGCGTGTAGACGGTTAACCATGATTCTGGATCGGTTTTACCATCATACTTCTCGATGCCGGTCGGCTTGAAACCAGTCGGCCAATTCACTCGACGCAGATCTCGGGTGAAAGCTGGAACCCCGTCGCAGTCATCGTCGTCTTGGATCGTGATACCAGTCTCACGTCGTCTTTGATTGAGGGTGTCTCTCAGGTCGATTGAAGCCATGGGAGGACTCTGGTAGTCGGATTGAATCCGCCGATCTCTGGCTCGGTGTCCTCCGCTATGGTCGGCGCATGAGTTGGTCTTGCTTCTGCTATCTCTGACTCTTGACGGAGGGGCGCGACTGCCACTCAGCGCTTTTGAAGTTGATTGGCTAGGCCGCCGACTGGATTCGGCACGTGGCACTGTTGCCGCCACCAAGGTCTTGGCTTGATTTATTAACGGAGTGATATGAGGTGGTGCAACTGCGACTAACATGTCAAGGAGTGTGACTGCGCCAATTGCATTTTGCTGCGGTGTAAGGAAAACGTTGGTGTTGTCGACCACTGTTTGCCCGATTGCATCCCTTGTCCTGCGTCCCGCTGCTACCAGATCTCGGTTTCTTCGTTCTTCGTCTTCTCGGCGTCTTGCTTCTTCAGCTTCCCTGCGTTGTCGCTCTTGATCTGCTTGGGCTTGCCGTTCTTGTTCGAGTTTCGCTCTGTCTTCTTGAAGTCGGGCGCGTTCTTGCTCTAGTTGAATTCTTTCTTGTCCAACTCGGGCTGCTTCTGCCGCTTGTAATCTTGCAGCTACCTCAGCATCAGTCTCGTTGTCGGCCATGAAAACGCCGTTGAAAACCGGTGTGTAGTTGTCGTCTGAAGTGGCGTCGTCTGCAGTGTCGGTGTCAGGTGGGTTGCCGTGTACGCTTTCCTCCGAGGAGCTAGTGTAGGCAGCGAGTTCGGTAGAGGAACAGGATCCAAGCTTTGGTAGAACGACGTTGACGTCCCTGAAGCCGGACCCGGAAATTGGATCCGCTGGTAACTCCATAGTGATGGTGGGGTAGATTAGATCGTCTTGAGGAGTGCTTGATGAAGAATCCGAAGTTGACGTAGTCGTACTCCCGAAGTGGATCGTCGTCTTGCAGCGGGAAAAGATCTTGATGCTAATCTCAGCCATGTTCGGTAACCCGAGTGGCTGAGAGATGCGATCTACTCCCGACTGCGTCTTGGTGCTGATCCTGGCCATATTCGGTAACCCGAGTGGCCAAGAGATGCGATCTACTCCCAACTGGTTCGAAGCCGAATCGGAGAGAGATATCTTGCCAAAGTTGTCGGTGATGAAGTCGAGGCTGCCGAAGCGGTACGCCTGCCCGGGAGGAAAGGCGAAGTCATCGATGCCTGATGAGGATCCCATCCTACTTGATCAGCGATGATCTTGACGCACCCCTACCTGGCGCGCCAACTGTCGAAACTAGATTTCGGCAATAGAAAAAGGGAGTGGCTATCAAGCTAGAAAAGTAGATGGGTTATGAGACAAAGGATTTAGATAGGTTCAGGTCTTCACGAAGAAGTAATACCCTACTCCTGTTTCGGGGGTTTTTGCCTCCGAGTTGTCTATTGATCTTACGAAAAGCTTATGTCCCCAAGGGACCCTCTATCCTCCATATATACCCAGAAGATAGAGGTTTACAAGATAAGATAGAGGTGTTGATATAGCCATCTTCTATGGCAATGTATGCCCATTGACTAGGACAATCTTTCTGCACATGGCCAAATCCGTGGCAGCGGTGGCACTGAATGTTTGGAGTGCATCCTGTCGAAGCGATGGATGAAGCACTCTTAGCGGGTACCTGCGAAGGACTTTTACCTGAATCTACTGGTCGTGGTGGAGGTGGTTTTGGCACTGCAGAAACTCCGGATGCAGCTGGTCGCTTGTTCGCTGGAGGGGGTGTCCGGAAAGAGGTAGCCTTGGTCGGCCCTGAAGGTGGCGTCGTGCGCGGATTGTACGTACTTGCCTTGTTCTTGCCCTCTTGATCACGATCCTGCAATTCCTTCACTGCAAGCATAGCAAACTAAAACAACTGGTTGATAGTGCTAAATTCCTTATAATCAACTATGTTCTGGATTTCAACCCTTAAACCCGAATAAAAACGACAAATGGCATCCTCGGTCCCCTCCACAATGCTACAGCGCATTAATCCCTTTTGTAGCTCACCATAGTAATCCTGTAAGATTTATGCCCTTGTTCTAAACGCATCAGTTTCTTACGCAACTCCCTATGATAGGATGGAGGAACAAATCTATCGCGCATAGCTACTTTAAGTTCTTCCCAAGTAGTGGGTAAAACACCCTCAGCAGCTAACCCAGTCCACCAAATGATAGCAAAATCTTTAAACTCACTACTGGCTTGTCGAACTCTATGTTGCTCAGGCACAAGATGGGCACTAAATTTTTGCTCTACTGTCATCTCCCAATCAAGGTATTTCTCAGCATCATAATAACCCGAAAAGGTAGTGTCGAAACTAGATTTCGGCAATAGAAAAAGGGGTAGTGTCGAAGCTAGAAAAGTAGATGGGTTATGAGACAAAGGATTTAGACAGGTTCAGGCCTTCACGAAGAAGTAATACCCTACTCCTGTTTCGGGGTTTTTGCCTCCGAGTTGTGTATTGATCTTACGAAAAGCTTATGTCCCCAAGGGACCCCCTATCCTCCTTATATACCCGGAAGATAGAGGTTTACAAGATAAGATCCAGTCCGACACGGCTTAGATCTTTCATAATCAGTATACAATCTTACCATACTAGATATCCGGGTTCTAACTTGTCATACAAGACAATACCTTACCCGAATCCTAATACACATCATATTCTATTTACATAATATACCCCTATTACCAGTCGGATATTCTATATCTGTGGGTATATGGGTACCATAATATCCACAGGTAGGTATTTTAAACTTAACCTTAGCATAAGGATCATCGGGCACATGATGATTATTATTATTATTACCTTATTGGTGGTGGTGTTGAGCATCACCCGTACCTATCATGTTGAAGCAAAGACGACATCGTAACCGTGCTTGTCGTGTAGCTTGTTCATCTACATTACCATTGGAATCGTATACCGTGTCTTCTGGACGTCCACCGGTGTTGTTGTCGTTCACTTCCTCATTGGATGGTTGTCGAGTCTCCAACGCAGCAACCCGATCAGTTAGCATAGACACTCGCTTGTCCAACCTCTCCATGTGTCTGCCGAGTTTAATGATGGCTTCTTGGACAGTTGTTGTGACTGCCTCCATTATCTCTTTATGAGCATTTCCTACAACAGTTTGTAGTTGCTCTTGACTGACACAGTCAGCAAAATCCTTGGGAGTCGTCTCCTCATCATCTCCAACAAAGCAAAGGATACATGGAAGGCGTAGTCAGCGATTGCAAGGATCAAGAACCTGTGCTTTCGGAAGTAATATGTAGAGCTAGGAAGGCCAAATATATGTGAGTGGTACACAATCCAATGATAGATAGTAATGCTGAATAAAAAATCCCAAGTCACTTGCCCTCAGTTGCTGGTCTACTCGTGTCCTAGACATTAGTGGTACCAATGATGGTGCAAAGGAATATGACACTAGTAAATAGCTAGGAAAGACGGACAGGCAAGCTTCGGCGAGTTTCAGCAAAAACAGCAAAACCGTAAGGCTGATAAGCTCAACGGAGCACGACTAGACTAAAACACGAACTAAACCAGCAACAAGAACTTAAACTAGGACTTAAACTCAACACTACAGACTGTGAAAAGGATCATGCAAAGGCTAAACACGGTCTAGGTTATGGAGAGACTATCGACTACAATTTTTTTGGCTTTTCTGTAGACTCTATGATAACGGCGAAATCAAAAACTGAACTAGGGTAAAGAAATTGAGCGAACCTCACGGTGAACCTAGAGCTCTGATACCACTTGATGTGGACAAGGGTTCCCGATCTTCCGAAAGGTTCTGATAATCAACGATTTGGGGGAGACGCGACACAAATCGATCCAGCTTCTTCAACGAGCACGTTCCCGAAACCCCGCAATCGCAGCACCACGTCTCCTCTGGTTATCAACCGTGCTGAAACCCGATTGACCTCGGCAAGAAGGCTAATCCCTGCTTGCAAAATCGAAGAACACAAACAAGAACAAGAAGATTGCAACCAAAATTGCAGATGAATGATTAAGCTCACAAGTTGAGGTCTTACAAACCGATCTAAGCAAAACCCAAAAACTAAAGATGGTGACGGCTACTGATATATGGAGTTTAGGGTCATGCAAGAACCTCTTGACGCAACCCTAATGGGCTCCAACACGATACACGGCCCAAAGTCCCAAATACGGCGTCGCAGCACCAGAACAGATTCTGAACGCTTGTTCGGTCAATTCCCGATGACTCATAACGAATTTGTAAATGGAACCAGAACCATTGGAAAGGTTATATTCTTAGCTTTCCATCCATATAAGGAACGCCCCAATCCGAGCACGTATGCAACCTGCGCGCCCGTTTTAATGCAGACTGGTCCTGCACTCTGAAACGGACTCGAAGTCGACTTGGTTTGGGCCTCCACCTTGACTTGAACGTCCTCGCTGACCCTCCACGACTCTAAGTCCTTCTCTAAGTGTTTCCTTGTCCTCTCCATTGTTCCTAATCATAATATAATCATTAGGTAGCAATCTATTCTCAAAATCATATAAAGAAGAACTTATGAACGAATTCACCTCTAAATTCAATTGTCGTGCGCGAGCTCTTGTCATTGGACCTTGAATGACCAATGGAGGATTGTTGTGTATATCCGAAGGAATGATGTCTGCATAAGCAACACCAATATAGCCGATATATTCACAAGGGCTGGTGGAACGTAGGACTTAGTCCTTCGCCGGAGATCGAAAGCCGATGTAGCCCTGCGTCAGGTGCGAAGTTCCGCCAGTTGATAAGTAAAACCTCGGAAAAGAGGGTGACAATGCGCCGAGACTAGTTGTATTGATCAAGAGATAGATTACAATGAACCCTGGGTGTAGATATTTATACCCATTGGTAGATACTAGTCTTTATTGGACACGACACAAACTTTCCTAAAGATAAAAGGATAAGTCCTAATCGAACACTAAACGCACTTTCCTAAAGATAAAAGAAAACTAACAAATTTTGATTAATTGATAGAAAAACTACCATGCCACATCCTCCTTGAAGTCGGACTATTCTACATAAGCTTCCTTTAATTGAATAACTTCCTTAACCAAATCCATCAAGAATACAACTGCTGGCGATTGATAGTTTCCATCGTCTGATTCCAGGACTCTGAAACCGATACTGACTCTAGACCGATGATGACTCTGGGCTTACCAAATTTTGGCGTTAACACACGCCCTTATTTTTGAAATATGAGAACTCATGCTTCAAAATTATCTTCTTTCTGGTCTTTATAACTCCAAAATTGATTCTCCTTTACTTCTTGTCGTCAGCTCTCATAAGCCGATATTGTCTTCATGAGATGAGCTAGGCTATCAAACTCGTGAAAAAAGAATTTGTCTTTGATAAGTGCTGATAACCCTTGACATGCATTTTCTGCTAGTTTCCCGTGGTAGGTTCATGGGTCGCATACGAAAATCAATTTTCACAGGTGGGCCTCTTAACAGGCTCGTGTGTAAAAATAAGTTTATTTTTTGCGTGCAGACCTATTAAGTGACCCATATGCAAAATACCCCCTATCTCCACTCCGGCAATTCTCCCTGTACTTTCCCCACTACTTTTTTCCCGCACTCCCACTCCCTCTCCCCCTCTATCCACTCCTGGCACCCGGTGGTGGTCTCGGACGATGGTGACAGCAACGTCGACGGTGTTGATGAGGGCGTCGGCCTCGGGCAACAGCAGAAGCGACATTGGCGGCATCGATGAGAAAGGTGGCAGAAGCAGCATCGATGATGACAGTGGTGGTGCAGAGTCCGCGCCTCGGGTGGTCGGATCCGCTACCGCCGGCTTACAGGCGACTTTGACCATGAGCGTTGGGCAACTTCGACCACGTCGACGGCGATGGTGGGGGCGGTGACGGCCTCTTGTTATGACCACATCACCGGAACCATGCACGACGACGGAAGCGGATCCGACGTAACGGCGGCGGTAGATTATGGTTTTTGTATTGTGGATTTAGGGTTTTTGTTTTTGGAATTTTTATTTTTTTCACCAAATTATTTTTGCGTGCGAGGATGGCTTAAGCATCCGCCAGCAAAAATCTGACTTTCACAGATACCTAGGTGCATGCAGACTATCCACCTGTATGCGAAAATCGATTTTGACCGTTTACGAAAAACTTTTCTGTAATAGTGTGTATAACGTTATTATGTTGGAGGGTTTTACTAGACCATCACTGTCACACTTTGGAGCACTCCTGTAGGTCAGGATATTTTCTGACGGTCCCACGGCCATTCTACTGAAAAATTAATTTTTGTGACGGTGCTACTTAAACTCACATAAAAATTGAAATTATTCTGTCGGTTCGGTTTTGTAAAAACAGAGGACAAATTATTTTTTTTGAGGGGTTGGCCCTACAGGAAAATATGAAGCAACGGGATTAGACCAAAGGGGGATAAGATAGCCAACGCTCCCGCAAGCCAGACAACCCACAAGGCGTCCAGGCCCCTTCATCTTTTTTCCCATCCACACAGCCACCGTTCTTCGTTCGCCGCCGCGCCTCCTTCGCTTGCGCCGCTTCTTCGTTGCCCCGGCACCGGGTGAGCAGCGTCTGGCACTGTCACCGCCCCTCCTCGCCCCTGTATCAGGTCTCAGGCGAGGGCCACTGTATCCCGTCCCGCTTCTCTTTCGGCGCCAACTGCATCCTCCTTGCCCAAGCATCGACCGTCTCCGTCTCGCCTCCTCAAAGCGACACCGGGTCAGCAGCGCCGGCCAGCAACGCCTCCATGCCTTGCCCCTGCTTCGAAGGAGGAACACTGTACCCCATGCTCTGCCTTATCCGGCGCTGGCTGCCCCCTACCAGTTCAAGCTCCGACCTCAATAAGTCAATATGTTGGTTTATATGAGATATATTATCCAGAAAAAAGCTGCATTTCTGAAAGCATTGCTTTAAGATCAAAATTGTTCAGACTTTTCAAGTGGTCTCAAAAATTCCCTTTTGTGCTGATCGAATTATGCATGCTGAATTATATAGGCCCTGTAATCAATATCTTTGGAACATTGACACAGTACTTGTATATAAGTAATTGTATTTACTATGATATAATCTAGGGCATTCGTATGTGCTATAGATTGTGTTAAATTTCTCCTGGATGATGAAAACTCAAGCAGTTAGACTTAAATTCTTTCTTCTTTTCTACTCAAGCTGAACAAGGATAAATAAATTTGATTATTGCTTGCTTGCTGCTGGAAAAAATATTCGCTGCATGAGTCACGGAGAGATTTATCGAAATAAATACACCCAAAATCCACTTTAATATATAAAAACTCATGTTTTGATGCTTTTTAACTACTTCGTTCTGGTAGAAAATATCGCACTTATGTGAGTTAATTCCTACAATAAATGCACAAGTACTCTCCCATAACTTAGAGTGGTTATCAAAGATTCCTTTTGAATTGGTTATACGGAACTTTCTCTTCTATGTTTTGTATATTACCAATTTAAATTTGAATGCATTTGTACTGAATGCTTGCTTAAATGGATGAATTGGTGTGTATGCATTGCTTAGCATATAGTAGTAAAGAACCAAGTTCATTTGCATAACCTGTTGAGGAAGGTCTGTTTAATAATCCATACTCAATATTGGATTTCATTTTGGTTTTTTATTTTTTTTGCTGAGAACACATTTTTTTTTACGGTTTCAATGTCTTTTCTGACGGTTGCCCGTTAGACTTTAGAAGGTAAAAATCTAACGTCAAACGAACTTTTCTGTGTTCCAGCCCCAGGAATAAACAGACAAAAAAATTTCTTTAGGGAAACCGACAGGAAAATCGAATTTCTCCGTGGTGATTTTTCTGTCAGCTATTACTGACGTCCACCCACAGGAAAACATTTTCTAACGGTAAAAGTACATTTTCCGATGGTTTCGCTCCTACCGGATGGTATGCTGACTTGGCTAGATATTCGTCTAGATGTTACATTACATAGCAAAATTTTTAAGTTGTTACACTAGATAGCACAAAATTTAAGTTGGCTATTGTTGTCGAAACGACAACTGCATACGTCGAAGGACGTGGATACTCAACAGTTGTTGGGAAAGTAAAGTGTAATAAATTTTGTATTAAAACCGGATCCCCTTTTACATGGCCTGAGGGGCTATTTATAATCCTACTACAGATCCCCTTTTAGGGTTTTAGGGCTATTACAGGGGAATTTACATAGTCACCCTCATAAAGGGGGCCCTTACATGGGTATTCAATGTAATTAAGGCGTGCGGGCCCTCCATGGGCCGTTTGGTGGTTGCTGCCTCCTTAGTCCATGGGCCAGGGCGATTGGGCCGGCCCACTGGACTCCCTCGAATCAGGCCCGTCCTGGCGAAGCCACCTTCCTTCGGCGCGTTCCTTCGCCATGCAGCCTTCGCCCAGGCCGATGGGTGCCCAGCGTGACCCTTCGCCCTTCGCCCATTGCCTCTTTCGCTCCGATGTCTTCGCCACCGGGCTTCGCCTCAAGAGCCTTGGGCACCTGGACTTCGGATCCTTGTCGCCCAGCCAGTTTCGGCAGTCTTGGTCGAAAGGCCTCATGGCATATCGCCAACAAGCCCCTCACGGGCAAGGGTGAGATAGGAGCTTCGGCCGAGACCGTGCAAACCATGTGGTATGGTATGAGGCGTCCCCTTTCGACCAATGCTCCTACCAAAACCTATCTCCCTAGGACCTGCAAAAATTTGTGGCATACAAGAAAAAAGGATTTTGGCGTGTGGGCTTCGCCCGTCGTGAGCAGTTGTGGGGTTTTTTTTTACCGGTCCTAATGTGAGCAATGTTGGGCCTTCGCCTTTTTATGAACAATGGAGTGACCCATATCACTCTGTTGGGTCTTAGTGAACAGTGATGGGCCATTGGACCGCGGCGAACACTAGTGGGCCTTTTGTTTTGGGAACCCGTTACCGCACGGCCTGATCCATGAGATTTTACCGTTTCGCCCACCTCGCGACATGTGGCCGCTCCTGATTGGCTGGGGAGGCGAAGCGTCGTTTGGTGAGTTATATATTCTCACCCCCCGTTTTCACCGTCGCCACCCTTGTCATTTTCACCGCAGTTACTTTGCTCCCCCTCTGCTCTCGGCTAACCTTTGAACGACCTACTTCGCCCAATTAACACTTTTCGCCAACACACTTCCTCTTCGCCCATGGCTCCCC
The DNA here is from genome assembly GCA_000573905.2 of Oryza punctata. Classification (NCBI taxonomy): domain Eukaryota; kingdom Viridiplantae; phylum Streptophyta; class Magnoliopsida; order Poales; family Poaceae; genus Oryza; species Oryza punctata. Next base: position 11,057,542 of record CM002497.2, read on the forward strand.
GCAAGCCGAACCCAGTCACCACGACCGGTCCCTATCCCGGCCGGATCGACGAAGACACCACAGCCTTCTTGGGGGCTTCGCTCGTCGACAATGACGAGTTGACCAGAATGGTTGACGCCGGCCTGGTGGCGGAGGGGCAGGCGTTCGCCCCCGGAGAAGCCGAAGTGCCGCAGCCTGGCGAACACCAGACGGTGGTGTTCGCCGTGTTCTTCGAGGCCGGCCTTCGCTTTCCGTGCAACATCCTGTTGCCGGAAATTTTGCGCCTTTTCCAAGTCGAGCTGCCCCAGTTAAGCCCTTCGGCCTTGGTGCGCACCGCCATTTTCGACTGGGCGTGCCGGACCGCGGGGTTCGAGCCCAGCGCCGAGCTCTTCGGGGCCATCTTCACCGCCGCCGTCAACATGAGGACTGTGATCACCCCTGCCGGGACACGGAAGACAGTGTTCGGGAGTGTGAACTTCAACCTTCGCCCCGAACGCGCCGACTTGTGGCCGGTTAACGCCGCCATGTTGAAATAGGACCGCCTCTGGATGGAGAAGTGGTTCTACCACTCCATCCCCTTCGAGGCGGATTCCGAAGCGGCGAGAGCGCTACGCTGGCGGCAACGCGCGATTTCGCCGGCGCGGAAGCCCAGGGTTGCCGTTACCGGTACCCTGGAGTCTCGCTTCGCCCTGCTCCGCAGGGTGTGTTCCCGGCTGAGTTGCCGGGACTTAGTAGAAGAGTTTTGCATGCTGCGGATTTATCCGCTTTCGCAAGCATGGCAGGTCGAAGTCGACCAAGGTGAAGTGGTCGACGGCCTGCCCAAACTTGTTCTACCCCCAGGGGCGAATGGTGAGTTTTTATTTTTCTTCCCCTTTGCCTTTTCGCTTTATTTTTTGTTCGGACCTGACATGGGCCTTCACCGTTTTTGCAGTGTTGACATTGGCCCAAGCCGACACCGAAGCCCGAAGGCTCGTTGGGGACGTGTCGGTGGCGGAGTACAGCCAGCTGCTGACTCGGCAGGCAGCTGGCAGGGCGAACCACGTTTATGCCGGCGAGCTCCCCCCAAGGGCGAAGCCCTTCAAGGCCGACGGCGAGGCCGGCCCGTCCCGGAAGCGGCCCCGAGGGCAAGTGAGGTTCGCCCCTCGCAAGCAGAAGGCTCCCATCCCAACGGACTCCGACGTCGAAGAAGACGAGGACGCCGAAGAGGAGGAGGCGGAGGTGGGGCTTTTAGCGACGAGGAGTCGTCCGATGGGACTCCTACTTCGCCTGTGTGGCGAAGCCAGGGACCTTCGACATCCCTTGGGGCGACTGGCGGGGCTGGGGCTTCGCCATCAGCCGAACGGGTGGTGAGGGCGGCCACCCGTATCTTCAACAGCCCAGTGCGCCGACCGCTTTCGCCACTCGCCCTTGATAAGGGCAAAAGGACAACCGAGGGGTCCGGCTCCGAGTATTCTCAGGGGCCGCCCCGCTTCGCCCCCGGGGACTTCGAAACCCGGGCAGAGCTCATCCCCTTCGTGGAGGGGGTGAGCAATATCGTTTCGCCGGCTGGCGGCCCCAGCCCCTTCGCCGAGCTCAATGAGTTCGACGAGGGGTGCTCCGCCGTAAAGAGTTTAGCCGTGCGGGTAAGTTTTGGTAGCCTCCAAGTCTCTTTTGTCTTCTTCCGCCTCCCCCTTTTTTTTTACACTTGGCTTACGCTTCGCCTTTTCTTCTTCGCCAGCTTCTCGCGGCCCATTATTCTACTGAACGGACAATGCGGGCCTGCCTGGACGGCCTAAAGAACCGGCTCCAGGTGAAGGACAATGAGCTTGGCCGAAAAGGCCTTGAGATGGAGGGGCTTGCCCGGTCCCTCCGTGAGGCGAAGGCGGAGAACAGGCACCTTCAGGCCGAGCTCGACAAAGGCAGTGAGGCGAGGGCCGAGATTGATCGCCTCACAGCCGAGCTGGCGAAAGAACGGGAGCATACCGCCATGCTTAATGCATACTATGACTCAGCGGAGCCCCAGATGGAAGCCCTTCGCCAAAGGGCGAACAAGGCGGAGGGGAAGGCGAGATGCCTCGCCCGAGAGGCAGCCGAGGCGACCGAGGCGGTGAAAACATCATGCCGCACCCTTCGCCTTGCCCTTACAGATATGGGGGTGAAGGTCGCGGTGTTCCCGGCGAGGACGCCTCCGCCATCGACTTCTGCAACTGGAACCAGGAGGCCGGCTGCGCAGTTTCCGACTGCGCTACGGCGTACGGCGATTGCTGTGCGCGCGTGTCGGCTGCCTTCGCCCTGGGGCTACTCCAACAGAATAGGTGCGAGCACATCGCTCGGTTCCCCGAGTTCGCGAAGGGGGACTGGGAGGTTAGCTCCCAAGACGTGTCACCCGCCCTTCGCGCCTGGCGAAGGCAATTTTGGCTGAAGGAGGGCCATTCCGCAGCCAAGTCCCGCCTGCTTGAGCAGTTGGCGAAGACAGAGGCGGCGGACCAGGGCGAAGAACCAACTGCAGGGGGCGGAGGAGGAGCCGAAGACCACCCCGAGGTGTGAGGCCCTCCGCCCGTCTACTTTTGTAATTTCTTCTTTTGATCTTCGCCTTGTAGGGTGAATTATGTAAATATGGCCAAGGCCTTCTATGATTTTTGGATGTTAAAACGGTTGAAATATATGACTTTTTTTTCGCCATATGTCATTTTTGTGTCGAGACGCGCGAAATACGTCCGAGATGTTTTTGTGATCCTTTCGCCTAGTTCTTTCGCCTCCACGTGGAGGGGGTGAGCAATATCGTTTCGCCGGCTGGCGGCCCCAGCCCCTTCGCCGAGCTCAATGAGTTCGACGAGGGGTGCTCCGCCGTAAAGAGTTTAGCCGTGCGGGTAAGTTTTGGTAGCCTCCAAGTCTCTTTTGTCTTCTTCCGCCTCCCCCTTTTTTTTTACACTTGGCTTACGCTTCGCCTTTTCTTCTTCGCCAGCTTCTCGCGGCCCATTATTCTACTGAACGGACAATGCGGGCCTGCCTGGACGGCCTAAAGAACCGGCTCCAGGTGAAGGACAATGAGCTTGGCCGAAAAGGCCTTGAGATGGAGGGGCTTGCCCGGTCCCTCCGTGAGGCGAAGGCGGAGAACAGGCACCTTCAGGCCGAGCTCGACAAAGGCAGTGAGGCGAGGGCCGAGATTGATCGCCTCACAGCCGAGCTGGCGAAAGAACGGGAGCATACCGCCATGCTTAATGCATACTATGACTCAGCGGAGCCCCAGATGGAAGCCCTTCGCCAAAGGGCGAACAAGGCGGAGGGGAAGGCGAGATGCCTCGCCCGAGAGGCAGCCGAGGCGACCGAGGCGGTGAAAACATCATGCCGCACCCTTCGCCTTGCCCTTACAGATATGGGGGTGAAGGTCGCGGTGTTCCCGGCGAGGACGCCTCCGCCATCGACTTCTGCAACTGGAACCAGGAGGCCGGCTGCGCAGTTTCCGACTGCGCTACGGCGTACGGCGATTGCTGTGCGCGCGTGTCGGCTGCCTTCGCCCTGGGGCTACTCCAACAGAATAGGTGCGAGCACATCGCTCGGTTCCCCGAGTTCGCGAAGGGGGACTGGGAGGTTAGCTCCCAAGACGTGTCACCCGCCCTTCGCGCCTGGCGAAGGCAATTTTGGCTGAAGGAGGGCCATTCCGCAGCCAAGTCCCGCCTGCTTGAGCAGTTGGCGAAGACAGAGGCGGCGGACCAGGGCGAAGAACCAACTGCAGGGGGCGGAGGAGGAGCCGAAGACCACCCCGAGGTGTGAGGCCCTCCGCCCGTCTACTTTTGTAATTTCTTCTTTTGATCTTCGCCTTGTAGGGTGAATTATGTAAATATGGCCAAGGCCTTCTATGATTTTTGGATGTTAAAACGGTTGAAATATATGACTTTTTTTTCGCCATATGTCATTTTTGTGTCGAGACGCGCGAAATACGTCCGAGATGTTTTTGTGATCCTTTCGCCTAGTTCTTTCGCCTCCACTTTTCTCTTCTTCCGATCGCCTGCATGACTTCCCCATTTTTGTAGGGTCCATGCCGAAAGCTTTGTGTTCGGCCCCCTCTTGGGGATTGGCGAAGCAAGAACGAGAAGTTCATTGCGGTGAAGAATTTGCCGAAGGTTCGATACCAGCTTCGGCCTGTCTACCGCGAAATGACAATCAACGGGACCAACTATAGAGTTGTAAGCGTCGCTAACTGGATGCGAGCCCATCCTGGGTGAACGTTGGAGGACTACGATCGTGTCCATGTGGCACGCCTAGAGGGCATGGCCCGTTTTTGGCGAAACCATCGGCGGATCGATCGGCAGGAGGCGATCGCCCAGCGGCACTACGCCCTTACTGTAGTTTCACCCCCTCTCCTCTTAGGGTAGTGTACAATATCAGTAGTGATGACGAACCATGTTCGCCGGATCACTCCTTTAGTAGTTGTCTTGGGGGCGAAGATGTAATTTTCTTGTAAGCGAACGCTTAGATCGTTTCGCCTGTATCGCGTTACACAATGTAAGCTATTGAGTGTATTTTCAACGTTTAATAAAGATGTGCTTTCGTTTCCTTTTCGCCATTTTCTGCATTGTCACATATTGTGCTTTTGTTGGGTCGTGATGTATCGACCCCTTTGCGTGTATTGGCGAAATAGGCACGCTGACTTTTCAGCTTTCGACTTCCATTGTCGATCTCTTGTACTTTGCGTTTAGCTGCTTGATTTTGCGTGGATCGATTATAACGGTGCTCGGGTTTTTTTTTCCTTTTTCTCCCGAAACAAGCTGTCGCGGTTTCAACGTTCGGCGAGCGATGCTTCGACCGATTCGTTTCGCCCCCCTGGCCCTTTCGCTGATCAGGCGTTTGCCTTGGGGTTTTTCCACGAATTATCATGCACATAAGTAGAAAAGGCAAAAAACACAAAAATTTTATACTGGTTCGGGCCTCCCGAGTGGATAATAGCCCTACGTCCAGTTTTTTTCTTTTTCATTTTCTCCTTTTTTTTGTATTTTTGCGCCGAACGGCTTACAAAAATGGTAGTTGCCGAAAAGCTACATGGTAATATGTACACTTTTACATGTTGGCGAACAGGGTGCCACCCTCTAGACATAGAAACGCTTGAGAGAAGCGGCGTTCCACGAGTGATCGAACTCTTCGCCCTCTAGTGTTGCTAGGCGAAAGGGGCCCGTCCTTGACTTGTGCTTGATGAGATATGGCCCCTCCCATTTTGACTCAAGCTTCCCGACCGCTACTGGGTTCGCCTTTCTCCTTAGAACGAGGTGGCCCGGTAGGAGCTCTGTAGGGCGAACCTTTTTGTTGTAGGTTGCCGAAGTGCTTGCGGCGTACTTGCGCATGTGTTTCAGTGCTTCAACTCGTACCCCTTCCAGGAGTTCGAGCGACACTTTGCGCCCATCTTCGCCCCCCGAGAACATCACCCTTGGTGAGTTAGCCCCTAGCTCTGTTGGGGTCATCGCTTCGTCTCCGTAGAGGAGCATGAAAGGGCTGAACTTGGTTGGCCTCGTGGGAGTTGTTCGGAGGGCCCAAAGGATAGACAGCATCTCGTCTGGCCATTTGCCCTTCGCCGCCCCCTCAAGCCTTTTCTTGAGTGCCTCCAAGATCTTGCCATTTGCGCGTTCGGCCGCCCCGTTCGACTGCGGGTGCGCGACCGATGCGAACCTGATTCCCAGGTTTAGCCCTTCGCACATCTCTCTGAAATTGTCAGAGTCGAACTGCTTGCCATTGTCTGTGATGAATTCCCTTGGAACTCCAAAACGGCAAATGATGTTTTTCCAGACAAACTTCTGCACTGCCGCCGAAGTGATCGTGCCGAGTGGTTCGGCCTCGATCCAGCGAGAAAAGTAATCGATGGCCACGATCGCAAATTTGTATCCATTTCGCGCTACCGGGAACGGGCCTATGATGTCCAGTCCCCACCTGGCGAAGGGCCACACCGGAGCGATCGGTTGTAGCTCATACTGTGGCGCTGTCAGGCTTCGCCCGTGTCGCTGGCAGCCTTCGCACTTTTTGGCGTGGCAACGCAGACTTTCAGCACAGTGGGCCAATACACTCCTTGGCGAAACACGTTGGAGGCAACAGTTCTTGCGGCCTGGTGCGCCCCGCAAAGCCCCTGGTGTACTTCCCTCACCATTTCTTCACCTTCGGCGGTGGATATGCAGCGAAGCAAAGGTTGGAGCACTCCAAAGCGATATAGCTGTCCCGAGACCAGCTTGTACTGTCTAGCTCTGATTTGCAGGCGTTTCGCGTCTGCTTCATCTTCTGGAAGCCAGCCATCACTGAGATACTTTACGAATGGCGTTCGCCAGTCCTCTGGGCCTTCGGCCTGGTCTGTCTGGTCTATGGCCATGACATCCCCAATTCCTTCGGGCACGCTTGGTACGTACATAACTTCGAAAAAGAAGCCTGGCGAATGCGGTCCTCCGCAGGCGGCGGACTTCGCCAGGGCATCTGCCTCCTCATTTTGCCCTCTGGGTAAGTGTTCGACTTTTATTCCGGCGAAACACTTCTCCATTGACCGAACGGCCTCCAAGTATCTTTTCATCCCTTCATCTTTTGCTTCAAAGGATTTATCCACATGACAGGCCACTAGTTTGGAGTCCGTTCGAATGAGTAAACGCCGAACTCCTAGTGCCTTCGCCTTCCTTAGGCCCAGCAGGACTGCTTCGTATTCTGCCGTGTTGTTGGTTGTGTCGAACTGCAGCCTTGCGGCATACCAAATCGGCACGCCCCCCGGTGAAATGAGCACGGCCACGGCGCCCGCCCCTCTGTGCGACCACGAGCCATCGGAGTGCATGGTCCATGGCTGTTCGATAGGTTGAGGTTCGGGAGCGGACGCCGGAGTCCACTCGACCACAAAATCGGCTAGGACTGGAGATTTGATGGCGGTGCGCGCCACGAAATGCAAGTCGAAGGGGGATAGTTCTGCCGCCCACTTGCCGAGTCTGCCAGAGATCTCTTTGCCCCGGAGTACTTCGCCCAGAGGATACTGTGAAGGCACTGTGATTTTGTGGGCCTGGAAGTAATGCTTGAGCTTGCGCGAAGCCATTACTAGGGTGTAGGCGAGCTTTTCCATCTCAATATACCTCGTCTTCGCCCCTTGTAGGGCTTCGGAGACGAAGTACACCGGTTTCTGCCCTGATTCCGTCTCTTGGACTAGGACTGCGCTGACCGCCACTGGCGAAGCCGCTAGATACAACAGCATTTCGCTTCCTGGTGTTGGGCTAACCAGGGCGGGTGGGCTTTGCAAATATTGCTTTAGCTCTTCGAATGCGGCCTGGCATTCGGGAGTCCAAATAAACTTGCTTGCGCCCCGGAGGGTCTTGAAAAATGGTAGGCCCCTTTCGGCTGCTTTCGAGAGAAAATGACTGAGTGCCGCAATTCGGCCCGCGAGCTTTTGTACTTCACGTACGCTCGACGGTGGCCTCACTTGCTGAATGGCATCGATTTTCTCGGGGTTCGCCTCGATACCCCTTTCGGAAACAAGAAAACCCAACAACTTGCCGGCGCGAACTCCAAAAACACACTTTTCTGGGTTTAGTTTCATACCCGTCGCACGGAAGTTGTCGAAGGTCTCTTGTAAATCGGACACATGGTCGAAGGCCTTGCGGCTTTTCACGATAATGTCGTCGATGTACGCCTCCACGTTTCACCCCAGTTGCTTGCGAAGCACCTTGTACACCAGCCTGGCGAACATTGCTCCGGTGTTCCTCAGGCCGAAAGGCATCCTGAGGTGGCAGAAAGTGCCGAACAACGTGATGAAGGCGGTCTTGGCGATGTCGTCTGGATTCATGTGGATCTGGTGATAGCCAGAGTAGGCGTCCAGAAAGCTCATGAGCTCACAGCCAGCCGTCGAATCAACAAGCTGGTCGATTCGCGACAAGGGGAAGTCGTCCTTTGGACAAACTTTGTTGAGGTCCGTGAAGTCGACGCACATGCGCCACTTGCCGTTCGACTTCTTCACCAGTACCAGGTTCGCCAGCCACTCCGGGTGTTCGATCTCCCTGATGACCCCGGCTTTGAGAAGCTTTTGCACTTCAGCTTTCGCTGCTTCTTGGCGATCAGCGGACATCTTGCGCAACTTTTGCTTCCTTGGCTTGGCGTCTGGCCTGACAGCCAGGCGATGCATGATGAGTTCTGGCGAAACGCCCCCCACTTCGCTGGGGCTCCAGGCGAAGATGTCGATGTTTCTCTTGAGCACTTCTAAGATTTTTGCAGCTTCTTCTTCGCCTAGATCGCCTCCCAGCTGGACAAGCTTCGTCGGGTCTGCCTCGCTCACTTGCACCTTGATCACCTTGCCGTGAGGAGCTGGCTTCGGCGCACGCTTAATGCGTGGTTCGGCCTCCACGTTGTGCACCGCCCTGCTGATCACAGCCAAGTCGCCCTTCGGCGAAGCCGAAGGCTGAAGCCCCTTGACAACAATCACCCCTACCGGACCCGGCATCTTGAGCTTGAGGTAGTTGTGGTGGGAGATGGCTTCAAACTTGTTCAGGGTCGCGCGGCCAAAGATGGCATTGTAGCCGTACGGGATGTCGACGACGTCGAACAATATCTGCTCTTCGCGTCTGTTTTCGCCCGTGCCGAAGGCAACCTTCAACCGTGCCTGGCCGAGAACCTGAACCGCCTCACCGCCGAAGCCGCGAACCAAGGCCGGCGCTTGAGTGAGAGTCGAAGTTGGTAGCCCCATCCTAGCGTATGCCTCGGCGAAGATGACATCAGCCGAGCTACCTCCATCGACCAGAATGCGCCGGACTTCAAAGCCGGCTACTTCAGCCGAAATTACCAGGGGGTCTTGGTGCGGAAACAGCACTCCTTCGGCATCTTCCGGCCCGAAAGAGATTTGCTGGCTCAAGTACTTTGGGACCCCCTCGCCCGTGGCGGTGATGTTATGCACCGTTCGCAGCTGCAACTTTCTCTGCCGCTTCGAAAGCTGGAGTAGTGGGTCAGCCCTTGTGATCACTTGGATGACTCGGCGTTGCGCGTCTTTGTGCTGCTCGGGTGGAGGCGACTGTTCACGGGCCACCTCGCGAGGCACTTCGACAACGGCGCCCTGGTGCGGCCTTGATTCTTGAGCACTGCTTCGCTGGCGAATGTTGCGACATTGCTCGGTGGTGTGCGAAGACCGCCCATGATAGGTGCAATAGAGGTCCTTTCTGACCTTCTTGCCAACAGGTTGCTGGTGGCTGCCACCTTGCTGGGCGTCGAACTCCTTGCGGAGCGCTTGTACTTCTTCGATAGCCATGATCGCCTTGCCTGTTCGGTCGGTCCTGAATTTCCTCCAGGTCACGGGAGCCTGGCCTTGCCTGGGCGGCTGCCCTTGGTTCGCCGACTAAGGCTGGCGAACAGCGGTAGGAGCCGGTTCGACGACCTGCGCTTGCATCTGGGCTTGGGCCGCGGCGATGGAGGCTTTGTCGTATTCGGCTTGAATTCCTTGTCTCCGCTTGGAGTCTTCTTCGCCTCTTGCGTACCCATCGATGATGCAAAGCAGGTGCTCAAGGGTTTGCGGCTCCTTGTTGGCGATCTTTCTTGTGAGTTCGCCCTCGAGCAACCCGGCCGAAGCGGCATTGATGACGGATGCTTCCGTTATGTCTTGAACTTGGCATCGTGCTTGCGAGAAGCGACGCATGTACTCTCGTATTGATTCGCCCGGCCTCTGGCGAATGCCGAGCAAATGCTGCTGCGTCTTCGGCTCCTCGTAGGTGCCTCGAAAGTTGAGGATAAAAACATCACGCAATTGTTCCCACGAGTAAATGCTATTGGACGGCAGATTGAAATATCAAGAACGGGCGATGCCATCAAGAGCGAGATGGATTACCTTCGCCTTGGTGTTTTCATCGCCGTGAGCAGCTTCGATCGCGGACTCGTAGATTGAGAGGAACTCTTTTGGGTCTGTTTCGCCTGAGTACCACGGAACGGGTGGGAATTTGAACTGAGGTGGGATCGGACGATTTTTGATCCCCCCACTCAGTGGCAGCCCCTTTTCGCCCCGGCCTTGCCCACGGTGCCCTGCAGCGAAGGCCCGCTTGACTGCGGATACGGCGTGGTGAAGGGTGAAGTGATGGCCTGGGGGAGCGGCTGGACTGCGACGTTCGGTGGCCCACTTCCGAACGGTGGCGCTTGGGTGGTGTTGTAGAAGTCGAACTGCAGCGCCTGCCCCCAGGGCGAAGCCCCGGGCTGGTTCGACGGCAGCCACCCTGTAACGCCCTGGCCTGAGCCCCACTCCGGCTGGGCCGAAGGGGTTGTACTTGAGATGTTGTGGGGTTGGTTGAGTTGTTGAAGGAAAGCTTGGAGTTGAGCCTGTAGTGCCCAAGCCCCCACCGCCATTGACTACGACATTTGACCGGGTGACGAAGAGTGCACATGGATTGCGACTGGCCGAACCTGTGGCCGTGCACCAGGAAGCGGAGGCGCTACTGTAGCCGAAGGCTGGTTGGGTATGCACACTGGTCCTTGTGCAGCTTGCGGCGAAGGGGCTTGCTGATAAGCTTGAGGGGGAATATAGCCTGCCGAATACTGGAGGACAGGGGCCGGAGCGATCTTGGCTTGTCGTGCTGCTTCGTAGGCTTGTTGCTGCTCCTGCATTTGACGAAGCATGTCCTGGAGTCACGCCATGTTCTGCCGCATGGCCTCCATGCTTGCTTCGGCTTGTGCGTCGAGGTTGAGGTCGGCCGGTGCAGCGGTGAGCGCGCTCGAAGCAGGCTGAGTTGCCGAAGGGGCCTCCAGTACCTGCTCCGCCGCGGAAGTCGGAGCTGAAGTAGGCGGTTGCAGCGCGGGCGCCGAAGCTGACGGCGCGGCTGCCCCTTCGGCAGGCGCCAAAGGCTCCACGCCTTCGCCGGTGGCCATCGCTTCCTCCGCTACGCTCTCCTTCGGGTTCGCAACCCTCTCTTTTGAGACCTTCTTCGGTGGTATTCGCTCTCAGTGGTTTCGCTCAGAGATCCCCACGGTCGGCGCCAGCTGTTGTCGAAACGACAACTGCATACGTCGAAGGACGTGGATACTCAACAGTTGTTGGGAAAGTAAAGTGTAATAAATTTTGTATTAAAACCGGATCCCCTTTTACATGGCCCGAGGGGCTATTTATAACCCTACTACAGATCCCCTTTTAGGGTTTTAGGGCTATTACAGGGGAATTTACATAGTCACCCTCATAAAGGGGGCCCTTACATGGGTATTCAATGTAATTAAGGCGTGCGGGCCCTCCATGGGCCGTTTGGTGGTTGCTGCCTCCTTAGTCCATGGGCCAGGGCGATTGGGCCGGCCCACTGGACTCCCTCGAATCAGGCCCGTCCTGGCGAAGCCACCTTCCTTCGGCGCGTTCCTTCGCCATGCAGCCTTCGCCCAGGCCGATGGGTGCCCAGCGTGACCCTTCGCCCTTCGCCCATTGCCTCTTTCGCTCCGATGTATTCACCACCGGGCTTCGCCTCAAGAGCCTTGGGCGCCTGGACTTCGGATCCTTGTCGCCCAGCCAGTTTCGGTAGTCTTGGTCGAAAGGCCTCATGGCATATCGCCACCAGCTATAGTTAAGTAGTATCACCTCGTTAAGTTGTTGTATATTGCTAAAAATATCGGAATAATAATTATTTGCGAACTTAATATCATTATCAACTTAATAATTTTGTTGTATATAGCACAAAATTTAAGTTGGCTATAGTTAAGTAGTATCACCTCGTTAAGTTGTTGGATATTGCTAAAAATATCGCAGTAATAATTATTTGCGAACTTAATATCATTATCATCACTGTTGTAGTTGACTCACGCTCTTTCATGTTAAAAAAAAAAATCTCAAATTATTCAACTAGACTAGATTGGGTGGTAGGTAAGGATCTCAGGATGTGACCTGGCACCCATATCCACCAACCACTGTTGTCACTGAGATAATAGACGCGTGCCTTGCACAGTGATCCAAAGCACGGACTCGCGCATGCATGCATCAACCTAGCTAGCTAGCTAGTCCTACCTAACAATGGAGGTCGCCGCCATGGAGATCTCTACCTCATTGCTCCTCACCACCGTGGCTCTCTCCGTCGTCGTGTGCTACGCCATATTCTTCTCCCGCGCCGGGAAGGCGCGTGCGCCGCTGCCACCTGGCCCCAGGGGATGGCCGGTGCTGGGCAACCTGCCGCAGCTGGGCGGGAAGACGCACCAGACGTTGCACGAGATGACCAAGGTGTACGGTCCGCTGATCCGGCTCCGGTTCGGGAGCTCCGACGTGGTGGTCGCCGGCTCGGCGTCGGTGGCGGCGCAGTTCCTCCGCACTCACGACGCCAACTTTAGCAGCCGGCCGCGCAACTCCGGCGGCGAGCACATGGCGTACAACGGCCGGGACATCGTGTTCGGGCCGTACGGGCCGCGGTGGCGCGCTATGCGGAAGGTTTGCGCCGTCAACCTCTTCTCGGCGCGCGCGCTCGACGACCTGCGCGCGTTCCGGGAGCGGGAGGCCGCGTTGATGGTGAGGTCGCTGGCGGAGGCTAGCGCCACCCCCGGGTCGCCGTCTCCAGCGGCGGTGGTCCTGGGAAAGGAGGTGAATATCTGCACGACGAACGCGCTGTCACGCGCCGCGGTCGGGCGCCGCGTGTTCGCTGCCGGCGCGGGCGAGGGCGCGAGGGAGTTCAAGGAGATCGTGCTGGAGGTGATGGAGGTGGGTGGGGTGCTGAACGTCGGCGACTTCGTGCCGGCGCTCCGGTGGCTGGACCCGCAGGGCGTGGTGGCGAGGATGAAGAAGCTGCACCGCCGGTTCGACGACATGATGAACGCGATCATCGCGGAGAGGAGGGCCGGATCACTACTTAAACCAACCGGCAGTCATGAGGAAGGTAAGGACTTGCTTGGCTTGCTCCTTGCGATGGTGCAGGAGCAGGAGTCGCTGGCCGCCGGCGAGGATGACAAGATCACCGACACGGAAATCAAGGCCCTTATCCTGGTACGTAAGCGCATTTTGGGAACTCTTTTAATCAGTCAGTCGAGGGACATTCTCTACTTTATCATGCTAACTAAATAGGTACAATACTTTCAAAAAGAACGATAACAAATATAGTATATAATATATTACGTCACAAACATGAAAATTCAAATTTAACTTTTATAAATTATATAAAAAATAAATTGGATTGTGAATATATGGATATTATTTGGACGCCACTACACAGCTTGTGATCTCTTAATAGATAAAACTGGAGACCTAATTCTTTCTATAAATAGTATATTTTTTCACGTGGGGAGTATATAAGAATGCAACAACAGAGAAATATAGTTCTAATAGCTAAACTTTAAATAAACTTTTCTTTCAAATTACATATCTAATCTACAATCCGATTATACCATTATATTCGTTGCAACTAAATCTTTATAAAAAGACCTTACATGATTATATTCTAATAAAAAGAATATATATGTTGTAAATTACTATTGTTATATATGTAAGGTACTTTTATCATAAATATATAAATTACTTCTTATATATTCGTAATGCTCAATTGATTATTTTTATTATTGTTTTTAATATATTTCATAATTTATCCTGATTAAATTTTATTTCTAGATAGACACATGTTTTTATCCCAACAACGGATTTACTTTTTTTTAAGTTACTGATGTAATATAGGTACATTACTTTCAGGCTTTATTGAATTTACTTTTATATGTTAAAGAAGTAATTTAGTGAAATTTAAAAATAATTTAGATATATTATAAAAGTAATTTGTAATTTTTTATCAAAATATAATCATGTAAGATCTTGTTATAAAAATTTAATTGTTATAAACACAACGATGTAATCGGATCGTACATCGGATGAGTAATTTAAGAGAAAATTTTATTTGAAGCATAGGTGGTAGGAATATATTTTCGTCTTGTTTGATGGACTAGTATTATAGTTAAGGAGGTATCCGGATAAACATTTGAGGGGTCTCATTAGCAGTAAAACGAAATAGCTCTTGATTTAGATTTTCCCATATTATTTGTATGTTGTATGTGTTGAATTTAATCTTGTATTTTCATGAAGTATTATATTGCATATTATTATAAAAAAATTATAATTATTTAGTTGATGCACGTTAAATGAGTGGACATCAACACGATTATTAGAATCTCTCCCCTGATATTTTTTTACCATTGTCTGTCGAAAACAGTAAGCTCAGAACAAACCGGAGACAGAGTTTATTCGCTAACACTAGTAATGTTTTTTTTTTCTTCTGTTGAAAATTTGTTTTTGCCCGCGTCGATGTGCTTTCTGTTGAGAATTTGGTTTGGGAATTTTGGGATGTGCATCGTTTTGCGCACCAGAACACGTACTTGTCGTCATCACCATTCATTTGGCGATATATATACTAACGGATTCTCCAGTGGACTTGGTTGTTGGGCTTCCATGCCTCCAAACAAAAGTTTGACACTAGCCCATTTTTCTCCCTGCTCCTTTTCAGCGGGAATAGGATGCAGCAACTAAAACATTTTAGTGCTACCTACTCCAAACTTTCGATATCCGCACGGTCTACAAAGTACCACTACTACATGTTTCATTATCATTTTTAATAATATATTTATAAAAATATTTAAAACATTGCCACATGAATGTATTTATATTATAAATCTATTATTATATACCATTTTTCACATTTTAAATTTTAATCTCTTAAAGACCCATCCTATAATGTCATATATCTTCTACTGACTATGCAGAACCTATTTGTGGCGGGCACGGATACAACATCAACCATAGCTGAGTGGACAGTGGCGGAACTGATTCGACACCCAGATATCCTCAAGCAGGCTCAAGAGGAGCTAGATGCCGTTGTGAGTCGTGATAGGCTTCTCTCGGAGTCCGATCTATCGCATCTCACTTTCTTTCATGCTATCATCAAGGAGACGTTTCGTCTTCATCCATCGACACCGCTCTCGCTGCCACGCATAGCATCTGAGGAGTGCGAGATTGCAGGCTACCGTATCCCCAAGGGTGCTGAGCTGCTAGTCAATGTGTGGGGGATCGCCCGTGACCCAGCCATATGGCCTGACCCACTGGAGTACAAGCCCTCCCGGTTCCTCCCGGGTGGGACACACGCTCATGTGGATGTTAAGGGAAACGATTTCGGACTTATACCATTTGGTGCAGGGCGAAGGATATGTGCGGGTCTCAGTTGGGGCCTGCGGATGGTCACCATGACAGCGGCCACGCTGGTGCATGCATTCGACTGGCAGCTACCAGCAGGCCAGACGCCGGACAAGCTCAACATGGATGAGGCGTTTACCCTCCTGCTGCAGAGGGCAGAGCCATTAGTGGTTCACCCGGTGCCAAGGCTTCTCCCATCCGCTTACAATATTGCATAAAGATTTACGAGTTGAAAGGAATTAATGTGTGGTGTGGCCTAGAATAAATAGAGGGTATGAACTTCTGTTATGGTGTTGCATCACCCTTTATCTTTATATGTTGTTTGTTGGTTGGTTGATTTTGTTTTTCACGAGTATTTATACTCATAAAAAAAAAAGAGAAAGAGTAGTGGTGGCGACCACCAAACTATCAATTCTCATTTTTTAAGAAAAAATGGTTAGAGGGTTTACATGTCAACTACTTCCATCAACTTCTACTTTTTTGAGAAGGAAAAAATAGAGCGAAGCTAACAAAGTTTATATGTAAGTAACAAATATGTATAATAATTAAGAGGTGATAATACCATTGATAATACCATATTAATAATAATTTTCTTTAATTAAAATTCATTGTAACGTGATACTATATTTTGGAGGCGTGGCTCCTTCTCGTTACATGATTTGCTCCTTCACGTTTTAATGGATAGTGCTTAATCGTACATGATTAGTAGGGTACCACATATATTAGTGAACCTTGTCCGTAATATCTTAACTTAGTAATTACCGTTAAGCCCGAGTAACCAATATTACATAACAATGTTGTACTTCTGCACAAGCTTTCTTTAGTACTACATAGAAGTCTTTAAGAGAAGACAAAACTTGTATAGAACAGAACAATTTCTACTATAAAGCTTTCACCCGATGGATGAAGCCTAGGTAGAACAATCGTTTGCATCCAGGAGAAGCTAAGTATTGTTCAAGCGGCTACGCTGGTGCACGCATTCGATTGGCAGCTACCAGCAGACGAGACGCCAAACAAGCTTAACATGGATGAGGCGTTTACCCTCCTGCTGTAGAGGGCAGAGCCGTTGGTGGTTCACCCGGTGCCAAGGTTTCTCCCATCAGCTTACAACATAGTATAAGTAAATTGAAAGGAATTTATGAGAGGTTCTTACCGTGCGAATAAATCAAGGGTTTGAACTTCTGTCGTTGTGTTGCATTATCCGTTGTATGTTGATTGGTTTTGTTTTTCACAAGGAGTATATATATGCGTGCAAAAAAAAAGAGTATATATATATTAAAGACAGAGTATTTGTCAGTCGCCTAAAAAAATTGTAATCCATCAGTCGATCTGTGCCATCCGATCTAGAATCAAAGGTTGGTTGGGTAAGAAAAAGAAAAGGTGTTAATCTTTGTTGGGCCGTGGGTGAATCCGTTGTGTGTCCACTTTGGATGTGCGTGTGGGCTTTTACTGTAGGCTAATTAAGTGCCTAAGTGCGCTAAGAATTTTTTTCAAAGGCCCGCTGAGGATTTATTTTTGCTGGAGGCCACATGTATCGTGTGGGCTTTGTAGAATACACAAAAAAGAGCAATCCAAAAGTTAAGGGCACATTTGCAAAAGTTCAAGGGCACCTACGAAGAAAAATATAGAATGTAGGATTTTAATCCAGTATGAAAATTTCCAACGAAGACATTTGAAACAGATGATTTTATCATATCCCATCCTTGGAAATTCATACGAAATGGATAATCCTATAAAGATTTTGATGAAAACCCTAGCATTGACAGACTGAATCTAAGAACTAAGTACAACCATCCAACAAAGGGAAAAAACTCCTAAAACGATACCTTCAAGAAGGACACGTCGATATGCCGCCGATCCTACGAATATAGGTTTTCACTCGGAGAAATCCCTTGATGTAGAGTTGAACGGGGGCTCCAATAGCAACACCTTCAAGAAGGTGACAGCGCCCGAGAGCATCGCCATTGCTAGCATCGGCAAGCCGAGCAAGGCTTTCGCCTCGGAGTCTCACCCAAACAAAGCATCCGCAACGGAAGTCACCAAATACCATATGCACAACGAAGATACCTATACTATGCACACAACCGCCTGCACATGTTGATGACCTGCTCAGCCATCACGTCGGACCAGCGGAGTTTGTCGGTGCCACTCGGACCCGTCATCACTGCCACCACCGGGGGTCCGGCCTCACTCATCCTCGGCTGAGGCACGCCGGATCTGGACATCAAGGGGCCAGATCCGGTCCTCCCCCTTGCCACCGCCGCCGGTTCGCAACTGGCCTCGCGCCAGGACGCACGGAGCCACTGGAGAGGCGCCGGATCTTGTCCTACATGGCCAGATCCAGCCGTCCCCATGCAGCCCACGCCGCCGGTCTGGAACTGAGGCCGCTAGCACCGGGTGGGGAGGAGGGTAGGCCACCGGTCACCCTAGATCTGGAGAAAAGGAGGAAGGGAAAGAAGAGATAGGAGGAAGATGGGGAGAGGAAAAGGAAAAAGGAGGGAAGGAGGGGGGCGCCACCGCCGCCGGCCACCACCGCAGGCGGCGGCATTGCCGGCGGTGGCGAGGTCAGACATCTCGCGCTAGGGAAGTTGGGGAGCTGGGCGTCGCCTCCCGAGTCGCCGGGGGGTGACACGGGTGTCAGAAGGAAGGGTTTCTTCTCTCTCGAACCCGGTTCCTGTCGTATAACCGAAGTGTGCAAACAGTGGATAATTAAATAAACAACCTGCACAAGAGAAGAAATAACTTTTCTCTCAAAAATCATATTATTTCTGCATAACCAAAGTGACCAACAAGTATCAGCCACCCCTAACAGAACATACAGTTGTAAATCTTTTTGAACTCTCCAAAGCAAACTAGTAAACATGTGTGAAACACTATGTGGTGCAGTAATTCCTGACGCGGCATAGATGAGACCAAACTACGTTAGGAAAACGACATTCAAAGAACAAGTATTTAATTATCTCCTGGTTATGAAAAAACAACAATTTTGATTGCCTTACCAATTACGTTTAGCTAGATTGTTCTTGGTTAGTACAACTCCACGACGAAGGTACAATCTTGATCTATTCGGAACATCACTATGAACTAGTTCTAATTTTCACAGTGAACGGTCCACTAGGGATCAAATTCCATCGGAACTCATCTTGTTCCTGGCTTAGTTCAAAACTAGCAATCCGTGGTAATAAGTTAGCCCAAGCTACTATCACACCCTGAAGTTTCCCCTTCCTTCTAGCTTTATTGCAATTAATAAATCATCATAAGAAATTGCTTAAAACAACCTAGAGCCAAACCCTAACTAATAAATGCATTTAATAAGTGCAACTGGCATGGTGGAATTTTTCTTAAGTTACCCATGTTTAAATACATTAACATGATTTATAATGGAATTTTCAGAGCAAAGGAATCAAAGTAAAATAAAATTCCTTTTCTTCTCCTTTTGGGTTGTTGGGCCACATCTGGCCCAACTCCTCCCTCGGCCCACTTCCTCCTCCCGTGCGCGCCCGCCCCCTCTGTTGGGCTGGCCCAAGGCCACGGCCCAGCTAGTGCCTCGCGCCTCTCCTCTCCCTGGGTCGTCGATGGGTAGGGCCCACCTATCGGGCCCGTCCACTTTCTCTAGCCAGTGGAGCTAGCACCCATAACCGCCACTCCCGCGCCCCGCGCGTGCCTTCCCCGTCCTCTTCCCCCACTCCACACTCCACTTCGCGCGTGCGCCACACCATTCCGCACGCCCCACGCCCGCGCCGCACCCGTGAGAAGGACGGGATTCAATTTTCGAATCCTATCACATCTCTCTCTCCCCATGTCACCAACGTTTTCAACGCCCCTACCAGCCACGCCCGTAGACCTCTGCCCCTATAAAAGCCGCCCTCGAGCTCCTCCCGCTTTTTCAATACTCGCCGCCCTCTCTCGCATCCTCTAGTGCGCTCACACCGCCCCATCGGAATTCCACCACCGCCACCCACCTCTAGCTGTCGATTCTGGTCGCTCGCCATCACGCCAGCACCAGCCGACACAACCGCCGCACGTGCTGAGATCGTTCGTGCCTCGGCCGTCGCCCGGTCATCGCTTTCCGCTGGCAGAAACCGCCTGCCTCGGTCGCTAGTGAGCCCGTCATTAATGAAGCTTTCGGCCGGTGATTTCCATCACTGTATGTCTCCTTTTTCCCTTCTAGTCTCTCTTCTCTCCTTCCCCAGGTCATGTCGCAGCCCGTCTGCCCCTCGCCGTCATCCCCGCCGTCTCCTCTTCATCAGTCGCTGTCACCTACCGGTGAGGATTTCCTCCTTTTCCCTTTTTCTTTCCTGCCCATGTGTGCCGCCGCACGCTTGCATCAGCATCTTCGGTCGGTGCCGCACTGCCTGCCGCCGCATTGCCATGGCCAGCCGGGTCGGCTTTGAGCTGTGCCCGAGCCTTGCAGCCACTTCCGTTGCCACCCGAGCCTTGCAGCCACTTCCGTTGCCACCCGATCGGTCTCGGGACTGATTTGGGCCGTCCGTCCTGTGGACTGGCATTGGACCACTGTGGTGGTCCCAATCCACGGTGGACCGGATGCCGGTGATCACCGATGGGTGGGGCCCACGTGTCGTCACCGGTCCCCTTCCCTCGCTAGCATCAGCGTCCTGTTTAATGCGCAATAAATCAATTAAGGACTTTTCTGTTAATAGCAAAAACTTAGTTAAACTTCTAAAATTCATAACTAATTCATCCATGCTCCGTTTAAGTCCTTTAAAATTGCAGTAAATTCATAAAAATGCCTAGAATCCTTTAAAAATGTTTTTGCTTCCTGTTTTAGTAATCTTATAGCTTGTTTTACTTGTGTGCTTTGCATATTGCTTAGATTCCGGTAATTCCAATGCTCCGATCTACTTTGAAGTCATTGCAGAAGTTGTACCAGCACCGGAGGAAGGCAAGTGATGCATATAATTTGATTATATTATACCTACTTTGAGAATACCTCATTTTTCCTTAAATATTGCATTATTTTACAATGTCATTGCTTAGGCTTATAATACCTTTTGTACTCAGCCATATTTATTACTTATCATGTACCTTTGATAGCTTGGGTATTAATATGCTTAGTTGTTGGTCTAGGAAATTCTTAGCCACGCTTAGATCAACTAGCTCAGTTAAGGGATTATCTCATTTAATTATTCTCTTAGATCTTAATGATGATGACTTTGGTCATGTACCACCATGACATTGACATAACTAAAATATTCTAAATGGTGGGTTGTGGGCACATGTTTTGATAGACACGCCCATGGCAATTAAGGATGGGTTTGCGGCAAACCATGGAAGAATTACCGTGCGTACCACAAGCCAACGTGGGCAACGGTTAGGCTTATAGTGTAGCTTTTCCCCATGCCTAGGCAAGGGTGGGCGTGATGGAGTTGGGTCGGTGGGGGTTTACCCATTGATCGGCTGCCAGATTCACCTAGGCACGAGGGAGGGCTGCTGCCTGGTGAGGGCGAAACCTGAGGTGTGGTGTGATTGGTTAGGGAAGATTATGCGAAGGGTCCTGTCACAGTTCCTTTCCAGTATATCATGCTGACATATCGGCACATGGAAACATGTTGTGGGATTGTGTCTTGTGGGTACAGTTGTACAACTCTGATCAGAGTAAAACTATTCGAATAGCCATGCCCGTGGTTATGGGTGATCAACTAACATCACCGTGATTAATCTCATAACTAATAATTTGACTTAATGGAACAGATATAGTTCCGGTGGATGGTTGGGTCTGTTGCAACATGGTGTAGCGTTGGATAGCGATGGTTAATGTTGTTTAATTAACTTCTAACAGTTTTACTGCTTTCAACTACTGCTTTATAACTGCTTTATGCAAATGAACCCATAGCCTTCCTTTGGAAATACTTGCATCATACCTCCTCTTCCAGTATGACTTGCTGAGTACAGTGGGTAGTACTCAGTCTTGCTCTGTTTCCCCCACACCATAGATGGAGTACTTTTTGGATGGAGGTTACTCAGAGAAGTAGGCTTCGTCGCTGCCATCAAGGATGCCCGTGGAGTGGAGTTGCCACGCTGCGAGCATCAAGTTATCTATTTCTAGCTCGCTTTTACTTTTCGCTGCATATATAAGACATTTATGATGTTTGTAAGACGTGGATCTGTATATCAACTTTGTTGTTTGTGTACCTTGGCCGGTCCTAGATAGGGGTTTTAATGCGCATTCAACTTGGAATTCTAGTTTAAGAATTTCTGTGTGTGATAGCTACCAATTTTGAACCAATGAAATCCCTTCACGAAAATATTGGAGAGCCGGATCGAAAGACCTCAGCAACAGTACACCGTTTATGTCTAACAATATTGTAAAGGCTAGGGTACTGTTCACAAGGGGTGCATCTCCCAACCATTTGTTTTCCCTTAATCTAGTTTTGGAGCCATCCTTAATTATAAAGGATCCGAAACAGAAAAGGTCTTGTTTCACCTTCATTAGGCTAGCCCAAAAATGCGAGTCCCCAGTTTTCCACTGAACTTGAGAAAGAGGTTGTGAACCCAAATACTTATTCCATATTCGATATTGCCAAACTCCATCCGTAGTACACAACCAATATAGCCACTTGCTAAGTAAACCTATATTTTTAATTTCCAGATCATGATTTCCTAAACCCCTTTGGTCTTTAGGGTGGCAAAGAATGTCCCGTCTAGCGAGGCGGTACTTCTTTTTTTTTTTGACCATCACCCTGCTAATAGAACCTAGAGTGATAATAGTCGAGATTTTTGTGCACCCCTTTTGGTATTGCAAAGAAAGACATCATATACATTGGGAGGCTACTAAGCACTGAGTTAATCAGAGTAAGTCGTTCTCCTATGGATAAAAGCTTTCCTTTCTAGCTACTAAGTCACTTCTCAAATCTTAGTTTCCTATAATGTATTGGGATACCCAAATACCTAATAGGAAATTCACCTATGGAGCAACCAAATAGTTCCGTTTATTCCTTTTCAAAGGCTTTAGCTTCACCAAAGCAATATAATGCACTTTTATGGAGGTTTATCTTAAAACCCGATAGTTGCTCAAAAGCATAAAACAATATTTTCATGTTGCGAGTTTTCTCCAAGTCATGTTCCATAAAGAAAACCGTATCATCAGCATATTGTAGGATAGAGAGACCACCATCAATGAGATGCAACACTACTCCTATAATTTGCCCATCTGCTTTGGCTCTTTCTATTAGAACAACCAACATGTCACCTATGATATTAAAGAGCATTGGCGATAAGGGGTCTCCTTCTTGTAAACCTTTCTTAGTCTAGAAGAAATGTCCAACTTCATCATTGACTTTTACCACCACACTCTCTCTCGAAACAAAAGATTCAACCCTAGAGATCCACTTAGGTGAGAAACCTTTCATCCGTAAGGTTTGCAACAAAAAAGGTCATTTGACCTTATCGTAGGATTTCTCAAAGTCAACTTTGAAGATAACCCCATTCAGCATTTTGTGATGCAGTTCATGCATGTACTGTCTCATGAAGGACAACAGCGCGTTCAACAACGTTACGTCCTCGCATGAAGGTAGTTTGTGTAGGACTCACCACATGGTCTACTACAAAATTAATTCTATTTGTCATGACCTTGGTGAAGATTTTAGAACTTACATTCAACAGATAAATAGGTGTGAATTGTTGTATTTTATTTGCTTCTTGGACTTTCGAAGGAGAGTTATTATCCCAAAGTTGAGACTAAAAAGTGGGATATTTCTTGCATGGAGTTTTTTGAACAGATTCATCATATCGACCTTGATCATATCCCAAATATTTTGGTAGAACTCCATTGGAAAACCATCCGGTCCAGGGGTCTTGTTATGTTCCATCTCAAACACGGCTACTTGGATCTCCTCTTCCGAAAAATGTGTTGTTAGGAATTCATTTTCTGACTCTGTTACTTAAGTTATATCATCTATTCTAGATTCATCTTGTGTAAAATGAGAATCCTCAGGTTGGCCAAAAAGTTGCTTGTAGAAATTTGTGATGTAGGATTTGAGAGCTACATTCCCTTCTATCTTTCCTTCCTACTGCTTTGCTTATGCAAATTCATACACTCTGTAGGGCTTGCCTGCCTCTGCTGTTATACTTGGAAAATTCGTCGCCACACATGTGCAGTTACATGCTCTATCTGATGCTCTGTGAATGGCATATGCTTGCTTGCTCCATTTGGAACCAAGATATTGATATTCAGAAGATTATTGTTCAGTGAGAAAGCAATAAATACAAATAAGTGTATAAACCTCCGACAAGTGCAAGAAAAAATAAGTTGAATATCAATATACTGGAACTTGCATCAATTATAAATGTGTCATTCTGTATGAAGGGTTGTCCAAAGACTTGTGAATCTGATTTAGTCGCTTTGTGAATATGATTTATGAGGTGGTAAATATGTGAACTTTGCTACATGTACGATAGTTCAAAGGGCAAAACTATCTGAAGAGCAGAGGCTGCTAAATTTGAATCTAAAGTATAGTCTCCTGCGATGTTTGTCCAAAACAAAAATATTGCTCCAAAAATTGAGCCACTGTTAGCAGCCACTCGCGTAAAAAAGTCTTGTCATCCATCCTTTTGCCAAAAGAAAACTCATATTCAGTTATTTTATAATTTCAGACAAATTCATCCTTATGCCAAACTGAACCATAAAGGTCAGATAGCAGAAAAAACAAATCCCACCTTATGTGTAAAATTGTGACGGGTTCTGCTTGATTTGCCAAGCATGGACACAGAACGAAAAAAAATATACTCCAACAACAACGGAGTAGAAGAAAACGAATAGTTGCACAAATTTATAATTGAAGTTGCACATGATTAAAAAAGAAAACTACAACAACTGAGGGAATGCAATTTGCATGTAAGGAACAATTATTAGTCATTGACCTTGAAAATGAGAAGATAAATTAAACCAAAATGCGTTGTGGTAATTGAACCCCACAGAATTTCAAATTTAACTTCTCCATTAAAAAAAATCTTGGTTACTATAGTACCGTGGGTACAGAGATGTTCATCTATCCCAAAAGATACACATGAGGTATCCTGTACCCCTATCAAACAGATTAAAACACACGCACACTACCACCACCAACAGCAGATCGATGCGTCAAGATAAAAAAAAATCACTCAATGTACAGTACTACACAGGCTATACTAGTAATTTTAATCGTGCACGTTAGGAAATACAAATTAAACCAAATACTTTACAATTTATATAAGTTCTAAATATAACATTTGTTTCAATAAAAAATCAATGGCTCTGAAAGTCTACAAATATTAGGATACTTTTTTAAGAAGTTAAATTTCAGAAACTCTTGCAATTGCAAGAACTGATATATTGGAGGAACTAAAGATATGTGCCCTCTAGCCTTTTATAGGTATAATAATGCACCATGGAAGAAAGAGACGAAAATTATGTGTTTTACTGCATCACTATTCATGAAAATATTAGCTTGTTGCAGGTACTTTCAACTTGATGGTGCAGTGGCATAGTGGCTACAAATGCTAGCTCAAAGTACGGACATATGAGCCCAATCAGCTTACCATCAAACTTCAGATTTCATCTAACATGGACTGCATTAGACATGTATCAGGCTCACTGGCTCACCATGGTCATCATGCGTTATTGTTTTAAATCTTGCTATACTGTTGTTGATGCTGAGGACACACTATCAAGGGATAGTGTAAGCAAGGATCAGGAACACATTGTCCATCAAGCATCCGGTTAAAGATAACTGCAATGCAGAGTAATCATGGAAGATCACTCCATAAAAAATGAACGTAGGGTGATATAAAGCATTGCCATATGTATCATTTTGTCACGATTGGGCGTGTGTCTCGATGTGCCTGTAATGTTTTGTTCGTGCGAGGTGTTCGCTGTGCTATACTGTTGGGCCGGATCTGGGCCTTGCGCGTGTGTAGCGATGTGCCGTGCTGGTTCGACGGTGGCATCGCGCGTGCTGCGCACTCCTGTATATATGGGACCCACTTATCGGTGTGCGGAATTACGTGTCGAGAGAAATCTGAATCCTAAGAGCAAGAGTATAGCCTACTACTATCTTCAAATCTTCTATAGCTAATGTAATAGTCAATTCATACAATAGTTGCTTACTATACTAGTAACACCTGATCCCACCTTTCATACACATATTACGTCTTGGAGTCCGTGCTGCAGCTGATTACAGATCTGTAGTCCGCTGCTCTTCTCTCTCTTCCTTTATCTCTTTAAAATATGTTTATAGCTGGCTTATAGCCTGCTATTGTAACTGCTCTAAGGCTGCGTTTGTTGCGATGGGACGGGAACTAATCTTCCCCGCACGTAAAACAGAATAACTCATTAGCGCATGATTAATTAAGTATTTACTAATTTTTTTTAAAAATGGATTAGTATGATTCTTTTAAAGCAACTTTTGTATAAAAATTTTTTTAAAAAATACACATCATTTAACAGTTTGAAAAGCGTGCGCGCGGAAAAAAGTGATGAGTTAGAAAAGTAGGGGAAGAACACACCCTAAGTACCTTGCCTACTTCTAATATCTTCTTCCTCTCTTCTTCTCCCAATCTCCCCCACGAAACCCTATGAAATCCAGTTCAACCTGGTGAGACGCCAAGATCGTTATCATCAATCATGACAATATTTGTATCAGAGCAGTTGGTGCCTAAACAATCCGGCGAAGAAGAAGGCACAACCTACTCTGACGGCAAGATGCTTGCGGCTGAAGGCGATACTGAAGTGTTGACTCATTGGGTGACGGTTGACGGACCAAATTTGATTGTTAATTCTTGCATATAAAAACAACTGAAATAATATAAAACGAAATACCAAACTTAGAGGTAGCAGTTGTTATTAACCATTTCCACAAGTCTTGATGAATATTTGTATGTAGGTGGATCGTAGATAGAAACCATTAGCTATGGACCAATCAGATACGAGTACATAGATTGGAGGGCATAAATACGAATTGAGCTGTTTAGATAGTCGTTGAATAAGACTGCATTTCTTTCCTTAGTACAAACTCTTCTTATCTGCTCATGACTATTATCTATATGTATGGTAATTATTTCCGTGTAGAATATGGCATAGAGTATTCTGCCGAGGCAAGTACCACTGTACTACGTGTTTTTCCATAAAAAAAGACTAAACATTTACAATCGAAAAATGAAACTCTAGTATAGTTACGCGTAACCTTCAGTTTTCTCAGTTTTTAATTTCTGTGTTTATCTAGATCAACATTTTCACTTGTCTATTATAAAAATTCGTTGTTCATATTAATAAACTAAAGTTCTCTATAAAGAAAATATGGAATACCATCTGTTTGATCTCAATAAAAAAAATTGACATGTAGGTTCTGTTGGATGTTGATCCACTAAAACTATAGATGACTGATATGTAAGAAAAGAAATCAATGACTCGATGAATAAATGGGCAGAAAATGGACATATCTGGAGGCATACACTTTAGGGAAAAAAATGTGGCTAACTCGGGCCTACTAGTCACTACTGGAATAGTCAATAGCGAAAAGGAAACGTTGACAATTACCGACATCATTTCAAACAGAGACAGCCAGATGCTGCTCAGAATATGTGAGTTGGATTCTTTCGCGCCGTGGGTAGCTGCATCCTGCGGCCGGAGGCCGGAGGCGGAGAGGATCCTCCGCGGAGACGGAGAGCCAGTCGCACGCGCAGTCATGGGACACATGGCTGAGGAGAACAGGCGCATTGGACTACTCCAACGTATACAACGTTAGTTAGATGTGACAAGTAAGTGGCTCGAAAACCCTAATAATCGAACAGATTTGGACCACATCGATACGGCCTAACACTGCTACAGAAAGAGATATACTGATCAGCATATGAAAAGGCAAAACCGACACCTACGTATTATTTGAGTTCCCCCACCCACCCGCGGGGACGCTAAAAGAAAAAAAAGACACCATTAAGGAAAATAGGTACTGATTTTTCCTTGTCAGAGAAAGATGATGGTTTTGTACTAAAATCCCTCACCTATCACAAACATCCCATAGAAGTTGTTGGACGCGGGACCTACAACAAAACCAGAACCTTTAAGACCATCCCCAACCCAGAAACTATCATCTAGTTTCCATACTTGCCATGTCATATAGACACTATGTATAGAAACTATGTCTCCAACGAATGGTGCCTTAAAATTAAATTATCTTCCGATCACCTCTCCTCTCTCCATTTATCCACCTATCTCCATGTTTTTATTCTTGATTCTTGTGTAGACATGGTTTCTTGCATGAGACATGGTTTCTTCATCCTTTTACATCTCTCCTCATTACCACATCAGATTTTTGCTTATGTGGCAATGTATTAAATGCTATGGACACTAAATGACATGGAGAGTTGGCGATGGCCTAAGGCTTTGTTCTTTCCCCCCTTTTCCCAACTCACCTCTCTCGTTTTTCACGCGCACGCTTTTCAAGCTGCTAAACGGTGTGTTTTTTGCAAAAAGTTTCTATACAAAAGTTGCTTAAAAATCAAATTAATCTATTTTTGAAAAAAATTAGCTAAAACTTAATTAATGACGTGCTAATGGTCTGCTCCGTTTTCCACGCGCACTGTGCAGGTTGGGAAGTCAGGCTAGCGAACGCAGCCTAAAGCTATCAGAGAAAGGTGTCGGTTCTCAACTAGAACCGATACCTTTGATTCTTCCACCCGGCTAGTAACCGTTAGAAGGCCCACACATAAAAACCGATACTTTTATTTTTATCAGAGATAGATGCCGGTTCTATTTAAGAACCGCCAGTATATAACATTTTTTTCTCTGCTCAAGCTACTCAAGCTAATCGAGCAAAGAACAGAGTCGCGCCTCTTGTTCTTGCTAGATAAGCTAGGGGAGGTGGGAGATTTTGCTCTTTTTGTTTTCTTGAAGATTGAAGCTTGCAAGGTTAGTTTTCATTATTTCTCACTCTGTTTATTTGTAAAGTGTGCAACCCAATCAAAATATTTGTATTTGTTTTGTACGGGTAATATTTTTTTATATTTTTTCATTTAATTAGATCATTCTCATATAGTTGACTTTGTACATAAAATTTATTAGTAGGTGCTTCAAATAATATTCCTAGTGTAGTATAGGGAGGTACAACATAATGTAATAATAGTTTAGTTTTTAAAGTTGTATATGATTTTTGTTATTCTAATTTGCTTGTAAATTATAAAATCGTCATTGTATTTATTCTTCACGGTTTTTAATAAATAATAAATTATTATATTTTCTTCTAGGGTGGTAAATTTCATTTATCTTTTCCTGTTCGTCTATTTAATTTATCTAATTGATATTAAGTAATATTCGTAGGTACCCATCAGTTACAATGATCCTAGGATGTGTGTATGAACTGGTCGTTACTATATGGAGTATACCAGGGGAGTAACGTCTCTCGTTGCCGTCGCAACGAGCACAAATTCGGTTAATGCGCCGGATTATCTGTGGTGTCCATGCTTATTGCAAGACAGATAGATAATTTCTGGTGCAACGGGTCCATGCACATCTTTTTACAAGAGGTTTTATGCCAAAGTGAGATGTTATGACTTTCTTGGCGAAGAGGAGTAAGGCGAGGGAAGTGCAGGCAACAGCTATCTGTCCCCTTGGTCTTGGGATATAGAAAATTCATGCTTATCATAATGATTGCATTATTTACTGGGGTGATTATGCAGCTTTGGACCAATGCCCGGTATAATTGTGGAGACAGTGATGGTGATAGTGGAAGTGTACAGTGAAAAAGAAAAGAGCGCCAGTGAAGGTGGTTTGGTATTTTGCAATCATCCCTCGTTTGGAACGTATGTTCGCAAACAAGAAACATGGTAACCTGATGCGTTGGCACCATGAAGAGCGTAAAAGAGATGCAATGATAAGGCACCCAACTGATGGGTCTCAATGGAGGAAGATAGACAGGAAGTACAAAAATCATTTTGCGTACGACATGAGGAATGTGAGGATTGCGGTCAACACCAAGGGCATGAATCCTTTCAGTGACATGAGCAGTCATCATAGCAAATGTCCAGTCGTTGTTATTATCTAGAACCTCCCTTCTTGGCTCTTCTAATTCAAGGACCTAAACACCCTGGCAATGATATTGATGTTTACTTCAAGCCACTGGTAGTGGATCTTAGGATACTATGGACGGATGGTGCATGGATGTGGGATGCATACAAACGAGAGTAGTTCCAACATCAGGCTATTTTATTGATGACAATATAGGACTACCCAACACATGGTAACACAAGGGCATGAAAGCATGTGTGAGGTGCATGGCCCAAACTAGGCAAGTGGCAGAATCACTGTCGGAAGATCGTGTACATGCGCCATCGGAGGTTCCTCAAGTAAAACCACCCTCACTACCTAAATACAAGAGATTTCGACAGAACGTTGGAAGAGAGAGAATGTACAAAGTTCATAACCAGTAGTGACATATGGAAGGAGGTGAAGGATCTCAAAGTTATATTTGGCAAAGGGAGTGGAAGTAGATGTGAATTCACATCAAGCGGTGAGACCCCTCTTTGGGGAAAAGAAGTCCATCTTTTGGGACCTACCTTACTGGGAAGATTTGGATACATGTCAGCAATTGATATGATGCACGTGGAGAAGAATGTGTGCGAAAGCATGCTCGGGGTATTGTTGAACACGCCGAGCAAGATGAAGGATAATTTGCAAGCACAAAGAGACCTTGAAGATATGAATATCATGAAAGAACTGCACCCTCAGGACAAAGGAAATGACCGCTACTACCTCCCTCCTGCATGCTACACTCTTAGTGCTGCAGAAAAAACGAGTATGTTGGAATATCTGCAGGGTGTCAAAGTCCCATCTGATTATTGTTTGAATATTAAGAAACTAGTTAACATGAAAGATAAGAGGTTGGTTGGAATGAAGTCACATGACTGCCATGTGCTTATAACGCAGCTGCTACCGGTCGCAGTTAGAGGTATCCTTCCAGATAAGGTCTAAGACCCAATCATCAAGTTGTACAAGTTTTCAAAGCGATAAATCAGAAGTTTGCAATCTAGCTTTGTTGGACAAGTTTGAGGAGGAAGCGATTCTAACTCTTTGCTAGCTCGAGATGTTGTTCCCTCTCTCATTTTTCGATATCATGGTGCATCTTGTTGCTTATCTTGTTGAACAAGTAAAGATATTAGGACCAATGTATCTGCATAGCATGTGGCCTTTCGAGAGGTTTATGGGCATTGTAAAGAAAAATGTTCGGAATAGATCGAGACCCGAAGGAAGCATCATCGAGGGTTATGCAATAGAGGAGGTGGTAGAATTTTGTATAGAATACATGGATCTGAAACCTATCGGTGTGCTTGTGCCCCATCATGATGATAGGATGTTTGGAAAAGGAACATTAGGCCACAAGAGAATTGTTCTCCCTGACCAGCAAACCATAAGACAAGCACACTTTTCAGTACTACGGCAATCGACTTTGGTGGCTCCTTAGATGGACATTCAATTGGATAAAATCCGAAGAGATAATCTGAGGAAATCGGAGGCATGGCTCGCGAAGGAGCGTAACGTAAACTTGGGAAATGGTTGATGGAATACCTGACAACTGCAGACATCGATAGTGACCAACTATTTTCTCTATCTCTAGGGCCAGCGCAATCCACACATACCAAGGCTATGATATAAACGAGTATACTTTTTACACCAAAGTCTAGGAAAGAAGAGTACTTATCAAAACAGTAGCATACGCATAGACGCCTACGATGATTGCAGTAATAAGCAGACTTATTACAGTTTCATAGAGTCAATCTGCGAGTTAGATTATGGAGCCCTCAAAGTGTGTACGAATTCCAAGTGGGTTAAAGGTTGACAAGTATGGGACAATCATCATTGACCTATAGGATGTTGGCTATGAAGATGAGCCATTCGTGTGGGGTATACGGTACCCGGGTATCTCATAGTGGGCTTCGTGCCAAATAGCATGGGGTGGGCCAAGTGCCCTAGGCCCATGCGGGCTGCTTGTAATTTACGAGAGAGGTGGAGAATAAAGGCAATTGATCTTATCCCAAGTAAATAGATGGTAGGTACCCGGATAATAAGGGATATTGTACCTTATCTAGCCGGCTAGTTTCCTCAACTACATAAGAGGCGCCGGAGAACCCTAGAGGGGTTAGAGACATACTCATACACACATATGTGTCCACGTGTTATTCCAACACCGTGCTGTGCCAACCTACATAGATCCAGTCTATACACAACTGGACTAGGGTATTACCTCTCATCGAGAGTCTGAACCACTATAAAACATCTGTATCATCATCTTTCCTTGATCTTGTGCACCCTATAAGTAATATTGTCGATTATAAGAATCGATAATGTGCGCACCAAGTAGGGGCGCTAGATCAATTTTTAGGACGAGAGATGGCTTCAATCACCTATCGTCGGGTTTGTCGTTCTTGATTTTTTACACTAGATTAACCGTATCATTACCACTGCCAATCATAGATCGATCTACTATGCATGTGTTATCTGCCTGTGCGATGATCGCGTACGCGTGTCCAATCCGCACGGGAGGCGGCACTAGCGCGTGCACCTAGCGAGATCCGATGTGTACAATGGAGCATTGGTCTGAACATGAATCCGTTGTCGATGATAGAGCCACCTACACATATGCATCTAACATGAAAGCTTGACAGCGATATACCAACAACGATATCTCAGTCAATTAATTAAAAAGAGCATATATAGAAGCATGCACACTAGTTCTTGTTTCCTAATCAGATTGATTTGTTTGCAGGTATCCATGTATCCAAGCGAGGACCCACCGTGGGCAGCCTTCTCGGCAGTCATGTCGTATTCAGGATCGTTGGCGTCATTCACTGTTTGGCTTCATGACATCATCTCCGTCGAGTGGCTACTTGGCCATTTTCGTAGCGTTTATGCTCGGATGGTCTTCAGCTAGTCGGCTTCTGGCGACAACACATGACCGTGTGCATGCATGTGCAAGCAGATCAGATCGATCCACCCGAGTGACGCCCGTGGATAAAAATTCATCTCCATAGCTTCGTGCACCACTGCATGCATCCTACGTATGTACACATCTCTTTACTGGATGCTAATCAAGTTATATTGCTTCGTTTTGTATGCAAGGATTGGAGCTACGTCGCTAGATTGGATTTGGCTGGATGCATGCACAGGAGTGAGCATTTCCAGGGGTGGAGCTACAGTAACCAGGGGTGCACAGGAACATGGTAAAAAATCTCTCTTACTTGCAGTTATGTCATGTTCACCACTTGTGCACCCCCAAAGCACCTGCGTGTATCCCCCTCCCCCCCAAAACCATAAGGCCGAGCAGCAAACCAAAGAGAAGCTTGCATTCTTGTAACCTATAAGTATTCTTGTGGCTGCATGATACTCCCATATGCTCTCAGCTCTGTTATACCACAGGACACAGATCTACAAATGGGTCATGCATGGAGTGTAGCAGCTAATTTCATCCAGCATTTCATAATCTCTCTTTTTGCATTTGCAATCACTATCAAACAAATGGAATATCCTTACCCACCACACTACATCCACTACAGGAGAACCGATCTTTGGTCTGGTTCACAAAAAAATGGAGTAGTCCCGGTTCGAATTGGAACCGGGACTAAAGATCATCTCTAGTCCCGGTTAAAAAGTGTAACAGGTCGCAATGTTCTTTAGTCCCAGTTGGTAATAAAAACCGGGACTAAAGACCATCTCTAGTCCAGGTTCACACCTCCACTGTCAGTGTCAGACGTATGTCAGGGGCCGGGATATTTAGTCCCGGTTGGTGACACCGACTGGGACTATAGATCCTCACCTTAGTCCCGGTTGGTAACACCAACCGGGACTAACGATGATTTAGGTCTTTAGTCCCGGTTGGTGTTATTAACCAGGACTTTGTAAGTGATATACCTTTTTTATACTTCTTCTTCCTCCTCCATCCCGAGCCATTGCTGCCAAGAGGAGGAGGAAGAAGGGAGGTGCTGCCGAAATTTTTGATAAATTTATTTTTGGTGATAATATACAAAAGGAGAGGTCGAAAAGGTTAGCAAATCCATTCTCTAGTAATGTATGCTTAGCATATTACATTTATAGCTTTGTTTCTATAAAATATTGTCTTCAACAAGGTTTATGCAAATGATGAGAGAGAAAATATGTGTAGGCAAAATTAGGTTGATTTTGAAATTAGAAAATTTGGATACATATGTTATAAAAGAGATGACCGAGGGAAAATATAGAAAACTAAAATAAAAGAATAGAAAACTAAGTTAGTTTAATAAAATATTTAGAAAAAAGTATAATTCGTTAAAGATATGTTTTCAACTTTACAAACAATAAAAAAGAATAATATGTGGGACTATTGTAAAATTTTTATATGATTACTTGTAAAAAAAGTAGAAAACAAAGGTGATTGAAAATATGTAATATAGCTAGAAATATTGTTCATACTATAAAAAAATATGTGTAGTACTTTAATAAAAATTTAAAAATAATTGTAAACTTCTCTTCCTTCTCGTTGCCATCTTTGTAGCTCTTTTCTAGAAAATAAGTTTCACTTTGAATCATGATGTTTTATAATATTATATGATTATTTAACTAGTTTCAACTGTGTGGATTTCGGTAGTAACATTGGACTATTTGATGTATATATGGATCGGCAATGGATGTACACTGCGGACCGACGGTCGAAAGAGTTTATTGAAGGCGTGCATTATTTTTTGAATGTGGCCAATGCTAACAAGTATGAGGGTTTCATGTGTTGTCCATGCAAAAAGTGCAGTAACCAGAAAGAGTATTCATCATCAAGAACTATTCATGCGCACTTGTTTGAGTCTGGATTCATGCCTGGATATAATTATTAGACCTCGCACGGAGAGCTATTTACAATGGAAGAAAATGAAGTAGAAGACGAGAATATTCCGGACTGGGCTCATCAATACGGTGGATTTGAAGAAATCCAGGAGGTGAGGCAGACGGATCTGTTGAACATAATGATGCTGTAGATGATCTTGGTCAGATGTTGCGAGACGTAAAGGATGGCTACGAAAAGTGAGAAGGAGGTCCAAAAATTGGAGCATATGTTAGCGGACCACAAAACTTCGTTGTACCCAGGTTGCAAACAGGGGCACAAAAAGTTGGGTACATGCTAGAATTCTTGCAATGGAAGGCCAAAAATAGTGGGAGTGACAAGGCATTTGGCGAGTTATTGAAACTCGTCAAAACATTCTTCCGGAGGGAAACGAATTGCCGGAAATAATGTACGAAGCTAAGAAGGTGGTGTGCCCTCTAGGACTAGGAGTACATAAGATACACGCATGTCCAAACGATTGTATCCTCTATCGCGGTGAGGAGTACGAGAACCTAGAAGCATTGCCGGTTTGTAAAGCACTACGACACAAGATTAGACGAGATGAACCCGGTGATATGGACGGACAACCTTCAAAGAAGAGGGTTCCTGCTAAGGTGATGTGGTATTTTCCTATAATACCAAAGCTCAGGCGTTTGTCCAGGAACAAAGAGCATGCTAGCATGATGCGCTGGCACGTAGAAGAACGTCAACAAGACGGGATACTGAGACACCCAAGCGACAGGTCGCAGTGGCGAAACATCGACAGAACATTTCTAGACTTTGGAGAGGATGCCCGAAACATAAGGTTCGGTTTAAGTACAGATGGCATGAATCCATTTGGAGAGATGAGCAGCGGCCATAGCACATGGCCTGTGACCATGTGTATTTACAACCTCCCCCCTTAGCTATGCATGAAGCGAAAGTACATCATGATGCCAATTATCATTCAAGGCCCAAAGCAACCTGGTAACGACATTGATGTGTACCTAAGACCATTGGTTGATGATATGCTTTTGTTGTGGAACAAAGAAGGTGTCCCCGTGTGGGATGAGGACAAATAGGAGCATTTTAACCTACGAGCATTGCTGTTCGTGACCATTAATGATTGGCCCGCACTTAGCAACCTATCCGGACAGTCAAACATGGGGTACAAGGCTTGCACCCATTGTATGGATGAAACTGAAAGTACGTATCTGAAACACTGCAGGAAGGTTGTGTACATGGGTCATCGTCGATTCCTTGTTGCAACCCATCTTGTACGGAAGAAAGGCAAGCATTTCGAACAGAAGGCAGACCACCGTACTAAGCCTAAACATCGTAATGGAAAAGCCGTGTTTGCTGTGGTGAAAGATCTAAAAGTAGTATATGGAAAGGGACCTGGCAGCCAACCTATAGAGAGCGAAGATGGTCACACGGCGATGTGGAAGAAGTCTATTTTTTGGGAGTCTTAGACGTCCGGCACTCAATCGACGTAATGCACCTCAGTAAGAACCTTTTGTGTCAACCTGTTGGGCTTCCTAGGTGTATATGGGAAGTCAAAAGATACACTTGAAGCACGTAACGATCTCAAGTATATGCAACAATGCGAGGACCTTCACCCGGAACCGAAGGATAAAGGAAGCCATTATTTGAGTCCTGCAAGCTACACCCTGAGTAAGGAAGAGAGGGAAAGTATGTTTGAATGTCTGGAGAGCATCAAGGTACTATCTGGATACTGCTCGAATATAAAGAGAATAATAAGCATGAAGGAGAAGAAATTCACAAACCTAAAGTCTCATGACTGTCACGTGTTGATGACACAGCTGCTTCCTATTATAATGCGTCGTATCCTTCCTGATAATGTCCGGGGAAAAGTAACAAAGCTATGTGCCTTCATGAACGCAATTTCGCAAAAGATCATCGATCCGGACAGTTGAACAGCCCTTCAAGATGACGTGGTCCAATGTCTTGTCAGCTTTGAGATGATCTTTCCACCGTCATTCTTCAATATAACGACACATCTTCTATGTCACCTTGTGAAAGAGATCGGTATTCTCGATCCTGTGTACCTACACAACATGTTTCCATTCGAGAGGTACATGGGCGTTCTAAAGAAATACGTTCGTAACCGTTCCCGTCCGGAAGCAAGCATCGCCAAGGGTTATGGAACAGAGGAGGTCCTTGAGTTCTGCATAGAATTTATTGAAGACCTTCATCCAATCGGTGTACCCGAATCAAGCCATGAGGGGAGACTACGGGGAAAGGGGACTCTTGGAAGGAAAGTAATAATGACTGTGGACAACGATTTATTCCGTAAAGCACATTTCACGGTTTTGCAATGATCTTCGTTGCTGGCTCCTTACATCGAGGTGCACCTGGTGATTGTTCGCTCAAAAAACATCGGCAAGTCCGATGCATGGATTACACGCCATCACATTCATACTTTCCCCGCTTGGCTATGACAACATCTAATGGATACCGAAACTATTGACCGACAACTAGCCTTCTTGGCGAGGGGGCCTTCTTGCTCGATGTCGACATTCCAAGGATATGAAATCAATGGGTATACATTGTACACAAGAGCCCAAGTCAGAAAGAGCACAAACCAAAACGCTGCTATTCGTATCGATGCCATGAGATACGATGGTGCAACTAGCACGTATTACAGTGTCATCGAGGACATATGAGAACTAGACTATGGACCTCTGAAGGTACCTCTGTTTCGATGCCAGTGGGTTAGGCTCACTGGTGGAGTTGTAATGATTGATGACAGTGGGATGACAACGATTGACCTAACCAAGGTTGGATACTAAGACGAACCATTCATCCTAGCCAATGATGTAACACAAGTTTTCTACGTGAAAGACATGTCTAGTAAACCAAAGAGGGGTAAAGGACCCGACGAGCCAAAGCGCCACATGGTTCTCCCAGGCAAAAGGAAAATCGTCGGAGTCGAGGATAAGACCGACGAAGATTACGATCAGTTCGACGGGCAACCTCCGTTCGTGGTGACGGTTGATCCGAGCATCCTTCTATCAAAGGAGGACACCCCTTACTCACACAACGATCATAGCGAAGGAACATTAGTGAGGAGAAAGTACGTGAGGAAAACAGTGACATAGGTTATTGTATGGACGATGCAAACTATTTATAATGTATTGAAGGCCATGCAATGTTTGTGTTATTTTACTAATACAATTATAAATTGGTCATATGTTAATTATATATATTTTT
Source organism: Oryza punctata (assembly GCA_000573905.2). Taxonomy (NCBI): domain Eukaryota; kingdom Viridiplantae; phylum Streptophyta; class Magnoliopsida; order Poales; family Poaceae; genus Oryza; species Oryza punctata. Next base: position 11,094,646 of record CM002497.2, read on the forward strand.
AGATGTAATAGCAATTTTAAACTATTTAAATAGGTCATATGTTAATTACATGTGATTATCTATATTCAAATAGTATTTAAATTGGTCATATTTTAATTATATATCATCATTGAAATGTGCTAGAAGATTTAAACTATGTAAATTGGTCATATGTTAATTATATATATTTCTTAGATGTAATAGCAATTTTAAACTATTTAAATAGGTCATATGTTAATTATATTTGATTATCTATATTTAAATAGTATTTAAATTGGTCATATTTTAATTATATATCATTATTGAAATGTGCTAGAAGATTTAAACTATCTAAATTGGTCATATGTTAATTATATATATTTTTTAGATGTAATAGCAATTTTAAACTATTTAATTATATTTGATTATCTATATTCAATAATAATTTTAAACTATTTAAATGTTTTAATCTTTAGTCCCGGTTGTTAACCATATCCGGAACAAAAAAAAATTTTGGGAACAACAGGAAATTATTATTAGTCCCGGTTCATGGAATCAACTGGGACTAAAGATAAGATCTTTAGTCCTGGTTGGTTATACAACCCGGACTAAAGATATCTTTACTTCCGGTTGTTTCCACGAACCGGAACTAAAGATCCCGGCTTTAAATAGCCGGGCGCATCGTCTTCTCCACCGATCCGCACTTTGTCGTTTCACGCTGATCGCCGAACCCGCCGTCGTCTTCGCGTCTCTGCCGCCACCGTTGTCTCCGCCACTATACGTCGTCGCCGACCTCACCGCGCCACCTCACCGTACCTCGTCCTCTCTCCTCTCTCTCTATGTCCGCCACCGCCATGCATGCCGCCGCAATGCTAGGGTGGTGCGGCCGCCACTCCCTGCGCCACCCTGCGCTACAGCCGGCACGCTGCGGCGGCGCCGCCGCCATGCATGCCGCTGTGCCGCCACAACGCCATGGCCGGCGCCGCAACCGGCGCGGCGTGGCCGGTCCCTCCCAGCACCACCCCGCTCCGCAGCCGGCACGCCGCGGCGCCGCCACCCCGCCACCAGCCCACTCCACGCCGCGGCGCCGCCGGCACCACGCGCCTGCCCGCGGCGTCGCCCGAACTCCACGTGTACCTGAACGCGAACGAACGTGAACAAACGCGAACGAATGTGAACGAACGCGAACAAAAGTGATTTATTGATTGTAACACTAACATTCTAAAATCTCAAATGAAACACTAACATTTCTACATTGTAAGATTTAATTGATTTCTAATTACTAGAATTACAAAATTTAAGTGTGCTCATACAAATTTGCGGAAGTATATTAATTATATGTTAATTATATGTGATTATCTTTATTGCAAAAACTGAATGTATATTGCAAAAAAGTGAAAGAAAGTGAACGAACGCGAACGAACGATAGAACGAACGTGAACGAAAAACGATAGAACGTGAACGAACGACCGAACGACCGAACGAACGATAGAACGATGGAACGAATGAACGATAGAATGAACGAACTAGATCATTTCTGTTTTTTTTCCCTGACTGCTGGAATGATTTGTACATAGTTTGAAAAACTATATGTTACACATGGGCCATAAACTTTGTACTCCCTCCGTTAATTACAACCATACATAGTAGAATTGAACAGATTAATTAGTAAGAAAGAGAAGTAACTTAGATGACTTATTAAATGAGGTGGTGGTTATAGGAGTTAGACTAGGAGAAATTAATTTAAGCGAGGTTTCTGGGTTGTACATATAGGAAAAATATTTAAATAGTTCTAACTTCTTCTGACCTATCTTATGAATAAATAGTTCTAATTTCGCTTGATAAAAAATATTTAAATGAAAAGAGAGAACTAAGTCTGGCCCCGTTTGGAACATGGAAATGACATATAATTTTAGAAACAATTTCTGAAAGAATTAATATTTATTTCTCATGGTTGATGGAGTAAGTGATGATTTCGGTGAAGTTCAGTCGCAAGAATGAAAGTAATCGAATTAAACAATTTTAGATATAGTTATAGTACTGTGGAGATATCTTTATTTTGAATTGAACTTTTCATATATATGTACAACAAGGGAAAGGTATATATACATGCTCTAACATATACTAGTATACAAGTAACATCGACAAGTCACACAATTCTGTATATTACTAGATTTCTTTTACTTGACGACAGCTGATATTATATACAGAATCCCACCATCTCATAGTATAAGACGCTTCAATTTTTTTATAGTTCTTTTTATGTGTATTGAAGATATACTGCTATGTTTTTCTATAGTCTTGATCAAACTTATAAAAAATAACTAAAACGTCAAAGCGTCTTGTAATTATTGTAGACGGCAGATCGTGATGATGAACAGATCCTCATGGACGAGATCGCAGACGGCAGCAGCTAGTATTGGGCGAATGAGGAGCAAGAGGAACCCAACAAATACGTAAACGAGGAGGGAAATGAGCGCACAAACCAAGATGAAAGTGAAAGGCAACCGGCCGTTGGAGAGAAGAGGGCATGCGGACAACGAGGTGCCGCGAGGAAGCTAGAGGGCAGGCACATTATTAGTGATGTGGCCCCAGACGGTGAACCAGTAGCCCCAGCCGGTATATTACGAAAGTACGTGGGACACAGTGGTTGGGTCGTGAGGGATCACGTGCCCATTAGCACAGTCCACTGGCGTCAATCAAGGTCAGCCGAGGAAGACCAAAGTTATTTTCCAGATACGGAGAAAGATATGCTGTGGACCACCATACTCCAGACATTCACTGTCCCTGAGGCAGCTCAGCCAAGGCTGAAAGAATGGACGATGAAAAAAATGGTTGAACAGTTCCGGAAGTACAAGTCAGCTCTGTACAAGAATTACGTCCTGAAGGGTTTGACACCTGATTTTGACAAATTACCCAAGATGAGGGATCATTGGGATGCGTTTGCCGTATACAAGACCTCCGAGCACGGGCAAGCGCAAATAGAAAAGAATAAAGCCAATGACACTAAGAAGCAGTACCATCACCGGCTAGGGTTAGGTGGCTATAAGAAGGCAATCCCCAAATGGGATACACTGGAAGCCGCGTTGATGGAGAATGGTATTGAGCCGGCCACAATGAATTGGCTTGAACGTTCCAGAATTTGGTATTATGGTCATGGTGGAACGCTCAATCCCACTGATGGCTCCCTTGCAGCAAGCCGACTTACAGAATCAGTGGAGGCGTCTGCTCAGGGAACATTCAAGCCTGACAGAGAGAAGGACGAGCTTACGCTCGCACTACAGAATCCCGAGCATCCAGGACGAACACGAAGAAAAGTCGTGGTACCTTGGAAATATGGATTTCAAGAGGACAACCACACTTACAAGAGTCGGATGAGGAGCAAGAGGGATACAGAGGCGAAATTGAGATATCTCGATTAGAGGGTCACCCTGCAGGACATAAGGATGCAAGAGGAGGTCGAACGACGGGTGGACCATCGCCTGGCGGAACGACAGATCCAGTAGACGGTGCAGTCGTCTGTCCCTCCTATCATGGTGAGCCCCTCAGGCAATCGTAGCAGCTGTGCTTCTACGGGGCAAGCAGAAGAACAGGGCATATAAGGTGTAGCAGGGCTAGCTCACGAGGACCCATCGTACCCCGTAGATGAAATCACGCGGTGGACACCTTGTGAGTTGCACAGTCCCTTCAAGAACATATCACTCAAGGTATGCTCATAGTTTTATGATATATGTCTTGTAAATTGCAAACGGTTATGCATGCATCTGTTAATTACTAAGTAAACTCGATTCTCGTGAAGGTGGCATCGGGAATGGCCATACCAGTGGACCCTTCAGGGACATACCATTGTAGACCGATTCCACCTGGGTACTCCAAGGTCAAAGTTGAATTGGTGGAACAAGGGTTCGAGGATCTCGAGCTAGACATCCCCGGAGGAGACGGGGAGATGAAACTAGGAGACACAGTCCATGCCATTATACTATGGTGCAAGTGATACATCGTGTTTCCCGGACGAGCTGCGGCGTCTTCTCCTCCGTCTCCTCCGCCTGCACCCTCTCCTCCGCCTGCATCGTCTCCTCCACCTCCGCCTCCTCCACCTGCACCCTCTCCTCCGCCTGCACCATCTCCTTCGCCTATGCCGGCTCCTCCACCTCCGCCTCCTCCGCCTGCACCGTCATCGTCTGCTCTGCCTTCACGAGCTACAAAGTCGTGCCCACTTCGTCGAGCGACGTCAAAGTCCGCAGAACAAACGAAGAAGCGAAAACTTGACGAGCCAAAGCTCCCCACTCTCAAGTAAAGGGCGTACGACCGCACTCCCGAGGAGACTGACGAGGTCGTACGGACGGATGTGAAGGCGTTCTTCAAGCCACGAAACCCAGAAAAGAAGATTCCATAGATCCAGCTGTTAAGAAGTTTTTTTAGAAGATGAGCGAACCGGTCAAGAGAGCTTTACTTTCGGATTATGACCGATCGATGACGAAGTCATCTAGGAAGCAAAGAGGAAGGACCAAAGAAGTGCATCGGCTCGGAAAGCAACTGAAACAATCAGTTGAGCCGTTGCTACCACCCGGTGAGGCGGAACTAAGGCAATGGATGAAAGAGACAGGTCTGCACAGGGAGCAGCTGGTGGGAAATGCACCAATAACCAAAGCGACCGAAGCCGATTTGAAATACAAATTTAAACTCAGTGAACCGCTTATCAAGCCTGTTCAGGTGAACACCCTCTCCACACAAATGTACCGTTTCCATCAATGGTATATGAAACGTTCATCCAAAGGTAGAACGATGGTTGGAGCGAGGATAAGGAACACAGATTACTATCAAGGAGATGATGTCCTGTGGATCAACTTCGAGGATGTATTTGATGCATACCAACTAGACGCTCTCAACGTCTCCATGCTCAGCTAGTGGGTTTTGTAAGTATCATTTTAGCAAAATTAATTTTAATCCTTAGCTCCTTCTATGTACCGTTCAATGGTTACACTGTGCGGATAGTTGATGCAAATTTCTTTATCCTTTGTAGAATGGAGATTCAATCGTGCCGTAAATAGGGGATTTACAACATTGGATTAATGGACCCCCGCAAAGTCAAAGTCGAAATGATACGGGACTTTGAGGAGGCTATAGAGGACAATATTGTTCATTTCCTAGTGCAGTAGCATTACAAGACCTACATACTATTGCCCTATAACACAGCATGAGTTTGAACTGTCTTTCTAATTCGTACCAACTTCTTCCTCATACTCGTACCGTGACATATGTATTATCTCACGCAATTTGCAGATTCCACTGGGTCCTCCTCTTCGACCTTTCACTATGCAAAGTCCATGTCTATGACTCAATGGATAAACCGGAGTCTACTTTCGACAAGATTTTTGAAGTGATAGACAGGTAATGCCATCTATTCAACTGAAAGTAATTACGAACACTACTATTGCTACTATGCGGATCTCCGATATTTAATCATAGCTTCCAACTGTGCATAAGGCATGGGCAAAGTTTCGTACATTGGTCCGCGGGGTTTGGAAAGAAAAACTTGGTAGGAGGTTTAATTTTCCGGTAAGTACATACTCCAAAAACATATTGAATCGTTAATTTGTTCTAGAAAAAACTGGTACATTAAATCTCTTGATACAGCAACGGGTGTTCCCGATCTTTCGATGAGAGGAGGATAACTTTGATTTGGGGGAGGAGATGACGTTGGCGGTCCGACTACAACTACCACAGGGGGTCCTGCGCCTTAGCAACCGGTACACCAACTCCACTTTGTTGCTATTCTCGCCGTGCCAAGAACAACCTTGAACCTGCAAGCAATCGAAGAACAAGCAAGAACAAGTTGACAAGGATACAGCTCACGGCACTTGTCAAATGATACAACTGAATCACAAGAAGGTGGGGTTCTGAATACAAGTATCCGGGTGGTCTAGCCGACACACGCGAGTACAAGGAAGTAGCTGAAGCTAAACTTGCATCTAAACAAAACCCAAGTGTCTTTGGTGGCTTCTGCTGCCTTATATATGGGGGAGAGCAGCAGGAGGTGGGGGAAACCCTAGCTGAAAAGCCTTAATGGGCTCTACTGGATACAAGGCCCAACTCGCAGGTTGGAGGTCCGAACATTTCTTATGCAGTTTCATGGCAGTTCCGATGGTATTTGATGGTGTTTCTGAATCCATTAGAAAGTAGACATCACACCCTTTCCAACAAGTGCTCATGGGCCTCTAACACCCTCCGGAGTAAAGAGTTATGTCCAATTTAAATCACCATTGCCCGGTAGTCCGAATGTGTAGTCCGAAAGTCACCATTGCAGGTGGCTGAATTGGATTCCATAAAATGTCTTCCTCTTGATGTGTAATGTGAGCAATGGTTGTATCTGCAGTAGGCATGGTCACATCATCTCTCGTCGTTTCTCATTAAGTGTGCAAAACAGGAACAGGGGAATAACTTGTGTGGCTATTACGTCTGTGAATATACTCGCCGCATTGTATACCAAATCTACAGTGACAGGGATCTGGAAGTACGTAAAAATCATTCATACGTTATCCCATCGATTTCTTATTGACTTCTTATACATACATCTCAATTTTTTTCAAATGATAAATTATTTACATAAGGGAAAAACTATCCAACGAAGAATTTATAAAGGCTGTTCAAGAACAATTGATGGGATTTATCAATGAACAAATAATGGATCCCGCGGGAGAATTCCACTACGATGGAAGGCCTATTAATCATGATCCTCATGTATAACTTGTCTTAAGTTTCTTTGTAATATACAATAGAAATAATAATTAACGAAGGATTGTTACATATGTATGTATTTAGATGTATATACATGTGTGAGTACATTTCGGTAATATGAGTATATATTTACTTGAGTGCATATATTTATTTAAGGAACATATATATGTGATAAATATGTATTTATCACACACACATATATATATGCAATATATTACAAATTATATATAGATATGTTATGCATATATATGTATTATGCATATATATGCATAATATATAAACAGGCAGCTAGCAGCTAGCAGAACCAGCAATCTTTAAAAAAAAAGAAAAAATATCTTTAGACCCGGTTGGTAATATCAACCGACTAAAGATGGTAGCGCCAGCCATGTGGCTCTACCATCTTTAGTCCCGGTTGATATTACCAACCGGGACTAAAGGTGGCTCTTTAGTCCCGGTTATTTCACCCGGGACTAAAGATGGGCATCTTTAGTCCCGGATTCGTGATCCCGGTTGCATAATCAGGACTAGAGGGAGTTACGAACCGAGGTTAAAAACCCCTTCTCCACCCGTGATCGCTGCCTAAGGTCTCATCAGCCATTGATTGTAGTAGGCATAGTCAGGCATGTTGCATCCTTTATAATTTTCTCACAATCATTTTGATTTATCGCAAGCAAATCAAGTTAACAACTTTGCATGTTAGGGTATCAATTGGATGGTATTGGTTGCTCTTATCAAAATTGAGGGTTAATTTCAATTAAGCATTTTAGATGATAAATTAATTGGGGGAAAGCTTTGGTTTAGTTGAGGCCTTTAACGCTTGAGATGCAATGTCAAGTAAGTTGCTTGACTTTGCAAGAATCAAACTATGGTATATATAGCATACAGTACAATATCATAGCTTTTAAAATATGATGTATTTACATCATTGGGGAATTCTGTAGTTTATATAATATAATAATGCATTATTTTCATGTTTTTTAAGCCAATGGGTTGGACTAAGTAGTTATCCAATTCTGGAACCTTTTCGGTTTATAATTTTATTCTCACCATATTGGTTGCACTATACTAATCGATGTTTTCATTGTGTTCTCCATTTTGGTAAGCACTTTTATCACTACATTATTCTTTCTACGCAAACTCTTTCTCACATTGAATTTGCCGATGCTAAAATGTAATGGATATCGTACTATTTAGTACAACACTGTTAGAAAAAAAAACATATACCACTAAACTATATGAAGCTACGGTGTATAGTAGTGCACCCCCCTCTATGTTCTAGCTGCCATCTGATCGAATTTGATCGCGGCCACAGCACCATGCCAGCTACCTCGCCCACGAATTGAAACGACTCAAGCTTCACCATGTATGCATGCATCTACACACATGCACATATGCCTTTAAATTCATTAATTCATGCCTATGAAATATATGCATATGTTTGGTAAAAAAAGCCTCATAAGGACCGACCTTATAGGTGGTTTATTTAAAACCGGTACCTATAGGCCTTTTCCCATATCCGCACGATAAAAAATATAAAACCGGCACCTTCAAGGAAGTATAGGTGTCAGTTCATTAGCTAAAACCGACACCTACTGTGTAGGTACCGGTTTTTTAAAATAGTCGACACCTACAATATTATAGGTGCCAGTTAATTAAAAAACCGACACCTATAATATATTATAGGTGTCGGTTCTTTTAAAAAACCAGCACCTATACCAAACGAGCCGAGCCGGTGAGCCGATCGAGCGCCATGTATTGGGCGAGCGCCTCCTATCTCGGTGTCTCCTTCCGTCCCTTCTCAATCTCTCTCTCGCCGTCTCTCTCGATCTCTCTCCCCTCACTCGGTCTCTCTCTCGCCTCTCTCACTTCTCTCTATCGCGGCATCGGTTGGGCGGCAGCGGTGGTGGCCCAGCGTAGGCGGTAGCAGCGGTGGCCGCATCCTCCCCTCCGCTAGATCTGGTGGGAGGGGAGGTGGCGCACCTCGGCGACGGCAGCGGCAGCGGCGGCGGTCACGCCCTCGCCATGCGGTGACGGCGGTAGGGGTGGAGAAGGACGTCTGCAGCAGGGGTTGAGAAGGACACCGGTGGTGCAGGCAAGGTGGCTGCCGGCGGCTCGAGTTCTTGAGTTTATGAATTTTTCTCTTTTTGAGTTCTCGATTTCTTGTTGATTTCTTCCTCTCTTTTCTCCTCCTCGATCCATGTCCCAAATGTAATGTGAACTTGTTGAGTTCTTGATGCATGTAGGATTTCTGTTAATGTGAACATGTTGTTGAGTTCTTAACGCGAGGTGTTGTAGGATTTCTGTTGAATTCTTTTTGGCCGGCCGACAGTTTACTGTTTGTTTAACTGGCTAGCCAGGGTATTGTAGGGGATGATGTGACCCAGGAGGTGGTGATGAAGGGGAGTAGGCCTAGGCTCGAGGGAGACGATGGGCGTGTGGTTGGTGAGTTCGGCTCAATTCTAGCCGGCTCTCTTTTTTTGGCTCGAGCAAAGCTAAAGGTGTCTGTTCTATATGCCGCATAGGTGCCAGTTGCTAGTATTGCTGCCAACCAATAGGTGCAGGTTGGGAAACCGGCACCGATGATGGTATCTGTACTAGTGCTGATTGGTTTTGTTTGTTTGCATGTGCATCAGATGAGTCGCCTCAATGGCTCACTAGTTTTTTCATTACCAACTAGGGATTGCGTCTCCACGCTGGCCAGCTCCGACACCGCCGAGAGGCCTCACCGCCTCCACAATCACATCGCTCTCGGCACCTGTCTGAGTGCCGATGCCCAGCAGTGCCACTCCGTTAACATCCGGGCTGAGGAACGCGGCGACCACCAAGCATCTCGCTGACTTAGGCAAGCAGATCAACCCGCAGCCCGACCATGCCCGGGGCATCACGTCGCACTTCAGGGGCTTCGACCTTCGCCTAGTTGATGCGGCCCAACTTTGCCCGGGGCACGTCTCCCTACGCTCGGGGCACGATGGTGCATGCCAGGGGCTTCGGTCTTCTCCTAGCTAACGTGGCCCGACTTCACCCGAGGCATATCTCCACATGCCCTAACCGGCTAGGCCATCTTCACTGCACGCCTAGGGACAACCCCCCATCGCAGCTCACGCCGGACTCGGCTGCGCCCTTAACCGGCCACGCTGTCTTCACCATATACCTGGGGGCTACGCCACTCGAGGCCCACGCTTGACTGGGCTATGCCCTACACATCCACGCTGTCTTCACCAGTTGCCTAGGTGTTGATGCGAAAAACACACACCGGCCTCAGAGATCTGGTTAACTCTAGTGCAAGTTCAAATCTGCACTTTCGGGTTCAGGGCGTGATAGTTGGTTTGATCCTACAACCAACAATAACAAAGATAGATAATCTCTTCATAATCTCTTCTTTCTATAAAGGTAATGCCCACTAAACACCTAAAGCTCAACATGCAAACATAGTACTTATTAGTACTCCTAAAGTCAACATGGAAGCATACCACATCAATCCACTAAGCACACAAAAGTCAACATGCAAGTATATAGTAATTATATCTACAATTTATTTCATTCTAAAACTAAACATGCACATGCTAAATCATCATTCTCAAATCATTTTCACAATATTTCAATTCAAATCATTTATTCATTTCTACAATATCTAACATATATCCCGCAACAAAGCACGGGGCGTCATCTAGTTAAATCAAGAATCGATAGCCGATCGTCTAAAGGGCCGATGACATATCGTCTTTAACCTAGCCGATGCTATTTGATTAGGATCGGCTTTTAGGTGTTTTATTGAAATAACATAAAGTGGTATCAGCCACAGATACAAGAATTGCTTATGTTTAAGTTATAGCCGATAAGACAATATAGTTCATCAGCTATTACTGTGATGCAACCTTATATACATATATAAATCTAAGTAAATATATTTGATCCATACCAAATATATTTATATAGAGGGATATATCTATATAAGGGGTAGATATAGCATATAAAGCATGATTAGGTAGATTAAACATATTAAAACATCTATCTCAGGCAAGATCGGTTGAAATCCCGATTCTACCCTTATTGTAATCAAAGACATGTTAGTTTTTATGATTTTAAGCACGGCTAGGGATGATGCATCACAAAGTATGCAAAGAAGCATAAAGTCTAAACAATCAAGTCTTTGACTAGTTTTCAGGGTGGTAGATAACTTAACTAATCTACATCGACGAGATAACTTAGCCGATACCGATAAAACCCTAGAAAAGATCTAACCGATACAGACAAATTGAATCATTGACATAGATTAATTAAGATATATGATAACCAGTTATCTAATTAACAAGATTAACACATCTAAAATGATATAATAATCTCGATAACTCAAACCACTGTGACAAGTGTTACCTCTTGTCGAGAGATCGAAACCGATGCTCTAACTTGAAGCAAGAACTCGTCGAAAGTAACTAAAAGAAAAGGTGATGATACGCCGAGAGTATATTGAATGTGTGTTGTCTTCTTTCATGGTTCTAGGTGTATATTTATACCCATAGTACAAACTTGTCCATATTGGACATGGCTCCACCTTTCCTAAGTTACAAAAACTATACGAACAAGTCCTTAGGGTGGACTCTTGCCAAATCTCTAAGAAACATATATTAATTTTCCTAATTAATAGATACAATTGCCTATAATGGACTCTATATTTGCACGGCGACATCTCTGAGGCTTTTATCTTGAAACCGACAATCACTGTATCGGTTTCCCGTATAGAACTCCACTCATATCGGCTAACCGTATTCAACTCGGAATCGGCCGATACACACTCCAGCTGATACACACTCTATTTCCGGAAATATTGCATCTCCTTCAAATCTGCTTCGGATTGATTCTCAATTCCGAACCATATCTTACCAAATCGTCTTCAACACATGCCCCTTAGTTCCGAAGTATTATATAATGCAACAGAATTATCACTTCCAATATCGCAAAATCCTAGGGTTTCACTTCCGACCGTTAACTCATAAATCTTCACACCGTTACTTTCCTTGCCACTGTCTAAGAAACTTCCAGCGACTACCTCAGCGATACTGGCGATCCCCTTGGTGATTCACCGTCCCGGCGGCAAACTCCCACGCTTCAACCTCGATGGCGACCTCATCAACCCTACCTTCCTCAAGCAAGGCATCAATCCCCTCTGAGTTCCCTGAGGTAAATCAACCCCCATCACATCGTCTTTATGCGATCGGCTCATCTTTGAGTTTCATGATTTCTCTGCATTTCCTCGATTCCCCCTTTTTTTTTCTTTTTATATTTGTATTACTTGAAAGACCATATAGCAATCTCCATCTCTAAGGAGCGAAACCATTATTTCCTAGGTCTAATAGGCGATACAGATCCAACCCACTTTATAAACGCCAAGACCAACAAGATCCCTTTTAGACAAACTAATCCTGACCTAGCTCACTGGTAACACTTGTTCAGATCTTGGCCATCTTGCGCAAATGGATGGAGGGAATGGTATAAGAGAATAGCTGCAAGAAAACACACTCACTAGGATGAAATAGGGATATCCCAATGTCTATATCTCACCCTAGCCGATATGACGAAAGATGAGCCCATGCTCTCGGCTGCAACTTATTTTTGGTTTGATACCCTGAATGCCTTTATGTTTAACCATGGGACGATAACCCCCACACTCCTTGATGTGACAATGATCACTGGGATAGACATCACCTCATCGGCCAACCCCATCAGTCCGAAGAAAAATGCGACCACAAGTTCAAAACTAAGAATATTGGCGGTTGGTCAGGATATGTTACTGAACACATGGGCACAGGTCTTGTGACTCTCAGGGAACATGCTGTTTTTTTATTCATGTGGCTCGAAAAATTTGTCTTGTATGGCCTAACAGCCAATTGGCAACATCTAGCTGAACCTATGGTAGCCAAGAAATAACTCCCCTTGGGCAAATACCTCTTAGGAGCGGTTTACCAAACCCTGAGCCAAGCATCGGCCAAACTGTGTTAGCCCTAATGGCCCTTGGTGGTTCGTCCAATTATGGATGAATTTGCAGACCTAAAAGCAGCTAACAGACCTCCCCTACATGAATCAAGCTTCCCATCACTTGCCGATTCTGATGACGATGAAGCCGATACACGCCGATGCATGTCATTTGGGGAAGCAGCCTCGGTTTAGGTTCAGGGCTATTGGCTGAGCACTTCAAAAACTGGTTTTGGAACTTCTATGATGGGTTTCCAAGAGATATCATAATTTGGTTTGCATATGACTTTTTTGATGATTATGAACTGCCAGCAGACTTCAGGCTTGATGAGATAAATGATGAAAAATTCCAGAAATCCACGGAAATCCTCATTACAGCCATATCCCCTTGTATTCTTCCTACTGGAATATCTCAAGGTCGAAATATACAAGTCTCTTATGAATATTATCATCCAATGATCGCAGCAAGGTAGCTTGGTATGGGATAGATCCCCATCGGCTTATACTTCTCACGTAAAATTCAAACCAGGGGTTTAGTACCATCAGCTGTCCTCACGGACAAACTCTTGAACATTGAGGGCCCGATATTGCGTTCCATTGATCAGTTCAATTGAATCCTGCTCAGGTGTATCCTTTTTGAGCGATGGTGGTCAGAGTGGAAAAATCATCTTTTCCATCTATCGGCTTGTTGACGTAAAAACACGATGGCCTGGGAGATCTGCTTAACTCCAGTGTAGGTCCAGAATAATGATGAGATGCGGGCGTGCCAGTCAGTTTGATCCTGCAACTGACAAGATATATAAATTGAAGATCAAAAAATAGCCGATTGGCTAACAAGCCGATGGAGTAATTCCAGCCGATGCCCATACCAGCCGATATCCAGTATAGATCTTTGAGTAAATAATGACATAAAGATATTCGGCTGATGGTAATGATATATAACAATAATATAATCTAGAAGCAACCAATCGCTAGTAATGATATACTGAATAAGCACTGATCCGAAGGTTGAAGCATTCATCGGCTAGAGGTCCGATGTCAATAAATCCAAATGATTATATAAACAATGAAACCTTTGTTGTCATCGGCTAAATCTAACTTGTATATAACCCATATAAGCCGATGCAGCGTCCAGATAACTCATCGGCTAGCACTCCGATAAAACATCAGCATGAACCTATCGACTTAACAAGATTTATATTATCAACAACAATCTAGTAGGTCGAACCTAACCGATGTAGCACGAGATTGTATATGATAATCTAATACTTGATGAACCGATAGATCTATCTAATGTGATGGATATAACACATCTATTTAGAACAACATTGTGGTTCCAGAGATATATCGGCTAAGATAGAAGATCAGACTTAACCGAGACAGTCCCAACTAAACCGATGCGTCTCTAAACACAATGCAATTAAGATAGAATTGAGATATCAGGTAAATATATCAACCAAACCAGAGCGATCAAGAGATCGAAGCGATGCAGCCTTAAACAACACCAATGTAGCCGATAGATTCACCAGCACCCGACGGAACGTAGGGCTTACCCCTTCGCCGGAGATCGAAAGCCGATGCAGCCCCACGTTGTAACGCCCTAAAAATTCGACCGACAAAACCGAAACCCTAAAATACGGACCTTCAAAAACTTTTAAAATGAATTGCATCGTGCTGGATTTAGTCGCACGTTTTATTGAGATTTTATGGCGGGTCAATCAATTGTGCATTATAAGGAAGTAATTCGGAATAGCCCAAAGTGATTAGCCAAAGGATTAATCGAGATACACTCTAAAAGATAATTTGGCGAAGGATATAATTAAAATACAATTTAGAATAATGTTTTATGCAGGATTTAAACGAATATTACACCTAGTAAATAATATAATTTTAGGAGGAATTATAATAAATATATAAGAAATATGGACACAAATTCAAGCGGATATATCTTGCCAATATATAAATATTTATATATACATAGGAGACTAGGTATAAATCCTAGGCATAAGTGTATATAAGTGAACGTAAGAGTTTGTGAGAATAAAGGGTAAAAAGAAAAGGAAATATATATATACATAATAATAATAAATAAATTACGGAATTTGGAAAGTTAGAGTGAAATGTCTTGGAAAACCAAAAATATTGGGCAACATCCATTTAGACGAAATTACAAAATTGCGGGTGAATTTTTAAATAGGAAATCATCTTAATTCGGCAAATTGAAAAAAAAGCATTGTTCACTGGCCGCCACCCGTTCGATCCGGTCCCGCCCGCGTCACGCGCGCACGACGCCGCCGCTGCCGCGCCCTCGCGACCTGCGCGCGCACGCCGCCCACGCCACCCGCAGCCGCCTGCCGCCGCGCCCTCGCGACCTGCGCGCGCACGCCGCCCACGCCACCCGCAGCCGCCTGCCGCCGCGCGCGCCATGCCGCCCGTACCCTGCCCACGTCGCGCCGTACGCGCACCATGCCGTGCACGTCGCCGCCGTACACGCCCGTTGCCGCCCCACTCCGCGTCGCGCCGACCACACCGCGGCATTCCCCCTCCCCCGCGCTATAAAAGGCGCCCGTGAAGCCCCCCTTCCCCCGCACCTTCCCTCCTCACTCCCCTCGGCGCCGCCGCTCGCAGCCTGCCCGGCCACCGCGCGCCCTCGCCGTCCCGCCACCGGGCCCCTTCCCCGGCCACCGCCGTCGCCGGTAAGTCCCCCCCCCCCACCGCCGCGTCGCCGAGCTTGAGAGAGAGAGACAGAAGCGGTAGGGAGGAAGAAGACAGAGGAGGAAGAAGAAGGGAGAGAGAGGCAGAACAGAGAAGAAGAGGGAGAAGAGAGAGAGAAAAGAAAAGAAAAGAAAGAAAAGAGAAAAGAAAAAGAAAATAGTAGAGGAAAAAAAAGAAATAAAAAAAATAAAATAGGGAGAGATAAATTAAGGGATTAGGAATTTAGTTTTTGTTTATCTCGAATATAGGTGCTAGATTAATATAAAATGTTAGTTTAGGAAATTGATATATTCGTCTCCGTCGATTATTTTAGAAACGAGTAAGATTAAATCAGATTTTTAATTGCGATTTAAGTTATTCACCTAACTAAATTATTCTTTTAAATGATTAATCCTTAGCGGGGTACTTAGCTGAGTATTTAGATTTTCATTCGCTGAGTTTCGCTAAATCGTTTATATATAGTCGGAGGATTAATTACCGGTCATTTTTAATTGCTATCGGATGAATACGACTATCCGTTATCTATTTAAATATCTATTTCGTCGGTATTTAGATAGTTCTTGCTCGTTTGGGTTATCCGCCTAATTAACCGTCGCAACCATCTAGTCAATTATTAATCACCTAAGGTTAAAATATTATTAGCGGGATCTAATTTATTCGAGACGCACAAATTAAATCGGATTAATATTCTAAATTGGCTAGCACTAACATTTTAGGACAACGGTATTAAAAATCGAAATAGAATTAATCCATAGATAAAATGGAATCGATGTCGACGTTCAATGCTCGCGCTCGATCTTTTCTTTAATTGGATTTTGTTGGATCTTAATTGGATTCTAAATGAATTCAATTTCTTTCGCACGCAATTCTAGACACCGAGGGAGTTGTGAGTCCGACCGAGGATCAAGACCCGCAAGACTTCGAGCAAGGCAAGTCATCACTATCCTTGAACATGTTGATCCCAAGTTGCGAAAATATTTTATTTACAAATAAAGTTGCATGCGATGATGAATAACCTACTTGTTATTATGCCATACCTTGATTATTGTTATTTCCTCTATATTCCTTTGTAACCATGCTTATCCATGAGTCCCAAGTCAATCATGACAAATGCTTAGCAATGCTATTCTAGAATTATGCATACTCATATTTATCAAATGCTTTATGCTTGGGCAATTACCTTGGGGAAGGTCATTGAGATGCGGCATGTGGAGACATGAGCGCCACATTGCCATGATATGATGACATGAATTGAGGAAGGAGAAATAAAACCAAACAAGTGTTTTCGACTGGGGCGGATGGTGGATTTGGGTGGTATCCGGAAAAGGCTAGTTCCGTCCCCGGTCAGTTAAGGACCGAGCCATGAAGTTAAGCATGAAACGACCCCAGTACAACCGTACTTCTCGGATGGGTATAGACCTAGCTGACTAGATAGCCGAGCAGTGGCAGTATCCTTGCATAGATGATTCACCCCAGTGTGTGAGGCAGGTTCGCTACGACGGGGCAACCGTTGAGGTGGGGACGCGATGCGTACCCTACATCGGTGTCGCCGTTGGTAGGACTGCCACGTGTGTGAGAGTGAGAATCTAAAACTTAAGTTATAAACTTGTGCGTGTGTGAGACTCCTTTCCCCGGGAGCACCAGAACTCCTCTCACTGCTAGAAACAGATACACCTAGAGTGCACGAGGATGATAGTTCATGGAGCGGGTACTGCCAATGTAAGGTTATCGAAAGGCTTTGCCATGACGCATCTCATGTGTTGGGGCGAGGCTCATGTGTTGGGCAGTCGCGGAGTACGGGTAAAGTGTACATCCACTGCAGTGTGAGTAAAACAATCTATTCGAATAGCCATGCTCGCGGATATTGAGCACCGGGACGTGCATTACACTTGGCTAGACTCTAAATTCTTAACCTGTGTGGGATGGGATGTTGCATGATGAGTTTTATGCTGTTGGAGCCACTTTCTGAGGGCAGGAAGGAGGACGTCCACAGAAAACCATGACGACCAACGGCGGGAAGCCATCCTTGGGATCACAATGGATGGTAGACAGAACCATCGTTGTTTAATTTGAACTCTGGTATTAAAACTTGATCAGTTATGCTAGGTCTTAGGTTTGTGAAAATGACTGCAAAACTAGCTTTATGCAACTGAACCTTTGCCTTGCCTTGAATACAATCCTTCATATGCATCGTTGCCGTGGTGACTTGCTGAGTACGGTTGGTACTCACCCTTGCAATTATAAACTTCATCAAAAGCCGAAGATGACACCGCGGAGGATCCTTACGCCTACTACGAAGAGGATGCGGAAGATGAGAGCGCTCACTAGGTCTAGATACGGTCGTTGCCTGTGGCAATAGCGATGCCGCTGCCTTCGCTCCGCTACTTACCTATACTCTGTTTTTGGACTGTATTCCGGACCGTTTGGTCCTTTGTTCTAAAACTATTGCCTTCGGGCCTATGATGTAATAACTCGTACACAACGCATATGTATGCGCTTTTGGTAATTCAACTATGTATCGTGTGTGCCAAACTACTTGATCCAGGGAAGTGGCACAGAATACACGAGTGATTCCTGTTACAAAACGGGGGTCCTTACACGCGTCAGGTGCCAAATTCGCCGGTTTGATAAGTAAAAACCTCAGAAAGAGGGTGACGATGCGCCGAAGTTGTATTGATTGAGAGATAATTTACATAGACCCCGGGTGTACATATTTATACCCATGGGTAGATGTCATGCCCAGAAATTTATCCCAAATTTCTAGACTATCTTGTGTATAAATCCCTGTCCAGGAATCAAACCAAGGTACACAAAACGACAAATCAATATACAGATCCAAACGAAAATAAAGCGTAAATACTTACAGAAGAGGCACTTAGTCCTCACACCGAAAGGAAAACAGCAGCGGGAAAAGACGACGATCCTAGTGGGGCTTCAGCTCCACTCCACAGGCAAAACTCAACTGGGGTATAAGCCTTGGTCCTCTAACTCCATCTTCAACTCAGATGCATTACACTTCTGAAAGGGGAATAATAGCAAGGCTGAGTACAACCACCGTACTCAACAAGCCACACCAACGATGCATTCGTGCAAGGGAAGACAAGGAGGGTTTGTGGCTATTTGCATAAAAGCGGTTGTAAACATTTATAGTTGAAAACAGTAAAACAGTTGATTAATTAAGGCAAGATTGAACATCTCCACTGAACAACGCTACACCACGTTGAACAGGCCCAGCCATTCCACCTGAACTAAACCAGTTCATTAAGTCAATTTAACTAATAGAGTGGGACTAATCACGGTGAATCTGGTTGATCGCCCATAACCACGGGCACGGCTATTCGAATAGTTTTACTCTGGCCAGAGGTGCGCAACTGTACCCACAAGACATGATTCCACACATGTTGCCATACCCCGAAATACCACCATGGTACTGCAAAGGGGGAAATCGTGATAAGACCCTTCGCATAACTCGCCCTAACCAAGCGCACTACACCTCAGGTTTCGCCCCCACCTTTAAATCCAAGGTAGGCAGCCCCCTCTCGTGCCTTGGTGAATCCGGCAGCCGATCAATGGGTAAACCCCCACCGACCCAACTCCATCACGCCCACCCTTGCCTGGATGCGTCAGCTAGGGAAAAGCTACACTACAAGTCCAACAGTTACCCATGCCTACTTGTGGTAAGCACGGTTAGTCTTCCAGGGTTTCCCGAGAACCGGTCCTTAATTGCCATGGGTGCAACTAGCAAAACCATGCACCCACAGCCCACCATTAAACCATATTTTAGTTGGTTAATTACGACCAACGAAACCTGGCCGACATGTCTCGAGCCCGCAGCTCGTCAAGATACTAGAAATAGATAATGTGATTATCCCATACTGTGAGCTAGTGGTGTTAAGCATGGCTAAGCGTAAAATAATTCTAGCTAGATCAACATGAGACACAAGCTAGTCAAATTATCACCCAAGGTTGACAAAGAAAGGACATCAGGTAATTAAGGCACAAGCGAGCAGATAGGTAAACCCTATTCCCGTGTAATTAGCAAAACATGCAATTTATTTGTAAACGGTAAAATATTTTATAAATTGGGATCAAAATGCTCAAGGGGAATGTGTGACTTGCCTTACTTGTTCGATTGATCTTCCGAACTTTCTTTCTCGCGAACGCGATCGTCCGAAACGGCGGAATCTACACGTTGGCACACAAAACAAGGAAAAACACTAACAAAAACCAAATAAACAGTACATAAAAAGTAAACAAACATGTGGAGCTCAATTTTAGATGAATTTTAGAATATGAGCTATGTAATTACTATTAACCGAAAAACCTTACTTGATTGGTATGTTTCAACGCCCGCGAACGGACAAGGTTGACGGAAAACAAACTCCGGTTAACGAGCCTCACAGGTCAGCGACTCAACGAGTCAACCTACCGTGGCACGGGACCACGCAAACGGTCAACCGAACCGGCGAACAGAACCGGCGGCTCAGAAAGGCTCTAGGGTTTTAGAACGACTCGGTACAACCAAACCGACATGACACTACGCCACACTACGTGCGAGCGTAAGCAGCGAGCGGCTAGAGAATGCATGCGTACCCCGGCGAGGGCACGGCTGCGGTTATGGCTAGGTGTGGCGGTAGCGAGGTCGGTAAATCGACACGGCTAGGCGGCTGCTAGGTAGCTAGGGTTTTAGGCGGCTAACGACACGGCAAGCGACACGGCGAAGCGGCAGCGACACGGTAACGGGTCGGCAGCACAGCTACCGTGTGCGACAAAGCGGTGACAGCGGCACAGCTGCAGCGAAATAGCAGCGCGGCAGCCGGCAGACGGAGCAGCGACGGCGTGCGGCACTAGGGCAGCGGCAGCGGCACGGCACGGGGCGGTAGGGCCGGCACGGCAGCGGTGACTAGCGGCGGCGAGGTGACGCAGCAGTGACACGACACGGCAGCGGCGGCGAGGCGACGCGACACGGCAGCAACGCGGCAACGACGTGGCAACGTTGGCGCGGGGCAAAACAGCGGCGACGCAGCAAGTGGCGCGGCAGCGACGCTGCAACGGCGGCGTGTGGTACAGCCGCGGCGGCGACATGGCAGTGATGCGGTGACTGCGTGCGGCACGGCAGCAGCGTGGCAAAGCAACGACACGCGGCTGCGGCTAGGGCAGCAGTGGCACGCGGATGCGGCAAAGCAGCGTGGCGGCACACGGCCCGGCAGCGACGGTAGGGCAGCGACACGCGGCAGCGCATCACGGCGGCGGCACGCGGCAGTAGCGGCAGCGGCAGCGCACACGGCTGCAGCGGCAGTGGCACGGCAGCGACACGGCAGCGGCACGGCAGCGAGATGGCAGCGGACGTGGCTGCGGCAAGGCAGCTCGGCGGTGGCACGGCAGGGTAGCGGGCAGCGGCACGCGGCTGCGGCGAGGCAGCGCAGCGGCGGCACGGCAGCGGCAGCGACTGCGGCACGCGGCCGCGGCGCAGCAGCAGCAGCGACTCGCGGCAGCGCACAGCGGCGGCGGCACGCGGGAGCGCACAGCGGCGGCAGCACGCGGCAGCAGCGGCAGCGCACGGCAGGGGCACGGTAGCAGCAGCAACGACACGCGGCAGCACACAGCGGCGGCGGCACGCGGCAGCAGCAGCACGGCAGCAGCAGCAGGCATGCGGCAGCAGCGGCAGCGCACGGCATGGGCAGCAGCAACGACACGCGGCAGCACACAGCGGCGGCGGCACGCGGCAGCAGCGGCACGGCAGCAGCAGCAGGCATGCGGCAGCGCACGGCAGCGGCACGCGGCAGCAGCAACGACGGCGGCATGCGACGGCTAGGGCAGCAGCGGCACGCGCGGCGGCATGGCAGCGGCGGCTAGGCAAAGCGGCGGCAGCGACGGCTAGGGCAGCCGGTGGCATGGCAGCGGCGGCAACCCGGCAGCGGCACGGCGGTGCAGGGAGGCGGCGGCTAGGGTTAGGGCGCAGGGGAGGAGGCGGCTAGGGTTAGGACGCAGGGGAGGAGGTGTGGGGTGGCTTTTATAGAGGTGGAGGAGGGGGGTGCGGGTTGGGCCGGCCCAAGAAGGGGAGTGACGCACGGCAGGGAGAGGGGGAAGTAGCGCTCGGTTGTGGGGGTGGGAAAAAAAAGGTACGGGAGAAAAGGAGACCTAAAAAGGAAAGGTGGGGAAACAAATGCGGTGCCTTTTTGGAAAGAAACAAGAAACTGAACCGGAATAGGAGTAGAGCTTGGCTCGTCATACAGAACGAAACCGCGGCGGCAAAAGGGATCGGTGGATACAACGAACCGCGAACAGGGAGAGTGAACCGGGAAGGTTCACGACCAGAGGGGAAGGAAGGAATTATTAATTCAAATCCTGGCATTTGAAATTAACATTATTACTTCGTCGGCTCTGCATATTCCGCTGAAAGTCCTGTTAACGATTTGAAGCAAAGAGAATTCGAAAAAGAAGAATTCTCCCTGACGATTCCGATTATTACGCACATTGTTAATTTAGGGTTTGCTCCTGGTTAAATGAACAATTTCTTTTAGGCAATTTATTTTATGAATTTAGAGCTAGAAGGGGAAACTTCAGGGTGTGACAGTAGATACTAGTCCATATCAGACACGACTCAAACTTTCCTAAAGATAAAAGGAAAAACATAAAGTCCTTATCGGACACTAAACACACTTTCCTAAAATTAAGAGGAAACTAACGACTCTGCCTAATTAATAGATAAATTGCCATGCCGCATCCTTCTTGAACTCGGACTTTGATCTATCTCATTAACCAAATCCATCAAGAACACAACTGTTGGCGATCTGATAATACCATTGGTCGATTCCAGAACTCTGAAGCCGATACTGACTCTAGGCCGATGATGATTTTGAGGCTTACCAAATTTCGTCGTCAACACATGCCCCCCAGTTTTGGAGTATGCGGACTCATGCTTCAAAATTCTCTTCTATCTCGCCTTGATTACTCCAAAATTGATCTTCCTTTGTTTCTTGCAATCGGCTCTCGTAAGCCGATATCGTCTGCGCTAGATGAGCCAGATTGTCAAACTCATGGCAAAAGAACATGTGTCTGATAGGTGCTGACAATCCTTGGAATGCAAGATCCGCTAGCTGTTCATCACTTAGGCTCAAACTGTAGCATCGGCTACGGACATTGCGAAATCTTTGAATATATTCCATAGCCGATTCTCCCTTTTGCTGCTGAACCAATATTAAGTCTGAAAGTTTTATCTCATCAATTCCAGCAAAGAAATAATCATGAAATTGCTTCTCAAGATCGCCCCATCCTCTGATAGAATATGGAGGTAATGATGAAAACCATGTGAAAGCCGATCCAGTCAAAGACAATGGAAAAAATCTAACTTTCAAAGCTTCTTCAGCCGATGCCTCCCCACATTGCACTAAGAATCGGCTGATATGTTCCATAGTAGATATATCATCTTGCCCTGAAAACTTGGAAAAGTCTGGAATCTTGTATCGGTATGGAAGCGGAACTCTATCGAACCATTCAGGATATGGCTACCGATATATATAGATATGCTCCTTAGGTCTAATTCCAAACTGCTCCTCTACTAACTTTGCAATTCTGTCGGCCCAACCATTGTTCTTCTGATGGCATTGTTCCTCCAGTCGATATTGTTGTTGTTCTTCAATCTGCCCCCGAGCTGGCCTCTTTGAACAATTAATTCATCAACTTTTCCCTCGATTAAATCTTGCAATGTGTCCACCAAAACTCCAGATTGATTAAACAATGCGCGATGAACTGCTTCATCAACTTTATCTTGAAGCATTTCAATCATCGGCTTGGGAAATTGAGATTTCTGAATTGGCCCTTCCGGTGTCATGACGAAACATTGAAGGCAACACTTTTGAAAATCAGCTTTTGCTTGCTCCATCTCTTGCCTCTGTTCCTCTGTCAAATCCTCCTTTGTGACCATGATCTTGGTGTCGACTTCTTCAGACATGTAGGTATAAAATTCGTAGTCCCACCGGGCGTGCTAAAAGCGTGTTGATGCAAAATCACACACTGGCCTGAGAGATTTGCTTTACTCTAGTGCAGGTCCAAAATTAGGGTTTTAAGTTTAAGGGCGTGCCAGTGGCTGGTTATCAGTATATCTTAATTACAATGTGCATATGATCTATTTTATGGCTGGTTATCAGTATATCTAAATTTGACCTTTAGTGTTATGAATCTAATGATACATTCTTTCATTGTACTGATTGTGTTGTCGTGCATTGATCAACATTACCAAGTTGATACTTTTTATTAACAATCAATGCAAACTGTCTGTCAATGTTCATAACACTAAAGGTCAAATTTAGATATACTGATAACCAGCCATAAAATAGACATTTCATCTTAATTTTTTTTGGCATGACCGCCAAGATTGGCGCTGAAAGTTTTGGCTCAAGCGACACCAAAAGTTTGGCGCCTGCAGTCCTTAGTTATTTCTTTTTGGCACAACAAAAAATACAAATAATATCCAAAAATAAATACTAGACATAAATATATTTTTTAATAAAATGAAGACATGTGGTGAAAAGGTTAACAAATTATATAAATGATATCCGAAAATAATTACTCGAGCAAATAAGCAGTATCAGGGGCGGATCTACCCATTAGGCAGGGTGGGTCGACCGTCCCAGTTACGACACGATCACCCCACACCCCTAAGACCCCCTACCCTCTTATAGTAGTCATGTACTATTAAAATTAGGTATAACAAGGCATGAATGTTCAACAGATTAGTCTGTATCTTCACAACGCACACACGTAGTTACGATTGAACTATAAATATGATATGTGTTGTGCTCGATTGTACTTATCGAGTAAACATCTCCGTTCTCCGCCCCATCTATATATTAAAGTTGCGTTCGCCACTTAGCAGTATATTCCTACATAAATATATTTTTATAAAAAGGAACATATATATGGTGAAAATGGGTGAAAATGTTCCTGAAAATTTCAAACGAAAACATTGTATGGTAAAGACGAAAATCATATTTCATATTTCTATGTAATGTGTATGCCAAAGTTGTATGCAATTACTCCCTCCGAACAAATATATTTGATTTCGGGCTAATTAGAGGGAGTCTATATGACGATTATGCCAATAAAAGGATCTCATAATTTATACAATCGGTATCGACAGCCGAGATTAAGTTTGACTGGAGTTTATCAGAATTGGATGGTCGATCTCGATCTCGATCTGGATAGCTACACAGATCGATACACAAGCGAGATTGTAGAAATGACTCAATGTCTCTGCTACACTCTCATGTATACCTTTGCATCAGTCGAACCCTAAAAAATCCATCGACAGTCTCCTTTGTGGCTCTATTTTTTAATTAATACTGAACACACAACGATTTGTTTTGAACACTTAATTATCACTCGATCCATACATCTATGAATGGTGGGAGCACGTTTTTGAACTTAATTAGTATTGTCTCCCTTCTGGTCTCCCTTATAATTCATCATCATGTGCTTTTAAGTAGAATAAAAACAGAACCATCTCGACAATATTTTTTTAAAAAAATAATTGTAATATTTGAATTGAAAATAATAATTTAAATCCAGGATAATATTCTCCAGGATTATTTAGGATTTGCATGACTTGCCTGTGATGTGGTCGGTGTCGGGGGATTCAAGGGTCGCTAAGTCAGTCACCTAGAAAAATGACCAAATCATCGCAGGCGGCGAAAATCAAATTTCAAAAAAGCATATCTACACCTAACATTATTTCATATAAAATCGGATGGAGATGAACTTTATATAAAAAAATTGTAGGAGATCTAAAAGTTTGTAGTTGACATGTTTTTCATTTGAGATTGTTTAGAGTCCCAAATATTCATTATAACATTTCAGACTTATTTTTACAAAATTCCAGATCTTTGTTTCGAACAAACTCCGATGAAGATGTGCTCTGTATGAAAGTTATAAAGGTTGACTAGATCTACAACTTTTTAATACATTACTTTTTTATTTAAGACTATTTAGATAACCAAATAAGCATTACAGATTTAGAAGAAATAGGGAGAGAGGTTGATTAGACTTAGTAAGCTAGACGGGCTGCGGCTGGCGGTGGGCTACTGCTTGCTATGCTGGCGAAGGGAGACAAAATAAACTTGGTTAGAGCTATCTAAAACAGACTTAGGGGAGAGTGGAGGGACAGTTTCGGCATGCGCGGTGAGGGGGGAGGAGCTGGACTAGTTTCAGCCCAAAGATGGAAAGAGGGTTTTAAATAGTTTATTCAATTTAAATAATGACTGAAGCGATGATTGTATTATCAAAATTATTTCTTTAGCTCCAAAAAAATAAGAAAATTTCAGAGGGTATAATTAATTATGAAGAATTTATTTAAAATACTCCAAGCTATGTTTTATTAGGGGAAATTTTATTTCCCATATCAACTTCACTTGTTAAATTAATGCACTTTATCATAAATTATAGAAATAAATTATTAAATTATTAAATAATTTATTATTCCTCATCCAAAAATCAGGTGTGACAATTATTAATGAATTATTAAATTAAATTAATATTTGGGTGTGACATGGGCTGACGGTCCACTTCGAAAATAGTAGATGGGCTAAAAAAACTTTGTACTACTGACATGTTGGACCATTGTACAAATGGACTAGCACCCACTTCACAATATAATGGTTGCGATGAATAAATTGGTGCCTCAATCACTCTTGCTTTGAAAAAATAATAAAAAAATATTTATGACAATCAAACACTGTCATTAACTTATGACGTATGCTGGTTAGCCTCTTATGACAAAACAACATTCGTCACAATATACCGTTTGGCTAATTTATGACGATTTATCTTTGATCTCAGTGACAAACACCTCATTCTCATCACAAAGTCACACTGCCCCTAACCGAACGTCATAAACGAAAATGACATAATGACAAATAGCTCCAACGTTATGAGCAATTAGTCACAGAAGGTCATATTTCTTGTAGTGAGGGCCCATCCAAACTCCATCACGTCAACCCTTACCTCGATACATCAAATAAGGAAAAACTATACTACAAGCTCAACCATTGCCCGCGCTGACTTGTGGTAAGCACGGTAATTCTTCCAATGTAACCCATGAACCGGTCCTTAATTACCATGGGTGCGACTAGCGAATCATGCACAAACAGCCGACCATTTAAGCATGTTTTAGTTTAATTAGTACCATGGTGGCATCTATCCAAGATCATAATTAACCAAAGTCTAAGATATTAATGAGATTCCCCATAGTGAGCTAGTTGATATAAGCATGGCTAAACATTTCCTAAACCAACATCTAATCATATTGGATCCCAAGCTATCAACGATACAAGGTAAGCAACTAGGCTGAGTAACATAAAGATAATGCAATTAATTGAACATTAAAAAAAAATAGGCTGAGTCAAGCTATCCCACATGACATCATAAAAATAATGCAATTTAAATAGAAAACGAGACATTTGCAATATAGGTACAATATGTTCAATGAGGGATGTATGACTTGCCTTGCTCCGCTGCTGCTGGAATCTCTGCAACAACCTTGTAGTAAACATGAGTGTCGGAACTGCTGGAATCTACGCGACAAACAAGGCACACAAGCAAAGGAGGCTATAAGCCTACTAAAACAGGAAACAAAACCATTTTAACAGATTCTTGGGATTTTTACGAATTTACTACAATTTGAATATACCTAAACGGAGCTCGGATGAATTAGTTATGAACTTTAGAAGTTATCTGTGTTTTTATTGTAACAGAAAAAAACTTAACTCAACTATTGTGCAATAAAACCCTAGGCTGACATCATCCAAGGGGTCGGTGCCAGCAAGCGGGACCTACCCGTCAGCGGCACAAGGGCGCTGGTCCACCATGGACTGGGACCACGCGGGTGGTCCACCACCGGTCCACGAGACCAACAGCCCAGATCAGCCTCAAGGTGGGTCGGGTGGTGGCGGGGAGCAGCTACCGGGCTCGGGCACGGCACAAAACTGGCTCGGCTAGCCATGGCGTAGCGTTGCACTGCAAACGGCGGTGACACCAGTGCTGTGCGCAGCGGTGGTGTGCGCGGGGCGGCCAACACTAGAGAAAGGGAAAGGAAAAGAGGGGAGGAAGGGATTCCTCACCGGAGATGACGGCGATCGGCACAGAGAGAGCGACGGGATGGTGAAACGGCGATGAACGGTGGACGAGCTCCGGCGCAACCTGAGGGAGGGAGTGAGAGAGGTTAGAGAGAGATAGGAGGTTCGTGGTGAGTGGCATGGAGAGCTCACTGGCGGTCGAGGGGGAACGAGCTCCAAAGATGGAATACGACGGGCAAACGCTGGCCAAGGTAGCCCTCGACCTCGCGAACCCGACGGAGACGATGGTATGGCTCGGCGGTGACCCTAATGACGGCTAGCGGTTGCCGAAGTCGGCGGGAGGGCGGCAGCGACGAGTGTGACGACACTAGAGTGGGTTAGAGCACGGGAGCGAGCGGCGGATGGGGGAAAAGGAGGAGGGGATCACGGGGGTTGTTGATAAAGCCACGGGGAGCTACATGGCCGGCAGGGGTGGAATTTGCGGCGGACGTGGGAGGAAAAGAGAGAGAGACGGCTGGCGTGTGGTGGAGTGGGGCGTGGGGCAGAGAGGTAGGTGGCGGCAGTTGCGAGCGAAGTGGTGGTGCTAGGTGGGCGCGGGGCGTCAGCGGTGGTTGCGGGCGCTGGCTGCGCCAACCGGAGGAGGAAGACGGTCCCAACAGGTGGGCCCCACCTATCGGTGACTCGAGAGGACGAGAGGAGGAGGACGTTGGCTGGGCCACGGCCATGGGTCAGCCCATCAAGGAAGAAAGGGCACGCGCGGGGCACACGGGCGGACCGGGCATGAGGCCCATGAAAAGGAAAAGGGGAAAAAGAAAACGAGAAAAAAGGGTTTTCCTAATATTAACTATTGCTGAGAGTTGATTTTAATTGGTTAAAATTATTTCCAAGGTTCTGAAAATTCCACTAAAAATCTTCTTAGTGTATTTTAACATGGGGAACTCAAGAAAAATCCCACCATGCCATTTTCAGTTATTGTTTGCAGTTATTAATTAGGTTTTAGCTCTAGGTTAAATTAAACAATTTCTTGAGGCAATTTATTAATTGAATTGAGGCTAGAAAAAGGACAAACTTCAGGGTGTGACAAATCTACTCCCCTTAAACGGAATCTCGACCCCAAGATTCAGAAGAGTTGGCGAAGAGGTGCGGATGGGTGACCAACTCATCTTCTCTTTCCTAGGTGGCCTCTTCCTCTGAGTGGTGGCTCCACTAATCTCTGTAGAATTTGGTGAGCTTGCTTCTAGTTCTTCTCTCACTGGTTTCGAGAATACGGGTCGGTTTCTCCACATATGTCAAATCCTCCTGAATTTCGATGTTGTCAGGACTTGCTTATTCCTAGGTACTCTCAAATACTTCTTCAGCTGAGACACATGAAACACGTCATGAATACCAACCATGTTGGATGGAAGCTGAGCTGGTAAGCAACTTCTCTTCACTCTAGGATTTTGTACGGTCCCACGAAGCGAGGTGGTAACTTGCCTTTAGTTTGGAAGCGGTGCACTCCCCGAAGTGGGGTGACACGAAGATACATATAATCTCCTGCCTCAAAACTGAGCTCCCTTCGACAATTGTCAGCATAGCTCTTCGGTTGGTACTGCGCGATTCTCAACCTTTCTCTAATAGTTTTGACTTTCTCCTCTGCCTCACTCAAAACCTATGTTCCAAACAGTTGGTGTTTCCTTGTATCCCAGAAGAGTGGCGTGCGGCATCGGTCGTATAGTGCTTCAAAAGGAGCCATCTAAAAACTTGCCTAATAACTATTGTTGTATGAGAACTCGGCGTATAGTAGACTTTTATCCCAAGCTCCGCCAAAGTCAAGGTCACAAGCTCTCAACATAATTTTCAATATTTGATTGACTCTCTCGGTCTGGCCATGAGTTTGTGGATTGATAGGCTGTACTAAAGTTCAAACGGCACCCAATTCCTAGTGTAACTTTTGCCAAAACTTTGAGATGAACTGGCTCCCATGATTGGACACATCTTCTTAGGTACCCCATGTAATCACATGATTCTTGCTAGAGAAAGTTCTGCCTACCTTTTTCCAGAATAGGTGGTATGCACCGGGATGAAGTGAGCAACCATGGTGAGTCGGTCCATGATCACCCGGATGGAATCATGGTTGGTTGATGTCCGGGGCAAACCTGTAATGAAATCCATTCCGGAATCTATAGTGGTTGTAGCAATCCTACTGGCCTTTGGTGTTCTACCTTTACTCACTGACATACATCACATAGTGCGATTAATTCAGCTATTTCTCTTCTCATGCTAACCACTAGAGTTTTTTTGAGGTCTTGATACATCTTGGTAGTGCCGGGATGGATTGAATATTGAGTCTGATGAGCTTCTGTGAGTATCAGGTCCTTTAATTCCTTGTTCTCAGGTACACACAATCTTTCTCCCATCCAGATTATTCCATGCTCATCTTCAGTAAAATCTCGGACCTTACCAACCCTCATGTTCTTTTTGAGCTCTACTATTTTAGGTTCATCTTCTTGGGCTGCTCGGACTTGATCCACAAGCGTGGGTTGTGCTTCAAGAGCAGGAAGGAACCCATGATCAACTATACCCAGATTTAAGCGCTCAAGGTCTTGTTGCAACTTGCTACACATCCCTTCTGTACATGTTGCATTGCATTAGCTTTTTCTACTCAACGCGTCTGCTACCACGTTTGCCTTGCCTAGATAGTAGTGTATTCCCATATCATAATATTAATCTTTGATTAACTCCAAACATCTTCTTTGTCAGAGATTCAAATCAGGTTGGGTGAAAATGTATTTCAAACTCTTGTGATCAGTATAGAGTTCACAACGATTGCCAATATGATAATGCCGCCAAATCTTCAAAGTATGAACCACTGCTACTAACTCCAAGTCATCAATAGGGTAGTTGTTCTCATGTGGGCACTGCTGACGTGAAGCTTATGCGACCACTCTGCCTTCTTGCATTAGCACACATCCCAGTCCTAGCCGAGACGTGTCGCAATACACCCAAATGTCTTTCGTCTGATCCGGCAGAATCAAAACCGGTGCAGATACCAACTTCTTCTTAAGCTCTTCAAAACTTTTGTTGCATCCCGCTGACCATTTGAGTTTCTCGTCCTTCTTTAACAACTATCTCATGGGCTTGGCAATCTTGGACAAGTTCTCAATGAACCGGCGGTAATAACCTGCAAGTCCAAGAGAACTCCGGATCTGAGATACTATCTTCGGTGGGGTCCACATGGTAACCGACTCCACATTTGTCGGATATGCTGCCACACCCTGGGCAGTTATGACAAGGCCGAGAAACTTGACTTCCTGCATCCAAAAGTAACACTTGCTGAACTTAGCATACAGCTGGTGCTCCTTCAATTTCTCTAACACAACCGAAGATGCTGCTCATGTTCTTCTTCGGACTTAGAATAGATGAGTATATCGTCGATGAATACCAATGCAAACTTATCCAGAAATTCCATAAACACCTTGTTCATCATGTTCATAAAGAAATCTCGAGCCTTGGTGAGTCCAAAAGACATCACTATACATTCAAACAACCCATACCGAGTGGTTGTCACGCCCAGAAAAACAGGGTTCTAAGCAGAATGTGTATTCAAACCCACGTCCAAGATCAGCCAGGGTACACAAACGACAAAGTTGATACACAGATCCATGTCTTACAAACACATAAAAGTCTTACATAAATGCAGCGGAAAAAGTAAAGCAAAATTATTTTAGACTAAACACTCTCAGCGTGGCGACTCTACTCCACGGGCATCCGTTGATGGCAGCAACGAAGCCTACTCCTTCGAGCAACCTCCATCTGAAACGTACTCCAGCTCTGGTGTGGGGAGAGATAGAGCAAGACTGAGTACTACCCACTGTACTCAACAAGTCATACCGGAATAGGAGGTATGATGCAGATAATTCCAAACGAGGCTAGGGGTTCATTTGGATAAAGCAAGTATTTAAAGATAGTAGTTGAAAATAGTAAAACTATTGAAGTAATTAATCAGAATTAATTAATCACTGCCCAACGCTACACCATGTTGCGACAGGCCCAACCATCCACCTGAACTACACAAGTTCCATTAAGTCAAATTATTAATGGTTGGACTAATCACGGCGAATCTGGTTGATCACCCATAACCGCAGGCACGACTATTCAAATAATTTTACTCTAATCAGAGGTGTACAACTCTACCCACAAGACAAATCCCCACGACACGTTTCTGTGTTTCGGCATACCACCATGGTATGCTGGAAAGAGACTGTGACAGGACCCTTCGCATAACCCTCCCTAACCAATCGCACCCACTTCAGGTTTCGCCCCCACCTTTATATCCAAGGCGGGCAGCCCCCTTCTTGTGTCTAGGTGAATCCAAACTCCATCACGCTCACCCTTGCCATGGTACGTTAGCTGGGAAAAGCTACACTACAAGCCCAGCCGTTGCCCACGCTAGCTTGTGGAAAGCATGGTAATTCTTCTCGGGTTTCCTGTGAACCGGTCCATAATTGCTATGGGAGCGACTAGCAAAACCATGCACGGACAGCCCACCATTTAAGCATATTTTAGTTTAACTATTACCATGGTGGCACAAAACTCACAGTTATCATCATCATTTCCACATTAAGTAATTAAGTGAGATGATCCCTTTAGTGTGCTGTTTGATCTAAGCATAGCTAAGCATCTCCTAAATAAGCAACTAATCATATTATTTCCCAAGCTATCAAAGGAACAAGATAATCAAAGTATATGGCCGAGTACAATCGATAAATAAGCCCATAAAGTGACATTGTAAAACAATGCAATATTTAAGAAAAAATAGGACAATCGCAAAATAGGTGAAATATGTTCAAATGAAAAACATGACTTGCCTTGCTCCAGCGCTGGTGTAACCTCTGTGACAACCTCGAAGTAAACGGGAGTGTTGGAAGTACTGGAATCTGACGACAAACAAAGCACACAAGCAAAACAGGCTATAGGTCTATTCAAACGGGGAACAATATCATTTTTAATAGATTCTTGATAATTTTTATGAATTTAATGCAATTTGAATGGGCTTAAACAGAGCTCAGATGAATTAGTTATGATTCTTGGAAGTTTTATGGTGTTTATAGTATTAACAGAAAAATCCTTAATCAATTATTGCTCAATAAATCCCAGGGCGGATGTCAGCAAGGGAGGGGCGGTGGCAACAGCAAGCAGGACCCACAAGTCAATGGCACAAGGGCGTTGGTCCACGGTGGACCGGGTCCATGGGACCGGGGAAGTGCGGCGCACCACGTGGCGCCGATGTGATGGTCACACAGTGGCCACGGGGCAGCGAGGTGCGGTAGCCACTGGGCCACGGCTAGGCACGGGCCGGCCCGGCAGTGCAGCGGCGGGACGGTGCGGCAGCGGCGACAGCGGCGAGCGCGGTGGCTACGACTGAGGCAACGGTGGTGGTGAGTTGCACGGCAGCGGTGACGGCGGCCGTGGCAGCGGCAGCAGCGACAGCGACCGAGGCAGCGGGCGCGGGAGGGAGGAATGGGGAAGGGGATTCCTCACCGGGAGTGACCGACAGTGGGAAGACGACGGTGATGGGTGGCTCCGGCCTTCGGGAGGATGTGGCCAAGATGGGTCTCGGCCCCGCAATGCCGACGGCAGCGACGGTGAAGCGCGACAGTGAGGCTAGCGGAGGCTAGCGGGGGCCGGGGGTGGCGGAAGGCGGCGACACGTGGGAGGGACGATGAGGCAGCGGTGGGCGGCACGGGAGAGGATGACAAAAAAAACGAAAAGGGAGAGGAGGACGCGGGGGTTCTTTTTATAGCGGGCGGGAGCTTGGAGGTTGTGGACCCCTGTTTTCGTAACAGGATTCATTCGTGTAAGCTGTGCCATTTCCCTGGATCAAGTAGTCTGGTACACACGAATCCATAGTTGAAATACCAAGTGCGCATACATATGCGTTTAGTGCGAATTATTACAACAATAGGCCCAAAGGCATAGTCTTAGAACAAGGGACCAAATGGTCCGAAATACACCCAAAAGCAGAATGAGATAAGGCAACGGAGTTAAGGCGGCGGCACGCCATTGCCACAGGCAACGACCATAACTAAGACCTACTGAGCACCATCATCATCAGCATCCTCCTGGTAGTAAGCATACGACTCTTCCAAAGCATCATCGCCGACTTCTGATTGAGTTAGTAAATAACAAGGGTGAGTATCAATCGTACTCAGCAAGCCACCACAACAACGATGCATATGATAGAGGGTATTTCAAGGAATGGCTTCCGGTTCTTTTGCGTAAAGCAAGTTTTGTAAATCTTTTCACAAGCCTAAGACCTAGCATAGAGTGATCAAATTTTAGTACCATAGTTCATTAATCAATGATGGTTCCGTCCACCATCCACTGTGATCCCAAGGATAGCTTCC
Organism: Oryza punctata; assembly: GCA_000573905.2. Classification (NCBI taxonomy): domain Eukaryota; kingdom Viridiplantae; phylum Streptophyta; class Magnoliopsida; order Poales; family Poaceae; genus Oryza; species Oryza punctata. The sequence continues at coordinate 11,128,487 of CM002497.2, forward strand.
CGCCTTTGTGTCGTCATGGTTTTCTAGGGCCTACCCCTTCTTGCCTCCCGAGAAGTGGATCCACCAGCATAAAATCATCATGCAATATCTCATCCCAATCAGTTTAAGATTTTAGAGTCTAGCCAAGTGTAATACATGTCCCGGTGCTCAATAACTGCGAGCACGACTATTCGAATAGATTTGATTTACTCACACTACAGTGGATGTACACTTTACCCGCACTTCACGACTTACCCAACACATGAGTCTTGCCCCAACACATGAGACGCATGACGGCAAAGCATTTCAATAACCTCGCATTGGCAGTACCCGTTCCATGAACTTAAGTCCTCATGCACTCTAGGCGTCACTAGTTTCTAGCAGTGAGAGGAGTTCTAGCACTCTCGGGAGGGAAGACTCGCACATGCATTAAGTTATAATCAAGTTTAGGTTTACACATGGTAGTCCCCACTGTAGGCTCCCACCTCTCATACACATCAAGAAAATCACTATGCATGGATACTGCCTCCGCTCGGCTATTTACTCCGCTAGGTCTATACCCATTCGAGAAGTACAGTTGTACGTGGGTCGTTTCATGCTTAGATTCATGGCTCGGTCCTTAACTTTCCAGGGATGACACTAGCCTTTACAGGATACCAGCCAAGTCCTCTAGCTGCCCCAGTCGAAAATAGTTATTTAGTTTTATTTTTCCTTTCAAAAATCATATCATCAATGGCATGGCAATGTGGCGCTCATGTCTCCACATGCCGCATCTCAACTACCTTCCCAAGGGTAGTTGCCCGAGCATAAAGCAATTTGATAAATTTGAATATCCATGATTTCTAAAGTAGCATGGCTAAGCATTTATCAAGTATTGAATAAGGACACACGATATCATGGATTACAAGGCTTTCATGGATAATCAATATCAAAGACACGACATATAGCAAAATAGGGCATTCACATATATTCATATAGCATGCAAACTTTATTTTAAACAAAAATAAGTACGCAATAGGTTCAACATGCTCAAAGATTAGTGATGACTTGCCTTGCTCGTAATCTTGTTGATCTTGATCCTCGTTCGATACCACAACTCCGTTGGAATCTAAATTTAACGTGCGATTTGAATTCTATCAGAATTCAAATAAAATCACCAAAAATTCATGCAATCCAAAATAAATTTCAAAAGTGATACAAATAGCTAGGTCTCGATTTTAGATGAATTTAGGTTCAAGTTTCGCTCAAATCCGAGTTAAAACGAATAAGTTATGCTAGTTTGAAAATTCAAATTTGAATAATTCCAAAAATAATTTATTTTTATTCTAAACACTAAGGGCTGACATGTGGGGCCCACATGTCACCTCTCTCTCTCCTTTCTCTTCCTTTTATTCTTTTTCTCACTTGTCTTTTCTTTTCCTCTTTTTTTGTTCTTCTCTCTCTTTCATCTCTTCTTCTTCCTCCTTCTTCCTCTCTTGTTCTCCTTCTCCCTCATGGCTCCTTCCTCTTCTTCCTCTCTTGTTCTCCTTCTTCCTCATGGCTCCTTCCTCTTCCTCGCGGCTCTCCTCTCCTCCTCTTCTTCTCGGCTCCTGTCTTGGGCGGGCCTAGCGGTGCGGGCGCGGGTGGTGAAGGGGGAAGGGAGGGGGCTCACCTACGGCGGTGGCGAGGGCGACGCGGCAGCGGGAGCACGGCGGCGGCGGCTTGGGTGGAGAAGGGGGAGAGGGAGTGGGGGTGAGGTTTGGAGGAGAGGGGAGAAGGGGGGATTTTATAAGGGAAGGGGAGAGAGAAGGGGGTGGCCAGCGATGGGTGATGGCGATGGTCGATGGTGACGATGCACGGCGCGCATCGTCATGTGGCGCAAGGCGTGCACGGGGCGTGAGGTGGCGCGACGGGTGGTGACGGCAACGCGGCAGCGGCGACGTGACAAGGGCGACGGTGACGCGCACGTGGCGGCAACGGCGACACAACGGGCGGCGCGGCACGGGGCACGAGGTGCACGTGGGGCCCGAGGCGCGGGCGTGGCACGACGCGTGGGCGCGGCCGGCGACTTCAATGGCCGGCCCGGTGGCAGCGACTTCTAATTTTTTTTTTAGAAAGACAGGATGTTACAGAGGTGGCTGGTGAAGGGTGGATTTTACGGCGGAGTGGGAGAGGAGAGAGAGGGACAGGTGGTCGAGATTCGAAAAACGGGGTAGTGGGCGGCTGGCACGGGCGACGTGGGCGGCGGGGGGAAGGGGATAGACCCAACAAGTGGGGACTACCTGTCGGCGTCCAGGGAAGAGGGGGAAACGGACTTCGGGGTGATGGGGAGCTGATGCGGGCCACCACCATGGGATGTCCCGCGGGGAGAAAACGTGCACGTGACATGGGGGAGGAGCTGGGCTAGGCCGCCGGGCCAAAGAAGGAAACAAGAGAAAAGAAAAGGGAAAAAGTACAGGAAAAGGATTTCCTGGGATTAAATGCATTAGAGAAAAGGTTTTAATTGGTTTAAAAATTATTTTGAATGCTCTGAAAATTCCACTAAAAATCCTGTTAATGTATTTTGACATAGAGAACACAAGAAAAATTCCACCATGTCATTTCCACTTCTTAAATGTATTTATTAATTAGGGTTTTTCTCTTGGTTAGTTTAAATGATTTCTTTGAGCAATTTATTAAATAGGTTTAGGGCTAGAAAAAGGGAACCCCAGGGTGTGATAGTGGTGAAGGCTATCTTGGGAATGTCCTCCTCACGGATTCTCAACTGATGATAGCCTTATCATAGATCTATCTTGGAGAACACAATAGCTCCCTTCAACTGATCGAATAGATCGTCAATCGTTGGCAAGGGATATTTGTTCTTGATGGTGACCTCGTTGAGTGCGTGGCAGTTGACACATATCCGCTTGGTCTTGTCCTTGTTCTCTATGAAGATAACCGGAGCACCCTGTTGACGATGAAATTTGGTAAGCCTCGAAGTAATCATCGTCCTAGAGTCAGTATCGGCATCAGAGTTCTGGAATCGGCCGATGAAATCTATCAATCGCCAACAGTCGAATTCTTACCAAACAAGGTTAAGGAAATTAATCTATTAAAGTGTAACGCCCTGAAAATTCGACTGTCGAAATCGAAACCCTAAAAATACAAAGTTTAAAAAAAACCTTAGAATTTAATTTGCATCATGCCGCATTTTATGGCTTGTTTATTTGAATCTTTATTTTGCGGGAGTTTAATTTATCGAAAGTATTTTAGTGCAAACCCTAGAACGGAAACCGACGAGAAGGAATAATCACTGTGCATAAAATTAAACAAGATCCTAGATAAAATTTTAGTGAATAAATACCTTACCTAAATGTCACGAATATATTTAGACAATATATAAATTTTATAATTATTATTCACACACGTTGAAGGGCGTACCGAATACGAAATATAATTAGAAATTTGGACAAATCTTAATTGTGGAGTCAATCAACTTATACAAAAAAAATATATACAATATAATGATAACAAAAAAAAGAAGAAGAAACACTGTTCTTCTTCTCCACTGAAATAGCCTAACCCTAACCCTAACCCTACCGCCGGCCTACCGCCTAGCTAGCCCTGCCGCGCCGCGCGCTTGGAGCCCCGCTCCCCCCTCGGGCCCCACCCACTGCCGCGCCGCTGGCCGCCGTCCCATCGCCGCCTGCCATGCGTCGCCATCGCCGCTCGAGCCCCGTGCCGGCCGGCGTCGCCACTTCCCTCCCCGGCCGGCCTATAAAACCCCCTCCTCCTCCTCCCCTCCTCCCCCACACCACCCCTCCACTCCCCCTCCTTCTCCTTCGCTACCGCCGCCTCGCTGTCGTGCGCTGCCGTCGCCGCTTGGCCGCCACCGCCGCTGGTCGCCACCGCCCAGCTGCCGCCCTACCGCCGGCCGCCGCCGCCCGGTCGCCGCCGCCGCCACCGCCGCCGCCCGGTAGGTGCCGCTTTCTCCCTCCCTTGCCGGCAGTACACAGAGTGAGAGAGAGGGTGTACGCCTAGAGTGCATGAGGATGTAAGTTCATGGAGCGGGTACTGCTAATGTGAGGTTATTGAAAAGCTTTGCCGTGACACGTCTCATTCGTTGGGACTTCGGCTCATGTGTTGGGCAAGTCACGGAGTGCGGATAAAGTGTACATCCACTGCAGTGTGAGTAAACAAAACTATTCGAATAGCCGTGCTCGCGGTTAATGAGCATCGGGACATGTATTACACTTGGCTAGACTCCAAAATCTTAAACTGATTGGGATGGGCATGCATAATGATTTTACGTGCTGGTGGTTCAACTTCTCGGGGAACGAGAAGGGGTAAACCCCATAAAACCATGACGATACAATGGCGGGAAGCTATCCTTGGATCACAGTGGATGGTGGACAGAACCGTCATTGATTAATAAACTATGGTATTAAAACTTGATCAGTCTATGCTAGGTCTTAGGCTTGTGAAAGGAATTACAAAACTGGCTTTATGCAAAAGTGCCACAGCCGCCCTTGACATTCCCCCTATCATGTGCATTATTGTTGTGGTGGTTTGCTGAGTACGGTTGGTACTCACCCTTGCTATATACAAAACATTCAGATGTGGGCGATGAAGTTCCCGAAGACCCGTACGAGTACTACCAGGAGGGTACGGAAGACGATGGTACCCAGTAGGTCTTAGACTCGGTCGTTGCCTGTGGCAATGGCGTGCCGCTGCCTTATCTCCGCTGCCTTATCTAAACTCTGCTTTTGATTGTATTCCGGACCGGTTGGTCCCCTGTTCTACACTATTGCCTTCGGGCCTATTATTGTAATATTTTGCGTAAGACAATTGTGTATGCACTCTTGATATTTGGCAATGTAATCGTGAGTACCAGACTACTTGATCCAGGGAAATGGTACTATGAACACGAGTGATTCCTGTTACAAAAACGGGGGTCTACAGAGCTGGTATCAGAGCCATATGACTGTAGGAAAGACCAAACGGCGCCCCACCCATTATAGTTGGCTAAAGGGAGAAATTCCCACCTAGGATTATTTTGAGAAATAAAAACCTTATGTCTAAAAAGCAAAATGTGTTTTTCTCCTATACTCTTGTCTCCTTATCTTTACAAAATTTGTTTTACCTTTACTACTCCCTAACTCTAGTTTTACTTAAATATAGATGGCAAGACAAGGTTGGGAGGTTGAGGTTCCCCGAGAGGATGGATACGTCTCCCAGTTACGCCAGCTGATGTGGAGTTTGAGATACTCAGAGTTACCCGTCTTCAAGAAGAAGAGGTTCGGTACCGGACACCGTTCCGAGTGGGAGGCCACCGTTGTTATCAAGCCCCGCATTGTGAACGAGCCAGAGTTCCGCTTCCGGACGCGCTACCGACGTGACTCAGTGGATTCGACGATTCAGGACGTCGCTCGGGAGGCATTCCTCCGCCTCAACGCCATCCACAGGGCAGAGGTGGAGAGGACCGAGTTTGCGCATTACCCGTATCGGGAGGATGGCAACTCCGTCTGCACGGTGCAGGCTAACCTGTGTTGCTACAATCCCGTGGTGACCCGTTTGTCCCGGTGGGCTCAGGCCGTGGATGACTGCTATGAGGAGGCACTGCTAGAGATTGACGAGCTACTGGGATGCATGGGCGAGCTAGAGGAGGAACATCACGCTCGAGGCAACGAGGTTGACTCGTTGAAGGTCCAGCTCCTGGATCACAGCGAGCAGTTCGAGCAGCTCTCGGACCGGTACCACGCCCGTGGCGAGGCCATGGCCACCTTCGAGGAGCAGCTGAGGAAGAGCCAGAGGCAGGTCAGTCAGTTGGAGGAGCAAAGTCTCGGTTACCGCTCCGACTACTTCCACCGCACCACCACCTCCAGCACCAGCCCGCGACCACTACTACTTCCTCACTCCGCCGTGCATGGCCACCTTCCACACCCTACTGGGGGAGGCTAGCATGCTGGGCACACAGTCCGGACCTTACCTGGTGGAGCCTGCTGCTGCGGAGACGGAGCCCACACCGATAGCTACAGTTGCTTCGTCCGAGCCCGGTTCCGGAGTGGAGACCCCGATCCTGATCGACACCCCCCAGAGGATGAGGAAGATCCTGAGGAGATCGAGCCACACATCACCGATACTTCGGAGGATGAGGCCCCTACCTACCGCGTCACCTTCGTTGGAGGTCCCCGCACCCTCAGCACGGCTCGCAAGAGGACACGACCCCCGGGCAAGAAGCCCAAGTCTGATCCGGAGGCTGCTACTACTTCCGAGCCGTGGTGACTCGGATTCGCGTCCGCCAGGGACCACCCACTTCCTGCACCCGGTTCCTGCGGCTGGCTGGATGACTAGCCGGGAGGCCTACTACTGCACCGATCTCGCCTGGGATAGTTTTTGGGATTGCGAGACACACCCCCCCTTTTTATTAGTAATGAGTAGGTAGCATGTCGCACGATGATGTTCTCTGAACTATATTCTAAGTTGGACTGCATATGTGGGCAGTCTCATGCATCATGATTATGTACTATTTGTGAACTATGTGATGTTTTATGATATTGTTGTTGTTATGTTGAAATGAGTTTATTCCACCAAGCTTATCACAAAGAAGATCACATCAAAACTACTCAAAACCATAGGGCTAGTTAGATAATGGGGTACTTACCCAAACACTCTCTACAGATGGTTCACCGACGTCGGGCAACGGCTAACAACGAGGACCCGCCGGAGCCCAATCCCCTCACCCTGGCCGAAGTCATGGCAGCGCAGACCCAGTTGTTGCAAGCCATCGTCAATAATCAAGGAAGTCGCGGAGGCTCAAGTCTCGGCGAGTTCATGAGGGCTAAGCCACCCACCTTCGCTACAGCGGAAGAATCTATGGATGCAGAGGATTGGCTGCGCGTCATAGAGAAAAAGCTGACATTGGTGCGTGTACGCGAGGCGGATAAACTGATTTTCGCTGCTAACCAGCTGGAAGGACCTTTTGGGGATTGGTGGGACACTTACAAGGAAACACGAGCGGAAGATGCTGCAGAACCCACATGGGAGGAATTTACCACAGCTTTCCGCGAACACTTCGTGCCCGCTGCAGTAATGCGAATGAAGAAGAATGAATCAGGCGGCTACGCCAAGGAAATACCTCGGTGCAAGAATACATAAACCGGTTCACCCAGCTTGCTCGCTACGCGACCGGTGATCTAGTAGATGAGGATGAGAAGATCGACAAATTTATTGAAGGATTGAATGATGAACTAAGGAGACCGATGATTGGGCAGGATCATGCCAACTTTCAGAACTTGATCAACAAGGTTGTGAGGCTAGAGCACGACCAGAAGACGGTTGAGAACAACCGTAAGAGAAGACTCGCTATGACCCGCCCACTTCAAGGAGCACCTCAGCGCACTAAGGGAGCCTCTTCATCGGGATGGAAGCCGACAACTGTGGCGACCCACCGCCCTGTTGCACCAAGCAATATCAATAGGCCGGCTGCACCTCAGTACCGTACTCCGGCACCGACACTGGCCGCACCGGGAAGGAAGAACGTGGACTGCTTCAACTGCGGGGAATTTGGGCACTACGCCAACAATTGCCCCAAGCCACCCAACACCCCTGTTCGTACTGGTGCCAACGCAACGGCCATACGCGGAACCACTACTCCTGCTGCTGGACGCGGTCTGTTCAGGACGCCGCGACCCAACGAGTCTACCATCGGGTTCCGTCGCGGACAAGTAAATCATGTGCGTGCTGAAGAGGCACAGGGAGATCAGAATGTCCTAATGGGTATGTTTTCTATCAACTCTACCCCAGTTAAGATCTTATTTGATTCCGGAGCATCACATTCGTTCATATCATCAAAAATAAGCAACCAACATAACCTACGCCGAGTGGAACTTAAGAGACCCATGATAGTACACTCACCCGGGGGAAACATAACCACCTCATGATTGCATCAGCGTGCCCATCCGCATTGGGGAGGTGGTATTTCTCTCAAACCTTATGGTACTACCGCCCCAAACCCTTGACGTTATACTGGGAATGGATTGGTTAACTAAGAACAAGGGAGTCATAGATTGTGCCCGAAGAGAGGTCACTGTGTCCACCCCATGGGGGTCTCCAATGAACATAACCATGGATCGAGATCCGATGTTATGTGAACGTGCTGCAGGAGTATTTACCATGCTACCCATGAGTGGGATGCCAATAGTACAAGAGTACCCGGATGTATTTCCCGAGGATTTGCCCGGAATGCCCCCTGATCGGGATATAGAATTCATCATTGATTTAATGCCTGGTACCGCCCCCATATCCAAGAGGCCGTATAGGATGCCGGCCAACGAGCTGGAAGAACTCAAGAAGCAGATTAAGGAACTACAGGAGAAGGGATTCGTACGCCCTAGTTCTTCTCCTTGGGAGCCCCGGTATTGTTCGTCAAGAAGAAAGATGGAAGTATGCGGATGTGCGTGGACTATCGATCCTTGAACGAAGTGACCATCAAAAATAAGTATCCGCTTCCCCGAATTGACGATTTATTCGATCAGCTCAAAGGTGCCAAAGTCTTTTCGAAGATTGATCTCCGGTCAGGATACCACCAATTGAAGATTAGGGCCGAAGACATTCCCAAGACGGCGTTTTCTACACGCTATGGATTGTACGAGTTCACGGTAATGTCGTTCGGATTGACCAATGCCCCGGCATATTTTATGAACCTGATGAACAAAGTATTTATGGAATACCTGGATAAGTTCGTAGTAGTGTTTATCGACGACATTCTCATCTTTTCCAAAAACGACGAAAAACATGCCGAACATCTACGCTTGGTATTGGAAAAGCTACGAGAGCACCGGCTGTACGCGAAATTCAGCAAATGTGAGTTTTGGCTTCAGGAAGTTGCGTTTCTTGGCCATGTAATCTCAGTCGGAGGAGTGGCAGTAGACCCTGCCAAGGTCGAAGCCGTGACGGAATGGAAGGCACCGAAGTCGGTAACAGAGGTTCGGAGCTTTCTGGGATTGGTCGGGTATTACCGAAGGTTTATTGAGGGATTTTCCACCTTGGCCAGATCAATGACCCAACTCCTAAAGAAAGAGAAGAAATTCGCCTGGACCGAAAAGTGCCAACGAAGTTTTGAGCAGTTGAAAGAAAAGTTAACCACTGCCCGATTTTAGTCTTACTAGATAACAGGAAGGACTTTGTGATATACTGTGATGCGTCCAGACAAGGATTAGGAGGAGTACTCATGCAAGATAGAAAGGTCGTAGCATATGCTTCAAGGCAACTGCGACCCCACGAGGAAAATTACCCCACGCATGATTTGGAATTGACAGCAGTTGTTCATGCATAAAAAATTTGGAGACACTATTTGATTGGGAATCACTGCGATGTATACACCGATCACACGAGTTTGAAATACGTCTTCACCCAGACCAACCTCAATCTGCGACAGAGACGGTGGTTGGAACTGATCAAGGACTACGATCTGGAGATCCATTACCACCCCGGTAAGGCCAATGTAGTGGCCGACGCCTTGAGCCGCAAGGCCCAATGCAACCATATGAGCCTGGAGGGCATGGCCATTGAGCTCCGAGAAGAAATGACTCACCTCAACCTGCACCTAACTCTTCGCCGAGAACTAAACTCGCTAGAGATTCTACCCCTTCTGAAGGCCTAGATAGAAGAAGCTCAAAGGGATAATGAGGAAGTCCAAACCATTCAGAAGTGCATGGCCGCTGGGCATGCGAATGAGTTCTCAACGGACGACAAAGGCGTCTTGTGGTTTAAGAAAAGGATTTATGTGCCTGAGCAAGGAGGATTGAGAGGTTTGATTTTGAAGGAGGCCCACGAGTCAGCATACTCACTACACCCTGGGAGCACGAAGATGTACCAGGATTTGGAAGAGGAATACTGGTGGCCCAATATGAAAAGGGATGTAGCTGAATACGTGGCCATGTGCGACGTGTGCCAAAGGGTAAAAGCTGACCATCAGCGGCCAGCAGGTTTATTGCAACCGCTCAAGATTCCTGAGTGGAAATGGGATGAAATAGGCATGGATTTCATTGTCGGGTTACCCAAGACTGCCGCAGGATACGACTCCATTTGGGTAATCGTGGATCGACTTACCAAAACTGCCAGATTTATTCCCGTCAAGACCAATTATAGCAGCGCTAAGCTGGTAGAGTTATATATGTCCAGGATCGTATGCCTTCATCGGGTACCAAAAAGGATTATATCGGATCGCGGTACTCAATTTACGTCTCATTTCTGGGGAAAGGTTCACGAGGCACTTGGAAGTCACCTTGCCTTTAGTACCGCCTACCACCCACAGACCGACGGGCAGACGGAAAGAACAAATCAAGTTCTTGAGGATATGCTGAGAGCTTGCGCATTGGATTTCACCAAGGATTGGGAGAGATGCTTACCCTACGCTGAGTTCTCCTACAACAACAGCTACTAAGCAAGTCTGAAAATGTCACCGAATGAAGCACTGTTTGGGCGGCGATGCCGAACCCCATTGATGTGGTCTGAAACCGGTGAACGAGTTGTGTTTGGACCCAACATAATCCAAGAAGCCGAGGAAAAAGTCCGTCTGAGTCGGGATCGACTAAAGGTAGCCCAGTCTAGACAGAAGAGCTACGCGGATACTCGCAGAAGGGACTTGGAGTATAACGTAGGAGATTATGTGTACCTAAAAGTCTCCCCGCTGCGAGGTACCAAGAGGTTCAAGGTAAAAGGAAAGCTTGCGCCAAGATACATGGGACCATTCCCTATAACTGACAGAAGAGGCGAAGTGGCCTACCAGCTAGAACTACCAGCAGATATCTCTGACGTACATCCTGTGTTTCATGTGTCACAATTGAAGAAGTGTCTGCGTGTGCCGGAAGAGCAAGCACCCCTAGAGAATATCCACCTCAGTAGTGATCTCACATATCCCGAACATCCGGTAAAGATATTGGACGAGGCAGATAAGAGAACCAGAACCAAGACATGGCGCATGTACAAGGTGCAGTGCAGCAATCACACCGTGGATGAGGCCACCTGGGAGAGCGAAGACTTTCTGAAGGCCGAGTACCCGCACCTGCTCGACAACCGGTAAGAAATCTCGGGACGAGATTTATTTAAGGAGGGTAGGTTTGTAACCCTGAAAATTCGACTGTCGAAATCGAAACCCTAAAAATACAAAGTTTTTAAAAAAAACCTTAAAATTTAATTTGCATCATGCCGCATTTTATGGCTTGTTTATTTGAATCTTTATTTTGCGGGAGTTTAATTTATCGAAAGTATTTTAGTGCAAACCCTAGAATGGAAACCGACAAGAGGGAATAATCACTGTGCATAAAATAAAACAAGATCCTAGATAAAATTTTAGTGAATAAATACCTTACCTAAATGTCACAAATATATTTAGACAATATATAAATTTTATAATTATTATTTACACACGTTGAAGGGCGTATCGAATACGAAATATAATTAGAAATTTGGACAAATCTTAATTGTGGAGTCAATCAACTTATACAAAAAAATATATACAATATAATGATAACAAAAAAAAGAAGAAACACTGTTCTTCTTCTCCACAGAAACAGCCTAACCCTAACCCTAACCCTACCGCCGGCCTACCGCCTAGCTAGCCCTACCGCACCGTGCGCTTGGAGCCCTGCTCCCCCCTCGAGCCCCACCCGCTGCCGCGCCGCTGGCCGCCGTCCCATCGCCGCCTGCCATGCGTCGCCATCGTCGCTCGAGCCCCGCCCCGGCCGGCGTCGCCACTCCCCTCCCCGGCCGGCCTATAAAACCCCCTCCTCCTCCTCCCCTTCTCCCCCACACCACCCCTCCACTCCCCCTCCTTCTCCTTCGTTGCCACCGCCTCACTGCCGTGCGCCGCCGTCGCCGCTTGGCCGCCGCCGCCGCCGGTAGGTGCCCCTTTCTCCCCCCCTTGCCGGCAGTACACAGAGTGAGAGAGATGGAGAGTAAGCACAGAGCAGAGAGAGCTGAGGAAGAAGAAGCCGGGAAAGGAAAAAAAAAGAGAAGAAGAAAAAGAAGAAAAGAAACAGAGAAAGAAAAGAGAGAGAGAGAAAAGGAAAAATAAAACTAAAAATAAAAAAAATAGGGAGAGATACATTAGAGTATTAGGAATTTAATTTTTGTGTATCTCGAATATATATGCTAGATTAATATAAAATGTTAGTTTAATAAATTAGTAAAATACACCGACATCGATTATCTTGGAAACGCAAGTAAAATTAAATCGGATATTTATGCAAATTTAAATTATTCACATAACTAGATTATTCATTTAAATAATTAATCCTTAGCGGGGTAATTAGCTGATTATTTAGATTTTCATCGCTAAATCGTTTATATATAATCGGAGGATTAATTACCGGTCATTTTTAAATTTCTATCGTATGTATACGACCGTTCGTTATCCATTAAATATCTATTTAGCCGGTATTTAGTTAGTTCTTACTCAATAATTAGGTTATCCGCTAAATTAGCCATCGTAATTATTTAGCCAACTATTCACCGGTTAGGGTTACCTTTTATTATCGGAATCTAATTTATTCGAGACGCGTAAATTAAATCGGATTAATATTCTAAATTTAGGACAACGGTATTAAAAATCGAAATAGAATTATTTCCTAAATAAAATGGAATCGATGTCGACGTTCAACGCTCGCGCTCGATCTTTTCTTTAATTGGATTTTTGTTGGATTTTAAATTGAATTCTAAATGAATTCAATTTCTTTCGCACGTAATTTTAGACACCGAGGGAGTTGCGAGTCCGACTGAAGACCAAGACCCGCAAGACTTCGAGCAAGGCAAGTCATCACTATTCCTTGAACATATTGATCCCATATTGCAAAATTATTTTATTTACAAATAAAGTCGCATGCAATGATGATTATCCTACTTGCTATTATGCCATGCGTTGATTATTGTTTATCCCATATTCCTTTTTGCAACCATAATTACGTATGAGTCCCTAGTCAATTATGACAATGCTTAGCGATGCTACTCTAGAATCATGCATACTCATATTCTCAAATGCTTTATGCTTGGACAATTGTGTATGCACTCTTGATATTTGGCAATGTAATCGTGGGTACCAGACTACTTGATCCAGGGAAATGGTACTATGAACACGAGTGATTCCTGTTACAAAAACGGGGGTCTACATAAAGGAAGCTTATCCAAAATAGACCAAGTTCAAGGAGGATGTTGCATGGCAGTTTATCTATTAATTAGGAAAAGTCTGTTAGTTTCCTTTTATCTTTAGGAAAGTGTGTTTAGTGTCCGATAAGGAATTTATATTTTTCCTTTTATCTTTAGGAAAGTTTGAGTCGTATCTGATATCGACTAATATCTACCTATGGGTATAAATATGTACACCCGGGGTCCATGTAAATTATCTGTCGATCAATACAATTACTCTCGGCGCATCACCACCCTCTTTCTGAGGTTTTTACGTATCAATCGGTGGAATTTGGCACCTGACGTGGGGCTGCATCGGCTTTCGATCTCCGGCGAAGGGGTAAGCCTGGTGAATCTATCGGCTGCATTGGTATTGTTCAAGGCTGCATCGCTTCGATCTCTTGGATCGCGCTGGTTTGGTTGATATATTTACCTGATATCTCAATTCTATTTTAATTGCATTGTGTTTAGAGACGCATCGGTTTAGTTGGAACTGTCTCGGTTAGGTCTGATCTTCTATCATAGCTGATATATCTCTACAATCACAAAGTTGTTTTAAATAGATTTGTTATATACATCACGTTAGATAGATCTATTGGTTCATCAAGTATTAGATTATCATATACAATCTCATGCTGTATCGGTTAGGTTCGACCTACTAGATTGTTGTTGATAATATAAATCCTTTTAAGCTGATAGGTTCATGCTAACGTTTTATCGGAGTGCTAGCCAATAAGTTATCATATACGTTATATAATCTAGATTGACAATGTTTCTACTTGCATCGACCGATCTTCATCTAGGGTTTTATCGATATCGGCTAGATTAATTTGTTGGCTTAGATTATATAATGTATCCACCACCCTGAAAATCAGTCAAAGGGTTTATTGTCTAGATATTATGTTTCTTTTCATAATTAGTGCTACATCAGTTAAGTTTGATCTACTAAGTCTTGCTTTGAACCATAATCTCTAGCCTGCTTCTTGATTGCCAACAAGGGTTTCATCGGGGTTTCAGCCGATGAGTTATCTGGACGTTGCATTGGCTTACAAGGATTACATATAAGTTGGTTTTAGCAGACGACAACAAAGGTTTCCTTGTTTCTTTAATCGTTTGGATTTAATGACATCGGATCTCCAGCCGATGTATGCTTTAATCTTGGGATCAATGCTTATTCAATCTATCATTACCAGCCGATTGGTTTCTACTAGATTATATTATTTTTTTATTACATTGTCATCAGTCGATTATCTTTATGTCATTATTTACTCAAGTATCAAGATTGATACTGGATATCGGCTGGTATAGGCATCGGCTGGAATTACTCTATCGGCTTGTCAGCTGATTAGCTGTTTTATCTACTGTTTACATATCGTGTCAATTGCAGGATCAAACTGGCTGGCACACCCGCATCTCATTATTATTTTGGACCTGCACTAGAGTTAAGCAGATCTCCCAGGCCATCGTGTTTTTATATCTACAAGTTCAGGGTTTATCAAAGTCTTGCCCACCTCATCTTGCACTGTCAAAGTCCATGCAACAAATGAAGAAGCCCAGACCTGGCGAGCCAAAACTCACCGCTCTCAAGAAAAGATCGTATGATAGGACTGACGAGGTCATCAGGAAAGAAGTGCAAGACCACATCAAGCCGCGGAGTCCACAGAAGAAGACTCCAATAGACCCGTCAACAAAGGAATTCTTTCTGAAAATGAGTGTACGGACCAAAAAGACCTTGTCATCTGACTACGAACGATCAATGATCAAATCTTTTAATAATTCCAAAGGGAAGAACAAAGAAGTCCCTCAGCTCGGTCAACAATCAAAGCAAGACATCGAGGCGATGTCAATTGAGCCCGCGATTTATATGGAAGGATTTGTCAAAGATACAAATCTGACTAACGAGCAACTGTTGGGCCTAAAGCTTATCCTGACAGCGACAGTGGTGGATCTCACATACGAATTTACCTTTTGCGAACCACTCGTCAAACCTGAGCATGTGAGTACCCTCTCTACACAGATGTACAGCTTCCATCAATGGTATATGGAAAAAACAGCCAAAGGTAGAGAGATATTTGGTGTGATGATAAAACACGTCGATTACTTCAATGGAGAAGAGATTATGTAGGTCAAGTTCGAGGATGTCTTCCCTATATAATACCTAGAGTCTATGGACGTCGCTTTTATGAGCATATGGGTTTTGTAAGAGTCATTCAATTTTATTTTGTTACTTTGCTCGTCGTAGGCTCCTTACATTTTTTACCATGTTGGGATACCTGATGGCATCTTTTTTCCCTCTGTAGAATGGAGATTCAATGATGCCGTAGGCAGGGATTTTACAGGGTTGGTTCCATGGACCCATACAGAATTAATATCAAGCTACTGGAAAGCTTTGAAAAAGATACAGAGCAGAATATCTTAAAATTCTTGGTCCAACAACATTAGAAGTCCTATATACTATTGCCTTAACTACACAAGGTGAGTCTTTACCGCTAATAGCACCAATTTCCTTCTCCTGTTCATACCATGACATGTAAATCATCTCACGCAATTTGTAGCAACCACTGGGTCCTTTTTGTTATAGAACATCCCGCAAAGAATGTCTACGACTCCATGAGGAAACCCAATGAAACTTTTTCCCAATTTTTGCCGTGCTTAACAGGTATTGCCATCCATTCCACTATCATTACGATAGTTGCTATCGATACTATATATGCGCACCTCAGATCATTAATCATACGTTGCAGCTATGTATGCATGGGCACTGTTTCATACAACCATCCGCGGGCCGTGGGCAGAAGAACTGAGTGTGAGGATGGACTTTCCGGTAAGGATTTAGCCCAAAATTATATCTCACTTATCTTGCCGAAGTAATATATAATTCATAATTTTATTTCTCCTTTAGTGTGCACAACAGGGACAGGGGAACAACTTGTGCGGCTATTACGTTTGTCACTACATGCACACCTTAATGCACAACATAACTACTGACATCTAGATGTACATAAATGTCATAAAGTACATAAAGTTTCTTATTGTCTTGATATATTTATACCGAAATGTGTTTCCAAATGAAAGATTATTTGGATGACGGAGAATCTCTCTCACGCTGCCTTCGTAAAGGCCGTTCAAGAACAATTGATGGGATTTGTCATGGACGACATTATTAGTCCCACGGGAGAATTCCACCAAGATGAAAAGCCTATTCGTCATCCTAACCCTAGCTCATTATCTTAGCTTTGTAACATATCATAGAACATTAGAAATTAGCAATGATTGTAATTAATATATATATATATATATACTAGCAATTACATTTATTGAATTATTGACATGTTTATTTAGTCCATTTTCATGTCTCACATAGATATAGGCATTCATATATGTAATTAAATAAAAATTTCTATGTCTTCATATATGAATACATATAAATTTATAATTAATTACATAAATATATATGCATATATCTATGTACTTATAAATATATATTTACAAATATAAACATGTATCTATTATATATACATGCATGTATATATGTGTATCCATATATATATATATATAAAACAACAATAAAAAGCATATGAAAAAAGAAAAAAAAAGATCTTTAGTACCGGTTCGTACCACCAACTGGTATTAAAGATGGTAGCACCTGCCATCTGGCACCAACCTGTACTAATGATACGTTTTTAGTCCCAGTTATTTTAACCGGGACTAAAACTACCCATCTTTAGTCCCGGATTGTGTTTCCCGGTTGCATAGCGGGACTAAAAAGGGTTACGAACCGGTAGCAAAGACCAGTTCGCTAGTAGTGTGCACCATTGACCCCAACCCCAAAAAATAGAGTAAAGATTGGTCAGATGGTTTGGTAAGAGCAAGTTTAATAGTATAGACAACTACCAGCTCCAAATCATCTATAGCTAATTTATTAGTTAGTTCATACAATACAATAGTTACCTATAGATATATACTACACCATTAATACCTAGTCCTAATCTCACCTCGCTTAAACAAATAGCGTCTTGGAGTCTGTATTACAGCTGGCTACAAATCTGCAGTCTACTCACTATTGGAGAAGTGATCTTTGCCCGGATGGAAAAAATCACATTAGTCCTAGTTCGAATTGGAACCGGGACTAAAGATCATTTTTAGTCCCAGTTAAAAAGTGCGTCGGGACTAAAGATGATCTTTAGTTCCGGTTGGTGTGTTACCAACCGGACTAAAGATAATCACTTTAGTCCCCATTGGTAACACTAACCGTGACTAAAGATAAAAACAAACTTTAGTCCCGGTTGGTGTTATTAACAGGGACTAAATATCAAATACCTTTATGTACTCCTTCTTCCTCCTCCAACCCGAGCCATTGCTGCAAAGGCCGGGAGGAGGAAGGGAGGTGCTGCCAAAATTTTTTGTGAAAGTGTTTTGGTGATAATATATAAATCGGAGTGTCCTAAAAGGTTAGCAACTTCATCCTGTAATGATGTATGTTGGCATATTACATTTATAATGATATTTCTATACATTATTGTCTCTAAAAAGGTTTATTGAAATGATGTGAGAAAATTTGTTTAGGGAAAATGAGGTTACTTTTTAAAATTAGAAACAAGTGGATAAAAATGTTATAAAAGAGATGACAAAAGAAAAATATAGAAAATTATGATAAAACAATAGAAAATCAAATTAATTTAAAAATCATTAAAATAGTTAGAAATAAGATATGTTTAGAACATTAAAAATAATTCAAACATGAATAATATGTGGGATTATTGTATAATTGTTGTATGATTACTTATATATAACTATTGTACGATTATTTAATTAGTTTGACTTTCGTGGATTTTCTTTTTACTATTTTTGTGCATTTCAAGTAGATGGATCAACAATGGATGTACACCGCGGACCGACGGTCATCAGAGTTTATTGAAGGTGTGAGTTATTTTTTGAGTGTCACCAATGCCAACAAGCATAAGGGTTTAATATTGTTGACGGTGGAATTTGGTAAACATATGAATCGAAAACGAGGTCCAATCCGAAGCGGATTTGAAGATATGCGAAATTCTTAGAAACAGAGTGCGCATCGGCTGAGAGTCTGTATGATGTGACCATGGCTACTATGGATACAATCGTTGTTCACATCATGGATCAACTAGAAGATAGCAAGATCAAGTCCTCCATGTGCTGGAATCCAATTCAACCACCTACAGCAACGTTGACTTCGAACGGCCGCCAAATCATCATACGAGCTCCGTTTTCGGCCCGTGAGTACTTCATGGAAAGCTCTCGGAGTCCTCTTTCCAATGGATCCAGCCTCATCTCCAGATTCCTTCTCAATTGGCCGCAATTATAGAAACAAGGTACTGCATCACCTGTAATGGGCCTATGGGCTTGTAACTTCATCTGGGACCCCGGCCCATGTGGGGCCCATGGGGTGGTGCGCCCCAAACGGGTGGAGCACGACCCTAGGGCTCTCTTGTTCGTCCTCCCACCTCCATAAATAGCTAGGTACCCCTTTAGGGTTTCTTAGGTTTTGTTAGATTAAAGTTTAGCCATTGCTACTTGCTTGCAGCGCGCGTGTCGGCTAGACCGTCCGTCTGCCTGTTCTTCGGAACCCCAACTTATCATTGGTATTGAATTCCTATTTGCAATTCAGATTGCTTTTATCTTGTTCTTGCTAGTTTCTTCGATTTTCTTACAGGAACAAGGTTGATCTGCATCGATAAGATCAACAACCCACGGAGAGGTGTACCGATCGCTAAGGCGCAACACAACGTCTCGTACGGTTGTAGTCGGATCGTCAACGTTTCTCTCAAACCGTAGTTATCACAAACTCACCGAAAGATCGGGCCAAACATCAGCCGTGAGCATATCGAGTGGAGCTCAGGGTTTATCTTGTTCTTGCTAGTTTCTTCGATTTTCTTACAGGAACAAGGTTGATCTGCATCGATAAGATCAACAACCCACGGAGAGGTGTACCGATCGCTAAGGCGCAACACAACGTCTCGTACGGTTGTAGTCGGATCGTCAACGTTTCTCTCAAACCGTAGTTATCACAAACTCACCGAAAGATCGGGCCAAACATCAGCCGTGAGCGTATCGAGTGGAGCTCAGGGTTTATCAAGTGGTATCAGAGCTGCTCAGGGCTTGTCAAGTGGTATCAGAGCTTTCGTTGCTCGGTGAGGTTTTTTATCTACCTATAACCAGAAAATAGCCATACAAAAAAATTGCGTCCTTTACCTAGCCATATTTGTGCCATTGCATTGTTCTTTTCAGTTTTTGCTTTGTTGGGTTTTGCGTTGCATCGTCGAGTCAAGTTGCTGGTCTTAGCGTCTAGTCCGTTTAGAGTTTCGAGTTCTGGTCACGTCTAGTACCACTGTCGCCGCCACCGCCGTGTCTTCGTTGTCATCAGGATCTTCGAAAACGGAATCGTGTCACCGCTAGGGTTCCGTTTTTCTTGTTTCGGGCATTTTCTGTCGGTTAGTTTTGGAGTTGTGGAGTTTCATCTAGGGTTTGCCTAGACCTAGCTGTGTCGTGTTTATGTTTGGCCGTGTGGAAAGAAAAAGAAGGGAGGAAATTTTGTAGATTAGATTAGATTGGTTTGGTTTGTTTTGGAAAGAAATAGTAGATTGGATCAATTTCCTATTTTTTAGACACCTAATCCGAACCTTCCTGTTCCCTCTCCACCTTCCCACCGCACGGCTTCCAATCCACCTCCCCACGCACGGCTTCCTCTCCTCCTTTTCCTCTCCCATACCGTGAGTTGCTACACCTTGTAAAAAAATATTTTGGTGTCGGATTCGAGATCTGTTTGCAAAAACGGAACCTATGCGACGATAGCATTCCATTTTTGTATAATTTTAATTTTAGGGTTTGCACTTTTACATTTGAGTCCATGTAATTTTTTATATTTACATTTGAGTCCCTGTAATCTTGCATCCAGGTCCTTGAGTCGTTTTTGCTGAAAAAAAGTCAAAAAAAAGAGAGAGTAAAAGGCAGAAAGGTGCAAAAGAAAAGAAAAGAAAAGCCGCACCAAAAAAATAGAAAGAAGGAAAAAGAGAAAGAAAGAAAGAAAAAAAAGAGAAAATCAGTTTTTATCTTTGAGATTGCTTTCACGTATCAGAGTTGTGCTTGAGTTGTGCTATCTTGTGGTACCGTTTGTGTCTAGGCTCGCGTCTCTAGTACGTTCTAGTCTAGGACCAGCACGGTACTTGACATTGAACGATTATTCAACTTTGCATTCTCTGATTTGAGCATTTGCTATTCCTTTGCTATATATTTAAGCCTACCCAGAGCTCCACAGATTTGATTGCAGCTGTACAGCAAGTGTTTGTCAAGGCATCGATACACCCAACCTCTATTGGGGTGCTTGGTTGAGTCGGTGTGGTCACCATTCCGCTTGCTTTGGTAAGATCTTGTAAGAGCTTGGTTAAAAGCTTGAGTGTGTTTGCTATTTGAGCCTCC
Source organism: Oryza punctata (assembly GCA_000573905.2). NCBI lineage: Eukaryota > Viridiplantae > Streptophyta > Magnoliopsida > Poales > Poaceae > Oryza > Oryza punctata. The sequence goes on from CM002497.2 coordinate 11,149,061, forward strand.
ACTACCTAGTAGTTGATAGGAGTGTGCATATTCTTGTGTGTGTTTCTTATTTGCTACTAACCATGACAGGATTGCGCAAGGGGATACGAGACGGTCATGCTCAACATGGACTACTTCACCTTCGACGAGATATGACGATTTCTCCACGTGATGCATTTCAGGTATCTGACTATAATTTTGCACGAGTTGAATCTAAGTTACCATTCTACGATGGTAAGTACGATTCGGTTGCTTATATTGATTGGGAGCTAGTAGTCGACAATGAATTTGATGAATATGATTTTTCTGATGCTCAAATGATTAAGGCTGCTAGTAATAAGTTCACCGCTTCTGCTTTATTTTGGTGGAGTTATGTTAGTAATAAACCTGAAACTTGGGATGAGTGCAAAACCATGATGAGAAAGCGTTTTGTGAGTTCTTATTACAAATGTATTCTTCTTGAGAAACTAGAAAATCTAAAACAAGGTCATAGAACCGTTAGGGAGTACATCCATGAATTTAAAGTTTGTATCATCTATAGTGGTCTAAAAGAATGCAATGAGAACACAATGCGTAGATTTTTCAATGGGCTTAATTCTGAAATTCAGGTTATGCTTGCTAATGTGACATATAATCATATTGGACACCTATTCATGCTTGCTCATAGCATTGAGAGTCAGATCGTATCAAATGCGAGGAAGCATGAACAATGTGATTTATCTGCTATTTCTGAATCTCCTATATCCTTATGCAATGATGATGTGCAAACATTGGAGGAGCAAACTTTTGTCTCTCCCATTACTAACGTTTTGCAGGGAGTTCAGCACATTGAACAAAACGAGGAGAATGGTGTACTTGAGAAGAAAGTCGAAGAAGCACCTGTGATGTCTGAAGAAAGTTTGCAAGGTATATTAAATGGTGCTGGGATAAATGAATGTGAGTATTCTCAAGGTGAGCTACACATGTCCACTTTTCATGCTATAGTAGAGCAACCTTTAGTGGAACCAATTGCTGAGATTCCTTTGTCACAAGTTGATTTGTTTGCTGTTCCTTGTGATAAAGAAGAGTTGTGTGATAATGCTTCACTTATATCAATGCCACAATGAACATGCTATTTCTAGTGTTAGTTCTTTATTTGCTGATTTTAAGCATATTGTTCACATTGCTAATGAAGTAGAGGAACGTGAATTGATATCTTCTTTATATACTTTGGGCTATATTCAGTTTGATGAATTTTGTGAGCTCGACAATTTGAAGGAGAAATTATTTGTTAAGTCTGATTTCAGATGTCCAATTAATGCTATTTTTCATATCTTTGGTGGATATACTGATAGAGGAATATATTCGGTGCATAGAGTTTATATATGTTCAGATTTTCTACCTCCTGTAGATATGCAAGGCAACAATAGGCTAGAGAGTATTATAACGACTAATCATGCTATCTCGAGTATGTCTTGTTTTGATTTGGTGAAACAGGTTGTTTTAAATGGACTATGTGAAGAGCACCGTATGGAAAAACCGAGGACGGTTTTCCATGAAGAAGGGGAGGATGATGTGACCATGGCTACTATGGATACAACCGTTGTTAACATCATGGATCAACAAGAAGATAGCAAGATCAAGTCCTCCATGTGCTGGAATCCAATTCGACCACCTGTAGTAACGTTGACTTCGAACGGCCGCCAAATCATCATACGAGCTCCGTTTTCAGCCCGTGAATACTTGATGGAAAGCTCTCGGAGTCCTCTTTCCAATGGATCCAGCCTCATCTCCAGATTCCTTTTCAATTGGCCACAATTACAGAAACAAGGTGCTGCATCACCTGTAATGGGCCTACAGAAACAACCGTCCGTCTGCTTGTTCTTCGGAACCCCAACTTATCATTGGTATTGAATTCCTATTTGCAATTCAGATTGCTTTTATCTTGTTCTTGCTAGTTTCTTCGATTTGCTTGCAGGAATAAGGTTGATCTGCATCGATAAGATCAACAACCCACGGAGAGGTGTACCGATCGCTAAGGCGCAACACAACGTCTCGTACGGTTGTAGTCGGATCGTCAACGTTTCTCTCAAACCGTAGTTATCACAAACTCACCGAAAGATCGGGCCAAACATCAGCCGTGAGCATATCGAGTGGAGCTCAGGGTTTATCACTGTATCGGCCAATACTGAATTCACTACGGTTAACCGATACAGCCGATTGTGGCAAGATTGGTTATGTGATCAATATCAGATTCAGAAGAAGGACTTCAATGGTGTTGCTGGGCAGTGATAGAGTCCAAGATAGACAATTGTATGTATTAATTAGGATATTATGTAATTTCCTTATATATATTTTCAGTAAGAGTCCGCCTAAGTGATTTGTTTGTCGATTAGAGTCGTATTAGGGAAGTATGAGTCTTGTCCCTTGTAGACAAGTTTGTATATTCGAGTATAAATATAAGCCCGAGGTCTTGTAAATAATTAATATCAGTTCAATCCAATTTCGGCGCATCGCCACCCTTTTTCGTTACTTTATTTCGACGAGTTCTTGTTTTCGAGTCGAGCTGCATAGATTTCGATCTTCAATAACAAGGTAATTACTTGTTATGGTGGTTTGTGTTCTCGGGATTAGTGCTTAAATCTTTATGACACTCTAATCTTGATTATGTAATCCGTCGAGTTATCATATATGTTATATAATATAGATTGACAATGCTTTCTACTAGCATCGGCCAACCTCCATCTATGGTTTTTCGATAACGGCTAGATTGACTTGTTGACTTGGATTATATGATATATCCACCAAGTTGAAAAGACAACTATTAGCTTGATTGTCCAGATATTATACTTCTTTTCATACTTAGTGCTGCATCAGTTAAGTTTGATCTGCTAAGTCATTTTTAGAATCATAATTTCTAGCCTGCTTTATAGCTGTTAATAAGGATAGTATAGATTGTACAGTGTTGATATTTACAGTCGATGGATCAAGTTGAAGGTTGATTTATTATTAGGGAATATGCCTTACAGTCGATTCACCTCACAATGCATCGGCTAGGTCACATCACGGTATGACATCGGCTTCCTAGCCGAGCGATTATCTTTTACTAATAATGTCTGCATGTTTTATCTTGTTGATTGCAGGATCAAATCAACTGGCACACCCGCATTTCATCATTATTTAGGACCTGCACTAGAGTAAAGCAAATCTCTCAGGCCAGCGTGTGTTTTTTGCATCAACATATATGTTGTCCATGCACAAAATGCAAAACCAGAAGGAGTATTCTACATCAAAAACTATTCATGTCCACTTGTTTGAGTTGTGATTCATGCCTAGATATAATTGTTGGACCTCGCACGGAGAGTTAGGGGTTGCAATGGAAGATGATGAAGAAGAGGACGTGAACATTCCGGACTGGGCTCAATACGGTGGACCTGAAGGAAATACAACAGGCTAGGCGAACGGGGCTGATGAAGATAACGACGGTGCGAATGATCTTGGTTAGACGTTGTGCGACATAAAGAAGGACTGTGAAAGTGAAAAGGAGGTATAGAATTTGGAGCGTATGCTAGCGTACCACAAAACGTCCTTGTACCCAGGTTGCGAACAGGGGCACAAAAAGTAGGGTAGCACACTGGAATTCTTGCAATGGAAGGCAAAAAATGGTGTGAGTGACAAGACATTTGGCATGTTACTAAAACTCGTAAAGCACATTCTTTTGGAGGGAAACGAATTACCCGAAACAATGTACAAAGCTAAGAAGATAGTCTACCCTCTAGGTACACGCATGTCCGAACAATTTTCTCCGCTATTGCGGTGAGGAAAACAAGAACCTAAAAGCATTCCCGATTTGTAAGGCTCTATGATACAAGATTAGACGAGGCGACCCAGGTAACATTGACGGATAGCCTTCGAAGAAGAGAGTTCCTGCTAAGGTGATGTGGTATTTCCCTATAATACCACGGCTGGGGCAGTTGTTCAGGAACAAAGCGCATGCAAGAATGATGAGCTGGCACACAGAAGAATGTCAACAAGACGGGATGCTGAGACACCCCGTTGCTGGGTCACAGTGGCGGAACATCGACAAAGTATATCAAGACTTTGGAGAGGATGCACGAAACATAATGTTCGATTTAAGTACGGATGACATGAATCCATTTGGAGAGATGAGCAGCGGTGAAAGCATTCGACCTGTGACCATGTGTATCTACAATCTCCCACCTTGGCTATGCATGAAGCGGAAGTATATCATGATTGCGATTATTATTCAAGGCCGAAAGCAACCTAGTAATGACAATGATGTCTACCCAATACCATTGATTGAAGATCTTAAACTTCTGTGGAAGAAAGAAGATGTCAATGTATGGGATGAGGATAAACAGGAACAATTTAACCTACGAGCGTTGTTGTTCGTAACCATTAGCGAATGGCCTACACTTAGCAACCTATCCGGACAGTCAAACAAGGGGTATAGGGCTTGCACCCTCTGTAGGGATGCAACTGAAAGTATGTATCTGAAACATTGTAGGAAGGTTGTGTACATGGGCCATTGTTGATTTCTTGTTGCAAGCCACCCTGTCTGGAAGAAAGGCAAGCATTTTGAATAGAAGACAGACCACCGTATTAAGCCTAAACATCATAATGGAAAAACCATGTTTACTATGGTGAAAGATCTGAAAGTAGTATTTGGAAAGAGACCTATCAACAAACCTATAGCAAGTGAAGATGGTCATGCAGCGATGATGAAGAAAGAGTCTAGTTTTCGGGAGTTATCCTATTGGGAAATCTTGGATGTCCGCCATGCAATCGACGTGATGTACCTCACTAAGAACCTTTGCGTCAACCTGCTGGGCTTTCTAGATGTATATGGGAACTCGAAATTTACACTTCAAGCATGTAATAATCTAAAACATATGAAACAACGCAACGGCCATCATCCAGAACCAAAGAAGAAAGGAAGCCATTACTTGAGTCCAGCCAATTACACTCTAAGCAAGGCAGAGAAGGAAAGTATATTTAAATGTTTGGATAGCATCAAGGTACCGTCTGGATACTCCTCGAATATAAAGGGAGTAATAAGCATGAAGGAGAAGAAGTTCATAAACCTAAAGTCTCATGACTGCCACGTGTTGATGACACAACTGCTTCCTGTTATAATTCAGGGTATCCTTCCTAATAATGTCCGGGCAACTATAACAAAGCTATGTGCTTTCATGAATGCAATTTCGCAAAAGATCATCGATCCAGAGAGTTTAATAGCCCTTGAAAATGACATGGTGCAATATCTTATTAGCTTTGTGATGATCTTTCCACCATCCTTCTTCAATATAATGACACATCTTCTATGTCATCTTGTTAAAGAGATCTGTATTCTCGGTCCTGTGTACCTACACAACATGTTCCCTTTCGAGAGGTACATAGGCGTTCTAAGGCTGTGTTCTTCTCCCCCTCTTCCCAACTCATCTCCCTCGTTTTCCGCGCGCACGCTTTTCAAACTACTAAACGGTGTGTATTTTGCAAAAAGTTTCTATACAAAAGTTGCTTAAAAATCAAATTAATCCATTTTTGAAAAAAATTAGCAAAAACTTAATTAATCACGCGCTAATGGATCGCTCCGTTTTCCATAAACACTGTGCATATTCCCATCCAGTAGCAGCGAACGCTGCCTAAAGAAGTACGGTTGTGACCGTTCTCGTCCGGGGACAAGCATCGCCAAGGGGTATGGAACAGAGGAGGTTATTGAGTTATGCGTAGAATTTATTGAAGACCTTTGTCCAATCAGGGTACCCGAATCAAGCCACGAAGGGAGACTACTGGGAAAGGGGATAACAATTTATTTCGTAAAGCACATTTCACGGTTTTGCAACAATCTTCAATTAGTGGCTCCATGCGTCAAGGAGCACATGGAGATTGTTCGCTCCGAAAATGTCGGAAAGTCCGATGCCTGGATTACACGCCATCACATTGATATTTTCCCCTTTTGGCTGCGACAACATCTCATGGGTAACGAGACGATTGACCAACAACTAGCCTTCTTGGCGAGGGGACCATCTTGCTTGATCTTGACATTACAAGGATATGAAATCGATGGGTATACATATTACACAAGAGCCCAAGACACAAAAATTACAAACCAGAACAGTGTTTTATGTGACCATGAGTACCATTGATACAACCATTGCTTACATCATAGGACTATTGGAAGACATCGAGATTGAGCCACAGAAGTTCTGGAATCCAATTCGGCCAACTGCGTCAGTGCTGACTTCAAACGGCCGCCAAATATGCATACGAGCTCCGTTTCAGGCCCATGAGCACTTTATGGAAAGCTCTTGGAGTCCTCTTTCCAATGGATCCAGCCTCATCTCCAAATTCCATTTTAGTCATCCGCAATTGAAGAAACAAAGTGTTGCATCACCTATAATGGGCCTATGGGCTTGTAACTTCATCTGGGATCTCGGCCCAGGTGGGGCCCATGTCGGGTGCACACCAACCAGGTGAAGCACTACCCTAGGGACCCCTTGGTCGTCCTCCCACATCCATAAATAGCTAGGTACCCCTATACTGTTTCCTGGGTTTTGTTTAGATTAAAGTTTAGCTTCGCTACTTTGCCGTGTAATCCCGTGATCGGTTAGAACCCCAACTTATCATTAGTATTCAATTCCTATTTGCAATTCAGATTGCTTTTATCTTGTTCTTACTTGTTTCTTTGACTTGCTTGCAGGAATAAGGTTGATCTGCACCGGCAAGATCAACAACCCACGGAGAGGTGTATCGATCGCTAAGGTGCAACACAACAATGTCTCGTATGGTTGTAGTCGGGTCGTCAACATTTCTCCCAAGTCGTAGATATCATCAACTCACCAAAAGATCGGGACAACCAGATTCCTGAGCGTATCGAGTGGAGTTCAGGGTTTATCAAGTGGTATCAGAGCTTTCATTGCTCGGTGAGTTTTATCTACCTATAACCAGAAAATAGCCATACAAAAAAGATTGCATCCAATAACCTAGCCATCTTTGTGCCACTACATTGTTCTTTTTAGTTTTTGCTTTGTTGAGTTTTACGTTGCATTGTCGCGTCGTGTTGCTGGTCTTAGCGTCTAGTCTGTTTAGAGTTTTGAGTTCTTTTCATGGTTAGTACCACTGTCGTCGTCGCCGCCGTGTGTTTTGATGTTGTCGGGACTTATGAAAACGGAATCATCTTAACACCAGGGTTCCATTTTTCTAGTTTTCACAAGTTTCTGTTGGTCAGTTTTGGAGTTGCATTAGGGTTTCTATAGTGTGGTTTGTTGGCTTGTGTCTAGTCCCGTGGTTTGGTTACAGTTGTTGCGCATGAGGTGAGGAAGATGGAAGAGGAGATTAGATTAGATTGGATTGGTTTCTATTTAGGGGCCACGCTGAAGAGATAAAAAGGAAGTGCGAGATTGTTTCTGTTTTTCACGTGGGGCCTATCCAAACTTTGCCGAGTGGGAGTCCCTCTCCACCTCGTGCAACCCCCCTCCTTTGAGTCCAACTCCCCCCTCTCCTCTCGGTTCCAATCTATACCGTAACTTGGTAGACACCTTGGTGAAAAATTTTCGAGTGCCGGATTAGAGATTGATTTGCAAAACCAGAACCTATGGGACGAGAGCATTCCTTTTTTGTATAATTTTAATTTTAGGGTTTACACTTTTACATTTGAGCCCTTGTACTTCTCTTATTTACATTTGAGTCCCTTGAAATTTTACATCGAGGTCCTTAAGTTAGTTTTTGCTGAAAAAATAAAAAAAAAGGAAAAAAAGCAGAAAGGTACTTAAAAAAGAAAAGAAAAGCCGCCCCAAAAAAAAGAGAAGAAAAGAGCAAAAAAAGAAAGAAAGAAAGAGAAGGAAAAGAGAAAATCACTTGTTATCTTTATGATCGCTTTCTTGTATCAGAGTTGTGCTATCTTGTGATATCGTTTGTGTCTAGACTTACGTCTCTAGTATGTTCTAGCCTAGGACCAGCACGGTACTTGACTTTGAACGATTATTCAACTTTGCATTCTCTGATTTGAGCATTTGTTACTCCTTTGTTACATATTTAAGTCTACGCAGAGCTCCACAGATTTGATTGCAGCCGTACAGCAAGTGTTTGCCAAGGCATCGATATATCCGACCTCCATTGGGTCTAGGTTGAGTTGGTGTGGTCACCATTCCACTTGCTTTGGTAAGATCTTGTAAGAGCTTGGTTAAAAGCTTGAGTGTGTGTGATATTTGAGCCTCCACTACCTAGTAGTTTATAGGAGCGTGCATATTCTTGAGTGTGTCTCTTGTTTGCTACTAACCATGGTAGGATTGCACAAGAGAATACGATATGGTCATGCTCAACATCGACTTCTTCACCTTCAACGAGATATGACGACTTCTCCACGTGATGCACGAGGCATCTGATTATAATTTTGCACGAGTTGAATCTAAGTTACCATTCTACGATGGTAAGTATGATTCTTTTGCTTATATTGATTGGCAGCTAGCAGTAGACAGTGAATTTGATAAATATGAATTTTGTGATGCTCAAATGGTTAAGGCTGCTAGTAATAATTTTATCTCTTCTGCATTCTTTTGGTGGAGTCATGTTAGTAACAAACCTGAAACATGAGATGAGTGTAAAACCATGATGAGAAAGCGTTTTGTGAGTTCATATTACAAATGTATTCTTCTGGAGAAATTAGAACATCTGAAATAAGGTGATCGAACTGTTAGGGAGTACATCCATGAATTTAAAGTTTATATCATCTACAATGGTCTAAAAGAATGCAATGAGAACACAATGTGTAGATTTTTCAAGGGGCTTAATTCTAAAATTCAGGTTATGCTTGCTAACGTGACATATAATCATATTGGACACCTATTCATACTTGCTCGTAGCATTGAGAGTCAAATCATATCAAATGCTAGGAAGCATGAACAATGTGATTTATCTCTTGTTTCTGAATATCCTATATCTTTGTGTAATGATGGTGTGCAAACATTGGAGGAGATCTCTTGTTACTAACATTTTGCAGGGAGTTCAGAACGTTGAACAAAAGGAGGAGAATGATGTACTTGAGAAGAAAGAGGAGAAGCATGAAGCACCTGCGACGTTTGAAGAAAGTTTGAAAGGTAAATTAAATAGTGCTGAGATAAATGAATGTGAGTATTCTCAAGCTGAGCTACACATGTCCACTTTTCATGCTATAGTAGAGCAACCTTTAGTGGAACCAATTGCTGAGATTCCTTTGTTACAAGTTAATTTGTTTGATGTTCCTTGTGATAAAGAACAGTTGTGTGATAATGCTGCACTTATACTCATAACACAACTAGTGAATGAACATACTATTTCTAGGGTTAGTTCTTTATGTATTGATTTTAAGCATGTTGTTCATATAGCTAACGAAGTTGAGGAACGTGAATTGCTATCTACTTTAAATACTTTGGGCTATGTTTTGCTTGATGACTTTTGTGAGCTCAATAATTTGAAGGAGAAATTACATGCTGCTAATTTGCCATGTCCAACTCATACTATATTTCGTATTTTTGGCAAATATAATGATAGAGGACTATATTTGGTGCATAGAGTTTACATATGTTTGGATTTAGAACCTATTATAGATGTGGATAAAAATTGCGAACAAGAGAAGCATGTTATTGCTAATCATGTTATCCCGAGTTTGTCTTGTTTTGATTTAAAGAAACAGGTTGGTTTTGAAGAAGGGAAGTGACAAGATCGATCAATGTTGTTACCATACGACATTAAAAATATATCACGTGATTACTTGACTTCTGAAAAAGGGGAGAGAGATGAGCTGCCAGAGAATCATTTCAATATAGTTCCTTTGTACTTTGTTGTGCATCCCCATTACTAGGTACATTCGTCTCATAGGAGATTAATGTCATTTGCTAAAGAACTGATGATATTACATGATGAAACTTTGTTGCGTTTGTTTTCATGTAGACAATTCTACGGCCAAGATCATGCACTACGCAAAGTTCACCATATGGAAAAACCAAGGACAGTTTTCCATGAAGAAGGGGAGGATGATGTGACCATGAATACCATTGATACAACCGTTGCTCACATCATAGGACAATTGGAAGACATCGAGATTGAGTCGTAGAAGTTCTGGAATCCAATTTGGCCAACTGCGTCAGTGCTGACTTCAAACGACCGCCAAATATGCATACGAGCTCCAATTTGGGCCCATGAGTACTTTATGGAAAGCTCTTGGAGTCCTCTTTCCAATGGATCTAGCCTCATCTCCAAATTCCATTTCAGTAATCCGCAATTGAAGAAACAAGGTGCTGCATCACCTATAATGGGCCTATAGGCTAGTAACTTCATCTAGGACCCCGGCCCAGGTGGGGCCTATGTGGGGTGCACCCCAACCAGGTGGAGCACTACCCTAGGGAACCCTTCGACGGTGAGGACATGCCCCTCGTCGCCGGTGAGGGCAGTCCTCTTCTTCCTCCTCTTCTCCCGTTGCCCAGAACGGGCAGTGGACTCGGGGGCAGCCGCAGCCGCCGCGCCAGAGCCGGAGGAGTTCCAGGTCCACGCCTCCTCCTTCCGGGCCACACGGTCCGCGAGCTCGAAAAGCTGCGTGGTGGTCTGGGGCTCCTTGGAGGCGATTTTCTCCAACATGCGGTTATGCCGCACGCCTCCCCTGAACGCATATATCACCGCGTGCACGGGGATACATGGGATGGTGTTGCGGACCTAGTAGAACCGTTGTATATACGACCGAAGGGACTCATCGTCCCTCCGCTACACTGCGTGCAGATCGGCTTCCTCTCCTGGGCGTGGATATGTGATAAACCCTGAACTCCACTCGATACGCTCAGGGATCTGGTTGTCCCGATCTTTCGGTGAGTTGATGATAACTACGATTTGGGAGAAACGTTGACGACCCGACTACAACCGTACGAGACGTTGTTGTGTTGCGCCTTAGCAATCGATACACCTCTCCGTGGGTTGTTGCTCTTGCCGGTGCAGATCAACCTTATTCCTGCAAGCAAATCGAAGAAACCAGCAAGAACAAGATAAAAGCAATCTGAGTTGCAAATAGGAATTGAATACAAATGATAAGTTGGGGTTCCGTAATGAGCAAAACAGCGATCTAACCGATCACGGGATTACACGGCAAAGTAGCGAAGCTAAACTTTAATCTAAACAAAACCCAAGAAACCCTAAAGGGGTATCTAGCTATTTATGGAGGTGGGAGGACGACTAATGGAGCCCTAGGGTCGTGCTCCACCTAATTGGGGCGCACCCCACATGGGCCCCTCAAGGGTCGAGGTCCCAAAAGAAGTTACAAGCCCATAGGCCCATTATAGATGATGCAACACCTTGTTTCTGTAATTGCGGCCAACTGAGATGGATTATGGAGATGAGGCTAGATCCATTGGAAAGAGGACTCCGAGAGCTTTCCATCAAGTACTCACGGGCCAAAAACTGAGCTCGTATGCAGATTTGGCGGCCATTTGAAGTCAACATTGCTCCAGGTGGCCGAATTGGATTCCAGCAGTTGGAGAACTTGATCTTGCTGTCTTCTTGTTGATCCATGATGTGAACAACGATTGTATCTGTAGTAGCCATGGTCACATCAATATGTGCCCTGAAAGTTCTGGTGAACTGTTGGCACAGGTCCTCCCAGGAGTGGATCGACGCGGGTGGCAGGTTCATGAGTCAACCCCGCGCTTGGCCTTTTAGGGCCATGGGAAAGAAGTTCGCCATGACCCTGTCGTTGCCCCCCGCCGCTTCTATTCCAGTCGTATAGATCTAAAGGAACTCGGTGGGGTTGACGCTACCATCGTACTTCTCCGGGATGCTGGGCCGGAACTTTGGGGGCCATCGGACATTCCGAAGACTCGCCACAAAGGCACGACATCCAGCCCCAATGACGGGGGAAACAGGGGGCCGGCCCTTATGGCCACTGGGGTGCACCACGACCGTAGACGCAGCGCCCTCCCCCGTTTAGGTGGCGCGGTGCTCGTCGCGCCGACGCTCGATGTTGAGCCGGGCGTCCGGCTCATCATATATGCTCTCGTGAGTGGCCATGGGCGTTGACGAGGGAAGTGTGGACGAGTGGCGAGCATGAGCCGCCACCCGTCGAGCTCTTCGCCTTGCAGACGAAGAAGCAGCAATCGCGGTGCCGGATGATCCGGCTGCCGACGAGCGGCCACCGGCGTCCAGCTGCTGTTGTGCAACCTTGACCAAGTTGGCCACGTCGTCTAGCCAGCGTTGGACGGGGGCCTCTGGATCTGCGGCGATAGGCGGGTGGCACAGGAGCGCTTCCGCTGCCTGGAGGGCGCCCTGAGGGGTGCCACCGTTGCCGTAGACCAGACGACGGTGCGCCTTCGGATGGCGCCGCTGTTCGTCGCTGAGCTGCGGGGAGGTGGAAGAGCCCTCTAGCTGCCCCAGCGCTTTCCCCCGTGTGGGACTCCGATGCGGAGGCGGTGACGGGGATGCGCTCGACGACGAGGATGCAGCTCTCCGCCGTCGTCGCTGATGCTCAGTGTGGGCGTGCGGATCACCGCTTCTTCAGCTGTAGGGCTGAGCTGGCGAAACTTGGCGCGCACGGAAGATGTGGGAACCGAGGAGTGCGTCTATGCGCCCCTACCTGGCGCGCCAGCTGACGGAGGAAAAACTCCGCAGCGGGGGACTATGGAGACCCCCTTTTTGAGTTCGGCCCAGGGCGCAAAAGAGAGGCGCTCCGGGCCCCGATTCCGATGCACTGGTGAGATGAAGTAGAGAGTTTCGCGCAAAGAGAGCAGTGGCACGTGAGAGATTATACAGGTTCGGGCCACCGGTGAGACGTAACATCCTACTCCTGTGTGATGGACTATCTGAGTGTTCTTGTTCTCAAGAGTCGAACCCCCCTTTTCTCTAGGCCTGGGCCTCCTTTTATGCTCCAAGGGGACACCACATGGCCCGGACAGGCTAAAATTTAGAGAAAAGGAAAAAAGATCTTTTACAATTAAGGGCTTGTGAGGACCCTAAAATAGGACCTCATGTGTATAAGTGCTAGTCCAGGATCAAGCTAGCACACACAAACACAAAGATAATATCACAGCCAACATCACGCAGGAAACCTATCATTTATTAATAAACTGACTGTGATAAGCCTTATGGCTAGAGTTTACATTTATTTATGCCACGAAGGGGCTAAGGAAAATAATAAAATAGCAGTGGAAAATAAGATAAACGCGTAGTAGTTCCATTCAACTTGCCATAGGTAGTCAACTGGGACAAGCGGCCTATTTCTCATCTTCAGCAGCAAACTCCTCAGGAAACAGCGGAAACCTTTCTTCTGGAATTGGGGGAATTGCAAGGTGAGTACATGGAATACTCAGCAAGTACACGGAAATATGCATATGCACGGCTATCATTAAAGGCAATGGCTATTTTGCATAACACAACAATTTGCAGTTATAAACAATTTAGAAATAGAAGTTTATGACAATATTTATAAATAACGGGTGTTACCAACCAACCATCCACATAGGACCACTTAGCTATATTCATCAACCTGCACGCAGATCATTCCTAGTTTTCGCAAACTACCCCTCATGAGATATCACCGAGCATGTCCATGACCGCGGACACGGCTATTCGAATAGATTAGTTTAACACTTTGCAGAGGTTGTATAGCTTGACCCACAAGATACATCGTCCTTTTAACGGCCATGCGCAAATGTCACACTTCAGGTTGTGTGCGGCCAAGGAGTCTGTAACAAGGCTTTTTAGAAACTCCGCCCCAATACTGTCTTCCCCCACACAGACAAGAAAGTACTCATGGCTAACCTTAGCACCTATCATCTAGCCACTTGGGCCGACAGTGCCAAGACTCGGGATCCTACTAGGCCAGGTTCTTCCCATGAGAACATGTGGTTGCACGTTAGGCTCAGATCAATGACTTATGAAGTGAAGTCCTTAATTGACCAGGGCAACTTACCAAACTACAGTAGCACACAACTCAATAGTAGGCTCACACAGAGACCATACCCGATAATGATCACACAGATACATTACCGCCTAACTAGGTTCACACAGAACCACCCATCACCCGAGTCCAAATCATTTTATCCGCCCGTTGTTTACTACACAGTGCAACACATGCTACCGGAAAGATAGCACACAGCCACACAGTTCTTTTTAAATCAGTTATAAGTATAATAATCAAAATTATATATTTTGCTTGTAAAACAACCTTGAGCGGGGCTAAGCATAACTACTCTACCTTGAGTTGAGCCCAATATTCAACTCACAAAGACTAGGGTGACAAGGTATCATGGGTAATCAACAATTATCAAAGGTAGGATGTAAAAACAATTCGGTCACACTACCCATCGATAGTTTATAAATAAAATAATGAATGAATTGAAAACAAAATATTTTACAAAATGGGATCAATATGTTCAAAGAGTGCACTTGCCTTGCTCCCAGTACTATCCTTGCACTGCGTCTTCGGAAACGAACTGTTCCTCTGCTCCGATGTCCACACGATCACAAATGAGAAACAAATAAGTAAAAGAAAAAGCTAAATAAATAATATCAAATGAAATAACCAACTGAACCAGGAGGTAGAGCTCGATTTTAGAGAAATTTAGGAAAAAGAACGGATCGAATCGGAGTTCAAACGGAAAAAGTTATGACCTCCGGAAGTTTGAATTAAAAGAAAATTCGAGGATAAGAGAAAAAGGAATATTCCGAGAATACTCTCTGAATATTTAATTCTGAGAATTGAATTATTTTTATTAGGAAAATAAGGTGGAACCCACTAGTGAGTGAAATGGAATATGATAGACTCGGTGCATGTGGACTCGATGACGTGGATGGACACACGTGGACAAATATGGATGATGTGGCGATGATGTGGATAGATCTAGGGCTGACATGGCATGGGTTAGGTTTATGTAGATCCAACGGTTGAGAGTTGATCCATGGGATTGGATGGCTATGATTAATTTGGGTGGTTGCGAGGAGGTCCCACTTGTCATTGGCACAAAAGAAGAGAAGGGGAAAAAGAGGAGGCAGGGAGCATAGCAGCTGCTCCACTTCTCCATGGCCATGGCCATGGCGTCGGCGTCGCAGCGGCGTTCTCCGGCGATGGTGCACGGCGACAGCGACAAGTGGCGGCGCCGGAAGGAGGAGGTCGAGGCGGCTCCGGCGGCGCGGCCCAAGGCCCCGAGATGGTGAGAAGACGGCGCACGGCTTCGCCGGAGTTGGGGAAGGAGAGAGAAAAAGAGGGAAACGGCGGCACAGGGAGGAAGGCTTTGGCCTCGAGGCTCACCGGCAGCGGCTGCGGCACGAGAGGAAGAGGTGGCGACAACGGCGGCGCTGCTCCCAGCGGCGGCAGGGGACAATGGCGACGGCGCGGTGACAGAAACGGTGGCGGCTCGGAAAAAAAAAAGAGACGAGAAAGGACGGCCGGCGTCGGCTATTTATAGAGGAGGGTTAGGGTTGGGGTTAGGGCAGCTCCAGCGCACCGATTTGGGAGGAGCAGCATTTGCGGCGACAATGGCGGCGCAGCATGCGGCATGGCGACGCGGCGCGTCCGGCGTGGGTTGGCGCGGCCCGGTTGGCGGCAGCGTGGGCCGGTGATGCGAGGAAGGAGCGCTGGGCCGAGAGCGCACGCGTGGGCTCGGGGGTTGGCCTCCCTGGGCTTGCTGCCATGAGGAGGAGAGAGAGAGCTGGAGGAAGAAGAAGATGGAGAGAAAAGGGAAAAGGAAAAAGAGGAGGGGTCTAACTGCAAAAGAAACATAATAGAGAAATCTAGGAAGGAAAAAAGGGAAAGAATAGGGTCCTTTCTGTAAAATTCCAAATGTAAAATACGTGGAATTTTTGGAGGATTTAGGATATTAGGAATTGAATAGGAATTTGAATTTGAATTTGGCGGAAATTCAATTAGAGAAATGAGCTCCACTTCCGAAACTCCAATGAAATCCAAATAAACTCCAATTAAAATACGACAAAGCCAACGATGTAATTAATTAAATAAATACATTAAAACCTTTTTATTTAACGAAATTTTCGTTAACCTCTTTTAGACAGTTAAACCCATTGTGAATTTTCGCAATCAGACGAAAAGAACAGAAAGCGAAAAATCAGGACGTGATAGGGCTACACTGTGGCTTGCGACAGAAGTCCACCGTCCTGTAGCGCCGGTATGACTCCTGTTAGATCGCCCATCTTCATGTGTGACGTCGCACGTCATTCTTCATTGAACGGCTGGAGACTTGCTTGTCCTGCAATATGTGGTGATGTGCGCCGGGGTGATTAGACCTGGCGCATCGACTCCGGTGAAGTGAGTGAGCCGATCCAGCTCACATGATTCTGATGTGACCTGACGGGGCGCACAACATACCTACCGGGCGTGCGACGGTACGTCCGGTACTGTGCTACGTCCATCGATCATTCGGACCGGTCACAGGCCGGTCAGCCGAAAGCGACCGGTGTCAGATGCGCGCGTGCGTGTCATTCTGCATTTAACGCGGCACACGCGCGTGTAGGCGCACTGCGGCTGCTTTGCCATGAGGTAGGTGAGTGCTGGGAGCGCTCACCTACTCCGCCATGCGTGTACAGGAAAAAAGGAGCTAAGGAACGAAAGAAAATTAATTAAACAATATTTACAGAACCCATAGAATGATTGCAGTGTGCGGATAGCTGATGAAAACATCCTTTTTCCCCTGTTGTAGAATGGAGATTCAAATATGCCATAAGCAGGATGATGTGACCATGGCTACTACGGATACAACCGTTGTTCACATCATGGATCAACAAGAAGACAGCAAGATCAAGTCCTCCAAGTGCTGGAATCCAATTCGGCCACCTGTAGCAGCGTTGACTTCAAACGGCCGCCAAATCTGCATACGAGCTCCGTTTTCGGCCCGTGAGTACTTGATGGAAAGCTTTCGGAGTCCTCTTTCCAATGGATCCAGCCTCGTCTCCAAATTCCATCCGAGTTGGTCGCTATTATATAAACAAGGTGCTGCGTCACCTATAATGGGCCTATGGGCTTGTAACTTCATCTGGGACCCCGGCCCATGAGGGGCCCATGTGGGGTGCGTCCCATGTAGGTGGAGCACGACCCTAGGGCTCCCTTGGT
The DNA here is from genome assembly GCA_000573905.2 of Oryza punctata. Classification (NCBI taxonomy): domain Eukaryota; kingdom Viridiplantae; phylum Streptophyta; class Magnoliopsida; order Poales; family Poaceae; genus Oryza; species Oryza punctata. The sequence goes on from CM002497.2 coordinate 11,166,120, forward strand.
CGTCCTCCCACCCCTTTAAATAGCTAGGTACCCCTTCAGGGTTTCTTGGGTTTTGTTAGATTATAGTTTAGCGCGTGTCGGCTAGACCATCCGTCTGCTTGTTCTTCGGAACCCCAACTTATCATTTGTATTCAATTCCTATTTGCAATTCAGATTGCTTTTATCTTGTTCTTGCTAGTTTCTTCGATTTGCTTGCAGGAATAAGGTTGATCTGCATCGATAAGATCAAAAACCCACGAAGAGGTGTATCGATCGCTAAGGCGCAACACAACGTCTTGTACGGTTGTAGTCGGATCGTCAACGTGTCTCTCAAATCGTAGTTATCACAAACTCACCGAAAGATCGGGCCAAATCATATCCTTGAGCGCATCGAGTGGAGCTCAGGGTTTATCAAGTGGTATCAGAGCTGCTCAGGGCTTATCAAGTGGTATCAGAGCTGCTCAGGGCTTATCAAGTGGTATCAGAGCTTTCGTTGCTCGGTGAGTTTTTTATCTACCTATAACCAGAAAATAGCCATAAAAAAAATTGCATCCTTTACCTAGCCATATTTGTGCCACTGCATTGTTCTTTTCAGTTTTTGCTTTGTTGAGTTTTGCGTTGCATCGTCGAGTCGTGTTGCTGGTCTTAGCGTCTAGTCCGTTTAGAGTTTCGAGTTTTTGTCACGGTTAGTACCATTGTTGCCTTCGTCACTGTGTCTTCGTTGTCGTCGGGATCTTCCAAAACGGAATCGTGTCGCCACTAGGGTTCCATTTTTCTTGTTTCGAGCAGTTTCTGTCGGTTGGTTTTGGAGTTGTGGAGTTGCATCTAGGGTTTCGGTTGTGTGGTTGCGCACTGTCCCGTGCGTTTGTGTTGCACGAGAGAAGAGAGATTAGATTAGATTAGATTAGATTGGATTGGTTTCTATTTCGGGCTGCAAAGGAGAGAAAAAAAGTGCCGAATTTGTTTCTGTTTTTTTTTCACGTGGGGCCTTTCCTTATCAAGGCCGAGTGGGATCAATCTCCCGTGCGTTATCTCGTGGCCGAGAAGGGTGAGTCCGACTCACCTCTCTTTCAATCTATACCGTGATTTGTCATACACTTTAGAGAAAAATTTCCAAGTGTCGGATTCGAGATCTGTTTGCAAAAACGGAACCTATGCGACGAGAGCATTCCATTTTTGTATAATTTTAATTTTAGGGTTTACACTTTTACATTCGAGTCCCTGTAATTTTTATATTTACATTTGAGTCCCTGTAATCTTGCATCCAGGTCCTTGAGTCGTTTTTGCTGAAAAAAAGTCAAAAAAAAGAAAAAAAAGGCAGAAAGGTGCTTAAAAAAAGGAAAAGAAAAGCCGCACCAAAAAAAGGAAAGAAGGAAAAAAAAGAGAAAGAAAGAAAGAAAAAAAGAAAGAGAAAATTAGTTGTTATCTTTGAGATTGCTTTCACGTATCAGAGTTGTGCTTGAGTTGTGCTATCTTGTGGTACCGTTTGTGTCTAGGCTCGCGTCTCTAGTACGTTCTAGCCTAGGACCAGCACGGTACTTGCCTTTGAACGATTATTCAACTTTGCATTCTCTGATTTGAGCATTTGCTATTCCTTTGCTACATATTTAAGCCTACCCAGAGCTCCACAGATTTGATTGCAGCCATACAGCAAGTATTTGCCAAGGCATCGATACATCCAACCTCCATCGGGGTGCTTGGTTGAGTCGGTGTATATCACCATTCTGCTTGCATTGGTAAGAACTTGTAAGAGCTCGGTTAAAAGCTTAAGTGTATGTGATATTTGAGCGTCCAATACCTAGTAGTTAATAGGAACGTGCATATTTTTGTATGTTTCTTGTTTTCTACTAACAATGGCAGCGATACGGAAGACGATTGGGAATAGCTGTGCTCAACATCGACATCTTCATCAAGACATGAGGAGTAATCAAAATGACCATTATGAGGTAAGTGATGATGTTCTAGCTAAGATCAAATCTGCACTACCTTATTTTGAAGGAAATTATGATCCTCATGCTTACGTTGATTGGGAGCTTGCTGTCGATAGAGAATTTCAAAAATATAAATTGACTGAGAATCATATGGTTATGTGTGCCTCTAGTGTTTTAGTTAAACATGCTTCTGATGATTGGAAATATCTTTGTAGGCATAACAAAATACCTCAATCTTGGAAAGACATGAAACGATATTTCAGAGATATTTATGTTCCCATGTATTATGCTGATATTCTGTTCAATAAACTGCAATGTTTAAAGCAAGATACTAAAACTGTTACTTCATACTATCACGATATGCGTGCTTGTTTATTACGTTGTGGTTTAGATGAATGCGAAGAAGCTTCAGAATTGAGGTTTTTGCGTGGGCTTAACAAAGAAATTCAGGATATGCTCGCTAGTCAAAGATATAGATCTCTTTCTCATTTATTACAACTTGCTTGCAATGTGGAAAAACAAATTGACAATGTTAATAAGCAACAAGTTGTGCCCGTGCCTCCTGTTACTAATAATTTGCAGGAAGTAAATAGCTGTTAAAAGGAGGAGAAACACATATTTGAGAAGAAAGGGGAGAAGCATGAAGCACCTGCGACATCTGAAGAAAGTTTGGAAGGTAAATTAAATGGTGCTGAGATAAATGAATGTGAGTATTCTCAAGCTGAGCTACAAATGTCCACTTTTCGTGCTATAGTAGAGCAACCTTTAGTGGAACCAATTGCTGAGATTCCTTTGTCACAAGATGATTTCTTTGTTGTTCCTTGTGGTAAAGAAGAGTTGTGTGATAATGCTTCACTTATATCCATGCCACAACTAGTGAGTGAACATGCTATTTCTAGTGTTAGTTCTTTATGTGCTGATTTTAAGCATGTTATTCACTTTGCTAATGAAGTAGAGGAACGTGAATTGATATCTTCTTTAAATATTTTGGGCTGTATTCAGTTTGATAAATTTTGTGAGCTCAACAATTTGAAGGAGAAATTATTTGTTAAGTCTGATTTGAGATGTCCAATTAATGCTATTTTTCATATCTTTGGAGGATATACTGATGGAGTAATATATTTGGTGCATAGAGTTTATATATGTTCAGATTTGGAACCTCCTGTAGTTATGCAAGGCAGCAGCAGGCTAGAGAGTATTGTAACGACTAATTATGTTATCTCGAGTCTGTCTTGTTTTGATTTTGTGAAACAGGTTCTTTTAAATGGACTACGTGAAGAGAACCGTATGGAAAAACCGAGGACGGTTTTCCGTGAAGAAGGGGAGGATGACGTGACCATGGCTACTACGGATACAACCTTTGTTCACATCATGGATCAACAAGAAGACAGCAAGATCAAGTCCTCCAAGTGCTGGAATCCAATTCGGCCACCTGTAGCAGCGTTGACTTCAAACGGCCGCCAAATCTGCATACGAGCTCCGTTTTTGGCCCGTGAGTACTTGATGGAAAGCTCTCGAAGTCCTCTTTCCAATGGATCCAGCCTCGTCTCCAAATTCCATCCGAGTTGGTCGCTATTATATAAACAAGGTGCTGCGTCACCTATAATGGGCCTATGGGCTTGTAACTTCATCTGGGACCCCGGCCCATGAGGGGCCCATGTGGGGTGCGTCCCATGTAGGTGGAGCACGACCCTAGGGCTCCCTTGGTCGTCCTCCCACCCCTTTAAATAGCTAGGTACCCCTTCAGGGTTTCTTGGGTTTTGTTAGATTATAGTTTAACCATTGCTACTTGCTTGCAGCGAGCCTGTCGGCTAGACCGTCCGTCTGCTTGTTCTTCGGAACCCCAACTTATCATTTGTATTCAATTCCTATTTGCAATTCAGATTGCTTTTATCTTGTTCTTGCTAGTTTCTTCGATTTGCTTGCCGGAATAAGGATGATCTGCATCGATAAGATCAACAACCCACGGAGATGTGTATCGATCGCTAAGGCGCAACACAACGTCTTGTACGGTTGTAGTCGGATCGTCAACGTGTCTCTCAAATCGTAGTTATCACAAACTCACCGAAAGATCGGGCCAAATCATATCCTTGAGCGCATCGAGTGGAGCTCAGGGTTTATCACAGGAGCTTTTAGGGTTGGATTCATGGACCCCAGCAAAGTTAACACTGCAGTGATAAATGATTTTGAACAAGAAACAGAGGATAATACTCTCCATTTCCTAGTGCAACAACATTTCAAGACCTTCATACTATTGCCGTACAACACCTCGTGAGTTTTTACCTTCTGTCATACCAATATTCTTCTCGTACTCATACTGTGACATATATATCATCTCACGCAATTTGCATATTCCACTGGTCCTTTTTGTTATAGACCTTACTGCAAGCAAACTCCATGTCTATGACAATGGATAAACCGAAAGAAACTTTCACAGAAAATTTTGAAGTGCTAAATAGGTAATGCCATCCATTGCACTGTCATTATGAGTGTTGTTATTGCTACTATATATGCGGATCTCGGATAATTAATCATAGCTTGCAACTATATATAGGGCATGGACACGGTTCCGTACACTCATCCGCTGGAATTTCAAAGAAAAACTAGATGTTAGGATGAACTTTCCAGTGAATACATACTCCAAAATTATATTGAATCATTTAATTTTTTTCTAAAATAAAAATATATTAAATTTATCGTTTCGATCTCCTTTAGTGTCCAAAATAGGAGCAAGGGACGAACCTATGCTGGTACTATGTTTGCAACTATATTCATAGCTGTACACATGCAATCAAGAGTGACGAGGATCTCGATGTACGTAAACATCATTCATACAGTATTCTTATTGATTTCATATATATATATATATCTCATTTTTTGAAATGATAGGTTCTTTGGATGATAGAGTAACTTCCCTATGATGCAATTATACAGGCTGTTCAAGAACAACTGATGGGATTTATTATGGATTAGGTTATTAATCCCGTGGGTAAATTCTACCACGATGGAAAACCCATTTGTCAACCCTACCCACGATTAGAATAGAATGATTGTAATATATATACATACCATAGATTTTATGTGTATATTCCCTCCGTCCCAAAATATAATAACTTCTACCCTCTAAAATTTGTCATAAAATATAGCAACTTCTACACCAACATTCTCTTCTTAACCAATCATGACCCTCCACCATTCAAATTTTCTACCTACCTCCACTACTCATACAATCACAACATTTTATTCTACCTACTTTCTTAATAACCGTGTTCAACTCTAAAAATGTTTATATTCTTGGACGGAGAGAGTATGTAATTACTTATATGTTTGTATATATTTTAGTAATCTATATATGCATATATTTACTTTTGTGTCTGTATATATTTTGGTTATACATATATACATATGTAATATATATATATATATATATATATGTATGTATAAATACATTTATTACATATTATATGTATATATATATGCATAACATATAAACAAGCAGCAAGCAGCATATGCAAATTAAAAAAATGTAAAAACATCTTTAGGCCCTGTTTGTTTCAACTTAGGATTATAATCTAGATTATTAGAAGTAAGTTGAAACAAACATGTAGCTTATTATGATAGATTATTATAATCTATAAGCCAGATTATTATAATCCAGTAATCTCCTCTAAGGGTGTTTTTTTTTTATTATTAGGTGGCTAAATACCCACTACCCCTAGGTACTTCAAAACAAATTACCCCCCTGCCATCAGATCAGGTCCGCCTCCTCCTTCCCGACTCCTCTCTCCTGACTCATCTCTCCCCAGGTACGGCGCCGCCGCCTCCTCCTCCCCAGGCAGTGGTGCTGCCGCCTCCTCCTCCCCAGGCGCCACTGCCTCCTCCTCCTGCAGGCAGCGCCGCCGCCGCATCCTCCTCCAGGAATCGCCGCCGCCGCCGCCTCTTCCCCAAGCGCCGCCGCCTCCTCCTCCTGCAGGCAGCGCTGCCGCCGCCAACTCCTCCTCCAGGCATCGCCGCTGACGCATCCTCCTGCAAGCAGTGCCGCCGCCTCCTCCTCTTCCCTAGGCGCCGCCGCCTCCTCCTCCCCAAGCGCCGCCGCCTCCACCTCCTCCAGGCAGCGCCGCCATCGCCTCCTCCGTCTCCTACCAGGCCGCGCTGCTGCCTCCTCCCCAGGTGCATATTTATATACTGAAATGAAGAACAAATCAGAGAAGGATTAGCACATGAGTAACAGCATTATTTTCTTTTAATTTACTCCTACCAATTAACTGTAGCTATATACATGTATATAATATATACAGGATCTATATTTGATTTATCAATTAGATATTCTTGGGTGTGATTTTTTTTGTAACATGCAGGTTGAGATGGATCACCATGGTGGCGTCTCCGATGAAGAAGATGCCCACCATTGCTCGCCCGAACTCCATGGCTGCAATGCATCCCAGTTGGTGGAGGATGAACCCTCGACTGCTCGGGGTCATAGGCATCGTGGCGGGCATGTAGGTGGACGTGGGAAGAGACCCGCCACAGAACCCTTGAGCACGGGACCATCATCAGCAGCACGTGGCGGTCGATCGAGGAAGGCATCGTTCAAGCTGCCACGACCATCGAGCGGTGGAGCTACTACCGGGGTGGTTTACAGTGACACCGAGGCAACTGCTGGTGCGGACAGTGAGGCATCCAATGCAAATGGAATGGTATGTATCTCTTTTGATCATTTTTAGATCATGATTACTGTGGCACTGTGCTACGTAGAAAAAATGGTACTGCATAGGAAAGGGTTATTATTTTTGTTTTACTGTAACGGGACCAAAAGAGCTTTGAATAGTGTTGTTTTTATAGTTAGAGCTATAGATGTACAACAACGTTGAAAACTGAACCTTTATGTGTTTGTTCTATCAAATAGAAGGAGGAGTTTGACAAAACAGAATGGTCGACCCAACAACCTAGGCTATTTTGTGAACTATGTGTAGAACAAATCGAACCCGGCAATAGGCCTATCGGGATAATGACTACTAGGGGTACCAAAACATTGCTGCCAAGTACTTGCAAATAACAGGGCTCCGACACAGTAAGATACAATTGAAGAACCGATGGGATGTACTGAAAGCCATGTATAGCTTTTGGCTTGGCCTCCTCAAAGATACAGGGCTTGGATGGGATAGTACAAAAGGAACAGTTTCAGCAAGTGATGAATATTAGAAGCAAGTCACCAAGGTAATAAATTATTCGGGGATGATGTACATTCTTTTCATGAAATTGTTTTGAGTGTTTGCAATAATTAGTAGTAATGGTTTGATACCTTATGTCCAAGGACATTCTGAATGGAAGAAGCTACAACATGGTCCCCCGGATAGTGAAGATTTATTGAGTCAAATGTTTGGTGAGGTTGCTGTTGATGGTTCTTCTCCTTGTGCACTTGGAGAGGATGTTGGGGGGGATGGTGTACAAAGCCTTGGTGGCACACCAACGGATAACTCATTGCATAGGGATATAACGAAGAACAAAGCAGTGAAGCGAGGGTGTATTACCACTGAAAATAGTCCACAGAAGAAGGTTAAGAACCCTATGGTTAAGGTGATGAAGAATATTCAGTCCACTTTGGATACCAATTGTAATATTGCCAACAAAGTGATGCAAGGTGAATATAGGTACAACTCTATTAAGGAAGTGATGGACTTGGTAGTGGATTGTGGGGCGACAGAAGGAAGTGCTGAGCATTTCATGGCTACTCAATTATTTGTGAAACCTGAACACCGTGACATGTTCAAGACTTTCACAACCGAGGGAAGGCTCAGTTGGTTGAAGAGGTGGTGCGTGAAGGAAGGCGTGGAGTAGGAGAGTTCTAATTTTTTTTTACGCATGAACTTATCATATATGTTTAAATTTGTGAGACAATATGTATTAGCAAGACCACTTTTATGAATTGGCCATGTAATATGACGCTTTTATTTTGAATGCATGAACTTTATGTGCCTACTTGTGTGATATGATTTCTTACATTGTTTGTAGATTGGAATGTATGCAAGTGATGATGATGGTGAGGATGAAACTTTTGTTGTTGCTAGCAGATAACTAGACATGATGAGGAAAATTGGACCTGTATTGACAGCTTTTGGTATGTTATATGCTGAAACCTTTTTGAACAAGTCGAAGTATAGAGAAGCTAATTTAACTGGTCATGCTTGGGTTATGAGAAACCTCGATTTTCCACAAGATTGTTATGACATGTTTAGAATGAGTAGGCCATTGTTCGAGAGGTTACATAATTTGTTGGTAACATCTTATGGTTTGAAGTCAACTAGTAAGATGGATTCAATTGAAGCGTTGGGAATGTTTTTATGGACTACTGGGCTCCACCGTCATTTGTTCAAGTTAAGAACCGATTTGAGAGGTCAAAAGGAACAATTAGTGTGAAATTTGAGCAAGTGTTGCAGAGTGTTTACCTTCTCTCAAAAAAGATCTAGTCAAACCGAGAGACCCACACTTCACAACAATCCACCCAAGACTACTTAGTGATCGGTTTGAGCCTCATTTCAATAATTGCATAGATGGGACTCATATACCAGTTGTTGTTACCGCATTAAAGGTGGTTCAACATGTGGGTAGGAATAAATATCCCACTCAAAATGTTTTGGCCATTTGTGACTTTGACATGAGGTTTACATTCATTGTTGCGGGATGGCCCGGATCGGCACATGATATGAGGGTGTTTAATGATGCTTTACGCAAATATACCGCAATCTTCTCTCATCCTCCACCAGGTAATGTCACATATATTTTTTACAAACTTATGTTTCTAGTTTCAATGATAAAATGATGTTTCATAGTTTATGTTCATGTTTATGGTAATAGGTAAATTTTACCTTGTTGACTCGGGCTATCCAAATCGAATGGGATTTCTAGCTCAATATAAAGGGACCAAATACCATTTACCAGAGTTTCGAGCAGGTCCGCGTCCTAGTGGCAAGAAGGAGGTCATGTCTTCGTAACGTGATTGAGTGTTCTTTTGTTGTTTTGAAAATGAAATGGAGAATTCTATTAGACTTACCGAGTTATCCGATGCTCAAGCAAACAAAAATAATACATGCATGCATGGCGCTTCATAATTTTATTCGAGACAGTAAATTGAGTGACGAAGAGTTTGATTGGTGTGATAATGATGAAAACTATATGCCGTGCCTTCATCTCAAGGGAATGCTAGTGAATTGGGAGATAAAGAGGGAGATGCAAATATCTTCTGTGATAATATTGCCGATGCTTTATTTGCTAGGAGATAACAAGTTGGTGATCAATCTATTGAAAGAAATGTATTCATGAATGCTTAATTTATTAATATATGACATTGTTTTTTAGCTACTTCAATTATTTATTTGTTGTATATAGTGACAAAACGATGAAGAAGCCATCCAAAATAGCTGAGGGCATTATAGACTTTAATTTTTCATACCCAGTAATCCATGCCTCTAATAATTCAGAGAAATAAACAGCTCATAACTTATTCTATGTCAGCTTATTATAATCTAGCTTACAATAATCTAGCTCAGTAATCCAGATTATAATAATCCTAAGCTGAAACAAACAGGGCCTTAGTCCCGATTGATGTTACCAACCGGGACTAAAGATAAATATTTAGTCCCGATTATTTCAACCGGGGCTAAAAATATCTATCTTTAGTCACATCTTTAGTCCCGGAATCGGTGCCCTGGTTTCTAACCTGTGACTAAAGGATTGTAAACCGAGACTAAATAAGGATTCCCTAGTAGGGACTTTCCTTCTTTTTTTTTTATCTCCATATGTGTTTATAATTAGCTCATACTGTAGTCTATCCATCAGCATTCGGTTATTAATGGTAGCACCCTTAAAAAGTAGTACTCCGTAGTCCGTGCTACTGCTATGCATCAAATAAGAACGAAAATTGGGCACTCACAGAAAATGCGACAATTACAGTGGATGCTACAATCACGTGCGTGTAATACTCGTGACCAATAGAATTTGAACGCTGGTAAATGAGTCGTAAACATAACTTCACCGATGCTAGCTCTCCATAAAAAACTTTCATACTTATCTCTATTTAAATTTATTATTCATATTAGTACACTAAAGTCCTCTTAAAAAAGTTGGAATACTTTTTGTTTCTCCTCAATAAAAAAAAAAGTTGATATTTAAGCTGTTGGATGTTGATCTACTAATTAAGGCCTCGTAGGCCATTAGCACATTGACTGAGCTGTTTGTCTGGTTGATAACACGTAAAACGAGGTAAATTATTAATGTACGATTTATTAACTCATTAAGTAATATTTATTATAAAAATAATATAAAAAATTATATATAACATCTTTAAAATAAACATATTGTTTAATAGTTCGGAATGAGTGTGCACGACAAACGAGAAAAAGTAGCTGAGCCAATTAGCACATTCAAGTGGGGCCTTAAAACTATAATAAAAAAATCAATCACTCAGTGAATAGATGGGCCGGTAAACAAAATGTACAGTGTTCTAAAAAAACTCTCGTGCTAAACGCTACAGTGCAATTCTATTTGTCTTTAATAATTTTTAAAATTTCATGTTAGAAAAAATATTTTTATATAATCTGTACATTTGAACTTTAATTCAATTCATGTCGTATACGAAACATATTTAACAATATGATATTGTTTGAGCACAATAAAAATTTACGATACATAATTATACATTTAAAAAATATGTTAAACAAAGTGTAGAGTTATTCCATTATTTGTTGCGGGTACAAAATAAAGCATTTGAAACATATATAGAATATACCATGTAAGTAAATAACTATCCTAATATTTAGTATTTGCGATACACCTAAGAAACTCTCGTGCGCGGCTAGGAATGTTACTTTCGCACTCATTTTGCTGGTACATCAATAGATGTAGCAAAAATTATTGCCTTATCTTGTCACCATCCTGTAAATGCATTTGTTTATATAATAAATAACTATATTATAAAATATAATATGATATTGTAAATGATCATTACTAGTTGAGATTGACCTTAAAAACTGACAAATGTAGTGCTTATTTTTCTAGCCTCGTACGAAGAGATGTACAAGATAACCCGATAAGTTCCTAAGAAATTTGAATTTTTAGCTAACTTGCATTGCACAAAATAATTTGTTGGTTCGAACAACTTTTTAGAAGAAAACTTACCTGTCAAGCACCGGATTTGTGACTATTAAATGGCGCCACAAGTTGATAATCTCAGTCCACCTAGAGCCAGGACATACCACAAGCATAGCTTTGCTGAAATACTTGGTAATCTCTAACAATTTTATGGTATATCTTATATTTGGATTGTTCTTATATGCTGGATTTAGCGGATTAGGGTCAAGTACATAGAGTGTTCTGCTTTCTTGGTCTAGTATGACCAAGATAAAGCTTCCAGCAACACACTGGTATAAGAATCTGGAAAAGGTCAACCATCAAGATAATTTAAAAAACATAGCTATAAAAGAATAAAGGATAAACAACTTACCGATTTGCATTGTGCAATTTTATAGTGGATTTCCGACCAGCTACTAACTGACTCCACAAGATCTTTTTTCATGGAACATCGGGGATACATCAAATCCAGTAGCATCTATATGATGTATAATAATTATTTAAAATATGAAAAAAAAGGTTAATATTGGGTAGATTATAAAAACTTACCCAAAACCTTAAGTCCAGGCAATGCTTTGTTATTGCTTCGTTAGTTTTGTGAACCATATGGATGTTTTCATACCTGAACTTACGTATGGATAGGTCGAAGCAATCACAGTCCAGTGGTTCATCTTTCTTTAGTACTGATTGAAGTTTTCTGAGATTCAATTTAACGGTGTACGGCCGTGAACTTTGTACCCATATGCTCCTGCCAATCAATAAGAAAATAAGTTAATGAACGTTTGAACTATAAAGTGGATACATTATATTTAAGTGGCTTACTCTAAGGTTTCGGCACGATTTATCTGTTGTATGTAGCGGAAAAGGCCGCATATCAACTCCTGTAAACTCGTTGCACAAACAACAGAAAGGAGGGAACTATATTTGTAATCGTAAGTTACCGACCGTACTTTATATTCCTTCGTGTAAGCTGTTTTGTAAGCTGTTTTCAGAGTTAAGTTTAGAATCATTTATTTTAACTTATTATAATTTTTCATCTGATTTACAGGAAGAAACTTTTGCCACCTTCATGTAGTTGTTATCCATGTTTTCTTCATGCCTTTTTTCATCAGATACTGGTTTATAATGGGTTGCATGGCTGTTCTTCCGAGATTACAATTAGTTGAAATTTTAGCCAACAGTATGCAGAGCTGATATAACTCAATGGCACTGCAACAGTTCAATAGTTCAATAGCACATGCTGTTTGTTAATTTTGTTAATACTACAACAATTCAGACCTTTAGAAATGGTTATACTGCTTTCTGAGCCACTCTTTTTTATTGTCTAAAATATGACGCTGACCTCATGAGCAATGAAATTGGAAACGTGCAGTGCATATTTATGTTGAATCCTGGAAATGCTGGTCTCATGATCAAAGAAGTAAAATAGCAGGGCTACGTCACACACTCGGTGACCATCTAGCTTAGAAACTCAACCATACATGATATTCCATCCAGACCAATCTGAATTATACTTGTTGAATCGACAACCTAATTGACACCATATGAATCATTGCAACGTGGTTTTCTATTGGTAAATTAGAGCTACAAAAACAATTTCACTACAGTAGGAATTACAAACATTACTTACCACCTAATTGCTGGGGAGGAGGGGTTTTGTACCCTTCGGTGGTGGCTGGACGACTGCGTGAGTACGGATTAGTAGCGGTGGCAATTGGGCGGTAGTGGCGTCGCGTTGTCAGAGGAGATAAGTGAGTGGTGGCCGAGGAGCCCTCCACCGTCGTTGGTGGCTTGGGCTCACCTCCGATCTGGATCTAGCCACACAAGAGGGTGTGGAGGAGATCGACACGGGATCGGTGGTGGCGCGGAGGAGATCGATGCGAGGCAACTCGTGGAGGCGGCGATGGGCAATCGGCAGGTGGCGTGGTCGTGGGCGACGGGGATCGGCCAGCCGGGTGGCAATGGTGTCACCGCGGAAGACGGGCAGCGACTCGTGGAGGCATGGAGATGGGCGATCGGCGAGCGGCGTGGTCGTGGGTGACGGTGATCGTCCGACTGGACGGATGGCGTGGCAGTGGAAGACGGGCGGCGACTCGTGGAGGCGCCATGGGCGGCGGTCGACGGGGACTGCAGGGTGGCGGCGATTAGGGTTTGGAATCGCGACAGCGAGGCGAGCGACGGTGCTGAATTTTTTTGGGAGAATCGTGAGATCGCGGAATCGTGGGGGTCGTGGGGGACGGGAGTTTCGGGGAAAGAGAGGGAGGGTGAGTGCGTAGATGATGAGCAATTCCGGCCGTTAGATTGAGATGAGATAATCTGGATCGTTAAGTGATGAATGAAAGAATGAGTGATGAATGAAAGAATGAGTGAAAACATTTGTTGAACTATAGGGTAGATAAACAAAATGGACTGATCTACTGGCACTCACTTTAGTAAAAGAAAATGTCAATTGAGAAAAATGAAGAAACGCCTTCACTCCAAACAGGAAGAACGACATCATCAGAAAAAGTGAGACAGCCAGAGGCCCAGAGCTAGCACATTTTTCCCGTGCACGTTCGCGGGGATGTTAAGTTGGATTATTTCGCGCTAGGGGTAGCTGCATCCTGCGGCCGGAGACGGAGAGCCTGTCGCAAGCGCAGGCGTAGCCGAGGAGAATAATCGTGTTCCAACGTGTAGTACAACATTAATTACAGTAGATGCCAAGTGGCTCTCTTTTAAAAGAAAAAGAAACGACAAGTGGCTCCAAAACCACAATGAGCGAGCAAACGTCCACACTAAGACTCTGTTTGTTTGGTGAGTTGGGAACTCATTCCCTTCACACGGAAAACGAAGTAACTCATTAGCATATAATTAATTAAGTATTTACTATTTTTTAAATGGATTAATATGATTTTTTAAAGCACTTTCGTATAGAAACTTTTTGAAAAAAAACGTACCATTTAGCAGTTTAAAAAGCGTCCACGTGAAACACGAGAGAGAGGAGTTGGGAACTCCTTCTACTTAACACACCTAACGGTGTAAGTAGGTAAACCTGCGAACCCGTTTATATAGTACAAATAAGCGGATACTAATTACCCGTTTATTTGTACTATAAGCGGGTTCGCGGGTCTGGTCACTTGCACCCCTAGTGCCTACACCAACGGGTGGCCATGGATTCGTGGGTCTGATCGCTTGCACCCCTAGTGCACATACTAACGGGTTATTCGGATTCATATCTGTAAATGCTATTTTATAATAGAAGAAGCTGAATATTTTAGAACCGTCACCACTATTATTTTTTATAGTATAAATATACTATGATGGGTATATATAAGAAACTTGATGAATTGATGGACAACCAAAATAGATATATCTTCTAGCACTCATTTTTAGGGAAACATATGTTGCTGACTAGTAGGCTTTTTTAAAACCGTAACCAGTACAGTAGTCCTCAGTGGCTTAATCAATGCTTCCTCCATTCCTAAATATTATCATTTGTAGGTTATAACAAATACTAAGATTAAGGTTTCTTGGAATACAGGATTGTGAAAACACAGGAACATAAAAAATTGCAGGAATAGAGTTTCTCATGCCTATTAAATTCCTATAGGAACTAAAAACATGTGAAAGTTTCAAAACTATTGTTTGGATGATGTACATGGAAAACGCATGGACTTTGTATCATTGGGATAGAAAAACATGAAGTAGAACCTCATGCTAGATTTGCTCCAAAATTCCTATGAATAGCCCAATCCATAAGAATTTCAAATAAATTTGAGAGAGCTATTCCTTTATTCCAAATGATCATATAGTAATTTTCCTATAGAAATCAAATCCTCCAAAATTCCTCTACTTTTTCTTTGCTCCAAAGGAGTCATAAGGACGAAGAGTCCAACTTAATTGGTTAAATTTTAAATTTTAAATTGCTTGATTCTCCTTTTAAGATTATATGATTGGCTGAAATGCTTTGATTCTCGATCAATGGAATTACTGTCCTAGATATACCTATATTGTGCAAATACTTACGCTACTTGGGAACTATAACGAAAAGGAAACGTGCCTTCAGTTCAGAATAGTCACGACGACAGGAGACAACTATATATTACCAGAATAAATGAGTAATTAATTTATATACTAACTTAAATTGATTATATAAAACTAAAATGGGTGAATATCACTTTCTTTTTTCTTTTGCTTGGAAACGATTCTGTAAAATACAGACATATAGCACAGTGATGGACGTATTCCTACCCGACCACATTCGTCAATCTCGTCGTCTCGTCCACCAGGGTCCACAGCGAGAGGCTGCCAGTGCCAGGCATGTAAGTCCACACGCGTCATGCCGCCGCCACAAGCCAATGCGAGAATGCTGCACCGCCGACCGGAAAACGATTTGATTTTTTCTGATCACCTTGTCTCTTCTCCTCTTCTCACCTTCCGACCCAGCCAATGTTAGATAGATCTCCCACCGTTGAGCCCAACGGCTCAACGGGCCTTGACATGCGTCCCGATCGGGGGCGCCAGCCCAATGGCTGGTGGGCCCCCGTCACACTGCGCCACATATAAAGAGAGGGTGGGGGCCGGGGCGGCACACGACACGAAGTTCGCTGCCGCCGCCACTCCACCCACAAACCCTAAAACCCTACCGATCGAGGGGGCGCAGCCAGTGACGGGATTCGCCACCGCCGCGCCACACCCCGTCATCAACGCCGCTGCTGCTACACCGCCACCATCGCCGCCGGTCCACGTCAAGCCTAAGGAGACAGCGAGATGGCCGGCGCTTCTTCCTCTTCCTCAACTTCAACCGGTCAGTAACTCCTCTACCTTCTCTACTGTCACACAAGAACTCATAGAACATCCTACCGGTCTAAACCATAGGTGATCTATAGTCCTAACAATGGTATCAGAGCAAGGATTCTAGTGTTTAGATCGGATTGGAAAAGGAAATGAAAAGAAAAGCCAACAAAAACCCTACCTCACCGCCGGCCACCGCCGGCCATAGCGGACGGGCAAAGTTCACCGCCGGCCGTCGCGCCACGCGGGAGAGAAAAGAGCTCGGGCCGCCGCCGAGGAGCCACTCGACGGCCGTGCGCGCACCCGCGGGTGCATGCGCGCGCCGGCGAGGGGGCCCGCGGCAGCGCCACCTTCTCCTCCAACCTCGGCCACCGATCTCTTTCTCTCACTCGGGGGCTAGAGACGGTGGGGGGAGCGGAGAGGAAGATGAGGAAAAGAGGCGGCGACGAGGCACCGAGCATGGCGCGGCGGTTAGGGCGGCCGGCGGCGGCGCCGCTCTGCTCGGGCGCACGGCGCACAGGAGACTAGGGTTTCGGCGGCGCTGGCGGGGGTTTTGTTCCGCCCGACATCCCCGCGCGGCCGTCCGATCAAACCCTAGCCGATCGGACGGCCGACGGCAACCGGCCCAAGAGGCGCCCGCGCGAGGGGAGGTTTCCCAGCCCAGGCCAAGGTTGCAGCCTAGGGAAGGGATTGTGGCGCCCGCCCACGCCAAAGTGGCCATGGGCCACTGGACCGAAGTCCGTTTTTGGTCCCTCGGGCCGAAAAATAAAGAAAAGGAGAAAGATCACAAGTCTGTTTCAGGTCCCTCCAGACAGTAAACAGACAAAAGGAATAGAAAATTTAACTTTGATCGAATTTCATGCAAATTTCAATAGAACTTTTATTGTTTTTGCATGTTTTACCTCTGTTTAAATTTGAACCAACGGGATAATTTTTACAAGAGAGTAAAATTACAGAATTTTATATAGTTATTCCGCTGCAAATAGATAAAATTGATGAAAATTAGTGTTTCTAAAATTAAATTTCGAACCAACGGGAGAATTTAATTTTAGGAGCATTAATTATGTGTTATGATGTTGTAATTTTCTGACCAACGTTGATAATTGCAATGTTATAATTATGGCACTATGTATTATGTCTAATTTCTGCCCAACGGTGATATAGACTTAATACATAATATTTTAATGTTAATTTTGTTCTCACTATACATGATTATTTCAGGTGGCTACTACTTAATGGGTTGTATCAAGGATATTCCGACCCTAAAAGGAGACAATTACAATGAATGGAAAAGAAAACTCGACCTTACCTTTATCTTGGGAGAGGTGGACTGGGTGTTGACTACCCCATGTCCTATAGAACCTGCTGAGCTTATCAGAGGTGATAAAGAGTCAGATGCTGAGTGAGAAAAGAGAAAGAGGGACAATGCTCCTCTTGTCATGTCATATGACATAGAACACAAGAAATGGTCCTTAGCCAACAAGAAATATTTGGCTGTGGTAAAGAACACGATTGAGCCAACTATATTGGGCTCAATCCCAGAATGTGACACCATCTCTGAATACCTCGAGAGAATAAAGAGCCAGTTCACTGGTTCTTCAAAGACTTATGCTACACAGCTGATCAAACAGCTTGTGACAGAGAGGTATCATGGAGGTGGTGTGAGAGAGCACATCCTTAGGATGAGCAACATTGCTTCCAAGTTGAAGCCAATGGACTTGGGCATAACAGATGACTTTCTAGTCCATCTGGTTATAGCCTCACTGCCAAAGCTATTTGACAATTTTATTGTCAATTACAATATAAGTCCAGAGAAATGGAGTTTTGAAAAGCTCATTGCAAATTGTGTCCAGGAGGAGGAAAGGATTAAGGAGGCACATGGTGGCTCCATCAACTATGTTAAGGATAACAAAAGAAAGAACCAAAAGTCTCCTTCCAAAGCAAAACAGCCCCCCCAGCATCTGCCTCAACAACAACAGTTTGCTGTTGAAAAGGATCAGTGTCTCCACTGCAAGAAGACAGGACACTACAAGAAAGATGTCCTGACTTTCTG
This sequence comes from Oryza punctata, assembly GCA_000573905.2. Classification (NCBI taxonomy): domain Eukaryota; kingdom Viridiplantae; phylum Streptophyta; class Magnoliopsida; order Poales; family Poaceae; genus Oryza; species Oryza punctata. Next base: position 11,183,982 of record CM002497.2, read on the forward strand.
AAAATGATCATGGCCAAAAGAGGTGAGAACATTATTACATTTGTAAATGAATCTCATTATGTTGGTTATTCCAGATCCACATGGTGAATTGATTCTGGAGCAACTATTCATGTTTGTAATTGTTTAAAGGCATTCCGTTCGACGAGGACTACGCAAAGAAGCGAAAGCTCCATTAGAGTTACCAATGGAGTTGAAGAAAAAGTTGAAGCTATTGACGACCTTCCCATAGAGCTCCCGAATGGCTTCACACTTTTACTTAAAGATGTTTTTTAAGTTCCTTCTTTGCAAAGAAACTTGATAAGTGTATCCAAATTGGATTCTGATGGATATGATTGTCGCTTTCGAAGTGGCAAATGTGAACTATGGCATAATAATGAATGTATTGGTCTTGCTGTGTTGCAAGACGAGCTTTATTTGTTATCTCTTTCTGAGAATGTGAATGTTGTGTCCTCGTTGACAAAATAAAACAAGAAAAGAAAGCGAACTCCTAATGTCTCATCGAAATTATGGCACTGTCGTTTAGGCCATATTTCGAGGGGGAGAATTGAGAGACTAGTTAAGAATGAGATTCTTCCTCCATTGGAGTTCTCAGACTTAGAACAATGCGTAGAATGCATCAAAGGCAAATTTGTAAAGAGCATCAAAAAAGGTGCAAAACGAAGCACAGGAATTTTAGAGATCATTCACACAGATATTTGTGGTCCATTTCCTGTGAAAAGTGTGGATGGCTATGACTCGTTCATAACATTCACAGATGATTACTCCCGTTATGGTTATATTTATCCAATAAAAGAGCGATCAGAAGCATTGGATAAATTTAAGATATTCAAAGCTGAAGTTGAAAATCAGCATGATATAAAGATTAAAGTAGTAAGATCTGACCGTGGGGGGAGTACTATGGTCGACATACGTCTTATGGGTAAGTCCCTGGACCCTTTGCAAGGTTCTTGCTAGAGAATGGCATAGTAGCCCAGTATTCAACACCGGGCGAACCGCAACAGAATGGGGTAGCTGAAAGGCGTAACCGTACCCTCATGGATATGGTGCGCAGCATGATGAGCTACTCCACCCTACCATTGGGTTTATGGATGGAGGCGTTAAAAACCGCTATTCATATTCTCAAGAGAGTTCCAAGCAAATCGGTGCCCAAAACACCGTATGAGCTATGGACAGGAAGAGTACCCTCGCTAGCTCACCTCCGTGTGTGGGGGAGTCCTGGAGAGGCTAAAGTATTTAACCCAAACATTGGGAAATTGGATCCCAAAACAGTGAGTTGCCATTTTATTGGCTATCCTGAAAGATCAAAGGGTTATCGTTTCTACTGTCCAAACAGTTATACAAAGTTTGTGGAAACGAGACACGCCGTCTTCTTGGAAGACGAAATGATTAGGGGGAGCTCGGTAGTTCGAGAAATTGATCTTGAGGAGAGGGCGGTGTTTGTACCCGCTACGTCAATTCAAGAGCCTTTCTTCTCTCTACCTGCTGATGTTGTGCCTGCTATGCATGTCGTTGCAGTGCCAACACCTGTTGCGACCTCTCCTGTGGAAACAACAAATGAAAGTGAGGAACCTGCTCAGCAGGATCCAACAGAAACAGTTGCCACACCAGAGGAGGAGCTGCAACTGCCTCAAACAGATAATGTGCCAGAACAGCAGGCCCCTAGAAGGTCTAAAAGAGTCAGAAGATCGGCTATCCGTGATGACTATCAAGTTTATAATACAGAAGAGTCACATATGGAGGATGATCCCACTTCATATGAAGAGGCCATGAGAAGCGCTCGCTCATCTGAATGGTTGGAAGCCATGAAAGATGAAATGAAATCAATGAAACAAAATGATGTCTGGGATTTAGAAGAAATTCCTAAACGAGCCAAAACAGTAGGCTGTAAATGGGTCTACAAAACCAAATATGACTCCAGAGGGAATATAGAAAAGTTTAAAGCGCGGCTTGTGGCAAAAGGCTTCACGCAAAGGGAAGGGATTGATTACAATGAGACATTTTCTCCATTCTCTTGTAAAGATTCCTTCAGGATTATAATGGCACTGGTGGCACATTATGATTTGGAATTACATCAGATGGATGTAAAAACGGCATTTCTAAATGGAGATTTCGAGGAAAAAGTATACATGACATAGCCGAAAGGTTTTGTCATGAAAGGAAATGAAAATATGGGATGTCGTCTAAAGAGATCCATTTATGGATTAAAACAAGTTTCGAGACAGTGGTACTCGAAGTTTGATGGGACAATAATGAAATTTGGGTTTCCAGAGAATATCGAGGACAACTGTATTTATACAAAGTTTAAGAATGGGAGATTCATTTTCCTAGTTCTGTACGTGGATGAAATTCTACTGGCTAGTAGTGATGTTAGTCTACTGCAGGAAACAAAGAAATTCTTGTCCTCAAACTTTGACATGAAAGACCTCGGTGAGGCTTCGTATGTTTTGGGCATAGAGATTCACCGAGATAGAACAAAGTATGCATTGGGACTTTCTCAAAAGGCATATATAGAAAAGGTGTTAAAGAAATTCAACATGTACAAATGCAGTGCTACACCTGCTCCTATAGTGAAAGGCGAAAAGTATGGGCTATCGCAATGTCCCAGAAATCAGTATGAGCTAAATGAAATGAAAACAAAGCCATATGCGTCAGCTGTAGGAAGCCTACAGTACGCGCAAGTGTGCACACGACCTGACTTGGCATTTGTTACCGGGTTACTTGGCAGATTTCAGAGTAATCCAGGCCCAGAGCACTGGAAATTAGTAAAGAAAGTCTTGCGTTATTTGCAAAGAACAAAAGGCCTCATGCTGTCTTACAGAAGATCAGAATCGCTCCAGATAGTGGGGTATTCAGATTCTGACTTTGCAAAAGATAACACAAAGTCAACATCGGGATACGTGTTCACCCTGGCAGGAGGAGCTATTTCATGGAAAAGCTTAAAACAGACTATAACTGCAGGGTCTACTATGTATGCCGAATTTATAGCATGCTATGAGGCAACGGGGCAGGTGAACTGGCTAAAGAAGTTCATACCCGGTTTAAAGGTGGTTGACAGTATTGAGAAACCACTAAAGTTATACTGCAATAACGAACCCGCAGTAATATACGCTCACAACAATCAGTCAAGTGGTGCTGCCAAACACATTGACATAAAGTACTATGTTGTGAAAGACAAAGTCCGGGATCAAACAATCAGTCTCGAGCACATTAGAACAGAAAGGATGCTCGCGGATCCGCTCACGAAAGGCCTACCACCCAACGTGTTCAAGGAACATGTAGCCGGCACGGGTTTAAGGGAAGCCTTATGAATCCTGGACTAAAGGGTCCAAAAGTTAAAGTATCTGTTTCAGAATGGAGACGTGTATAGTGGCTGTTAAATCTATCGGTGATTAACCGTGACGATGAAATATGCTCTATTCGCAAATCTGTGATGGAATAGAAAAAGTTAAAAGCAATAGTGAGATCAAGGGGGAGAATGTTAGATAGATCTCCCACCGTTGAGCCCAACGGCTCAACGGGCCTTGACAAGCGCCCCGATCGGGGGCGCCCAGCCCAATGGCTGGTGGGCCCCCGTCACACTACGCCACATATAAAGAGAGGGTAGGGGCCGGGGCGGCACACGACACGAAGTTCACTGCCGCCGCCACTCCACCCACAAACCCTAAAACCCTACCGATCGAGGGGGCGCAGCCAGTGACGGGATTCGCCACCGCCGCGCCACACCTCGTCATCGACGCCATTACTGCTACACCGCCACCATCACCACCGGTCCACGTCAAGCCTAAGGAGACAGCGAGATGGCCGGCGCTTCTTCCTCTTCCTCAACTTCAACCAGTCGTTTACTCCTCTACCTTCTCTACCGTCGCACAAGAACTCATAGAACATCCTACCGGTCTAAACCCTAGGCGATCTATAGTCCTAACAGCCAAAACCCAAGCTAGCTTCTCTACATGGAGCTCGGAGCTAGGCCACAGCTAGCCATGACGCCTAGTTCCCCACCGTCCACACACAAGCATTTATGCTAAAATTTTTCATAATATGATCGTATATCTCTCTCACTCCGGTACTCTCTACTACTATCTCTACTACTAGTATTTATTTACTACTACTATTATAATACAAGTAGAATCGATCTGAACCGTTAGTTTGTAAGGGTATATTATAATACAAGTAGAATCGATCTGAACCGTTAGTTTGTAAGGGTATATGGTAATGATTGTGGTAATTTTGGTATTCATTTTATTTGCAGTAGTATTCTTTTATAAATCGGGTATCATGTTTTTCTCATATGGGTACACACTTTTTTCTGATTCTAATAATTTTAATTTTCCCAGATGCGTACATACCTGATGACAAGAATTACATGTAATAATTTTTTTATAGATGTGTATGCACGCGATATTTTTGAACGAGTACATGATAATTTTCCACAATAGCGTAACAATCTTTAACCATGGAAGCTTACGTTAGGTACATACATGATGCGTCATCAATCCAGAAGAATAGATAAATAGATAAATCGTTATACATGCAATATTTCTGCTTTTGCTCCAGGTCAAGATAAGGATATATTTAGTTCCTGTTTTTCAAAGATTATTTTCCATATTTCTCCACCCCGTGAAGTGAGGCGGCGATAACACAATTGAGGGGTGGAGTGGTCGGCTAAGGTTTCCAAATAATTTGTTATGAAAATACTAATTTACCCCTGAGCGTCTTTTTCTTTTTTACAATTATATCCCTCCATGATTCTACTAATATTAAATAAGGTGGTAGTATAAAAAAATATAAACCTTCAATTAAAACTAGATCTAAAGTTTAGAATGATTTCTACTTAGATCTAAAGTTTAGAATGATTTCTACTACTAAGTAGAGACTAGTACTCTACTTCAAGTACATTGCATCTTAAAATTTCTCTATCAAGGCAGTTTAGACTACAGAACTAAATTTATATTTTAGTAATTTCTTTCTTTAGTGCCTAATTACTATCGAGTCATCCTGTTGTGCTGGTTGGCAGGTGGCGGCCCCGGCGCGTCTCGACTTGCGATGGCTGCCGACGCCTCGCTGTAGTGAAGGATGACGAAGAATGAGGAATGTGGTCTATCATGAAAAATGCCTAGCGTTGTTTCATTATATGTTGTGAATTTACAGAATTGCACACCACCCAATAGTATAGATATACATATATTACAATTTATATTTTAAATGATAGGATAAATCAAATCAATCTATGTACTCTTGAATCATTTATGCTAGCAGTATTCACTACCAGTATTTTTTACCATAAAAAAATCTCAATAAGAGGTAGTTTTGTGACCGTGGCCTCCCTCTGACGTACTGTACATGCATATTTCCTCATGTACCACGGTAAGTAAAAGGAGGCATCTTCGAAAATTGTTGTCAAGTAGTGCTATATCTATGTTCCTCTATCACGATGACATGTGGGCTCTTCTTTCTCTTATCATTTCCTATTTCAAAAGAATCTTATCTATTAGAAATTGTCTGATTTATTTTTAATAATCAACTCATCAATTTATTGGATGGGGTTTTCAGAGTTTCGGATCATTTTCACATTCATGCGCACTCCTATGCCTAATCCCCTCCTCCCGATGATTGTTAGAATAATCGGGCTAGGACCAATTTTCTATTAAATCTCAAGGGCTCATAATAAATGTTAAGGATATTAATACCACCTTAGAAATTAAAAGTAAAGTATCTCAACTTAAATAGGGAGTTATTGGAGGCTCCCTGATGACCGGTTGAGGTGGGGATCGGAAAGCCACGCGCGCGCGCACGCCGAGCCGAGCCGAGCCGGCCGGGCCGGGGCGTTTTCTCTTCCTCCTCGCGCACCTGTGCTGCTGCTTCCGCTACCCGGTTCTGATCGCTTGCACGCACGAGAGATCGGAACGAGCAGGGCCTCCAGAACCACACCTTCGCCTGAGATCTGCACCGGGTAGGCGGGTGATCAGGTTTTTGGGGAGTGCTTCCGCACGACTGCTCTTCTTCCTCCTCTGTTCGTCGTCTCTGCATCACCATGACTGGAGCTGGCGCACCCGCACCGGGAGCAGGAGATGGTACACCGGGAGCCGGATCTAGCGCATCGGTCGACAACACCAATGGAGGCATTTCTGCCTCACAAACCAGCGGTGGGACATTCACAGGGTATACCTTTCTACCGCGATCTTTGTGTATATTACTTCCGTTAGTCGCAATGCTATTGCATGCTCTACATGATGATGATGCTTATTTTATCTTAAGCATGCTCTTGGTTATGTTTAACTTTATCACTAGATCACCTCACATTGTTCATGCCATGATTATTGTCTTAATATTTTGGATTAAAATATGCCGATATATGACTATATTTCCAACAATCCAAAAACCTGATAGGTCATTTTCGGTAGTTGGCTTTGCTGCTGCCCTGAAACCACATGCATTTGATGGTTCTAATTATAAGAGATGGAAAGCACGTGCACTACTGTGGTTGATAGCGATGCAATGTTTCTATGTTTCACGGGGTAAACGAAGTGAACCACCTCTCTCTCCTGAGGAGGAGGTTAAGTTCGAGGCTTTGGATTGCCTGTTCCGTGGAGCATTGATCAGTGTACTCGCTGACAATATAGTGGACGTGTATATGCACATGCCGTCAGGGAAGGACATGTGGGATGCACTTGAGGCCAAGTTCGGAGTTTCTGATGCCGGCAGCGAGCTGTATGTCATGGAGCAGTTCTATGACTACAAGATGGTCAATGACCGTTCTATAGTGGAACAAGCTCATGAGATTCAGATACTGGCTAAGGAACTTGAGAACAACAACTGTGAGTTGCCGGACAAGTTTGTGGCGGGTGGCATTATTGCCAAATTGCCACCTTCTTGGTCGGACTTTGCCACTTCTCTAAAGCATAAGAGATAAGAGTTCAGTGTTTCTGATCGCATTGGCTCTTTGGGTGTTGAGGAGAAGGCAAGGGCAAAGGACAACCGGGGCAAAAAGGTTGAGGGAGGTTCTAGTGCCAATATGGTATAGAAGAAGAACCCTCATGCATCCCACAACAACAAGAAAGTCAAGCCTGATGTCAAACCCAAGGCTACAACCAATTTTAAGAAGAAAGGCAAGGGAAAGGCAAAGGGAGACTGCTTTGTGTGTGGCAAGCCTGGGCATTGGGCCAAGGATTGTCCTGACCGCAAAGACAGGAAGTCTGCCAACATGGTCATTAGCGAGGGCGGAGGAACATCAGGGTACGGTATAATTTTACCTACAGTTCTCTCTGTTTTTCATTCACCTGAGTGGTGGATTGATACTGGTGCTAATATTCATGTATGCACTGATATTTCCCTGTTTTCTTCTTATCAGGTCGGGAGAGGTTCTTCCTTGTTGATGGGAAACGGTTCACTTGCGGCTGTTCATGGTGTTGGTACGGTCAATCTGAAGTTTACTTCGGGAAAGACCGTGCAGCTGAAGAACGTGCAGCATGTCCCTTCAATAAAGAAGAATCTAGTTAGCGGCTCTCTACTGTGTAGAGAAGGTTTTAGACTTGTGTTTGAATCCAATAAATGTGTCGTATCTAAATATGGAACTTTTGTTGGAAAAGGCTATGACAGCGGAGGCTTGTTCCGCTTTTCTTTAGATGACATGTGCAATAATAATAATGTTGTGAACCATATTAGCGAGAATGATGAGTCCAATGTGTGGTATTCGTGACTCTGTCATGTGAATTTCGGTTGTATGACGCGCTTGGCTAACATGAGTTTAATTCCAAAATTCACTTTGGTCAAAGGTTCCAAGTGCCATACTTGTGTTCAATCGAAACAACCTCGCAAGCCTCACAAGGCATCTGAGGCGAGGAATTTGGCACCTCTAGAACTTGTTCATTTCGATCTGTGCGAAATGAACGGCGTGTTGACTAAAGGGGGAAAGAAATATTTCATGACACTGATAGATGATTGCACTAGATTTTGTTATGTGTATCTATTGAAAACAAAGGATGAAGCATTGCATTACTTTAAGACCTATAAAGCTGAGGTAGAAAACCAACTTGAAAGGAAAATCAAACGGTTGAGGTCTGATAGTGGTGGAGAGTATTTTTCCAATGAGTTTACATCCTTTTGCGAAGAGTTTGGAATTATTCATGAGAGGACACCTCCCTATTCACCCCAATCAAATGGGGTAGCTGAAATAAAGAACCGTACTCTAACTGAGATGGTGAATGCCATGTTAGACACTGCGGGACTTTCCAAGGAATGGTGGGGTGAGGCAGTTTTGACTACCTGTCATGTCCTGAATAAAATTCCAATGAAGCATAAGGAAGTAACACCATTCGAGGAATGGGAAAGGAAGAAATTGAATCTCTCATACCTACGAACATGGGGCTGTTTGGCCAAGGTAAGTGTACCTATAGCCAAAAAGCGTAAACTTGGACCGAATACTATTGATTGTGTGTTCCTTGGTTATGCTATTCACAGCATGGGTTATAGATTCTTAATAATAAACTCTGGTGTACCCGACATGCGAGTTGGTACAATTATTGAGTCCAGAGATGCTACATTCTTTGAGAATGAATTTCCCATGAAAAATACACCTAGCACTTCTAGTCAAGAAACTATCATACCCCATGAGCACTTTGCACCGATAGAACACAATGATCAAACGCCTGAGGGAAATCCTGAGGAGGATAACATTGTAGATACTCGTAAGAGTAAGAGACAAAGGTTGCAAAATCCTTTGGAGATGACTACATTGTATACCTCGTGGATGACACTCCAAGAACCATAGAGGAAGCATATTCATCCCCTGACGCTGGCTATTGGAAGGAAGCAGTACGCAGTGAGATGGACTCAATTATGTCTAATGGTACTTGGGAAGTCGTTGAGCGTCCATATGGGTGCAAGCCTGTAGGATGCAAATGGGTTTTCAAGAAAAAGCTTAGGCCTGATGGTACAATTGAAAAGTACAAGGCAAGGCTTGTGGCCAAGGGTTATACCCAAAAAGAAGGCGAGGATTTTTTCGACACCTACTCACCAGTTGCCCGCTTGACCACGATTCGAATGCTACTTGCTCTGGCAGCCTCTTATGGTCTTCTCGTCCATCAGATGGACGTTAAGACAGCTTTCCTAAACGGAGAGCTGGAGGAGGAGATTTATATGGATCAACCAGACGGGTATGTACTAGAAGGTCAGGAGGGAATGGTGTGTAAACTGTTGAAATCCTTGTATGGCCTTAAGCAAGCACCTAAGCAATGGCATGAGAAGTTTGACACCACACTTACATCTGCTGGCTTCGTTGTGAACGAAGCTGACAAATGTGTGTACTATCGCTATGGTGGGGGAGAAGGGTGATCTTGTGTTTATATGTCGATGACATATTGATCTTTGGGACCAGCCTCAATGTAATTGAGGAGGTCAAGGACTTTCTGTCCGAGAGCTTTGAAATGGAGGATTTGGGAGAGGCTGATGTTATTCTTAACATTAAGCTACTGAGAAGAGATGAGGGTGGGATTACACTTGTGCAATCCCACTATGTGGACAAGGTTTTAAGTCGCTTTGGATACAGTGACTACAAGCCAGCTCCTACTCCTTATGATCCCAGCGTGCGATTAAGGAAAAACCGAAGAATAGCAAGGGATCAACTGAGATACTCCCAAATCATTCGTTCATTGATGTACTTGGCTAGTGCAACAAGGCCTGACATCTCATTTGCTGTAAGCAAGCTGAGCCGGTTTATCTCAAATCCGGGAGATGATCATTGGAAAGCTCTGGAAAGAGTAATGCGCTATCTAAAGGGCACTATGAGCTATGGAATTCATTATACCGGGTACCCAAAAGTACTGGAAGGGTATAGTGACTCAAACTGGATATCTGATGCTGATGAAATAAAGGACACAAGTGGATATGTGTTCACACTTGGAGGTGGCGCTGTTTCCTGGAAGTCTTGCAAGCAGACCATCTTAACGAGGTCAACAATGGAAGCAGAACTTACAGCACTAGATACTGCGACAGTTGAGGCCGAGTGGCTTCGTGAACTCCTGATGGATTTGCCGGTGGTTGAAAAACCAGTGCCAGCTATCCTAATGAACTGTGATAATCAAACAGTGATTATTAAAGTGAACAGTTCAAAGGACAACATGAAGTCATCTAGGCATATCAAAAGAAGACTGAAATCTGTCAGGAAGCAGAAAAACTCCGGAGTGATAGCATTGGACTATGTCCAAACGGCTAAAAATCTGGCAGATCAGTTTACCAAGGGGCTATCACGTAATGTGATAGACAGTGCATCGAGGGAAATGGGCTTGAGACCCACCTAACGTTGCACAATAGTGGAAACCTATCCGTTGTGATCGGAGATCCCGTGAATTTGGATGGTGAAACAAATTATTGTGTGGCTGAGAGAAGAGACCCTTGAAAAGGGCTCATTTTCATGATGTACTTCTCTTCTATTCTGCATGGTAGGATGGCTTATGCCTTAATGTGATCCAAGTGGCTTTTCTAAGCAGAGATGTTGACCTGCAGAACATCTCAGAAGAAACACACCTATATGAGTTCGACTGCTAGTCATAGTCTATAAGATTTGGGCGATCTCTAGATACTCATGAAAAGGCCTGGAGTTTGACTTATATGCTCCAAACAGAGGGGATGCAAACGGCAGCCCAGTACTTGTCAAGGGTTTGAGTGAAACCTGATCACACAAGACTGACAATTCAAGGCATAGTCCATTGTTCAGTTGTGGTCTGATGTAGCTCTTTTCCTAGGTGGAAGTTCAACTTAACAGTCTCCACCAAAACACTGGTATGTCAAACAGGTTCAAATTTGAGAACATTTCTTATGAGCCATGAAATTTGGTAGGGATTGTTAGAATAATCGGGCTAGGCCCAATTTTCTATTAAATCTCAAGGGCCCATAATAAATGTTAAGGATATTAATACCACCTTGGAAATTAAAAGTGAAGTATCTCAACTTAAATAGGGAGTTATTGGAGGCTCCCTGTTGACCGGTTGAGGTGGGGATCAGAAAGCCACACGCGCGCGCGAGCCGAGCCGGTTACTCACTTATCGCGCTGAATAAATCGCGACGTGATTGCCTCCGTAACGGAATACGCGATAAGTGCCGCATTGATCACGGCGTTACTGCAGTAACGGGCGGATTCCTCTCCTGCGCTATTTAAGGAACTGAGAATCCCGATCAGATCTATTCGCCAAAAAAAACGTTCCATCACTGGTTCTCTTCCTCCTCGCGCACCTGTGCTGCTGCTTCCGCTTCCCCGGTTCTGATCGCTTGCGCGCACGAGAGATCGGAACGAGCAGGGCCTCCGGAACCACACCTTCGCCTGAGATCTGCACCGGGTAGGCAGGTGATCAGGTTTTTGGGGAGTGCTTCCGCATGACTGCTCTTCTTCCTCCTCAGTTCGTCGTCTCTGCATCACCATGACTAGAGCTGGCGCACCCGCACCCGAAGCAGGAGATGGTACACTGGGAGCCGGATCTAGCGCACCGGTCGACAACACCAACGGAGGCATTTCTGCCTCACAAACCAGCGGTGGGACATTCACAGGGTATACCTTTCTACCGCGATCTTTGTGTATATTACTTCCGTTAGTCGCAATGCTATTGCGTTCTCTACATGATGATGATGCTTATTTTATCTTAAGCATGCTCTTGTTTATGTTTAACTTTATCACTAGATCACCTCACATTGTTTATGCCATGATTATTGTCTTAATATTTTGGATTGAAATAGCCGATATATGACTATATTTCCAACAATGATCACCCTCCAACCCACTTCTTGGAACGGTGGAACTAGCTAGGCAAGAAAAATCGGCCATCACATCTCATCTCAAGACTTGAGCATTACCACCCTACCACATTGGTAGTAACAATGAGTTTCTAGCTAGCAGCTGCCCCTTCTATAATCCTCAACCTTTCTAACGGTGTTCGCGAGCCTTGGTTTCCAGATGCACGAAAACGGAGCAGTACATTGACACGTGATTAATTAAGTATTAGCTAATTTTTTTAAAAATGGATCAATATGATTTTTTAAACAACTTTCATATAGAAATTTTTTGCAAAACACGTACCGTTTAGTAGTTTGAAAAACGTACGCACGGAAGAATAGAGAGGTGAGTTGGGAAAGGGGATCAAACATGACCTAAGTAGCACAGTCTTTCATACAGCTTTCGAGAATGTGTGCCATAAAATCCAGAAAATAAATTAGACATCGAAATTGAAAAAAAAAAGTAATCAGTTTTTAAGATCTCTAGAAGCTGACTACTGTAATCAACTAAGAGCACAACTAAGAGCCGGACTAATAGTAAAGCCAAGTCGGCGTTAGCATATAGTCATCTAAAGTTGATAATGTAAATTGTTTATACAAAGGACAGGCTGTGAGTTGGGCTTGAATCGACTTAATTGTTGCCTGCGCAGGTGATCAAAACTGAGCTCTATTTATGTGGTCCATCCTGCTTTCAGCATGAAACAAAGCTACTTAGAAAGCCACACGCTATGTACATGCACATAAAATCAAATAAACTGAATAAGAGGCCCACAAAGCTTATAAAATATTTCATACCACCTAATTTATCACGCTATCACCCTGTGCTTGCAGAAGCGCACTCTGCTCTCTCATGTTTTCTCCCTCCTCCACGTATGATAATACTGACATGGTTGTTCTTGTCACCGACTGAACCGATGCTATTAGATCTACCTGAGAGCAAGTTTAATAGTACAATTATTCATAATCAATCTAATAATTTTTATGCAATAATTATTTATAAATATATATCACACAATTTATTCTTAATCCAAATCTCATACACACATCGCGTCCTAGAGTTTGTACTGTAGCTGATTACAAATATATATGTAGCTCACTTTTTTCCTCTCTTTTTTTATTTTCTTTATATGTGTTTATAACTGGTTTATAGCTAATATTATACTTCACCAAATGTTAAAGCTCCACAAACAGCAAATAAAACAACTGCAACGTGGCTTGTCTCCTCGCTGCCGGGGGTAGCTGCAGCGAGCGGTGGAGAGAAGCCCAGCACAGTCATCCAGTGAGCGTGCGGAGCCCAGCACAGCACAGGTCATCCAATGAGCGCGCGCGAGCTACAAGCCGACAGCCATAGGTGCCCATCACAGCCGTACGTACCACGGCCCACGAGCCACGAGAGGAAACATCGGTCTCTGGAATTCCCGGCCAAAATTTAGTTTTAATTCGCACGGTTTAATGGTTTTTTATAGTTGAAATAAAAATATCATGATTTCATTGAGTTATACCTCAAGTAAATATATTTGGATCATACTTGAATAGATTCAAGTTCCTCTTCAGATCACATCAGCTCAATGCCAATGTCTTGCTTTGCTTTCTTTCCAAGCTGAGGGATATCTTTTTTCTTTCCTTTAGACTTCTCAAAATACTTCCGCATTGAGCGCTCATAGTTTAATGGTAATACTTTCTTGATCGGTTCGCTCATTTTGAAAAAAAAATGCCTTAGTTGATGGATCTATTGGAACCTTTTTCTTAGGACTTCATCGCCTGAAGTGATCCTTCACCTGCCTAGCCACTTCCACGTCAGTTTCCTCGTTCATATCATATGGTTTTTTTCTTAGGAACGGACTTCTTTGGCTCGTCAGAAGTTGCCTTCTTTGACGGCGCTAGAGAAATTGACCGTGTTCGTTCTTGACAAGGTGAAGCTTGTTGCGGTAGTGCAGATGGAGGAGACGGTGCTGAAGGATGTTGCAGAGGAGATGGAGGAGTCGATGGAGACTAAGGATCAGGTTGTAGCGGTGGAGAACAAGGATCATGCTGTGGCGATGGAGATCTACAAACTGACACCGGAACTCACCGGGGAAGCACAATGAAGCACTTATTCCATAATATGATGACACCCAATATATCTCCTAGCTCCGTCTCCAAATCTCCTCCAGGGATGTCCAGGTCGAGAACGTCGAAGCCTTCACAGATCTTTTCTAACTCGACCTTTGAGTACCCCTATGGAATCTATCTGTAGTGGAACATCTGGTCTTGCTCCACTTGTTTGGCCATGCCATACGCCACCTTCATGATAAGAGAGGTTAATTAGTTTTTATGCACGACTTATCGTAGGTACAAAACATGATGTGTAAACTATGAGAATACCTTGATTGTTAGTTTTTTAAATTGTGTGTGTAGCTCACATGGTGTCCGTTGCGTGATCTCACCCATGGGGTACCGTGTTTCATCGATAGGTCGCGCTGTTGCAACTTCAAGTGTCCGATCTCCTACTTGCCCTGTAGAAGCGCAGCTACTTCCATTGGCTGAGGGGCTAGCCATGTCGCGAGGAACATATAGTTGCGTTTGCTAGCTCCGTTTGCTTAAATGTATATCCACCTATCTTGCCACCTCCTCTTCCATTCTTTGGTTCACTGTCGCGACCTGCATTTCTAGATGAGCGAACTTCGCATCCTAATCTCTCTTGCTTCTCATTCAACTACGGTGCGTGTGGATATCCTCTTGAAACCCATACTTCCATAGAACAATGCCTTTTCCGCGCGTTTGGCCTAGGTGCTCGGGATTCTCTAGTGCAAGCGTAAGCTCGTCCTTCTCTGTCAAGCTGGAATCTTCCCTCTGTAGAGGCCTCTAGGGCATCCACGAGACGGTGAGCTACTTGGCGTATGTCCTTGCTAAAGATCTGGGATCCATTAGCTGGATTTAGTGTTCCACCATAAGCATAGTATCAATGTCTTGATCATTCAGGCCAATCAGCTGTGGCCGGAACAATACCTCTTGCGACTAATATAGCTTCCATCTTCTGCCACTTGGGCACTGCCTTCTTATAGCTGCCCAACCCTAGACGGTGAAAATACTTTTTCCTAGCGGCATTGGCTTTGTTCTCTCTATCTTAGCTTTCCCTGCCTCTCCCATCTTGTAGGTCACAAATGCATCCCAATAATCCTTCAGTTTGGGGAACTCATCAAAGTTCGGTGTTAGATTCTTCATAATATATTTGTTGTACAAGTCTTTCTTCCACGATTAAAATTGTGTGGCCATCTTTTTGAGAGTCCATTCCTTTACTTTTGCCTATTCTGCTTGAGGGATCATGAAGGTCTCGAACATGGTGCTCCACAACATGTCATTCTCTGTGTTTGGCAAATATGTTTATTCGAGATCATTGCGTGCCGTTGTTTGGCACCAATTCGGTAAGCTAACCGGCATGTGATCCCTCACGACCCAACCACTGTGGGACACAAACTTCCTTGCTGCATCTACGGGGCCAACTGCTTGGCCTTCTGCTGCCACTTCAGTTGTAATATGTCTCCCCACAATCTTCTTTGCGACACCTTGTTGTCTGCATCCCCCTTTCGAGCCAACGGTCGATTATCTTTCCTTGTTTTCCTCCTCTCCTACTTCGGTTCCCTCGTCTGGTACTTGTTCATTCCCCTCATTGAAGTATCGGTTTGGGTCCTCGGCGACCTCCTCGTCGGCCCAGTATTGACTACTGCCCTCATTGATCTTGTCCAAGAATAACTGTTCGTCATCGCTATCTGCCATCTGTTTGTAACATTAAATAATACAGAAAATGTAAATTACTACAAAGAGTGAATGGTATATGTAATGTAAATTACTACAAAGAGTGAATGGTATATGTTATACCTACATTTTGTCGACAACTATCCATACAATCCAGGTTTATAATACTTATTGATTTGGATAAGACCTAAGACAAATTTTCGTCTGCTCGACTATGAAGAACTTCTAAATTTCCATTACTTAAAAAATATGCAACTTATATGTATATTGTTATATATATCTACATTGTCGACAACTATGTAGAATTTCCAAATATGCAAGCTATATGTATATTGTCATATATCTACATGATCAACAACCCAGGAAAAATTTCTACTTCTCAATTACTTAAGAAATATGCATTATATAAGCAAATATGCATTAAGTTATTAATTCACTACTTTTATTATTTCCATACGTTCACACAAACAATTATGCATTACATAAGCAAAAATTAATTGAAGTAAGTATGCATATAATTAGAATTAACACGTCGTATTATTAAATAATAATTATGTACATAGGAAATTATAATTAATATGTAATAAAAACTTCATTTACTAATTTAGTATTTACTTACATATGCACGAATATATATGCAACATGTATGTATATGCAACCTATATGTATTATATAAGCAATAATTAATATCCACTAAGTATGCATATAATTAGAGTGAACACGTCCTATCGAATTGTTCACACAACTTGCCTTAGCGTGCTGTTTAACGACCTTCGAATCACGTAATTCAACTTGAGAATCGCCTGCGTCCAATCCTGAGAAGAAAACGTAGCACAAACAATAAAGTTATCTTTTATGTACATTGAATTGAACAACTAAAACATAACACAAAATTAGTTTTAGAAGTTTCTTCAAAGTTTTAACATATTTTTTAACACGTATACTATTTTGATGTGTTATTTTCATGAACACATATTTTCAATGTGTTATTCTTATTTATAATGTATTCTTTTAATTTATTTTAATTTTGTACTATACTACTTTTATTTTGCAATGTATTATTTTTAACTTTTCAAAAGTATGTAATGCTTTTTCTAAAATTTTTACTTGTTTTTCTTCTTTTTAAAAAATCGGGAAGGGACTAACATGTGGGCCCACCAACAACCTCCGGGTTGGTCTGAAGAATCGGGACTAAGGATATCTTTACTCTCGGTTCTTAACACGAACTGGGAGTAAAGATCATTTTATTCTATTTCCAATATTTCTTTTACTCCCGGCTGTGGATAAGAACCAGGACTAAAAAAATGATCGGAACCTTTAATGGTGGCCCAATTTATTGCATTAAAATTTGGTTAAAATTTTTAGTAATTAGATTTAGACCAATTGACTTTGATTGCTAAAGTTGTTACCCTTATTTATTAATTTTTTCCCTAACTTTATTTAAAGTTAAGTGCAATTAGAATAGGTTTAAAAATTTAGTAATTAATTGTGCCCCAACTAATTGCATTTATAATTGGTTCAAAAATTAACTAATTAATGGTGGCACAATTAATTCCAATTAAAATAGTTTAAAAAATGTAGTAGTTAACTTTAGCCCAATTAACTTTAATTAATAAAGTTTTTAACCTTTTTAATTAATTTTTTTGCTAAAATAATTAAAGTTAAGTGCATTAAAAATAGGTTTAATCATTTACTAATTAACGGTGGCCCAATTAATTCCATTAAAATTTTGTTAAAAATTGTAATAATTAACTTTACCCAAAATAAATTTAATTACTAAAGTTTTTAACAATTTTTATTATAATTTTTTGCTAAACATATATAATGAACCATAAGGCTAATTATGATAAAAAATCATAAAAATAAGGAGAATACGTTAAAAATCAAGTGAAACATAGGGATCTTCAATACATTAAAAATAATTTAGATCGTTCATACACCAACCTAGGTTAAAAAAAATCAATTGAAATAGAGAGACCTCCAACACATTAATTACAACGTGATGGTTGACCTTACATACTTTCTCCGTACGAATGTTCCTTCACTATAATCGTTGCATAAGTAAGGGGTCTCCTTATTTGATAGGAGGATGCTCGGGTCAACCGTCACCACGAACGGAGGTTGCTCGTCAAACTGATCGTAATCTTCGTCGGTCTTATCCTTAACTTCGACGATTTTCCTTTTTCCTGGGAGAACCACGTGGCGCTTTGGCTCGTCAGAACCTTTCTCCTTGTTTGGTTTGGTAGAAATGTCCTTCACACAGAAAACTTGCGTTACATCATTGGCTAGCACGAATGGTTCATCTAAGTGTCAAACCTTGTTAAGGTCTATTGTTTTCATCCCACAATCATCAATCATTACGCTTCCACTTGTCAGCCTAACCCCTTGGCACTAGAACAGAGGGATCTTCAAAGGTCCATAATCGAGTTCCCATATCTCGTCAATGGCACCATAATACGTTCTAATTCTCCCGTCGTACCTCATGGTATCGATACGAATAGAACTGTTTTGGTTTGTGCTTTTTTTTATCTTGAGCTCTTATGTAAAATGTATACCCATTAATCTCATATAGTTGGAATGTCACCATATGCTCCGCGATGTAAGGAGCCACCAAAGAAGATTGTTGCAAAACTGTGAAATGTGCTTTACGGAATAAATCGTTGTCTACAGTCATTATTGCTCTTCTTCCAAGAGTCACATTTCCCCATAGTCTCCCCTCATAGCCTGATTGGGGGACCTCGATTGGACGTAGGTCCTCAATAAAGTCTACATAGAACTCAATGATCTCCTCTGTTCCATACCCCTTCGCGATACTTGCTTCCGGACGAGAACGATTACGAACGTATTTATTTAGAACCCCCGTGTACCTCTCGATAGGGAACATTTTGTGTAGGTATACAGGACCGAGAATACCGATCTCTTTGACAATGTGACATAGAAGATGCGTCATTTTATTGAAAAAGGATGGTGGAAAGATCATCTCAAAGCTGATAAGACATTGCACCACATCATTTTGAAGGGCTATCAATCTGTCTGGATCGATGATCTTCTACGAAATTGCGTCCAGGAAAGCATAAAACTTTGTTATTGTTGTCCGGATATTATCAGGAAGTATACCCCGAATTATAACAGGAAGTAGCTATGTCATCAACACATGGCAGTCATGAGACTTTAGGTCTGTAAACATCTACTCTTTCATACTTATTATTCCCTTTATATTCGACGAGTAGCTAGACGGTACCTTGATGCTCTCCAAGCATTCAAACATACTTTCCTTCTCTGCCTTACTCAGAGTGTAACTGGCTGGACTCAAGTAATGGTTCCCTTTCTCCTTCGGTTTCGCATGAAGGCCATCACGTTGCTTCAATATTTGAGATCATTACATGCTTCAAGTGTATCTTTCGACTTCCCATATACACCTAAGAAGCTGTTGACGATGAAATTTGGTAAGCAAATCTATCTGCAAGGATCGGAAACACAACCTAGTCCGAAGTGGATTTTAAAATATGCAAGGATATCGGAAACAGAATGCGCATCGGCTGGAGTCCGAATCGGCTGTGGACTGATCGGCAGAGTCAGAGTTGGACAAGGATAGCCGATGGAGCCGATGTCGGTAATATGACTTGGTACACGTCATCAGGTTGTGTTAACGTGCTTCATATGGATTGCCATGCACGGATAAAGTCCTGAGGAGGCAATTGTATCTATTAATTAGGATATTTTATGTAATTTCTTTATAGATATTTTCGGTAAGAGTCCGCCTAAGGGACTTGTTTGTTAGTTGGATTTGTATTAGGTTAATATGATTCGTGTCCGTGATGGACAATGTTTGTATTTTCGGGTATAAATATAATCCCGAGGTCTTGTAAATAACAACAACACACGTTCAATCAATCTCGGCGCATCGCCAAACCTTTGTTTTCTACTTTCGACAAGTTTGCGCTTTCGAGTCGTGCTGCATCAATTTGATCTTCGGCAAAAAGGTATACCTTGTCATGGCGAGTTACATCATTAGGGCTAGTGCTCACATCTTTATGACACTCTAGTTCTTTGTTGCGATTCTCCGGGTTATATATATGTTATATAACTTAGATCGACAATGCAATCTACCTATATCGGCTAGATCCTTTCTAGGGTTTCATCGATATTGATTAGATTACTTTGTTAATCTAGGTTATATAATGTATCCACCATCCCGAAAAGGTAACCATCAGCTTGATTCTTTAGATCTCATGCTTCTTTTTATACTTAATGCTGCATTGGTTCAGTCCAACCTATTAAGTCGTATTTAGAATCATGGTATCTAACCTGCTTCCTGGTTGTTAATAAGGATAGTATCGGGGTTTCAGCCGATCTTACCTGATATAGATGTTTTACATTGTGTTATGCTTTGTTTAATATTCTACATCTGCCCCTTATATCGGGATCTAATCTAATATAAATATATTAAGCTTGATATCAATCTAATTGGTTATAGTTTGATATATTTATCATTAGAGAATATCCTAGTATAAGGTTGTATCGGAGCTATAGCCGATGCATACTTAAACCTAGATATCGGCTATGACATCAGTATACTTAATCATTATTTCATGTTATCTTTAGACTTGGGCAATTTATACTGTCTCGGTTCAGTCCGATCTATCCCAATTGCTTATTTCTAAAGTAATATTGATTTAATGATTATGTAACGCTGATCTTTTCAGCCGATATACTAGTTTTAGGGTTATTTTTATCATTGATTATACCTTACAGCCCATTCATGCTTTATTGCATCGGCTAGGTCACACACGATATGAAATCGGCTCTATGGCCGATTGTCTATCATTTACTGATATTCTTTGCATGTTTTTCTTGTTGATTGCAGGATCAAATCAACTGGCACGCCCTTGAATCTGAAACCCTAATTTTGGACCTGCACTAGAGTAAAGCAAATCTCTCAGGCTAGTGTGTGTTTTTTGCATCAACACGCTTTTGGCACGCCCAGTGGGACTCGTGTCATCATGTCTCCAAACATCACCGAAGTTGCGGAGGACAACATCGTCGCGGTTACACCCGAGCAGCTGAGTGACGAACAGAAAGAAGAATTGCAACAAATGCTGAACCAACTCCAAAATCAATATTTGCACTCGTTCACAGTCACCCGGCAAGGCACGGTTATCCAAAGGACCAAAATCCAAGTACCGACGATCGTGAAGCAAGACCCAAGTACTTCTGGATCCGGAGAAGAGAAGGATAAACAAGTGAAAGCCGAATCAAGTGACGAGGAGTTGCACACATTACAAGATCGCATCGATTCGGCTGTACATCATGCGCTAGTCAACCAGTCCGGAGTACTTGTCAATACTTTGACAAACATGATCAAGTCGGTAGTCGATGGAACGATAGCCGAGGAAAAAGCTAAAGGACCTATTTATCTACCGGACGGCACGTTCCCAGCATATAGAACCGTGAAGACAGAGATCAGCGGAAATCAAGGAAATCAACAAGTGCTTCAAACCCAGGCTCCATTGGCTCCCTTCTCAAGTTCAAACATTCCATCAATTTTAACCAGATCACAGCCGATCACTGGGGGGCAAGCATCAACTCAATTAACACCAGAACAGTTGATGAGTATTCTTCATCCAAAACCGCCAGCTGTTGACACATCTTACTAAATTCCTTCGGTTCCACGACAGCCGATTGGAATTAGTCAGCTGATAAGCCAGCAATACAGTACAGAACAACTTCCTTATGTGCCACCACAAGGCATATCGGCTGGCTTCAATAATCTTTATCAGCCTCACTCACCACGACCTCAGCCGATCCAATACGGCCAGATGGATCCAGTACAACAGCAGTATGGTGGAGCAACACCTCATCAACCCTGGGCCGATATGATCGCTGACGTGATGAGGGAGCAATTTGGACTCAAACCGCAAGATAATGGCAACATGTATCGGCATCCATATCCAGAATATTTTGATCGGGTTCCGTTGCCAAACCGATACAAGGTGCCAGATTTCTCTAAGTTCTCAGGACAAGACAATATATCAACCTACGAGCACATTAGCCGATTTCTAGCTCAGTGTGGTGAGGCATCGGCTACGGAAGCTCTCAGAGTTCGTTTGTTCCCACTGTCACTATCTGGATCAGCATTTACATGGTTTTCATCGTTGCCGTATAATTCGATTAGGAGCTGGGCCGATTTAGAGAAACAATTCCACAAGTACTTTTTCAGTGGAGTTCAAGAGATGAAGCTATCGGACCTCACAGCTATTAGGCAGAAATCAGACGAATCGGTTCCAGATTATATTCAACGATTCAGAGATGTGAGAAATAGATGTTACAACCTATCTTTATCAGATTCTCAACTAGCCGATTTAGCCTTTCAAGGTTTGCTGGCGCCGATCAGAGAAAGGTTCTCGGCTCAGGACTTTGACAGTTTAGCACACTTAGCTCAGAAGGTATCGGCTCATGAGACAAGATTTCAAGAGGCTAGGAAATTCATCAAAAAGGCTGACAATGTAAATAATGTCTACCATTATGATTCTGACTCCGAAGATGAAGACCCAGATATCAATGCAGCCGAGTGGGCTAGGAACAAGAAGACGGTGATCTGTCAATGGGCTAAGAATTCGGCTACAGAGGAAAAGTTTGACTTCGACATTACCAAGGCCGATAGGATCTTCGATCTTCTTCTTCAGGAGAAACAGATTCAACTGCCAGCAGGACATGTCATCCCATCGGCTGAAGAGTTGAAGAAAAGGAAGTATTGTAAATGGCATAATACAGGATCTCATCATACTAACGATTGCAAAATTTTCAGACAACAGATCCAGTCGGCTATCGAACAAGGAAAAATTAAGATTGATGGATCCAACATGGTAAAGAGGCCGATGAAGATAGATGGACATCCTTTTCCAGTTAACATGGTGCATCCTGGATACAACAGAAATACAACCGATGGAAATAAAAACTACACTAGGAGTATCAGATCGGCTGGTATGATCGGCAAGTATCAAAACAGGCGCCAATAGGAGGAGGAGACATATCCTGATGAAGAAGAAAGATATTTTGATCCCCATTGGAGTTGTGAATTCTTCA
Organism: Oryza punctata; assembly: GCA_000573905.2. Taxonomy (NCBI): domain Eukaryota; kingdom Viridiplantae; phylum Streptophyta; class Magnoliopsida; order Poales; family Poaceae; genus Oryza; species Oryza punctata. The sequence continues at coordinate 11,206,563 of CM002497.2, forward strand.
GATTCTGCTGGAACGAAGGTATGAGGCTACCATCTATCGAAAATTGCCCTGGCTGCAGTGATCCTGACGTCCAGTTCATCCAAAAATCAAGCCGACAACATGAAATTACACATTGACCAAGACAATCAAGGTTGTCGGTACATGAAAGACTTGGGCCGATGCGACAAGACAATGATGAAGATGACTCACGTGGAGAATCCAAGCCAATGCATCCCCAATGGTGTCCCTCTGGGATATTTACCAAGAATCAAAAGAGAAGAGTTCAAAGGATGAGGAATAGACAGCAGTTCCAGGAGGTTGAGGGGGCAATCAAGCATCGGCTACGGCAGAAAACAAAGAAAGTATGGCGCGTGAAGAGCAAAAAGTTGCCGGCCGATGAAGTCAGAGCCGATCGCAACAAGGGCAAGGAAGTGATGTCATCTGAGATAAATATGGTCTTTATGTTGCCAGCCGAATATGCAGTAGAGCAACTTGTCGAGCAAGAAGAAGATCTGCCATCGGCTAAGTTGATGTTATCTCCACAACAAACTATTTTTGAGAAGCCCGAAGGAACAGATCATCGGCACCTCAAGCCACTCTACGTCAAAGAATTTGTCAATGGTAAGCCGATGTCAAAGATGTTAGTCGATGGAGGAGCAGCTGTTAATTTAATGCCTTATACAACATTCAGAAAGCTTGGGAAGAACTCAGAGGACTTGATTAAAACCAACATGGTTCTGAAGGATTTTGGCGGGAACCCATCTGAGACCAAGGGAGTTTTGAATGTGGAGCTAACTATCGGCAGTAAAACAATTCCAACCACGTTCTTTGTTATTGATGGGAAGGGTTCCTACAGTCTGTTGTTGGGAAGAGATTGGATCCATGCCAACTGCTGCATCCCTTCAACAATGCATCAAAGCTTGATTCAATGGCAAGGAGACCAAATCGAAATCGTGCCAGCCGACAGACAACAGGAGATGGACAACCCCAATTCTTGTTTTGAGGGCACTGTGGAGGGTTCCAATTTATACACAGAAGATACTATTGACGATCTCGACGGTAAGCTTGGGCAAGGTTTTATGTCGGCCGATGAACTAGAAGAGATCGACATTAGACCAGGTGATAGGCCTAGGCCGACATACATTAGTAAAGGTTTACCAAAAGAACTTAAATGTAAATTAATTACACTCTTAAAGGAGTATAGAGATTGTTTTGCTTGGGAATACTAGGAGATGCCAGGACTTAGCTGATCGATAGTTGAACATCGGCTCCCTATCAAACCAGGCTATCGACCGTACAAGCAACCCCCAAGATGTTGTAAAGCTGTGATGTATGATGCTATTAAGGCCGAAATTACAAGACTCTATGATGCTGGCTTCATCAGACCATGCCGATATGCTGAGTGGATTTCCAATATAGTACCAGTTATCAAGAAAAACAGCAAGCTCAGGGTTTGTATTGATTTCAGAGATCTAAACAAAGCTACACCGAAAGATGAATACCCAATGCCGGTAGCCGATCAACTTGTAGATGCAGCATCTGGATATAAGATTATCAGTTTCATGGATAGCAATGCTGGTTATAATCAGATTATTATGGCTGAGGAAGATATCCACAAGACTGCTTTTAGGTGTCCTGGTGCTATCGGCTTGTATGAGTGGGTAGTTATGACTTTCGGCTTGAGGAGTGCTGGTGCTACATATCAGAGAGCCATGAACTATATTTTTCACGATCTCATCGGCGCACTGGTGGAGATATATATAGATGATGTGGTGGTTAAATCCAAGGAAGTTGATGATCACATAGCCGATTTGAAACAGGTCTTGGAGAGAGCAAGGAAGTATGGGTTGAAGATGAATCCTACCAAGTGTGCTTTTGGTGTATCGGCTGGTCAGTTTCTTGGATTTCTGGTTCATGAGAGAGGGATTGAAATTCCTCAGCAGAGCATTGAAGCAATCAAAGATATCAAACCCCTGGAAGATAAAACCAAGCTACAATCATTGATCGGCAAGATTAATTTTGTTCGGCGTTTTATATCAAATCTGTCTGGCCGAATAGAACCATTTACTCCTTTGCTAAGGTTGAAAGCCGATCAAGAATTTGTCTGGGGAAAGAAGCAGCAGTAGGCTCTGGATAATATCAAGGAATATCTGAGTACCCCTCCAGTTCTTATACCACCACAGAAAGGGATTCCATTTGAACTTTATCTATCAGCTGATCAAAATTCTATCGGCTCAGTCTTGATTCAAGAGGTCGAAGGAAAAGAAAGAGTTATATTTTATCTCAGCAGACGCATGGTGGATGCAGAAACAAGGTATTCACCTGTGGAGAAGTTATGCTTATGCTTATATTTTTCTTGTACAAAGTTGAGGCATTATCTATTATCCAATGAGTGCATTATAGTTTGCAAGGCCGATGTAGTAAGATACATGCTATCGGCTCCAGTGTTAAAAGGACGAATTGGGAAGTGGATCTTTGCTTTGTCAGAATTTGATCTCAGATATGAATCGGCTAAGGCAGTTAAGGGGCAAGCAATAGCCGATTTCATAGTTGAACACAGGGATACCAGTGTTGATAATATTGACATCATGCCATAGACTTTATTCTTTGATGGATCAGTTTGTACTCATGGTTGTGGTATCGGCTTGGTGATAATATCGCCTAGGGGGGCAAGTTTTCAGTTTGCTTTTACTATTAAACCATACTCGACAAATAATCAAGCAGAATATGAAGCTGTTCTCAAAGGGTTGCAGTTACTAAGAGAAGTCGAAGCCGATGCTGTTGAGATCATGGGTGATTCATTGTTGGTGATAAGTCAATTATCTGGTGAATATGAATGCAAAAATGATACTTTAATAATCTATAATGAGAAATGCCAGGAGCTGATGAAGACATTCAAGATGGTTACTTTGAAGCATATCCCTAGGGAGCAAAACGTTGAAGCCAATGATTTAGCTCAAGGCGCCTCCGGATATAGGCCGATGTTACAAGGGATTGAAGTAGAAGTGGCCTGTATTCCAGGCGATGATTGGAGGTTTGATGTTTTTGAATATCTAAAGAATCCTTCAAGATCGGTTTCAAGGAGATTAAGGTATAAAGCTCTTAAGTATGTTCTGTTGGATGATTCATTGTATTATCGGGCGATTGATGGAGTTCTGTTGAAGTGCTTGAGTATGGAAGAAGCTAAAGTTGTTATGTGTGAGGTTCATGAAGGTATTTGTGGGACACATCAATCGGCTCATAAATTGAAGTGGTTACTTCGCAGAGTTGGATATTTTTGGCCGACGATGTTGGAGGATTGTTTTAGATATTACAAGGGTTGTCAAGATTTTCAGAAGTTTGGGGCAATTCAGCGAGCGCCAGCATCGGCTATGAACCCTATTATCAAGCCGTGATCGTTTAGAGGTTGGGGTATTGATATGATCGGCCAGATCAATCCACCATCAAGCAAAGGACATAAGTTCATATTGGTTGCGACTGATTATTTCACTAAGTGGGTTGAGGCAATTCCCTTGAAGAAAGTTGACAGTCAAGATGCCATCAATTTTGTCAAAGAGCATATTATATATAGATTTGGTTTGCCACAGACAATAACAACTGATCAATGTTCTATATTTGTGTCTGATGAGTTTGTTCAGTTTGCTGATAGCATGGGAATTAAGTTGTTGAATTCATCACCATATTATGCACAAGCCAATGGACAAGCCGAAGCATCTAACAAGAGTTTGATTAAGTTGGTCAAAAGAAAGATAGTCGAATATCCTAAGAAGTGGCATACTATTCTGGCTGAGTCATTGTGGTCTTATCGGATGGCTTGCCATGGTGCAATTCAGGTACCACCTTATCAATTGGTTTATGGGCATGAAGCTGTATTACCATGGGAAACCAACATCGGCTCTCGAAGGATTTCTTTACAGGATGAGTTGACAGCCGATGATTATCACAATTTGATGGTTGATGAGTCAGAAGATTTGGTTCAAGCAAGATTGCGAGCTCTTGAGAAAGTTAGGAAAGATAAGGAGAGAGTTGCTAGGCATTATAACAAGAAGGTTGTACCCAAATCTTTTGAGGAAGGCGAGCTGGTTTGGAAGTTAGTATTGCCGATAGGGCCAGAGATAATAAATTCGGCAAGTGGTCCCTGAATTGGGAAGGACCGTTTCAAGTTCATAAATGTGTTTCTAAAGGGGCCTATATGTTAAAAGGATTTGATGGAGAAGTATTTGGAAGAGCACTTAATGGAAAATATTTGAAGAAATACTACCCAAGTGTTTGGATTGGTTCATAATCGGCTAAGGTTTGCCGGTTTTTGGTTGATAGCCGATGTGTTTACATCGCCTTTAGATGGCCGATATTTTTATCGCCCTTAGACACATAAGTTTGCAGCATTGTGTTCCCTACTACAAACTTGGGGGGCATGGAGGAGACAATTCAAAATTGGGCTCGACGGTTGACAGCAAAAGGTATCTTAATAGCATAAGGTTTTCCAGTATTTGGCTAAGTATAAAATCGGCTCGATGGCCAAAACGTATATTACAGCAAAAATGTTTCAAGACAATTTATAGTTTGAGTTACATCAAGCCAAATATTTTTGAATAGCCGATATAGCTCTTTGCCTAATTTGTTCTACCTCTTCAATGGCTTGAGCATCGGCTACATCAGTTCCTGGGATTGGTTTCAGAGCTTTACTCAGGGCAGCAAGGTGTTTCACAGATTTCTTGAGCTTGAGTTTTTGAACTTCGATATCTTTGGGCAAATCGGCCAACTTTTGTTCTTCAGTGGTGATTTCAGCTCTGCAAAGTTCAAGTTGCTGCAGAAGATCGGCTTCTTTCTTTCTCAGATTTTCAATCTTCTGCTGAGTTGAGTTTGGTCCAGCCTCTAGTTCATCCAGCTTGGATTTCTCCTCAGTGATTTGTTGGCGGCTGGATTGGACATTTGCCTCAAGGGCAGCACGCTCTAGCCGATCTGCGATTCTTTGTCTGGCTCTCTCTAACTTGAAACGATGTTGCTCGAGGAAGACTACAGCAGAGATCATCTCTATAAGTTCATCAGGGATTTGATTTTGAATTTCTTCAAACCTTGCCCTGATCGGCCCACAGTTTACAACTAGTGCATCAAGGGAAGCACTTAGCCAATCTGCAATGTCAGCTAAGTTCCTTTTTAAGTCTTCAGAAATTGGGGAGATGGCTTTGCTAGTTGTTTCTTCCTCTTCATCCAGGAATTGTTTTATGTCAAAGGAGAACATATCGGCTAGTAACTGAAATAGGAGAAGGTTGGTAAGTAATAAAATTGAGTATGAGCCGATAGGTATAAATATGGAGACTGCTTACAGGAATCTGGGGAACTGGAATTGTAGTGGTGATCTAATCATCTTGTCGGCTAGCTGCGGCCAATTGAGTATGCTCACTGGATGCTTGATGAGGTGGTGTTACCTGTGGAGGCTATAAAGATAATAAATTGTCAGTATCGGCTAAGGATGAAATTAAGGTTGAGGTGAGTTGCAATTACCGGTACTGGTGGTGAGATTGGTTTTTTCCTTGTAGAACCTTGTTTCTTCTTCGGCTGCAAAGATTGATGAGTTGAGAGAATTTGAAACATGAAAATAAATGATGATAAGTTGGAGTATCTTACTTGTGCTTTTTGAGGAGGTTTTGGAGGACTTGGAGTTTTTGCAGTTTGAGATTGTACTGCAGGAGCTGTATCGGCTTGGGGTGTAGCAATTTCAGCTGTGTCACTGATCTGGGCAGCAGCTTCATTGATTGCCTCGTCCATCTCAATATCCTTAAGGATGTCATCTATTTCTTGGGCTTGGGCAGTTTCTGTATCGGCTGTTTTCTTTTGCCTTTTGGTTGGTTTCTTCAGGAGTGTTGGCTTTACAGCAGCTTGTTTTGTCCTTCTTTTGTCTCCAGTTTGCATCGGCTCTCTGAGTTGGCCTTGGAGTAAGGTGGCAGTTTTTGGGGCGTTGAAGCCGATGATGGATGGAGCTGGTCCACTGCTGTTTGGGAGTTTGGCTATGGCATATGCTATGGGCTTGCCACTTTGGCTAACTGAAGGGGGAGGAGAGTCTGTTGTCTGCAAGGAAAATTGTTAAACTATGAGTATTAAGCAGTTGATAGTAATAAAGTACAAGAGTTCGAGAGGAGAAATTTACCTGAGGAACCAAGTTTGGTACAATTCGAGTGAGATATGAGTCAATTGGCAGATAGAATATGTGACTTTTTATTTCTGACCACCATCTGTCGAATTGGAAGCTCCTCATCAAGATGATGTTAAATCTGTTAATGCTGCCGAGAGGGGGACCAGGGATGTTGAGTAGTTTATCCATCATCAGAGCCGATACAATATCACCTCTGGTCTGAATCTTATCAGCATAGTATAAGCCGATGGGTAGTATGCCCATGCCAAGTTGTCTTGCTGCCGATGCTGGATAGTAAAACTCATAAGATGGTTGAACATTTCTGCCTTGAGATATGCCAACTGGGAGTATGCATGGAGAGATTGCAGCAGTCAGGATTTCCCTGGGTTTTTCAAATCTTTCATCATTAATTTCATTCAGCCTAAAGTCAATTGGCAGTTCAAAGCTTTGGTAGGAGTCATAGGCGAACCAGATTCGGCTGTCCCTAGGGAATCCATCATAAAAGTTGCCGAACCAGTTATGGAAGTGTTCAGCCGATGGTCCATGTCCAGCATAACCGGTAGCTGCTTCTCCAAATGACATGCATCGGCGCATTTGGTCTGATTCATAATTGTTTTCAGAATCGGCTGTGGAAGGGAATTCAGCTTCTAAGAGTGATGGCCTTTTTGCAACTTTCAAAGTGTGTAGGGTTAACCAAAGTTGGATAAACCACCATGGGCCGCCAGTGTTAACATTGGAATCCATTATCAGTTTAGCCGATGATTGGCTTAACATTTGATACGCTGCTCCTAGTAAATATTTTCCCAAGGGGAATTCTCTTTTCAAGACTAGGGCTTCGGCTAGGTGTTGCCAATTGGCTGTTGGGCCGCAGGTGGATCCACAGAATAGAAATTTATCTAGCCACATCATCAGGAAGGCGGTATGTTCTCTAGCCGATACAGGTCCTGTTCCCATATTGTCAGAGATAAAACCAGACCAGCCACCAATATTTTTGGTTTTGAACTTAGAAGTGCACTTCTTCTTCATACTGATAGGATTGGCCGATGTGGTTATATCTAAGCCCGTGATCATGATTATGTCCAGCAAGGTGGGAGTCATCGGCCCTTGGTTGAACATAAAGCAGTTTAAGGTGTCTGACCAAAAATATGCAGCCGAAGACACATCGGCTCATCTTTCTTCATATCGGCTATGGACAAGGACAGGCATTGGGCTATCCCTATTTCATCCCAGTGATCTTGCTTGATAGCTGCGATTCTTTTATACCAATCTGTCCATTTATCAACTTGGGAAGGCCAAGACCTAAAAGTTGTAGTCCAATGGGAAAGAGACGGGTTGGTTTGTCTGAAAGGGATTCTGTTTGTCTCTGCATTGATGATATCGGTGGGATCTAAATCGCCTATTGGACCCAGGAAGAAGTGGTTGGGTTCATTGAGTTTTGGGACGGCAACTTGGTGACTTAGATGCTACAGATTGAAGAAGAAAAAGGTGGATAAAGGCAGAGTAAAAATGAAGAAGTTTAAGAAAGAGATTGGAGTCAATGGGGAACTTACCTCGGCATATTCCATGGTGCCGGATTGTGGTGGATTTGATGAAGTGGCCATTGTTGCGCGGAGGTCGTCGCCGGAGGGGATTTGTTGCTCTGGTCGCCAGAGTGGAGAGAGAAGGAGTTCACCGGAGTTCACGGGAAAATTTGGTAATTTAAGCGGTGAAAGTGGAGTTAACGCCGTGAAATATCCTGAGGAGCCGTTGGTATTTAAAAAATTAGGTGCGTAACGGTCACGGGGGTAACCCTAGAATTTTGCTGTTGAGAAGAGATAATTCCGTTGCATTATAAATACTTCGGAATTGGGGGGCATGTGTTGACGACGAAATTTGGTAAGCAAATCTATCTGCAAGGATCGGAAACACAACCTAGTCCGAAGTGGATTTTAAAATATGCAAGGATATCGGAAACAGAATGCGCATCGGCTGGAGTCCGAATCGGCTGTGGACTGATCGGCAGAGTCAGAGTTGGACAAGGATAGCCGATGGAGCCGATGTCGGTAATATGACTTGGTACACGTCATCAGGTTGTGTTAACGTGCTTCATATGGATTGCCATGCACGGATAAAGTCCTGAGGAGGCAATTGTATCTATTAATTAGGATATTTTATGTAATTTCTTTATAGATATTTTCGGTAAGAGTCCGCCTAAGGGACTTGTTTGTTAGTTGGATTTGTATTAGGTTAATATGATTCGTGTCCGTGATGGACAATGTTTGTATTTTCGGGTATAAATATAATCCCGAGGTCTTGTAAATAACAACAACACACGTTCAATCAATCTCGGCGCATCGCCAAACCTTTGTTTTCTACTTTCGACAAGTTTGCGCTTTCGAGTCGTGCTGCATCAATTTGATCTTCGGCAAAAAGGTATACCTTGTCATGGCGAGTTACATCATTAGGGCAAGTGCTCACATCTTTATGACACTCTAGTTCTTTGTTGCGATTCTCCGGGTTATCATATATGTTATATAACTTAGATCGACAATGCAATCTACCTATATCGGCTAGATCCTTTCTAGGGTTTCATCGATATTGACTAGATTACTTTGTTAATCTAGGTTATATAATGTATCCACCATCCCAAAAAGGTAACCATCGGCTTGATTCTTTAGATCTCATGCTTCTTTTTATACTTAATGCTGCATTGGTTCAGTCCAACCTATTAAGTCGTATTTAGAATCATGGTATCTAACCTGCTTCCTGGTTGTTAATAAGGATAGTATCGGGGTTTCAGCCGATCTTACCTGATATAGATGTTTTACATTGTGTTATGCTTTGTTTAATATTCTACATCTGCCCCTTATATTGGGATCTAATCTAATATAAATATATTAAGCTTGATATCAATCTAATTGGTTATAGTTTGATATATTTATCATTAGAGAATATCCTAGTATAAGGTTGTATTGGAGCTATAGCCGATGCATACTTAAACCTAGATATCGGCTATGACATCAGTATACTTAATCATTATTTCATGTTATCTTTAGACTTGGGCAATTTATACTGTCTCGGTTCAGTCCGATCTATCCCAATTGCTTATTTCTAAAGTAATATTGATTTAATGATTATGTAACGCTGATCTTTTCAGCCGATATACTAGCTTTAGGGTTATTTTTATCATTGATTATACCTTACAGCCGATTCATGCTTTATTGCATCGGCTAGGTCACACACGATATGAAATCGGCCCTATGGCCGATTGTCTATCGTTTACTGATATTCTTTGCATGTTTTTCTTGTTGATTGCAGGATCAAATCAACTGGCACGCCCTTGAATCTGAAACCCTAATTTTGGACCTGCACTAGAGTAAAGCAAATCTCTCAGGCCAGTGTGTGTTTTTTGCATCAACAGAAGCCAAATAGGTTGGCGCAAAGTTTCTTAGAGAGGTACATCACGTCGATTGCATGGCGGACCTCTAAGACTTGCCAATAGGGTAACTCCCAAAAAATAGACTTCTTCTTCCACATCGCCACGTGACCATCTTCACTTGCTATAAGTTGGCTGTCAGGTCCCTTTCCAAATACTACTTTTAGATCTCTAACCATAGCAAACACAGTTTTTCCGTTTCGATGTTTAGGTTTAGTACGATGGTCTGCCTTATCTTCAAAGTGTTTACCTTTCTTTCGTATAGGGTGGCTTGCAACAAGAATTCGACGATGACCCATGTACACAACCTTCCTACAATGTTTCAAATAGGTATTGTCGGTGTCTTCCATACAATGTGTGCAGGCCTTATACCCCTGTTTGATTGTCTGGATATGTTGCTAAGTGCAGGCTAATCGTTTATGGTTACCAACAACAAAACTCGTAGGTTAAATTGTTCGTGTTTGTCCTTACCCCACACGGGGGTACCTTCCTTCTTCCAAAATAGTTGCAGATCTTCAATCAATGGTCTTAATTACACATCAATGTTGTTACTAGGTTGTTTTGGGCCTTGAATAATAATCGCCATCATGATGTACTTTCACTTCATGCATAACTAAGGGAGAAGGTTGTAGATACACATGGTCACGGGCCAAAGTGCTATGACCACTGCTCATTTCTCCAAATGAATTGATGCCATCTATACTTAAACCAAATCTTATGTTCTGTGCATCATTTCCAAAATATTGAAATGTTATGTCGATGTTTCACCACTACGACCCATCGGTGATGTGTCTCAGCATTCCGTCTTGTTTACGTTCTTTTGCGTGTCAGTGCATCATTCTAGCATGTGCTTTGTTCCTAAACAAACGCCTCAGTCGTGGTATTATAGGGAAATATCACATCACCTTAGCAGGAACTCTCTTCTTGGAAGGCTATCCATCAATATCATTAGGGTCATCTCGTCTAATCTTGTATCGTAGTGCCTTACAAACCGAACATGTCTCTAGGTTCTCATACTCCTCATCGTGATAGAGGATGCAATCATTTGGACATGCGTGTATCTTCTGTACGTCCAGGCCTAGAGGGCAGACTAACTTCTTAGCTTCGTACGTTGTTTCGGGTAATTCATTTCCCGCCGGAAGAATATTCGTTACGAGTTTCAATAACTCGCCCAATGTCTTGTCAGTCACACCATTTTTGGCTTTCCATTGCATGAATTCTAGCGTGGTACCTGACTTTTTTACCCTTATTCGCAACTGGCTACATGGACCTTTTGTGGTCCGCTAACATACGCTCAAATTTCTGGACCTCCTTTTCACTTTCGTATTCTTTCTTTACGTTAGACAACATCTCACCAAGATCATCGGCAACATTGTTTTCATCAACACCTCCATCTGTCTCGTCTGTTGTATTTTCTGCAAATCCATCGTATTGAGCCCAGTCCGGAATGTTCTTCTCTTCTTCTTCATCTTCCTCCATTGTAACCCCTACTCTCCATGCAAGGTCCATGAATCCAGACTCAAACAAGTGGACATGAAGAGTTCTCGATGTAGAATACTCCTTCTGGTTTTGCACCTTTTGCATGGACAACATATAAAACCGTTATATCTATGAGACCTGGCCACACTCAAAAAATAATGCACGCCTACAATAAACTCCTTCGACCATCAGTCCATGGTGTACATCCATTACCGATTCATCTGCATCAAATAAAAAATGTAAAAGAAGTCCATGAAAGTGCAAATAATTGAATAATCATATACTAATTCAAAACATCATAATTATACTCAAAACTGACGTTACACATTTTTATGAATTCTTCTTATTTCTAATGATTTGAACAAGTTTTAAATGGGCTTAATCGGAGTCATGGTTAATTATATAAAAATTCTAAAGGTTTTGAAAAATTGTAAATATATTTTTTAATTTATTATCCTTATCTTAATTATTTTTAAAAATTTTCTTAAAGTTGTACACCTATTTTTATTGCATTCTACTTATTTTTAACTATTTTAAGGATTTCTAGATGAACTTAGTTTCCATTCATTTTCTATAATTTTCCTTTGTTCTATCTTTTCAACAGTTTTATCCAATGTTTCTTTTTGTACGAAGTACCCTAATTTTCCGTAAACAATTTTTCTCTCTCATCTGTTTCCATTTACTTTTTCAGAGAGAATAATATATAGAAATATAGCTATAAATGTAAAATGTTAACTAATAGATGAAGAAGTTGCTAACTTTTTAAATCAATTAATTGTGCCTTAATTCAAAATTAATTGTGCTAATTTACCTAATTTTTCTTCTTCAAACTTATAATTATTTGTTTTTTCTTTTGTCTTGGCCTGTCTCAGTTCAGCTTCGCTCGGCTCCTTGATTCAAATGAAAAAGTCTTTCATGATAGAGAGTGAACGGTAGTAAAGTCTAACAGATTGTCTAGATTTCATGTACTTGAAATGAAATTTTAAAAACTGTAGTCATTTTTCTTATCCATTAGCTAGATGACAATCCAATAGTTCTCAACACACCCCATATTATCTATTTAAACAGCCATTTTCTCCATCGGACATACTCCCAAACCGATAAAAACTAATGACTTTTAGTCAACACCATACATATACTAGCTAACATCGACCGGTTTATGACCTAGCGGTTTCAAAAAATCCAACCGATTTTGTGAGCCCTACGTACGTGGGACATGCAGAGGGAACTATATTCTTTATTTAAAAAATTAAAGGGTAAAAATGGATGGAGTAATAAATTTGTTGGTATCCGGGACAATCTCATGTCAATGATGAAATTTTCCTTGAAAAAAGGGTGCAAGTTGCACCACTACATGCTGTGACATATTTTCTTTACTCATTTGAAATAAGTTGATTTCTCTGATATGTGCCAAGTAGCGAGAGCGCCAAATAAAATAAAATTATTAGTGATTGCAACAGGTGGGCTGGTTTTGTGTCATTTGACCAGTACACAGCCACACATGACGCGAGGGAAAAAGCAAGCAAACAAACAAAATCGGGACTATCAACTTTGGTAGCTGTACGGCGGTAGGTACGAAGGGTAGTTTGTTAGCTGCACAGCACGCGGGGGTACCGTGTATATATCAACCACCAAGCCCGCGTTTTCCTCTCTAAACCCGCAATTCCCATCGTGCAACGAGCGAGCGGATCATATGGTCATGGACGTTGTGCCTCTCCCCCTGCTGCTCGGCTCCCTGGCCATGTCTGCCGCCGTCTGGTACCTTGTGTTCTTCCTCCGCGGCGGCGGCAGCACGGCGAGGAAACGACGGCCTTTGCCGCCCGGGCCGCGCGGGTGGCCCGTGCTGGGCAACCTGCCACAGCTCGGCGACAAGCCGCACCACACCATGTGCGCCTTGGCGCGGCAGTACGGTCCGCTGTTTCGGCTCCGGTTCGGCTGCGCCGAGGTGGTGGTGGCCGCGTCGGCGCCCGTGGCGGCGCAGTTCCTGCGCGGGCATGACGCCAACTTCAGCAACCGCCCGCCCAACTCGGGCGCCGAGCACGTCGCGTACAACTACCAGGACCTCGTCTTCGCGCCCTACGGTGCGCGCTGGCGCGCCTTGCGGAAGCTGTGCGCGCTCCACCTCTTCTCGGCCAAGGCGCTCGACGACCTCCGCGCTGTCCGGGAGGGCGAGGTCTCCCTCATGGTGAGGAACCTGGTTCGGCAGCAGGCGACGTCAGTGGCGCTGGGGCAGGAGGCGAACGTCTGCGCCACGAACACGCTGGCCCGCGCCACCATCGGTCACCGGGTGTTCGCCGTCGACGGCGGGGAAGGCGCAAGGGAGTTCAAGGAGATGGTGGTGGAGCTGATGCAGCTCGCCGGCGTTTTCAACGTCGGGGACTTCGTGCCGGCGCTCCGGTGGCTCGACCCGCAGGGCGTCGTGGCAAAGATGAAGAGGCTGCACCGTCGATACGACGACATGATGAACGGATTCATCAACGAAAGGAAGGCCGGGGCGCAGCCCGACGGGATCGCCGCCGGCGAGCACGGCAACGACCTTCTAAGCGTGCTGCTGGCGAGGATGCAGGAGGAGCAGAAGCTGGACGGCGACGGCGAAAAGATCACCGAGACTGACATCAAAGCTCTGCTCCTGGTAAGTTCCTGACCGTGCATTTTCAGATTCAGGGACTATCCGATCGGACACACTTCCATATCGACATGATCTTTCTTCTTTCATTTTGTGGATCGCGACAGAACCTATTCACTGCGGGGACGGATACGACGTCGAGCACGGTGGAGTGGGCACTGGCGGAGCTGATCCGGCACCCGGATGTCCTCAAGGAGGCCCAGAATGAGCTCGACGCCGTCGTCGGTAGGGGTCGTCTCGTGTCCGAGTCTGACCTTCCACGCCTCTCCTACCTCACCGCGGTGATCAAGGAGACGTTTCGGCTTCACCCATCAACACCGCTCTCACTGCCTCGGGAAGCTGCAGAGGAGTGTGAGGTGGACGGCTACCGTATCCCCAAAGGCGCAACCCTCCTAGTCAACGTGTGGGCTATAGCCCGCGACCCGACGCAATGGCCCGACCCGCTGCAGTACCAACCTTCCCGGTTTCTTCCCGGCGGTATGCATGCAGACGTGGATGTCAAGGGGGCTGATTTTGGCTTGATACCATTCGGAGCAGGACGGAGAATATGCGCCGGCCTTAGTTGGGGCCTGCGGATGGTCACACTAATGACTGCCACGCTAGTGCACGGGTTCGACTGGACCTTGGCCAACGGCGCGACGCCGGACAAGCTCAACATGGAGGAGGCCTATGGGCTCACCTTGCAGAGAGCCGTGCCGTTGATGGTCCATCCCGTGCCAAGGCTGCCTCCATCGGCTTATGGAGTATAGAACCGGTCTACTTAGTACCACTTTAAATTAAGCTCAGAAATCGGTGGAGACTACTTGCAGTGTTGGCCGCATTATGTGACGTATTATTTTGTTTTGTTTGTTGGTGCAAAAATAAAGTAGTCTAGCTCGGTGTTATTTGGCAGTAAAGGAACTCAAGAAATGGTGGAAAAATGAAGTAGTCTCGTGGATTCATAAAAAGGATTATTTGGTGTATAGTAGGGAAAATTTTATGAACATGCTGATATATAAGAATTATTTGGTACTATAAATATAGTGATTTATGATTGAACCATGTTGATGGGAGGAAATAATTCATATGCAGAGAAATTTATCCTAGAAACCACAACACTCTTTCAACTAGAACAGATTTGAATTTATGGGATTAATTCGTGATGCTGCTCTTGTCGGCAGTTTATTATTCTGAAGTTTGACAAGTGGACTACTGCATTGTTCAACTAGAAATTGCCAAAGAATTTCTTCCATCTCGATACATATAGAGACAGAGTTGACCTTTATAAAAAGACGGAAAAAAGGATCTCTACTTCCGAGAGATGGTGAGACAAAATTTAAGTAAAAAACAGCAAAAGGGATAAGCTTATATGCCGCTATCAAAATTTAAATTTTAAGACTTGATTTTAATGTTAATTTTGAATTTTTTTTATTGAAATCTACTTTTTCAGCATTGGCTTTAAATCGCTAAGGAGCATAAATAAAATTTGCCCATAATTTATTTCCTAATAAGCCGTATGGTTTATATTAGCATTAGAATAACCGGTGACTTATAATCCATCTTTATGTATCTACAGTTAACCTTATTGGAAAAAAAAATCCTTTCATTCTGGACATGATCGAGCATATGGGCGCTGGCAGTGAGAAGACACTGTTTGGAGGACCCGTTGATGGAGTTCGCCCGTTGCGCAGTGTCCGCTTGTACTGACGCTCATTTTCTCGTCGGCATGCCGTGCTCCACACCCATTGTTCTCGTTGTTCATCCCCTTCGCTATAGGATGCTCAAGGCTCCACGGCCATAATTAATGGATGTCGCTATTGGTAAACATCCCTCCGTTCCAACATAAGCGTACTTCTCTAATTCAGATATGAAAGCACTTAATTTGGAACGGGGGAGTATTCTACCATCGGTATTGTCACTGATTTTAACCGTTCACTTGTAAAGGTTGTTTTTCTAACTCACCCTCTTTCTTTTTCACACACACGTTTCCCAAACTACTAAATAGTATGTTTTTTAAATAAATTCTATATAAAAGTTACTTTAAAGAATCATATTAATATATTTTTCTTTTAAAAATAGCTAATATTTATTTAATTATATGCTAATGAGTTGCTCCGCTTTGCGTGTAGGAGGGATTAGTTCCCAACATCAATAACCGAACACAACCTAAATGTATACTATTCATTCATTATAAAAGATGAATTATTTAAATTAATTTATACTACCAAAAGTAGATATTGTAGGATCGAATCACAAGAAACAAGCCAACCAGATGCGGATGAATGGTTGTAATACCAAAAAATCAAAAAACTTTTAGCGGAAATAAAAGTTACCCTCAAATCAATAAACTCGACGTAACCAGTCTGACCGTCGTGTGCGCACTGGCCTCACCGCTTCTTTGCCACCGGTCTGACCGGTATTGTCCGGTCGGTCGGACCACTGCTCCCTGCCTACTGCCGCTTGCCACCGCCGGTCTGACCGACTTGACGCACGCCGGTTTGACCGCCACCTTACCACCGGTTAGACCGCTCCTGTGCCGCCGGTCAAACCGTCGGGATCCAAAAAAACACGTATCGACAAAATTCTTGAAAGTAGATCAACTTTATTACATCAATATGTATTTACAAAGTGCATCTAAAGTACTCCTCTCTCATCTCACGAACTAGGATTGAAATCTTGAAGCTAACCCTAACTTTTCTCTCCCAAAAAGTTGATATCTTCTAGCATCAACCCCTCATTAATTTATACCCATAACATGGCTGCCACCTAGCCACGACTTCATCTCATACAAGAAGTCTTAATCCCTTAGGAAACCTTCCCGTACAAGAAACAAACTTTACAAACTCCAATCTTCCCAAACTTGGACTCCAATCTAAATTTGACTCCGCTTTCCATACGCACACAACACCACGTGTATGTCATATGGAAACCTTCACCTCCACGTGCATTGTTCTCTAGCTTGAACATCCCGCGTGATATCATTGACCGTTTGGACCTCAACTTCTCCCAAGCCTAGTCCCGATCGATCACCGGCTACACTCCCATAGCCTCAAGCAACACTTGCACATGAACAATAAAGAAACTCCATATACGAGTACATGTTCACACTAACTTGACTTACATCAGCACACAATATACGAATAGAAACCATCTAGAAGTCATAAACATGAAGCAATCTAGAAATTCTATGAAAACAATCCGAAACCGACTCCTTCCCAGAGTCTGCCGGTCTGACCGTCGGGCTACCCGGTCAGACCGCCCAATCACCTCCTGTCTGACCAGCGCCCACTGCTCGATCTGATCGGCACCTAGTGCCGACCGCACTGTTCACCGTCAGAAAGCAAATCACATCGTATTTTTATAAACACTCACCTTTCACAATTGTTCATCACCAAGATTAATCATCACATGATTCTACAGATATCTCATGTGACATGTAGTTGAGCATGGATGGTAGATTGGTAGCAGGCTAGCAGCTGAAATGTGTCGACGATTAATACTATACGTTATGCGAATTCCATCATATTTTATTGAGAGCCTTGCCATTTCACCTTTTAGCGATAATCTGATCATATCACGACATTATAAATTCTCCTGTTTTAAAATTTCATTACAATTTTTGAACCAAATTGACCCCTTTGTCTTCCTTAGAATCCTCCCATTTCTCCTGTTCATCTAGCCGCCATGGGATCAACCAAATCAGAGCAAATATCAGAGAACACTATCTACATATGCTTGTTTTTCATAAACCCCCATGTGAAGCACCTGGTTTCAAAATACCCCATGTAAATGGATCAAGGTTCAAAAAAACCAACGTCTAAGCAGTTTTGTGATTTGGCTTATAGAATTGATATTATGATGTTGAAATCAGCAAACTGATTATAACTAATTTTCTGAGAAGGCAGTCAATTGGGGGGAGGTGGCAGTTCACTTGTTTTGTTTGGTCCTTCCCTAGGATCGTCATCGTTCTGTTGCTGACATCCGCTAGCTTCTTCTCGCTACATTATGCGTGTGTTGCTTCGTTTCATCTGTAGCAAATACTAACGATGAGGTTGAGATGAGGCACGACCGTCTAAAAGTGGGCCATGAGCTGAGCCCACGTGGCACCTGCAGGTGGGCCACGAGCCGAGTTGGCAAGACAAAGATGACCCTAAACTGCATAAACATGGTGTTTTTTGAACTTTAATCCATATTACATAGGGTATTCTGAAACAACGCGCTTAGACATAGGGTTTTTTGAAGCACAAGCACATGTGCTTGTGGTTCTTTGGTATTTACTCATCAAATCATGACGCGCAGGTAAGCAAGCAGCGGGCGCATCAGCATTCCTTGGCAACTACCTCGACCCCATCATCGAATCAGCAGTTGCCCGCGGTGTCCATGTCCTCCCGTAGTGCCATCACCTCATAGCAGACGGTATCAAAGAAGGGCCGCAGCACAGCGGTGGGGAGCACAGAGAGGCAACGACCAGGATGGCAGGGAGAAGACAAGGCGGCACATCGCTTGTGGGAGGATACGAGGGTGTGGTCCACCATGGCGTCGCCCGTCGCAGCATGATGATTGGTATCAACAATAATTTAATGGGGCTACGTACATACGATACCTAAAAGTGGATGGATGCGGAAGATAAGAATTTATACAGATTATGGTGGATTGTATTCCGCCGTGTGTATTGAGCTTCATGTTGATCTTGCGATCTGGTATTGCTATGCCCTTGAGGGGCTCCCTGCGCATCTTATATTGGTTGGGGATTCGGATTACAAAGGGAGAAACTTAGCCGAACACGATTTTGGTTTCCTAATCTACACAAAGTAGTATTCAACATAGCTCTATATGCTATCTTGGGTTACAAGGCAACATAACGGTCGAGTCCTACTCTATTTCATATTACAATAATCGGGCCCACCTCTTGGATAAGTAGACCGTGTGGGTATCAGGTACCCATATCCTCCGCATCTATAAAATTGAAAATAGCATCTTTCAAAACTAGATAATTTGTAATGGTATGAATCTAATTAACCTTAGCATATTTGTCTCAAAATTAAGCATGTGAGCTTTGTGCGTAGCTGGTGAGCTCGACGAGGGGTGCATAGATTGATCTTGGGGAGATGGCAGTAGGCCAAGCACTACAACGCTGCACATGAGCAAGATGAACAATGGTAGAGTTGTTGGTACTGTCGAGCCTGGACAACTAATAGCATTTTTGTGTGGTTGACAAGTTTTTACCATCTCAACAATAGTAAATAGTGGAGGTTGCCAATGGCGGAGTTCAAGTGGCTGTCCAACCTGGCCATAGGAAGAAGTATATTACATAGAGAGAGGAGGGTGGGTGGGTGATGAAGAGGAGAAATGAACAACAGATTGATAGGAGAGAGATTTTAGAGTTAGTTTTGTACTAACTAGAGCGAACAGTGTCTAGTATGAGTTGACATAGTATTTTTTTACAACACGATAATTTGGGAGGACAATACAAAATTTATTGCTTGTTAAAATATTATTTAATTAAATGCACAAAAAACTTCTGGTATTATTTTTCCAAACACATTTCTATATCGTACAACACTTAACAAAAAAATCCCTCGGCTATCCAACAAAAACAGAGAGAGAGAGTAGAAAACTAACTTCTCATAGTACTCCAGCCATCCGATCTATTCATCCGATAGCTCAAAACGGATGTAGGCTGTCTCTTGTGATGCTACGGTGAACTCACCGATTCCCCAAACCAATGAGTGACATGCTATTCCATCCCGCTCCCACTGACACCACCATGGCTACTCCATCGCGCTTTCCCACCGCCGCGACCTCCACCCCGCTATAACACCTCCGCCGCAACCTTCCTGGACAACGTCTCCACGCGAAGCAGCTCGCTTGTTTCATAACTCAAATTGATTGAATTCCAATTAAAACATATGTTTATATGTTTATTGGAAATTCTAAAATATTGCTTACTTCGTATAGAACTTAAATCCGAATGAATAATTTGCCTCCTACTGCTACTAACTCGTCACCTCCCCATGTTAAGCTGGTACTTCTTGTTGCACTAGGAGCTGTTACGCCAAGCGCTCTAGCATGGAGATTTTGTACCCATTAAACAAAGATCGGTTATAATTATATGGCGGTATCCCTCCCTAAACCAGCGCCTCCTCCTCCTTCCCCATTAGACATGGTGTCCCCTCCTCCATCAAACCCAAGCTCCAAGATGTCAAATCAGGTCACGTTGAGGACAGGTCAGATCAAGTCGCTCGGCACAGATGCAGTTTACTACTGTTACCACCTGCTCCTGTCTCCACCAACAAATTCCGCTCTCCTCTTCTTTCATTGATTGTTTTGGTTCGATCTCTTTTGTCTTCCGCTTTACTCTTTGGTTTTGACTTGAATGATTAGCAGCAAATTCTTATCTAATTGCAATTTTCTTGTTTTGCCAAGAGATGTTTATTGAATGCCCCTCAACCCATCTGATTCCCAAGTCAGTCAGTCATCACTCCAACTTCTATTTCGGATGGTTTACTCATGGATTTACTTTTTTTAGTTGTAGTGTGGTGTTATTAGAACATTTTTATAAAAAGGATGCTGTATATATAAATGTAAAATTTTGGCACCATTTTCATGATTAGTTGCAGTGCAGCCAACTAATTTCGATCTTTGCAGTTTCAAAATCATATGGTTCAGCTTGCAGGTTTTTTAATTCCTGAAATATTGTTCAATAGATAAATACATAACGTCTGAGTGCGAAAAAAATAAAAAACATAACAGCACCACATGTCCATCAACCCTTTCACTCTCTCTACCCTCTATATCTGTGGTTCTTGTCCTCGTCTTCATCCTCCGACGATTGAGAGCGGTATGACGTAATGGTGACAACAACCAGAACCGCACCAGCAGCCTGGTCACCGTGCTGGGACGCACCTTCAACACGTTCTTCCACCCGCGCTCCTGCTTCGGCACGACATGCCTCCAACCGCGGCGATATGTCGCTCCATCCTGCACGCATCCGTGCTGCCGTCACCACTGCCGCTACTCTAGCACCAGGTGGATGTGCAGCGGGTGGCTGTCATCGATGAGGTTGATCACATCCCACACAACCAACGTCTATGTCACGCTAAAAAATTCACAAGTAATTTCCGAACTAATTTGTGCATTAAATCTCATCTAGGAATCAGCCAAGACATAAATCGATAATTAAATATGCAGATTCATAATAACTAAAGTGATATATACTTACACAAGAGGCACTTAGTACTCACCACTCTAAAAAAACTGTAGCAGAAAAGAAAATCTAGCGAAGCCAAAGATCTAAAGTGATATATACTTACACAAGAGGCAGCTCAACTGAGATCTAAGCCAAAGATCTTCTCCTTCTGGATCCTTCTTCAATTGAGGTTGATAATTATTGTAAGGTGGGTATATGAAATACTCGGCAAGCCACACAATAAGTATGCAAGTGCACAAGGATGATATAATATAGGGCTCATTTGCAAAGGCAACAGTTAGCAAAAACATTTAAAAATTGTAAAATATTAGAGTAATTAATTAAACAATATTAATCAACACTGAATAACACCCCGTGTTGTACAGGCCCAAACCATCACTGATAACCATGCCTAGTTGTACAGATCCAATCTCCAAACCAGGAATTAGCCATTCCAACCAGCAGCTAAACCAATTATCACCATTTATCATATTATTAGCATTCGATGAGTAGTGTGGGACTAATCATGAAAAACATTGCTAGGATCACCCATAACCGCGGACACAGTTATTCGAATAGTTTTACTATGGCTAGAGGTGTACCATGTACCCACAAGACACAACCTCAACATCATGTCAACAATGCATCATGATACTGGGAAAATTCCCGAATAGAGATTGTGACAAGACACCATGCATAACACAATTCAATGCAGTGCACCGTTCTCGTTTCATAGTCACACCCTTTAAACCAAGGTATAGACTTTACAGTGACAACCGTGGGCTTATCTCCGTCACTCCTCAATCTGGCACTCCACAATGAACCATGCTATACAAAGAGTCTAGTCGTTACCCACGCTGGCTTGTGGTTAGTACGGTTAATGCTTCACAACAGTAACTCACGAACCGGTCCTTAATTATCACGAGCACGACTATCAAAACCATGTGCTCACAACCCACCATTAATCAAGTTTTTAGTTGGCAAGTTAATTAATTTACCAATCACGATTGACCATCGTGAGCTACCATTAAATATATATCCATCAATATGTGATAGTGAAGCATAAGTTATCCCATTAGTGTACTAATGTTTCTAAGCATGACTAAGCAATTATATCTAATATCTAGTTGAAACAATATGTAAGGCCCAAGCTAGTCCAATTATAACCCATAGGATAATCAAGTCATTTTGGTCATAATATAGGGTAAAGGCTCATACCACCCAATGATATTCGAAAATAAATGCACATTTGAAATAAATAAAGAATTTAAATATAGGTCCAACATGCTGAAAAGAATTATGTTTGGGATCTGTGTGACTTGTCTTGCAATCAAACGTCTTCAATTCATCTTCTGGAACTTCTCCAACGAACGAACAAACCTCCAAAACGATTGAAAACTAAACCTAGAACGCAAAAGAGGAAAAACACTAATAAAAACCAAATAAGCAGTAAAAATAAACTTCATAAATGTGTATAGTTTGAATATAGATGAAATTTGAGACTTGAACGACCTCATTCTGAATTCGTATGAATTAGTTATGAATTAATGAAGTTTTAATCAATTAAAACCTATAAAGAAAACAACTAAATGGTTTATGACATCATATTTAATTGTTTTAGAACTGAAAAAAAGAGTAATATGACATCAGCCCTAGATAGGAGAGAGAAAGGGCTGGTGATAGGTGGGACCCACTTGTCATAGGGACAAATGGTGGAACGGGTCTACCATGAACTCTGTGCACCGAAGGAGTCCACGGGTCCACAATAATCAAAAGTTCAGATTAAGTTGACCCGGGTTGACCAAGATCCAACGGATGAGATTAGATCTGGCCTAGGGTTTTGGGTGGACACCACGTGGACAGAGGGGGTGACGTTGTGCTTTGGTGGTGGCTGACTGGGCGACGGTGAACGGCGGCGCGGCGACAAACACAGAGGGTAAGAGGAAGTAGAGGAGATCGAGGCGACCCTTACCAACACTTACACGATGACGAACAACATTAGGACATGGATGGCGGCGAGCTTGAAAGGCGACGAAAGGTTCAACACGTTCTTCCACCCGTGCTCCAGCGACTATGGGCGGAAGAGGAGGGGCTGACGGGGTGCTCCTCGGCACTGCAATGCCAACTATGGCTGCAATGGGGTCTGGCGATGACATGAGAAGCGACAGGACTCCACCAGAGATCAAAACTCGGTGGCAGGCTCGGCTTTCACTGTAATGGCAACCTTCCGATGGGTTTTGGCTTCGGGGAAGTGGCTACCAGGATCGCTATCGCCCTTGTGGTGCCGAAGGAGGTGGTAGCGCAGAGAGGCGGCTACCGAGGTGATAACGCGGGGCGGCTAGAGCGGCAGCCGGCGGCGGAGCGAGAAGGCGAGCGCGGGTAGGTAGCTAGGGTTAGGGGAAAATTCGGGAAAAAGAGGGAAACAAAAGGGCAGGCCGAGGGGACTCTATTTATAGGCTTGAGAGGAAGAGATCAGATCGGACTTGAGGGGATTTAGTGAAGGAAAAACTAGGGTTTATATCGAGTCCACCGTGGTGGAAATAGCTTCAATTCGCTAAGATTTCCTTCGGGGTTTTTGGGATTTCTTGCGGGAAAGTTTTGACGGCTGTTAAATACCACATTTACACTGTCAATACCTACATAAACCTAAAAATATAAAACATCCAACATAGTGGTAGGGTTTATTTCTAACAAATTCCACGAGTGTTGGTGTATATTTGGATGCAGGTGAAAAACTACTAAAGTTGAGATGAAATATACATAAAGTAGGGGAAGAATTACATTCATATCCAAGCCCATGGAGTCTCGGGCCCATAAACCCAACGAAATACCTACTATTGGGCCCAACCACCATGCCAATGAAATAAGGACCAACATGCCAGGGCCCAGGAGGATGGAGTGCACCAGGGGGGCCAGCCAGGGTCGGCCGACCCAGGCTCAGCCCAGTCCAGCCACAGCCGCCTTTAACAGTTACTACCAACCTTCCTATGGCGGTTGTGGTCAGTTCCCATGCTCCAACCGCCTTCATGAAGCTATAAAAGGCCTCCTCCTCCTTCATTTCAACATACACCAAGATGTGAACTGAATTATAAGAGGCTCTTTTTATTCTTTTATGTATACTAGAATAAGGGAGAGAGTAAGAAAGTGTTGGAGGAATTTTGAAATTGTTGGTATCTCTCTCTATTTCTTTTGTACCATAGCAAGTACTTCACTCTAGCTAAGAATATTTTAATTAAGTAATTGAGATTTATTTTGTGTGGTATACTTCTTAGTTAGTTCCTATTTAGCTTGTTGGATCATTATTCAGTATTGTTCATTAAGAAATAGTGATTACTTTAGTGTTTAGCTAACGCTAGAGTAGTAATTAATTGTAGACATGGTGTCTAGGTAGTTAAATACCAGTGTTTGCTGCGTATCCCCTATTACGTTTGTCGGTGTCCTGGGCCCAGGGGTATGTCGACTATGGGCTTGAGGCGGCCCCGTCTGCCCACGTGGCCATCCCCCAAGGGGGAGAGGACTCGAGGGCAACGTGGCAGCCGCCCTCCCGTAACACGCTACCCCCTCGGGGGGCGACTCAGCAGGAGTCGGGCTCTCCCGACCCCCTCGAGCCGTCGCCACGTGGGATGAAGTGGGTGAGCGCTCCCAGCGCTCACCTACCCGCATTAATGATGGTGCAGGCGTGGTGCGCCTACGCTGTCCGCGCATGTGCCGCATCTGTTGTGAAGCGACGCGCACGTATCTAACACCGGTCACAGTTACCTGACCGGTGTGAGACTGGTGCGAATGAACGATGGGATGGCGTACAACACCACGTGTGCCGGTGCACGCCCGGTAGGTACGTTACGCCTCCCGATGGCTTGCACCAAGATTGCGAGAACCGATCCAGCTCTCGCGTCATGTCAGAGTTGGTGCGTCAAGTCTAATCACCTGGCGCATTGCACAGCTTACGGCGGACTGCCAGATTCCAGCCATTTAATGGAAGATGGTGCACTGGGCCAACCGTGATGATCGGCGGCTTGACCGACGCCATACTGGCACTACAGGAGCGGAAGGCTTCCGCTCCAAGCCACGACATGGACTTCATCTGTAAAATAGTTTTCTCCTTTCTCTCTAGAAAACAACCTGTCTGGCCCCTGTGGTGTCCCCTTGAGATATAAAAGGAGGCCCAGGCATAGAGGAAGGGGGTTCGGCTTTTGACCTCTGCTCCTTGAGTTGTTACTAGCTGAAACCCAACTTGGAGAACTAGAATCCACGCAGATAATCCACCAAACAGGAGTAGGGTGTTACGCCTCATCGGCGGCCCGAACCTGTATACTTGCTCATGTGTCACCGCTCTTTATCTGGTGATCTTCGATTCCCGCCGGCCTCACCGAAGCCGGGTCTAAGGAAGTCCCTCTCGCACCCCTAGGCCGAACTCAAAAAGGGGGGCTGCACAGTCTCTCGCTGTAGAGTTTTCCATCCGGCAGCTGGCGCGCCAGGTAGGGGGCGCGTGATCACTTCCTCACGTCTCCGCTCCTTGCGTGAGCGCCAAGTTTCACCGAGTCAGCCCTATGGCTGAAGAGGCGGTGCTGCACACCCCACACCGAGCATCAGCGACGATGGCGGAGAGCTGCATCCCTGTCGCCGGACGCACACTCCTTCACCGCCTCCTCGCCGGAGCACCGGGCGGGAGAAGGCGCCGAAGGAGCCGGAGGGCTCCACCACCTCCCAGCGGCCCAGCGACGAGCGGCAGCGCCGCCCTAAGGCGCGCGTCGTCTGGCCTACGGTGACGGCAACACTCCTCAAGGTGCCCTCCAGCCGGCAGGGGCGCTCCTGCGCCACCCGCCTATTGCCGCGGACCCAGAGGCCCCCATCCAGCGTTGGCTGGACGACGTGGCCAACCTGGTCAAGGCGGTGCACCAGCAGCTGGACACTGGCGGCCTTTCATCCGCAGCCGGATCGTCCGGCACCGCAACTGCGACCTCTTCGTCTGCAAGACGAAGAGCACGACGAACGACGGCTCATGCCCGCCGCGCGTCCTCGCTGCCCTAGTCGACGCCCACGGCTGCTCGCGGGCGTCACGAGGGCCTATATGACGAGTCGGATGCCCGGCTCAGCATCGAGCACCGGCGCGATGAGCGCCGCGCCTCCCAAACGGGAGAGGGCGCCGCATCCACGGCCACCGTGCGCCCTAGTGGCCCTAGAGGCAGGCCCCCCGTTTCCCCCGTCGTTGGGGCTGGATGTTGCGCCTTTCTGGCGAGTCTTCGGAGTGTCTGATCGCCCCCAAAGTTCCGGCCCAGCATCCCGAAAAAATACGACGGTAGCGTCAACCCCACCGAGTTCCTCCGGATCTACACGACTGGAATCGAGGCGGCGGGGGGTGACGACAGGGTCATGGTGAACCATTTTCCCATGGCCCTAAAAGGCCAGGCGCGGGGTTGGCTCATGAACTTGCCACCCGCCTCGATCCACTCCTGGGAGGATCTGTGCCAATAGTTCACTACGAACTTTCAGGGCACATATCCACGCCCAGGAGAGGAAGCCGATCTGCACGCAGTGCAGAGGAGGGACGGTGAGTCCCTCCGATCATATATACAACGGTTCTGCCAGATCCGCAACACCATCCCGTGTATCCCCGCTCATGCAGTGATATACGCGTTTAGGGGAGGCGTGCGACACAACCGCATGCTGGAAAAAGATTGCCTCCAAGGAGCCCCAGACTATCGCGCAACTCTTTGAGCTCGCGGACCGTGTGGCCCGTAAGGAGGAGGCATGGACCTGGAACTCCTCCGGCTCTGGCGCGGCGGCCGTGGTTGCCCCCGGGTCTGCCGCCCATTCTGGGCAGCAAGAAAGGAGGAAGAAGAGGACGACTGCCCGCTCCGGTGACGAGGGGCACGTCCTCGCTGCTGAAGATGCCCCGCGGCCCCCGCGTAAGGGGAAGGTTGCGGAGGGCAATAAGAGGAGCACTGCCGCCCCTGGCCGAGAACGCCAGGCCGGCAAGTGGTGCTCCGTGCATAATACCTCCCTCCACGACCTCACCGAGTACCGCGCGGTCAAGGGATTGGCTGAGCGAGTCAAGAAGTGGGGGGAGGAGCGGGGTCAGGAGCGCCGTGAGGGCCAGAACCTCACGGTCCCTACCCGCGACCGGCGAAGTGAGGCCAAGAAAAAGGCCCCCGTCGATGATGATGGCGACGACGACCTAGGCTTCCAGGAGCCTGAGGCCACCGTCGCCACCATGGATGGGGGAGCATGTGCTCATGCTACCCGCCGCAGCTTCAAGACCATGAAGCGCGAGCTTCTAGCTGCGGTCCCCACCCACGAAGCCTCATGGTGGGCTCGATGGTCGGAAGTCCTGCTCAACTTCGACAAAACCGACCACCCCCCGTGTGTGGCCAGGGGTGGACAAATTGCGATGGTGGTCTCCCCCACCATTTGCAATGTTAAGTTGAGGCGCGTCCTGATAGACGGTGGCGCCGCCCTCAACATCCTGTCCCCCACGGCCTATGACCTCATCAAGGTCCCGGGGATGAAGCTCCTACCGTCCCTGCTGATCATCGGCGTGCCACCGGGACACACATGGCCTCGAGGTCACATTGACCTCCCGGTCACATTCAGTGGCCCCAACAACTTCCGCACCGAGCGGATAGACTTCAATGTGGTGGATCTCAATCTGCCCTACAACGCGGTCCTTGGGAGGCCCGCGTTGGTGAAGTTCATGGCGGCCACCCACTACGCCTACCTCCAGAAGAAGATGCCGGGTCCCCGTGGCCCCATCACCTTCAACGGTGATCTGAAGATCGCGCTGGCTTGGGCGGAACAGCGCGCAAGCGGCCTCGCCACGGTCCCAAAGCCCGCGGGCGGTGACGAGGAGCATGACGCCTCCTCGTCTCATGCCCTGAGGAAGCGGATGACCGCGCGTGACGAGGTCCCCATCAAGGAGGTGGCGCTGGCCGACGACTCGTCCAAGACCGTCAAGATTGGCGGTCAGCTGGACGACAAATAGGGAGACGCGCTCGTCTCCTTCCTGCGGGCAAACGCTGACGTCTTCTCTTGGAAGCCGTCAGACATGCCCGGGGTCCCCAGGGAGGTGATCGAGCACCGTCTAGCCGTACGACCGGGCGCGAGGCCCGTCCGGCAGAAAGTGCGGTGGCATGCCCCTGAGTGCCAAGCCTTCATCCGAGAGGAGGTGGCGCGCTTGCTGGAGGCCGTATTCATCCGGGAAGTCATCCATCCGGAGTGGCTAGCGAACCCGGTCGTCATCCCCAAGGCGAACGGCAAGCTCCGGATGTGCATCGACTACACCGACCTCAACAAGGCATGTCCTATGGACCCTTATCCCCTGCCACTCATAGATCAAATTGTCGACTCCACCGCGGGGTGCGACCTTTTGTGCTTTTTAGATGCATACTCAGGGTATCATCAGATTCGCATGGCTAGGGATGATGAGGAAAAAACTGCATTCATTACTCCTCTAGGCACACATTGCTATACAACTATGCCTTTCGGTTTAAAGAATGCAGGCCCTACTTTCCAGCGCACTACTCGCATTACTTTGGGTAGTCAAGTAGGGCGTAACGTTGAGGCATATGTTGATGAGCTGGTTGTGAAAACGCGCAACCAGGGGACGCTCCTCTCGGATCTAGCGGAGACTTTCGAGAGCCTCCGCTCCACCCGCATGAAGCTGAACCCTGAAAAGTGCGTGTTCGGCGTGCCTGCGGACAAACTTCTCGGGTTCTTGGTCTCAGACCGAGGCATAGAGGCCAACCCCGAAAAAATTAGCGCAATAAATAGGATGTGCCCCACAGCAAGCTTAGGGATGTCCAGCGCGTCACTGGATGCATGGCCGCCCTTAGCCGGTTCATATCGAGGTTGGGAGAGAAGGCGCTGCCCCTATTTAAACTTTTCAAGCGCTCTGGGCAGTTTAGGTGGACGGAGGAAGCTGAGCAAGCCCTTGATCAGTTGAAGGCGTACCTCAGCTCCCCTCCGGTCCTAGTTGCCCCTGAGCCAGAGGAGCCGCTGCTGCTCTACTTGGCTGCGACCCCACAAGTTGTTAGCGCAGCGCTGGTGGTGGAGCGCGCCGAGGAATGCCCTTGGCCCGCACCCCACCGACCCACGATGGCACAACCCGGGACAGAGGATGATGAAGGAGCCCGTCAGTCAGGCGAGGGCCCTCGGGCCCCAGACTGACGATGGCTCTACGGCCCCTCGCCTGGCGTTGTTAGAGGCCCCTGGTCCCCAGGAGGGCCCCGAGGCCACTGGGGGAGGAGCGGCCCGACGCCGTCTGACCCCGAGGCTGCCAGCGTGGACGCGGAGAGGGCCCAGAATGGCCCCTCCCAACATTCTTGTGCGGGACCCGATGCCCGCGATGATGAAACTGGGCCCCGCCGAAAGGTGCAGCGGCCGGTTTCTTTCGTTAGCGAGGCATTACGGGATGCAAAGACTCGGTATCCTCAGGCCCATAAATTGCTCTACACAGTCCTGGTGGCCTCGAGGAAATTGTGCCATTATTTCCAAGCGCACCGAGTCATGGTGGTAACGTCCTACCCCCTCATGCAGATTCTTCGGAATCGAGAGGGGACAGGACGAGTGGTCAAGTGGGCCATCGAACTCTCTGAGTTCAATCTCCACTTTGAACCACGCCACACAATTAAGAGTCAGGCCCTCGCCGATTTCGTGGCGGAGTGGAGCCCGACCCCCGAACCCGATCTCGGGTTCCCCGACCCCGAGATCGGAGCGGATCCCGCACAACAGGCTGCCAGCCCGCATTGGGTAATGCAGTCTGATGGCTCGCTCGCCCTCCAAGGAGCTGGCACCGGGGTCACTTTGACCTCACCAAACGGGGACACCCTCAAATACTTGGTTCGCCTAGATTTTCGGGCAACCAACAATATGGTAGAGTATGAGGGACTCCTTGCGGGACTCAGAGCGACGACAGCAATGGGGATCCACCGCCTCCTGGTTCTAGGTGACTCTCAGTTGGTCGTGAACCAAGTCTCCAAGGAGTACCGCAGCTCCGACCCACAAATGGAAGCCTACGTCCGCGAGGTGCGGCGTATAGAGCACCATTTTGACAGGTTAGAACTACGGCGTGTGCCCAGGCAAGACAACACGCTCGCCGACGAGCTGTCGCGCCTCGCCTTATCACGTGCCCCAACCCCACCGAGTGCCTTTGAAGAAAGGCTTACCCAGCCATTGGCGCGTCATGATCCCCCGGGGCACTCAGACGCTGCCACGCCTTCCCCCGAGGCCCGAAGGGGTCGAACCCAAACCCCCAAGACAAATTGCCTGGATGACTGAGATCCAAGCATTCCTCAAAGATGAGACTCTCCCCGAGGATCGCGAAGGGAGCGAACGCGTCATTCACATCTCCAAGAAATATGTGCTGGTAGAGGGGGGCCCTCTACCGGCGCGGTGCCAACGGAGTCCTCCTCTAATGCATCCCTCGGGACCTGAGTGCGGCGCTCATTCCGCCTGGCGCACCTTGGTCGACAAGGCCTTCCGACAGGGTTTCTACTGGCCAACAGCTCTCCAGGACGCGGCCGATCTGGTCAGGCGATGCCGAGCGTGCCAATTCCACGCCAAACAAACGCATATGCCGGCCCAGGCCCACCAGACCATCCCGCTCTCATGGCCCTTTGTGGTCTGGGGGCTGGATATATTGGGTCCATTCAAAAAGGCATTGGGAGGATATGAGTACCTCTACGTCGCCATCGACAAGTTCACCAAATGGCCCGAGGCTTACCCGGTCATCAAGATCAACAAGCACTCGGCGCTCAAATTTATCAAGGGCATCATTGCCCCGTTCGGGGTGCCCAACCGTATCATTACGGACAACGGCACCCTTTTCACTAGTGAACTATTCGGCGACTACTGCGAGGACATGGGCATCAAGCTCTGCTTCGCCTCCCCCGCCCACCCCAAGAGCAATGGTCAAGTGGAGCGCGCCAATGCGGAAATCCTCAAGGGCCTCAAGATCAAGACATACAACGTCCTCAAGAAACATGGCGACTCGTGGATCGACGAACTACCAGGGGTGCTATGGGCCAACCAGACGACCCCGAGCCGCGCCACAAGAGAAACACCTTTCTTCCTGGTAGCGAAGTTGGCAAAGATGGAGAGGCTCACCGAAGATCATTGAAAGCTGGGTTCCGGTGGCGAAGATCGATGAACGACTGGCGGACCAGGTTCCCCGTGTCCTTGCGAACCCGGCGGCGGTGGCAGTGTGGCTCGGCGCGACTGCTAGCGGCGGCTAACGGTGGCCGGAGCGGCGGCAGTGGCTACGGTGCTAGGGCATTGTAGAGCACGTGAGAAGGCGGTGAATGTGGGAAAAGATAGAGGGAGGTGCGGGGATCGTTTATATAGTGGCGGGGAGCTCGGAGGCGGCCGGTAGTGGCGGGATTTGCACCGGACGTGGGAGGAAGAGAGAGAGGGGCGGCCGGCCCTCTTGCGGGCGCGGGGTGCGGGATGGAGTGGGGCGTGGGCGGAGCGGGCGGTGGCAGTTGCGGGCAGAGTGGGGAGTGAGGTGGGGAACGCGCGAGGCACGGGGTGTGGGTCCGTGGATAGGGGACGGGCCCGATAGGTGGGCCTCACCTGTCAGCGACTATTGATGAAAAAATCATATATTGGGCTGAGATATTTCCTTTACTGTGGTGCAGGTCCAAAAGCTTTGCCTTTGTGTTCTAGGGTGTGCCAGTTGATTTGATCCTACAATTAACAAGAATAAATAGGCAAATGTTGTTAGTAAACGATAGCCGATCGGTTAGAAAGCCGATGTTGTATCGTATTGTAACCTAGCTGATGCAAGACAGGTGAATCGGCTATGAAATAACCTTGTAAGCGTAAATAAACCCTAAGCTTGATCCATCGACTGTAAAGATCAATATTATATAATCTATGTATCAATATCACTTTAGAAATCAGCAATTTGGATACAACAGACTTAATCGAGATAATATAAATTGCCTAGATCCAAAATAACATGAAATAAAGATTATATATGTTCTTGTCATAGCCAATGTCCAAATTTAAGCATGTATCGGCTATAGTTCCGATACTACCTTATACTAGGATATCACCCTGTAATAAATATATTAAACTAATATCAACTAGATTGATAATAAACTTAATATATTTAAATAGTTGAGATCCTAATATAAGAGGCAGATACAATATGTTAGGCAAGATGTAAACCACAGTAAAGCAACTGTATCAGATAAGATCGGCTGAAACCCTGATATTATCCTTATTATCAACCATGAGGCAGGCTAGATATCATGGTTCTAAGCACAATTTAGTAGATCAAACTTAATTGATACAACACTAAGTATGAGAAGAAACATGGTATCTAGACAATTAAGTTAATGATTATCTTTTTAGGATGGTAGATATATTAAATAATCTAGGTCAACAAGATAATCTAGTCGTTATCAACGAAACCCTAAAAAGAGATGAGCCGATGCAAGTAGAAAACATTGTCAATCTAGATTATAAAACATATATGATAACTCAGTGATTCACGAAAACAAGATTAGGGTGTCATAAAGATGTAAGCACTGATCCCGATAACACAAACCGCTATAACAAGCTTTACCTCTTGTCAAGATCGAAACCGATGCAGCTTAACTCGAAAGGAAGAACTTGTCGAAAAGTAAAAGTAACAAAAGGTGGCGATGCAGTGAGAGTATATTGAACTGGTGTTAATTATTTACAAGACCTCGGGCTCATATTTATACCTGAAAATACAACCTTGTCCATAATGGACACGACTCATAGTTTCCTAACTTATCTCTATCCGTCAAACAAGTCCCTTAAGCGAACTCTTACCAAAATATCTCTAAGGAAATTACATAATATCCTATTTAATAGATATAATTGTCCAATCTCGGACTCTATCTTTGCTTGGCAACATCATTGAAGGCTTCATACGAATCCGGCATTGATCACGAAACCAAACTTGCCACATCGGTTGTATCGACCAGTTGTATTGAACTCGGTATCGGCTGATACAGATTTCTAGCCGATGTACACTTTATTTTCGATATTTCCGTACATCTTCAAATCCATTTCGGATTGGATCTTGACTCCGATTCATATACTTGCCAAATTTCATCGTCAACAGCGACCCAAGAGGGGAGAGGAGGGCGCGGCGATCTGCTAGGCCACGGCCTCGGGCCGGCCCAGCAAGGGGGACGTGCGGCAGGCAGGTGGACTGGGCTGATGGCCCAAGAAAGGAAGGGAGGGAAAAGAAAAGAAAAAGGAAAATGAAAAAGGATTTCCAGGGTTTCTTAACACTGTAAATGATTTTAATTGATTTAATATTATTTCCAAGGCTCTGAGAATTCCACTAAAAATCCTGTTAATGTATTTTGACATGAAGAACTCAAGAAAAATTCCACCAAGCCATTTCCTCTTCTTAATTGCATTTGTTAATTAGGGTTTTGATTGAGGTTAAATTAAACAATTTCTTCAAGCGATTTATTAAATAGATTTAAAGCTGGAAAGGGAGGAAACCTTCAGGGTGTAACATGCATCCATGTGTTGTCGTTGGCCACCACTACCGCCTCGTTCCTGTTTTATCTTAGTCGCATCAGCACTAGTAGTCGTCCCTATCGTCATTGATCATGAACTTCATTATAGTCACGGTCTCAGCCTTGTCACCTAGGTTGTCGGGCTACAGTGCCAGGGCATCGGACCACAGGACGATCACCCTAGTGTTACCCGACTTAGCAAAGTCGATGACCACGTCTGCGATCTTGGACGGTGCGAGGAGGAATGCTGGGGTGGGCACTGGTTTGGTGAGGTACATGGATTCGGACACGAAATGCACGAGGCGAAGGCCGCTCGAGAGGGTGAGGTGGAAGAAGCGCGTGTTGTTGGTATTGAGGACACTAAACCGGTAGCAGCGGCGGCGGGCGCAGAGGTACAACCATGCCTTGCCATTGGCAACAGCGATGGTGCCGATGTACTCCAGCTACCACTATGGGTGCACCGCCGGGTACGGTTATTCCCCATATAGTTCAGGAAGAGCGAACTGTAGGCGTGGAAGTTGTGGTCGAACGTCTCGCCAGAGGGATGGTTGAGCGCCGCCTTCTCCACTAGGAAGGCCACACGGTACCGTTGGGAGGCCAGCAAGGATGTTGACGCGGGTGAGCCCCATGACATGGTCGTGGTACTAGAGGTTGCTGGTTGGAGTACTCTATGCCAAAGATATAGATAAAGGGATAGAGAGAGAGAAAGGGTGAAAGGAAGAAAGGGATGACTGACACGTGGGACTGTTATTTGTTTTTATGTTTTCACTTACATGTGGGTCTCAGGAGTATCACGTAGGATGAAACCACTATGCAAACAATCGAGGAACTTGATTTGCTCTGATTTTCTAAGATTGGAGAGGTCTTATACCCGATATTGTGGTTGAGAGGCGATTTAATCAGGAACAAGAGTTGAGGGAGCCAAAATAAACTTATTCCAAACTAAAATGTTGGGTCCACTAGTACCCCTGCAATGGATTCGGAATGTAGTCCTTGACAAATTGATCAAAGTGCTACACTGGATGGTGTAAACTTTCAAAAGTTCTCATATTTTACTTCTTTCAAATGCTCCAAAAATTAAACCGTTTCTACGTCTGGCATCTTGCTTTAGTACGTTGTCATGTTTACAAACTTCGGTCACCATATTTCCAATTACAGTCCAAGATTCGCTATTGTGCCAACTAGAGTGGTCTTAAACACCTTTTATTTCTAATTGTTGATTGAACTGTCATTTTTTGTGAACTTTGTTTTCCTTGGGGTAGCAGGTAGATTTTCTAAGCTAGATGCGAACTTTATTGATTAATTCCTTCTATCGGATTTTACGAGTTCTTCAACTCAAGAGTGTAACTATAGTGTTACCCACTTTGTGCATGACAAAATGCATGTTCTGCATCTTTGTAATATATTGCACATGCACGATGTAATTTCTTTTAAAATTGAGAAAGTAGCAAAATAATAAAGCATGATACAAAAGGTGGTAATCAGGGAAATAAACTAGTAAGACATTGATAAGTGTGGAAAAAAATAATACATAAGTTGATATGAAGAATAAACTAGTAGTACATAAGGTGTAGTTGGGAAATAAATTAATGTGTCAAAATCACAAAATTTATATATTGTGATAAATTTGAAAGATAAAATCATCTATCCTGTAAGACAGACTGACGGATGGAGTACCAAGTAACAAACAAAAAGAAAATAATAATAATAATAATAATAATAATAATAATAATAATAATAATAATAATAAAAGCCAATTTCACCTCATTGAGGCCCATTAGCAACAAGCAGCCCATTCCCAAGTTGGCATCTTAGGGCTTGTGCCCTCACCTGCTGCCCTCCCACCACACTCCCCCCCCCCCCCCCCCCCCCCCTCTCTCTCTCTCTCTCGCTTTCCTCCCAACCTCTTGCGGCGACGCGAACCCCAGGAAGGAAAGCAGCGAGACCCCCGGATCGACACTCACACCGGCGGCGATGGCGATGGCGGCGCTGCGACGGGAGGGGAGGCGCGTCCTCCTCTCCTCCACCCCATCCCCGGCGGCCGCCATGGCCGCGCGCTCCCCCGCCGCCGCCCACCAGTAAGATCCCCTTTCCCTTTTCCCGCTCTGCCTCCCCCTCTCTCTCCGACAGATCCGCCTCCGGTTCGATTCGCCCGTCTCCGCTGGATCTGGCTGCGGATCTGGTGTTCCCGTGGGCGAGTTTATTGGGCGACCAGTGAATTCATTGCCCTCGGATGTGAGGCGCATCTAGGGCGAGTTGGAGTGGGTGCGTGCGGCTGCGAAATGTATGTTTGGGTGTGTTATTGATTGTGGTGGTGATTGTGTGGACGAAGGGTTTGTAGTCTCCTTTTTCTTTTCCCACCTTTGGTGGACGGGTCGATTGGAATCCGTATGAACTTTGGCTGCATCCCCTTACGGATTATGAAATGGATGTGAATGCTGGAAAAGGGTTCTGATGCACTGCTACAAGGGAGAAAAAAATCCATATGTAGTTGTAACCTTAATCTCACATGATGTTTACTGGTTCGGCATGTTGTTTGGTTTGTGATTGTTCACACGAATTGCAACCGCTCATAAAGTAATAGTAAGAAATGTATATAAATCACTCATGTTTCTGGTTGTTTTTGCTCTCATTGTCTTGCATTGAATGATTACTACTAAATGTGCAGTGTCATAGATGTCATTTCTTGGTTGTTAAAATTGTAGCCTCGTATAGCTGGTTACTTTTATTGCAAACAATATGAAATTGTATTGTTAATTGCAGATTTTTAACATGCATGTAAGAATTTACACCAAATTCCTTGGAATTATCTCTCTGTATGATCCATGCTTTTGTTATACATGACCGCTCTATTTCTCTTTAAATTATTCGCTTCTTGCTTCCACTATGTATTACTTTCTAACTGAATATACTGCATATTTAAAAACCAGGGAGATTGCCCCACTAGGCGCACGTTCTGTTTCAACACAAGTTGGTTAGGATCTTCTTTCACTATTCTTTTTCTTTCAGAGCATATTTATGGGCCCTGGCAATTGAAGCAAATTATTGGCACCTCAACTAATAATACTTTTTTACAGTGAGAACCCGCATGAAGAGTGTTAGGAACATCCAGAAGATTACAAAAGCAATGAAGATGGTTGCAGCATCAAAGCTTCGAGCTGTTCAAATAAGAACAGAAAATTCACGTGGTCTATGGCAGCCATTCACCGCTCTTCTTGGGGATGTTCCTAGTATGTTATGTTTCCTTGTAGTACATATTTACAGTACCTTTCTACCGTAGTTATTATAGGTAAAGTTAATGCCTATCTTATTGAATGTCATGATATGCTAGAAGCATATGACTACATTAGCATGCCTGGTTGCCACAAATCAAATGTACAAACTTTGTCATGATCTAGAAAGTTCATTTGATGTTGGTTCTTAAAAGTCAATGGTATTCAAGGTAAGAGATTTGATGGTGGCTAACTATCCCTGGTAATAAAGAAATAAGTAGATATACTATGGGTGAATCTTTTGAGCTATTGGTTAAGTGGTGTAAGCATGGACTCAACATCTACTTACTAGACACGCTTCTCACTTATTTATAAATGCACCGCAGGTATCATGCATTACACTTCTAATGTTGAGTGTACTCCATGCTTGGATCTGTCTTAATCATTTAATTCTCATGGAACAACCACTTTAACTTAACTGAATTAGATGGATATCATATGTTTTTGGCAATAAGATTCTGAGTTTCTGGTTTAGTTGTTAATGTCTTTGATGCAACCACCAGGTGTCGATGTCAAGAAGAATGTTATTGTAGCCATTACCTCTGACAAGGGTCTTTGTGGTGGTATCAACTCAACGTCAGTTAAAGTCAGCAAAGCACTTCACAAGTTGACTTCTGGTAATACTTGGCATGGTTATTTTTTATCTTTTAAACATTAGAAGGTACTAAAACAAAGTTTTTGTACCTCAAATCAGGACCAGAGAAAGAAAGCAAGTATGTCATATTAGGAGAAAAGGGTAAAGTTCAACTCATTCGTGACTCCAAGGATAACATTGAGATGACAGTATCTGAGTTGCAGAAGAACCCTATCAACTACACACAGGTATGTTGTTTTTCTGTGCATGCTATGGTTGCACCTTTTATCATGAAATGTTATTCATTATTTGTTTCTGAATTAAGTCTAAATTTTGGTAATTGAAAATTGCTGTGTAGTTTCTTATATTGTCAGTGAATTTTGCTCTCGAATTTGGAATTTTGCAAGAGAAGCATTCCTAATGTAAAAGGAATTGTGTCATGTCACATAGGACTTCTGATTTAGAAATTTGTCAATAACTAATCTCTGTTATTACAGCCAAAATATATATACTGATTTATCAATCTAAAATTTTACCAAATCAGACTCACTTCTGTTTCAAATGGTTTTTCTTCAAGAAAATTCGACTTATACCACAGCTGACCTCAATAACAAAAAAAAAAACAGTTCTTTGTGCTCAGCTAGTAGCATAGCTAGCATCTCCAAACTTTCTTTTTTGAAAAAATATACCACTTGTCTCTTGACCTTTTCATGGAATGGTCCAAAGAGATGGATATGCAAAAAGACAAAACTGCTTCCAGCTCACTCCGACTGTACCTTCCATTCCTTTTTCTTCATATTTTCTCATGTTGTTGGCAAGCTGGGGCTAAAACTTGTTACAGAAAATCACTCTTTGAGATACTCGAATGAGGCGTAGACATGATTGATCATCAAATGATGTGTTCCTCTTGTGTTTTAATAGTAACACTAGTTAGGGACTAGGAAGAAGATGGTGATGTTGCAGCTATTGCAAGCAATGAGGCAGGGGAAGGGAGCTTGGTGCCATATTGGGAGCTCCCTGTTTCAATGTTCCCTTTAGCCAGCCACCACTACCTGGGCTAGCGCTAAGGCTGTCACCTGTCCTGTCCTACTGATGTGTCCACCTGTGCCACTGAATCACAGCTGCTATGTTGGGGGCTGACAGCTGCCATCTTGGATCTGACTTGGTTTTGCTGGCCCTAGTTGTTGGTGGGGAAAATGGTCAGATAAGGGGTTGGAGCATCAACTTGTGCTGGAAAAGTGGGAGGAGGGTACTGTAGTCAAGTTGCATGGCTAGTCATGGACTAATTGACAAGTCAGCCAGAGAGCATGACTTGAGGGCTACAATTTGATTTGGGCAACTTGGAATAGGAGATAAGAGAGCTGTTAGGCTTTCTCCTACATATTAGATTAGAAGTAGCCACCGGAGCCAAAGTAAGATTAGAGGGAGTAGCAATATTTGCACGCCTGCTTTCCTCATCTGCTCCCTGTTTTTTCTGACCTCACTTCTAATGTACCAACTCAAAGGCTAGTCTTTGACTAGTCATGATTATTCCTTGAGTTGGTTTAGGTCTTGAGGGATGACTACACTTGACTGTACGACTAACAACCATGGCTGAAGAATAGCACATCGGCATGGACAAATGTGAAATATCGTGATGGATCCCATTGCTGTAGGATAAGGAATGGCAATGGTGGAGGCGCAAAGTTGTGCAGTTAGCAAAATTAGTTTCAGCTGTGTTAATTGCGTTGCTGCAGAAGTTCACGGATGTGGTATATTTCAATGAAACAAGAGAGGATTGTGGTACTAGATGATGTGTGAGAAGAAATTCTTTTTTAGATTTAAGCTTCTAGCTATGCTGTAGGTTGAAATATCTCATTTTCCTCTAAAAAGAAAGATGATCTGGATCATATTCATCTTTTTTTTTATATATGCACACATTGCAATATATCGTAGCAGCTGGTTTGATTTGAACAAAATTTGCTAACAAACCTTGAACTGTAAAAAGTTTTATGTTGTCTGACTTTCTGGAAATGTCTTCAGTGAAGTTTTTGTTCAGTAGATTATTAATTGTGGCTAAAACAGATTTCAAAAAACTAATGTGCCTATTGAATTGAATAGATCTCCACTGTTTTCTTTGATGATGTTTCAGATTGCTGTGCTGGCAGATGATATCTTGAAAAATGTTGAGTATGATGCTCTAAGGGTTGTTTTTAACAAGTTCCACTCGGTCATATCATTCAAGCCCACAATGACAACCATACTTTCCCCAGAGGTAATTATCGGTGTTGAGGCATGAATTTGTGCTCCTATAAAGTAAAATGAATGATGCGACGTTAATACTAGTGGTTTTAATTGTTTTATAGGTTATGGAGAAAGAATCGGAATCTGGTAAGGTTGGTGACCTGGATTCATATGAAATTGAAGGAGGTGAAACTAAATCAGAAATTCTTCAGAACCTTACCGAGTTCCAGTTTTCATGTGTAAGTTTGTCTTCATTAATCATATACCTCTCAATAGATGAATTAGCTACAACTATTACAGCCACAAAATCAAGTTGCATCCATAAGGGTCCTAAACATTCCCCTATGTAGAGAGTGCAATCATTCTTTTTTAAAGGTACTATGAAAATCCTAGTGGTATCTTATGTTTCTGCTTTGTGGCAGGTTATGTATAATGCTGCTCTAGAGAATGCATGCAGTGAGCTTGGAGCACGTATGTCTGCCATGGACAGCTCCAGCAGAAACGCTGGTGAAATGCTTGATCGTCTAACCCTCACATACAACAGGTATGATCGTCTTACCTCTATCTGTTTATGTGTGTCGACCGCATTATACGGGTGCACAGATGCATATATACTCACATGAAATAAGAACTGATACATTCGATTTCATCCCTGCAGGACACGTCAAGCATCTATCACTACAGAGCTCATTGAGATTATCTCTGGCGCTTCTGCCCTTGAGGGATAATGATGAAACTTTTGCCCATCTTTTTTATCTTTGTTTTGCTGTTCCAAAAAAGTTCACTTGTCATATGGAGCAGCCTTTCCCTCGAGTGGATCATCATGCTAAGTTGAAATAATTAGCCCAGTTACGTGACGGTGCTATGCATATATCAGAAATGCTTGTTCCAGTCATCCTTGTTTATCTAAACGGCGACATATTTTAAACAGTCTTCAACAGCTGTGTTCATTTTGCATAAATGATTGATCACTTTTCTGCGTTGCATTTATCTATAGTTCTTGTTTTGTGTTCGCATCCATCCATACGGTATATCCCGCGCATTACACCATTTGCTTGGTCCTACAAATGTCGGGATGATCCGTTATGTTTGGTTGGTCAGACTAAATCGATCTGTTTGGTTGGGATTCGTCATGTTTGAGATGGTGGGATTCATCCTTGCCGAATCCCTCACTGTTGGGAGGGATAATGTTAACGGCACTGCTTCCTTCTAGACTCCAGCAATTGGAATAAGTTCAATTTTGACTCCCTTAAAAGTTACCCGAATTTAATCGTGACCCTAAATCACAATACCGAATATCTCGAGCCTCTCCCCTCAATTATTAAAACTTGTGCAATTATTTTGGAGAGGCCTACGTAGTGGTGTTGATTTGATCTTCTTTCCACGTGGTGTTGATCAGGTGCTTATTTGGTGTTGGAATTAAAAAATATGTGTGGTAACCATTTATAATTCACACAATATTATGGGGCCCACTGACATGTGGAGCCCACATGTCATCCTCTCCTTCCCCCTCCCTCTCTTAGGGATGGCAGTATTGCCTATGGGTTTGGGTATTCGCGGATACCCGATCAGATGGGCACGGGCATGGGAACCCTTTTTTGCTCATGGGCACGCTCGACCCGATACCCGTGAACTTAGCGGGTGGAGGTGGGTTTTATATTTCGCCCGTGGGTAACCCATACCCGACCCGAAAATATTTTAATCCATGTATATCCTTCAGGTTTTCAATAGTTTAACCTCCCCTCCTCATGACCCAATATCCCATTTGGCCCATTTGTATGCAATAGTATATATATTGAAAACCCTAAAATCCCCAAATCCCAAACCCTATCCTCTAACAGGAAGCAGAGATGGCTGTCGACATGACGCAGTGGTGCATCGGCGTATGCGGTGCGACAAGGCGGCGCACGGGCGCACGGGCGCAGGTAGTGGGTGGCGGCGCCGGCGGGGGCTGGCGAAGCGGCAGTGCATGGGCTCAGATGGCAGGCGGCGACGATAGGGTCAGTGCCCCTAAATGTGTGAGCTCCCCGTCGCAGGGTGGCCAGGGCATCTCCTGCCACTGCTCACCGACGCTGCTCAACCTGCTCATGTTCCTCGCCCTACTCTCCATCAACGCCTTCACCCTCGCGAGATCGAAAATTGGCAAGCATATGAATCGGAAACGGAATCCAATTCAAAGCGGATTTGAAGATATGCGGGATTATCGGAAATAGAGTGCGCATCGACTAGAAAACTGTATCGGCTGAAACAGACTTCAATATGGATAGCCGACACAGCTCATATTGGTTACATGATCAGTGTCGGGTTCGAAAGAAGGTGTTGGTGTCATGTGCCTAGGGGTATGCTAACTTTGGGTTTGAGGAGGTACCGTGCGCCCACGTGGTCATCCCCCCGAGCGGGGATCGGGCCCGAGGGTGACGTGGTAGCGGCCCTCCCAGGGCAAAGAGCCCTCTCGAGGAGTATCACAGCAGGGGTCGGGCTCCCCCGGCCCCCTCGGGCTGCCACCACAAAGATAGGGCAGGTGAGCGCCCCCACCGCTCACCTACCTCCATTAATGGCGAGGTAGCCGTAATGCGCCTGCGCGCGCACGTGCCGCATTAAATGCGGAGTGACACGTGCGCATAGATCTGACACCGGTCGCCGTCGACTGACCGGCGTGAGACCGGTCCGAATGACCGATGGGACAGCGCACAGTACCGCGCACGCCGGCGCACGCCTGGTAGGTACGCAGCGCTTCCCGTTGAGTCATGTTAGGGTTATGTGAGCCGCTCCGGCTCACATACCTCGATGGAGTTTGTGCGCCAGGTGTCATCACCTGGCACATCGCACAGCCTACGGTCGAACAAGCAAGCCTTCAGCCGTTTAATGAGGAATGACACGCGGCATCATTTTTCATGATGGGCGGCCTGACAGGAGTCATGTCGGCGCTACAGGACGGGTGACTTCGACCGCAAGCCACGACATGGCTCTTAATTGTAGCTCTTTCCTTCTTTCTAGAGATAGCCTGTCTGTCCCATGTGGTATCCCCTTGAGATATAAAAGGAGGCCCAGGCTTAGAGGAAGAGGATTCGGCTCTCTGAGTTCTTCTCTCTGGATTGCTCCGAGCTGAGATCAACTCTTTGGAGTGTAAGCTTACGCAGATAGTCCACCACACAAGAGTAGGGTATTACGCCTCATCGGCGGCCCGAACCTGTATACTCGCTTGTGTGTCACCGCCCTCTCTCTCTCGCGCGATCTCTCGCTCTCACCAGCGCACCGGGACCGAACTGGGAGAGGCCTCTCTCTCGCGCCCTAGGCCGAACTTAAAAGGGGGTCTGCACAGTCCCCCGTTGCGGAGTTTACCCTCCGACAGCTGGCGCGCCAGGTAGGGGCACGTAGATGCTTCTTTCGGTTCTCACGCTTGCCGTGCGCACCAAGCATCGCTGAGTCAGCCCCATGGCTGAAGAGGCGGTGCTCCACACGCCCACACCGAGCGTCAGCGACGACGGCGGAGAGCTGCATCCCCGTCGCTAAGCAAGTGCCCTATCACCGCCTCCACATCGGAGCCCTGAACGGGGCAAAGCACAGGAGGCGCTGGAGGGCTCTGCCACCTCCCTGCAGCCCAGCGATGAGCGGCGGCGCCGCCCCAAGGCGCGTCGCCGCCCCAAGGCGCGTCGCCGTCTGGTCTACGGCGACGGCGGCACCCCTCAGGGCGCCCTCCAGGCAGCGGGAGTGCTCCTGCGCCACCCGTCTATCTGCACAGACCGAAAGGCCCCTGTCCAGCGCTGGCTGGACGATGTGGCCAACCTGGTCAAGGCAGCGCAACAGCAGCTGGACACCGACGGCTGCTCATCGGCAGCAAGGTCATCCGGTACCGTGACCGCAGCCTCTTCGTCAACAAGGCGAGGAGCACGGGAGTGGCGGCCCACGCCCGCCGCTCGTCCTCGCTTCCCTCGTCGACGCCCACGGCTACTCGCGGGCATCACGAGAGTCTATATGATGAGCTGGATGCCCGGCTCAGTATCGAGCGCCAACGCGATGAGCGCCGCGCCACCCAAACGGGAGAGGGCGCCGTCTCCACGGCCACCGTGCGCCCTAGCGGCCATAAAGGTAGGCCCCCCGTTTCCCCCGTTGTTGGGGCTAGATGCCGTGCCTTTGTGGAGAGTCTTCGGAGCGTCCGATGGCCCCCAAAGTTCCGACCCAGCATCCTCGAGAAGTACGACGGCAGCATCAACCCCACCGAGTTCCTCCAGATCTATACGACTGGGATTGAGGCGGCGGGGGTTGACGATAGGGTCATGGCGAACTATTTTCCCATGGCCCTAAAAGGCCAAGCGCGGGGTTGGCTCATGAACTTGCCACCCGCCTCGATCCACTCCTGGGAGAATTTGTGCCAACAGTTCACTACGAACTTTCAAGGCACATATCCACGCCCAGGGGAAGAAGCCGACCTGCACGCTGTGGAGCGGAGGGAGGATGAGTCCCTCCGGTCATACATACAGCGGTTCTGCCAGGTCCGCAATACTATCCCCTGTATCCCCGCACATGCGGTAATATACGCGTTCAAGGGAGGCGTGCGGCACAACCGCATGCTAGAAAAGATCGCCTCCAAGGAGCCCCAGACCACCGTGCAGCTTTTTGAGCTCGCGGACCGCGTGGC
This sequence comes from Oryza punctata, assembly GCA_000573905.2. Classification (NCBI taxonomy): domain Eukaryota; kingdom Viridiplantae; phylum Streptophyta; class Magnoliopsida; order Poales; family Poaceae; genus Oryza; species Oryza punctata. Next base: position 11,250,577 of record CM002497.2, read on the forward strand.
CCGCAAGGAGTAGGTGTGGACCTGGAACTCCTCCAGCTCTGGCGCGGCGGCTACGGCTGCCCCCGAGTCCGCTGCCTGTTCTGGGCAGCAAGAAAAGAGGAGGAAGAAGAGGACCGCCCGCTCAGGTGACGAGGGGCATGTCCTCGCCGCCGAGGGCGCTTCGCGGCCCCCTCGCGAGGGGAGGGCCACGGAGGACGGTGCAAGGAGCACCACCGCTCCCGGCCGGGAGCGCTAGCCGGGAAAGTGGTGCTCCGTGCACAACACCGCCCTCCATGAGCTCACCGACTGCCGCGCGGTCAAGAGCTTGGCCGAGCATGTCAAGAAGTGGGGGGAGGAACGGGGACAGGAGCGCCGTGGAGGCCAGGGCCCCACGGTCCCTGCCCGCGACCGGCGAAGTGAGGCCAAACAGAAGGTCCCCGCCGACGATGATGGTGACGACGACTTAGGCTTTCAGGAGCCTGAGGCCACCGTCGCCACCATAGACGGGGGAGCATGCGCTCATGCTTCCCGCCGCAGCTTCAAGACCATGAAGCGCGAGCTTCTGGCTACGGTCCCCACTCATGAGTCCGCATGGCGGGCCCGGTGGTCGGAGGTCCCACTCACCTTCGACCAAACCGACCACCCCGCGTGCGTTGCCCGTGGTGGGCAAATTGCGATGGTGGTCTCCCCCACCGTTTGCAATGTCAAGTTGAGGCGTGTCCTGATAGACGGCGGTTCTGCCCTCAACATTCTCTCCCCCACGGCTTATGACCTCATCAAGGTCTCGGGGATGAAGCTCCTGCCGTCCCTGCCGATCATCGGCGTGACGCCAGGACACATATGGCCTCGAGGTCACATTGACCTCCCGGTCACGTTCGGTGGCCCGACAACTTCCGCACCGAGCGGATAGACTTCGATGTGGCGGATCTCAATCTGCCCTACAACGCGGTGCTGGGGAGGCCCGCGTTGGTGAAGTTCATGGCAACCACCCATTACGCCTACCTCCAGATGAAGATGCCGGGCCCCCGTGGCCCCATCACCATCAACGGCGATCTCAAGGTCGCACTGGCTTGCACAGAGCAGTGTGCAAGCGACCTCGCCGCGGTCCTAAAGCCCGCGGGTGGCGACGAGAGGCCCGAGGCCTCTACGTCTCACGCCCCGAGGAAGCGGATGGCCTCGGGCAACGAAGTCCCCGTCAGGAAGGTGGCGCTGGCTGGTGACCAGTCCAAGACCGTCAAGATTGGCGGTCAACTGAACGACAAATAGGGAGACGCGCTCATCTCCTTCCTGCGGGCAAACGCTGACGTCTTCGCATGGAAGCCGTTGGACATGCCCGGGGTTCCTAGGAAGGTGATCGAGCACCGTCTGGCCGTACGACCGGGTGCGAGGCCCGTCCAGCAAAAAGTACGGTGACAGGCCCCTGAGCGTCGAGCCTTCATCCGTGAGGAGGTGGCGCGCTTGCTGGAGGCCGTATTCATTCGGGAGGTCGTCCATCCGGAGTGGCTGGCAAACCCGGTCGTCGTCCCCAAGGCGAACGGCAATCTCCGGATGTGCATCGACTACACCGACCTCAACAAGGCATGTCCTAAGGACCGTTATCCCATGCCACTCATAGATCAAATTGTCGACTCCACTGCGGGGTGCGACCTTTCGTGCTTCTTAGATGCATACTCAGGGTATCATCAGGTTCGCATGGCTAGGGAGGATGAGGAGAAAACTGCATTCATTACTCCTGTAGGCACATATTGTTATACAACTATGCCTTTCGGTTTAAAGAATGCAGGCCCTACTTTTCAGCGTACTTCTCGCATTACTTTGGGTAGTCAAATAGGGCGCAATGTTGAGGCATATGTCGATGACCTCGTTGTGAAAACGCGCAACCAAGAGACGCTCCTCTTAGATCAAGCGGAGACCTTTGAGAGTCTCCGCTCCACGCGTATGAAGCTGAACCCCGAAAAGTGCGTGTTCGGTGTGCTTGCGGGCAAACTTCTCGGGTTTTTGGTCTCAGCCCGAGGCATAGAGGCCAACCCCGAGAAGATTAGCGCGATAAATAGGATGCGCCTCCTAGTAAGCTTAGGGACGTCCAGCGTGTCACTGGATGCATGACCGCCCTTAGCCGATTCATATCGAGGCTGGGAGAGAAGGCGCTGCCCCTATTTGAACTCCTCAAACGCTCCGGGCCGTTTGAATGGACGGAGGAAGCTGAGCAAGCCCTCAACCAGTTGAAGGTGTATCTCAGCTCCCCTCCGATCCTGGTTGCCCCCGAGCCCGAGGAGCCGCTGCTGCTCTACTTGGCGGCGACCCCACAGGTAGTCAGCGCAGAGTTGGTGGCGGAGCGCGCCGAGGAATGTCCTCGGTCCGCAGCCCACCGACCCATGTTGGCACAGCCCGGGCCAGAGGGTGACGAAGGAGCCCGTCAGTCAGGCGAGGGCCCCAAGGCCCCCCAGATTGATGACAGCCCCCCGACCCCTCGTCAGACACCGTTACCCGGTCCTTAGGAACGCCCCGAGGTCACTGAGGGGAGGAGCGGCCCGACGCCGTCTAACCCTGAGGCCTCCATCATGGAGGCGGAGTGGGCCCAGAGCGGCCCCTCCCATCATCGGTGTGCGGGATCTAACGCCTATAGCGAAGAAACTAGGCCCCACCGAAAGGTGCAGCAGCCGGTTTATTTCGTTAGCGAGGTATTGCGGGATGCCAAAACTCTGTATCCTCAGGCCCAGAAGTTGCTCTATGCAGTTCTGGTGGCCTCGAGGAAATTGCGCCATTATTTTCAGGCGCACCGAGTTACGGTGGTAACGTCCTACCCCCTCGGGCAAATTCTCCATAATCGAGAGGCGATCGGGCGAGTGGTCAAGTGGGCCATTGAACTCTCTGAGTTCGATCTTCACTTCGAACCACGCCACGTAATTAAGAGTCAGGCCCTTGCCGATTTCGTGGCTGAGTGGACCCCGACGCCCGAACTCGACCTCGGATTTCCCGACCCCGAGGCCGGAGCTGATCCCGCAAAACAGGCCACTAGCCATCACTGGGTGATGCAGTTTGACGGCTCGCTCGCCCTCCAGGGAGCTGGTGCTGTGTCACTTTGACCTCACCAAGCGGGGACATCCTCAAATACTTGGTTCGCCTAGATTTTCGGGCAACCAACAATATGGCGGAGTATGAGGGGCTCCTTGCGGGACTCAGAGCGGCGGCTGGAATGGGGATCCACCGCCTCTTGGTTCTAGGTGACTCTCAGTTGGTCGTGAACATGGTCTCCAAGGAGTACCACTGCTCCGACCCGCAAATGGAGGCCTACGACCGCGAGGTGCGACGTATGGAGCGCCATTTTGACTTGTTAGAACTTCGGCACGTGCCCAGGCGAGACAACGCGCTCGCCGACGAGCTATCACGTCTCGCTTCGTCATGCGCCCCAACCCCACCGGGTACCTTTGAAGAGAGGCTAACCCAGCCGTCGGCGTGTCTTGATCCCCCGAGGGATTCGGATGCTGCCATGTCACCCTCGGGGCTCGAGGGAGTCCAGGCCCCGAGGCCCGAAGGGGTCGAACCCGACCCCCCAAGACAAATTGCCTGGATGACTGAGATCCAGGCATTCCTCAAATATCAGACTCTCCCCGAGGGTCGTGAGGGGAGCGAGTGCGTCATTCGCATCTCCAAGCGGTACGTGTTAGTAGAGGGGGCCCTCTACCGACGCGGTGCCAATGGAGTCCTCAAATGCATCCTCGGGACCGTGGCATCGAGCTCCTCGCCGATGTCCATGAAGGCGAGTGCAGCGCTCATTCCGCCTCGTGCACCTTGGTCGGCAAGGCCTTCCGATAGGGTTTCTACTGGCCGACAGCGCTCCAAGACACGGCCGATCTGGTCAGGCGATGCAGGGTATGCCAATTCCATGCCAAGCAAACACATCTGCCGTCCCAGGCCCTCCAGACCATCCCGCTCTCATGGCCCTTTGCGGTCTGGGGGCTGGACATCTTGGGTCCATTCAAGAAAGCATTGGGCGTATACAAGTACCTTTATGTCGCCATCGACAAGTTCACCAAATGGCCCGAGGCTTACCCGGTCATCAAGATCAATAAGCACTCGGCGCTCAAGTTCATCAAGGGCATCACTACCCTGTTCGGGGTGCCCAACCGTATCATTACGGACAACGGCACCTAGTTCACAAGTGAACTATTCGACGACTACTGCGAGGACATGGGCATCAAGCTCTATTTCGCCTCTCCCGCCCACCCCAAGAGCAATGGTCAAGTGGAGCGCGCCAATACGGAAATCCTCAAGGGCCTCAAGACCAAGACATACAACACCCTCAAGAAACACGGCGACTCGTGGATTGATGAGTTACCAGCGGTGCTATGGGCCAGCCGGACAACCCTGAGCCACGCCACAGGAGAAACACCGTTTTTCCTGGTTTACAGCGCGGACGCGGTCCTCCCATCCGAGCTCACCCTGGGATCTCCACGAGCAGCCATGTACAACAAGGCAAATCAAGAGCTCCTCCGACGGGACGACCTCGACTACCTTGAAGAGTGGAGGCTGCGTGCCGCCCTTCGGGCCGCGCGCTACCAGCAGAGCCTAAGACGTTACCATCAGCACCATGTCCGGGCCCAATCGCTCAGCATAAACGATCTCGTCCTACGCCGCGTCCAAACGCGTGCTGGACTGAGCAAACTCTCACCCATGTGGGAGGGGCCGTTTCGAGTGATCGGTGTCCCCCGGCCGGGCTCGGTCACGCTGGCCATGGAAGATGGCACCGAGCTGCCTAACCCATGGAACATCGAGCACCTCCGCCGCTTCTATCCCGAAAAGGAGTCGCTGTGTTGTACCTCGGGCTCGGGCCAACCCCGCGTGCCACCTCGGGCACGACAAAGTTAGCTGGTGGCTCGCACTATCAATATATATATCTCTCTTTTTCGCAATCGTTTTATAAATAGCAGTTTTTCACTCTTATGTATTCTTTCGGTCCAACTGTGGTCTCCTCTCTGCTTGATCTGTTGGGAGTTTTGCCTTTAACTCGGGGCATTTGTGTTCGTGTCGCTCCCGGTGATGCACGCCGTCTAGACGCCAACGGGGCCCAGAGCGAGCCGTGCCCCGAGACATGTTGAACTCAGGGGGAATTTACCAATGGCCCACAATCGGGTCCACACATACCCCGGTCATGATGGTCTCGGCCTGGCTAGTCTCGACATGCGGAACTCCCCAAGTGCTCTAGCCTCGGTTCTTATCACTTGGGATTGCGGCCCGAACCCGAACCCCCACTTAAAGACGGAACGACGAACAGTTTAACAGGGAGGCGCAGTTGGATCACAAGACAAAGTGATGAACTAACGCAAAATCATGATGTATTCATTGCAGGAAAAGGAAATACAAGCATATGGCAAAAAAGTTGATCATTACATGGTCGGCACGAAGGTCTAACGGACGAACATGATAAAGAAAGAAAGAAGGGGGAGCCGGTAGCCACGGGCCCCGGTTCGTGAGGTCACGTTGTGCCGCTGTCGTTGGTTCTTGCTCCCTCCGCAGACCACCGCCGTGATCAAGAAGTACTACTCGCCGACCGCCGCCGTGGTTGAGCAGTACTACCTGCCGGCATCGCCGCCTTCATCTTCGACAGAGAGGGCAACCGGGGAGGCGAGCCAAGAAGCCGTCTGGCGCCCCCGAATCGGTGGGGGACGGTCCAGGTGCAGCACAATCCGAGGATGACAGCTGGCTCTTAACCGCAACGGGGTAGAGCACATCAAGCGAGTCTGAACTCGCAAAGACTCCCCTTACTCTGTCGTTCCAAGCGTCCGCATCATCGATGGGATGCGCTGCTGCGCCACCTCCGTGCACGGTTGGGAGCAGTATCCGTCGACCCCCGTCGTCGACGACACGATCCGCTCGGTGAAGGACCGGCGGAGCAGTAGAAAGGTCCGCCATGGCGAAGGGGAGGAAGAAGACAGCCCGCTCCGGGAACTGCGGCGCCGGGCGCGCTTCGCCGAACACCACTGCCTCTCGGTCGGCCACCGCCGGCATGAACTTGCGCGGCAGGCTAGCCATGCGGTCATTGGTGATGCGCGACGGAGGCAGCATGCTGCCCTCGACCGGAGAGGATCCCCGCACCATCGCTCTGTGGGATGTGGGTCGCGAAGAACAAGAGTGCGTGGCGAGAAGAGCGCTAGGGAGCAAGGAAACAAGGGAGCAGGAAAGCTGAGTTGGGAGAAAAGTGGTGAAGGAAGGGGGAGACCCCATTCTCGACGCCCTTTATCCCCTAGCCGCTACCGCGCTCGGCTCCTCATTTCCCGCGCCCGCTATCTCTCCCCCTCGATTCTCGCGCACACTTTCTCCATTATCCCCACCCCTCCGTTTCCGGTGCGCGTGTGAAACGTCGCTACCGTCACGGAGGTAGAGGGGGAGATCGCGTCTGCCTTAAAGGCGCTCGCGGTTGCCGAGAAATACGCCATCGTCGCTACTCTAGGCATGCGGACGGACGTGCCCCGTTTCACGCGCCGCCTTCGGTAATAGGGCCATTACGCGGTGGTGGCCCATTACCGACGTGAGGCGTTTTTTATTACGCCCCGGATAATGAGGCCATTACGGGGTGACGGCCCATTATCACTGAGAGGCGTTCTCTCCACGCGCGGGACCAGCGTCCTCTCCACATGAAAACCAGCAGCTGCTCATCTCCTCTGAGAACTGGGCCCACTTCACACCGGGTCGATGAGGTGGCGCAAAGCCTGGTCGTCCAACGATGGGGCCTTCACAGGCTTTACGCCGGGGGCTACTGTCGGTGTCATGGGGGGTATGCCAAATTTGGGTTTGAGACGGCCCCGTGCGCCCACGTGGCCATCCCCCCGAGCGGGGATCGGGCCCGAGGGTGACGTGGTAGCCGTCCTCCCAGGGCAAAGAGTCCTCTCAGGGAGTATCACGGCAGGGGTCGGGCTCCCCCGGCCCCCTTGGGCTGCCACCACGAATGATAGGGCAGGTGAGCGCCCCCACCGCTCACCTACCTCCATTAATGGTGAGGTAGCCGTAATGCGCCTGCGCACGGGCGTGCCGCATTAAATGCGGAGTGACACGCGCGCATAGATCTGAGACCGGTCGTCGTCGGCTGACCGGCGTGCGACCGGTCCGAATGACCGATGGGACAACGCACAGTACCGCGCACGCTGGCGCACGCCCGGTAGGTATGCTGCGCTTCCCGTCGAGTCATGTCAGGGTTATGTGAGCCGTTCCGGCTCACATACCTCGATGGAGTTGGTGCATCAGGTCTGATAACCTGGTGCATCGCACAGCCTACGGTCGAACAAGCAAGCCTTTAGCCGTTTAATGAAGAATGACATGCGGCGTCATTCTTCATGATGGGCGGCCTGACAGGAGTCATGCCGGCGCTACAGGATGGGGGACTTCGACAGCAAGCCACGACGTGGCTCTTAATTGTAGCTCTTTCCTTCTTTTTAGAGATAGCATTTCTGGCCCATGTGGTGTCCCCTTGAGATATAAAAGGAGGCCCAGGCCTAGAGGAAGAGGATTCGGCTCTCTGAGTTCTTCTCTCTGGATTGCTCCGAGCTGAGATCAACTCTTGGGAGCGTAAGCTTACGCAGATAGTCCACCACACAAGAGTAGGGTATTACGCCTCATCGGCAGCCCGAACCTGTATACTCGCTCGTGTGTCACCGCCCTCAATCTCTCTCACGATCTCTCGCTCTCACCAGCGCACCGGAACCGAACCAGGAGAGGCCTCTGTCTCGCACCCTGGGCCGAACTCAAAAAGGGGGTCTGCACAGTCCCTTACTGTGGAGTTTACCCTCCGACAAAAGGATTGCGATAATGTTGCCAGGCAAGGATGGAGTCCGAGATTGGCAATTGCATCTTATGAGCATGTTAGCCGTTTCTTAGCGCAATGTGGAGAAGCATCGGCTACAGAGGCTCTCAGAGTTAGATTGTTCCCACTGTCATTATCTAGATCGGCGTTTACATGGTTTTCCTCCTTGCCTTACAATTCTATCAGGAGTTGGGCTGATCTAGAGAAGCAGTTTCATAAGTACTTCATGAGTGGAATTCAGGAGATGAAGCTATCGGATCTCACATCCATCAAGCAAAAATCGGATCAAACAGTGCCAGATTATATTCAGAGATTCAGAGATGTAAGGAATAAGTGTTATAGTTTGGCATTGACTGATTCATAGCTAGCCGATATGGCTTTCCACGGACTGTTAGTGCCGATAAGAGAAAGATTTTCTGCTCAGGACTTTGAAAACCTAGCACATCTAGCTTAGAAGATATCGGCTCATGATACATGATTCTAGGAGGCCAGAAAGTTTGCTAAGAAGGCTAACAATGACAATAATATCTATAGTTATGATTCTGACTCTGAAGATGAAGACCCAGAAGTCAATGCAGCTGAGTGGGCTAGGAACAAGAATACAGTGGTGTGCCAATGGGTTAAGAGTTCGGGGAAGGAGGAAAGATTTGATTTTGACATTACTAAGGCCGACAAGATATTTGATCTTCTTCTTCAAGAAAAACAGATTTAATTACCGATAGGACATGTGATACCATCAGTTGAGGAACTGAAGAGGAGGAAGTATTGTAAGTGGCATAACATAGTATCACACAACACCAATGACTGCAAGATCTTTAGGCAGCAGATTCAATCGGCCATAGAGCAAGGAAGGATAAAATTTGATAAAGCTAAGAGGCCTATGAAGATAGATGGTCATCATTTTCCGGTAAACATGGTTCATACTGGAGCTGATAGGAACAAATATTAGGCAAGGGGTTTCAAATTGGGTAGTATGATCAACAAGTACCAGAACAGACGCCAAAGGGAGGAAGAAATATATCACTACAATAATGAGGGTTGTTTCGATCCTCATTGAGGTTGTGAATTCTTTAGATTTTGCTGGAATGAAGGAATGAGACTACCATCTATCGAAGATTGTCCTAGTTGCAGTGATCCTGATGTACAATACATTGGAAGACCAAGCCAACAAAGTAATAGCGGGCATCGGCCGACTCAGCAAAAGTTGCCTGGTCATCAGAGGCTTGGGCCAATTCGACAAGGTTACTTTGAAGGCAAGCCACAAGCAGGTGCCGAGACCATGGAACCTCAATGGTGTCCTTCTGGAATTTTCACTAGGAGTCAGAAAAGACATGTCTAGAGGATGAGGAACATGGAGGAATTTCAAGAAGTTGAGGATGAGATCGAGCATCGACTGAAGCTTACAAAGAAGGTGTGGCATGTTAAAAGTAAAATTGTTCTAGCCGATGAGGTTAGAGCTGACTAAAGTCTTTCTGGGAGCAAGGGAAAAGAGGTTGCATCATCCTCGATAAATATGGTCTTTGTGCTGCCAGCTGAATATGGTGTAGAACAAGTCGTGGAAGAAGTAAATGAACCACCATCGGCCAAGTTGATCTTGTCTCCACAACAAGCTTTCTTTGAGAAACCAGAGGGGACTGGCCATCGGCACCTGAAGCCATTGTATGTCAAGGGGTTTGTCAATGGGAAGCCGATGTCAAAAATGTTGGTTGATGGAGGAGCAGCTGTTAACCTAATGCCATATGCTACTTTCAGAAAGTTGGGTAAGAATTCAGAAGATTTGATCAAGACCAACATGATCTTGAAAGATTTTGGAGGAAATCCATCTGAGACCAGAGGAGTTTTAAACGTGGAGTTGACCATCGGTAGCAAGACAATTCCTACTACATTCTTTATCATTGATGGGAAGAGTTCCTACAGTCTGTTGCTGGGAAGAGATTGGATCCATGCTAACCGCTGTATTCCTTTAACTATGCATCAAAGTTTGATCCAGTGGCAAGGAGACCAGATAGAAATCGTGCTAGTCGATAGGTTAGTTAATGTTGCTAGTGTCGATTTGTCTGTTTGGGAGATGGAAGGAATTGATTGTTTGTCTGGCAAAGTTTGGCAAGGGGAATATCTAAGAAATTCTGATTATGATATACAGCCAACAGGAGATGGAGAGCCTCAATTGTTACTTTGAGGGCACTGTGGAGGGTTCAAATTTTTATACAAAGGATACTGTAGATGATCTTGATGGCAAAGTCGGACAAGGGTTTATGTCGGCCGACGAACTAGAGGAGGTGGATATTGGACCAGGCGATAGACCTAGGCCGACATATATTAGGTAAGGTTTATCGAAGGAGTTTAAATATAAATTAATGGAACTCTTAAAGGATTACAGAGATTGTTTTGCCTAGGAATATTATGAGATGCCAGGACTTAGCCGATCGATTGTTGAACATCGGCTCGCTATTAAACCCGGTTATCAGCCACACAAGCAGCCTCCAAGATGTTGTAAAGGTTAGATGTATCTATTAAAGCCGAGATTACAAGACTTTATGATGTTAATTTTTTCAGACCATAATGGTATGCTAAGTGGATTCCAAACATAGTACCGGTGATCAAGAAAACGGCAAGCTTAGAGTATGCATTGACTTTTGAGATTTGAATAAAGCTACTTCTAAAGACGAATACCCAATGCCGGTTGCCGATCAATTGGTTAATGCAGAATCTGGACACAAGATTATCAGTTTCATGGATGGCAATGTAGGATATAATCAAATTTTTATGACCGAAGAAGATATTCACAAGACTGCTTTTCGATGTCCTGGTGCAATCGGCTTGTACGAGTGAGTTGTCATGACTTTTGGATTAAGGAGCACTGGTGGTACATATCAAAGAGCAATGAATTATATATTTCATAATCTTATCAGTTTATTGGTTGAAATCTATATTGACGATGTGGTGGTTAAATCAAAGGAGGTTGATGAACACATAGCCGATTTGAGAAGAGTCTTGGAAAGAGCAAGAAAATATGCGTTAAGTATGAATCCAATCAAGTGTGCTTTTGGTGTATCGGCTGGTCAGTTCCTTAGATTTTTAGTGTATGAAAGGGGAATTGAGATACCTCGGAGGAGTATTAATGCTATCAAAGATATAAAACCTCCAGAGGACAAGATAAAATTACAATCATTGATTGGCAAGATTAATTTTGTAAGACGGTTTATATCTAATTTGTCTGGTAGGATAGAGCAGTTTACTCCATTGCTCAGATTGAAAGCCAATCAAGAGTTTGTTTGGGGGGAGAGGCAACAACAAGCTTTGTATAGTATAAAGGAATATTTAAGTACTCCTCCAGTCCTTATTCCATCGTAAAAAGAAATTCCTTTTGAGTTGTATCTATCAGCCGATCAGAATACTATCGGCTCTGTCCTGATCCAAGAGGTTGAAGGTAAAGAACGAGTTATATTTTATTTAAGTAGAAGACTTTTCGATGCAGAGACCAGATATTCACCGGTGCAAAAAGTTGTCTTGTGCTTATATTTTTCCTGTACAAAGTTAATACATTATTTGCTTTCCAATGAGTGCACAATAGTCTGTAAGGGCGATGTAGTACGATATATGCTATCGGCTCCAGTTTTGAAGGGAAGGATTGGGAAGTGGATTTTTGCTTTAACAGAACTTGATCTAAGATATAAATCGGCTAAGGCAGTCAAGGGACAAGCGATAGCTGATTTCATAGTTGAAAATTGGGATAGTTCGGTTTATCATATTGAGATTATACCTTGGACATTATTTTTCGATGGATCAGTTTGCACCCATGGATGTGGTATCGGCTAACTGATTATATCGCCTAGGGGGCAAGTTTCCAGTTTGCTTTCACAATTAAATCTTATTCTACTAATAATCAAGCTGAGTATGAGGCTGTTCTAAAGGGTTACAATTGTTGAAGGAGGTTGAAACCGATGCTATCGAAATCATGGGTGATTCATTGTTGGTGATTAGCCAATTATCTGGAGAATATGAGTGTAAGAATGATATCTTGATGGTTTACAATGAGAAGTGTGAAGAGTTGATGAAAACTTTCAGGGTAGTTACTTTGAAGCATATTCCTAGAGAACAAAATATTGAGACTAATGATTTAGCTCAAGGGGCATCGGGTTACAAGCCGATGTTGAAGGATGTTGAGGTAGAAGTTGCATGCTTGCAAGCCGATGATTGGAGGTTTGAGATGCTTGAGTATTTGAAGGATCCTTCTAGATCGGTTTCCAGGAAATTGAGGTATAAAGCCCTTAAATATGTTTTGTTGGACGATGCATTATACCATCGGACCATTGATGGGGTTTTGTTGTGATGTTTGAGTCTAGAAGAAGCAAAAATTGTCATGTGCGAAGTGCATGAGGGAATATGTGGTACTCACCAATCGGCTCATAAGATGAAGTGGCTGATTAGGAGAGTGGGGTACTTTTGGCTGACAATGCTGGAAGATTGCTTTCAATATTATAAAGGATGTCAAGATTGTCAGAAGTTTGGAGCTATTTAAAGAGCGCTAGCATCGGCTATGAATCACATCATCAAGCCATGGCTGTTCAGAGGCTGGGGTATTGACATGATCGGCCAGATAAATCCACCATCGAGTAAGAGTCATAAATTCATATTGGTTGCAACTGATTATTTTACTAAGTGGGTTGAGGCTATTCCCCTCAAGAAAGTTGATATTAAAGATGCGATAGAGTTTATTAAGGAGCATTTCATCTATAGATTTGGTTTGCCACAAACGATAACAATATATCATTTTCGTGTCTGATGAGTTTGTTCAGTTTGTCGATAGCATGGGGATTAAGTTGTTGAATTCTTCACCATATTATGCACTGGCTAACGGGCAGGCTAAGGCATCTAACAAGAGCTTGATCAAGTTGGTTAAGAGGAAGATTGTTGAATATCCCAAGAAGTGGCATACTATATTGGCTGAGGTATTATGGTCCTATCGGATGGCTTGTCATGGTGCTATTCAAGTTCCACCATATCAGTTGGTTTATGGTCATGAAGTTGTGTTACCATGAGAAACTAACATCGGCTCAAGAAGAATTTCTTTACAAGATGAGTTGATAGCCGATGATTATCATAATTTGATGGTTGATGAGTCAGAAGAGTTGGTTCAATCCAGATTGCGCACTCTCGAGAAGGTTAGAAGAGATAAAGAGAGTGTTGCTAGACATTATAATAGGAAGGTTGTGCTAAAATCTTTTGAAGAGTAGAAACTTGTGTGGAAATTGGTGTTGCCGATAGGAGCAAGAGATAGTAAATTTGGAAAGTGGTCACCGAATTGGGAAGGACCTTTTCGGATTCATAAGTGTGTTTCCAAGGGAGCTTATATGTTGAAAGGACTTGATGGAGGAGTTTTTGGAAGGGCTCTTAATGAAAAATATTTGAAGAAATACTATCCAAGTGTTTGGAGTGTTTGGATTGGTTCATGATCGGCTGCGTTATGCCGATGCATGGTTTACAGCCGATGTTGTTTGCATCGCCTTTAGATGGCCGATATTTCTTATTGCCCTTAGAAAAAATTATAAGTTTGCAACATTATGTTCTCTACTACAAACTTGGGGGGCATGGAGAGATAAAATTTAGATATTTTAAATTTAAATTTGCAGATTTTCAAAGTAAATTTGACAGCTATATTAACAAGTTCGCATCGGCTCGATGGCCGATAGTTGTATTTATACAAGTTTACATCGGCTCGATAGCTGATGGCAGTATAGTTACATCAAAAACTTTGTCAAGAGTCAGAAATTGTTTAAGTCCATTTCATCAAGATGGATATTTTTGTATGGCCAATATTGCATTCTGCCTAATTTTCTCTACTTCATCTATTGCTTGAGCGTGTCCCGGGAATCGGCTTATGGGCCTTGTTCAGGGAAGAGAGATGCTTGATAGAATTCTTCAGTTTGGACTTTTGAGTTTCGATGGCTTTAGGCAGATCAGCTAGCTTTTGTTCTTCAGATGCTATCTCAGATCTACACTCATTGAATTGTGCTAGCAAATCGGCTTCTTTTCTCTTCAATCTATTAATGTTCGATTGAGTTGAGCTTTGAACAGCCTCCAATTCATCCAGCTTTGTCTTCTCTTCATTTACTTGTTATCGGCTGGTTGTATGGTGGCTTAAAGAGATGAACGTTCCAGCCGATCGGTAATCCTTTGCCTAGCTCTCTCAAGTTTGAAGCAATGTTGTTCAAGAAAGATAGTTGGGGAGACTATATCAACAAGTTCATCAGGGATTTGGTCTTGGATTTCCTGGAATCTTGCCTTGATTGGTCCACAATCTGCAACTAGTGCGTCCAAAAAGGCACCTAGCCGATTAGCAATATTGGCTAGTTTGATTTTTAGGTCTTCAGATAATGGAGATGTGGCCTTGCTTGTTGTATCTTCTTCTTGTTCATCTAGAAATTGCTTTATGTCTAACGAGAACATATCGGCTAAGAGCTGCAGATGAAAATAGAGATGCTATGAGTAATGAATTTAGATAAGCTGGTATGTGAGAATTTGATATGAACTTACAGGAACTTGAGGAGTTGGAATGGTTGCTTCATCTTCATGATGACTTGCAGCAGCTGATGGGGTATCTTCACTTGAGTGCTGCTGAGGAGGTGATAGAGGTTGTGGACGCTGAAATAGTAATAAGTGTCATTTAGTATCGGCTGAAGAAAACTGAAATTGGGATGAGTAAGGAAATTACCAATGCTGGTGGAGGAATTGGTTTTTTCCTAGCAGCCACTTGTTTTTTCTTCGGCTAAAAGATATAGTTGAATTATAAAGTGTAATATTTAAAAGAAGATGAAGGTTTTGAATGATGTATACCTGTGCCTGTCAAGGATTGCGTTTTGGAGGACATGGAATTCTAATTGGCCTTGATTGGACAGTTGGTTGGGTATTGGCTTTAGAGATTATAGCTTCTACTGCCTCGCTAATCTGAGCTACTGCTTCATTGATGGCTTCTTCCATTTCGATTTCTTTCAAGTACTCTTCCACCTCTTGGTCCAACGAAAGGTTCTCATGGGCTAATGTTTTTTGTTTCTTGGTGGGTTTTTTTGTGAGTGATAGAAGGCTTGATGGTAGCTTGTTTTGTTCTTTTTCGCTTATCGCCAGCTGGTATCGGCTCTCTGATTTGGCCTTGGAGTAAGGTAGCCACCCTAGAAGCGTTGAAGCCGATGATAGAGGGAGCTGAGCCACAACCGTTTGGAAGTTTTGCAGCGGCATATTCTATCGGCTTACCACTTAAGAGGAGGAGGTGATTCAGATATCTGCAAGTGTAAAATGAGAATTAGTAAAATTTATGAAGATGATAAGATATAATGATAGTGAGAAAATGTAACTTACTTGAGGAACCAAGTCAGATGATATTCTTGTAAGGTATGTTTGAGCCGATAGATGAAATATGTGTGTTTTCCACTCAGACCACCATCTATAAAAAAGGATGCTCCTCATTAGGATGATATTGAATCTGTCAATACTGCCGAGTGGAGGGCTAGGTATGTTCAGGAGTTTGTCCATCATTAGAGCTGATGCAATCTCTCCTCTGGTTTAGATTTTGTCAGAGAAATACAAGCCGATGGGAAGTTTTCCCATACCAAGTTGTCGAGCAGCAACCATCAGATGATAGAACTTATAAGGTGGCTGTATATTCCTGCCTTGGGATATGCGATGGGAAGAATGCAGGGGGAGATTGCTACAGTTAGAACTTCTCTTGGTTTCTCAAATCTTTCATCGTTGATTTCATCAAGTCTGAAATATGCTAGAAGTTCATATTTTTAGAAGGATTCATAGGCAAACACAATTCTGTTATCTCTTGGGAATCCATCATAAAAATTTCCAAACCAGTTCTGAAAATGTTCAGCCGATGGTCCTGAACCAGTATAACTAGTGGTTGCCTCTCCAAATGATATGCATTGGCTTGTTGAGCTGGAGTCATCATCATCATCATTATCATCTTTTGGATCGGCCAAGGAAGGGAACTCAGCTTCATGGAGTGTTGGTCTCATTGCTACTTTTAAAGTGTGCAGATTAAGCCGGAGCTGCACAAACCACAAAGGGCCACCAGTGCTGACATTGGAGTCCATGATGAGTTTAGCCGATGATTGACATAAGGTTTGGTATACTGCACCTAACAGATATTTGCTCAAAGGAAACTGTTTCTTTGAGACTATGGCTTCGGCTAAGTGTTGCCAGTTAGCTGTTGGACCACAAGTGGATCCGCAGAAGAGGAACTTGTCCAGCCACATGAGAAGAAAGGTAGTGTGTTCCCTAGCCGATACTAGGCCTGTTCCTATATTCTCTGTAATGAATCCTGACCATGCTCCAATGTTCTTGGTTTTAAATCTATGGGTACACTTGGTCTTCAAACTAATAGGATTGGATGATGCGGTGATGTCTAGACAGATCATAATGTTGTCAAGCAGGGTCGGGGTCATCGGCCCATGGTTGAACATGAAAGCATTTACGGTGTCAGACAAGGAATATGCAGCAGCCAATAGCATTGGTTCATCCTTCTTCATATCGGCTACTGACAAAGGTAGGCAATGGGCTATTCCCAACTCGTCCAAGTAATCCTGTTTGCTTGCGGCAACTCTCTTGTACCAGTTAGTGCATCCATCAACTTGGGATGGCCAAGACCTGAAGGTGGCAGTCTGAGTCAAGGCTAGGTTTGTTTGCCTAAATGGGATCCTTTCTGTCTCTGTGTTGATCATAGTGATTGGACCTATATCACCTATCGGACCCAGGAAGAAGTGGTTGGGATCTTTCAGGCTTGGGATAGCTATTTGCTGGACTAGATGCTACAGATTGAAAAAGAGAGATTGAGAACAGGAAAAAGGCGAGAAAGTAGGAAATGGGTTTTAAGCCGATAGAACTTACCTCTGGGAATTCCGTTGCTGGAGTGGTTGATGGGCTTGATGAGGACGCCATTGGTTTGCAAGGGATCGTCGCCGGGAGTGAGGTCCGTTGAGCAGGCCGCCAGGAGGTTTAAGAAAATCATCGGAGTTGGTGAGGAAGGCTTGGTGGCTTGAGCAGTGAAAACGGAGTTAACGCCGTGAAAATTCCGGAAAGGTGGTTGCTATTTATGAAAGTAGGTGCGTAACGGTCGACGGGATAACCCTAGAATTTTACGAGATCGATGAGATAATTCTAATGCATTATATAATACTTCGAAATTGGGGGGCATGTGTTGACGATGAAATTTGGCAAGCATATGAATCAGAAACAGAATCCAATTCAAAGCGGATTTGAAGATATGCGAGATACTCAGAAACAGAGTGCGCATCGGCTAGAAAACTGTATCGGCTGAAACCGAGATCAATATGGATAGCCGATACAGTCGATATTGGTTACATGATTAGTGTCGGGTTCGATAGAATTATTGCAATAATGTTGCCAGGCAAGGATGGAGTCCAAGATTGGCAATTGTATGTATTAATTAGGATTTTATGTAATTTCCTGATAGATATTTTCGGTAGGAGTCCGCCTAAGGGACTTGTTTGCTAGTTGGAGTTGTATTAGGATAATATGAGTCGTATCCATAATGGACAAGTCGTATTTTCGGGTATAAATATAAGCTCGAGATCTTGTGAATAAGAACAACACCAGTTCAATCAATCTCGGTGCATCGCCAACGTTTTACTTTTTTACTTTTGACGAGTTCTTGCTTTCGAGTCGAGCTGCATTAGCTTTGATCTTCAGCGAATAGGTAAAACTTGTTATGGCGATTTGCATTATCAGAATTAGTGCTTACATCTTTATGACACTCTAATTCTATCTTGTTAATCTCCGAGTTATCATATATATTATATATTCTAGATTGACTATGCTTTCTTCTTGCATCGGCCGATCTCTATCTAGGGTTTTATCGATAACGACTAGATTGACTTGATGGTTTAAATTATATAATATATCCACCATCCTGAAAAGGCAACCTTCGGCTTGATTATCTAGATATTATGATTCTTTCCATACTTAATGATGCATCAGTTAAGTTTGATCTATTAAGTCGTGCATAGAATCATAAACTCTAGCCTGATTTTTAATAAGGATAGTATTGGGGTTTCAGCCGATCTTACTTGGTATAGTTGTTTTACATGGTTTTATGCTTTGTTTAATATGCTATATCTGCCCCTTTATCAGGATCTAATTATCAGGATCTAATCTAATATAAATATATTGGACTTATTGTCAATTTGATTGGTGACAGTTAGATTTATTTATTGCAAGAGAATAGCTTGGTATAGGGTTGTATGGGAGCTATAGCCGATACATCAGCTATGACATGAGTACATATAAACATTATTTCATGTTATTTTAGACTTGGGCAATTTATACTATCTCGGTTAAGTCCGATCTATCCCAATTGCTAACTCCTAGAGTAATATTGATTTATAGATTATATAATACTGATTTTTACAGCCGATGGGTCAAGTTTAGGGTTGATTCATCATCGAATATGCCTTACAGCCGATTCATGCTATACTGCATCGGCAAGGTTACATCACGATATGACATCGGCTTCCTGGCCGATCGATTATCGTTTACTAATAAAATTTGCATGTTTCATCTTGTTGATTGCAGGATCAAATCAATTGGCACGCCCTTGAACCTGGAAGCAAGTTTTGGACCTGCACTGGAGTTAAGCAGATCTCCTAGGCCAGTGTGTTTTTTGCATCAACATATACCCAATGGGTACCTGTTGGTATACCCGTGCCTGACGGGCATTTGCACAGGCATAGGGTTTTTCCCGATAGCCCTTGCAGGCATGGGTCGAGCGCATGCATGTGGGTCTCGGGTGGGGCATGGATTCGCTCTGCCCATGCCCGACCCAGTCGGTTGCCATCCCTACTCTCTCTCCCTTATCTCTCTTTAGCGACAAGAACTCCAGCCACTAGCGCGGCAGGGAGCTCGTACCCCCGGTTGACGGTTGCAGCAACGATGGAGAAGAGGAAGTAGATGAGGCTGGGCAGTCGGTGCCACTATGGGGCTGATGCTGAGGATACAGGGGTAGCTCGTCCCCCTAGTCGATGGCCTTGGACCTCAGCACAGTGATGACGCGGTCGTCGTCCCCCCTCGGGGCGGTGGTGGTGGTCCTCGGAGTGGAGGAGTCAACGATGGCGAGGCCGGTGCTTGGCGAGATGGGGTTGGCATTGTGGAGGAAGTCGATTGGCGGTGGTTGTGCTTGGCGTCGTCGATCGCTGGCGACGGAGGTGGAGGTTGAAGGTGGTGGCTCACGTGGTCACGGCGGATTTGAGCCCTGGTGGCGGTAGCCCGGGTGGAGAGCCGGTGGCATAGCCATGCTGATGTGGAAGAGGGAGGCGGCTCAGTGCAGTGCCGCGAGACGAGCAGGACGGCGACGGCGGCCACAAGTTCGAGCCCTCCAAGCTGGATTAGGACCGAGCCGCCCACCCGCCACGACCGCTGCCGCCGCTCCAGCCTTCGAGCTTGTGGTGGCGGACACCGGTGCAGTCCATGTTCGTCACCGCCGCAGCTCCAGCCCTCGCTGCCTGTCGCTCCAGCTCTCAACACCCATCGCGTGGCTGAAGGGGAATAGGAAGGGGAGAGAAACAAAAGGAGAGCGAGAAGGGAGAGAGGGAGGAGGAAGAAGGGAGGAGAGAGAAGGAGGATAACATGTGGGTCCCACAGTATTCCTTTTGTAAATGATCAATGGGTCCCGCATATTCTTTTTTCAATTCTAATAGTATGTAAGCACCACGTCAACGCTACATACAATGAAGACCGGATCAAACACCGCCACGCAGTCACCACGTCATTGAAACCGTCCTACAAAACCACCGAGGGAGTTAAATTACACCAGTTTTAAAAATTTAGGGGTTAAGATATTTGATTTTACGGTGCAGGGTCACGGACTAGATTCGGATCACTTTTAAGAAGTCAAAGTGAACTTATTCCCCAGCAATTCGCCCTGCGGCTGCTTGTGTTGGCCGAGAGCCTGACTAAGTTGGCAGGCATTGGGCTCTCGATCCCCCGTAATTGCTAATTTGCAACCAGCCGTGTTCCGGCCTGCGCCCGCGATCATCACCACTCCTTTTCGTTTTTCCTAGATGAGTTTGAGTTTTTGTTGGTACATCTACCTTCCTTTGTTGCTAAGGAATAAGTTCACTTTAGATCCCTCCATTTGTCGCTGAATATATAAATGCATCCATGAACCATAATACTAGGCAAGGGGAGCCGCTTTCAATAGTTTGGGGTTAAGTGCTTCGCTAAAATAGTTTAGGGGAGTAAAATGGATTTTTTATATATTTACCAATTTAACTATTTACTGTATATGTGCCAAAGAAATAGAAAACGGTTAAATTCTATGTATGGCAAAGATCATAAACGGTCAAAATGGTAATAGTTATACATAAATAATATTCATTCAGTCACGAATTTTCATAAATTTTTTTATCTCTACTTAAAATACTTGATTATTTAATAGTGGACTGATGACTAATGTGTTAGAAACATGACTAGAAATAAGGTTTAGGGTTGTGGGGCGACACAGATTGTAGCTGGGCCGATCGACCAACCCTGCCCAATGGGTGTGTCCGCCACTGAATGGTGTCCTCACCGCCTGTCGCGGATGAATTTGCATCTGAAGATGGGCTGGTGGATGCGGGCATGGAACCGGAGGTGGCTCACTCGACGAACTTCTCATCAACAGTACATACATCAAGAAGAGCCTCCTATGCCTTATTTCTGAATGCCTCATTGCCAGCCAAGAAAAGAACAATTTCGAGATCCTCATAACTGAAGAAGTTCCCCACGGCATTTGAAAATCATCTGCGGGAAGCTCTTGTCTGAGACTGATCGGGGCGAGAGAGTAGAGAAAGATAGCAGAGAGAAGGAGCGAAGAAGGAAAGGGAGAGGAGGGGAAAGAGATAGCGGTGACGTGGGTCTCACTAAATTTTTTTATTTTTAACCGAACACTCACTTACAAATGAGTTCCACGATTTTTTACTTTAAATGCTACATCAAACACCACGTAGGTGCATGTCAGCCGAAATGACCGTCCAAACTACCTTAGGATTTTATTTGAACTGATTTTGGGAATTAGGAGATGCGATATATCTGGTATTACGGTTTAGGGATAAATTTTAGACTTGATGATAAATTGAGGAACCTAAAGTGAACTTATTCCTCTTAGTAAACGTGGGGTTTTTTTCTCCTATAGGCTGAACCTTGATTGGTATTTTGGCCTACATTTATTTTCTTTTTGGGCTTGATTTTTCCATGGGATGAGTACTTTTGGGCCATTTTATTTTTTCAACTTTTTGTATTTTGAATTTGTCTCCAAATTTGTACGTGCAAAATTTGTATGTATTCTACGTATATGTATAAAGTTTATATGTCTACAACGTTTGTTGATGTATGTACAAATTTTTATGTCAAAAATACGTATACATATAAAAAACATATAGTTATATATATAGAGTTTATATGCAAATATTTTATAAATACACGTATGCATTTCATATATACATTATATATATACACACTTCTGTATACGCATGTATGAACTTTGTATACATGTATATAAAATTTATACGTACATGCTTAATATACATACGTATATATAGAGAGAAATTAAAGGGAGGGGACCGATTGCGTGAGCATCTGACCAACCGCCAATCAACGGTCCCCCTCCCTCCCCTCTTTTTTTGGAGGGGTGGTAAATTTGATCCATATCATTGCAAATTCGCTACATTATAAAAATGTAATTACTATTTACATGATGCCACTACAATACATATGAAATTGGATCCATGCCACCTTGTACGCATGTCACGCCCCAATTTTCGTTCGGGATTAAAAATCATTAAATAACACATTTGTAGAAATTACATTAAAAGTTAAAGCAAATTAATCAAGTGAATTTATGAGGGAATTACAAATTTCCTTTAAAAATCATGGTCAGAAATATTTTTTTAATATTCTCTGTGCCCTAATATACTCTCTTAAATTTCCCATGAATTTTTGGGGCTCAAGAAATAATTTAATGAAACAAACTTCATTTAATCAATTAAATAAAATAATAACAAATTTAAAAAGCTCCTCCTTGTCCTTGGGCTGTCTTTGGCCCAAGTCTACCTCTCCTCCAGAGCCCCTTCCCCTCTTCCGTTTCCTAGGCCGGTCTCCTTTTCCCCTTCCTGCTCGACCCATTCGCCCCCTCTCCCGTGAAGTTCGCTTTGTGTCCCTCTCCTGGCCTCCTCTCTCCCTCTCTCTGACAGGTGGGACTGGCAGCCCGACCTATCATCCCCTTCCTCTAGCCAGTCGAAAACCACCCCACATCGCCACCCCCACGTCACCACCGAATCCGGCGCGCCCGCCTCTCTCTCACTCCCAAACCGTGCGGACGCGCTCGCTGCCCATGCCCCACTTCCCCCCTGAAATCCGGCCACGTCGCCGCCTCTCGCACCTCTCTCTCCCACTCCGCCTGTCATGGCCTCCTCTCCCCAGCCTCCCTGTCGCCTCTCGAAGCTATAAAACCCACCTCGAGCTCCCTCTCTCAGTTTTCCCCTCTTCCTCGAGCTCGTCATACCCTCTCTTGCTCTCCCTGCATGGTGCCAAGCTCCGCCGCCACCACCGCCGCTCTCCAACCGTGCACCGTCGTCACCCTAGACGCCGCCGTGTCGTGCTGCTCGCGCCGCTAGCTCCAGCGCGCCATTCCGCACCTCGGCTGCTGCTCGCTTTTTGCTTGCCAGAACTAGAGCACCGCTCCCGCCACACCACCCCAAGCCGCTACCACCATTGTCATCTCCGACTGTGCGCCACCACCTCCCTAGCCACCGCCGCACCGCGTCGCTCGCACTGCCAGGTTAGCCGTGCCACATAGCTCCTGAGAAACTCCGGCCGTTGGATTCCCGCAGAAACCGTGATTCCCCTACACGCCGGTGAGCTCTCCATTCAACTCTCTCTCTCTCCAGCAACCACTCCCGCTCCCCACATACCCCTATTTCTCCTCTAATGCCTCCCTTTCTCACCCCTAGGTCGAGTCGGTCGTTGTCCATCTCCTCCACCACCTTCCCCATCACCGGAGCACCATTCCCGACGCTGTCCGAGAGGTCAGCACCACCAAGCTCTCACTGTCGGCCGCCCATTCCGTCGTCAGCCACTCGGTGAGCTCGCCCTCTTCCTCCCCATATCCTCCACCGCGTCCTCGCGCGCGGTGCCGCGCTGGTGATCGCTGCCGGCGACCACGGACCGCACGCTGCCTCCTCTCGGTTGGTCAGCCGGAGGACGTCGCCCCCTTTCACCGTGGCCACCCGATCCCTTCGGGTGATCTGGGCCATCCACGTGGCACCTGCATGGCTGCCAGCGGCTCTGCCGCGTCGGCACCATGTCGGTGTGTCCATCTGTTGACGATGAAATTTAGCAAGCATGTGAATCGGAAACAAAGTCCAATTCGAAGCGGAATTGAAGATATTGCGGAATTCTCGGGAACAAAGTGCGCATCGGCTGGAAGACCGTATTGGCTGGAACCGAGTCTGATATGGATAGCCGATATGGCCGATATTGGTTGTATGATCAATATCGGGTTCGAGGAAGAGTTTGAGATAATGTTGCTAGGCAAGGATAGAGTCCAGAATTGGCAATTGTATCTATTAATTAGGATTATTTGTAATTTCCTTATAGATATTTTCGGTAAGAGTCTGCCGAAGGGACTTGTTTGCTAGTTAGATTTGTATTAGGACAATATGAGTCATGTCCATAACGGACAAGTTTGTACTTTCGGGTATAAATATAAACCCGAGGCCTTATGAATAAAACAATAACAGTTCAATCAATCTCGGCGCATCGCCAACCTTTTACTCTTTTATTTTCGATGAGTTCGTACTTTCGAGTCGAGCTGCATCAGTTTGATCTGTGGCGAAGAGGTAAAACTTGTTATGGCAGTTTGCATTATCGGAATTAGTGCTTACATCTTTATGACACTCTAATTCTATCTTGGAAATCTCCAAGTTATCATATACGTCATATAATTTAGATTGACAATGCTATCTATTTGCATCGACCAGTCTCTGTTTAGGGTTTTGCCGATAACGGTTAAATTGCCTTGTTCGTTTGAATTATATAATGTATCCACCATCCTGAAAAGGCAACCATCAGCTTGATTGTCTAGATATTATACCTCTTTTCATACTTAATGCTGCATCAGTTAAGTTTGATCTATTAAGTCGTGTTTAGAATCATGATCTCTAGCCTGCTTTATGGTCGTTAATAAGGATAGAATCGGGGTTTCAGCCGATTTTACATGGTATAGTTGTTTTACATAGTGTAACGCTTTGTTTAATATGCTATAGTTGTTCAGCCGATGTATCAAATTTAGGGTTAGCTCATCATCGAACATGCCTTACAGCTGATTATCATTTACTAATAAACTTGCATATTTCATCTTGTTGATTGCAGGATCAAATCAACTGGCATGCCTATTGAACCCGAAAGCAAGTTTTGGACCTGCACACTAGAGTAAAGCAAATCTCTCAGGCCAGTGTGTGTTTTTCGCTTCAACAGCATCCCACATGGCTACCGTGTCAGCGCCACGTGGTGGATCGTGTCCACCGTGTGCCCTCTCCTTTGTGCCGCTGACATGCAGGGCCCCCCTATCGGAGACGGTGCCCCTTGGATGTCATCAGCACCGCCCTTTTCCTTTGAGAAATTAAATAGTAATTGCACAATAAATAGAATATAATTCCAAAAATTCATTAAATGGTTCAAAACTTCTAAAATTCGTAACTAATTCATATGAGCTCAAAATTGAGTCATTCAAATTGCAAAATTCATCTAAAATTGAGCTCTACAAGTTTGTTTACGAGTGTTTACTTGGTTTTTATTAGAGTTTTTCCTCATTTTGCGTGCCAGCATTTAGATTCCGTTGTTTTAGAGGATCGCGTTCGCGAGGAAAAGAGTTCGGAAGATTTGTTTGAATAATCAAGGTACGTCACATATTCCCCTTGAGCATGTTGAACCTAATTCATAATTTTTTTATCGTTTGCAAATAAAATTGCATGTTTTGCTAATTACATGGGATTATGGAATTACCTATATGCTCGCTTGTGCCATATTTACTTGATATCCATCATTTGTCAACTTGGGTGATAATTTGACTAGCTTATGTTACTTATGTGACCTAGCTAGAATTACATTTGCTTAGCCATACTTAATTACCACTAGCTCACAATATGGGATAATCACACTTTATACATTTAGCATTTGGTTGAGCTGTAAGCTCGTGACATCTGGCCATGTCCTATTGGTCATAATTATCCAACTAAAATGTGGCTTAATGGTGGGCTGTGGGTGCGTGGTGTTGCTAATCGCACCCATGGCAAATAAGGACTGGTTCGTGAAAAACTGCTGGAAGTTACCGCGCTTACCACATGCAAGAATGGGCAACTACTGGACTTGTAGTATAACTTTTCCTTTTCTAACGTACCGAGGCAAGGGTGAGTTTGATGGAGTTTGAATGGGCCCTGCGACAGCCTTTGCTGCTTTTGGATTCACCTAGGCATGAGGGGGTTGCCTACCATGGATATAAAGGTAGGGGCAAAACCTGAGGTGGGTGCGATTGGTTAGGGGGAGTTATGCGAAGGGTCTTATCACAATCACTCGGCATGGTGACGTGTCATGCATGGCACATTAACATGATGGTGGATTGTGTCTTGTGGGTACAGTTGTGCATCTCTGGCCAAAGTAAAACTATTCAAATAGTCGTGCCTGCGGTTATGGGTGATCAACCAACTTCGCCGTGATTAGTCCCACTCTATTAATTAACTTGACTTAATGAACTATTTTAGTTCAGGTGGAATGGTTGGACCTGTTCAACATGGTGTAGTGTTATTCAGTGGAGAATTAATCTTGCCTTAATCAATCAACTGTTTTACTGCTTTTCCAACTGTAAATGTTTACAACCGCCTTTATGCAATTAGCCACAAACCTCCCTTAGTATACCCTTGCACGTATGCATCATTGGTGTGGCTTGCTGAGTACGGTGGTTGTACTCAGCCTTGCTATTATTCCCCCTTTTCAGAAGTGTAGTGTTTACGAAGTTAGAGGACCAAGTCTTATGCCCTAGTTGAGTTTGGCCTGTGGAGTGGAGCTGAAACCCTACTAGGATCATCCCCTTTTTTCCGCTACCGCTGCTTTCTTTTCAGTGTGAGGACTAAATGCCTCTGCTGTAAGTATTTATGTTTTATTTACATTTGGATCTGTATATTAATTTATCATTTTGTGTACCCTGGCTTGATTCCTAGACAGGGATTTATACACAAAATAGTCTAGAAAATTGGCTAAATTTATGTGCGTGACAACGCCTCAAACACATTGTGAATCATTTTTTACCGTTTTTCCATATGGACCAAAATACTCCTGCCTTCAATCCTAACGTGGGTCCCACATGTCAGTTCTTCCTCCATCTCCTCTCTTCTCTCTTTTCTATCTTTCTCCACCTCCTCCCCCCTCCTCTATATAGGTGCTCATGGAGGTAACATCCTCCAACGACAAGAATGTGCTGGTGCTCCTGCCTCCTCTGCCGCTCATGCACTTTGGCTCGTGACGGAGGGATGGGTGTTGACAGGGACGGAGGCTTATGGTGCTAGGATGGACGATAAGAAGCAAGATGAGGAGTCGACCATCGTTAATAGAAAAGGAGGAAGGTTGACCGTTGTCGAGAGAGGGGGAAGGGGAAGGGAGGAGAAGCTAGGAGATCCGCAGGGGCCGAGCATCCTTGTCGGCCCTGGATGGTTCTCCCGCGGGGAGGCGACGTGAACAGCGCTGGCAGGAAAGGAGACCATCTAGATGTGTCAAGGTAGGGGTGACTAGTTGTCTTCTTGTCCGGTGTGGCAATAGAGAGCACCGATGTGTCACGTCCAGGAGACGCTACTATGGCGCTGTCACCATGGCACTGGAGCTCCCTGCGACACTACTATCCCCGCACTGGAGCTCCTTGCACCGCTGCCACTGCACTGGAGTTCGATGAGCTCCTCCTCATCACCGTCATGCTCCCGCTTGTGACCTGGAGAGGGTGGAGTTTGGGGGAGGGCTAGATGGAGGCTAATGCCGATGGCATGGCAAGGTAAGAGATTGTGTGGCATTACCAGCTTGCAACACCACGCATGATAGCATGGCAAGGCTATGATGTGGCACAACATTCCAGTGTGGCGTGTCTTGTCACGCCATACGTATTTGCATGACAGTATTATGTTGTCAATTTCTTTAGCATGGCCAAAAGGTTTAGATCTAAAAATAAGATTTTATAGGATCTATTTATAAAATATTAATTTGAAAAGGTTAAAAAAATTCGAGCTTCCTCTTCCCTGCCACCGTTGCCAGGCAAGTCAGCGCAGCTCCTTCGTGTTGCGAGCCTCCATTGGTCCTCCCCCATCTTGTTGCCAAGGAAAGAGGAAAAAGAGAGGGGATGGCGAGTGTGGCCCACATGTTAGTGAGGTGGAGAGAAGATATGTATCAGGGGCATTTTGGGTGACTGGAAAATACAGTGGCATGCATGTTGGTCCAAAGATGTCAAGAGTATAGAAAATGACATATCTCAGTGTTGACAAAAAATCCGCGCTCGGCCAATAGTGCCAAATCTGTGTTGGCGTGACCTAAGTCAACAAACACACCGGCCTGGGAGATCTGCTTAGCTCCAGTGCAGGTCCTAAAATTTATGAGATGCGGGTGTGCCAGTCAGTTTAATCCTGCAACTAACAAGATAGATAAATATAATTGTCGGTGATATGGGCCCGGGGGTATCGCGAGCAAAGGGAGAAAGCCGCCCCGAGTACGCTTGGCATGCCCGAAGGGGGTTGGGCCATGCGTGGAGCGGCAGCTGACTCCCGCGCAGGGGGTCGAGCTGCCCCGAGCCCCCCTCCCACGGTCAACCCCACGTGCGTCTGCTGGGCACCTGTCGTTGGTGCCCACCTACCGCATTCAATGCGGTGGGTGAGGGTGCCAGAGAGCTACGTGGGCTGACATGAGGGTCATGTGGGCTGGCGTGAGAGAAGTGATGACGGATATGATGGTGCGCGTCGTGCGCACACACCTACCGGTGTAGGGCGCGCCAGGCGCATGCCCCGTCGCGTCATATTTAATGCAGGTCTCTTTGCCCGTCCATGGGGTTTGACTGGCCCCTTTTTTTCCTGCGGTCACTGCGATGCTTCACAGCCACTTGGAGGACCCAAGAGGCTGAAAGTATTCGGCCTTTAAAGGAAAGAATAACTGGGTGTTCACCCGGTCATTCTAAATGACGACTAAAGGCGTACTACGATGGGACGTGCACATCATGGCACGTTAACAAGGAGGGTGCTCAAGTCTTCGCATCGGTAGTGCTTTTATTTTTCTCCCTCCCTCGAACCTAAGTCTGAGGCCTATATGGAAACCCCTTGAAGTATAAAAGGAGGTCCTGGCCGAGGGAGAGGAGGTTAGCTTCTGGTTTTCCAGCGAGCACCAAGGGAGAGAGAGCAAACGCTTATATTTCTCCCACATAGCAAACACATATCAACCACATACGCAGGAGTAGGGTATTATGCCTCCACGGCGGCCTGAACCTGTATAACTCATTGCGTCTTCCTCACCCCCGAAGGGCCCGAGCCTTTCCAACCTTACATCCTTTCGTGCCTCAAGATCTCACCCGTGCCCCCGGTCCGACCCAAAAAGTGGACCCCCACGGTTCCCTGCTAAGAGGAGTTTCTCCTCCCGACAATAATGATCACCAAAGAGTCGTTCGGCTAACAAGCTGATTGAGTAGCCGATGTCGATAGGATTTTGAGTAATCGGCTATATGTCCAATATAGATAATGATATAAATACAATCGGCTAATGATAATGTAAGGAAACAATAATATAAACTAAAAGAAACCAATCGGCTAATACTGATATGATAAAATAAGTGTTGATCCGATGATTAGGACATACATCGGCTGGAGATCCGATATCAATAAATCCACAGTTAAATAATCAATGAAACCTTTGTTGCAATCGGCTAAAACCAACTTGTATGTAATCCTTGTAAGCCGATGCAACGTCCATATAACTCATCGGTTGAAACCCTGATGAAACCCTTATTATAATCGAAGACAAGTTAGCCTTTATTATTCTAAGCATGGCTAGGGATGATGCATCACAAAGTATGTTAAAAAACATAAAGTCTAAACAATCAAGTCTTTGACTAATTTTCAGGATGGTTGATATCTTACCTAATATAGATCAACAAAACAATTTAGGTGATACCAGCAGAACCCTAGCAAAGATCTAACCGATAAAGATAAATCAAATCATAGACTAAGATTAACTAAGATATATGATAAATAGGTAGATACACATACCAATCAAACTAGAGCGATCCAAGAGGTCGAGCACGATGCAGCCTTGAACAACACCGATGCAGCCTTGAACAACACCAACGTAGCTTATACGATTGTCAGGGCCAGTGAAACGTAGGACTTATCACTTTGTCGGAGATCGAGACCCGATGCAATCCTACATCAGGTGCCAAGTTCCGCCGGTTGATAACTAAAAACCTCGGAAAAGATGGTGGCGATGCCCCGAAAGTAGTTGTATTGATCTGTGAGATAAATTATAGGTACCCTGGATATATATATTTATACTTATGGTAGATACTAGTCCATATCGGACACGACACATATTTCCTAAAGATAAAAGGAAAGATACAAGTAACTAAATAAATAAACACTTTCTAAACACAAAATGAACACTACTACAAAAATGATTTTTCCTGGCATTGTCCTATAATTTTCGCTGGCGGTTATAGGCAAAAACCGCTCTTAAAAATGGAACGAGGGGTGAGGGGTTATGGATCGCTAGCAAAAATCAATTTTCGCTGGTGGCCACACTAAGAGGCCCGCCATAAAAAATATCTCTATTTTCACTGGAGGCAGGTAATAACACCGTCAGCGAAATAAAATTTGACGCTATAAAATCAGCTCCCCCACACTCCCTCCTTATCCTCATCCTTATCCTTTCTCCTCCTCCTCCCTCCACTCCCTCTCTCCCTCCAAATCTACAGGCGGCGCTCGGGAGCGGGCGACGGCGAGCTCTGGCACTGGCGGCGGTGCTCGGGAGCGGGCGGCGGCGAGCTCTGGCACGGGCAGCGTCGCTCGAGAGCGGGCGGCAGCTCACGGGCGCAGGCGGCGGCTAACGGGCGCGGGCGGCGGAGCTCGGGCGCGGGCGGCGGCTCACAGGCGCAGGCAGCGGAGCTTGGGCACGGGCGGGGAGGCCGGATCCGCCGCCTCCAACCTCGTCCTCCGCACCGCACCATCCACCACCACCACCCGCCGCCGTCCTTCCTTCCTTCCCCTTCTATTTGTGATTTACTTTGTGATTGATTAATGAATTTGTAATGATATGAACTTTGTGATTGATGATTGGATTTGCGACGATGACTGTTGATGCATGTTGTTTGATGTTTGCATGTTGAAAATGGAGTGAAAACGATGTAGTGCTATCTGGATGTTGGATTTGAATTTGGATGGATTTGAAAATGCAGCAAAACATTTCGATTTTGATTTTTTTGGCAGGGAAACAATTTTTGCTGGCGGCTGTCCTTACTGTCACGCCCAGGGATTCGCTAACCCGAATTCCAAGCAGAATGTGTATTAAAAACCCCTGTCCAGGACCAGCCAGGGTACACAAACGACAAAGTTGATATACAGGTCCACGTCTTACAAAACACCATAAAAATATCTTACATTAACACAGTGGAAAAATAAATAAATAAACTATTCTCGATAACGAGTCGCTCGCAGCGTGGCATCTCCAATCCACAGGCATCCTCGACGATAGCAGCAAGCCTACTCCTCCGAGAAACCATCCTCAGACACATACTCCAACTCTGGTGTGAGGGTAAAAATGAAGCAAGACTGAGTACTACCCACTGTACTCAACAAGTCATACCGGAACGGAAGATAATGATGCAAATATTTCCAACGGAAAGGCTAAAGGCTGATTTGCATAATATAAGCAATTTAAAACAACAGTTGAAAGCGGTAAAACAGTTGAATAAATTAAGCAATATTGAATCATCACTGTCCAACGCTACACCACGTTGCAACAGGCCCAACCCATTCCACCTGAACTACTTCAGTTCCATTAAGTCAAGTTATTAAGGTTATGACTAATCACGATGAATCTTGTTGATCGCCCATAACCGCGGGCACGGCTATTCGAATAGTTTTACTCTGATCAGAGGTGTACAACTGTACCCACAAGACACAGCCCCACAACACGTTACCGTGCGCCAGCATACCACCACGGTATACTGGAAAGGAAACTGTGACAAGACCTTTCACATAACCCTCGTTAACCAAGCGCACCACACCTCAGGTTTCGCCCCCACCTTTAATCCCAAGGCAGGCAGCCCCCCTCATGCCTAGGTGAATCCGGCGGTCGATCAACGGGTAAATCCCCCGCCGACCCAACTCCATCACGCCCACCCTTGCCTGGATGCGTCGGCTAAGAAAAGCTACACTATGAGTCAAGCTATTACCCATGCTAGCTTGTGGTAAGCACGGTAGTCCTTAATTGTCATGAGTACGACCTTCAAAACCATGTACTCACAACCCACCATTTATCAAGTTTTAGTTGGACCAATTGGTTAACCACTCACGAATAACCATCATGAGCTACCATTAAACATTATATTAAATAATAGAGATGCCTTAGTTTTCCCATTGGTGTGCTAAAGTTTCTAAGCAGGGCTAAGCATGTCCTAACCTAGCTCTAATCAAATTGATCCCCAAGCTATCAAAGGTACAAGGTAAACGGAATTTCATGGCTGAGTACAGTAGGTAAATAAGCCCAGAAAATGACATTATAAAACAGTGCAGTATTTAAGAATAAATAGAATATTTGCAAAGTAGGTACAATATGATCAAATAAAAAGTATGACTTGCCTTGCTCCGGCGCGAAAGGAACCTCGGCAACGACCTCGAAGTATGTCGGTGCGTCGGAACTATCGGATTCTACACGACAAACAAAGCAAACAAGCAAAACAGACTATAAGACTACTGAAACAGGAAACAAAACTATTTTTACTGAATTCTAGGCATTTTTATGAATTTTCCGAGACTTGAACGGACCCAAACGGAGTCCATATGAATTAGTTATGAATTTTAGAAGTTTAACTGCATTTTAAACTAAACAGAAAAGAAAAATAAATAAATTATTTGCGCAATAAAATCCCCCTAGGGCTGACGTCAGCGGGCTAGGGCTGACGTCAGCCGCAGCCCTAGGGCTGACATCAGCAGGCTGACGTCAACCGCGCGCGCGGGTGAGGCGGCGGCGGCGGCCGTGCGGCAGCGGCGGCGGTGGCGGCGGCGCTCGCGGCCACGGCGGCCGAGCGGCGGAGCAAGGCGGCGGCGGCGCCCTAGGTGCGGTCGGCCGAGCGGCGTGTGCGGCGGCGGCGCGAGGCGACGGCGGCGGCCGAGCGGCGGCCGGCCGAAGCGGCGGCGCAAGGCGGCGGCGGCGGCCGAGCGACGGGAAGGCGGCGGGCTTACCGGCGGCGGGTGATGGCGGCGGCGGCGAAAAGGAGAGCGAGGAGGGACGGCGACGCGGCTTTTATAAGGCATGGCGGCCGGGAAGGGCGGAGGCGGCGGTTGTGGGCGGCGGATACGGCGGCGGCGGCGGCGGCCGTTGCGGGCGGCGGATTCGGCGGGGAAGATGGGCCCGACAGGTGGGCCCCACCTGTCGGCGGCCCGGGCGCGCGAGGGAGGCGGCGCGGACTTCGGCGCGGCGGCCTCGGGCCGGCCCGAGAAGGGGGAGAGGGGCGGTGGCCCAGGAGGGGAGAGGGGAAGGCCGCGCGCGGCCGGGCGCGGGCCGGCCCAGGAGAGGGGGCGGCAGGCCGGCGACCCAAGGGGGAAAAAGGAGAGAGGGAGGGGCGGCCCGGGGAGGGAAAAGGGGCTAAGAGAAGGGGAAAAAATGGGCTGGCGGCCCAAAAGAAAAAGAAAAAGGAGGAAAAAGAAGGAAAAAGAAAAAAAGGATTTAGGGGGATTTAAAAATTGCAGTGGGAGTTTTTAAATTGTTTAAAATTATTTTAAATGATCTAAAATTTCCAGTAAAAATCTTGTTAGTGCATTTTAACAAGGGGAACTCAAGAAAAATCCCACCTTGCTAATTACAATTAATTAAATACACTTTTTAATTAGAATTTGCTCTAGGTTAAATAGACAATTTCTTTTAAGCCATTTATTTTATGAATTAGAGCTAGAAAGGGGAACTCCAGGGTGTAACAAACCTACCCCCTTAAACGGAATCTCGACCCCGAGATTCGGAAGAGCTGGCGAAAAGGTGCGGATGGGCGGCTTTCAACTCATCTTTTCTTTCCCAAGTGGCTTCTTCCTCTGAGTGGTGGCTCCATTGGACTCGGCAGAATCTGGTGACTTTGCTCCTCGTCCTCCTCTCACTGGTCTCAAGGATACGTGTCGGCTTCTCCACATAAGTCAAGTCTTCTTGAATATCAATCTGATCCGGGCTTGCTTGCTCCTCGGGTACTCTCAGACACTTCTTCAATTGGGATACGTGGAAAACATCATGAATGCCGAGCATGTTGGAGGGGAGTTCGAGCCGATAAGCAACTTCACCACGACGTTCCAAGATTTTGTATGGTCCCACGAAGCGTGGTGCCAGTTTCCCCTTAGTTTGGAAACGATGTACGCCCCGAAGTGGCGTAACCCGGAGGTATACATGGTCTCCAATGTCAAAAATGAGCTCTCTTCGGCGATTGTCAGCATAGCTTTTCTGCCGAGATTGTGCAATCCTCAGTCTTTCCCTAATCATTCTCACTTTCTCCTCTGCATCATTCAAAACTTCGGTCCCAAACAGCTGGCGTTCCCCGGTCTGGTCCCAAAAGAGCGGGGTGCGGCATTTTCGGCCATACAAAGCTTCGAATGGTGCCATCTGCAGACTATCCTGGTAGCCGTTGTTTTAGGAGAACTCGGCATACGGCAAGCTCTTGTCCCAAGCTCCACCAAAATCCAAAGCACAAGCCCTTAACATGTCTTCCAAAATCTGGTTGACTCGCTCGGTCTGACCATCGGTTTGAGGATGATAAGCTGTACTGAAATTCAGACGAGTCCCCAACTCCTCTTGTAGTTTCTGCCAAAATCTTGAAGTAAACTGGCTCCCTCGATCGGATACAATCTTCTTGGGTACCCCATGCAAACTCACTATCCTTGCTAGATAGATCTCTGCCAGCTTCTTTCCTAAGTAGGTGGTGTGTACCGGGATAAAGTAAGCGACTTTGGTGAGTCGGTCCACGACTACCCAAATGGAATCATGTCCTGTCGATGTCCTCGGTAAACCTGTGATGAAATCCATCCCGATTTCTTCCCACTTCCATTCCGGAATCTGCAACGGTTGCAGTAGCCTGCGGGTCTCTGATGCTCTGCCTTCACTCGTTGACACAAGTCACAGAGCGCGACGAATTCGGCGATCTCCCTTCTCATACTAACACACCAAAATTTATCCTTGAGGTCTTGGTACATCTTGGTACTGCCGGGGTGGATCGAGTATTGGGTCTGATGCGCTTCGGTTAGTATTAAGTCTTTTAGGTCCTTATTCTCCGGAACACATATTCTTTCTCCCATCCAGATCGTTCCATGCTCATCCTTGGTGAAGCCTCGTGCTTTGCCAACTCTCATATTCTTCTTGAGTTGAGCTATTTCAGGGTCATTGACCTGAGCTGCTCGTACTTGGTCCACAAGCGTGGGCCGTGCCTCAAGGGTAGCCACGAATCCATGTTGTACAACACCCAAATTTAAGCGTTCAAACTCCTGTTGCAAGCTGTCACATATTCCCTCTGCACAGGTAACATTGCAGTAGCTTTTCCTGCTCAAAGCATCGGCCACCACATTGGCCTTACCGGGGTGGTAATGTATCCCAATATCATAATCCTTGATCAACTCTAACCATCGACGTTGTCGGAGATTCAGGTCCGGCTGAGTGAAAATATACTTCAAGCTCTTGTGGTCAGTGTAGACTTCACAACGGTTACCAATAAGGTAGTGCCGCCAAATCTTCAAAGCGTGAACCACTGCTGCTAGCTCCAAGTCATGGGTGGGGTAATTGTTCTCGTGTGGACGTAGCTGACGTGAAGCATAAGCGACAACTCTACCTTCTTGCATTAAGACACATCCTAACCCTTGACGGGATGCATCACAATACACTTGGAAATCCTTCATCTGGTCAGGCAAAATTAAAACTGGCGCGGACACCAATTTCCTCTTAAGTTCCTCGAAACTCCTGTCGCACTCTGCGGACCACTTGAACTTTTCATCCTTCTTTAGCAACTGTGTCATTGGCTTGGCGATCTTGGAGAAATTCTCGATGAACCGGCAGTAATAACCTGCGAGTCCTAGAAAACTCCTGATTTGTGAAACGGTCTTCGGTGGGGTCCACTTGGTAACTGACTCCACATTTGACGGGTCTACAGCCACTCCTTGAGCAGTGATGACGTGGCCTAAGAACTGAACCTCTTTGAGCCAAAAGTCACACTTACTGAACTTGGTATACAGCTGGTGTTCCTTCAACTTCTCCAGTACCAGACGGAGATGCTACTCATGCTCCTCTTCAGACTTGGAGTAGACGAGTATGTCATCGATGAATACCACAACAAACTTGTCCAAAAACTCCATGAACACCTTGTTCATCAGGTTCATGAAAAAGGCCGGTGCATTGGTAAGTCCGAAAGACATGACCGTACATTCGAACAACCCATACCGAGTTACGAACGCGGTCTTCGGGATATCCTCCTCTTTAATCCTCAACTGGTGATAGCCTGATCGCAGGTCTATCTTGGAAAACACCGTTGCTCCCTTCAACTGATCAAACAAATCATCAACCCGAGGTAGCGGGTACTTATTCTTGATGGTCACATCATTGAGGGCGCGATAGTCGACGCACATCCTCTTGGTCTTATCTTTCTTCTCCACGAAGATCACCGGAGCACCCCAAGGTGACGTGCTCGGTCGGATGTACCCTTTCTGCAACTGCTCGTCAACTTGTTTCTTGACTTCTGCTAACTCATTGGCTCCCATCCTGTAGGGTCTCTTGTGTATCGGGGCCATCCCCGGTACTAGGTCAATCCGAAATTCAACTTCTCTCTTGGGTGGCATGGTGGTTAGGTCATCAGGAAAGACCTCAGGGTATTCACACACTATAAGAATGTCCTCCAACTTCTTAGGGGTTTTCTCTACTACTGTGGTCTGTTCTGCCCCTTCGACCTGATTCAGGCATACTCTCAGTTTCTGGGGTGTCGGCGACTGGAATTTCACCACTTCGCCCTTCTCATTAACCAAGGTAATGGTGCGGCTTGCGCAGTCAATAACTCCCTTGTGCCTAGTTAACCAATCCATTCCAAGAATGACATCTAGGCCTTTGGATTCAAGAAGGATGAGATTGGCTAGAAATTTTGAACTTTGGATTTCTATTGTCACAGAGGGACAGTAGTGAGCGGTGGCCCTCTCATTCCCAGGGGTATGGACCCACATGGGTGTTCTAAGTTCCCTTACCGATAACCCATGTGCCCCGGCAAAATGCTTGGATAAAAACGAATGCGTAGCACCAGAATCAAAAAGTACGGTGGCAGGAATTGAATTGATAGGAAACGTACCCAGAACCACTTCCGGTGCAGCTTGCGCCTCCTCTGCGGACGCATGGTTGACGCGACCCTGGATAAACTTGGGTCCAACACACTTCGGCTTCGAGCATCTGTCGGCGAAATGCCCAGGTTCATTGCAGTTGAAACAAACTAGCGACTTCCCGCCAAAATCCTTCTTGGCCGAAGCGGGTTGAGAAGGTTGAGCCGGTTGAGTTGGTGCCATCGGTGGACGAGGTGCAGGATTACGGCTGGACTGTCCACTGTTGAAATTACGGTTGCCCGTGCTGTTGTTGCCGAAGTTACCAGGATTGTAGGGGCGGTGCTGACGAACAATCATGGTGGAAGGTCCACCCTGCTGTCCAGCAACGAGACGGGGCCTTTGCTGGTTCCCTTGGTGTGCACGAAACTGCGCTGCTTTCCTCTTGCGATCCATCTTGTTTCACTGGTCCTCTTGCCGAATCGCCTTGTCGACCAGTTTCTCAAAGTCGGCGTAGTCCCCAGATATCAACTGATTGGTTAACTCATCATCCAGGCCGGAGAGAAATTTTTCCTACCTCTCTGCATCAGTGCGCACATCTTCCGGAGCGTAGCGAGCGAGGCGGTTGAACTCGTGAAGGTACTCCATCACTGTCCGGTTGCCCTGGTGAAGCGCTCGGAATTCCCGCTTCTTCTGTGCCACAATGCCGTCAGGGATCTGGGCTTTCCGAAAGCTGCGGCAGAACTCCGCCCAGGTGACATCAGCCCCAGGTGGACGGGTAACCAGATAATTGTCCCACCATGCTGACGCAGGACCCTGTAGCTGGTGAGTGGCGAAGGCGACCTTCTCTTGGTCGTTGCATTGCAGCAAGTTGAGCTTCTTCTCAATTGCATGGAGCCAATCATTTGCCTCCATGGGGTTGGTTGTGCTTGAAAAGGTTGGCGGACGGACACGGAGGAACTCCGGTAGCTTAGACTGGGGTGGAGGGCCAAACTGCTGGTTCTGCTGGCCTTGCTGCTGTTGCTGCGCCTGCTGCTGCATCTGTTGCATTTGTTGTAGCATCTGCTGATGCATCTGCTGGTGTTGTTGCTGCATTTGTTGCATCATTGCGGCCATCATCTGTGTTTGACTGGCCAAAACCTGAGCAATGGTGGGGTTGTCCGGTGGTGGAGGGCCGTTGTTGTTTGCTCCA
This sequence comes from Oryza punctata, assembly GCA_000573905.2. Classification (NCBI taxonomy): domain Eukaryota; kingdom Viridiplantae; phylum Streptophyta; class Magnoliopsida; order Poales; family Poaceae; genus Oryza; species Oryza punctata. The sequence goes on from CM002497.2 coordinate 11,288,150, forward strand.
TTGGTCTGTGCCCTAGTCGAGGGGTCCTCATTGCCGCTGGTGTTGCCACTCGTCCTGGTGTTAACCATCTGGAGGGAAGGAACCCGAAGAAAGCGATGGAAAAGAAGTAAAACAGATGCTCAGAAACTAAACTTCATTATACTAGAATTAAATTGTAATTGTTCTGATCTTAATTAAAACACTGAAACAGCAAGCAGAAACCTTAATAAGATAGCCATACCATAGGCACATGGTATCGACCATCGACTAACCCACAAGACATCAAACCTAGCACACAGAAACTAACAAGGAATCAAACTAATCATGACGATAAGCTAAGGGTAGCGAGCCTAATGCTCGGAGCGGCTCCTGCGGTCGGTGGAGTCGTAGCTGGGCCCTTGCTCATCTCCCGGCTCCTCGGATCGGCTCCTCGAGTCGGCCATCTCTGCGTCGTCGCTGGTAGGTTCGGAACTGAAACCACTGCCGTTGCTGCCACTGGGTGTAGCACGCAACCAACCTCCGCTGCCACTGGCGGGACCCTGGTAGGCAGATGTTGGCACGAAGGCGAGGGTGAACACTGGTGAAGGCGGCTCGATGGGTGCTGGAGCTGGAGCTGGAGACGGGTTCCTCGATGCAAGCTGGGTGCGCACCGGGGCGGTGGTGGTCTTCCTCGGCGTCGTGCGGGTCCTGGGGCCACTGGGCGTTGGACGCCCCTGCAGACTAGCGTTCGTGGCCTTCAGACGAGTGATCTCTTCCTCCAGGCGAGCGATCTTGATCAGCTTCTGGTCATTGAGGGCCTTGGACGCCTTGTGAAGATCAGCATACATCTTATCTAGTCCCTTCATCACCGTGCACATATGCCCAAACGTAGTGTCGTTCTCCGCAGTCGTCGGGCGGAAGGTGCTGACAGTACTGGTAGCGGAGTGGCGGGGATGGTAGCGGTACGCTGTGGCGCAGAACTGGTAGGAGTGCCTATCGCCAATCCTGGTCATCATCTTGTAAGCAGCCTCTTGACAAGCATGTACCACCGTGCCTCCCGAAGCCTCGACCACCATGTTGGGAAGGTTAGTGCCAACAAAGCCATGAACCTCCAAACGAACACGGTACGGGAACTCTCCACTGAGGGGCTCGATGGTGGTATACTCAGGTGCTCTCGGGTATCCAACAACCAAGGTCATGCGTGCGAGCTCGGCCACACAGCCGTCCATGTCCTCACCACGGTGCGTAGGGGGAAAGTCAGTCATCTACAGAAAACAAGGGGTGGGAAATCAATGCATGCTCAAATCCAAACTAAAGGAAAACAAATAATTAAAAGACTCAAGTGAAAGAAAAATTTTAAGCCAGAAATATTTTATATATGAACTTAATAAAAACTATCACTATATAGGAAAGTAGAAAATAAGTAATGTAAAAATATCATAATAGTATTAGTAATCATAAAGCTAACATTAGGATTCCAAATATCCGAACTCCGAAATTAACAATCCCCAAATTTTCCAAAATGCTAGACTAATTTTAGTCAAAATAATCTCCATCAACCGAGTGACCCATTTTTTTTCATAAACCCTAGGGACAGAAATCCCGAATTTTCCCAAACCAACTCCAAATGAAAAGACGAATGCATATGAAAAAGTTCAGAGGGCTCTTAGGGTTTCCAGTTGGCTTGTCCTACGGTCAAGGTCGGCTCTGATACCAAGTTGTCACGCCCAGGGATTCGCTAACCCGAATTCCAAGCAGAATGTGTATTAAAAACCCCTGTCCAGGACCAGCCAGGGTACACAAACGACAAAGTTATGGGCGATCAACCAGATTCATCGTGATTAGTCATAACCTTAATAACTTGACTTAATGGAACTGGAGTAGTTCAGGTAGAATGGGTTGGGCCTGTTGCAACGTGGTGTAGCGTTGGACAGTGATGATTCAATATTGCTTAATTTATTCAACTGTTTTACCGCTTTCAACTGTTGTTTTAAAATGCTTATATTATGCAAATCAGCCATTAGCCTTTCCGTTGGAACTATTTGCATCATTATCTTCCGTTCCGGTATGACTTGTTGAGTACAGTGGGTAGTACTCAGTCTTGCTTCATTTTTACCCTCACACCAGAGTTGGAGTATGTGTCTGAGGATGGTTTCTCGGAGGAGTAGGCTTGCTGCTATCGTCGAGGATGCCTGTGGATTGGAGATGCCACGCTGCGAGCGACTCGTTATCTAGAATAGTTTATTTATTTTTTTTCCGCTGTGTTAATGTAAGATATTTTTATGGTGTTTTGTAAGACGTGGACCTGTATATCAACTTTGTCGTTTGTGTACCCTGGCTGGTCCTGGACAGGGGTTTTTAATACACATTCTGCTTGGAATTCGGGTTAGCGAATCCCTGGGCGTGACACTTACCCAGTCGCTAGCTAAAATGGATTTTGCCACTAACTAAAATGATTTTTACTGGCGGTCCACTTAGTTTTACCACCAGAAAAAATGATTTTCGCTGGCAATCAACTTAATTCGTCCGTCAGGAAAAACCTATCTTCTCTAGCGGTTGGTCGCCGCCAGCGTAGATGCTACATTTTCACTGGCCTTTGCTTTGTGGCGGTGCTAAATGCCGCCAGTGAAGACCCAAAATGACCGCCAGGAAAAATGGTTTATGTAGTAGTGGAAATTACTAAATCCTGCCTACTCCCTCTGATTCTAATTTAATTGACGTTTTAGATAACATTGCAAATATCAATAAGTAAATTAAGGTTCATATTTCCAATTATACCCATATTAGATGCATTCGGGTACATCCCAAACAACTAGCTCGCCTGGTTAGAATCATCAATCCCAAAGTATGAAGTATGAGGTCCTGTGGAGTCTTTTTTTTCTCCGATTTTTTGCATGGCACAGTAGCCATGCGGAGTTGTTAGGATTTTTTGTTCGTGTCGTGGGTTTGCAGTTCCTTTTTCGTTTTTTTCCTCACACGCACGCCTCACCTCGTCTTCAAGCGCGACGGCGGCGCCCTGCAGCTTGGCAACCATGGTGTTGGTGCGCGACGAGCGGCGGTGGCAAGAGGCGAGCGACGAGGTGAGCTGCGTCAGGCAAGCGACACAAGGGCCAGCAACAGGCGAGCGCGACGAGTACGTATCAGTGGCAGTCTATTTGCAGGAGTAGTAGAGTGGATGGAAATGAACAGATGCATGCATCTTAGGGGCTGTTTGTTTGGAGGGACTAATCCATAAGTCCCTCCACTTTAGTCCCTTTTAACCCCTAAATTATCAAATAGGAGGGACTAAAAGGGGCTAAAACTATCCAGTGATACAAGTCCCTTTGGGAGGTGCTAAAAGGGACTAAAAGACCTAGCAACCCTACTCCACTACCGGTCCCAACCCTACCCCTCTCTCTCTCCTGTACTACTCGCTCCCGCGGCTGCCGCCTCCGCGAGTTCCCGCGGCCGCCGGCACCGCCGCCGCGCGCAATCTCCCACCGCCGCCGGCACCGACACCGCCGCGCGCAAGCTCCCATGGCCGCCGCCGCCTCCACGAGCTCCCGCCGCCACCGCGCGCGAGCTCACGCGGCCGCCGCCACCGACGCGCGATGGAACCAGGCGGCGGCGGCAACTCGGAGCACGGCGGCGGAGCTCGGCGGCCAGGCTCGGTGGCAACTCAGAGCATGGCGACCAGGCTCCTCATCAATGTCGTCGCCGTCCCGCCTCGTGCCCCAGCTCCTGGTCACGCTTCTCCAGCGCCGCCGCTTCGACGCGATGCTCCGCCCGTCCCCGGCCTACCGCGGCCTCTCCCCGCCCACCATCACCGCCGCGCTCGCCGTCCATCCCGCGCCTCCTCCTCCCGCGCTCCCCGCGCCGCCTCTGCCCGCAGCGCCCCTTCCCCTCCCCGTCCTCCGCCTCCACCCGCCGCCTCACCGCCGCCCTCACCCTCGCCTTCCTCTCCTGGTCCCACTCCGACGCCAACCCATGCCGCCCACCGCATCTCACCGAGCCCCCGCTCCGCACCGCCGCGCTTTCCCTCGCCCGCGCACGCACGCTCCCGGCGCTCTTCCGCCTCCTCCGCGACCACGCGCCGGTCGTCTCCACGGCCGTGCTCACCGACGTCATACGCGCTCTCGGCAATGGATCCAGGCGGCGGCGGCGGCTCGGAGCACGGCGGCGGACGGCTCGGAGCACGGCTCCTCCAACCCCCTCCCCTCTACCTACTAGACAGCTCATTTAATGAGGCTTTAGTCATTTTTAGTCCCTTTAAACAAACAGCTTAGGACTAAATAGGACATATGGTTTAGGGCTCTAGGACTAATTTTTAGTCCTAGAAATTATGGAAACAAGCAGGGCCTTAATTTACTCAAGGAAGATGATGCGGCAAAATTGAAGAGACCACGGGCAGTACGGTGCTGTGCAGGACTCGATGCAAGTTAAATGCGATTTGCATGCATGCAGCCAAGCAGAGGCAATTCAGTCTAAATGGATCACAAAAAGACCAAAACGTCAATATTTTCCATCCAAAGAGTACTAGTCTAAAACATCAATTAAATGGGAACAGCAGGAAGTAATTAATAGATAGAATTAGTCCATCCCTAACTCAAAAACTATTAACTAATTTCTATACTTACCATGTGATATAAACACTATGTATAGAAACTATGTATCTAATGTAGGGTGTCTTTAAATTAAATTCTCTTTTTATCACCTCTCCTCTCTTTTTTTATCCACCTATCTCCATGTTTTTATTCTTGATTCTTGTGTAGATATAGTTTTGGTTTCTTCATCCTTTTACCTCTTCCCTTATTAACTCCAGTGCCACATCAGATTTTTGCTTATGTGGCAATGTATTAAATGCTATGGACACTAGATGATAGGGAGAGTTGGGGATGGCCTTATACCGCTTTGTCATGGTTTTCACGGTACTTTCTTGAACTTGATTTCTTTTGGATAAGTTTTTATCGGTTGATTGTGCTATTTCCTTAATCAAATCCATAAAAAATCTTTGTTAACACTTAGATTAAGAAAGAATTGCAATGGCATGATTTTAATAGCTGAATAGTAACAATATTTTAAAGATATGACGTATTTACAATTAGCACATATTAAGTATTAGCTTAAAAATTTTGAAAGTTAAATTAATATGATTTTTAAAGTAACTTTACTATCTATTCTTTTATAAAAAAATATACTGCACATGAAAAACGAGAGGGTACCATTGTACATCACTACATGCTCTACTGCTCTTAGTTCTAGCTTTTAGCGAAAAATATAGGACAGAACCAGCTGATGTTTCCTTGTAAAGAAAATTAAAAACTAAGTTTTAATAAGCAACTCGGTGCAGATGTGACTAGGAAACAACCTTTCCATTCTTCAGAAAACTAACACGTACTAAGGCTGCGTTCGTATAAGGAGGATGGGAAGCTGCATAGTGATTGCGGAAAACGAAGCGTTTACAGAAATGGATTAATTTGATTTTTTTAAGCAACTTTTATATAGAAACTTTTTGCAAAATACACACCGTTTAGTAGTTTGAAAAGCGTGCGCGTGGAAAACGAGGGTGAGGAGTTGGGAAGAGGGGGGACGAACGGGGCCTAAACACCCTTTCCAACTTTTAGTGAATGATTTCTCTTATCTCTTCTGGTCCAGTTCAGTTCAGTTAGCCTGCTCTTCGTTGGCAACCCACCGAACATGATTCCGCAGTGAGCCAATGACCGAGAAGAAGTGGTGAGCTATAGCCTATAGGTGCCTTAGAGGCATAATACGCCTGGATCAGTTTTCTTGTTTGGTGAAATGTGCGTCATGACAACATAATACAACTGAATGCACTGCTTTTGGCAATAATGAGAAAACGAAAGTACTTCGTCTGAAGATAGGTTTTATAAACTGTAGCACTTCCGAAAGGTGACAAAAAAACACTCAGAAAAAGAAAACACTCATACTTCATCGATGAAATCGCTCGGATTCTCGAAGGAGGGGTCCAGGACTTTGGCCAGTTTTCTGGAATGGATTCCCAGCATCAACTCAATGGGAAAAAAACAAGACCAGTATCATAACTCGCTGCCACTAATTTCTGAGTGATGCTTGAGATATTTGTAAAATTCCATTGCCCAATTGGGAGGGAGAGGACTGGGTTGCTTGGAATTATACAATTAGTCTAAATCTAAAACTAAAAGTGGCAAATAGTTAAATGTCCCATCATTCAGTTAAGTGCAGGTATTCAGGGATCATTTGCATGCATGCGAAGAGGCACTCCCTAGAGAACATCAGCAGAAAAATCATCACGCCCTGTAAAAATGGGACATCACCAAGAAAAAAAAAAAACACGGTCGGAGGGAGTATCTATCAGTAGATTGTATCCAATGAGACAGCAGCCAAGCAACCATGGATTATCCAGAGAGAATGCGATTGTAGTGCATTGAATCCATACTAATTCAGGTATTGAATGACCGCATATCGTAAGAGTCCCGACGGTCCAGCATACACGGCTACAACACGAAACTTATTTGCATACAGGATTGTCTTCACCTTGGATTTCGAGAAATATATATGTGATCGTGGAGAGCACCTCCACCGGCAACACATGAAAAGTTACCGGATTGGACTTCATGGTCGAGCGAGCTTTAACTTCTTTTGTTGGCATAGTCATCAGACACATCTTCATCTTTGAAATCATCCTGAAGCAATTCATCTTGACCATCATCTCCTTTCAGGTCCTCATCAACCAGGCCAGCACCATCCGCTTTGCCCTCACCATCCTCTTTGCCATCACCATCAACTTTAAGATCATTTAACAACTCATCCAACTTACCGGTAGAATCATCACTGGTTGCATTGCTCACGTAGTTGTTGCTTCCACCATAGTTTGCCCCATCATATGCACCAGGTGCTGCACCCCCTTGATTGAAGTTGTCACTGCTGTAATTTCCAGGGGCAGAATTATATCCGCCGCTGCCTCCTGTGTAACCAGTGCTGCCACTGTCGTAGCCGTGCCCACCTTCAGAAACACCATAGCCACCACGCCCACCTTCAGAATTATATCCACCACTTGTGTTATACCCACCGTAATTGTTACTGTCACCGTATCCACCACCACCATACCCACGGCCGCCCTCACTATAGCCTCCACCACCACGACCACCATATGCATCCTGTCCACCATAGCCTCCACCGCCGTAGCCACCGCCACCACCATACGCACCCTGTCCACCATAGCCACCACCACCATAGCCTCCACCACCATACCCACCAGCACGGCTACCACGGTCATGAGCATAACTCACACGCACAATCCGGCCCTGCAGATCCTGATACAGGAAAAATAAAACATATTACATGAACAATGGGCAGCAATCAAAGAAAGGAGATTTAGCTGTTAATACGAACCAACCAATATTGATAACAATAGCTACTGAGGGTCACAGATGACTCATGGAAGAAATTAGAAAATATTATAATGACCATTACAGTTTCAGACCATGAAAACAAGCAAACAACTTTCAGAATATATGCCATCATGTGAGCTGTTTCCAATATATTTCGATAAAAATGCATTACTTGCAAGTATACATTTCATTGATCTCATAGAGTATGTAATATAACTTTCAGAATTGAGAAATATTATTTTTTGTGTTTTTTCACTACAGATCTTATAGCATATTTATTCGGTATTCACCACAATGCATGGGGATATTGCTAGTTTACCTTCTATTCTAAACCATGGGCTTGTTCGTTTTACAGGGTTTCACGGGATTTTCACGGGAATACTGTTCACAGGATTTTTTCCTTCCGTCATTCGGATACCAAAATTGAACCAAAGGAAAATCGAGGGAACTTTTCCAGCCCTGTCAATTCCACGGTAAAAACACAGGAATCAATCCATCCACTCCAACCTCCTTTTTCTTTTCCTTTGCGTTGGAACGAGACAATCAAGCACAAAACTGATGCCATTAGTACCAGTGAAGAACAAAGAAAGAAGAAGCAAGTTCACAGGAACCCGAAGAGCAAGTCAATAGCGGCTGTGCCTGGAAAAAGGAGGCAGGCGCAGGCATTGGCGTGGAGTCATCGGGCAGTGAAGGCAGCGGAATGGAGTCGTTGGGCGCTGCGCCGGCGGCACCATGTAGTCATCATGGTCGACGATACAGAGTCATCGGGCGGCATGGAGTCACCATCTCTGGACAGAGCAGAGTCGCTGGATGGCGCGGTCGTCAACGTGGAGGTTGAGCAGCATGCTGAGGTTGACGGCTACGGGATTTGGGGATGTCAGGTGAAGTAACAGAGAAAGAATGCTGCTCGTCGAGGAAGAGAGTTCATGGAAGAATAGAGAATGCTTCAGTGGTAACTAAATGGATTACTGGTACTTCCCTATTCCCCAATCCGAATGCCCTTTAGTTCAGTTTTCCTTTGTTTTTCTTTCCTATATGTTTTACACTTACATTCCTTTCTAATTCCTATAGTTTTCTTATCCTATGTTTTTCCTATCTTGTAATCCGAATAAGCCCTATATAGTGCTAGCTTACCTTCTACTCTAAACTATATAGCAGTGTTCCACACCAATTCTTTAATCTTTATTATTTATATTCACCAGAGATCATCAACAAGGCAGAAATACTAGTTAGATCATCACCAGAGCATTTGGACTTCAAAAATTCCAAATAGCTATGCAAGGGGCAGCACAGTCCACAAAACATCATGGCAACATGCACCATTCCAACCTGATCCTAGACACAGATATGGTTTGATGTTCAGGAAGATAAGGTTGATAATGGCAAACAGGTTAAGACTGTCAAGCCAGTGAGGAAGCATAGCTTCAACTAGGACTCTGCTCTATTCATGGCCTCAAGGGCCAATTCTATTTGCACTGTGTTAGCAACCACTATCAAATTAATAGTTGGAGCTGGTTCAGGATAATACACTAGAAGTAATTAGAGTGACCAGAGCATTATCCTATAAGCTAGTTTAGTATTGCCAAAGTTCATTGATTTTCTTTTGCACAGGCAATGGGGCTAATTCTGTCTTATGTGTGCTACATTAATATAATGGGTCCCTTAATATATAGAGCAGATAGGTTTTGTGGTAATCAGCCTGTAGTTGTATAACTGCTCAGTAGAATGATTGGTCACCATAATGGTTCTTAAGCTGGTATAGAAAGGAGGCGACCACCCCGCTTTACAGCCTAAGGATTAGGCATTAAGGCACGAGGTGAGGGGATACCTTACACGGTAAAAAATCGAAGATAAAAAGTATGCTAAAATTACATTCAACCAGTAAGAACATTACACATTAAGGCCTAGCCAAACAGTCAATTTACACCAGCAAGAAGCAGGGGAGAGGAAGTAAAGGGAGATGGGAAGAGAATATCAGCCGCGGAGCAGATGAACAGTGCGAGTGGGAGAAGGGGAATACTTTGTTGGGTGACAAGGGAAGGGCTGGGGAGGGTGACACCAACGCAAGGATGATGGTGGAGCAGATACAGTTGGAGATGTCACTGCCCAGGTTTCAAGGGTGAGCTTCTTTCTCTCCTATAGCCTCTCTCCTCTGGTTGTGGCTGCAAGGAGGCAAATATTTGGCTCTGGGCACACCTTATCACTTCAGCAGCAATTAAAACCATGGATACCAATACCATCGAGTTAAAGAGGCAAAGGCAGGGCCAGTATCATTTCCAGAACTACAAGATAAATTATGTCTTTACCATCAGATACTACTATAATTGTTTATTCACATATTCACCGCCACCGATTTTGTAGGAGTTTTAACATATCATACATCACGCCATGTACAAAGGGCATTACGGTCTTCTGGTTCAGTATACCTTCTTTTTTTATACTAGTTGGAGGCTCTCCAAGAAGCCCCCCCCCCCCCCCCCCCCCCGCATTAATTATAGGTCAAAAAAAGCTAGAAGTTCCCACAGTAATCAGAGAAGGCTAGAAATTCCTACATTAATCAAAATAAATAAAACCCTTAAGCATCCATATATGGCACATATTGCGAAGATCACATAATGTAATATAAAAAAGCACATCATGTTTAGTTCATTGTTGCAAGCAATAAGTTGTGTGTTTCTGTAAGATGTAAAGGAAACTACATAAATGTAGTTTGGAATTCTATAGCATGCTACATACGAGTTGAAGCCTAATTAAATTAATTCCGTAAGGTACTTTTCATGACAAGATTCCTTGTGTCTGGCCTTGTCGAACTTATTTTAGAACACTTATATGGAATAAATACGAGGAACAGTAAAAGGAGTTGAAAACATGGGAACAAGAGAATTTCATCACTAGACATCAGATGTCTCCCAATGGCTCCCTGGCCTACCAATAACCCTAAACATGCCAATTGCAGCTGCACCTCTCCTCCCCCGTGCCTCTCCTTTCCCTTCTCCCCCAACCAGCCTGACATATCCCCTAGATCAGCAGCTACCCATGATCATCTTACTGTGAATTACGTCTCAAGCTATTAGAATTAAGATCACATTCCAAGAATTGTTGAAAATGTAAGTTGAGTGCATCAAAACAAAGGAGCTTATAAATTCTCCAATGTGGTAACCACTTAAACTTTCATCCATCACCTAGTCAGTCCAACAAATCTTTGCAGTGCAAGAGAAAAATGAAGTTGACAGAATTTAGAATTTTAACTTTGCAAGGCAGTACATCAAAGTAAAGATCTTCAGGCATCAACTAGAATGCCTTTGAAGCAACCATACCACATACTGATACACCATATGCGTTGCATTCATAAGTCAAATTGATTTAAATATTTACCAATAAGGATACCAGATTAATTTAGACATAAAACACCATGCATTAAACCTCAAGTAGGAGTTGAATTGCAAACCAATAGATATAACAAATTTTGCACAACACACCTTCCCGTCCATGCCAGTAATGGCAGCTGCAGCCTCGTCCGTGGATGTGTAGGTTACAAACCCAAATCCCCTCGACCGTCCAGTGGTACGGTCCATAATCACCCTAGCTGAAAAATACCACCACTACTGATTGTTCACACGTATAGGAACATACTTATGATCAATAAGAACAAAAAGAAAAAAAAAACAAGAGAGACATACCTTCAATGACTTCACCGTAGTTAGCAAAAGCTTCCTTCAGACTCTGGTCATCAGTACCATACGAGATTCCTGCAGGAACAAAAGGCAGTTTAACAGCAAAATATCAGACAAATACCCCTCCAAACAAGAGAAAATATATTTTTCTTAGAAAAGAAAAAAAAAGAACGAAATGGATATGAGCAGTGAGGAACAGAGAACACGAAAACAACCTCCGATGAAGAGCTTCGAGGAGGACATGCATCGGACCGCCTGGAACAGCGGCGAGCCCGAACCTGCGGACTGCCTGACGAGGTTCCCAACCTTCCGCAAGAAGGCCATATCTCAGAATCCCCTGCCAAAATCACACGAAAATTGGATTCAGCACCAACACAGAATCGCTCGGAGGCAACAAATACAATCTCGTGATGGGGAAACATAAAGTTTCATCCCAATCGGCGCTCCAATCTCCGGACGCAAGCAAGCAAGCGGAGGGGAAGGCAGCTAGGCGCTATTCCTGGGGTGGATTGAAGCGGGGAGAAGCAGGCGGACAACCCGTGGGTGGATCCGTTGATGGTGTTGTGGGGATTAGGGTTGGAAGCGTCTCTTACCTGGAGAAAACGGAGGCGGCGGCGATTCGGGTGGCAAAACCCTTTGAGGCGACGGATGCTCAGCGAAGCGAGGAAGGGGAGAAGTTAGTGGATTTAGGTTTAGGATTTTTCTCATCAGGGGCATTTTCGTAAATCGTATCTGCAAATATTATGAAAATGATTCGGGACGGGCCCGATCCAGCGACATAAAAATCGGCCTCCCCCCCAGCGCTGCTGCCACGCTGCATGCTGCTTGCCTGCTGCCCCCTATGCCCCTGCGTTTCATTCTGCTGCCCTATGTATTCTCTGCTATTTTCTCCTCTAACTCTTACTATTTATGCATATTGATAAACCCCGAACTCCACTCGATACGCTCAGGGATCTGGTTGCCCCGATTTTTGGTGAGTTGATAATAACTACGATTTGGGAGAAACGTTAACGACCCGACTACAACCGTACGAGACGTTGTTGTGTTGCGCCTTAGCGATCGATACATCTCTCCTTAGGTTGTTGATCTTGCCGGTGCAGATCAACCTTATTCCTGCAAGCAAATCGAAGAAACAAGTAAGAACAAGATAAAAGCAATCTGAATTCAACCTTATTCCTGCAAGCAAATCGAAGAAACAAGTAAGAATAAGATAAAAGCAATCTGAATTGCAAATAGGAATTGAATACAAATGATAAGTTGGGGTTCCGTAAAGAGCAAAATGGCGATCTAACCGATCACGGGATTACACGGCAAAGTAGCGAAGCTAAACTTTAATCTAAACAAAACCCGAGAAACTCTAAAGGAGTACCTAGCTATTTAAGGAGGTGGGAGGACGACCAAGGGAGCCCTAGGGTTGTGCTCAACCTAATTGGGGAGCACCCCACATGGGCCCCACATGGGCCGGGGTCCCAGATGAAGTTACAAACCCATAGGCCCATTATAGGTGATGCAGCACCTTGTTTCTGTAATTGCGGCCAACTGATCTGGAATTTGGAGATGGGGCTAGATCCATTGGAAAGAAAACTCCGAGAGCTTTCCATCAAGTACTTACGGGCCGAAAACGGAGCTCGTATGCAGATTTAGCGACCGTTTGAAGTCAATGTTGCTGCAGGTGGCCGAATTGGATTCCAGCACTTAGAGGACTTGATCTTGATGTCTTCTTGTTGATCCATAATGTGAGCAATGATTGTATCAATGGTAGTCATGGTCACATCATCCTCCCCTTCTTCACGGAAAACCGTTCTCGGTTTTTCCATATGGTGATCTTTGCGTAGTGCATGATCTTGGTCATAGTAGTGTCTACATGAAAACAAACGTAACAAATTTTCGTTATGCTAATATCATCAGTTCTTTAGCAAATGGCATTAATCTCCTATGAGACGAATGTACCTCGTAATAGGGATACACAACAAAGTACGGAGGAACTATATCGAAATGATTCTCTAGCAGCTCATCTCACTCCCCTTCTTCAGAAGTCAAGTAATCACGTGATATGTTTTTAATACCGTATGGTATGGTAACAACATTGATCGATCTTGTCGCTTCCCTTCTTCAAAACCAACCTGTTTCTTTAAATCAAAACAAGACAAACTCGGGATAACATGATTAGCAATAATATACCGCTCTAGTTTGCAATTTTCATCCACATCTACAATAGGTTCTAGATCCAAACATATGTAAACTCTATGCACCAAATATAGTCCTCTATATTTAAACATATGTAAACAAATGTAAACTCTATATGTAAACATATTTGCCAAAGATACGAAATATAGCATTAATTGGACATCTCAAATCAAACTTAACAAATAATTTCTCCTTCAAATTGTCGAGCTCACAAAAATTATCAAACTGAATATAGCCCAAAGTATTTAAAGAAGACATCTATTCACGTTCCTCCAATGTGAACAATATGCTTAAAATCAGCACATAAAGAACTAACACTAGAAATAGCATGTTCATTCACTAGTTGTGGTATGGGTATAAGTGAAGCATTATCACACAACTCTTCTTTATCACAAGAAACAGCAAATAAATCAACTTATGACAAAGGCATCTCAGCAATTGGTTCCACTAATGGTTGCTCTACTGTAGCATGAAAAGTGGTCATGTGTAGCTCAGCTTGAGAATACTCACATTCATTTATCTCAGCACCATTTAATTTACCTTCCAAACGTTCTTCAGATGTAGCAGGTGCTTCATGCTTCTCCTCTTTCTTTTCAACTACATAATTCTCCTCCTTTTGTTGAATGTTCTGAACTCCCTGCAAAAAGTTAGTAACAAGAGACACAAAAGATTGCTCCTCCAATGTTTGCACATCATCATTGCACAAAGATGTAGGATATTCAGAAACAGGAGATAAATCACATTGTTCATGTTTTCTTGCATTTGATATGATTTGACTCTCAATGCTACGAGCAAGCATGAATAGGTGTCTAATATGATTATATGTCACATTAGCAAGCATAACCTGAATTTCAGAATTAAGCCCCTTGAAAAATCTACGCATTGTGTTCTCATTACATTCTTTTAGACCACTGTAGATGATACAAACTTTAAATTCATGGATGTACTCCCTAACAGTTCTATCACATTGTTTTAGATTTTCTAGTTTCTCAAGAAGAATACATTTGTAATAAGAACTCACAAAACGCTTTCTAATTATGGTTTTGCACTCATCCCAAGTTTCAGGTTTATTACTAACATAATTCCACCAAAATAATGCAGAAAAGGTAAACTTATTACTAGCAGTCTTAACCATTTGAGCATCAGAAAATTCATATTTATCAAATTCATTGTCTACTGCTAGCTCTCAATCAATATAAGCAATAGAATCATACTTACCTTCATATAATGGTAACTTAGATTCAACTCGTGCAAGATTATAGTCATGTATCTCATATGCATCACGTGAACAAGTTGTCATATCTCATCGAATCCCTTTGCGTAACCCAATCATGGTTAGTAGGAAACAAGAAACATACACAAAAATATGCACGCTCCTATCAACTACTAGGTAGTGGAGGCTCAAATATCACACACACTCAAGCTTTTAACCAAGCTCTTACAAGATCTTACCAAAGCAAACGGAATGGTGACCACACCGATTCAACCTAGACCCAATGGAGGTTGGATGTATCAATGCCTTGGTAAACACTTATTGTACGGCTGCAATCAAATCTGTGGAGCTCTAGATAGGCTTAAATATGTAGCAAAGGAATAGCAAATGCTCAAATCAGAGAATGAAAAGTTGAATAATTATTCAAAGTCAGTACCGTGCTGGTCCTAGACTAGAACGTACTAGAGACGCTAGGAACAATTCAAGCACAACTCTGATATACAAAAGCAACTCAAAGATAACAGTTGATTTTCTCCTTTCCTTCCTTCTTTTCCTTTCTGTTTTTTTTGCTCTTTTCTAATCTTTTTTTGGTGCGGCTTTTCTTTTCCTTTTTTAAACACCTTTCTGCCTTTTTTTCTTTTTTTTAAATTTTTTTTCTCAGCAAAAACAACTCAAGGACCTGGATGTAAGATTACAGGGACTCAAATGCAAAAGTGCAAACCCTAAAATTAAGATTATATAAAAATGGAATGCTCTCGCCACGTAGGTTCCGTTTTCGCAAACAGATCTCGAATCCGACACCAAAATATTTTTTTCAAGGTGTAGCAACTCACGGTATGGGAGAGGAAACAATACGGTGGGGAGGTGTAGTGGGAGGCGTGCGGTGGGGAAGTGGAGGGGAAACCTGCAGGTTCGGCTTTGTTGTATAGATTAAAAAAACTGATCCAATCTACTATTTCTTTCCCCAACCAAAAAAATATCAATCTAATCCAATCTAATCTCCCCCTTCCATCTTTCTGACGGCAACAGCATGGTCACGGGACACAGTGCGCAACCACACAAACGGAACCCTAGATGCAACTCCACAACTCCAAAACCAACCGACAGAAAATGCCCGAAACGAGAAAAAGGAACCCTAGCAGCGACACGATTCTGTTTTCGAAGATCCCGATGACAACGAAGACATGGCGGCGGCGGCGATAGTGGTACTAACCGTGACCAGAACTCGAAACTCTAAACGGACTAAACGCTAAGACCAGCAACACGACTGACGATGCAACGCAAAACTCAACAAAGCAAAAACTGAAAAGAACAATGCAGTGGCACAAATATGGCTAGGTTATGGATGCATTTTTTTTGTATGGCTATTTTCTGGTTATAGGTAGATAAAAACTCACCGAGCAACGAAAGCTCTGATACCACTTGATATACCTTGAACTCCACTCGATACGCTCAGGGATCTGGTTACCCCGATCTTTCAGTGAGTTGATGATAACTATGATTTGGGAGAAACGTTGACGACCTGACTACAACCGTACGAGACGTTGTTGTGTTGCGCCTTAGCGGTCGATACATCTCTTCTTGGGTTGTTGATCTTGCCGATGCAGATCAACCTTATTCCTGCAAGCAAATCGAAGAAACAAGTAAGAACAAAATAAAAGCAATCTGAATTGCAAATAGGAATTGAATACAAATGATAAGTTGGGGTTCCGTAATAAGCAAAACGGCGATCTAACCGATCACGGGATTACACCGCAAAGTAGCGAAGCTAAACTTTAATCTAAACAAAACCCGAGAAACTCTAAAGGAGTACCTAGCTATTTAAGGAGGTGGGAGGACGACCAAGGGAGCCCATGCTCCACCTAATTGGGGCGCACCCCACATGGGCCCCACATGGGCCGGGGTCCCAGATGAAGTTACAAGCCCATAGACCCATTATAGGTGATGCAGCACCTTGTTTCTGTAATTGCGGTCAACTGATCTGGAATTTCGAGATGGGGCTAGATCCATTGGAAAGAGGACTCCGAGAGCTTTCCATCAAGTACTTACGGGCCGAAAACGGAGCTCATATGCAGATTTGACGGCCGTTTGAAGTCAACGTTGCTGCAGGTGGCCGAATTGGATTCCAGCACTTTGAGGACTTGATCTTGATGTCTTCTTGTTGATCCATGATGTGAGCAATGATATCAATGGTAGTCATGGTCACATCACATATCCAACTTTATCAAAATTTTAAGTCTTTTTTCTCCTAAACTATTTATACGATCTATGATTCGATTATACCATTATATTTGTTGCAATTAAATCTTTATAATAAGATTTCATATGATTATATTCTGACGAAAATATTTTTTAAGTTTTTTGTTACAACTATTTTATAAATGTTGTAGTAAATATATTATGATGTTTCACTATGTCATTTGGAACGTTGCATGATGTGTTCTTTGGATGCTTAGAAGGTATTTTGTGATGTTTCAGAACGTATTTCACTAGCTCATTCGGAATGTTGCACATTGTATTATTTGAATGTTTCATAAGGTATTTTTGTGATGTTTCAAAAAGTACTTTAATAACTCATTCGGAATGTTTGTACGTGGTGTCCTTTGGATGTTTCAACGGGTATTTTGTGATGTTTCACTAGATATTTTACTAGCATATTTGAAATGTTGCATGCCATATTTTTTGGATGTTTCAGTAGATGTTTCACTAGGTCATTTAGGATGTTGCACGTGTTGTTCTTTTGATGTTTCAACGTATGTTTTGTAATGTTTCAGCGGTTACAAATCAATGTTCCATTTATAATATAAAATATTTCAATTAGTAATATAATTATATATGTTTTATTTATCCAAAAATAATCATGTGAGATCTTTTTGTAAAGATTTAATTGCAACAAATTCAACGGTGCAATCGGATCACAAATTGGATAAGTATTTTGTGAGAAAAATGGTTTATAATTTGCTAATTAAGAGTATGGGAGGAGAGAGAATGGGATGGGAGGAGCTTGCATGTACCGGATACGTGGAAGATAGGAAATAACATGCATGCATGCGGAGGCTTTCCGGAAAGAAAATGTTACATGCATGCTGAGGGCGCGCGATTTTTGGTCCAAAAATCGGGCGCCTGATTTGTAGTCACCTCCCAAATATTATTGTATCGGCTAAGTAGAGCAAATTACAGTTAGGACCATGTTTTATTACCTTAAAATCTTGGAGGGAACTTTAAATCCGATGCCCGATTCGCTCCAAAAGAAATAAATCGGGCGATTAAATGTTTTAGTTGATCATCGGGTGAAACATTACACGGTGAAAAAATCAATTACTAAAACATTATTTTTTTCGAAACACAATAAAAACACATGTTGAAACATGCCGCTGTCACGTATGAAAAACAATGAGTTTTAACAGTATGAAACATATATATTTTCTTTCATTAGAATATATCCATGTGATATCTTGTTATAAATATTTAATTACAACGAATACAATAGTGTGATCGAATCATCGATCGGATAAGTAATATAGGAGAAAAATTATTTTGAAGATCTAGATTAGAGAAAGAGCAAGTAGTACAGTAGGAGAGAGAACAAAAGGAGGAAGTCACGTAAATTTTATGGAACACATTAAAACACACACTTAAACATATCGCTATAACATATGAAACACCGAGTTTTAAATGTTTGAAACGTATGCTTTTCTTTTATCGGAACATAATCATGTTATATCTTATTAAAGATTTAATTATAATGAATATAAAGATTTAATTGCAATGAACATAATGGTGTAATTAAATTATAAATTAGATAAGTAGTTTAGGAGATAATATTTTGAAAATTTATATATACATGTATGGATGAATGAACTGGGAAAATAGTAAAACAATTAGTTGGTTGGAGCGCTAGATGGATCGGTATTACCGATATGAAGCATTCTCGTAGAATCTTCAGCATAAATTTTATATTAGGATATGTCCATATGACACCCCCCTCAACTTTTAATGGTTGTCCATATTACTACCAAAATCAACCTTTTTATTATTTGGTAATGCCAAAATTTTATCAAGTTAATAGCATTATAAAATTTTGGTAGAATAGGATCAATGTGTTGTTCCAAAGATTTCCTATGCATTACCAATGTTTGGTAACAACTAAATGTTGTTATATATTTATCAATTTTGAAATGGCACCAGTCTGAACGTACCCTTAAAACTAACCCAAAACTTAAAAATCGGATATTTAACACCCTTCAACTATCAATACCGGACAAATAATCCCCTAGGCTCCTTTAGTAGCTCGGTATCCCCCGAGGATCCCGGTCCATTCTCCGAGCGTCCAACCCACGGGGGAGATCTCCACGGGAAAATTTTCCTATGCGTTTGAAAGACTACTAGCAGGGAAATCCTGGCCCAATCCATATAGGATCCATAATTGGGCCTCTGATACCCATAGGAGTCCTACTCGGATTCCTATCCGAATTGAGGATATATTGGATCTCTGTCCAATTCCCTTATTTCGGCCCGTTAAGTGTGTGACCCCGTAGGTTCATGTACACTCGGATGCAACTCGAAAACTCCTTTTCGATCCACGTGTGAACAGTGGCTCCTAGCAGAATATATTAACCCATCGGGCATACATAAAGATTATATCGGCTAAACCTCTAGTGTATACTTGTATGAATCCCTTTGCCTCATGATATCGATTAAGCTCAAGGCTAGATATGTGTCATCCTCTAAGAGTTTAAGCATTTATTCGGTCCTATGATAGATTACTTAACCTGCGATTGACTCCGCAATCACTTTTGGTAATTGGTCATGAACTTCCATAATCTATAACATCGAAGGGCCCAGAGATATATCTCTCCATAGAAGGGCCAAATCCCATCTTGATTATTTATATCCCACTACATGTATCATAGCATGATCAAAGACTAGTTTTATAATTACCTAGTCATGGAGTAGTGTTTGGTAGTTCCTAAGTAAGCTACTACACATGTCGGGAATCATGATAATCTCAGGTCTAAGGATTCTACACCAACGAGAGCTTAATTGTTCTTTTACAATGGATGGACATAACTTAGCCATACTAACGCATTACTCCACCATCTCTTTCATGATGGAAATATAAGCACACGTAAATTTAATTTACTAGGTGATTCCCCGCGCTTTGCTATGGGAATTACTAAGCAATTCTCAATATATTTTTTTTCAACAATCAAGCTAGGAGTAAAAAGGAAAAAAATGAAACATCAGGGGGTTTATCAGTACTTATCATGAAACAGAAATAATACCCGCGCTTTAATGTGAAACATATTGATAATTATATGTTACATATTATAAAAATGATAGATAGATTTGTTAAAATATTGCACAATTGATTTCAGGGTGATGATGGGATACACATACATGTTGATTTGTAGAATTAAATGAATTGTAGATGATGGTGTATGCTTGCATGAGGTTAAATATATAATTATTACTAGTGGGTAATGACGTGGCATGATTGCATGTTGAGCTTTAGACTTAGTGGACTATAACTTTATAGAAAGTATATATTCCATAAATATATTATGACATTGAACATGTAAACTAGCAGAACCGCATCATGCAATCTAAACATGTAAACTAGATGGAAAAACACGAATAGATCGAATATCCGGAACATGATGATTATGTTCAGGTTGACGAGGAGCAGTGTGCACTTGTGATACCGAGCGTTGACGATGGCATGCAACACCCAAATGAAGAGGAAGAACAATAGGAAGTTGTGCGAAGCACTTCCCAAAAACATTATTGCCACCTTCTGCTAGTACAAGACATCGAAGGTGAAAGTTCTGGAGACATGCTCTTCCGATTGCCGATGCACGCCGACGTTGGTATTTCTTATGATCACAAATAAATCCGCAAGTGCACGGTGTTGATGCAAAACATAGCGGCCTGAGATATTTGCTTTACTCTAGTGCAGGTCCAAAGCTTACTTTCGAGTTCCAGGGCGTGCCAGTTGATGTGATCCTGCAATCAACAAGATTCAACATGCAAATATCATTAGTAAACGATAGCTGATCAGCTAGAGAGCCGATGTCGTATCGTAGTGTAACCTTGCCGATGCAGTGCAAGGTGAATCGGCTGTAAAGATCAACACTATATAATTCATAAATCAATATTACTTTAGAAATAAACCCTAAATTTGATCCATCGGCTGTAAAGATCAATATTATATAATTCATAAATCAATATTAATTTAGAAATCAGCAGTTGGGATAGATCGGACTTAATCGAGACAGTGTAAATTGTTTAGATCCAAAATAACATGCATGAAATAAGGATTATATGTGTTCATGTCATAGCCGATGTCCAAATTTAAGCATGTATCGGCTATAGCTCCAATACTACATTATACTCGGATATCATCTTATAATAAATATATTAAACTAACATCAATCAAACTAATAATTATCTTAATATATTTACATTAGTTGGGATCCCGATATAAGGGGAAGATACAATATGTTAAACAAGATATAAATCTAAGTAAAACAACTATATCAGGTAAGATCGGCTGAAACCCCGATACTATCCTTATTAACAACCATGAGGAAGCCTAGAGATTATGGTTCTAAACACGACTTAGTAGATTAAACTTAACTGATGCAGTGCTAAGTATGAAGAGAAACATAATATCTAAACAATCGATGATTATCTTTTCGGGATGGTAGATACGTTAGATAATCTAACCAACAAGATGATCTAGCTATTACCGACGAAACTCTAGAAAGAGATGATCCGATGCGAGTAGAACACATTGTCAATCTAGCTTATAAAACATATATGATAACTCGGTGATTCATGAAAACAACATTATAGTGTCATAATGATGTAAGCACTAATCCCGATAACACAAACCGCCATAATAAGCTTTACCTCTTGTCGAAGATCGACACCGATGCAACCCGACTCGATAACAAGAACTCATCGAAATAACAGAATAGCAAAAAGGTGGCGATGCACCGAGATTATATTGAACTGATGTTAATTATTTACAAGACCTCGGGCTTATATTTATTCCCTAACATACAAACTTGTCCATAACGGACACGACTCGTACTTTCCTAATACAACTCTAAACGACGGACAGGTCTCTTAGGCGGACCCTTACCGAAAATATCTATAAAAAAATTACATAATATCCTAATTAATAGATACAATTGCCTATCTCAGACTCTATCCTTGCCTAGCAATATTATTGAAACCCTTCTTTCGAATCCGACATTGACCATATTGACCATATAACCAATCTTGCCAATGTCGGCTATATTGGCCAACCGTATCAAACTCGATATCGGCCGATATAGTCTTCCAGCCGATGCACACTTTGTTTCCGAGATTTCCGCATATCTTCAAATCCGCTCCAGATTGGATCTTAATTCCGATTCATATGCTTGCCAAATTTCATCATTAACACATGTCCCCCAATTCCAAAGTATTATATAATGCAACGGAATTAACTCGTCATCCCGCAAATTTCTAGGGCTTTCTCCATTTGACCGTTAACCGCTCTTCCCTTTAAATTGTAACCGTTGCCTTGAAAATCTCACGCTGTTACTCCCATTTTCACCGCTTAAGCCAAAAGCTTTCCATCGAGCTTCGGCGATCTCCTCGACTTTTCCGGCGACTTCACTTCTTAGCGATGATCCTCCTTGTTCTCAACGATAGACACCCACATACATCCCTCAGGTAATCCAAGCTCCTCTATCCTTGCTCACATCGGCCACAACTTTTCTTCATCAAATTTTTCCATTTCTTGGCTTAGTTTGATTATTTTTATACACTCTTTTCATACAGCACTTGAGAAACCAGGTTGCTATTCCAATTTTGGGAGAACCATCCCACTACTTTCTTGGGTCGATGGACGACGAAGACCACCCAACTCTTCTCATTAATGCCGAGACCAACCGCATCCCGTTTAGGGAGACCAAGCCAAACCTAACCCATTGGCCAAACATCTTCAGATCTTGGCTATCTTCTTTGGATGGATGGAAAGCTTGGTACAAACGGATGGCTGTAAGCAAACAAGCCCACTGGGATGAAGTAGGAATCTCCCAATGTCTTTCCCTCTCCTTAGCCGATACAAAGAAAGATGAACCCATGCTATCAACTGCTGCTTATTTCTAGTCAGACACACTCAATTCCTTTTTGTTTGGCCAAGGACTAATGACCCCTACCCTGCTAGACATTCAGATGTTAACAGGCCTGGATATCACTTCATTGGCCAACCCCATCAGTTTGAAGATAAAGTGCAGACACAAGTTCAAGACTAAAAATATTGGTGATTGGTTAGGATATATAGCTGACAATATGTGCACTGGTCCCGTGTCCCCAAGCGAGCATGTTGCCTTTCTAATGATGTGGATGGACAAGTTCCTCTTCTGTGGTTCAACCTGTGGCCCAACAGCCAACTTGCAACATCTAGCTAAAGCCATGGTGTCTAAGAAAACACTTTCTCTGAGCAAGTATCTCTTAGGAGCAGTATATCAAACCATGAGCCAAGCATCAGCCAAGTTACTTTTGAATACATCGGCTAACTATGGTGGTCCCTGGTGGTTTATCTAGCTATGGCTCAATTTGTACACAATCAAGGTCATAAACAGAAATCCACTAAATGAGTCAAAATTCCCATCTCTAGTCAATTCAGATGATGAAGACACAGCAGAACGCCGATGTATGTCGTTTGGAGAGGCAGTCTCAACCTACCTCGGGTCAGGAATATCGGCTGAAGCATTCTGTGCATGGTTCAATCACTTTTACAATAGCTTCTCTCATGAATCTAGGGTATGGTTTCCATATGAAGATTTTCCTGACTATGAACTATCAACAGACCGCAAACTAGATGAATTAAATAATGATGAAAAATTCCGAGGGATGAGTGAGATATTTGTATGGGCCATATCCCCATGCATACTCCCTACTGATATTTTTCAAGACCGATACATCCAATCCTACTATGAATTCTACCATCCCATGATTGCAGCCAGACAACTTGGTATGGGACAGCTACCCATCGGCTTATATTTGACTGAGAAAATCCAAACAAGGGGCATTGTTCCATCATCTCTGATAATGGACAGGATTTTAAGTCTTGAGAATCCTCCCATGGGCTCTATCGGATAGATCACCCTAATCAGGAAATGAAGTCAACTTTTTGACAAGTGGTGGGGTGAATGGAAAACTCATATTTTCTTTAACCAATCAGCTGACTTCTACTTGACCACCATCGATCCCTCAATCGTCCCTCAGGTAACCCCCAATTACTAAATCCTTTCTCTTCCGGACTCACCCATGTATGTCTAATACTTTGAAACATATTGCAGGCTGGTAATTCTCCTCCCCTACCAACAGTAAAAAAGTGGAAAAGATATTATCTATGCATCGACCAAAATGTCATCAGGCAAAGACCTAGCTCCTTCTGCCATCAGCTTTAATGCTCCTGCTATTAAGGATTTGCTCCAAGGACAAATCAGACAGCCGATCACTACTGTTGGCAAGCACAAAAGGACAAAGAAAGCTACCACCAAACCCATTGTGGCCAAGAAGAAAGTTCCCCCTAAAAAGCAAAAATCAACCTCAGCCAATGATCTAGCTCCTGTTGATCCTGATATAGAGGAATACCTCGAAGAAGCGGAGATGGAAGAAGAGGTTGATGAGGGTGTTGCACAAGTCAGTGAGGTCGAACAAACTGCAAGCCCAAAAACACAAGCCGATACACCTCCATTCGATCCAACGAGCCCGGCCAAAACTCCAAGTCCACCTAAATACCGTCCTCGCAAAGCTAAGGTACTTATCTCCTCAATCTATCCCTTCTAGCTCTATGATGTTCCTCAATATTCTCTTAATATTTAATAATGTTGTAGCCTTCTCGAGCTTCATCACCTCCTTGTCAGCCAATTTCAAGCAGACATACACCATCGGCTGCATGGAGTCATCATGTAGAAGAAACAACTGCCATAATTCCAGTTCCTCCAATTCCTGTAAGAACATATTTAATCACCTCTTATATCGGCCAAACCTGGTTTCGTTACTTACCACAATTTTCTCTTGTAAACTTTAGCCGATATGTTATCCTTTGACATAAGGTAGTTTTTAGATGAAGAAAATGAAGACATATCAAGCAAAGCAAAATCTCCAGTGACTAATGATTTGAAAACAAGGTTGACTGATATTGCTGATTACCTAGGGGCCTTCCTGGATGTTTTAGTTGTAGACTGTGGATCAATCAGGGCAAGATTCTAAGAAATCCAAAATCAACTCCAGAAGATTTGTAGATGCTATATCCCCAGCAATTTTCCTTGAACAACATAAGTTTAAACTTGAAAGGGCAAAGCAGAGACTTGTAGATCGGCTAGAACGTATGGCACATCACTCGAAGCAACAATCCAAACCAGCCGACAACAGGTCAATGAAGAGAAGTCCAAATTAGATGAATTGATGGTTGGTCCAGAATCGACTCAACAAGAATTGGACAAATTAAGACAAGAAGAATCTGAACTTTTGGTCCAATTGAGACAATGCCGAGTGAAAATTGCAGAAGAAGAAAAGAAACTAGCCGATCTCACTCAAGCCATTGAAAATAAAAAATCCAAGCTCAAGTCATCGGTTAAGCATTTAGCATATCTCAGCAAATCGCTCAAGCCGATCCCAGGTTCTGATGTTGCCGATATGCAAATCATAAATGAAGTAGAACAAATTCGCCTGCGTGGATATCAGCAATCCAAAATTATATGGATTGATGTAATAAACCAAGACTTGAAACATTTGTAATCATAACTTTTGTTGTAATATATATGTATCGGCAAGTAAGCCGATTTAATGCACTCTTAATACGTTCAAATTTGCATTTTAAATCTCAAATTTTATCTTCCATCGCCTCCAAGTTTGTAGTAGGGAACATCATGCTGCAAACTTATGATATTTCTAAGGGCGATTATTCATATCGGTCATCTAAAGGCGATGTAATCAACATCGACTGTCCACCATACATCGGCACAACTTAGCCGATTATGAACCAATCCAAACACTTGATGATTGGATTCATTGTCGATGCTGGTGCTCTCTGGATAGCTCCAAATTTCTAGCAATCTTGACAACCCTTTTAATACTTGAAGCAATCTTCCAACATCGTCGGCCAAAAATATCCAACTCTTCTAATCAGCCATCTCATCTTATGGGCCGATTGATGAGTTTTGCCACAAACCCCCTCATGCACTTCACACATGACAACCTTGGCTTCTTCAAAATTTAAAC
Organism: Oryza punctata; assembly: GCA_000573905.2. Taxonomy (NCBI): domain Eukaryota; kingdom Viridiplantae; phylum Streptophyta; class Magnoliopsida; order Poales; family Poaceae; genus Oryza; species Oryza punctata. The sequence continues at coordinate 11,313,844 of CM002497.2, forward strand.
ACTTTAACAAAAATCCATCGATTGTCTGATAGTAGAGATTGTTATCCAACAAAATATATTTGAGGGCTTTATACTTCAATTTCCTTCATGCCGATTGAGAAGGATCCTTCAAATATTCAACAATCTCAAATCTCTAGTCATTGGCTTCCATAGATACAACCTCTAGTTCCACATATTTTAACATCGGCTTATATCCCAAGCACCCTGAGCTAATTCATCAACTTCAACATTTTGCTCTCGTGGGATATGTTTTAAAGACACCATCTTGAAAGTTTTCATCAACTCTTGGCACATCTCATTGTAAACCATCAAAACATCGTTCTTGCATTCATATTCTCTACACAATTGACTGATCACCAATAATGAATCTCCCATAATCTCAATGACATCGGCTTCAACCTCTTTCAAAAGTTGTAATCCCTTCAATACCGCCTCATACTCAGCCTGATTATTGGTATGGTAAGGTTTGATACTGAAAGCAAACTCAAAGCTTACCCCCTAGGCGATATGATCACTAAGCCGATACCACATGCATGAGTACAAACTGATCCATCGAAAAATAAAGTCCAAGGTACAATCTCAACATAATCAACTGAATCATTCCAATGCTCTACTATGAAATCAGCTATCGCTTGCCCTTTAACTACCTTAGCCGATTCATACCTTAAGTCAAACTCTGTCAAGGCAAAAATCCACTTCCCAATCCCTCCTTTCAAAACAGGAGCCGATAGCATATATTTTACTACGTCGGCTTTACAAACTATCGTGCACTCACTTGAGAGTAAATAATGCCTTAACTTTGTACATGAAAAATATAAACACAAGCGTAACTTTTCCACCAGTGTATACCTGGTCCCAGCATTCAAAAGTCTTCTACTTAAATAGAATATAACTCGCTTTTTGCCTTCAACTTCCTAGATTAGGACTAAGCCAATTGTTTTTTGATCGGCTGACAAATACAGCTTGAAAGGGACACCCTTTTGTGGTGGAATAAGGACTGGAGGGGTACTTAAATATTTCTATCCAAGGCTTTTTGCTGCTTCTCCCCCTAAAAAAGTTCTTAATCAGCTTTCAACCTGAGTTATGGAGTGAACAGCTCTATTCGACCAGAAAAATTAGAAATAAACCATCTTACGAAGTTGATTTTGCCGATCAAGGATTGCAATTTTATCTTGTCTTCTCGTGGCTTGATATCTTTGATAGCATTAATACTCTTTTTGAGAAATTTCAGTCCTCCTCTCATGCACCAGAAATCCAAGGAACTGTCCAGCCATTACTCCAAAGGCACATTTGGATTCATCCTTAATCCATATTTCATTGCCCTTTCCAAAACCCTTCTTAAATCGGCTATGTGCTCATCGACTTCCTTTGATTTAACAACCACATCATCAATATAAATTTCAACCAACAAGACGATGAGATCGTGAAAGATGTAATTTATCGCTTTTTGCTATGTAGCACCAGCACTCCTTAATCAAAAAGTTGTAACAACCCACTCAAACAAGTCGATTGCACCAGGACACCTAAAAGCAATCTTCTGGATATCTTCTTCGACCATAAAAATTTGACTGCATCCTGCATTGCTCCATAAAACTGATAATCTTGTGTCCAAAGGCTGCATCAACTAGTAAATCAGCAATCGACATTGGGTATTCATCCTTAGGAGTAGCTTTATTCAAATCTCTAAAATCGATGCAAACTCTAAGCTTGCCATTTTTCTTGATTATCACTACGATATTTCAAGTCCACTCAGCATACCGGCATGATCTGATAAAATTAGCATCATAGTCTCGTAATCTCAGCCTTGATAGCATCATACATTTCAGCTTTACATCTTCTTGGAGGTTGCTTGTATGGCCGATAGCCTTGTTTAATAGGGAACCGATGTTCAACAATCGATCGGCTAAGTCCTGGCATCTCATAGTATTCCTAGGCAAAACAATATTTGTATACCTTTAATAGTTGTACTAATTTATATTTGAACTTATATGGTAAATCCTTACTAATATATGTCGGCCTAGGCCTAACGCCTGGTCAAATGTCTACTTCTTCTAACTCATCGGCCGACATGAATCCTTACCCTAGCTTGCCATCGAGATCATCTGCAGTGTCCTTGGTGCAGAAGTTTGAACCCTCCACAGCGCCTTCAAAGCAATAATTGAGGTTCTCCGTTTCCAATTGGCTGTATGTCACAATCAGATACTTTTAGATAATCGTCTTCCCAAACATTGCCAGACAAACAATCAACTCCTTCCATCTCCCAAATAGATAAATCGGCATTAGCAACATTGACTGACCTATCGGCTGGCACGATTTCTGTTTGGTCGCGTTGCCACTGGATCAAGCTTTGATGCATAGTTGAAGGAATACAACAGTTCGCATGAATCCAATCTCTTCTGAGCAACAGACTGTAGGAGCCCTTCCCATCAATGATAAAGAATATGGTAGAAATTGTTTTACTGCCGATGGCCAACTGCACTTTTAAAACTCCTTTAGTTTCTGATGGATTCCCTCCAAACTCCTTCATAACCATATTGGTCTTGACCAGATGTTCTGTAGTCTTGTCCAACTTCCTAAAGGTAGCATATGGCATCAAATTAATAGTTGCCCCTCCATGGACTAACATTTTTGTCATCGACTTACCATTGACAAATCCCTTAACGTACAATGGTTTGAGATGCCGATGTCCAGTCCCCTTTGGCTTTTCAAAGATAGCTTGTTGTGATGACAGGATTAACTTAGCCGATGGCTCCTCGTATATTTCTTCTATAGCTTGTTCTGCACCATATTCGGCTGGCAACACAAAAACCATGTTGATCGAAGATGAGGCAACCACTTTTCCTTTGTCTGCTGCAAGACTTTTGTTCTTGTCAACTTTGTCCTCATCGGCTGCCATGACCTTGCTCTTGATACGCCACTCCTTCCTAGTGCGTTTCAGCCGATGCTCGATCTCCTCTTCTACTTCTTGTGTTTGCTCTATGTTCCTCATCCTCTGAACACGTCTCTTCTGGTTTTTGGTAATGATACCAGATGGACACCACTATGGTTCCATAGTCCTTGACTCTTTTCTAGACTCGTCTTCAAAATAGTCTTGATGAATCGGCCCAAGTCTCTGATGAACTGGCAATTTCCTCTGAACCGGCCGATGCTCATTGTTAGTTTGTTTACTTGGTCCTGCAGTGTATCTCGCATCGGGATCACTACAACCATGGCAATCGTCGATAGATGGCAACCTCATCCCTTCGTTCCAGCAAAACCTAAAGAACTCACAGCTCCAGTGAGGATCAAAACAATCTCCATCGTTGTATTCATACGTTTCTTCTTCTCTCTAGCATCTAGTTTGGTATTTGTTGATCATACTAGCCGAGTTAATTCTTCTTGCCTGATATCTACTTTGATCGGTTTGACTCCTATCGGCTCCAATATGTACCATGTTCACTGGGGAAGGATGTCTATCAATTTTCATCGGCTTCTTGGCTTCATCAAACTTAATCCTGCCTTACTCTATAGCCGATTGAATCTGCTGCCTGAATATTTTACAGTCATTAGTGTTATGTGATCTTGTGTTTTGCCACTTACAATACTTCCTCATCTTCAACTCTTCAGCCGATGGTATGATATGTCCTATCGGCAATTGAATCTGTTTCTCTTGGAGAAGTAAATCAAATATCATGTTAGCATTAGTAATGTATAAGTCATATCTCCTCTTTCCCAGAATTTCTAACCCATTGACACACCACTGTTTTCTTGTTCCTGGCCCGCTCGGCCGCATTGATCTCTGGGTCTTCATCTTCGGAGTCAGAAGCATAGTTGTAGACATTATTGACACTGTTAGTCTTCTTAGCAAATTTTATAGCCTCCTGGAATCGTGTTTCCTTAGCCGATACCTTTTGAGCTAGATGCGCTAAACTTTCAAAGTCTTGAACAGGAAATCTTTCCCTTATCAGCGCTAACAATCCCTGGAAAGCCAAATCATCTAGCTGTGAATCAGTCAAGGCCAAGCTATAGCACCTATTCCTTGTATCTTTGAACCTTTGGATATAATCTGGAACCAATTCGTCCGATTTTTGCTTGATAGATGTTAAATCTGATAACTTCATCTCCTGAATTCCACTGAAGAAATATTTATGGAATTGTTTTTCGAGATCAGCCCAACTCCTAATGGAATTGTATGGTAGGGAAGAGAACCATGTGAACACCGATCCAGACATTGATAATGTGAACAACATAATTCTCAGCGCTTCTATAGCCGATGCCTCTCCACATTGCGCTAGGAATTGGCTAATGTGCTCGTAGGTTGACACATTATCTTGTCTTGAGAACTTTGAGCAATCTGGCACTGTATCGGTTTGGCAATGGCACTCCATCGAAGTATTCAGGATATGGATGCCGATACATGTTACCATTGTCCTTAGGTTTGAGCCCAAATTGTTCCCTCATCACATCTGCAATCATATCGGCCCAAGGTGGTTGTTGTGCTCCTCCTCCATACTACTGCTACAGCTGTTCATGTTGATTGAGCTGAGGTGGATATTGGAACTGTGGTGATCTTTCCGATCGACACTAAACCTGTGGGGAGTGAGGTTGATATTGATAGTTAAACTTGCCCCCTAGACCTCGCTAGGGTGCATGATACTGGTTGTTTAGAGGCAGTTCTGGTATGTTCTACTGGCCGATTGGTTGAGTTACTCTTATCGGCTGCTACAACGGTGGTTGTGGCGCCACGAGTTGCGGTGCCGAAGGTATGTGGGGAGTCGGCTTTGTAAATGGCGGCTTCATCTTCAACATGTTGATCAGTTGCTCTAGAGTGAGTTGGGTTGAGCTCTGTCCCCCATGCATCGGCTGCTGCCTAGCCAATATTGTCGGAACAGGTCCACTGGGTATATGAGCCGATGGGATCTGGGTTGGTGCTGAAGCCGTTTGTTATTTCCCACCTATTTCAGTCTTCACGGTCCTATAACCTGGGAAAGCGTCTCCTGGAAGATAAATAGGTCCTTTTACCTTTGCCTCAGCAATAGTACCGTCTACCACCATCTTGATCATGTTAGTCAATGTATTGACAAGCACACCGAATTGATTAATTAAGGTGTGATGTACTACCAAGTCGATATGATCTTGTGATGTGTGGAGATCTTCCTTGCCTGACTCGGTTTTAACTTCTTTATCTCTATCCTCATTCACTCCAGATGTGCTTGGTTCCATGCTTCCAATCAAAACATAGCGGCCTAAGAGATTTGTTTTACTCTAGTGCAGGTCCAAAACTTACTTTTGGGTTCTAAGGCGTGCTAGTTGATTTGATCCTGCAATCAATAAGATTAAACATGCAAATATCATTAATAAACGATAGCCGATCGACTAGAGAGCCGATGTCGTATCGTAGTGTAACCTAGCCGATGCAGTGCAAGGTGAATCGACTGTTAGGCATATTTATAAGAATAAATAAACCCTAAATTTGATCCATCGGCTGTAAACATCAACACTATATAATTCATAAATCAATATTACTTTAGAAATCAGCAATTGGGATAGATCGGACTTAACCGAGATAGTATAAATTGTTTAGATCCAAAATAACAAGAAATGAGGATTATATGTGTTCATGTCATAGCCGATGTCCAAATTTAAGCATGTATCGGCTATAGCTCCAATACTACATTATACTCGGATATCATCTTATAATAAATATATTAAACTAACATCAATCAAACTAATAATTATCTTAATATATTTACATTAGTTGGGATCCCGATATAAGGGGAAGATACAATATGTTAAACAAGATATAAATCTAAGTAAAACAACTATATCAGGTAAAATCGGCTGAAACCCCGATACTATCCTTATTAATAACCATGAGGAAGCCTAGAGATTATGGTCCTAAACACGACTTAGTAGATCAAACTTAACTGATGCAGTGCTAAGTATGAAGAGAAACATAATATCTAAACAATCAAGCCGATGATTATCTTTTCGGGATGGTAGATACGTTAGATAATCTAAACCAACAAGATGATCTAGCTATTACCGACGAAACTCTAGAAAGAGATGATCCGATGCGAGTAGAACACATTGTCAATCTAGATTATAAAACATATATGATAACTCGGTGATTCATGAAAACAAGATTATAGTGTCATAATGATGTAAGCACTAATCCCGATAACACAAACCGCTATAACAAGCTTTACCTCTTGTCCAAGATCGACACCGATGAAACCCGACTCAATAACAAGAACTCGTCGAAATAACAGAATAGCAAAAAGGTGGCGATGCACCGAGACTATATTGAACTGATGTTAATTATTTACAAGACCTCAGGCTTATATTTATTCCCGAACATAGAAACTTGTCCATAACGGACACGACTCGTACTTTCCTAATACAACTCTAAACGACGGACAAGTCCCTTAGGCGGACCCATACCAAAAATATCTATAAAGAAATTACATAATATCCTAATTAATAGATACAATTGCCTATCTCGGACTCTATCCTTGCATGGAAATATCATTGAAACCCTTTTTTTAATCTGAAATTGATCATATAAACAACCTTGCCAATATCAGTTGTATCGGCCAGCCGTATCAAACTCGATATCGGCCGATACAATCTTCCAGCCGATGCGTACTCTATTTCCGAGATTTCCGCATGTCTTCAAATCCGCTCCGGATTGGATCTTAATTCCGATTCATATGCTTGCTAAATTTCATCGTTAAAACACAGATACTGAAGTAGCACTTCCCCTTAGATTGACCCAAGGGTATCGAACTTGAGGGACATGTGTGTATAATCTAAGATTAGGATTTTACCCAAGGTGTAACACCTCTTTTTATTTTACTTATTTATTTAAAAATATATCTCAAGTATAAAAAAAATGACTTTTAAAATTGGTTTTTATTTTCTTTTTGTTGGTGCCAAATTGGATCTCATGTTTTATTTCACCCCAAATTCATTTCCGATTTACAAAGAAAAAAAAAAGAGAAAACTCTTTGTTGGGCCCTCCCCCCTCTCTTTTTCCCCCGGCCCAACTCCCCCCTTCTCTTTCCCCCCTCCCCGAGCAGGCCGGCCCCCCCGGCCCAACTCTCTCTCTCTCTCCCTCTCTCTCCCCCTCTCTCCCGGCCCACGGGCCTCCTCCCCCGCGCGTCGGCCTGGCCCGGCCCATCCCTATTCCCCCTTCCCCTACCTCCGGCCGGCCGGGCACGCACACCACGTGCTCGGCGAAATGCCGCCGCCGACGCCGCCCGCCCGCGCCAGCGCCGCCGCACCGCCGCACCACCGCTTGCCGCGCCACCGCGCCGCGCCGCCTGCCCACCGCCTGCCGGCCTCGCGCCCCACGCCACTCCGTCCCGCATCACCACCCCGAGCCCCACGCCGCGCCTGTCCCCATCGCCGCTCGCGTCTTGTCGGCGCCGCGCGCGTCACCTCGCCGCGCTAGCGTCCCATCCGCCACCCCGAGCCGCGCGCCGCCCCGCTCGCCGCGCCGCTCGCCGCATATATAAGGGGGAAACCCCCTCCCTCGCCGCCGCTTCCCCCATCCTCGCCGGCCTCCCCTTCTCTCCCTCTCCTCTCTCTCACCGGCCGCCGCCGCCTCCCTCTCTCCCCTCCCGGCCGCCACCGCCTCTCCTCTCTCGCCGCTGCCCTCACCGGCCGCCGCTACCTCCCGCAACCCGGCCGCCGCCGCCTTCCCCTCCCCGGCCGCCGCCGCCACTCCCCGGTCGCCTCGCCGCCCGGCGCCACCGCCGGCCCGAGCCGAGCTCGGTGGCGCAAGGAGGAGGAAGACAACCCCTCCTTCCCCTCCCCGACAGGTGGGCCCCACACCCCCTTTCCTCTCTCTCGGCCACTGCCATATGGGCCCCACCCCGCGCCGTTAAAACCAACGGAATATTCCACGGAATATTCCGTTACCGTTTATTATTAAAATTCCCAAAAATTTCAGAAAAGTCCCTCTACCTTTGAAAATTCATAGAAATTTAACCGTAACTCCGTTTGACCTCGTTCAAATTTCTAAATTTTTCTAAAAATGAGATCTACACAGTGGCACACTGGTTTACTTAATTTGAGCTTGTTTTATTGCCTTTTTATTTATTTGTTCTCCGTTCCGCGTATAGAGCACGTGTACGAGGACGCTCCGGACGCCGGTTTCGAAGAAGAAGACCCGCATCTCGTGCAAGGCAAGCCTCTTTGATCACATTGCCCCTATATTTGCAATGATATGTTGATTGAAAAATGCATTGCTTAGTACACACGAATAACATGTTTAGGCCTCGGATTATTTATACAACCGACGGACCAACCTAATAGTCGCACTTATATTACATAGGTTGATGTTTCCATACCTTTGATAGCTCCACAAATATTGGCGCCGGTATCGTTATACGATTACCGAGGTAGCTTCGCTTAGCCATGCTTACGTTGTTGCCGCGTGGGAAACTTGGGTTATTCCAAATTACATGTTTAAAAATCCGGTATGTTGTACCGAGGTGTTGTGAAATAAAATGTGTTGTGAAAATGGTGATGATGCGGAGTCAAGCCTTTGTGGTTTGGCTACGTATTATAGTTAAGGACCGATTCCTTTGGGAAGTCCATCCGAACACGTTATAGTGCGACCACACGGGTATTTATGGGATGCCTCTGGCTAAGTAAATTGTTATCACATGGGAGTCGGTGTGCCAATGGTTGTGGAATGCCGAGGATGAGGAGATGAAGTGTTACACATTTATTGCCCATCATGAATGTCTTTTTGCCTCTATTGTGGCATGGTACCAGTAGGAGTAGGAGGCATCCTCGGTATTTCCTGAGTGGACGACGGCTGTTTTTGCCTGATACTCGGCTATGGATCTTAGCGCAACTAGGTGGCATGCGATTTTCATGGGTTAGCTTTGGAAATGCCTTGTCACGAACTTCCGTTGCCGACGGGTACACGGTGTCAGTTTCGTGTCGTGTGGGTAAAGCGTACAACCTCTGCAGAGCTTAATGAACTGTTCGAACAGCCGTGCCCACGGTTAAGGGCGAGTGTAAGGTGTTTCTCATAGCGTAGATTTGTTTGACAAATGTTTGATGAAAATGGTTGGTGGGAAGGGATTCGTTTCCAGAGTTTGCTTGTGTGGCAAACGGCTAACCTTTGTGGTTAGGAACGGGTCTGTGTGACCTGGGGTGTCGTCCGACACCGAGGTGTTGTTAGGGCCATGATGGCGTTGCAGTGCTAAGATAACTGTGTGGACCATGTATGGTCGTGAAAGTGAGAAGGAACTAATGGAGGAGACAAATAAATTGTTGTTCGTTAATCGTGACAAGTTGTTGCAAAGCAACTTGTGGAATGGGTCGAGGCGTGAGCCTCCTCCCGACAACTAAAACTTGATTCACTCACTAGGAGTTTTGTGAAATAAATCACTTTGCCAAAAAGGCTGCTTTCGCAAATAAAACTCTAGCTCTCCTTGTCTTAACCAAGCATGTCATTCTTTCCCCGGCTTGCTGAGTACGTGAAGTACTCACCCTTGCTATATAATATATCTATAGAAGTTGGAGATGAAGACGTCGACCCGACCGCCGAGGAATGTCTCCAAGAGCAAGCCGAGTACGAGGACTTCTAGAAGGATCGTGCCTAGCCCCAAGCCGTCGCCTGTGGATCGAGATGGTCGCCTAGACGCTTAGCCGCCGCTGCTTTTGTCTTTTGCTTTATGGACTTTTGTATTGTTGCGTTGCTCATCCTTGGGTCTGTCCGGGATGGCAACTTATGTAAGGACTAAAACCCAGTGATGTAATAATTAATCTACTTTGATTCCATGTTTATTCTGTGAGTACCAGCTAGTGTATCCTGGGACTGGTACTATATCACAGGTAATGCGTAGCACCTCGGTATGAGTTAGCTGGTGTTATCAGTTAACGAGTGCCGGGGCGTTACACAAGGACAACAACTGATGAAGGTTTTTGGCTAGAGAGGACTTCTAAGCGTTTAATTAGATTATTTAAGTTAAAGGTAAAATTTTATCGAATGCTTTGGGCATCGGCCATCCCCTGGTCTGCCATGTTGAGTCTAGCCTTGAGCTCTATGATGTACCCGAACGTGGAGGGATACAAAGGACGGACAGAGTTATCACCACCTATCACCTACTTCACTTTCCGTGGAGCACACAACAAACGAAGGTAATTTCTAACCTAGGCACCACATCTAAGTTATTAATTACTATTCTAGCCTTACGCAGGAACTTTCTTCTTTATCTAGAGTCCTAGTACTAGAGCACTTAGCTGTGCACTAAGCGACAAACCCGCACCGATGAGAATATATCTCACTTAAATAATATAATTAAATAACATAATAAGACTCGAGTACTTATTTTATAAAAGAAGCATCCGCCGATGTACAAGCGAGAGAAGGCCAACAATCCCGGCGCTTCTCCGGAACTCCGTTGGAAGAATGCCGACAACCCGACAGTCCTTCGTAAAAGCTTCCGAGAAAACTCCGATATTCGGGGCACTCCTTCTGGAGCTTCCCCTCGCTCTCTAAAAAGTAAACATACTAAAGTGGAGCTGAATCTAAAAGTGAGTTGTACTCTACTTTGTTGTGCAAGTTGAAGTGTGTATGAGCTCCTCTTATAGTGTGCCAATGATGATTGGAATGACGATTATGGAGGTCGGTGCAGCCCTAACCATCATTGGGAAGCCATCTGAGACGTCCACGTGGAAAGTGGAGATGAGGTGGGCCAGGGGTGGTTCGGCCGACCCCTAGGCCCCATCTCTCTCCACCAAATTTCTTCAGCAGCTTACAGGTGGGCCCCTAAGGCGGTTAAGGATGGTTTGGTCCCACTTTAGGTCGGTTTCGACTATCAGGTGGACCCTCCAATCCTTTTACTCGCGCGTGATTGACCGGAGGTTCATTTTCATCGCATGGCGGGTGTATTTTCTTCGTAAATGACCTACACATATATTTACCAAAACTAGTGGAAATGGTTAGTTGTAAACTCCTACCACTAAGTTTTGATAGTATATTTAATCTTTTGTGCAGGAGTTGACGGTTAAAGTTTGTACTTAACGACCGTCAACAGCCGGTGAGCGAGACGGAGTAGACTACGAGCGACAACGCAACATAGAGGAGGAGGCAAACCCTAGATTGTTTTTTGCGTATGTTGCGAGAATGCAGCGACTCGATTTATATAGAGATAACAAGACGTGTGATCAAGTTGCCAACATGATCTCCATAATGCGTAACCGAACTAGATAAGTCACATATAACTTATCTGGACTCCACGCCACTCCATGCACCGGATTATCGGTGTGTTGCCAAAATGTTTCCAAAAACACACACATAATTTTGCAGCAAAATAGAACTGCAAAAGGAAATCACGCCTGCGTAAGGGTGAGGAACCAATTTTGGTGGACCATTCACGCGCATGTCGTGTATGCGCGCCACCGGACTCATGTCAGGCGAGGCGAGTGAGCGTGTGTTCCTTTAGTTCTCTCCACCACACATGCCTCAAGTGGATAAGAGAACACTCTCATTTTTTAAGAGGTATCCCTCTCCTAGAATAGGTAAGATGGTACTAAACATTCTCATGCATACCTTCTCATGAGGTGGACTTTTATAATTTTTCAAAGAATTAATCTCCAAATGAGCTAAGATCCATCTATTAATTCCAACATTTCATCCTTTATCACAGTAATTTTTCCGTTGACTGAATATCATGCCTATGTAGGTTTACCGATGAGCTAAGGAAATCCCTTGAGTTGGCAACCTACGAATGAATCTGGCTCCACTCACATGGAACGCCGTTAGCACTGACGAAACACGGAAGCACCTATTCAGATGCCTAAATGACGTACTCCGAACGCTGGACATGGCCGACTTCTTGCTGTCTAACACAATGATGGAACTGGAGGATGGCATCCTCTCCCGGTAACCCAACGTTCTCCTCTGGGAAAGCATGTTGGCAATTTATGGCTTGAGGACACTAGCTGCGAGTCTTGGTTGGACACGCAGCCAGACCAGTCTGTTGTCTACGTTGCATTTGGGAGCATCTCGTGGTGTTTGATAAGAAGCAATTCTGCGAGCTCGCCCTAGGATTAGAACAGTCAGAGGAACTATTCTTATGGGTTGTCTGTCCTGATCTCGTGGATACTGCCTCATTCTCTGGTGGTTTCCTTGATGCCGTCGGGAAGAGAGATTGTGAGTTGGTCACCGCAGCACAAGGTCTTGGCGCACCCCACCGTGTCATGCTTCGTGAGGCACTGTCGGTGGAACTCGGTGATGGAGTGTGCTAGAAACGGGGTGCTGTTCTTGACATGGCCATAATTCGCGGACCAGTTCATCAACGAGAGCTATATCTGCAACATCTGGAAAGCCGGCCTTCGGATGGAGAAGGATGACAGCGGTATGGTGGCTGGCAAGCACATCGCTTCACGGTTGGGTGCGTTGCTGAACGACTCTACTTTGGCGTCAAGTGTGTTGAAATTGAAGGAAGTTGCTTTTAAGAGCATCAGCAAGCATGGCACCTACCTAACAACCCTTATTGAAGCTACGAAGATGTGAGATACAGGCATCAGCAATGCAAGGTGATGATATTTAATACTCCCTCCGTTTTATATTATAAGTCGTTTGAATTTTGTAATCAAACTTCTCTAAGTTTAACTAAATTCGTAGCAAAATATATTAACATTTTTAATACAAAATAAACATTGTATTAAAATATATTCAATGCTAAACTTAATAAAACTAACTCGGTGTTGTAGTTGTTGCTAAATTTTTTAATAAATTTGGTTAAATCTAAAAAAATTTAATTAAGAAAAAAATCAAACGACTAACAATATGAATTTAATATGTAATATGATAGTTCTTTTGTAGCCACCTGAAGGCAGAATACGAAGCAAATGTTTAATGATCATATTATGACCTGCTGTTTCACTTGCAATTATGTACGAGAACCTTTAAGCGGATACAGCACAACCAAGGTCAGAATGTGCATGGCATGTTTCGACACAAATGGTGCAAATTAGTGCTTTTCGATTCAAATACGTCAAATTGGTCGCAAAAGCTTCATTTCTATTACAGTCAGCAGAGATGAAAAGGTCTCTAGCGAAAATTAAATTAAAAAATAGAGGCTGCCTTCAGAGACAATTAAATACCTAGTGGTTGCCTTGGCAAATCATCATGGATGGCCTGGAAATACATCTATGGGAGGAGCAGGACATTACGCAACTAAACAAGGTGAGTTCTATCGGTTATATGTAGCTTTGAAATTATAGCGATATCTGACGGAACTCTGTTCACTTTTACAACAGCTTTCTAAACACTCCAATTTCCATCCGAAGATAGCATGCAAATCACAATGGTTCATGGTGGATTATGTTTCAATCTTCACCTGGCAACTCTTTATGAAACCTTATAATCCATAAAGCAGTTTGCCCTTTTTGCCAAATGCATGTTGGCAAACATGAAGATACAACATAATATTCTCAATGATCTGTGTGACTGCATAGCATTGCAAATGAATAGAACATTTTTTTTCCAGTTTAAGGACAGTAAAATGTCACAAAATTGAAGTTCCTAGTATGGTCAATACAAACGAGGGCTGTAAGCGGGCCACTCAGCGACGGGCATGGCTCCATTTTAGACATGACCGTGCAAGTATGTGACCTCAAAATACATCTGAAACTGTCTACCAGTATGAGGTTCAGTAGCTGAGGTTTCTCGAAAACATTTCCGAACCTACAAGATCTTCAGTAGCTGAGGTTTCTAGATTACAACTGTATTGGCCAAGCTGAATTGTGAAATGTGAAGCTAAGTGACTTAGAAACCAAAGAAACCAAGCTCGGTTGCTCTTTCCTTCTCAAATGTCTCAAAGTACTGGTAAATGATAGTGACAGCAAGCAAAATACCAGTGCCTGATCCAATAGCACCCATAAAGTCAGCTAGGACAGTCAAAGCACCAATACAGACACCGCCAAAAGCTGCAGCAGTCGGGATGTATCGATTCAATTCCTTCTGCAGGTTTGACTCACGGTGACCTGGCATCACCATTTGTTGTTCCTGTTGAATTAACAAAATAACAATAGTTTGAGTTTAACAGCTACTGCATGTAAAGTCATAAGTCACAGAGCATAAGAATATTAACAAAGTCATAATAGAAGTGTTCAACTTCTGAACCATAGGAATATTATTTTTGTGAGGTGAAACATAAAAATATTAGCAGAGCACAGCTCGTGTTTCATACAAGTTGTAAATATATCTAACCTATGAACCTTTAATATAATCTGACATCCCTCACTAAAATATTACTTCTCTAGTACATTACATCATGCCTATATATACCAAAAATTCAATTCCAATTATTAAAAAATTGAAATCTCCCTGGTAAGTTGAGCCATATATCACTTTCTAACAGGCTTGTGTAAAAAATGGCAACATGTTACATGTGCATCAGTTTTCTAGTATAGAGTAACAAATGCATGAAAGATTTACAGTTACTACTTGTACCATGGTACAATATCATAAAATAAATAAAACAGTAAATATATAGCTACAGAAAACAGAGAATTCATTCAAAACAGTTTTTACCTTGAGCTGCTTAGCAACATCTTTGGCTGAAGAGCCAGACACTTCGATCCATGTCTTTGAGAAGAGTGCACAAGCTGATAGCATGAAAACCACATAGAACAATGCATGGAATGGGTTTGCGAGAACATCAGCCAGACTGCATTTTTTTGTAACAAGATAAACCATAAGTATTGAGCAATACTTGATAAAAAAGCAGATAATACTAAAACTACAAATAATGATCATAAAGCGAGCTAGACTTAATGGTTGATAACTCTGGTGATACAAGTAAAAAAACAGACAATCACCTTGATGGGGCAGTGACATAGTAAGCAAGACCACCGACAGGAACAGAGTGACCAGAATACTCAGACTCCTTCCATTTACCAAGGAGGTTTACAAGAAAATTTCCACTGTACCTCCTGTAGAGCAGCTGCAAATATCATCAAACTACGTTAGGGATCCACAAAATAAAGAAATAGCTTAGCTTGAAAGAACAGAGAGATCGAGTATACCTGGGATACGAAGTAGAGGTTGGTAATCAGTGCAGAATGCAGAATGATGGGCATGTTAGATGTATAAAACAGCTTAATGGGGTATGAGCCTTGCTGTCCACGAGCATTTTTCGACCTCACTGGAAGAACAACACGGAAGCCTTGGAAGTAGATAACAATGAGGAATACCAAGACAGTGGCAAGCAAATTGGTCACATTGGGAAGATTTTGGCGGTAAAAGGCCTCCCGAAGTGCACGGACTTTGTCAGTTCTAGTAATCAAAAGGTGGAATAAAGCAATGACTGCTCCTTCAAATTCAGCACCGCGACCACTGTTGATGGTTGTCGGACTGAAGGCCTTCCAGATGATGTTCTCACTGCATAACCGTAAGTTCACGGTAAGACAATATGCCATATATACTTCATTTAAGTAATAGAATTAATGATAAAAGAAATTACCATATGTTGGTAGCAATAAACAGGGAAATGCCAGAACCTAAACCATATCCTTTCTGGAGAAGCTCATCAAGGCAAATGACAATGATACCCGCAAAGAAGAGTTGGAGTATAATGAGGATAGCATTCCCTGTTCCAAGCTGGCTTACACTGCCATACATTCCAGATAGAACATAGGCCACTGCTTCCCCAATGGCAATAAGGATGCCTAGCAACTTTTGAGCACCATTCCTGAGTAAGGAAAAAAAATATAAATAACAAGACCATTCCTGAGCAAAAATCGACAAGCAAAACCAAGAATCACATGATGTTTGTTCAATCTTAAAAGAAAGTATGCCATTATACTCTCCAGTTACACAAATCAGAAACAGTTTGTAGTCTGATAAAGCAGGCCTGACTATAATGATCATTCAGTGGCACAGCAACACAGAAAATAAGTGACTACAATCAGACATTACAATTGCACTATAAGCAGATAATTCCACCAATTTGCTATTCCGTTGATTATCCTCCAATAAGCATACACATTCTACAGCAGAAGGTCGGGAGTTAGACTTGAAAGCCAGTCCCGACCTTCCACTGGTAACCAGCCACTTCAGTGCTTACCAAAACATATAAAATTACTCATGCTTTCATAAAACAAATACCGGGAGTTTTATACCAAAGCCAAGATTGATCAAGCACTCTATGCAATGTATCTAAATACAGAGATTATTGTCAGCAGCTCCACAAATCTAATGAACACTTCAAAACACTCTTCAGATTCCTATAAGGTTTAGATACTACCATAAGCAGCGCCTTCATTCATAAATAGATATATCGATTCAGTTAGAGAAAATGTTAATTGGCACTGCACATAACCAGTGAAGGCTGTCAGTCTACCTCATAATTTGCTCATTAAAGTTGGTGGAATCTGTCACCAACTATCAAAACATTATTTGTGCAACACACCAGGCAATAATATAAGAACATGCTAGGCACAAGGAAGTATTTTTATCACATGATGGAAGGTATCAAAAATCAGAACTATGCAGAGCGTAGAGATTGCAAAACCAATGAGCCCTACTGATAGAGCATGCTTTGCATTGCTAGTCCGCTAGAGCGCAGGGAAACCTTTGCTGGTGGAGAATAGGCAAACTGGCTCTCCCTCCATAAAGAGACAAACGTTGTTCGCTCTTGGTAAAAGAAAAAGGTCAAATCAACATGCATTGTTTTTTTTACTGAAAGGAAACAAGCACCATGATCAAGTCAAACTATGGGCATGCCCTAATAATTTTTAATGCATAGTAGTACTGTACTACATTATCATCATGCACCACAAAGAGTAAAAAAATAGCATTGGACCAATATGAAGAACATGGATCACAGTGCCATTACCCACAAGCACATGTGAATACGCAGCTTTTCATCGAGGAATAAATGCTAATCAAACATATAAACATTACTGTGGTGAGAAAACCAATGATATGTAAAAGTACCATTCGCAAACAGCTTCTTTGCACTTTAAACTACATCATTTCAAGCCGAAATTGGTAAAAAAAAAAGAAGAGCAAATATATCTGAATATAATACTTACAGGAGAGCACGGTCCTCTCTCACACTGTTATCAACCTCAATGATCTTTGAACCCACCAGAAGTTGCATGACCATCCCAGATGTCACAATTGGAGTAATACCCAGCTCCATGACAGTTCCACGGTTTGATGCAAGAATGACACGCATCCAGTAGAAAGGATCGGCTCCTGTTGTTGAGTGTATGCCATAGAGCGGGAGCTGGCTGCAAACCAGGAAAATGAAGAGCGAGATAACCGTGTAGATCACTTTCTCTCTAAAGGGGATCTTCCTGTCAGCGCTCTGGACTTCAGGCAAGAAGGCCAGGAATGGCCTCACCAGATGCAGCACCCGGAAACCGCCAGCCATCTTCCTACACGCGAGGATATAACTAACAAATCAGATTCACATGATGAACAAAACAGATTCTTGGTCAGTGGGATGAACCAAATTCTAAAAGAAAACTGCACAAGCAGCGAAGAATTTCCCAGCGCTGCACAAAATCCTCATATCAAACCTGGCAGCACGATAAAGCAGAATCCCTTCCCAAAAACTTACAATTTGAAAAAAAAAACCACCATTAAAATCTGAGGGCAGGAAGATCAACCAGCAGAACACAAGATCTGACTCCCCCGAAAACAAAATTTACACGAGCGAAAGCAATTCAGGTCCGCATGAACCACTAACATCAGAGAAATCCACCCCAACAGCCGAGCCGAATGCCAAGCAACAACACACGCTGAGAGAGATCTACGCGCCCGCGGACGGATCGCGCAGTGAGACACCGCAACCACACAACCTCCAGCCTCCGCAACGAGGGAGGATCTGCACACGAGAGCGAGAGAAAGAGAGAGAGAGAGATACAGGGGCGGGAGCTACCTTGCCGGCGACGACGACGGCGACGGCGACGGCGAGGACGAGGAGAGAAGAGAGGGGGGAGGGGGAGAGAGAAGGGGAGAAGTGTGAGGAGGATTACTAAGGGGATCTGGAGCTTGTAGAGGGGGGAGGGGAGGAGTGCCGTGCGAGAGGGAGACGACGACGGGGCGGGGCACGTGATGGACGCGTGAGGGTGGGACCGGGCGACGATGAGGTGGGGGTCTCCGCTGCCGTTGGACGCGGAATGAGCGGTGTGCGGACGCCCCAAGGACGTCACTGGGAGGCGGGGCCTCGGATCTTACCTAGTCCGGTCCATTATCTCTCGTCCACGTCATCGCCGCTGGTGGCGCGTGTGGACATGCCGCGCCTCGAGCCCGCCCGATCATTTGCTAATGCCCCGTACCCAATATATCTTTACTCACATCTTATCTTATCTTAATCTTAACAAATTAATAAATTGGTAATTTTACAATCGTCACCATATTTTTTCCGTCACCGTACTAAGGAGTACACAAAATAGACTTTAACGGAGAAAGGAAACGGGCTACAAACGGAATATGGACTTTTCTATATTCGGCCCAAATTTAAAAGGTAGGATTTCGATTCTTCGCTAAGGGAGATAAATTAAACTTCTGCTGCGACTTCACACTAGTAAGGTACCCGTGTGTTGCAACGGGGAACGCTATATATCAATTACAAATTATATTAGGTGAAAAGATATTAAATAATTATTTTGTCAAAATATGTTGAACACAAAAATCTGGTAATCCAAAGAAACTACAAATCATATCTGTTCTGTAGTTTAATTCCAAAGCAAGAAACATGTTATCATTACAGAAGTATAGTGAAAGTTTTTTAGCGCATAAAACAATTTCATGGTGTTATGAAATTATAAAAAAAACAACATAGATAGAATACTACTATGAAAATTTGATGATACCATACAAATAAAAGCACAAACAAAAAATCAAGTACACCAAGCATATCCAGATATGGTATTTCTCATGGATGATCAACTCAAATTAGACTATACCATATAGGTAAATAATTATTCTAATATCATGCATTTGCAATACACTTACAAAAATATTACACATCAACCTGAAACATACGAGGATGCAGAAGTAGACATTTTAGACATTTTGGACATGGAATCTTGAGATCCATAAGCTGAAAGAGTTGAATTAATTCAATAATAATAAGGTGTTGTGTTGATAACAATAGATGTGTTGATATAAACCTATAGATTCATCCTTCCTCCGCTTTCTGGAATCACGCTGTCGGATGGTAAACTCCACAGCAGGGGACTGTGCAGACCCCCTTCTTGAGTTCAGCCCAAGGGCGCGAAAAAGAGGTTTCCATAGGCCCGGCTCCGATGAGGCCGGTGAGGATCAAAGATCGTCAGATGGAGGACGGTGACACACGAGCAAGTATACAGGTTCGGGCCGCCGATGAGGCGTAATACCCTACTCCTGTGTGGTGGATTATTTGTGTGGATTCTAGCTCCCCGAAGTTGGACTTGGCTAGTCGTGATCCAGGGAGTAGAAGCAAAAAAGCCGAACCCCCTTTCTCTAGGCCTGGGCCTCCTTTTATATCTCAAGGGGACACCACAGGGGCCAGACAGGCTGCTGTCTAGAGAAAAGGAAAAAACTTGTTTTACAAATGTAATCCACATCGTGGCTTGGAGCAAAAGCCTTCCGCTCCTGCTGCACCGGTATGGCCCCTGTCAAGCCGCCCATCATGTCGGTCGGCGCAACACGTCTTTCTCCATTAAACGGCTGGACTCCGCTAGTCCAACTGCAGTCTGTTCGGTGCGCCAGGTGATTAGACCTGACCCACCATCTTCGGTGAGGCGCGAGAACCGGATCTGCTCTCGAATCTTGCAGCAGCTCATCGGGAAGCGTATCATACCTACCGGGCGTGCGCCGGCACGCGCGGTACTGTACGCCATCCCATCGGTCATTCACACCGGCCTCACGCCGGTCAGCCGACGGTGACCGGTGCCAGATGCATGCGCGTCGTTTCGCAATAAATGTGGCACGCGCGCACACGGCGCAGGCGCACTACGCCTGCACCGTCATTAATGTGGGTAGGTGAGCACTGGGAGCGCTCACCCGCTTTGTTACACGTGGCGACGTCTCGAGGGGGCCGGGTTAGCCCGACCCCTGCTGAGCCACCCCCTGAGGGGGTAGCGTGTCACGGGAGGGCGGCCGCTACGTCGCCCTTGAGCCCTCCCGCCCTCGGGTGATGGCCACGTGGGCAGACGGGGCCGCCTCAAGCCCATAGTCGATATACCCCTGGGCCCAGGACACCGACACACGCCTCTTCTTGTTTCTATCGTCCTTTTGCTCTTTTGTCAATGATGCGTACCACTCTCTAGCACGCTTCCTTTTTAGTTCAGCTGCACTGAGACTAGTAACATCTTCATGCATGTTGGGTGTACTGTACGACAGATCGACATTGTTTGTAGATGGTAGCCGCATAGGTATGATGACAGAAGCGTAATTTTCATTGTCTGCACCATAAAATCAGAATGCTGGTGTTAGCCTAAAACAAATATCTCATATTAAAAAAGAAAACATTATTAGTATGTTACCAAATCGAATAGTTGAGGCTCTCTGAATCTTAGATGTAGAGTCCTTGTTGATTTGTTGATAGTTCTCACGGTCTTTTGGAACATTGATTTCACTTTGGATAACCGCGGCATGCTTGTTTGTCAAATTGGCATTCATCACATTAGTTATATCCGCAGAAGGACCTAAGGGAAGAGTGTTCATAAAATTAGGAAGCAAAAATATATCAATTGAGTGATGGATATAAGCATGGTTGGATGAATGAAACAATGACCTGATCTTTTGGATTATGTTTGTGCCGAACACCCACCATTGTTATCCACTGCAGGACTAACTTGTTCAGAAATTAACCGCAAATCTAGAAAATCATTGTTCGGTTGCAATTTAGTTACTCACACCAAAACCGGCATCTACAACTGAAAATCGTACATTATGATGTGGGGATCATGATATGCAAAAACTACCAGCTAAGTAGATGAGTAGATTACATTCCAAGAATGCAGAATTCTGAACTTGAAACAGAAAATAAAAAACTGAACTTGCACTAATGTTCAGAACGTGGTTTTCAAAACTACAAAATATTCTAAATATTCAAGGTACTATATATTGTTTTGATGTTACAGTCAATGTGAGAACACAACAGCTAGTACATTCACTTTGTAATCTGCAATGTATGTTCATTATGCTACTTACAGATTTCATAATGAACATACATAAATTCCTTGTGCTTGAATAAAGGAAGTGAACAAGATTCACTTAGCATAGTGCCATAGTAACATGAGATGCAAATCGCAATTCATCTGCAATGAGGTGGTTATGCAGTGTAGAGACATACAATATAGCAAATGTCAAACAAAATAATCTATGAACCCCCTAAAAACAATAAGTAGCCAATGGTGTATTGTTTATGGATGCTTGCATACCTTTAGAAATGTCTAATATTTATTCTGTGTGGCTTATTGCTGTAAAAATCATATGGCGTTTGCTAACATACAATTGTATATACAGAATTTGATACTTAGTATATACTGTATATACATAATTAGGTGCAAAAGACTTATACTTACAAACACATACTGTCATGGTTGTGGATAAGGCATACCTCCTATACTACGACTTATGGAATATACGAATATCGTATACCTTTGCGTATATGACTTATTTCCGTATATAATAAGTAAATTACCGAAAGATTGTGGAATTTACTCTCATGGGCAAATGATTAACGGAGTCCTACTCGGAGAGGATCAGACTCGTATCATATCGTGCAGGGTTCGTAGTCTCCGAGACCTACTTGGGGACTAAGATGATTCACAGTATAAAAGGTACACCCCCTGAGGGGTTTAGGGGGAGATTTTGACGACCAATACATCCACCATAGTTTACAAGCCGAAGGACACGAAACCTACTCGTCGGGAGATCTCGTTGAATCATCTCGACAAGGATCTCGCCGGTAACGTCGGAATCATCGGTTCTCATTGTACTTTGTGGTTTTCTATATCAATCTCATATAAAAAGGATTTTGGCTAACGTCATGAGGGGCCTAAACTAGTATAATCTTTGCCTCCTTGTTCGCTTGATGTCGTTTCATGTAGATCCTAGTATCAACGTATCCCAATACCCTATATATCCAGTCTACGGGTATGATGTCGTTTCGCAATTCACAAGCGGTGATTTCCATGATTACTGCATCGAGTTTGGAGTCAAGATTTGCTTCACTTTAGTTTCCCATCCCCAGAGTAATGGATAAGTCGAACGAGCTAATGGTATTGTGCTCCAAGGGATCGAAACTCACGTGTACGATAGGCTCATGGCCTATGATACACGCTGGGTTGAAGAACTCCCGTCTGTCTTGTGGGCCGTACGCACTACACCGACTTCGTCAACAAAGAGACTGTTCTTTCTCGTGTACGAATCTGAGGCCATGCTCCCTTCGGAGCTACAGCATCGGTCAACACGAGTTCAAAAATACTCTGATGAGGAGCAAGAGGAAAGGCAAAATGACGATGTGAATCTTCTCGAGGAACATCATGAGCAAGCTATTGTTCAAAAAAAATAGGAGTGCTACGAGTAAACTTAAAGTGTACCAAACGGGGGATTGTTCTACAATAGGACAATGCGGACCCAATACATTACACTAAAAAGTTAAGACAACAAGACACAGATAAATTACTCTTCATAAAAGGGGAGAACAGTCTCCCCTAACTCCGCGACCTCCGACATCACGTCCTCGTGCGTGTCATCGGCACCACCCTTGGTAAGGACCTCCTTGAGGTCGATCTCCAGGTGCGTGGGACTGACGCACGCAAGAACGTGACACGTGCCTGTGCATAGACCAGTGCAGGTGTCTTCCACAACCTTGGCAGTGTGTTTACCAAGAACTTTCTCCAGTTCCTTGATAAGGTCCACCTGGGCGGCCACCAGCGTGGTCCCGTCGGAGTAGGGGGGGTCTCGATGTTCGCGTCGAGCTTCCGCGCCAGCTGGTGGAGGCGCGTGTAGTTTTGGCGGAGAGCATCTCGGATCAACTCCAAGTGGCTGGTGGTTTCCACCATTTGTGCCTCCAGTCCCCACCATTGTCGGTTGTGCCCGGCGATGAGTTCCCTCATCTTCTTGAGGTCCTCGCGCGTCTCCTCGAGATTGTTCTCGAGTTGGGCCATTCGAATGTCTGATGACGAGGCGATTGCACCACGCGAGCCATCTCGGCCAGTACCTCCTGGGTAACAGCTTCGAGAAGACGACGGGCCTCGGCGAGCTTCTCGGCGCTCGGCAAACACCAAAGCTGGTGGCGGCGGAGGGGTATGGGCAACAACCAGATCAGCCACGTGAGTCATGACCATCGGCAAAGGAGGGCTTGTCACCACGCGGTCCTCGCTATGTGCGGAGGATGCTGGTGAAACCCTGTTGAAGTCAATGGGATTAATGATAGATCCCAGAATCAAGTCATTATACAAAAGCAGCGTAAGAGTCTAAGACTTCACTTACTTCGCTCTACCCCCTTCAGAAGCCTTCTCCTCGAGGCTAGAGGTGCGCTGGTAGTGGCCTCATTGGATTCTTCAGATCTCATTGAATCATCTCGACAAGGATCTCGCCGGTAACGTCGGAATCATCGGTTCTTATTGTACTCTGTGGTTTTCTATGTCAATCTCATATAAACTGGATTAGGGCTATTACCTCACGAGGAGCCTGAACCAGTATAATCTTTGCCTCCTTATTCGCTTGATGTCGTTTCGTATAGATCCTAGTAGCAATGTACCCCAATACCCTATACATCCGGTCTACGGGTATCACCCGTCGACACATACCTTCTGCCGCACTCAATGTAGCAGATCGGAGTCCTCTTTGTTCAGCGGCAAGGAAGGAATCAACAAGGAAATACTGCAATGTTAAACAAACCGAGAAATCAAATCCCAAACAAGAACAAAGCATTTCATCATAAAGGGAATATATGATGAAACTCCAAAGTAAGAATGCACCAGTTGTAATTTGGATGACTGGCAATCGAAAATGATGATAAAAAAATACTGCAATATTAAACAAACCGACAAATCAAATCGTAAACAAAGAATGCACCTTATTAATACAAGAAATATACGATTGAACCCTAGATGCACCATTTCTCAATACAATAAATATATGATCAAATCCCCAACAGTGAGGCATGTTATGTACACTCAGCCATCAATTACAATCAGAAAATGATCTTTCTCAGTACATGGACTCATTTATTACATAAAAAAATACAAAATTAACTGTACATTAACAGAATAGGCATAGGTGGTACAGTAGCAAACGATAGAAACAAATCACTAATAATATAATTCTGACCCATATTCTTCTAAACTATTTAACTCTGATATAAAAAGGCACAACAAGGCACAACATTGCATGCAACTGTTGTTTTCTTTTTGAGCATGGTCTAAATTTTCACTGAAAACCTAAAACCTCTTGATTGTCTATCAAATCCAGTATCCACTAAGCAACAGAAAGTGGTTGAAGGAAAAAATATTGTTCCATCAAGTCACCACTTAACAGAAACCTTTGAAAGTACAGTGACTTTTGAAAACAAATCTAGCTTCTGGCATTTGAATTTTATTGTTAAATCCATGCACAGAGTAAAGGAAAAAAAATAAATTGACCAAATTAGGCAATTTCAGTATTGTATAACACATGTAATGAATCTTTTGTTTTGATATAATTAATTGAAAAAAGAACTTCAGACCTAACATGTCCAGTGTAAAGATAAATCCCGGTAAAACCTTGAAAGTTGGAAGGCAATATGAGATTTGAAGAAGGCTACATGTAGGTAGTACATGTGGACTTTGTACATATTTAGTTATTACTATTCTAAACAAATACATCAACGGTGCAACACCTAAAAAAAGAAGATCCCTATCTTTTGTACAGAAATGCCACCTCCTGGAGTTTCGAGTTTTTGGTCTCTTGAAAAAATACATGCAGAATGGATCAATCCTGTGAAACTGTTTATGCAACTGCAGACATTTCATTATAGGGAGAATTTTCGGTTTGCAAACATGATGAAAATGCACCTTGGTTTGTCACTCTAGGAAAGAGTAAAATGGTAATATAATTGATAAGTTTTCCAATTTTGGATCGAACAAAAGGGATGGAGCTTACCTACCGTCTTTGTGTGTCACTCGTCCAGATTGGTGATGGATAGATGACCCTGCATGCATCCCAATGAAATAACCAGTGTCAGATACACATTGAATCGCTATGAATGCTCGACCGAAAATTGGAAAACGAAGGAAAAGCAAACTCCGAGCTCACGGTGGTGATCCAGCACAATAGGGGCGGCGATGAATCAGAGGGGTAGAGGGGGAATATAGGGGCGGCGATGAATCAGAAGGAGGCCGACGGCGACGGTGAGGCACTGTTTCTGGTGTGGGTGCGGCAAGGAACGATGGGCGGCGACGGTGATTCGAGGGGGGTGGTGGCCAGGCGCCACGGTCCCCTCGCTCTCGGCGGGTGGTGACGGTGATTCGCACCGGGGGGGGGGGGGGCGGCGCCAAGGCGAGGCGCCACGGTCCCCTCGCTCTCGGCGCTCGATCTGGAGGAGCGACGGCGAATCGAGAGGGGCGGTGTTGAGGGGAGAGAAAAACGGGGGGAGGGCGGGGGGAGAAGGAGCACGTGCGATCGACGGGATGCTTGGGCGTGCGGAAGCCGCCATGGACTCAAACGCGATCCGAGCCGATTGGGTGAGGATTCAAGACCACCATTAGACTTTTTTTTAAGTAGCAGAGATATGCAGCTGTCCTTTTTATCGTCTTGTCTGGGACCAGGAATAAGGTCTATTCTTTTTACCCTTCAAACTCTTGTTTACCTTGAATTTAAAACCCATTATTTCTCACCTCAATTCTTAAAATATCACAAATAAATGACGATGTGTAAAACCTTATTCCAAGCCAGAGGATGCTTCCTGGATGCCCCCCGAGGATTTCATGACTTGTTTCCGGATTTTCAGCTCACGGACGAGCTGTTTCTCAAGGCCAGGGAAGATGTCATGTGGGGGCGTAAGTATCAGCGTAGACCAAACTCTCCAATTCGACAAGGTTAATGTTTTAGTTAGTTTCGGTTCTATCTCTAGAGTTGTTAGTAAGTTGGTTGGAATTGTTAATTAATTAGTTTCAGATTAGGATACGATTTAGTCTGTTAAGTTTTCCCTATTTAAAGGGTTTGGCTGGGAGTAATCAAATAAGAAGAAATTTATTCAATCTATCTTTCTCTCTTCGCCATTACGGCGGCGTCGGAACGACGAGGAGAATTTTGCCCTAGTCCTTTCGCCAGCCACGGCTATGCTCTACGTTCGACTCTGCAAAACCGTCTCACTGAAGCTTGTGACACATACTAAACATAACATGTGAATAATAGGGTGATCCAGTGATAGTGCTAAACATGAACATACTAATAACAGTAATATCATCTTCTAGTAGCATGTTTAACACTAAGGTGAGTAAAGTAATATATCCAGAGAATACTCCAGAAGATGAGGCATTGTTGTTGTAGCCTTCGTTCCTTCAATGCTTCCTCGGCACGTCGATGTAGAGGAAGAAGACGATGTAGTGCAAAGAGCAATCGAGCGAGAAAGTGCTCCCCAAAAACTTGATCGTCTGCCTACCCGTGCAGGTGCCCAAGCGGATGGAGTTCCGGAGGCCTAGTCGTCCCGAGTAACTGTGCACACAGGTGCTCAGAAACCGCGGAAACAGAAGCGTTGCGCAGAAATAGAACAAAGAGTTTTCCCGAGGAGAATCAGAGTGTGAGAGAGAGGTCTCTTTCCTATCTATCCCGGAGGTGGGAGATAACCTGCGTGAGAGGATGAGTTTCTGGAGTAATCAATCCTATTGAATTCTCCGTCCGTTACTGGAGTAACAAGTGCTCCGTTGGTTATGCTTTTCCATCATAAAAAACATAACGGTAGAGAGAGAGAAACCAGCTCGCTTGCCTCGCACACGGCCTCGGGCCGGCCAGCCGGCTCGGCACACGCGCGTGTAGCAGTCCCACCACCATCTCAACCGCTCAACAAGTGCTCTTCACTAGCAACCTATTCTATTTAAGTTGATGTCCCTCCACGTTTGTTTCCAACATGATATTAGTCTCTTAACATTAATTGAGGGTATATGGAATTTACTAGGATTAAATTGGGTCTAACCCATTTAATTCTAACAGCAAGAATAACAATGGCGGCCCCACTGCCTAGCTTTCTTCCTGCCTTGCTGCCTCTATCCTAGCATGCAAGTGCCACATGGTTGCTGGCAGCCCACCGCTTGCTTCCTACGCGGCCCGCCGCCACTTCGAGCCCCGCTCTTGCTCACCCTACCAATATGGTAGCTTCTGGATCTGCAGTCACAGGGGTTGAGGCCGTCGGATTGGGGTGCGACAACGGTGTGCGGAAGGCATGAACGGCAGCGACGCGTGGGTGGAGGAGGAGGCAGCAGTGAGTCTGGTCGCGAGGACGATGAGGCCACGCCGCGGCGGTGGTGAGATGCAGGACAAAGATGGAAATTAGCCAATGCGACGTGAGGGTTGAACTGGTAGCATCATATAAAGAAGGGTTAATTACATCTAAATCATTAAAAATTTGCCGGTTTTAAAAAATTCCACTAGTATTTACGTATTTATAAGCATACCATTATAATTCTACATCTATTCAAAATATACCACTGCCAACCCTTTAAATGTATTTACCAATACTTTCGAACCAAATTACCCTTGTCTTCTTCCTTTCTTCTTCCTCTCTATCCTCCAGCATGCCGACGGGGAGGAGCTCGCTCCCAGTCCGGTGTCAGCGAGCTCCCGCTCGCATGCATCCCTCTCTACCTCCCTCCGAGCCCGGTGCCAGCGAGTTCCATCACGCACGCCTCCGTCCGCAAGCTCTTGTACCCCGCCAAGCAAAACCCTCATCGCCGACCTCGACGGTGATGCCATGTGCCAGCTCCTGAGAGGCCTTCTCCCGCTGCTTCGCGTCCCCTTCTCCTTCCATCTCCACCTCTACTACGCCCATCTGCACCGCCTCTGCCTTCCCTCTCCACTACCGCCGCCGCCACGTGACCCCCTTCTTCGCCCAGGACTACCTCGTTGCCACCTACGTGTAACACCCTGAAAATTTCAACTTTGAAATACGGAATTAAAAATTCAGAATAAAAAAAAATCTTTTTCAAAATACTTTCATGCCGGAATTAATTTAATTCGATATGTCGTTTTTCTTCCATGCATGGGCTAAAAGGACGGACGACTGAGAATATGCTAATATTTTGATTTCAGAAAAATTATTTATATTTCAGAAAAATTATTTATTTACGGAATCGTAATTAGGAGATATTTACAGACACCAAATATTTTCTTATAAAACTTCCTCTATGTATTAAACCCCTCCGATATATTTGCTCTCTAAATAAAATTATATATTACTATTTTGGTTGGACACCCTCCACAGAAGAGTTCATTAAAATGAATAATATTTTACAAAGGAAATATTGCTTAGATTATTTTAAAAGATTATTTGAAAAGGAGTAAGCCCTTTGGAAAATAACTTGCAAATAAAATCTATCGGTAAATTATTTATCGGAATTCTATTTGCGAAATGATTTACTCAAAGACTGTTTTTAAAATAAATGGCATTCTCAGTTAAAGCCTGCTTTTCTCATGGAAAGGCCTCGCCTAGTTTGCATATTAGAATTTACTATTTATTTGCGTGTGTTTAGGTTTTGTGCCAAAAATCTAGATTTAATCTTATCTCTTTAAAGGTTGTTCTCTGTTCGACGACCTTCCTTTCCTCATCCTCCCCGTCTGTTCCATTTAATCATTTCGGTACTAATCAAATTAAAGTCCCAAAATTCCTTTCTTCACAGTGATATCTTTCCTCAAACTCTCGGAATCCTACGGTTAAATTAAAACCGTTCTATCGTTTCAAACTCGATAATTCCCTTCCATATTTATAATCGATCGACGTATTTATTTATCGTACGTTGGTCCGAATATCCCGAATTATATTTCTACCGCGACAGTTGGATTTGTATGCCATGCATCGTCCTAAAAATTCCTTTTGCAGTATCGTCAGAGCACGCGCAAAGAAATCCTAACTCTAATCCTAGCAGGGCTCTGCTAGCCAAATTGAATCCGAATGTCTCATTTGGCGACCCAAACATAATCATACAGTATAAAGTACAAAAGCAGGTCAAATCCAAATATCACCTATATAGTCCACATATACGGTCCGAATATACAGTCCATTAACAAATTCGAATTTTTCCTCCTAAACACTTCCAAAAGTCGTACGGTTAAAATTTCGCTCTTAGAATTTTTATCGTGCTGACAAACACTCTTCTTACCATCCAAGGAGTCTAAAAATATTTATTTTAGACTTCAACCGCCCGACAAATATTTCCTATATGTGTACGTATCAAAACCAATATTTTTGTGCACGTACGACCCAAAATCAACGGTCGTTTCTCCCTTTGAATTTAAATCAGGCACCGATGGAACCACCAGAAGCCAAGTTTTTCCTCTAATCATCGTCTCCCAAATAAAATCCCCGTGTTCGGATTTTGGAATCCGAATCGCGTCCTAAATCGCTTCTCCAATTTCTATCCTTGCTAAATCATTTTTCCTATTCGTTCCATTCGTTGCAACTATTCTCAAAAGCCAAAATTCCTCCAACCTAAATTCCCTATCAAAAATCCCAAACAAAATTATCAGGATCCACGGTCGAATTACAATTCTTATACAAGCAAGATGGTCTATAGCCTACATAGCAAAATAGCTTGTGACAGGCATGCATGCACTCCTTTTCTTCACTAAGACAAGCAAGCAACCTATTCCCGTGCATGCACCTGTGCTGTTCCTCACTGTCTCCTCATGTTAAGCTGCAAACCCCGCGGTTAGGCACCGCCTCCGCTTTCTCCGCTTAAGTTAGGCACCGCTCCGCGCCGCTCGCCGAGCAGGCCAAGCAAGCAGCAGCAGAATGAAACAATGGAGGAAGAGGATAAAACAGAAGCAAGTGCTCCCTGTCCTGTCCAGTGCTCCGTTGCACCACGCCAAGAAAGCACAGAGGCAGCCACCGAACTGCCGACGACGACCGCCCTCGTCGCCATCCGCCGGCCACGACGGCTATAAAAGCCGTCATCTTTTACCCACTGCCGCTGCCTCTCCTCCACCTCAAGCTTCCATGGCCGCTCGCCGTCGTCGCACCCTCCATTCCCGAGGTAGCCCCAGCCGCCGGCCACGTGAGCAGCATAGTCGCGCCCTGCTGCTGCCCCGCGCTGCCCCAGCCAACAGCCTCGCCGACCCCGGCCAAGCCGCGTCGCCGCCGCCCCGGCCGACAGCGGTAGGCGCCGCCCCAGCCACTAGCCCTGTCGCCCGGCCACCACCTCATGCGCCGCCTCCACCGACCACGCGCTACCCCGCCGCCACACCCCACCTTGCCACCCTCGCCGCTGCCAGCCACGCCCCTCCTCCTTTTCTGCTGGCTGGGTGAGAGAGGCAAAGAACGAGAGAAAGAAAGAAAGAAGAAGCAGAAAAGAAAGAAAGAAAGAAGAAGCATAAAAGAAGGAAGAGAAGGAGAGAAGGAGAAGAAGAGATAAGAAGGAGAAAAAAAAGAAAAAGAAAAGAAGATGGGGTCCACACCTTTGACTCTCTCTCCATTGGTCCCCTTTCAGTTAAATTAAAGTTTACATTTCCTCCCTCTACATACTTTGGGCTACCGACTAAAAAGTCTGCATGGAGTCCCTCGTCTTTCGTTGAGCCGAAGCCCACCAACAGTCTGCCTCCTCCCAAAAAGTCCATGATATATCCCTCTACATACCCCAAGCTCACTCAAAGTCCAATATACCTCCCTCTGCTCAGTCCCACAGCCAAGGAATATTTTTCGAAAATATTCCTTTCTAATTTCATAAATCCATTTCCACATTCCATAAAGTCCATTAATCTTCCAAAATTCGTATCTCTCCAACCGTAAGTCCGTTTGACTCCGTTCAACTTCCATAATCTTCCTAAAAATGAGATCTATCCAATGGCACTATTAGTTTATAATAGTTATTATTTACTTTATAAGATTTTGGATGGTTTTCTCTTTTGATAGCGTAGTGAACGTTTCGAAGATGCGAAGGACGCGGATTTTCTCGAAGATTTGAATACCAACAATAAGGGTACATCTGCGAGGAGGAAACTGAGCTAATTGAGAACGAACCCCCAATTGAGTAAGGCAAGTCACTACGCCCCCTCCCTCGAACATATTGATCCTATTTTATAGATGTGTTGATTGCAAATAAAATTGCATGCTATTTATAAAATGCGTACCTACATTATTCAAGCCTTACCTTTGATATTGTTTGTCCTTATGTATTTACGCGCCTTTGTTACCTGAGTCAATTATTTATGTGCGGTTAAATATCGATACTGCTTAGCGTTGTTTATGTGTAGACGTTTGGACACTCCATACTTATGTTATATGGCTATGGATGTGGATGTGGCGATCACTCAGTGGGAGTGATTGTCGGAGGCGGGCGGAGACATAAGCACCACCTGCAACATTAAAATCTTTACGAAAACCAAAAACTTAATAAAACAAAACTATTTCGACTGGGGCGGCATGAATAGAATATGGGCGGTTCTGGGAACGGTAAGCCACCGACCCTGGTCAATTAAGGACCGAGTCAAGAAGCTATGCGAGAAACCAACAGAGTACGACCGCATTTCTCGAGTAGGGTATGACCCGGTGGACTAGGAAATCCTCGTGGGGTGGCACCCCAGACATGGTAGGTTCTGGATATTCGTTGTTGTGTGGATGAAGTGTTGTGGTTTAGATCGCTTGGGTCGATCTGTTGAACACCGGCAAAAACTTAAAATTCACCCTAAGTATATATTATGTAACCCCCCTAAGATCTCGGGAGCGCCAGGACTCCTCTCACAACCGGCTCGAGGTAGGAATGTGGCGCCGAGGGTGCAATGGGGATTCATAGACCTTGGAGCGGGTGCCGCCATACGAGGGTAACTGAAAAACCGGGCCGTGACAAGTCTCATGTGTTAGGTGCGTCACGGAGTGCGGGATTAAAAGCGTACATCCACTGCAGTGTGAGTAAACTAAACTATTCGAATAGTCGTGCTCGCGGTTAATGAACGCTGGGACTTGTATTACTCTTGACTAGCCTCATCAATTTTTAATATTGCTTAAAATATGATTGGAATGAAAGGTGTGACCTTGCCCGACGTGCGGGAAGGTCGTAATGGTGAAAACTGTGGAAAATTTGGATGCGAGGGTAAACCGGACCAAGCAAGGCTTGGGGAAGGTGGATGAACCCTCGCAGGTTAAATGATAACTTACCTAACGATTGTTTTCAGTTAAAACTGCTACGTCATAGGTTTGTGAAATAATTTGTGAAAACTAGCTTTATGCAAATAAACCAAGCCATCCTTGAACCCCTATGAACATTATATGCATTCTGTAGTGGTGGCTTGCTGAGTACGGTTGGTACTCACTCTTGCTTATTTAAATCTTTTAGAAAGGTGTTGGTGTCGACCTGTACATGTGTTATGATGGCAAGGAGTTACCGAGGATGGTGGAATAGGGACCTAGGTTCACCAGTCGATGCGTGTGGAATAAGATGGACCGCCGCTGCTTCGCTTCCGCTACTTCATTTATTTGTTTTGGTATTTTGTGTTACTATCGACCATGCTTGGTCTATTCGGGTTCCATTTGGGCTACCCTTGTATTATTAATATATTGTAAGACCTGTATGACGATGTCAGCTTGAGATATACAACTGTGCCATGTGTGTACCATCTACTGATTCAGGGAATGGTATTGTAATACACATGGGGTTCCTGGTGTACAAAAACGGGGGCTCACATTACAGCCTCATCGGCGACTAGGCGCTCAAGGTGTCCGAGAAGGTCTCCCACCTCAAGCTCGCCACCAACCCGGATGTTGTGCTCACCCTCCTCTGTGGCGTTGGCCTCTCCCGCGATGCTGCTTCGGTGGTGGACATGCACGATGGCAACGCCGCAACGCAGGAGGACTACGACTAGCAAGGTTAGAGGTAGAAGAAATAGGAAAGGGCATTTTCGTTCAATAAGTGCAAAATACATATCTTAGTGGCAGCACTAAGATGTATCGTTACAAATACATAAATAGTAATTATCGAAGGGTGATACTCGTAGACCGGATGTATAGGGTATTGGGGTACATTGATACTAGGATCTACACGAAACGACATCAAGCAAACAAGGAGACAAAATTATACTGGTTCAGACCCCTCGTAAGGTAATAGCCCTAATCCAGTTTACATGAGATTGATATGGAACCACGTAATACAATAAGAACCGATGATTCGAATGTTACCGGTGAGATTCTTGTCGAGATGATTCGACGAGATCTCCCGGTGAGTAGGATTCGTATCCTCCAGCTTGTAGACTATGGTGGATATGTTGGCAATATAATTCCATGCCCTAAACCCCTCAGGGGGTGTACCTTTTATACCGTAAATCACCTTAGTTTCCAAGTAGACTCGAAAACTACGAACCCCGCATGATATGGTATAAACCTAATCTTCTCTGAGTAGAACTCTGTTAATCACTTGCCCGTGAGAGAAAATTCCACAATCCTTCGGTATTCACTTATCGCATACAGAAACAAGCCGTATACGTAAATGTATACCATATACTATATTTAGTATAGGAAGTATGTCTTATCCATAACATGACAGTAATGATATTTTTCATAACTAGCAAATATTGAAATTTTGAATGGTATGAATCTAGTTAACTCGCATTTGCAAATCTGCCACAGTTTTTTTCAATCTTTCAAGGATACCATTTGAATGATGGTTCTAGTGGTATTTTTGCAATTTTCTAGTGGCAATCTTGCAATAACGATTCAAACCAGTGATGAATTTATAATTGCCCCGTAAGGGAAATGTTTCATATTGAACTGGCGCGTCAATTAAAAGGAAACAGGAGTATAAGTTAGTCATTCGATAATTGTTGTTTAAAATATAGGTGTTGTATATAAAATTATATAACTATGCCATATCAAATGCTTTCAAAATACCAAATTTGTGTAACCTTTTCGTATTTATAAAAAAATAGTCAAAATTGTACTTATTGACTTCAACAACTAAAAAAACGAAATTCTCTGCTGAGTACAAAGAGTTGAAGCATCTAAATTTGTTTTAAAAGAAGAATTAACAAATTAAACTGGTGGTGATTATGTTACTTCCTTTTCAACTCTCAAACAATCAGCATCTGGTGATTTTTTACAGCGCTGTGCTTTGCAGATATTGTTTCATCCGTCCTAAAATAAAACCATTTTTGCCAATTCTTGTTTGTCTCAATATAATTCAATTTTTTAGGAAGATAATTTAATTTTTAAGACATCATTAGATCTGACTTTGTGAAAGAATATGCCAATTATATTGAAACTAGGTAAGCTAGAAACAATCAATAAGGATTTGATAAAGTGAGTATTTCAGTATTTTCATTTTATTTTAGTACGTGTGGAATGGATAACAATCAACATATTTTTTTAAGATAAATATCACTACTATTCACAATATTGGTTACGTTGCATTGGAATTCAGAGAAATTGGAACCATACCACTCCGTCATGTTTTCCGTCAGACCCCTAAACGTGGAACCCACCTGTCAGTTTCACCTCCATCCTACCTCTTCTTTCTTCCTCACGTCCAGTTGAGGCTAACGAAGATTTTGGACGGAAAACACGATAGAGTAGCACGGTTCCAATTCCTCCAAATTACAGTGGCACGTAGCCAATATCGTGAATAATAGTGATATTTATCTAAAATAACATATTTATCTAAAATAACATATTTACAGTGACATGGATCCAATTAACCCTTTAAGGCGTAATCCCTCTATCCCGTAAAGATAAAAATCTAACACGGGATGTTGATACATCGTAGTACCATTAATTTTTTTATCCATATTTGTAGTAGTAGCCTTTATCAACATTGGTTTTTATGGGCTAAAATCCACGGAGGGAGTACTGATAAATCAGCAATAGTTTATTCAAGGGGTGTTTAGATCCAGAGCCAAAAAAAATTTGGCGGGTCACATCGGATATACGGACACACATTTGAAGTATTAAACGTAGACTAATACCAAAACAAATTACAGAATCCGCCTGTAAACTGCGAGACGAATTTATTAAGCCTAATTAATCCGTCATTAGCAAATGTTTACTGTAGCACCACATTGTCAGATCATGATGAAATTAGGCTCAAAAGATTCGTCTCGTGATTTACACGTAAACTGTGTAATTGTTTTTTTCATCCACATTTAATGCTCCATGCATGTGTTTAAATATTCGATGTGATGGGGAAAAAAATTTTAGGGTGGATGTAAACAGGACCCAATTCCAATTTTCCAGCATAGCAGCCGCCCATGACTCGACATGTCGGCGTTGACCCGTCCACAGTGATGGCGCCCCTCCCGAGCTGGGTGCTATTTATACCTCACGAAGAGTCACGACATCGCGCTCCGACTACACTCCACACACGCTGCTCGACTCCACCACGCAATCGCAAGAGATGGCCGCCGCCGCCGCCGCGCCGCGCGCGCACGCGCTCATCCTCCCGTACCCGGCGCAGGGCCATGTCATCCCGCTCATGGAGCTCGCTCACTGCCTCGTCGACCGTGGCTTCGCCGTCACCTTCGTCAACACCGAGCACAACCACCGCCGCGTCGTGGCCGCCGCCGCCGCCGCCGCCTCCGCTGGCGCAGGCGGCGTGCAAGCACCGGGGATCCGGGCACGGCGCCTGCGTCTCGTTGCGGTGGCGGACGGGATGGGCGACGGCGAGGACCGGGACAACCTGGTCCGCCTCAACGCCACCATGGAGGAGGCCATCCCGCCTCAGCTGGAGCCGATTCTTGACGGCGCCGGCGGCGAGGGGCAGCTCGGCAAGGTGACGTGCGTGGTGGTCGACGTCGGCATGTCGTGGGCGCTCGATGCCGTGAAGCGGAGGGGCCTCCCGGCCGCCGCGCTCTGGGCGGCGTCGGCGGCGGTGCTCGCCGTGCTACTCGGAGCGCAGAAGCTGATACGCGATGGCGTCATTGATGACGACGGTATGATATTTGATAAGCGACCAGCTCATTTGTTTTACTCCAGCAATTAATAGTACTACATTATTTTATCCATTTCTGTTTGTCCGAAATTATTGGATTAACTGTGCGCAGCCCCAGCACATATGCACATGTCCTTTTTATTTTTATCCTCTCGTCTGGGACCCGACCCGGAATAAGGTCTATCCTTTTTACCCTTCAAACTCTTGTTTACCTTGAATTTAAAACCTATTTTTTCTTAAAATATCACAAATAAATGACGATGTGTAAAACCTTATTCCACGGTGGTTTTTTTGACACGACTATCTTCTTCACTACCATGCATGAGACTATCATAAGTTCACTACCATGTATTAGGAAACAATCTAAATCATTAATCTCATTTTATCGAAGGGTTCAAATTATTTTCTACTATCATCCTAGTTAACGGTAATAGAAATATGAAGGGGTATTTTTATCTAAAAAATAGAGTATAATTATTATTTAGCAGTGACTAAATTTTTTTTCATTCTTTTTTTGTTTTTTGATGAAATATGAGCAATGCTAACATAGTTCATATCGATCTAGTCGGAAAAAACATAAATGAAAAAATTACTTGTAATTATTGTATTAGTAAATTACTAATTTACCCTTAATATTACTGTTAGTATAATAATATAGGTATAGAGAGAGTACCGGAACATCGCTCAAGTTTTAAAGGTCATGTTTGACGCAAATATAGTCCCAATTTCACGTTAGATCCGGAGTTTGGTAGTTACACTATAGCGTATAAAATTTTATATTTTCTCTATGATATTTTTTATCATATTATTAATGTAATCACATATCCAAATATATAGATTTGTTTTTGTGATCAGATCAAAATGCATTGACCTAAGAAAGCCCAAGAACGAACAAACGGACTCTTATACAAAAGTAGAAATAGGAAGAGTTGCTTCCTACACAACACAGGAACTCCAGCAACATTGCTGGATCTCACAAAAGTATTATTTTGGCCACTACG
Organism: Oryza punctata; assembly: GCA_000573905.2. Lineage (NCBI taxonomy): Eukaryota > Viridiplantae > Streptophyta > Magnoliopsida > Poales > Poaceae > Oryza > Oryza punctata. Next base: position 11,350,914 of record CM002497.2, read on the forward strand.
ACAAAGTCGCACCCCACACAGAACCCAGCAGAAAGAAACAGAGAAGCCAAAAGCCTAGCAGTGCCTAGACTACTACTGGAGGAAGACAACACGGCTTCAGCTGGTTCAATTTCTCCATGAGCAACCCACACCATCTTTGCATAGTGACTTGTGATCTTCTTCCCTTAGCATGACGCTCCATCTCTGGACAAAGGACAGAACTCTGTAAGTAATCTGCAGAGGAGATTTGACCAAAACATCTGAAAAAACCCAGTCATTCCTAGTTAACCAAAGCACCCAACAAACACTAGCAATAAGCATCACCCAGACCCTAATCAATTTTTTTTCCTTTCATCAACCCCAAACTTTCTCTAATATTGGTAGGACTTTTTTTAAAACCCAAGGCATCTCTCACTACACACCAAGTAAACACTGCTAAAGGACATCTAAACAAAATGTGATTAGTGGTTTCAATCTTGCCGCACAGTTTACAAAGTACATCCCCTCCCTGCCATTTTCTTTTCCCAAGGCACATGGAAGTCTGCCTCTAACTGCCATATAAATGAATGTTTGATCTTCAAAGGGATCTTGCTTCTCCAAACATTGATCATTTCAACATCTCTCACACCCCCAAAGGTAATCTCCCTATACATTGATCTAGCTGTGAAGATTTTTTTACCATTATGTGGCCAAATCAGATTGTCTCTATTCTCATCCAATACATACTCTTTTAGCATTTCTTTCAATTCCCCCAAGTCTGCTTCCTTATTATCAGTGTCCAGATTTCTTCTGAATTGTAGTTTCCAAAACCCTTCATCATATAACTCTTTCACAGTAGCATCTTTGTGGTAACTTATTTCAAATAATTTTGGGAACAAAACCTTAAAGGAAGACTGTCCACACCACACATCCTTCCATAAATAAACACAGTCCCCTTTATGAACTTCTTTCACCACCAACCTTTCCAGGATCTTTTTGCATTCATGCAACCCCTTCCAGAACTGAGAACCCCCCCCCCCCCCCCTAGGGAAACTTTGAAAAAAACCTCCCTGATGTAAGTACTTCCTTCTCAAGACTTTCAGGCACATATCATCATCCCCTTTCACCAATTTAAAAACCCATTTGCTGAGCAGATACAAATTCATCACTCTAGTATCCATAAAACCCAAACCACCATACTCTTCTGGCCTAATCAGGCCATCCCATTTCATCATGTGATACTTCCTTTTCTCCCCAAGGCCCTGCCAATAAAATCTCCCTCTCAGGGAATCCATTCTCTTGTGAAACCCCCCAGGAAGATAATAGAACCCCATAGCATACATAGGAGCACATGACAGGCATGAGTTGATCTTAATCTCCCTTCCCCCATATGTGAGGTAACCACTTTTCCAAGATTGCAATCCCTTCTCCACCTTCTGTGTTATTTGGCAAAAATCTCTCACTTTTTCCAAGATTGCAATCCCTTCTCCACCTACATATTGGCAATTCTCAGTTCCTCTCTTTTTCCACACCCATCACATAGACCTCACTTTTCTGATAATTGATCTTCATTCCTGACATTTCTTCAAAACAAAATAGCAGAAACTTCAGTACCCTAACATTTTCATCCCCCTCTTTGATGAACAAGATAGTATCATCTGCATATGTAGGTGAGTTAAGCCTCCAGGCACTAGATCAGGTATCAAACCTTCTAAAATCCCATTTGTTTTTGCTTTTTTCAGAATTGCCGGTAGAGCATCCCCTACTAGATTAAACAAAAGAGGGGATAAAGGGTCCCCCTGTCTCAAACCTCTTAAGGTCTTGAAGAAAGGACCCTGATCCCCATTGATGTTTACACTTACTTTACCCCCCACAGAGATTCTGTTCACCCAACCAATGAAATCAGCACAAAGTTTTTTTCCTCTTAACCTCATAAAGAAAGTCCCAGTTAACCCTATCATAAGCTTTCTCGAAGTTAATTTGAAAATAATACCCTTCTCCTTCTTCCTCTTTAGTTCATGCAAAGCCTCATGCAAAATCACACATCCCTCCAAAATGTTTCTCCCAGGGATAAAAGCAGTCTGAATCCAGCTTATTATCCTACTAGCCACCTTAGTCATCCTCTCATTTATGGCCTTAGTCAAAATTTTGAGTATCACAATCTGCAGACAAATTGGTCTACTGTATAATGGTGTTTGCATCAGCTATTTTCGGCAGCAGAGTAATAACCCCATAATTCAATATGTCAGTGTCTAGGGTCCCTTTATGCAACTCATCCAACATTTCCTTGACCAACCCCCTGAATTCTGGCCACATGTTTTTGTAAAAACCCATAGGGAACCCCATCTGGTCCAGGGGCAGTATTTGTTTTCATTCCTTTCATCACTTCATCTATCTCCTGTATCACATTCAGCAGAGTAATAACCCCATAAAAATAGAAGTTTGCACTACCGGAAAAGGCAAACAACGTAACAGGGATCCAAAGTGCGTTTTACAAACTGGTGGTAAAACAACGGAGCTTTTGAATTCGGACTGAAAATAGACTTAAAGAGAGCATAGGGACCTAAGTTAGACTTTAAATTTTTTTTTTCTAAACGATGTTTCACAATGTTAACATCAATAACTATTATTTCCTCCTGATAGAAAAACTATTACTTATATCATGTCCTGACACATAAGTAGGTGCATGCACAGTGACCCTACTTTTACAAAGTATTCTATTTTCAAGTATTCTTTATCTATTTAAAGTTTCCATGTCTGTTTTGATTATTATACTTATCTATGTTGGTATTTATTACGAACACAGAATAACCTACAAGTGCACAGATACTGTTGTAACCTTCACCCAAGAGTATTCCAGGGTATTGTATCCACAGGGAACGTGTATGAACTAGTCTTCTAACTGAATTACCCAAGTACACAAGATAAAATGGTAGGTGAAGATATGAGAGGATTCCTATGGGTTACTTATCTTGATTTAAGTTAAGGTAAAACTCTATCAATTGCTTCGGGCATCGGCTTATCCCCGGTTTGCCAAGGAGACTAGCCTACAACTCTATGATGTATCCGAACGTGGAGAATTACGAAGGACGGACGAAGCTGTTACCACCTGCTACCTATTTCTACAACCCGTGCAGCACACAACAAATAAAGGTAATCTCTAGCCTAGACACTACGTCTATGCTATTAATTACTATCTTAATCTCGGTACCAACTTAAGACAAAGGTACTCTACCTCAGTAGAGCGATGAACCTGCAACACTTATTTATATGAATAGAAGCACCCGTCGAGGTACAAGCTCGGAGAAGAGTGCCGATAGACCCAACACTTCCCCAAGAGAAGAGCGCCGACAGCCCGGCACTTCTCTAGATTTCCCCTCACTCTCTCCCTACTCTAAGCACTAGCTAAGTAGGACTTCACCTTTGGAATGTAGCATTGATGTTCTATCTTGGTGTGTGCTATGAGTAAGGAATGGGAGGTCTATTTATAGTGTGGAGGTAACTTGAGAAAGTGGAGATGCTAAGGGAATATTCTCCCTCCAACTCCTCTCAAGCCTCCACATGTCCTCAAACCGACATTTTATGGCACTTTCCTGCTTTGGGACCTACATCACCAACTTCAGGACAACGATAACGGTTGTCACGTGGAAGCTGAGCACGAGGGGAGCCACCCCTAGTTCGGCCGAACCCTGGCCGAGTCCGCTCATAGCGCATTTCATTTGGGTCACTGCCTGGTGGGCCCTCAAGTCGATTTGGGTGTTTGGCCGTGTTGAGGCAATTTTCCTCCTGGTGTGGGCCCATTGACCCATGTACTCTCCTCTTATTGGTTGGAGTTGTGCTTCTTACATATCATTTCTCTTGATTTGCACAAGGAATCACATGCATATAAATATTCACCAGCGCTTGTGAAAGTGGTTAGTAATAAACCCCTACCGCTATACTTGGTGACAGACATTGGTAAATTTTATGTAGAAATTGACGGTTAAATTTGGTAGTTAAGAACCATCAACAATCTGTAATGTTCTTTTCTCACAATTTGTCTTAATTCTTGAAGAAAGTTCATGATACATGAGTTGTACAATGAAAAACGGGCACATGGCAATTGGTAACAAAACAGAGTACGCCATTTTGTAACGGTAAGGTCATGTTTGGTGACTAAAGAAATGTCACATGTCACACTTTGCAAGGTTTGCCAAAAAATTAAGTATATTAGACATGTGTCGGGGAAAAATTTCAAAAAGCATGGCTTGACACAATTGTACATAGCTACATAGGCCCCGTTCTTTTCTGATTATGATGCAGACTTTACCACGTTTCTGTTAGCAACGGTTTTTAAACTGCTAAATAGTATGTTTCTTGTAAAAACTTTCTATATAGAAATTAATTTAAAATACCAAATAAATATATTTTTTAAGTTTAAAATAATTGATACTCAATTAATCATGCGCTGAGGCTTTTCTCATTTTACGTGTGCTAACTTCATCTTCATCTTAATCTATCTCAGCCACCACCATACTAACCCATTGTTGGACTAACAAATTGAGTAACAAATTAAGAATACATTTAACACCCCAAAAGTGTAACAAAGTTATCCTTTAGGTAGATGTTACACTAAAAGTAACTGAACTTCTAATTTACCTGCACACATTTTGTTATAACTTTGGCCATAACTAGTTCCACATCTGGAGCTAACACGGTCCGCCATGGAGCTAGCATTGGTGCATCATCATACGTGGAGGTAGCGTTACACTTGGTTTACTTAAGATCGATACCTATGAAATACTTTTTTTTTTGTCCCCCATCCCTCCTAAGCAGCACCTCAAATTTAAATCCGGAACCTATAATGTCTCACTAGTGCCGGTTTTAACCTGCACCAATAATATTAGTACTGGTTTATTAAAAAAATGGAAGTCATCAGTACCGGTTCTTTTAAAAACCGACAACTAAGGTGAGTCATCAATACCGGTTTCTAAAAACCCAGCACCTATGAATGAGTTGAGCCGGCTGGGTGGAGACCATCGATGAAATATCTACCGGCCTCTCTATTTTTCTAATCCATCGGCTCCTCTCTCCACCTCTCGTTCTCCCTACATGGCTATCGCTTCTCTCCCCCTCGCTCCCTTATCTCATTGCCTCCGCCTTGTGTGGCCTCGCTTCTCCAGCTGCCTCCGCCTCCTCTCCACTGCTCTCCCCGACTCCACTGCTCTGTCTCCATTTCTCTTTTCCTCGAGAGATCTCAGTTCCTCTTCAGACAAACGATCATCTATCCCATCTCTAGCAGATCCCACTTATGCCATCGAGGAGCTTCTATGGCCCCCATCGATGGTAGGTCCCTCTTCTCCCCCCTAGATGTCCCCGGCGGTCACCTTGCCTCCTTCCCTTGCCATGAGTTCAGGGCCTTCCAGATAAGGTTATCGGTGCATTGGCGGCTAGCAGGAGGATTCACCATGGCAAGTAGCAGCAGCAGTGTCGTTCTTTTCCATCAAGATCTATGTTCTTGGATGCTAACTTGTGCATGTCTGATTCTACAAATTTATTCTTCGATGTTCTTGGAAACCTTTCAGTCTGAGGGTCTTTGTGTTGTTGTTGGATGGATGACGGTATGTTGATATTAATGAATGTGTTCTTGAATGTGTGATAATCTAGGGGGGTAATGGGGAGCTGCTCAATGCATCATCTCGAATCGAGCCGATAAATAGAGCTAGATTTTTTTTATATTCGTGGAACCTCATAGTCATAAGTGCCGGTCCCTAAACCAGCATATATGATTTCTCCTTATCACTATCTATCGAAACTAAAATTCGGCAATATGAAAAGGGGGTAGCGCACGAGATCTAAAAGTGGATGGATGCGGAGACAAGGATTTAGACAGGTTCAGAGCCCTCTCGATGAGAGGTAATACCCTACTCCCATTTAGGGATTGTATCCGCCGGGTATATATTGATCTAACGATCTGATAGTTGTCATATGTGTTCTCATGCCCCTGGAGGGGGCTCTCTGCACGCCTTATATCGGTTGGGGGGCAGGATTACGACATTAGTTTCTAATCTATTACATGGTAGTACCCGGTCTGGGCTCTATACCCTGCCTTAACATACAAGGCAACATAGCAACCGAGTCTTACTCTATTACATAATAAATGGATCTGACCCACCTCCTATCTCTAGTCGAATATAGAGGCCGTGTGAGTACCCGGTACCCATATTCTCCACAGTAGCCCCTGAGACCTTCACAGTCGAAAAAATAATCTTCTCCTGAGCTAAATCATGAGGCTGTAAAGAGTGGGAAAATTTTCAATAATAATAAAGAATATATACTTAGATGCATCGACTAGATGCACCTAATTAGGTGTAGCCCCCGACTATGTGTTTAGTTGAGCAAACTAAGCATATAAGCATATAGTTAAGGAATAAATAATTTACCAATCCGAGTGGTTTTTATCATATAATGCGCATAGCCTAAGCAAAATGCGTCTTAAAAGAATCGTATAGCAAATAATTTGACAACAAAGTCTGTTGCATAACGAATATAAGGCACTGGTTTTATATTGTTTGCATATTGCCAAAACAAATATGCTCAACTCTGTATAAGACGCACAATTTCACCAGTCCTAAAAATATTTGACATTTGTAGTATAAGATCCGAGTAAAATAACACTCATAAATGGATTTACCAACCGCCTGTAAATGACCAATATATAATCAACATAAGCTATGATATTGGTCTTTAAATAAAAATGCACACTTATGTGGTAAAAAATGAACGGTATTGCTTTATAAAACCAAACAATGCCTTGACTTATACACATATAAAAAGTCAGCGGGCAGCTATATAAAGCTTCACTGTTTGTCACCTTTTAAAATCCATTGTACTAACTCCTAAAAAGTTGAGTAACAACGGTATAAAAGGATTTTAAGGTATTGGACACTTGATCACGTGCACTTTTGCCTAAGCAAAAAATTCCTAAGCCCTAGAGACACGTGACATGCCACACCTGAAACACGAGCTGTAGATATATTGGGATTAGGACCAAAATATGCTCACCGATACCCTTAAAATATGATATGTATAACACACCTATAAATCTGCTCCCGAGTGATAAATTTCCTAGATAATGTAGACTGAGTGCATCTCATCTGAGAAACTTCTGATCTGGGTGGTTATCCCTCATGGGATGTACCAAAGATGTGATAATCAAATCCCGACTAGCGCAAGTACTCAGCCAATGGCCCTCTTGGGGAATAATGACTGGACTAGTCTTTGTGCGCAGGAAATAAGCTCATGACCATGAATCCATGTAGTGTGTATCTAGAACAAGTCTAGATTGAAGTATGATCCTTGTGCTTAAACTGGTAAGCCCACGAATATGTTGCTTGTCCTTCTGTCGTAGTCAAGATTGTCCATTGACGGTAGCTAATGTAGTCAGCATGGAGGCGAGATGACCAACGTGGAGATGATATCGCCCATCAGAGGTGACAAAGATATCGATGGTGCAGACGAAGTTACCCGTCAGCGGTGACAGTGAAATCCATCAACCGTGGAGACAAAGAAATCAGTGGGCGATGGCAGACACGACCAACGGTAATGGTGATTGGCAGCATTAGAGATGGTCGACTGCGAAGACAAATTTGCTCATCATTAGCAATAGAGTAGGCCAGGTTGAAGAAACATGGCATGATGTTGATGAAGATGATGATGCCAAGGATCCTAGTCGGATTTTCAGCATTGATGAAACTCATGCTCTCGGAGCAAAGAACTTGGTTGACAGTAGTTGACCGGAGATGAAGATAACACCGATGACGAAGGTGTTGATGGTGACGTCAATGACAATAATCCATCAAACAGTTGAGAAGATGTCGAATCTCGAGTAGTTTCCTTGACGCTAACGCGTGCATGACGAAGATCGATGCAATATCTATTGATTTATGATGATGGTAGTAGAACTTGGTCTTGTACCTACTGCAGATGCTTCAATTGGAGGAAAGTAGATGTTATTGTCCAACTCGTCGAATCCGAGTTGATTGGTTGATAACTCCAAACTCCCATACATGTAGATTAAATCTTGAACTTGATACTTAAAAAATTTAGAGTAGATTGTGGTAGCGTCCAATAGCCAAAATTACCAGTGAAATAATTGGAGTTGCTTAAGTAGAACGCTTTGTGTTTGTGTAGCTCCCGACTATATGCTTAGCTGGGAAACAACTGAACATAGAGTCAAGAACTATAGCTTATCGTCGAACAACCATCACTTGAGTGAAGATACGCATTGAGGATGCCCGAGTAGAAATCTTGATGATTGGAACACCACTTGTTGTAGTAGATTCACACGATGTCGTATTTGGTGGCGCATGTCGATATGTCGAGGCTCCTGGAGACATCGTGGTTGGTGAAGTAGAGAAGCTTGTGAAGTAGAGTTTACTGGTGCCGAAGACAATGAAGATGAAGTCGCCCCACAACGGTGACAGAGTTGCACAGCCGTGATGACGTGGACACGAGTCGGCGGCAACAAAGGCAAACCAGTGGCGAAGACGAGATTCCAACAACAATGGCGAAGACGCGTAGTCGTGAAGATAAAAACACCAGTTGGCGGTGGCAAAACTAGTTGGCGACGGAAGAAGCTGAATGATGGTGAAAATGAAGATGTCCATCAACGGCGACATAATAGGCCAGCCATGAAGGCCAAGACACCAGTCGGCAGCGGGGAAGACAAGCCGGCGGTGAAGACGAAGAGGCCCATCGACGACGGCATAATAGACCAGCCGTGAAGGCGGAGACATCAGTTGGCGGCCACGAAGGAAAGCTAGCGATGAAGACGAACACACCCATCAATGGTGGCGTGACCAACCAACCGTGGAGGCGAAGACACCAGTCGGCGGTGGCGAAGGCAAGCCGGTGGTGAAGATATAGACGTTCATCAACAATGGCATAATAGGCTAGCCATGAAGGCGGAGACACCAGTCGGCGACGGCGAAGGTAGGTCGATGGTTAAGACGAAGACGCCCATCAACGGTGATGTGACCAACCAACTGTGGAGGCAAAGACTCCAGTCGGTGACGGCGAGGACAGGACGGTGGTGAAGACGAAATCGCCCATCAATGGTGATGTGTCCAAAACACCGTAGAGGCGAAGACACCAGTTGGTGGCGGCGAAGGCAAGCCGGTAGTGAAGACGTAGATGCACATCAATGGTGGTGTCACCAACCATAGAGGCAAAGACACCAGTCAGCGGTGGCGAAGGCACGCCGGTGGTGAAGACGTAGACGCCCATCAACGGTAGTGTGACCAACCAACCGTGGAGTTGAAGACACTAGTCGGTGACGGCGAAGGTGAGCTGGCAGTGAAGACGTAGACGCCCATCAAAAGGTGGTGTGGTGGAGGTGAAGACACCTATCTGTGACAGTGAAGGCAAGCCGGCGGTGAAGACGTAGATGTCCATCAACGGTGGTGTGACCAACCAACCGTAGAGGCGAAGACATCAGTCGACGGTGGCGAAGGCAAGCCGGTGGTGAAGATGTAGATGCTCATCATTGCTGGTGTGACCAACCAACCGTGGAGGCGAAGACACCAATCGGCGACGAGGAAAGCAAGTTGGCGGTGAAGATGTAGATTCCCATCAACGATGGTGTGACCAACCAACCATGGAGGCAAAGACACCAGTCGATGGCAGCGAAGGCAAGGCGATGGTGAAGTTGTTGACGCCCATCAACAGCGGCATAATAGGCCAGTCGTGAAGGCGAGGCCAACAAAGGCAATCCTATGGTGTATGAATGATCAATTTTGCAGTATGAACATGTAGGGTGAGTAGTATCTGATGTAAATATAGTACTAGAGGAAAATTCATGTATTTCAAAATATTTACTAATATGTATTTCTCCACTTGTCGATTTTAATTTCCCTGAGTAGATGATTCCTTACGTTTAAACACTCTACCTGATTAGTCATTAACATTAGCTCTTCATTAATAGAACAAAGTTTCACGAATCAGAATTTACTACTCGGGACTTTTGCAATTGTTAAGAGCAGAAAACAAATGATCTTATCTCTATGCTTTTGATTTTTTCCGAGTAATACTTAACACCTTGCGTTATACACTCCATCCAACGAGCCCCTGATGCTAGGAATTGGCCCAAAGGCAACTATCCATCGATAAAACAAATGGAAAGCACAGGGAAATAGAGCTCCATAACTCGATCGACATTTTACTCAGATTATTTCACAAGCAATCAAGATAAACATTATGAAAACTGTTGCAAAAATATGATATAACATCTGTAGTCCCCGACTCATTACTCAATGGAAAAGGAAGATATCATATAAAGAATAAAATAATGATGACTTAGCTTTTTGGTATTTCCCTCGGTGATGATAAAGGTGACCGATGTAGGAACAAGGATGTCCATCAATGGTGATGAAATAAGCCACTCATGAAGGTGAAGGCACCAATCGGCGGTGAGGACGGCGACCGACGGTGAAGGTGATGTCACCATCAATAACGGCAGCGGAGTACACCAACCATGGAGACGAAGAAAGCAGTCAGCGGTGAAGACGATGTCGCCATCAGCAATGGTGGCGGAGTATACCGACCATGGAGGTGACAAAACCAGTCGGTGGCGACGACGACAGCCGATGGTGAAGACGATGTCTCCGTCAGCAACGACGACGAAGTACAACAACCGCAGAGGCAAAGAAACCAGTCGGCAGCCATGAAGGCAAGCCGGCGGTGAAGAAGAAGACATCCATCAACGATGGCATAAAAGGCCAACCGTGAAGGCGGAAACACCAATCGGTGGCGACGAAGACATGCCAGCAATGAAGATGATGATGCTTATCAATGGTGGCGTAATAGGCTAGCCATGTAGGCGAAGAAACTAGTCGACTGTGGCGAAGGCGGCCAGCGGTGAATACGACAATGCCCATAAGCAGTGGCATAATAGGTCGACCATGAAGGCGAGTACACCGGTCGGCGACAATGAAGGAAAGCTAGTGGTGAAGATGATGAAGCTCATCAACGGCATCATAATAGTCTAGCTATGAAGGAGGGGTACTAGTCGGCGACGGTGAAGGCAAGCCGATAGAGAAGACGATAACGTTCATCAATAGCGGTATAATACGCTAGCCGTGCAAGCGAGAACACTAGTCAGTAGTGAAGGCATCCGACAGTGAAGACTGGCGTCTATCAACGACAGTGGAGTCCACTAACCATAGCAGCGAGGCCGCTAATTAGCCATGGAGCAGTGTATGTACACAAGGAGCAAAGGAATATGATTGACGGAATATAAAAAAAGATGTATTGCTTATAATAACGCATGCATGCAACAGGTACGTGCATTTGCATGTTAGTTCAACCATCTCTGATTTGTTTGGCCTAGGGCTCTCACATCAATGCGATGGCGATAGGGAAAAACACATCGACACCCGTACATGCAAGCAAAAAACCAGAAAAGCTAAATATGTGTTAGCAATTGATCTAAATTCAGAAATTGCGAGGAAGCCAGGAACCGGCAGCACGGCCAAATCCCATCACCAAGCAGTGAACGATTGTTTGATCTCGATTACCATCCAGTGCAATCGAACAACCATAGCTCCAGTAAAGTTTGACCAATCTGTTAGCATGTATAGAGATAAATATTTTATATATGATCAGATTAATATCAGAAAATTAATGCACAGATGTGTACTCCCTCTATCTCATAATATAAGGCATGCACGTATTTTGAGATTTAACTTGTAAAACATTTAAACAATAATTATTATAATATGAATTAAATTTTATCCGCTGAATTAAATTTTATCCGCTGAAACATTTAAACTGGATTGATATTTGATTTACCCTGTAATTTTGTTGCTAAACTAGTATATGAGAAATTATAAGTTAGAGATTAGTTCTGAAGACCGTGTCTACTTTAACCATGCCTTATATTATTATGGGATGAAGTAGATTTTATGGGAGTAGGTTTGCAAATTAATTTGTTTGCTCCCTCCAAGGCATGCATGGCCCTGTTGCACGCTGATTGTCCATGCATGGTTCCAATCCATATGTGCATGTTGATTGAATCAACACATGCGTGTATTTGCTCCTGGTGGCCGGGTGGTGGCCGGGCGTTCCTTTGTCCAACCGATGCCACGACCATCTGCGTGGGAGAGAGGAGCACCCCGCAATGACTAGCCGCTAGTGGACGATGATGATGAACGCATCTTGACCTCAACCGGCGTGTGGAGAACAACAAAATACCATGAAAGAAAACGACAATTAGAAATCAATCTGATAAGATTTAGATTGGAATGACGAAACTAGGTTAGTGATTTGAGCCATCTAACTCGTTGAGATTGATCTTAACGCTTGTCTTGAAGTAGATTTCCATTGTACTTGTCCACGGGAAACTCGGTGCAACCCCTACCTAACGTATCAACTGTCGAAATTAAAATTCGGCAATATGAAAAGGGGTAGCACACGAGACCTAAAAGTGGATGGATGCAGAGACAAGGATTTAGACATGTTCAGATCCTCTCGATGAGAGGTAATACCCTACTCTTGTTCGTTTGGGGATTATATCCGATGGGTGTATATTGATTTGACGATATAATAGTTGTCATATGTGTTCTCATGCCCCTAGAGGGGGGCTCTCAGTCCGCCTCATATAGGTTGAGGGCAGGGTTACAAAGGAGAAATCTAGCCAGATACAACATTAGTTTCCTAATCTATTACGTAGCAACCAAGTCCTACTCTATTACATAATAAATGGATCTTACCCACCTTCTATCTCTAGTCGACTATGGAGGTCATGTGGGTATCCGGTACCCATATTCTGCACATTATCCCTTTAATGGTGTCGATTTGTTGCCAACCGGCACTAAGTGGTGCTATGTGCAAGTGTTCGTCAGATCTTGGGATTGAAGGTTTAAATAGTACAATATTTTTTTTATATGACTATGTCGATCTAATTTGTTGTAAATCTAACCTTATGGTTTCTTGCACTTATTTGGCGTGGAACAGAGTGTTACTAGCTCCTATGAATTAATCAATTGATTATTTTTTATAGTAAATAAATTGTTTTTAATTTTTATAAAAATGAGAAATAGATCCCGTTGAGCGCCAAAAAGGAGTGGTTTCTATGTTCAATACTTCATCAAAATTTATAGCTCAGTTTTTTGCAGAATAATGGATCATACTGATATATATAGTTTCGTCATTGCGCTGCAGGTGCACCACTCAAATTAGAGAATAACTCATTCTGTCTCACCGAGTCCACACCACCCATGGACGCAACTTTCCTTGCATGGAACTTCATGGGCAACCGTGATGCAGAACGCATGGTATTCCATTACCTTACCTCCACTGCACAGGCTGCTGCTGCCAAAGCAGACATCCTCCTCTGCAACACTTTTACGGAGTTGGAGCCAACCATCTTTACCCAAAAAACCCCAGCCACAATCTTCCCCATTGGACCACTTCGTACCGGGCAGCGTTCTGCTGGTCAAGTAGAAGTGGTTGGGCACTTTTGGCAAACCAATGATAACGCATGCCACTCTTTTCTTGATGAGCAACCCTATGGTTCTGTTGTGTATGTGGCATTTGGCAGTCTTACAGTCATGAGCCCAGAACAGCTAAAGGAAATTGCACTCGGGCTAGAGGCTTCTGGTCGTCCGTTTATATGGGTAGTTAGGTCTGGACTCGCCAGTAACCTCCCTACCTCATTCTTGGACCCCATCATGGGACTTAGAAAGGGTAGGGTGGTGGAGTGGGCTCCACAGGAACGGGTGCTAGCGCACCCAGCAGTTGGATGCTTTGTGACACATTGTGGTTGGAACTCAACAGTAGAGAGCATCCGCAATGGAGTGCCCATGTTATGTTGGCCATATTTCACTGATCAGTTCACAAATCAAATATATATTTGTGATATTTGGCGGATTGGGTTAAAGATGCTGCAAACCAGTGGTGGGGGGATCGTGACCAAGGAGATAGTGACCAAGAAGATAATGGTACAGAGGTTGGAGGAGCTACTACTAGATGAGGGTATCAAGGAAAGGGTGCAAAGGTTGAAGGAGTTTGCAGAAACAAACATGAACGAAGAGGGCGAGTCCATCAGAAATTTCAACGCATTTGTCGAGCTTTTGACAATGCCAATGTCATAGAATATGGTTTATTGCAGGTTTTACATTACTATTGATTCAATGAATAATGATATTTCATACTTCATTTTTATGGACTTGAGATCTGCTTCGCAACCTATGATTGTTAAAACCATCAAATGTACGTGCTAGTTGCTCTAAGAGTAATGTGTGTAAAAGTGTATTGCACAAAATGCATGTACTCCCTCTTTTACGTATGAGGTTGGTTTGAACTAGCCAACGTCATATATTAAAGGATAATTATTTCAGCGTTGGATACATTGTAAATGTTCGACACAAAATTACACAAATGTGTTTGGCTCAATATCATCTATATTTGTGTGATACAATCTCAAAATATTTGGTTGACAATTTCATGAAGTTCCATAGCAAGATAAACGATTTTTGAATTGTTTTGTGGGCATTACAAAGATAAACGATTTTTTTTGTGAAATTTGTCCTAGATGCATGCATGAAGTTGATCGGACAACAAGTAAATTAGGTTATCACATCATGTGGATATCTTCTATGCTGGGCTGGGCTCTGTTCGGAGCACAGATTTCCCAACTTCTCTCCCTCGTGTTCTACGCGCACGCTTTTCAAACTGCTAATAGTGTATTTTTTACAAAAAGTTTCTATGCGAAAGTTACTTTAAAAAATCATATTAATCTATTTTTCGAAAAAAATTAGTAAATACTTAATTAATCATTTGCTAATGAGTCGTTCCGTTTTTCGTGCGGAGGGAATGAGTTCCTAGCTCACCCAAACAAGTACAACCTTAGGAACTACTGAAAACCTATAATGGCGACTTTAAAATATTTTGTCTTAACATAAATTCAAGCATTGTATACGTCATTAATCAGATTACTATATGTGATAACGAGCTTGCAAAATGGATCTAACCCTGCATCACCTTAATTTTGAATAAAAAGATAACAACAAACTTTTGATAAAAGTTATGTCTTGATCGGAATGGGATAATATCTCTTCTAAGATTATAGTAGGAAGTTTCATGTTAAATCGAAGACTTGAACCCGGATAAATTGGTTTCTATATCCAACTTTGTCCCACAAAATTATTGTTAAGAGTAACCTAACTAGTTAAACTACGCTCACTTCATCTCACAAAATTATTGTTAAGAGTCCAGGTATTTTTACCTTACCTCTATATCCAACTCCATCTCACAAAATATTTTTTACCTGGTCTCTATATTCAAGCGGATATTTGTAATCTTTTTAAATTGAAAATTTAACCTCTCAAACAAACCAATCTAAAATGCACTCCTATAAATATTTGAACTCAATATCCATAAGATGCTAATCAGACTACGTGTTCTTTCACATCGTAGAAGACTTCAGTAATGGCAGTTGCTACATCCAAGAAGATACACAGCAAGGACTGATGGGCCTTCTTGTTGGGCCTGGTTCTTGGATGATCTCAGAGAGGGGGATCGGCTGGCCTTTCGGCTGCACACACACAAAAGTCAATCATCAGGGAGGAAGATGGAAAAATAGGAAGAGGAGCGAAAAAAAAAGGGAAAGAAAAAAGTGAAAGGGGTAGTTGTAGAAATTTTCTGAAGTTAGTGATCACCGGAAAAAGTGCAACAAAGCGACGAAAACACGAAACCCAACAAAAAAAGATAAAAACACCAAATGTATTTTTAAGTAATTAATTATTTTGATTCAATCCGTTTTCTATTTTGAAATGTTTATTATAAGCTGGAATTAAGATAATAAACACTGTTTCAGAACTTCAAAATACAACAAATTAATCCCCAAATTGGGATGTGATATATATTTAGCCATGTAATTAATTCCTAGACGATGGTATATTTCTGTTCTTTTATATCATGTATATAAACGTATATATCTCTGTTAGAAATTGGGATGTGGCAGTCTACAAAGCTGTGCTAACTTTGAATAATGGTGATTGGTTGGTTAGATCTACAAGCAACAGCAACCGTACTGGCAAACTGTCTTGCAAATTGTAACATTTGCTTAACGTAATAATATCAGTTCAACTCCCTTAAAATGGGTACACACGCTAACTTAATGTCCTTGATTGTTGTGTGGTGGTAATTTAATTACTTTAATTAGGACGCATGACTAATTCGTGCAAGGAAGCTAATCCATGTGTTATCACTATAAACGCGTACAAGAGGTGCCGCGCATGGATATAGCAGATGCACGTAGTTATCTATAAACCGATAGGGTAATCAATTATTATGGGGAAAAAGCGGTATGAAACAAGCAATATGAAGAAGCTTAATTATCTATTAAGCAAGCTTGAGTAAAATTGTGAACTCCTCGAGTCTATCCTATTAGCTGAACGTTCTCATATGTACATGTATGACTAAGAATGTAGTTTGTTTAGCTTCCAAAAAAAAGAATGTCGAGTGTTTTTAATGAGCTGTCAGTATCAACGGGGATGTTTTAGTGATGTACGAATACGATGGATTAAATTAGCTATGGTATTCATTAGTATTCCTTCATTTATGTTGGCTAATTTAATACTGTAAGTACACCTTACGATACTTGTAGTAAATATATCCAAAATCGGATAATATAAACAATAATTAGATTGATTAAGTATCTATCTATCTATCTCTATCTTATCTTCTAACAACAGGCATTTCCTAAAAACTCCCAGGTGAAAAAAATAGCCATTCCTCATTTCATTAGACAGATTGTATTAATTATCGTGATCATAAACATGTATTTAACATTATGGGCCATGGTAAAAAAACCTATTTGTTATGCAACCCCTTTTCAATTGGTAAATAAAATGTATAGATTGTCAATTAGCAAAGCGACTCAAATATCCCGCAGTAAAACGTGGAATATCATTTAGTTGACTTTATAATTAGCCCAATCATAGTATTTGTAATATACCAGAAATTTCACATAGGAATAATTTTAAGAAAAATTTAAAACTTTATGAAAATTAAATTTTTTGTGAACACATTAGCTCATCTTAGAGCTAAAATGTTGTAAATAAAATAAAAACACAAAGTTTTGTTAGACAAGATCAGAGCTAATCCAAAATAAAATTTTATAGAATCTTGTATTAACAAAATTTAAATCAAATAATCTGGTTTAACCTTAAATTGGTAATTCAACCCTTTCGGTTTTACATTTTAACATAACCAAAACATTTAAGCTAAATATAAACAAGTGGAAACATAGGTTTCAAAATAGGGAAAAGTACGAATTACCCCCTGAACTATCATGGTCGACCGAATTACCCCTAAACCCCAAAACCAGATATCGCTCACCATAAACTTTCAATGCCGGACGAATTACCCCCTCGACCCAATCGAGAGCGGTTTTGTCCTATGTAGCGTACGTGTGGCAATCCAGTCAGCATTTTCTTTTAAAAAAATTAGTGGGACCCACTTTTCATACCTCCTCTTCACCTCTTCCTAATCTCTCTCTCCACTCTCTCGTGGGCGTAGGTGCGCACGGCGGTGCGCGGGTACCGGCGGTGGACGACGACACGCGGGGGCGGGCAGTGGGCGGCGGCGCGAGACGAGGTGGGGGAACCGATCAACAGGTTCCGGTCGTGGGCGAGTAGCGGCGGGCATGGCTGGGTGGGCGAGGCGAGTGCCGCGGCAGCCGGGAGGCTGTGGCGGGGCACGGCGCTACGGTGGGGAGGCGACGTCAGGGATGGCGCTACGGTGGGGAGGCTGCGGTGGGGTGCGGCGTTGCACCGGGGAGGCGACGTTGGTCTCGCCGTAGTTGTCGCGGTCGTGGTTGTTGGCGCGCTTGGCGAAGGGGCCCTTGATGTGGGGCCGCGTCTCGGTGTAGGCCTTGCGCAACGCGTATCGGATCATCTTCTCGAACCGCGGGTTCTTCCGCTTCTCCCGGTATCGCATCAACCGCGCCGCTCTCCCCTCCGCCTCCGCCATGACGGCGAGCGCCGTCCCCGCAGCGATGATGAAGGGGGAAGGAAGATGGGAGGAAATGGAGGCGGGAAGGAAGGGGAATGGAAGGGAGATCAGAGGGAAGATGAGGTGTTCCCCACCTCCAGCCGTTGCCCGCCTTGCTGACGCTTCCTGCCGCTACCGCGTTTCCGCCATGGCCGCCACCGTGCACGCTGACCTCCCCTTCCCCATCCACCTCCAGTCCCCCTCCCCATCCCCACCACCTCCCTGTGCGCCACCGTGCGCGACCACTGGCCCGTCCCCGCGCGCTGCTGCCCACCACCCCGCCCCCGCGCGTAGATGCCCACCGTTCGTCCCCGCGCCATGCCATGCATGCCGCTGTCCATTGATCAACCAAGAGAGAGATATTGGAAGAGAGGAAGGGGGTATGTCATGTGGGTCCTACCATGTTTTAAAAATAAAATGTTGACTGGGTTGCCACGCATATGCCATGTAGGACAAAACTGCTCTGGATTGGGTCGACAGTGGTAATTCGTCCGGCATTGAAAGTTTAAGGTGAGCGATGTCTGGTTTTGGGGTTCAGGGGTAATTCGGTCAACCATGATAGTTCAGGGGGTAATTCGTACTTTTTTCCAAATATAAAAACCTAAATTAAAATAAAATAAAGTTGGTTGCTTGTGCAATTTATTATTTTAGGCTTGATTTTGCATCTTTTGGTGCATCTTATAATAGGTTGTATATGCATGACATGGCTAAAGAAAATTCCTAAAAATACATTAAGCAACAATAAATCACACCAAAATTGACACAAATACTAAACATCACTCTAATCTCCCAGTAATTTTAGCTTGAATTTATCACATCATGTGCTACCTCAAATGAATCCTTTTAACTCAGCTAAAATACTGATACCAGCATACCACTTAGCTTACTTTGCACCCTCGCCAAAATTAAACCATAATTAATCTAGCAAAACCCTTTGGTCAGCATGTTGACCACATTGCACTCTACCATCTGCTGCAATTGCTTAATTTATTTGGAAAAAAACCCACATGAAATGAGGACCACAAGTTAGTTAGATAGTATTCTTAACTGAAGTCAATAATTTAACTAGTAAACTTTACTAAATTACCACAATAAAATTTAAAGTGATCAAACCTTGCAGCTTGGCACATTGACACATCGAATCCTTGTCTACCATCAGCAACCTTGTACCCCCTTAATTTTTAAGGTAAGAAGAAGAGAGGACTAGAATTAAACCCACATGTTGGAATAGTTTTAACCCATAGAAAAATTGAAGCTTCTAGATCTCTCCTCTTACATTTCTCTCTTACATGTGGGTCTAAGTCCTTGTGGGACCCACTCATCATACAACTACAGCCAACATATCATCTACTCCCTCTCATTCAACTTTTCTTTTATTTCTCAAAAGGTGAGGGAAGGGGTAAAATATAATTTTCACCACCAAATCTATCTTACCTCTCACATGCACCTAGAGTGTATCTACATGGACCCACTTGTAATCAATATACCAGCAAGTTACCATGGTTAAACATCCATTTGATCTACCTTTTTATTTAACATAAAGAGAAAGAAAGAGAGAGAGAGTTAAAGTCCAATTTACACCCAAAACTCTACCCTACCTTTTTCTTTCATAGGAAATGTCTACAAGGGACCACTTGGCAGCCATACTTGCTAACCATGGGTGGAGTACAAGTAGAGACCTAGCTCCTTTAGCTCCCAACACTCTAAAATCGTGCCAACACCTCAAATGGCCACCTAGCTTATCATTGCCACCTCTACTTTATCCATCTGAGTAGCCACTTCACTATCATTTTCTTCTCTCGTCCCTTATTACGTTCCACAAACATCTCAGCAAGAACTTCCTCGGAATCTCCAAGAACATTCACTTCTTTCTTCCCACGGAATGTGTTTGATCCGTTGTAAATCGTCTCTGGTGAGCTTCGCCGCATTTTATCCATGGGCACACAATTCATGTCCACTACCCTGATCCATTCGCATCGTCTAGTCTGACTGTAGCGCAGGTCGAACCGTGGTAGTGAGCTCGTCGCTGCTCCCGGTGCCCAGATCGCCTCCGCTCATCACCTCGCCATTCCCGGTGGCTCGGTGAATCCCCGGCCGAGCTCTCGCGCCGCAAGCGTCTCCAAGACCCCAGTATCAAGCCCACCGAAAGAATTGAGCTAAGGTGTCGTCGTCGAGGAGATCGAGCCCTTCTTCTTCAACTCCGGCTGCCAGCCACCATAGCTGATGCCCGCCATTCCTATGAGTTACTTGGCGATTCCATGTACTAATAACATCCCTAGGACATCTTTAAGCCATCCTTCTTCTGAGAAATTTAACAATATGCCACTCCATACACGTGGCTTTAACAGAATGTCACCCTATAACGTACTTATAAAGATGCCACTCCATAGAGGATAATCCTTAATAAATAGCCACTTTGGGCTGTTTTGAGTCTTTTCTTATTTTGTTTATATTTTTTTACCAGACCTCGCACGTGAAATGACCGAAATACCCCTGCACTATCGATTAGATCCAGAATCGATTCTCTTTCTCTCGAGACTTCTCTCTGTCGGCCGTGCTAGGGATCATCGTCGCCGCTCCCGTCGCGCGACCCCTCCCGACGTCGGTTGCCGTTGCCTATCGACGTGCCCCCGCCCAGCGTCGGCCGTCCACGTGCCCCACCCGGCGACGGCTGCAGTTGCCCATCGGCGTGCCCTCACCCAGCATCGACCGTCCGCGCGCCCCCACCCGGCGTCAGCCGCCGCCGCCCATCCACACCATCCCCGGCCCCCTCCCCCAACACCACCGCGGCCGCCCCGCCGCCCCCAGTGCGCCACCGCCGCTCTCGCACAAACCACTGCCGCCGCTCCTCCCCATGCCTTCGTCCATGCTCCCCTGCCTCGGCTCCTGCCAGATCCGCTCAGCCTCCTAGATCCACTGTTGCCCCGGCCTCTTTCTCCTCCTAGATAGTAGTGACTAGAAGATTGACAACATGAGCTCGAAGGAAATGTGAACTTGTCAGAAATGTGAACTCTTGTATTTCTTTTGGGCCTCTTTGATGCTTCATGTAACCAAGATATTTGCTATGTGCTATGTGCTGCATTTCTAATGCTATGTGCTCCTGTGTGCTGTACTGCTGTGTGCTATGTGCTGCTCCAATTTTATTTGTATGTATGTGCTGCAATGCTGCAATGCTGCAATTTGATGGTGGTGTATTTTTGTTGCTGCAATGCAATTTGATGCAGGGAGTAATCTTACCCTAACATGTGAGAAAGGACTAGGGGTACTTTTGTCATTTCGCACGTCTTTTCTGATTAAAAGACTCAAAACAGCCCAAAGTAGCATTTTATTAAGGAGTATCCTCTATAGAGTGATATCTTTATAAGAACATTCTTAGGGTGGCAATCTGTTAAAGCCACGTGTATGGAGTGGCATATTGTTAAATTTCTCTCTCCTGTCTTTGGTAGGCCGAAGCCCGGGAGGTGGTGGTCGTTGTTACTTTGCCGTTTCTACTGCCGCTGAGCCATTTCTCACCTTGCCACCATTGTCCAGCCTTCATCAACCCACGGGAACCTTGGGTGAGCCGCCAGGAGCCAGGTAGACACACATGCATGCATCCATTCACACTAAATCAAGCCGGAGCTCGTCATGCAATGGCATGCTGAGGCTCGCCACCGCTCGTGCTGCCACTAACACCTATTCTGGCCACCACTTTGCACAAAACCACCACCGATGGCTTCTCCATCCTCCTCTCCATCTTTTTATTTTTGGCCGCAACATCTGTCTCCCCATCGTTTGCCACCGGCACTGACAAGAAAACCGCCGGCGAGCCCACCTCTGCTCCAGCTGCTCTTCACATTCCCCGTCTCACTGACATGTGGGCCCGGGTGGATTAAGAGTTAAGGGTCTCGATTGGCAAGTGTTTAAAACTTGTAGGGTTCATTTTGTATATACTCTGTGTATGACATGTGGACCCAGAACCTATATGTAAATATGTAAAACACTAAGGACTCTTAATAAAGATGCATTTAAACACGTTGTAAGGACATCGGGACCTATTCCTAGAAACCCCAGGGACTTTTCTGCATATTTACTCTCACTGCCATGTGGACCCATCTTTTTGAAAATCTGGAAATATTAATAGATATACTCAAACTAATATTTGTTCAACAGAAAAATGCACAAACTTGTAAAATACATATAAAATCCATTTTAGCTCCATTTGAGATGAATGAAATTTATGAGAACTCACAAAATAATGATCTTTAATATAGTAACAGAAAACTTGGTGCTCACAGTAGAAGAAATAGCTCCAAAAATTCATGTAAGTAACAATGAACATGAAACAACCTCCAACTTATAAAATTTATAGAAAATTCACTTTAACTCATTTTCGAGTGAATGAAGTTCCAGTGTGCTCACAAAACCATAATATTAATTTTAATAAACTAAAACTTTAAACTTTCTGTAATAAAAATATCACCAAATATTTATCTAAGTAAAATAACTAGTATAGTGCAAACTAGAAACTATAAAATCCATGTATAATTTATTTTAACTCCGAATGAGGTGATTCTAGATCTTTTAGATTGGAAAAATAATGAACTTAATTTTTATGAAATAAAAAGTGGCACTTAAAGTACCCAAGATCTAAAATTTATTTTAACTCCGAATGAGGTGATTCTAGATCTAAAATTTGAAATAACTAATAAAGACTATAGTATATCACCTAGCTTGAAAAATTCATAATAAAATCATGCTAACTCTAAAAATTGTGAAACCAATTTTTCTGTACTCCTGAGAACATCCATTTACTGCAGCAAGCCACCACTTGAAAAAAAACTTGACCCTGAAATGCACCTAAGGACTAATAGTAATTAGTCTAGTGCTAGTATTAAACTTTGAAAATTAATAACCCACAAAAAGCAAAGTGATAAAATAGAAATTCATTCACCACAAACCTTGTCCGCGCGGTACCTAACCACACTAGTGAACTCATGCATTTTAGAGCATTTGAATTTTTACATGTTTTGGTATTTATCGTTACCATTATTTCTTTTAGAGGATGAACTCGATATCGGTGAGGGAAGTGGACGTATATCAATGAAGGAAAGTTTGACCTCTCTCTTTGAACATATCAAATCCTATGTTTTCAGGCTAAATGTGTTGTTTTATAAAGTTGTACGCGTATTTCTAACTATCGGTACTTTCAAAACTATAAGATGGATAACTCCCTTTTGAAAATCACCCACTTTCTGCTTTGAACCTTAGGATTAATTAGAGTAATTTGTGCTCATATGACTATAATATGTTTTTATAAAGTTAAAATTCTTAGCCTTGCTTAGTATTAAATAGAAACATGGTTACGGGTCACTTTCTATACTATTTACAACTCCTTTTTAAATATTATGGACAGAGGTGATTCTCTGCGTATTTGCGAAATAAAATAAGATAAAATGTGATTTTAGACTTGGATGGCAAGTGATATGCATATGGTAGTATTTGCATACCGATAGGGGGAGTGTTCGCCTGAGTCGATTAAGGACTGAACTTCATATCATCCATTATGTTTACCGTACATCCACATGTGTTATTTATGGGGTGATCTTGACCTATTAAGTTAAGCACTTGTCTGACCTTGCATTCGGGAGGCTGTTGGGTAGGGGCCATGAGTGTACTGTGGGTTACCTAGAGGAACTACCCATGTGTGTGTTGAATTTTAGAGCTAGCCAATATTACTAGCTGTGTGTGTTTTCCGTGAGGGGACGAGTGTAATGTTCCGCCTCATGGCATGGGTGTCTTAGTGTGTCCAATACAATGATAACGTGCCTCGTGGGGGAACGGATGTGTTCGCTGCCACGGTGTTAGGTTAAAGTGTTGTCCTGCCACCTAACGGTTCTAGGACTTAAGCCTAGGATGGATTCACACTTATCATGCTCATGCAAGATTAGATAATGCTTAATGTAAAAGTCTCATTATGACCTTTAGACCACATTCAACGTGAAGAGTGTGGTGGAGTCTTGCAAACTCAAAACAAACTTGAGTGTTCATATCATGTGGTTCACGCTGTACAAACTATGCTGAGTTCCAAAAACTAATCGATTAGTCATGCTCACGGTCATGAGCGACATGATGATGTGCTATGGGTATAATCTTGCATTTTCTAAATGCTTTGAAATAATGATGAGATTGATATATGTGTATGATTGTCTTACTACCGGTTGGGTGGTAAGCGGTTGGGTGGTAAGGAAATGATGCTCATCTATATATGTTGACCATGCCATCATTATTATTCTTTACATCTTGCTAAAATATATTGCCTAAATATGTTACAAATTGCTGGCGAATTAAAACTTGCTTTATGCTGAAAATTTAAACTAAATACAAGCCTTCTTTTATTATAGCCTTCATGTATGTAGGTATGATTGTGCCCTACTAGTACATTATTTTTTAATAATGTATTGATTATTGTTATACTGGATTATCCATTTTTACAGGTGTTAGACTTAGTTTAAATTGAGTGATGCGTATTTCAACTGCTTCTTCTATGACTTGATTCATCTCGGGGTCAACCCCTAGTCGGTTTGCTTGTAGTTTGGGTGGCCAAGCTTCCATTAATCTCTGATTATTTGACCGGTCGGCCTATGTATAATTTAAATAGTTGTAATCCGAATTTTAATTATCTTAGTTGTATTTGCTCATGTGAATCATTGCTTAAGATGAAAGTGTGGACATCCTGGGAATTAGCTTCACATGAGTATGAGTTTAGAACATTTGGGATGCGGTAGATCTTTAGCTAATTTATCAAGTCTCCTGTACGTGTAACTCATCTGGTCATTACCTTCGTGTGGTTTGACAGGCAGATCTCAGACTGAAGTTGACTGGCAAGACAAAGGTCCAGCTTCATCCCCTGTGTTCTCTACTCGAGGCTTCGGATTTTATATTATGCTTACTTTATTTGATTTGTTTATCTCAGTTGGTAACTATAATGTAAAGTTCAGGTGTCCTGTCCTCTACAGTGTTTCACATGGATTGAGATCAATTTGAGTAGTGATAATAAAATCAAACGTGAGAAAAAAAGATGGTCATGCTATTTTAAAGATGTCATTTTCTTGTAATAATATCAAAAGTAAGAGGCCGGAAATTGTACAAAACCAGTGAAAATCAATTTTTAATGAATGGGTGACAGCAGGGAAGAAACAGAAAATGTGCCTAGAGACAGGGAAAAAAATTGAAAGAAAAACCAAGGAACTTAAACAACCAGCTAAACACATACCCCAAAAATTTTTGTATAGACGCCCGAAACTTTGGAGATAAAAAAATGGTTTAACTCAAATTTGAGAGAAAAAACCTCTTCCTAATCCTTACGGTAAAGATTCACTCGATAGAAGAAAACTCAAGGGAATTACTAAAATCGCAAAGTTTCTTTTGATAATTTTTTTAAATGTAACCATGGTATACTTAAGTATAACTACAATGTAATTATATGTACCTACAATATAACTGCATTCTAACATCTAAATTACTGTATGAAGTTTATACACAGAAGTATGTGTAGTATGGTACAGCACAACCCACCCACCCCAGCCCGCACCCCTGCCCTACCCTGCCCTCCCCCTCCTCTCACCCCTATCTAATGACATAATAATTTTGTTACTATCAACTATACATACTATTTATACTACTCGGTGGACTCACTACAGAAACTGCCCCCACTTCTTCCCCCTCACTCTCCATTATTTTTGGATCTAGGCCCTTGCCTCCACGGCAGCCAGCCAAGCCGCTCTACCTCGTTTCCATCGCCGCCACCACCGCCTCCCCGTCCTCCTGCCGCTGCCGCGATGCAGAGCCTCCTCGTCCCCACTGCCGTGGCCATCGTGGCCCCGACCGGCACCCTGAGGTGGGGGCGCATCTTGGTCTCTGTCCGCGCATCCACTGCAGTGGCACTGCCGTGGCCATCGTGGCCCCGACCGGCACCCTGAGGTGGGGGCGCATCTTGGTCTCTGTCCGCGCATCCACTGCAGTGGCGGCGGTGGCGCCGAGAAGGGAGACGGATCCGGTGGGCAACAAGCAGCGGCGTCGTTCCGGGGCCGCTGCCATGGCCAGATCCGGTGGGCAACCGCTGCTACCTCAATCCACTAGTACAAAATTGGTTTTTCATGGCGGTACCATATTTTTATTGATGGTGGTATTTTACGAAATCCGCTTGCAAAATTATAACGAGGGGTGAGGGGCTAAGAACCGCTAGAGAAATTCGATTTTCGCTGGCAGTTAGGTTACCTAAACCGCCATCGAAACTATTTTCGATGGCGGTCCACTTAAACAACCGCTAGAGAAAATTGATTTTCACTGACGGTAGATAAGCAGCACCGACTACGAAAAGAAACTCCCTATATTAAAATTTCGCACCGATATTATCTCTTCCCACTCCCACGATCGATCTTATCTTCTCCCAGGATCCCACTCTCACTCCTCCTCTCCCACCTCTCTTCTTCCTTCCCCAACCTCTCCTCCTCTCCTCTCGGCCTCCACAGCCTCTCCTCTCGGCGTCGATCGACGACCACAGCGGACCGGCGATGGAGATGGCGGACCACGATGGACTGCGAGGGGCTCGGGCCACGGATCCCCGCCCGAGAAAGGCACAGGAGCAGTGGATCCGGCTGCTGCAGGGCCGCGGGTGGCGTATTCGTCGGCGGGACGGGTGCGCAACAACGGCGAACCAGCGACGGTGATGGCGGCTACCACGGCGGACCTTGAGGGGCTCGGGCCATGGATCCCCTCTCGGGAGGGGCGCGGGAGTGGTGGATCCGGCCACTACAAGGCCACGGGCGACGGATCCAACCACGGGACGGGTGCGGGCAGCGGATTGGGCCGCTGGAGTACCACGGTGACCCTTGCTCTCCCTCTCTCAGATCCGTTGGCGGCCACCCTACCTTCCCCTTCCCTTCCTCTCTCAGATCTTGTGGCGGCGACATTGCGTTAGCCTTCCTTGTATGTGATGACGGCCAAGCTCCAGCCTCGAGGTGCACTCGGTGACGGCGGTCGTGGCGGTGATGGCGACGGGTGCGGATCCAGTGGCGGGATGGTTAGGGATTAATGACACCCTCCCTCCCCTCCCGGGTCTCCTCCCTCTCCCAGATTTGGCCGTAGGGAAGCGCAGCGGCAATAGCTTTGGTTGCGGCAACAACAGCCTCCAAGGTCACCGGCGATCACGATGACCGATGTTGATGATTGCATGTTATTTTCTCTTGAATGTGTTGATGTTTGGATGTTGAAAATACGATCAGAAATCGATGTAGTGACCTTGGATGTTGATGTGAATCTGGATTGGATTTGAATATGATCTCTTGTTGTGGATTTGAAATTTGAAAATATGTTGATGCAAAAAACACATGCTGGCCTAAGAGATTTGCTTTACTCTAGTGCAAGTCCAAAACTTGCTTTCAGGTTTGAAGGGCGTGCTAGTTGATTTGATCCTGCAGTCAACAAGAAGAAACATACAAGTTTATTAGTAAACGATAGTCAATCGGCCAGGTAGCCGATATCATATCGTGATGTAACCTAACCGATACAACATAGCATGAATTGGCTGTAAGGCATATTCAATGATAAGCTAACCCTAAATTTGGTACATCGGCTGAAGATATCAGTGTCATATAATCTATATGTCAATATTACTTTAGAAATCAGCAACTGGGATATATCGGACTTAACCGAGATAGTATAAATTGCCTAATTCTAAAATAACACGAAATAATGATTATATGTACTAATGTTATAGCTGATGTTTAGATTTAAGCATGTATCGGCTATAACATCGGCTATAGCTCCGATACAACGTTATATTAGGATATTCACTTGCAATAAATATATTCAACTGTAATCAATCAGATTGATGGTACGTCCAATATATTTATATTAGATTAGATCCTGATATAAGGGGTAGATATAGCATGTTAAACAAAGCATGAAACTATGTAAAATAACTATACTAGATAAGATCGGCTGAAACCCCGATACTATCCTTATTAACAACCATAAAGCAGGCTAGAGATCATGATTCTAAACATGACTTAATAGATCAAACTTAATTGATGCAGCATTAAGTATGAGAAGAAGCATAATATCTAGACAATCAAGCCGATGGTTGCCTTTTCGGGATGATGGATACATTATATAATTCAAGCCAACAAGACAATCTAACCGTTATCGACAAAACCCTAAATAGAGATCGGCCAATACAAATAGCCAACATTGTCAATCTAAATTATATAACGTATATGATAACTCGGAGATTCACAAGATAGAATTAGAGCGTCATAAAGATGTAAGCACTAATTCCGATAATGCAAACCGCCATAACAAGACCTACCTCTTTGCCGAAGATCAAACTGATGCAGCTCGACTCGAAAGCAAGAACTCATCGAAAGTAGAAGAATAAAAGGTTGGCGATGCACCGAGATTGATTGAACTGTTGTTGTCTCTATTCATAAAGCATCGGGTCTAAGAAAATACAAACATTGTCCAAGATAGGCACGACTCACATTGTCCTAATACAAATCCAACTAGCAAACAAGTCCCTTAGGTAGACTCTTACCGAAAATATCTATAAGAAAATTATAAATAATCCTAATTAATAGATACATTTGCCAATTATGGACTTTATCCTTGTCTGGCAACATCGTCTCAAACTCTTCTTCGAACCCAATATTGACCATACATGCAATATCGGCCATATCGGCTATCCAGATCAGACTTGGTTCCAGCTGATACGGTCTTCCAGCTGATTCGCACTCTGTTTCCGAGAATTATGTATATCTTCGATTCCGCTTCGAATTAGACTTCGTTTCCGATTCATATGCTTGCCAAATTTCATCGTCAACAAAATGTAGCAATGCTTCTGAATGTGGATTATTATTATTTTTTTGCAAAACGGATATCGCTGGCAGTGCTCCTAGTGGTGCCGCTTGCGTAAATAGATTTTCGCTAGCGGTCCTCCTAATTGCCCACCCGTAGGTGAAAATCTATTATTGTAGGCGGATCGTAACCGCTAGCAGAAATCACGGAATTTTACTAGCCTTTGCTCGCTGGTGGCTAGCAGTGCCGCTAGCGAAAATTGGTTTTGGCTGCCACTAATAATACTTTTCGTAGTAGTGATCCTAGCATATCCAGATCAAGCCAGTGCAGTGGATGGGCTTGATGGCGGTAAGAACTAGAGAGGAGATGGCGGGCATCGCCCTGCGTCAGGCCACCATGAGACCTCTCCGGCACAGTGGGTGGTTTGGACGAGGCCGTGTGGGAGGGGATGCTAGCCCGTGCGGCGGCGTCGTTGCTACTTGGGCGCTCGTCGTTGCTGATGTCATCAGGAAATTGTCGCTGTGCTGGAGGACACCTTTCAAGTTGAGGGCATCGTCACCTTCATCCTGAAGATGAAGAAGACGAAGGTACTACATGTCTGCTCTCCTGCTTGCCTTCCTCGCTCTCATATATTTTACTGCATACAGCATACTACTCTACAACTGGAATCTTCTTTGCTTAATCTAGGTACCAAATTAATTGTGAGAGAAAAACGAAGTGGTTAATTAGCATGTGATTAATTAAGTATTGTAGGATCGTAAAGGGCATTTCCCACCCCAAAAGCTAACCAATGAGTGAGGGGCTCCCCCACTTATATATTAGGTCCCTTGCCCTTTCACAACCAATGTGGGACTATTCAACAATCTCCCCCTTCACACATTGGTGTCCCTCAGCCGTTCACCGCCCCTTCATTGTTTCCCCATGGTCACTCAGGTATACGGGCCCCGTAGGCACCCACGGTTCACCAGGCCTTCACACACTTTGACTTTCGGGTCAAAGATGTTGAACTAGCTAGGCTTTGATACCAATTGTAGGATCGTAAAGGGAAATCAGAGCCAGATTTACCTACAAACTTATCTTGTCTCTTCACAAAAGTCCGATTTGAATTATTCACAAAATCACCCCGAGGCCAGCCTGACCGTCGCTATCCCTGCGGTTTGACCGGGCCTGGTCGCCGATCTGACCGCTGGCACATCTGCGGTCGGACCCGCTGTTGGCAACCGGTATGACCGACTGGTCAGTGTCGGTCTAACCGAGCTCCTCGATCCAAAACCCAATTTTTGCCACCGTCATTTTGCAAAAGAAATTTCTCTTTCCTTTTTCTGTTTAATGGTAAGTCTAAAACAAAAACCAACCAAATGTCCATCTTTTCCAAAAAAGAAGTTTTTGAAGTAGATGGTTTTAAAATTCATGGTTTTGCAATAAAAAACTTTTTCTTTTGCAAAACTCCAGTAGATTTAAAACCAGTTTTCTTTGGTTCGGGTTTTATTAAAACTTCACATTTTTCAGTTATACTCAAAACAACAGATTGGTGATCAATAAAATAGGCATTTGTATCAAAACCTACACCACGATTATAAGTGCTCACTTTTGATTGATCTAAAATCATGTTAAGTTTATTTTTACCATCAGAAAACCTTTCCGAAGAACTTTTCAAATAAGAAACTTCTTTTGTCAAATTTTCACAATTTTCACAATCAAACAAGATACTTTTGTTCTTGCGACATTTATAACACGAAATAACCTCATCAGATTTCACAAGATCCTCCATATACTCAACACGCCCTAAAGTATCTTTCAATTTCATCTCATTCAAAAAGCACTTTGAGCAATTTGGAGAAACCAAAACATTTTTGTGTTGTTAAATCTTTTTCGCACTC
Organism: Oryza punctata; assembly: GCA_000573905.2. Classification (NCBI taxonomy): domain Eukaryota; kingdom Viridiplantae; phylum Streptophyta; class Magnoliopsida; order Poales; family Poaceae; genus Oryza; species Oryza punctata. The sequence continues at coordinate 11,381,624 of CM002497.2, forward strand.
AAAACATTGAACAAAGAACTCGCATAAAAGCAACTTTATATTTTTTCAAAACTTTCTTTGTCAAAGTCAACTCATTAACAACACAAGCATGCAAAACAAATCCAAGAGCAAAAGAAAACTCAAGCTTTTTGTTTTTTCAACCTCAAATTCCAATTTCAAGCAATTAACAGAATTGACATATTGTAAATCATTAGTTTCAGAAAATAAAACTTCACAAGATTTGCAATCATCATCATTAGGAATTGAAGATTTTAATCTATCAATTTCATCATTTAGAATCTCAATAGTGTGGTCCATCTCATTAAGCAAATTAGAACATGTTTTTAGTTTCTCAGCAAATTTAAAAGCACAATGTTCTAATTGATCATAGCTAAGTTTTTCTTCACTATCAGATTCATCAGCATCAGAGTTTGCATTGCGAGCAACAAACGCCAAATCAACAACTTGCTTACCTTTGCGATGGCGCTCATCATCATCCTCTGATTCATCACTGTCAAAAACTTCTACCAATTCTCGGATTAGCCTTTGCTTGCGACTCTTCTTGCTCTATTTCTTGTTGTCCTTCTTGCTGACTTCCTCTTTGTTGTTCGTCTTCTTGCGGATAGGACAATCGAACTTGATATGATTTAACTCGCCACACTCAAAGCATCAAATTGGTCCTCCTCGCTTTCTGTTCTTGACTTTTTCAAAAGCTCGAGAAAGTTTGTTAGTAACCAAAACCACGTCCTCTTCCTCGAGTCGCTCGAGTTCATTGGACATGGTATTAATATCATTAAGAACCGATAAAGGAGAAGTACCAATGGAAGAACTCGAAGAAGAAATCAAAGTACTAGATTTAGAATCAATCTTGCGGGAAAGAATATTCATCTCATGAGTTTTAAGCTTGGTGTAAAGAGAAACCAAAGTCAAATCAGACATGGTAACAGATTCCTGAATAGATGTAACTTTCATCTTCCAAATTAACATATCAAGACCATTCAAAAAGTGTCGAGAAATCTCATATTAAGTATAATTTATATTGTAAGAATCATCAACAGATTTAAGATTACTCAGAAACTTTTATAAAGTGCATAACATGATGGACACTTACAAACCATTGATCGAGTTCTGTTTCCGTTATGTGCAATAGCATGAGCCAAACTTGCAATGCATCTAGCGATAGTTTCTTGTTACTACTTCAAGGCAAACACAAGATTTTATTCTCTCCAAACACTAGAAGTTACTACTAGTATTTAGAATGCTAGTATTTAGATTATTGATTTCTATCATTAAGCTGAAAGTTCAGCCAGCCACCGACCGCCGACAGCATGGCGGCCTTCTGCCCCCCTCACTGCAATCCATGACGGGGGGATGCAGCATGGAGGCAGCATCATCGGGGAGGAAGGCCGTGCCTCCACAACTTTTCCTTCCCGACCTACGGAGATGGAGGGCGGTTGCCTCCGGCGTGGCAAGCAGGGGCAACCACATCGTCGATGTAGGAAGCGTTGCCCGGATCCAGCGAGATGGTGAGCCCATGACGACGATGGCTGCCGTGGAGAAGTGCAGTGGTCGTGAGGTGCTGCTTGTGCTCTGCACCTCCACTGGCCCCTAAATCCGACGCAGCTCCTTCAACGGCCAAGGCGATGGATCTGTGATGGGGAGGAAGGTTAGGACTGCAGGCTCGGGAAGGATGGCATCCACCTCAGCAGGCTCGGTGATGGGATTTTGCATCGTCGTGCTCTACTTGACTTAGGGCCTGTTTAAATCCACCGCCAAATTTTTTTTGCCCCGTCACATCGAACGTTTGAACACATGCATGGAGTATTAAATGTGGATGAAAAAAAAACCAATTGCACAGTTTGCGTGTAAATCACGAGACGAATCTTTTGAGCCTAATTTCGTCATGATCTGACAATGTGGTGCTACAGTAAACATTTACTAATGACGGATTAATTAGGCTTAATAAATTCGTCTCGCAGTTTACAAGCGGATTCTGTAATTTGTTTTAGTATTAGTCTACGTTTAATACTTCAAATGTGTGTCCGTATATCCGATGTGACCCGCCAAATTTTTTTACCACTGGATCTAAACACCCCCTTACTGTGATGGGTTTTTTTTGGTTGGATGATCTTTTCTTGTGTTCTGATTTTTTTTTTCAGATCGAGGCTAACAATAGATGTAATAGATAGGATTCTGACATTTTTTTAGTGCTATAAATTTTTTTGATGAACAGAACTGCTCGAATGGTTTCCTGTCAAGAGCTTGGAATTGGACCAAATTTTCTCTAGTCAGAAAGCTACCGACGTGCTCTATGTTAATCACCAAGGTGAGGGCATCGACATTCTCATCCTGCCTCTCTCCCTATATTCCACTGTATACTTGGTGTAGAGGCTTCCTTGCTTAAGCTTAATTGTCTAGGCACCCAAATGAAAATGACAGAGCGATATTAGTTCCCTGGTTACCACTTTTGGATTTTTGCGAGATTTCTTAACTGAACAAACAAATGAAGATTCACTGGCGACACGATAGAGGAACCTCGTCAGGCCCACCTTCGTTGTTGCCACTTGCCCACCTTCGTTGTTGCCACTTGCCACCCATCTCATCCCTTTTTATGCCTGTGTTCTTGCTAGATTCTTTCATTTTCAAGTCCTGATCTTGGTTGTTTGTGTTGGCTTTTACCGGTTTGCACAACCATCGAGATGTACAGCGTCAAATCACTAACTCAAACTGGGAGAAGAAAACTACAAAAAAGAATAATATGTTTAGTGGATATATGTGTTGCCTTTTTCTCATGTGAACATCATATGGATTTTTTTTGTTTATCTCATATTATTCTCTTGGTTTGTATGTGCAGAAAGATATGTCGGTTGATTTTGCAAGGATTTATTATGGTCAGGCCTGCTGACTACTGTACTCATGATGCATTTAGACGGCTGGTGGTGCTCCCCTCCAACCGAGTGACCGCCAGCGGGAGGAGAGGGCGATGGCATCCGGCGGTGGCTGGAGCAACGATTGGTGCTGCTCCACTCCCCAAGATGAGGCCAATAGGAGGAACGAGCGGCTGCTTCCGGCGGTGGCCGGGCGTAGGCATTCAATCAGAGAGATTCATAATGTAAACAACAATGCATCAAATCTTTGTGGGATACATATATCTGTTTTGCATTTCGTTTTCATTGATTTGCATCGATCTCCTACACCATACCTAGCATCGTTGGTGGTGTTGTAATTTTTCATTTGTTTTTGTGCATTCTACCAATGTACCGTATTGTGTATGAGATCAGACAGTTGTTGTAATACTAATTCTTGTTCAAACATTTCCCGGATGTTCATAAATCTTTTACCTCTACAATTTAGGAGTAATTTATCTACTTAATTTATTTACTCAAGGAGGGTGGGTGAAGAAAAGCACAAAGTAATTCTTGTATGGAGAGAAGACGGAAGTAAAATTTGTAGCTAGATCAAGATTTTACTTGAGAGTAAGTTGTTTATGGATAGAGAACTGGAGTAAAAACTTACCACCTTGTGGATTCCGATAGGTTAGATGGTTTTGTGTGGGGCATATTACATGAATACTAATTCGTTTACTAATTGAAACCACAAATATTGATAGTAATTATCTTACTCAATCCAATAGCTCCACGAGATGTAACTGCGAACACTTGATTACTTATCGAAACTAAAAATACTGATAGTAAATGAATTACTAAAATCACACCTATCATTGTTGGTGGCTGGACTAGAAAAATGTGCGAGGTATTTCATTCAATTTCTACGTATAGAAAATATGTTACTTTTATAGTATATTTATAGTATATTGTACCACAAATAATTTTTTAGTGCCTACAAAAGATTGTTTTTAAAAGGTGTGAGGTGAGGGTGTGGGATAGGGGTGGCTGGGCTACAAAAGGTGTCGGGGGGAGGAGGGGGAGGGGGTGGGGTGTATGTGGGGGGAACATTTTAGTTATCGCGTATCCCAGAATGGTTTACTTATATAATTATATATAAGTTATGTAAAAGTTATAATAAAGTTATAGTATAGTATAATTATAATGTAATTATAATTATATTGGAAAGTTTTTTAATAAAAAAACTTTAGGTAGCTTTTAGATCCCAAAATCAATTCAGTCTGGTAAAAACAGGGGAAAATCAACCTCTTTTTTCACATATCTACCGTTTCCCATCCCCCCTGCGGTATGTTCCTAGCCCCGTACTGGGTTCACAACGTTGCAGTGGTTGTAGTGTTGTACTATACCATGTAACTCCAAAGCATGGAGAGTGTCATGTTCACAAAACATATGTATGTCAGTAAGTACAATAAGTTAGCTTAATTAGCTCGCAATGGATGCCGATCAGGTGTATATATATGCTAGCCATTGCTTGATATGATACAAATTCACCACCACTTTATACTAGTACATTTTACCCGAGTGATCTGTACCATCAGGAAAAGGTTCTGTGTTGCCTTGCTCCTGTCGTCAACTGTCAGGAATTTCAACAAGCCTCCACGGCCATATATTGTCACAATGTCGCACGCGTACGTGTCCATGCAAATATTACTACTGGTAGCATAATACCCGTGTGTTACAATATTTTTTTCTATTGTCATACATTATCCTTATGGTAATTTTATTGTTATTTTGTAATTATGAAAAATTCCATAATATTTTATTATTATATTTTTTTCGATGGGTCTATAGCATGTAAGGGCTGCCAAACTAGCATCTTACAATTCATTGGTCTAGATGGTGATGGTGGTAAACTCACTTTCCTTTTTCCTTTTGATAGCCTCTATGGTACGTGGGGGTTAGGAAATATGCAAAGTTTGATTAAAAAGTTTATGGGTCCCGCATGGTAATGGTGGTGGTGGTGAGCCTGCCACACCAATTTTATAATATTTTATTGTTATATTTTTCTTTCGATGGGGTCTATGGCATGTGGGGCTGCCAAACTAGCAAAGTGTAGTCTTAGAATTCATGGGTCCTGCGCATGATAGTTAGGTGGTAATGGTGGCAAACTCACCATCCTATCGATAGGGTTTATGTTAGGTGGGGGTTAGAAAATAAGTAAAGTTTGATTTGAAAGTTATGAGCCCGATATAACTTCTACCATAAAACATTAACTACAATACAAGAAAAAAAATCAAGGAAAACTTGGCCTATCTTATCCTATTGCGACATGGAAAGTTTAGATGTTAACACTTCCTACAGTACAAGGTATTCTACAGCCTATTTTAATTCCAAAATATACACTACCGGGGAATTAACCTTTAGTCCTAGTTTGTAACCTCTTTAGTCCCGGGTTGCAAACCGGGACGTTGATTCCGCGATTAAAGATACCTATCTTTAGTCCCGGTGGAAATAACCGGGGCGGTTGGTGTTACCAACAGGAGCAAAAGATAGACACTTTAGTCCTGATTGGTTACACCAATCGGGACTAAAAATGTTTTTACATTTTTTAATTTGTATATGCTGCTTGTTGCTTGTTTATATATTATGCATATACATGTATTATACACATATATGCATCATATATATATATAATATAATATATATATGAAATAAATGTATTTATACATATATATTGCATATATTTGTATAAATACATATATATAGATATACTATACTACACCAGAGGTATAGTATAATACAGCACACCCTACCCCCACCCCCAACACCCCCTCCCCTAGCCCGCACTCCGTAGAGTGTTAGTAACTCATTACTTATAGTCTGATAGACTCAGTAATCTTGTTACTAATGGGTCAATCACGAAAGAAGTGCGGGAGGAAAGAAAAAACGGGCTAGTTCTGCGGAATTGATGGTTTGAGGAACATTTTGATAGTAACTTGTTTACTTATCGAACTAAACCACTGATAGTAATTGATTTACTTAATGAAAGAATTTTTCGGAGAGAGGATGGGGGAGTGTTTGTGCGGGACGGATGTGTGTGTGGGGGGGTGGGGGTGGGGCGGGGGGTAGGGAGGGGAGGGGGTGCTGTGAGGGGAGTAGTTTAGTTATTGTGCACCCCAGGTGCGGTTTAGTGTATCCCTATATATATATTACATATGTATATATGTATAACCAAAATATGTAGAGACACATAAGTAAATATATACATATATACATTACCAAACTTTCTATAGATATATAAATAATTACATATACACCTAAAATCTATGGTATGTGTATGTATATTACAATCCTTCTATCTAATCGTGGGTAGGGTTGACAAATAGGTTTTCCATTGTGGTGGAATTATCCCGCGTGATCAATAACCTGAACCATGATAAATCCCATCAGTTGTTCTTGAACGGTTTGTATAAATGCATCGTAGGGGAGTTGCTCCATCACACAAAGAACCTATCATTTCAAAAAATGAGATATAAATATATGAAATCAATAAGAAATCTAGACATAATGTATGAATGATGTTTATATACATCGAGATTCTTTCACTGTTGATTCATGTTTATGTACATCAGGAATCTATTCATTGTGTTATGGTATGAATATAGTTACAAACGTAGTAGCCGCATAAGTTCGTCCCTTGCTTTTGTTTTGGACAATAAAGGAGATCGAAACAATAGATTTAATATATATTATTATTTTAGAACAAATTAAATGATTCAATATAATTTTGGAGCATGTACTCACCAAAAAGTTCATCCTGACACCTAGTTTTCTTTGAAATTCCCGTGGACGAGTGTACGGAACCATGTCCGTGCCCTATGTACAGTTGCAAGCTATGATGAATTATCTGAGATCTGCATATATAGTAGCGATAGCAACACTCATAATGACAGTGCAATGGATGGCATTACCTATCTAGCACTTCAAAAATTTTGGTGAAAGTTTCCTTTGGTTTATCCATTGAGTCATAAACATGGAGTTTGCTTGCAATAAGGTTTATAACAAAAAGGATCCAGTGGAATCTGCAAATTGTGTGAGATGTTATATATGTCACGGTATGAGTACGAGAAGGAAATTGGTATGAAAGGAGGTAAAAACTCATGAGGTATTGTACGACAATAGTATGAAGGTCTTGAAATATTGTTGCACCAGGAAATGAAGAATATTATCTTCCGTTTCTTACTCAAAATTCTTTATCACCGTGGTGTGAACTTTACGGAGGTCCATGAATCTGACCCTGAAAGCTCCCTGCTTAGGGCATATTTGAATCTCCATTCTATAACGGGAAAAAAGGATGTTTTCATCAACTATCCGCACACTACAATTATTCGATGCTACATATAAGGAGCTAAGGAACGAAATAAAATTAATTAAACAGTACTTACAGAACCCATAGATTGAGAAGAGAGACGTCGAGGGTGTCTCGATGGTACACGTCAAAGATTTCCTAGAAATGGACGCACAACTCATCATCTCCTTGGAAGTAATATGAGTTTTTTATCCTCGCACCGAACATCAATCTACCGGCGGCTGATTTTTCCATGTAGTATTGATGGAATCGGTACTATGTAGAGAGGGTTTGAGCCTGATTAGGCTTGACAAGTGGTTCGCCGAGGGTAAATTTGTATTTCAGATCCTCTGTTGTTACTTTTTTATTGGTGCCTCGGCCAGTAATTGTTTTTTTCTTTAGTCCCGTCTCCACCATAAATTGTCTTATCTCCATTTCACTAGGCAGTAGCAATGGATCAATTGATTGTTTTGGTTGCTTTCCAAGCTGAGTGACCTCTTTGGAATTTCCTTTTGCCTTCTTAAAATACTTCGTTATTGATTGGTGATAGTCGGATAGTAAGGTCTTTTTTACCATGTGCTCATCTTCTTAAAGAACTCCTTAGATGACGGATCTACTGGAATCTTCTTTTCTAGACTCCGTGGCTTGAAGTGCGCCTCAATTGCGCTCTTACGATCTCGTTAGTCTTCTCGAGAGTGCGGTGATACGCCCTAGTCTTAAGAGCGGGAAGCTTAGGCTCGTCAAGTCTTGACTTCTTCGTTTGTACACTAGACTTTGATGGCGCGGGACGAGGTGGGGAAGTCTTTCTTGTACTTGCAGCTGGTTGTGGCGTTGAAGACGGAGACGATGCCCGCAGCGCAGACCTCGGAGGAGTCGGTGCCTGCTGAGGAGATGGTGCAGGCGGAGGAGGCGGAGGAGGAGGAGACGGTGCAGGCGGAGGAGATGTAGGAACGGACATCGCTTCTCGCCCGGGAAACATGATGTAGTGCTTGCACCATAGTATAATGGCGTGGGTTCTATCTCCTGGTTTTGTCTCCCCGTCTCCTCTGGGGATGTCCAACTCGAGGTCCTCGAACCCTCGTTCCACCAGTTCTACTTCGACCCTTGAGTATCCAAGTGGAATCGGTCTACAATGGTATGTCCCTGAAGGGTCCACTGGTATGGCCATGCCCAAAGCCACCTTCACGAGAATTGAGGTTAATTAGTAATTAACATGTGCACCAACTTTCGCAATGTACAAGACATATATCATAAAACTACGAGCATACCTTGAGTGATATGTTCTTTAAGGGACAATGCAGCTCACACGATGTCTACTGCATGATTTCATCAATGGGCACAGTGGCTCGTCGTGAGCTGGCCCTACTGCAGCTTCCATGCATGTTCTCCGACTTGCCCTGTAGAAGCGCAGCTGCTGCGATTGCCTGAGGGGTTCACCATGACGGGAGGAACATGTTGTTGGATATGTTGCCTCTGCTGTTTGGACAAGTGTTGGTCCACCCGTCTTTCCACCTCCTCTTGCATCCTTAACTCCTGCGTCGTGACCCTATCCTCAAGATTTGTTAACTTCGCCTCAGTATCTCTTTTGCTCCTCATGCGACTCTTGTACGTGTGGATGTTCTTTTCCTCGCGTTCGGCCTGGATGCTCGGCATTCTGCAGTGCGAGCATAAGCTCGTCCTTCTCTCTGTCGGGCCGAAATGTTCCCTGAGCAGAGGCCTCTACTGCTTCCGTCAGTCGGCTTGCTGCTTTGCGAATCTCATCACCGAATATCAGGGAGCCATCACCGAGATTGAGTGTTCCACCGTGAGCATAGTACCAATGCTTTGATTGTTCCGGCTAATCTGCTGTGCCCGGAACGATACCTCTTTCTAACAACCTTGCTTCCATTTTCTCCCACTTCGGCACTGCCTTCTTATAGCCGCCTGACCTTAACCGGTGATGGTACTTCTTTCTAGCGATATTGGCTTTATTCTTTTCTATCTGTCGTTGCCCTTGCTCCCCTATCTTGTATGCGACAAATGCATCCCAATGATCCTTCAGCTTGGTCATTTTGTCCAAGTCAGGTGTTTGGCCCTTCACGATATATTTCTTGTACAAATCTTTCTTGTACTGCCGGAACTATTCAGCCATCTTCTTTAAAGTCCAATCCTTCATTTTTTGTTTTTCTGTCTCAAGGACCGTGAATGTCTCAAGCATCGTGGTCCACAACATTTCTTTCTCTATATTAGGAAGATCAGGTTGTTCCCAATCATCCCCATGTGCCCTTGTTTGGTGCCAGTTTACTATACTGATGGGACGTGATCCCTCACGACCCAACCGCTGTGTGACACAAACTTCGTTGCTGCATCGGCAGGGGCAACTGGTCGGCCGTCTGGATTCACTTCAGTATAATGTGTCTCCCCTCCTCCTTCCTCGCGGTGCCTCGTTGTCCGCGTCCCCTCTTCTCTCCAATGGCCAGTTGGCTGTCACTATTCTCCTCGTGCCCCTCCTCGTTTCCCTCCTCATTACCCTCCTCGTTGCCCTCTTCATTCAGGTACTGCTTGGGCTCCTCGTTCCCATCCTCGTCTACCCAGTATTGGCTATTGCCCTCTGTGATCTGGTCGTAGATGATTTGTTCGTTGTCGCGATCGGCCATCCATTTGTAACATTAATGAGCTATATTGTTATATATATTGACATTCTCGAGAACTACGATGACTAGCTAATTTCCACCTACCTAAGAAATATGAAACCTACATTAAATTTCACTTAGTGAAGAAATATGAAACCTACATGTGCACATTTCAAATACAGCTAATACATATCATAGGATTGTACGAAAACTTTTATAGTTTCATGTAACTTGCCTTAGTTTTGCTTGCAGGCCTTGGGATCACATAAGCTTGAGCGACGTCGACGGTCAGCAGCTGGACGAGGTAATTCTTACAATAAAAAAATAATTAGTTAGAACAAGTAGATTGCATATACATCGGTGCTAAAAGTCATGAAAGTCGTGAAAGTCATGAAAATTGTTTAAGTAGTTCGGTCGTGAAAGTTGCTAAACTAGTTAAAGTCGTTAAACTCGTTCGGTCGTGAAAATCGTTAGAGTCGTGAAAGTCATTCGGTCCTAAAAATCGTTAAAGTTGTTCGATCGTGAAAGTTGTGAAAATTGCTAAAGTCGACAGTGGCGGTGGCAAATGCGGCAGCGGCGGCGACGGCGGTGGCGCGCTACGGCAACGGCGACGACGACGACGATGTGATAGAGACGCGACAGCGGTAGCGGTCGCCCGGAGGAGAGAGAGATCGGAGAGGGAGAGGTGGGGAGGGCCTAACCGGGACTGGGAATGCGGCAACGAGGGCGGCAAAGCACGGCGGCGGCGGCGGCAATGACAACGACAATGACGGCGAGATGACGACGGCGGCGATGGCGAAGACCTGTTGGTGATTGCTCTCAGCGAAGATTGGTGAAAATGGCTAAATGTGGGATCGGACTTGAGAAGACAATGCGCCTTACTATATATACCCAGGGAGCTTTAGTCCCGGTGGGTGGCAATAACCGAGACTAAAGATATCTTTAGTCCTGGTTGTTACCACCAACCAGGACTAAAGATGTTTTCCTACCATTTTCAAATTTTTCCCCTGCTAGGGTTAACAACCGGGACTAAAAGTTAAATATTACAAACTACAATTACAAAACATTTCAATTAGTTAAAATTGCTATTACATTTTAAGAATCATACATAAATAACATATGCCCGATATAAATAGTTTAAAGTTGTTATTAAATTTTAAAAATAATACGTAAATAAATATGCCCGATTTAAATAGTTTAATATTGTTATTAAATTTAAAAATTATATATAAATAACATATGCCCGATTTAAATAGTTTAAAATTGTTTTTAAAATTTAAAAATCATATATAAATAACATATGCCCAATTTAAATAGTTTAAAATTGTTATTAAATTTTAAAAATCATATATAATTAATTCATGTGTTTAAGATTGCTAGTTTAAATTTAAGTAATCACATATAATTTACTCATGACCGATTTAAATAATTCCATACATTCAAAATAATTTACATCGCTCATACAACAACCTAGGTCATTACATTAAAGATAATTTACAGCGTGATGGTTGACTTCACGTACTTTCTCCTCACGAATGTTCATTCGCTATGATCGTTGCGTGAGTAAGGGGTGTCATCCTTTTATAGGAGGATGCTCGGGTTAACCGTCATCGTGAACGGTGTTTGCCCATCAAACTGATCGTAATCTTCGTCAGTTTTATCCTCAACTCCGATGATTTTCCTTTTGCCTGGGAGAATCCCATGGCACTTTGGCTCGTCGAGCCATTCCCCTTCTTTGGTTTGTTAGTCATATCCTTCACGTAGAAAGGTTGCGTTACATCATTGGTTAGGACGAATGGTTCGTCTGAGTATCCAACCTTGTTAAGGTTAACCGTTGTCATCGCACTGTCATCAATCGTTATGCCTCCACTAGTTAGCCTAACCCATTGGCACCGAAACAGAGGCACCTTCAGAGGTCCATAGTCGAATTCCCATATCTCGTCAATGCCATCGTAATACGTGCTGGTTGTCGCATCATATCTCATGGCATCAATATGAAACAACATTGTTCTGGTTCGTGCTTTTTGTGTCTTGGGCTCTTGTGTAAAATGTATACCCATTGATTTCATCTCCTTGGAATGTCAATATCGAGCAATATGGTCCCCTCGCCAAGAAGGCTAGTTGTTGGTCAATCGTCTCGTTACCCATGAGATGGTCCCAGCCAAGCGGGGAAAGTATCAATGTGATGATGTGTAATCCAGGTATCAGACTTTCCGACATTTTTGGAGTGAGCAATCAACAAGTGCTCCTCGATGTAAGGAGCCACCAACGAAGATTGTTGCAAAACTGTGAAATGTGCTTTACGAAATAAATTGTTGTATACAGTCATTATTGCTTAACTTCCAAGAGTCCCCTTTCCCGGTAGTCTCCCTTCGTGGCTTGATTCGGGCACCCCGATTGGACAAGGTCTTCAATAAATTCTACTCTGAACTCAATGACCTCCTCTGTTCCATACCCCTTGGTGATATTTGCCTCCGGATGAGAACAGTTACGAACTACTTCTTCAGAACGCCTATGTACCTTTCGAAAGAGAACATGTTGAGTAGGTACACAGGAACGAGAATACGGGTCTCTTTAACAAGATGACATAGAAGATGTGTCATTATATTCAAGAAGGATTGTGGAAAGATCATCTCAAAGCTGACAAGACATTGCACCACGTCATTTTCAAGGGCTATTAAACTGTCTGGATCGATGATCTTCTGTGAAATTGCGTTGAGGTAAGCACATAGCTTTGTTATTTTTGTCCGGACAATATCAGGAAGGATCAAATTATAACAGGGAGCAGTTGTGTTATTTACACGTGGCAGTCATGAGACTTTAGGTTTGTGAATTTCTTCTCCTTCATGCTTATGATTCTCTTTATATTTGACGAGTAGCCAGACGGTACCTTGATGCTCTCCAATCATTTTAACATATTTTCCTTTTCTGTCTTTCTCAGAGTGTAACTCGCTGGATTCAAGTAATGGCTTCCTTTCTTCTTTGGTTATGGATGAAGGCCGTTGCGTTGTTTCATATGCTTTAGATCATTACGTGCTTGAAGTGTATCTTTCGACTTCCCATATACAGCTAGGAAGCCCAGTAGGTTGACGCAAATATTCTTAGTGAGGTGCATCACGTTGATTGCATGGTGGACGTCCAAGACTTTCTAATAGGATAACTCCCAAAAACTAGACTTCTTCTACCACATCACCACGTGACCATCTTTACTTGCTATAGGTTTGCTGCTAGGTCCCTTTCCAAATACTACTTTTAGATCTTTCACCATAGTAAACACGGCTTTTCCGTTATGATGTTTAGGCTTAGTACGGTGGTCTGCCTTCTGTTCAAAATACTTGCCTTTCTTCCGGACAGGGTGGCTTGCAACAAGAAATCGACGATGACCCATGTACACAACCTTCCTACAATGTTTCAGATACATACTTTCAGTTTCATCCATACAGTGGGTGTAAGCCTTGTACCACTTGTTTGACTGTCCGGATAGGTTGCTAAGTGCGGGCCAATCATTAATGGTTAAGAATAGTAACACTCGTAGGTTAAATTACTCCTGTTTGTCCTCATCCCACATGGTGACACCTTGTTTCTTCCATATAAGTTTAAGATCTTCAACCAATGGTCTTAGGTACACATCAATATCGTTACCAAAGTTGCTTTGGACCTCGAATAATAATCGGTATCATGATGTACTTCCGCTTCATGCATAACCAAGGGGGAGGTTGTAGATACACATGGTCACAGGCCAAGTGCTATGACCACTGCTCATCTCTCCAAATGGATTCATGCCATCCGTACTTAAACCGAACCTTACGTTTCGTGCATCCTCTGCAAGTCTTGATATACTCTGTCGATGTTCCGCCACTACGACCCATTAGCGGGGTCTTATTGACGTTCTTCTGCGTGCCAGCGTATCATTCTTCCATGCGCTTTGTTCCTGAACAACCGCCTCAGCCGTGGTATTCTAGGGAAATTCTCTTCTTCAAAGGCTATCCATCAACATCATCTGGGTCATCTCGTCTAATCTTGTACCATAGTGACTTACAAATCGGGCATGCTTCTAGGTTCTCGTACTCCTCACCGCGATAAAGGATATAATCGTTCAGACATGCGTGTATCTTATGTACTTCCAGACCTTGAGGGCAGACTACCTTCTTAGCTTCATACGTTGTTTCGGGTAATTTGTTTCCCTCTGGAATAATGTACTTTACGAGTTTCAGTAACTCACCAAATGCCAAGTCACTCACACCATTTTTGCCTTCCATTACAAGAATTCCAGCATGATACCTAACTTTTTGTGCCCCTGTTCGCAACCTGGGTACAAGGACATTTTCTGGTCCGCTAACATATGCTCCAAATTCTAGACCTCCTTTTCACTTTCACAGTCATTTTTTACGTCGCACAACATCTGACCAAGATCATCTGCACCGTCATTATCTTCATCAGCCCCGTCCACCTCGCCTGTTGTATTTTCTTCAAATCCACCGTATTGAGCCCAGTTCGGAATGTTCGCGTCTTCTTGTTCATCATTTTCCATTGTAACCTCTAACTCTCCGTGCTAGGTTTGACAATTATAGCTAGGCATGAATCCCAATTCAAACAAGTGGACATGAATTGTTCTTGATGTATAATACTCCTTCTGGTTTTTGCACTTTTTGCATGGACAACATATAAAACCCTTATCCTTATTGGCATTGGATACATTCAAAAAAATAATGTACGCCTTCAATAAACTCTAACGACCGTCGGTCCATGATGTACATCCATTACCAGTCATCTACCTGAAATGCACAGAAATCGTAAAAAGAAAATCCACGAAAGTCAAACTAATTAAATAATCGTACAATAATTATATATAAGTAATTATACCATAATTATACAATAATCCCACATATTATTCATGTTTGAATTATTTTTAAAGTTCTATTATTGTGTCGTACTTATTTCTAACTATTTTAATGATTTTTAAATTAATTTGGTTTTCTATTCTTTTATCGTAGTTTTCTATATTTTTCCTTTATCATCTCTTTTATAACATTTTTATCCACTTGTTTCTAATTTTAAAAAGTAATCTCATTTTCCATAAACAAATTTTTTCTCCCATCATTTCCATAAACCTTTTTAGAGATAATAATGTATAGAAACATATCTATAAATATAATATACTGAGCATACATCATTAGAGGATGAAGTTCTAACATTTTAGAATACTTCGATTTATATATTATGACCAAAACACTTTTACAAAATAATTTGGCAGCATCCCCTTTCCTCCTCCCGACCGTTGCAGCAATGGCTCGGGCTGGAGGAGAAAGAAGGAGGTATATAAAGGTATTTGATTTTTAATCCTTGTTGGTGTTACCAAGATTAATTTTATGTTTAGTGCTGGTTAGTGTTACGAATCAGGACTAAAGTGATTATCTTTAGTCCCAGTTGGTTGTCCGGTGGCCTGACTCGGTTTGACACGGCCTGATAAAAATGAACCGGGACTAAAGATCATAAAGTCCCGACGCATTCTTTAAGCGGGATTAAAAATGATCTTCAGTCCCGATTCATATTCGAACCAGAACTAGTGTGATTATTTTTACCATCCGGATAAAGATCGCTTCTCGATAATGGTAAATTATATATTGTTTATTTAGTGCTCTTGTTACAGAGAATGTGCACGTGTTCATGTTTAAACACCTATTAAACGTGAACACCAGAAAGAGCAAGAGAAAAGTTCATGGTGTACCAACTGAGGCGGATGCGCTGTTCTCAACTGGATTAGTCGTGCAAATCGGGTGAGCTTGGTTGATGTCAATCAGATCGACTTGGTGCAGGAAGATGTTCACAGTGCAGACCCATGAACGACCTTTAGGAAGTGGAGGAAGTAGTCGTTCAGTGGCCTCAGGAAATAGTTGTGGGCACACCATAAAGTAGACAAATCAGACGCGAGCGGTCACGCAAGAGGTTGCGCCTCTAAAAACCTGATAGCCCGTCTATCACTGCAAATGTCGCAGTGGAGCGTGGTTTCGGAGGCCCAGCAATTCGTGCGTGCAGATTGCCGGAATGGAGATGCAGCTGTGCAGCAGTAGCGGAAGGAACAGCGGAGTTGTCTCTTTTCTAGTTCTCGAATAGGAAAGGAGCGCCTCTCATAAATATGCATACAGGAGGAGAGGAGATGATCGATGCACTTGGATGTCACCGTAATCGTCATCATGTACTAGTAACGGTGAGAGTTCACTGGCTACAGTTAATTGAGTGAATTAATATCAATTTAGGAAGAACCGATGGTAGGAGTTGTACCGATATATTTGTTGGCAACTTTATTTGACAAGTTGATAAGCACGATCGAAGCACCTTACGTCTTACGGTGATCCTAGAGTCACCAACCACCCTAATCTAGCAAAAACTAGATCAAGATGGGTTTTGATAACTAAACCGGCTAGCAGAGCCGATTTCTAGATAACTACTCGTCTCGTGGGTAAAACGGAAGGTTTTCAGGATAAACCTACAAAGAGGTGTCACACTCTCGCAGCGGCGACGGACGATTTACGGTGCAAATCGATAAAGATGGATAAACTAAGAGAAAACTAAAAGCAATAAGAAAAATGATTCGATTATTTGATTGTAGATTGGTTTTTTACAATTGAACCGGCCATGACTCTTATATAGGAGTTGGTCTTACCCTCTACAGACCCTCCTCCATGTCCAACTCGGGGTAGAAATCAAAGGAAACACGAAACATGCCTCCCCGAGCAAGGAAATCCGAGATCCGACGAAAACAGACTCAGACTCGGACTCTCACGGTCTGACCGCCCACATACCTACGGTCAGACCGGCCCTACTAGCCGGTCAGACCGCCCACATACCTGCGGTCTGACCGGCCCTGTGAAGGTAACCCGTCACTTTCCAAACTTTGGTAATTTTTCCTATTTTATCCCTAGGTGCCAAATTTGGGTGTAAATAATATTGACAAGAAAAGAATTGACCAGTTTATAAGAAAGATCGAGCCCAAAAATCATACAACTATACTGTCCTGTATGACAGAAAACCAACAAAACCCCACACATAGGACAATAACGCAAAGAGCCTATGACGAAACGACTCTAAACCATATGAGCGACAAGGAAAGAGCAGGACCTTCAAGGCTTCAAGCCATATTCTCCAAGAATGGAAGCAACAACGAACCCGCTGCCAACACCCATCCAAAACTGAACTTGGTTCTCACCCGAAAGGATAGAAAATCATCAAGGCAACACCTCGGCACCTACAGGCATTGATGTTGGCCATGGATGAAGGCCATGCAGGGCTTTCACCCATGACTATCAAGAGCTTGAGGACCTCCAACAGTGCCAGAGCGAAAGCTTTGAGTGTTATCGTTGTCCAGTCCATCGGCTAAACCCGATGCAGTAGCTTCAACTGCACCAAAACACGAACACTCTAGCACCACATAGGGCCAGCAATCACTCCAAAATTAGCACTACGACAGGTCCACCTTGCTGCAAGCCTCAAGAAAGCACAGGCGAGGTCAAAGTTCCCCCGACCACCAACTTGTCAAACCACCTTCACAGACAAACACCTTCTCCTCATCCCCTCAAGGGCTCCATGATCGAAATCTGGAATATACCGGACATAAGAGGGGAGGAGCACCAAGGAGAGGGAGGAGGCCTGGCCAACCGGAAGAGGAACAAAAAGATGAAGACAGAGGTACCAAAGATGACGTTGTCTTCTATGTCTACAACGAGAACCAAAGGGGAAAAAGACAGCTCCCACCAAGGATCACCGGACTTCGAGGGGATGACCAAGAGAAAAACAAAAGCGAGCAAACTGCACAACAACCCCTCCTTGCATTTTCTGCCACCATCAACCACTTTCAACTTCACCACAAGAACGGAGAGGGGAGAGCTGGGGTGAGAAGCCTTGCTACAAGGACGTACAACTATCTTCGCGAGAGGGAGAGAGAGAAAAATGGAGGAAGGGCAGGAGATGCAGATGACAGCTGCGGAGTTGGGTGAGGGGGAGGAAGGAAGCGTCGCCCGGAGGGAGGGGTACTAATGCCAGAGAGATGCGACGACCAGTGGCAAGGGGCAGGAGCAGCAAAAGGGAGCCTCAGAACCCCGCCACCAACTCGCTGGCCAGCACGCTGCAGCAGTAGCCGCCAGACCCGCCGTCCATCCTACCTGGCCCATGCCGGAAGATCAGGCCACCCCCAACTTCATCAGCCAGCCAACCGACCGTCGGGACTCCACCTAATCCGTCGCGGCCACCATTCTGTCACGCAGGAGCCCGCTGTCATCACCAGGGAACCTCGTCGTTGGACCGCCGCAGTACACTGCTGGCCAACCTTCTCCCCTCACGAAAAGGCAAGCCACCATGGCGAGATTTCCTCGCTGCCGCCATCCTAGCTCGCTGTGGTGGACACCAGCGGTCACTCTGGCAGTCGAGGCAGGTCGAGAGGGATTGGGAGTGGCGGTAGTGAGGATTTCTCCACCCGCTTGAGTCACCTGCGTGAGGGACGATGCGGGGCGTAGGTTCTCTAGTGTATTATACTGAATCAATATCATTGACAGCAAAATAAACACCTCAGCAGTAACTGTTAGAGTTTATTGGTGTGGTTAATTGAGTGAATCAATTCTTCATCAATAGCAAAATAAATACCTCAAGCGCGAGCGAGTGGCAAGTCAGTCTCCCCTTAACTTCACATATGGTGCACTAAGAGTCCACCGGCCTTCTATTAAGAGCATCTCCAAGAGACTATCCAAATTAGACTCTCCAAACACCCATATAGCTACTTCTCTAATTGATTAAGCAAGCCAAACTCGTTGCTCACTCTTACAGCCTCTCTATTTACCCTCCCTACGCCGAGTCTATGACATAGGGATCCATTTGTCACCCTCATACCCCTTCTTCTTCCTCCTCTTTACCCCCCTCTTCCTTATCTCCTGTTGGCAACACCGACGAGGAAGGAGCGGCGCTGGACAAGGCCACGATGACAAAGGCGAGCACAGGAGGCACCGATGCCAACGGAAGCACAGGAGGACGAGAGGCGACAATGACGAAGGGTGGGAGGTAGCACCGATGAGGATTAGGCGGTGCGGCCATGCGGGAGGGTGAAAGGTGGCGCGGCGGAGGCCGGGCACCTCTTCCACCTTCCTTGGCTCTATCCCCGTCCACTGCCGCTGCTACATTAGCACTCGAAGGACTTGCTCGACACCAAAGAGGGGTGGCAGTCAACACTGGAGAGGTAGCAGCGGTCAGCAAAGGACGAGCTCGACACCGTCGAAGAGGGGGACGGCAGTCGATGCCAAACAAGGGGACTTCAGTCACCACGCCCGCGCCATCTCCATCATCCTCCTATGGCGATGTCCAGCGCCGCTGGGTGGTGCCTCCTGCTGTCCCACCCATCCCCTCTCCTCCACCTCTGTCTCTTCCTTGCAACAACCGTGGCCGTCACAGCTTCCCCTACCACCATCACCGTGCCCGCACCCGAGCCCACGTCGAGGCGGTCGACGGCGAGAAGGGATGTGCCTCCGGGGCGATGGAAGGCGAGGATGGAGGCAAGGTAGCTAGAACTGGAGAGGATGCGGTGGTCGGGGAAGGCGGCGCTAAAGAGGAGGTCTAGATGGACGTTCGGAGGAAGTGGCCTGGTCGGTGCTGGAGACTAGAGAGGAGGCAGCAACGGTATTCAGGTGTAATTACGTGAAGGATGGAGATGTGGAAGAGAGAACATAGATGGTGCGACCCACAATTGGCTATCCAACTTTTGCTGGCCAAGTTTGGCCCGCAAGGGAGCTAGTTTAGCCATCTGGTTAGAAGTCTGTGGAGCTCGTTTTTAGCTCAAAATTTCCAAATTTTTACTTGCTGAGTTGTATGGCCATGCTGTTTGAGCTGTTCTAAGTTAGTGGGATGATCCTCAATTTCCCTTACGGGATTTTCTGCATTAT
Source organism: Oryza punctata (assembly GCA_000573905.2). Classification (NCBI taxonomy): domain Eukaryota; kingdom Viridiplantae; phylum Streptophyta; class Magnoliopsida; order Poales; family Poaceae; genus Oryza; species Oryza punctata. The sequence continues at coordinate 11,401,332 of CM002497.2, forward strand.
AGCTCCCTAGCATTAATCGTAGGCCTCTCAATTTATTTGATTTAATTGAAAATAAAAAGGGCCAAGCCCAACTAAATCGAACAATAACTTTTGCCACTTCTAACGTAACCTCTCCACGGAAACTAACGGTCATCTTAGTTCATATTTTCCCTGAATATATATGTTGTGATTACTGCACGCATTTCCCATAGGGATTCAGATATTGTGCATACGAATGAAGTTAACGAGATAGAGTTGCCTCCACACTTTGCCCATTTCCCTAGTTTGTCCCTCTCCATCTCCTAATGAACCAACGTTTTCAGCTTGGTCTACGTCAGATTACCATCCCTTGAAGCAACACACGACCGGTCGAGCACAGTTGATGCTCATCACTTTTGCCTGCACATGCACATATATTCTTACCTCTCAACATCAATACTCGCTAGACAGGTTAGTTATTGTTAGTTACATATACCGGTATATAAGTCATCTCTTCCAAATCTTTCCTAGTATACACACTATCATTACTACACACGCATATATTCCATCAGCATAGTAGCTAGCTTGTTGGCCTCTATCTCTATCCCTCTCTATATATTTTTCTCCCTAGATCTCTTTCTCTTCTCTTCATATTTCTCCCTCTCTCCCTCTCTTTGTAACACAAACCAAGATGGGGAATGGAGGGCGATGCATGGTAGAGGTGGTGATACTTCTTGTGTTGATGGCTATGTCGCAAGGATGCGATGCGCAGAATACTACCGGAGGACTGACGAGAGAGAGCTTCCCTAAGGGCTTCATCTTCGGAACCGCGTCATCTGCTTATCAGGTTTCTTCTTCTTCTTCTTCTTCTTCTTCTTCTTCTTCTTCTTCTTCTTCAACTTCCCTCATGTACTCCCTCCGTCCAAAAGTTGGCAAATGAAAAAAAATCCTGGTACGCGGCAAATGAAAAACAATATCCGAACAATGGAGTTGTTTAGCTACAATATCTCTAAAGTTCATACTATAATAATATTGTAATGCTGGAGAATCTTGCATTGGCTCTGCCCTTGGTTCCTGGATGATCACTTAGCACACACAGTTTTCTTACTAGAACATATGATATTTTGTTTCTTTTTGGAGACCACTAGAGTAGAAGGGGTGATCTATCTGTTTTGTCCATATATATCATAGTACTTGAGAACGAGATAGAACATGGAATATATTTTCCATGGCACCTCTGCAATTCAACTGTTGCTTCACATGCTTTTGAGATGATATCTAATTGGAGAGAACAAGGAAAAGATTCCGAGCTAAAGAAGAATAAGCAAAAGAACAAGTGGTAGTGCCTTGCTCCCGTGATATTAGGAGATGTGCTTTGTCTTGTCATTACCGACTCTCTCTTGAATGCCCTTCTTTTGCTTGGAAGTCATATGGCAGTTTTTAATTAGCAGCAGATAAAAAAGGATATCAACATTGTTAAACACCGGCCATGTATAATCATCTCAGTGCCAAAAAAAAGCGGGGGGGGGGGGGGGGGGGGGGGTGTTCTCCTTCATCGCTTTCTTTGCATATTTATCAGGATGGTCAATAGAAGGCATAAAGCAATGGACAGATGAATAAGCCAGGAAAGCTAGGTTGCCAGATGTGTACATGCCCTAATTAGTTACACCAATAATAGAAAACCATAAATATATCATAATTGTGTATACAGGCATATATAAACTACTATTTGCTACACGTATTTTTTTTGGATAATGAAAATGCTATATATGGCTAACTGTTTTGCAAACAAGTATACCTAATTAAGTTTGGTAAAAAAAAAGAACATGCAAACATGATAATCTTACGAGAGTTTAATGGTCCCTGATACAATACAAGGAGATATTTTGGACATTTCCCCCTTTTTTTTGGAAAATCTACGAGTACAAAAAACTGTTACAAACATCTTACAAAATACTGATGTGACACATTATTATTGCATCTGGATATTCCATAACCTTTCAACTAATTAAATCAAATGGTTGAGAACTAAATTTTCAACTAATCCAAGCTATATTTAACTAAATTTTCCATTTCTTCTTCTTCCCATCTTCCTCCCCAAAGTCCAAGCTTCCTCCACAGCAGTGCTGCGCTATATTTCCCTTTATTCCAAATGACACAAAATAGTTATCTTCGAATGTGTGTTAGGGGCGTATTTGCGGTATGCGGTTGTGAATTTTCCGTCTAATCTCCAAAAGAAAAATGCAGCCAATGAAGCGTGTTCTCTGTTGCTTTTTTGCATGAACTGTAAAGTATCTGTTCAGATTTGTGCCCTCCTATTTTACATCCTTATATTCTTCATCTTTACCTAAGCTATGTTAGAAAAACCTGTACTAAAAAAGTTGTGTGTATCCTGTTTCAAGTGTATGTATATTATACCAATCAATTAGCCCCGCTCGCTAGAATGCTTATTTTGCCTACAGAAAAGTACTGATCATAAAGAAGTAAAACAGTTGAATTCAGTAATATCCACGGTTAAATTTGACAATTAAATGATTAATATTTGTTTCATATTCACGCAAAAAATATTTTTGTTTCATATTTATCTGTTTTTCCTGCAGTATGAAGGTGCTGTCAAGGAGGACGGAAGGGGACCAACCATTTGGGACAAATTCGCACATACATTTGGTATCTTTTTTTCTCAATCACAGTATTCAGTATTTAATTATCTCTCCACAGGACCAAGTCAAGCATGATGAAGATTCAGTAATTATTATTTTTAGGTTTGTAATTCTGGTCGAGAAACATATGTAATATATGTAGTGGTATACGACTCAAGATGCCTATGGATTCTTGATATATTTCTGGCTATCCTTGTTTTACCTTGTTTCCTAGTTCTACTATCTATCTTAGTACTACTGTTACTATCAATATTTATTCATGCTTCACGTATGGAACAAGCATCTCTCGACTCTCGTGTTGTATAATTTAGCTTAGATATTAAAAACCGCTGTATGCAATTATGCTACCACAGATTACATATTTTTCTTTGTCATTACACTTAATCTCAGTGATCTTGATAGGTACATTATGGGCACATGTGAAACCATACAGTAAATAGCTTTGACTACTGACTTGGTCGAGCATATGGAATAACAAAGAAATCATTAAGAGTTGACCTTCATCATGAAAATTAATCACCCATGGTTCAAAATTATAAACCAATATTTGCCTTACTTATTTTCAGGAAAGATCATTGACTTCAGCAATGCTGATGTTGCAGTGGATCAGTACCACCGTTTCGAGGTAGACAATTGGACACTACTCTCTAGCACAGAAAGCATGAAAGTATATCTAACTATTTTTGGTCGAGTTCAAATTTTGAGATTATTGTGCTTTGTATATCAATATTTCAGGAAGATATTCAGCTTATGGCAGACATGGGGATGGATGCATATAGATTCTCAATTGCATGGTCTAGGATTTTCCCAAGTATGTAATATAATAATTCATTGGTTAATATGGGTATTCCAACTTGTACCTCTTCATTATTTTGCATCTCTGTGTTAACTTAATTGCCACACATAACCTTTGAAGTTTTTCTTCATTATGAAATGTTTTATCTGTGGATAAACAGACCTGCACTACTAACAATAATCATATCTGCACTCTTGTTCAGATGGAACTGGTGAGGTCAACCAGGCAGGAATTGACCACTACAACAAGCTAATCAACGCATTACTAGCTAAAGGTGGACACTAAAATTGACTCCCCAAAACCTACAAATTAAAATGTTTGAGTTAACTACTTATTGAAACATAGGTTTAAATTAATTCACTACTGAATCTAAAGTTTTCTTAAATTTTACTGACAAGTTAAACATTTCCCTAGGAATTGAACCATATGTAACCCTCTATCACTGGGACCTTCCACAAGCTTTGGAGGACAAGTACACTGGGTGGCTTGACAGGCAGATCATGTAAGCATTGCAACTTCTCTTGCAGTTACAATGGCTATTCGGTAACAGAAGTACCATGATCTGGTTGCAGCAACGATTACGCGGTATATGCCGAGACGTGCTTCAAGGCATTTGGGGACAGGGTGAAGCACTGGATCACCTTCAACGAGCCCCACACCGTCGCAGTGCAGGCCTATGACAGCGGGATGCACGCACCGGGCCGCTGCTCGGTGCTCCTGCACCTCTACTGCAAGAAAGGGAATTCAGGCACCGAGCCCTACATAGTTGCTCATAACATGATCCTCTCTCATGCCACGGTTTCAGACATATACAGGAAGAAGTACAAGGTAGGTGAACAGTTCTTCTGCATATAGTTCAGGCTTCTGTAACTGTAAGCATGATGTATGTGCTGTTTTGATATTGCAATGCTTTCTCAAGTCAATTCTGCGTTAAGATTTGTCCATAGATCATTTCGGTGTTCAGTACGTAATTCCGTAACACGATGATACAAAAGTAAAGCTTTCATGTTTTTCAGGCAAGTCAGAATGGAGAGCTGGGGATATCTTTTGATGTTATATGGTACGAACCAATGTCAAATTCCACAGCCGACATTGAAGCCGCCAAGAGAGCACAGGAATTCCAGCTAGGATGGTAAGGTTCACAACTCACAAGCTACATATTTTCTTGCAAATTACACAGCTGTCAGCCATTCAGTACCACTACTGTGACGAAATGGACAGAACCATTGCACTCTGTTCTGTAACTACTGTAGTTTTCCTTTGTACTCAACCCTGTCCTGAATTTTGATAGCATTGATGAAATGATTAATTTGGTATGGAAGGTTTGCGGATCCCTTCTTCTTCGGAGATTATCCGGCGACGATGAGATCGAGAGTGGGGAGCAGGCTACCCAAGTTCGCGGCGAAAGAGGCTGCACTTGTGAATGGATCACTGGACTTCATGGGGATCAATCACTACACCACATTCTACACAAAGGATGACCAATCCACTGTAATAGAAAAATTACTGAACAACACCTTGGCAGATACTGCAACCATCAGTGTCCGTAAGTTCCCCTTTTCATTCACACTGTTTTCTGAATAAGAGAACTATAAATGATCAAAAGCACAAAGCACACAACTGCGCTAACTACTTTTCAGATTGCTTGTGTCATGAGAAAACTAGTCCTTTGTGTCCTTTTTGCATGTTGGATGATTAAATTGGAAAATTAGCTGATGACTAATTCATTTCTCATGCCTGCATTTTTCAGCCTTCAGAAATGGACAGCCAATTGGGGATAGGGTAATTACTTCTGCAACATTACATCCTTCTCATGTGAAAATAAAATTGACATTAATATTTTTTCAGTTGTTGTTAATTTACTGCAAGATTTGAAAACCTTGATTTGTAAAATTGAACTTGGTTTCTGAACTGACTGAACATATGACTGCTGATTCGCCATGCAGGCCAACTCGATATGGTTGTACATCGTGCCTCGTAGCATGAGGATCTTGATGAACTATGTCAAGGACAGATACAACAAACCAACTGTCTACATAACAGAAAATGGCAAGTGTACTTACATTATTTATGATTTGTTCCTGTATGCTTAAAACAAATACCACAGTAATAAAAAAATGTCAAACTTAAAAATTGCTTCAAGTTTAACATAACAAAGTTATAATCTTTCGAATAAAATTTTCATTGAAGTTTCCTCGCAAGAACAAAAACTCGAGTAATATAATAGGTTCTCTTCTTTTGCCTCAGGAATGGATGATAGCAACAGCCCCTTCATCTCCCTGAAGAATGCCCTCAAGGACGACAAGAGGACCAAATACCACACTGACTATCTTACAAGCTTAGCAGACTCCATAAGGTGCTTACACAATGAACAATTGAACTTTCGGTTATGAATTGAAGACTAATTTTCCCTGTTATCGTTGACACTCTAACTTTATTATGCAGGGAGGATGGTTGTGATGTTCGCGGGTATTTTGCATGGTCTCTTCTTGACAACTGGGAGTGGGCCGCTGGATACACCTCGAGATTCGGGTTATACTACGTAGACTACAAGAACCAGAAGAGATACCCAAAGAACTCAGTGCAGTGGTTCAAGAATCTCTTGGCATCCTCCTCTTGATCAAATTAATTTAGTTGCCTATATATCTAGACGCCTTGATCATCTATGCTACCCTACTACTATCTAGTTGTGATTTGTACACAGGATTGCATACCGAGCTGTGACCATTCATGTATTCATTGATTGTATAAAGATATTTCATGAACTTGTTGTACATAATTCATAATATTCTTGCACCAAAAACTGATAAAACCACAGATTGTAATAATAAAATATAGATTTATTTTTGATGCTACAAGAAAAAAGTGCACATCTGTTCCCTCAACTATGGGTTTGATCTGATCCCCCCCCCCACTATAAATAAAACCAGTTACTATTGTTCTCTCAACTTTCAATACCATTCACATTTCATTCCTGGTCTTGAACAAGAGTGCTATTCAATGACATGGCACCATATTTGGCAAATCAAAATAAAAAAAATACTTATTAGCTAAAATAATAACATGGTTGTGTTCTTTTGAAGGGGTTGGGAACTCCTCTCCTCCACACGCAAAACGGAGCGATGGATTAACACATGATTAATTAATTATTAGTTAAAAAACTTAAAAAATAGATTAATATGATTTTTTATAAAAAAATGCACTGTTTAGCAGTTTCTGAAACGACCACGCGCAAAACGAGCTAGGTGAGGTTGGAAACCTTAGCTAAAGAACACAGCCTTAGGAAGTGAAAGAAAGAGAAGAAAATGAGGTGAAAGCAGGGTTTTCAGTTTCAGTTTGCACCAATTTCGGTGCAACCGATTTTTTTTAACAATTTTGGTATTTTTTAAACTTTTTTGCCCAAAATTACTTGAAAATTTAACAAAAATTGACTGAATTTGAATAATTTTTTAAAAAATTCACAAAAATTTGCAAAAAACCGAAAATTTTGAGTGAGATATTTAGTTACCGGTGGGGAGAAAATTTTTTTTTGACTGAAATTAGCTTTGCCCAGCAATATATTTTTATAAAAAAAAGAATATTTACGAAGAGTTAATTACATAGAGAACACAATTTATTACAAAGTTTGTAACCAATAAAAAACTAGTTGTTTCAAAGGATCTGCAGATATGCAGAAGAACTTCTTTCGTAAATAAATTCCTCCAAGACTGAAAAGCATGCTGAATATTCTAATAAATGAACCCATTTCTTTACTCCAAATATGCCAAGATGATATGAACAATATTTCTAGAAAGGACGTGACTACACAGCTAGTGGTAGCTGGTTTGTCTAAATCAGCTACCACTCCATCTATCAGAGACCCTATCCACCTATACTTCAAATAAAATTCTCTCCGAAACTACTCATCCAATCCACGATCCGATTACACCGTTGTGTTCGTAACAATTAAATTTTTATAACAAACATGATTATATTTTGATGAAAAATTATAAATTACTTTTATAATATATCTAAATTACTTTTATAATATATCTAAATTAATTTTAGATTTCACTAAATTACTTCTTCAATATATAAAAGTAAATTAAATAAAGCTTAAAAGTAATTTACATATATTATAGAAGTAACTTATAACAAAAAGAAAGTAACTTTAATGCATGCCTTTTTTTAATTGGACGTGACTACACAACTAGTGGTAGCTGGTTTGTACTCCATCTAGTTTTTCCTTTCCACTTGAAAAATGCAATAGTATGTTTTCGTTTTGTTTTAAGATACTTTTATAATATATGTAAATTACTTTTAAACTTTATTGAATTTACTTTTATATATCTAAGAAGTAACTTAGTCAAATCTAAAAGTAACTTATATATATAATAAAAGTAATTTACAAATATAAATATTTTTTCATCGTAATATAATCATGTAAGATCTTGTTGTGAAAGATTTAATTGTAACGAACACAATGGTGTAATCGGATTGTAGATCGGATAAGTAATTTGAGAGAAAACTTTATAAGAAGGAAGAAAAAGACATGCATGTCTAAGAGGAAAAACAAACATGCACGTCAGCACGTGTAGCAGTCCTTATCATAAATTGGTTCGTCGCTGGTTAACGCTAAACCGAGAGGCTTCTCGGTTTAGATTTTACCTTCTAGAAAACCCTTTCAAAGAATGAAGAAAATATGGCATATTACTGAAATTTCGAACAGGAAATGAAAACCATGGGTGAAAGTGGCATGAGAACTCTTACGAAGCATATAAACAACAAACTACTACCTCCGTTCCGAAAAATTAAAAAATTTAAGTATGTCCAAATACATAGCTAAAATTATTATATTGACATAGATTGTAGAAGGAGAAGTGGGATTGGCCATCGAGCAGCCCAACAAAGGAGGCGAAGTTGAAGGGCATGCAAGCGAAAGATTGGAACGTGTGGTTGGGACGAAGTAGCGGGGAACCACTCCCTCCACCTCCTCACCACTCTCCTCTATTTAATCAAACCATCAACCCAGCATGCGCCTCACCACCACGACCAACACCCGACGAGGAGAAACCACCTGATCGAGCCCGTCTCTTTGCAGCTGCAGGAGAGGAGGACGAGTTGGTGTGCAGCAGGAGGCGGCGGCGAAGATGTCGTGGCAGACGTACGTCGACGAGCACCTGATGTGCGAGATCGAGGGCCACCACCTCACCTCCGCCGCCATCGTCGGCCACGACGGCGCCGTCTGGGCACAGAGCGCCGCCTTCCCGCAGGTAACAAAACCACCAATTCCTCGATGTATCGACACCGCCATTGTTCTTGTCGTTCTTGCGTGGTCACTGGCGACTGTCGTGAATTCGTCGGTGCTGGTCTGTGCAGTTCAAGCCTGAGGAGATGACCAACATCATGAAGGACTTCGACGAGCCGGGGTTCCTGGCCCCAACGGGACTGTTTCTTGGACCAACCAAGTACATGGTAATCCAAGGTGAACCTGGCGCTGTCATTCGTGGCAAGAAGGTACGTACCTATCTGATTTCTCACCATGGTTTGCAGTTTCTCATTGTTTCTAACCTTGATTGATTTGCAGTTTCTTCCCATATATAAAACCATAGGTTGTTGTTGCAATGGTTGGATTTGCAGGGATCAGGAGGCATCACGGTGAAGAAGACCGGGCAGGCGCTGGTGGTCGGCATCTACGACGAGCCGATGACCCCAGGGCAGTGCAACATGGTGGTCGAGAGGCTCGGCGACTACCTCGTAGAGCAGGGCCTGTAGATCACCGTTGCCATCGTCGTCGTCGCCACAGTTCAATTCGTCAGCAACAAATTAAACGGAGACAAATGAGACACAGCACATATATAGTAGATCTCTATGCTATGCATTTTTTTCTAGCCACCGTGCATGCATGCATGAGACTGTGGTTTAATTTTCCTCTCCTCTTTCCTTGTCACCACCGCAAGCATGTTGTGGATCACCTCTTGTACGTTCTGCCATATTTCGTTTGATCCCACGTTTCTTCACGCCGTTTTGGCTAATAATTTCTTGTATTTCTTTCTGACGTGGTCATTTCGATTTCCATTTGAGTTTGGAAATGTAACAGCAAATGTAATTAACATGAGAAAATTCCTTTGACGCTGCTAAAATTCCTTATGTTTTTATACTAATTTTAGTTTTTAATTTTGATGTCTTCTGCCTACTCTATATTAACAGATGTAGAAAAGTCCATTTTACCCCTATGTATGCAATGAACGTAAAGATTGTGCGGTCCGGCTAGCTGCTTGAGAGACCAACCGCTAAATGTCTTAACCCGCTATTTAAAACACTGTGTATGACATATTTTTATAAAAAAATTTGCTACACATACTTTTACAACTAATATATATTGAACTTTCTCTATGTATGTAGAAGTCAAAATCTGCTGTATATAGCACCCACTAACTCACATAAACTTGTCATGTCCTGATAAATTCATCCCGTTTTAAAAAACATTCTCTAAAAGGAATAATAAAATTAATTAAAATTAGAAAGGAAAATGGCAAACATTAAAATGCATACAAGAAAAATTATAAATGTGACCCGGAGTATTTTTCTTAAATTCTTCATAGTCTAAAAGGAGCCCTCAATGTTTACTCAAATTTTTATAGCAACTGAAACATTTATTAAGCAATAAAAACAATTAACAAAGTTTAATAAAAAAAACCTAAAATAAATCCCCTCTCTCTTTTTGGGCTATTTGCAGCCCAAGGTCCTCCCCTGCTCCCTCAACCCGTGGGAAAAGTCTCCTTTTCTCCCCCCCTTCGTCCCCACTCTCTGTTTTTCTCTCCCTCCCTCTTGGCCCATCCCAGCCGTTGGCCCAACTACGATCTCCTCCCCCTCCTGCATGGGCTCGGCCCAGGCCTCCCCTCCCTCTCCCGGGCGCGGCCCAGCCAGCCGAGGAAGCCGACGCGCTGTCGTCTTCCACGTCCAGCCGAGCCGCCGCCCTTTCCTCTCCCTCCCGGCCGAACAGAAGCGCCGCCGTCCCCTTTGATCTCCCTCCCATTTGATTGCGAAAATCGGTTCCTATCCTCCTCCTCATCAATTCCCCCAACTTCTCCCCTATTAATTCGGTTTTAATTCACCGAATTTACTCTTCCACGAACCGCCGCCATGGATGGCCGGCCGGCAAGCTCCCGGCCGTTCCCCTCCTCCTCTCGGCCTATAAAATGGCGGCCTCCCCTTCCTCCTCCCCTTTTTGCCTCCACCCCGCAAGCCGAGCGTCTCCCCACCGTCTCCCCACTCGGCCTCCTCTCCCCGCTGCGCCGGCGAGCTCCGGCCGCACCTCCCCGTCTCCCGGAGGCGCACAAGACCTCTCCGCTGCCACCTCCGGCGTCACAGCCACCCTCTCCTCCCGGCCTCGCCTTCGTTCTGCCCGGGGACCACCAGTCGCGTGCCCCCGCCGGTGGCGCCGCCGCCTCTGCACCGCCTCAAGCCGCCCGTGCCGCCGCGCCAGAGCGTCAGCCAGCTTCGCCGTCGCCTTCCCTGGTACCGCGACACCGTTTTCCACCCCGGCCAAACCTCGTCTTCACCGGAACCTCGTCGTCGACCCGCTGTGCCGCCGTCGTCATCTTCCTCCGGCCGTCGTTCCCGCCAAGCTGAAGCGCCTCCAGTTGTCGTCACCGCGCCAAGCTCGTCCTCGCCTTCGCGCAAGGGTGACCATCAAAGTTATCTCCCTGTCATCGCCGCCCATCTCCTCCGTTCGTCGCCAGTCACTGTCGCCGTTCCCTTGCCGTGTCATGTCCGTGGTGAGAACCCTCCCCTCACACCTCGTCCTCGGCCTCCCCGTGTCGCCCTGTGCCCGTCGTGCCGTTGTGGGCCCTGGTCTCATGCGCTGGTGTCAGCAGTCGTTCGTGTGGTCTTCATGTGCACTGGTGGTAGCCGCGTTGATGTGCCCGCTTGGTCGTCGCGTGGTTGCCCATGTGTGCAACACGCGTGGCATTCGCGCGAGGCCCGCTTGTCCGCCACTTATTTCGGTTGACACGTACGCTCTTACTACGTCCTTCCAGTGGATCGTCTCTGTGAACCTGACCCACGGTGATCTAGCTGTCTGACCAATGGGTCCCGCTGCCAGTCGATCGATCCTTTCCATCCTCGGGCGATACTACATTACATATAATTTAATGTTATAATAATAATCCAACAACTCGGAATATCCACCTTAATTGCACCTAAAATTTGGATGGTTGTTTTTGGGCCATACGAGCTCCTAATTGACCTGTTCAAATTGCTTAGTTTACGTTATAACTTAAAAGAACTTGTGTTTGTGTTTGTTGTTTTTATGTATTGAACTCGTGTTTGTTGTTTTTATGTATTGTTCTCGTTTCCTTATTAGAATTGTAGGCTTGTTTGTTGTTTGATATTGCTTCGGACGCTCCCTTGGTGCAGTTCGAGTTCATCGCGGAAGCTTCGGAAGCCCTCCTTTTTCTCTAAGCAAGGCAAGCTACGCTCTCCCTGAGCATATTGAATCACATTATTGCGAAAGGTTTTTTAATATTTTCATGTTATAGCCTTATTTATTGAATATTGTGTATTTACCTTCTTTAGAACGATACTAAACGTAGGGTTATATCACGATCTTGACTCTTCGGGTACCTTTCCGCTATCACGATGCACGACTGACATATAGTCGAGACTGCATCTTGTATGTAAAGATGTACACCTCTGCCCAGAGTATAAACTATTCGAATAGCTACACCCTCAGTTATGGGCAAGCCTAGCAATAACCTAAAATTAGATGTTTTATTCTAATGAATTGGAAGGATTGGATTTATCACCTGTAGGCCTGGTTTAAGGCAAGATCCCGTGGGCAAGACCTGATAATAATTTGACTAGAGATAGGTCATGGTTTTATTAAAATGTCTTTAAATAAGAAAATGTTTTGAAATGCTTGTTTACTAAAAAATAACCATTATAAATCCTTGTACTCCCTTGCATTAAGTGTATTTTTAGGTGTAGCTTGCTTAGTAAGGTGGTTGTACTTATTCTTGCTCAATCTTTCCCTCTCCAGTCACACAAGTGTCTTGAAGGAGGCTTGGGTGAAGTCGTAGCTTATACCCCAGTTGAGCGTATGTGAAGATGAAGTCGTAGGCCCGCTAGTCTGCTGCTGTTTTTCTTTGGTTGTCAGGCTTTATGTGCCTGTGTAATAATGTAAATATTATCATGATAATTAATAATGATGTATCTTTTGTATCGTGTTTGTGTGGTGTACCCTGGCTTTTTCTCGGATGGGAAGTAATGCACTAGCGTTCGGGAAATGTATTTTCCGAGCGTGACAAAATTTGTGAGTACGATATCTAATCTATATTACTCGGGGTGGTGAGTCACCACCGCTACCATGATATTAGGATTTAGGTGAGTCTGTAACCCTTACTATGTAGTCTGCAGCTCTTTAATTTTCTAAACATGGCATTTTGTTTGTTTTTTAATATGAAAAGTCTTGTTTCAACCAATTAGAAATATATATTTTTAACAAACACTTATTTTGCTATTTTCAATAATCCGATGCAACACATGGTTATTTGGCTAGTACATCAAACAATATAATCAAAAAATTCCCTACCATCCATAAGGGCAAATTAGACTTTTACATAGCTATTGAATGGTCGTCCCAGCACTCAAACCAATGACAAGGACATTTACTGGCTCTGATACGATCATGCCTATATTACATATTAAGGAATTAAAGGTACATATTCTCTACGTAATATTTACTTACTATATATATTTAAACAAGGGATGATGCACCATTGAAAATAAAGGTTTTCTTTGGCTGCTATTAGTGGACAGACTAAATACAGCTATGCTCATCTTCACGATACCAGATGAACTTGAATGTGTGGTATGTCACAATAATCAACTGGAAGACACAGATCACCTTTTCTTTACATGTCAATTTGCCCAACGCTGCTGGAACTACCTGGACATACATAGAGATACACACATGAAATTCTTGAACATGATTCAATCCAGTAAGATTAGCTTTGGACAACCTTTCTTTGTTGAGGTAGTGGGCATTGCTTGCTGGAACATCTCACTACCTGAGAACCGATTTTTGCTCGATCGGAGCTATGATCTTTAGTACCGATTATTCACACTTTATCGGAGCACGTCAGGCTCTCAACACTTTATTACCGGTTGGTGCCACTAACCGGTAATAAAAATAATTTTGGTAACACCAACCGGTACTAAAGATCATTATATAAGCAATCTTCTTTCTCCTCCAGCCGGTCAAGCCAGTGCTGCAAGAGTTAGGACGAGGAAGAGAGGTGATGCCAAAATTTTGTATGAAAATATTTTGGTGATATTACAAATGAAAGGGATTTAAAAGGTTAGCATTTTCATGTATGATTAACATTTTACATTTATAGCTATGTTTCTATACATTATTCTCTCTCAAAATATTTTACACTTGGACCAACGGTCGAAGAAGTTTATTGAAGGCGCGCATTATTTTTTGAGTGTGACCAACGCTCACAAACATAACAGTTTTATATGTTGTCCATGCAAAAAGGGGAAAAACGAGAAGAAGTACTCTACATCGAGAATTCTTCATGTCCACTTGTTGGAGTCAGATTCATGCCTAGCTATAATTGTTGGACCTCGTACGGAGATTTAAGGGTTGCAATAGAAGAAGATGAAGAAAAAGAGGACAACATTCCAGACTGGACATATGGAGGTGTTGATGAAAACAACGTTGCGGATGGTATTGGTCAGATGTTGTCTGACATAAAGAAAGACTGCGAAAGTGAGAAGGAGGTTCAAAAATTGGAGCGTATGTTAGCGAACCACAAAACATCCTTGTACCCAGGTTACGAACAGGGGCACAAAAAGTTGGGTACCACACTGGAATTCTTACAATGGAAAACTAAAAATGGTGTGACTGACAAGGCATTTGGCGAGTTATTGAAACTGCCGGAAATAACATACGAAGCTAAGAAGGTAGTCTGCCCTTTAGGTCTGGAAGTCCAGAAGATACATGCATATCCGAACGATTGTATCCTCTATCGCAGTGACGAGTACGAGAACCTAGAAGCATGTCTGGTTTGTAAGGTACTACAATACAAGATTTGACGAGATGACCCCGGTAATATTGACAAATAACCTTCCAAGAAGAATGTTCATGCTAAGGTGATATGGTATTTCCCTATAATACCACGACTGAGGCGTTTGTTCAAAAACAAAGCGCATGCCAGAATGATGCACTGGCACGCAGATGAATGTAAACAAGATGGGATGCTGAGACACCCCGCTGATGGGTCGCAGTGGCGAAACATCGACAAAACATTTCAAGACTTCGGAAATGATGCACGGAACATAAGGTTTAGTTTATGTACGGATAACATGAATCCATTTGGTTTAAGTACGGAACATAAGGTTTGGTTTTGTTACCATGTGTATCTGGACAATCAAACAAGGGGTATAAGGCCTGCACACACAGTATGGAAGTCACCGACAGTACCTATTTGAAACATTGTAGGAAGGTTGTGTGCATGGGCCATCGTTGATTTCTTGTTGCAAGCCACCCTTTACGAAAGAAAGACAAACATGTTGAAGAGAAAGCTAACCACCGTACTAAAACTAAACATCGAAACAGAAAAGTTGCGTTTGCTATGGTTAAAGATCTAAAAGTAGTATTTGGAAAGGGAGCTGGTAGCCAACATATAGTAAGTGAAGATGGCCACGCGGAGATGTGGAAGAAGTCTATTTTTTGGGAGTTACCCTATTGGGAAGTCTTAGAGGTTCGCCACACAATCGATGTGATGCACCTCACTAAGAATCTTTGCATCAACCTGCTGAGCTTTATAGGTGTATATGGGAAGTCGAAACATACACTTGAAGCACGTAATAATGTCAAGCACATGAAACAACATGACGGCCTTTATCCGGAACCGAAGGAGAAAGGAAGCCATTACTTGAGTCTAGCCAGCTACACTCTGAGCAAGGCAGAGAAGGAAAGTATGTTTGAATGATTGGAGAGCATCAAGGTACTGTCTGGTTACTCATTGAATATAAAGGCAATGATAAGCATGAAAGAGAGGAAGTTCGCAAAACTAAAGTCTCATGACTACACGTGTTGGTAACACAGTTGCTTCCTGTTATAATTCGGGGTATCCTTGCTTATAATGTTCGCACAACAATAACAAAGCTGTGTGCTTTCCTAAATGCAATTTCGCAGAAGATCCGATCCAAACAGATTGATAGCCCTTCAAAATGACGTGGTGCAATGTCTTGTCAGCTTTGAGATGATCTTTCCACCATCCTTCTTCAATATAATGATGCATCTTCTATGTCACCTTGTCAAAGAGACCGCTATTCTCGATCCTGTATACCTACACAACATGTTCTCTTTCGAGAGATACATGGGGGTTCTAAAGAAGTACGTTCATAATCGTTCTCGTCCAAAAGCAAGCATAGCACGAACCAGAATAGTTCTATCCGTATCGATGCCATGAGATACGATGGGACAACTAGCACGTATTGCGGTGCCATCGACGAGATTTGAGAACTCGAGTATGGCCCTTTGAAGGTCCCTCTGTTTTGGTGCCAATGAGTTAGGCTGACCAGTGGTGATGTAATGATTGATGACTGTGGGATGACAACAGTAGACCTTAACAAGGTTGGATACTCAGACGAACCATTCGTCCTAACCAATGATATAACACAAGTTTTCTATGCGAAGGACATGTCTACCAAACCGAAGAAGGGGAAAGGTTCCGATGAGCCAAAGCGCCACGTGGTTCTCCCAGAAAAGGACAATCGTCGGAGTTGAGGATAAGACCGAAGAAGACTACGATTAGTTTGACGGGCAACCTCCGTTTGTGGTGATGGTTGACACGAGCATCCTCTTATTAAATGAGGACACCCCTTACTTACGCAACGATCATAGCGAAGGAATATTCATAAGGAGAAAGTATTTAAGGTCAACCATCACGTTGTAATTAATGTATTGCTATGAACGATGTAAATTATTTCTAATGTATTGAAGGTCGCTCTGTTTCAATTATCTTAAGCTAGTCTTCTTGAACATTGATTAATTAGTTAATTTTTAAACCTATTTTAATTGGAATTAATTGGGTCACCATTAATTTATTAATTTTTAAAGCTATTTTTAATGCACTTAACTTTAATTATTTTAGAAAAAAATTATAATGAAAAAAGGTTAAAAACTTTAGCAATTAAATTTAATGCGGCTAAAGTTAATTACTAAATTTCCAACCTATTTTAATTGGAATTAATTGGGCCACCGTTAATTAGCTAAGTTTTAAACCTATTTTTAATGCACTTGATTGTGGCACGGTTAAAAAAGAACCTATTTTCATTAATCTTTAGTCCCGATTGTTAAAACCAACCGGGACAAAAATGATTTTGGAAATAGCGGGAAAGAATCTTTTGTCCCGACTAAAGGCAACAACCGGGAATAAAAATATCCTTAGTCCCGGATAATAACTCCAACCGGGACTAAAGATATTTCTATATACTAGAAAAATGCCCGTGCGTTGCAACATGTAAAAATATTTTTGGATCGCTATACATTATACTTCTTCCTTCATTTTAGACCAAAAGCCCATTTATTCCTTCCTTTTCAGTCCTATCTCAGTTCGCTACCTCCCTCCGCTCGGCCTGCCTCGGCTTAGCCTTCAGGTGGAGTTGTAGGCCAGGCCCAACTCGTACAACCCACTGCCCTCCTCAACCTTCGAAGATAGTCCTGTGCTCGTACGATGCTAGAGTCGATCCTCCCAATCAAATCTAGTCGAATCTTTCTCTTTCTCCAAAATTAGTTAAGGGCTTTTGATCCACTCGATCTCCTCTTTCTGTTTTTATCAAAATCAGACCAATCCACAAAATCATGATAAAAATGGCGACCGTTAAATGGAGATTAATCCAGTGAATTAATACTAAATTGAAAGGGGAAATCAAGAGGAAAATTGGGGGGTGAATCAATTTATGCAATCAATTGGAGGGGGAAATTATGGGAAGATAGATTAATGTAGCGATGCTAGGGTTTGGCCCGGCGATGGAAAAAACCGAGCGGATAAAAAACCAAATCCTTACCACGTGCGGAGAAAACCGTTATGTAAAAAAGTAGATGAAAAAACCAAAAAATTGGCGTAAAAACGGATGGAAAAAACCGGAAAACACAGTGACAAAAAGAAAAAAGGGGAAAAAAGATAAAAGGAAACAAAACGGAAGACAAAAACCCACCAGAAAAAAGGCGTCAGGAAAAAAAGAAAAAAGGCGAGAAAACAACGGCGACCGAAAAAAGAAAAAAGGAGACCAAAAAGAAAAGAAGAATAAATAGCGACAAAAAAAGCGGAAAAAAGGAAAAAAAAGGCGACAAAAAAGGAAAAATGGAAAAAATAGCAAAAAATCAAAACGGACGAAAAAATTCGGGAAGCCTTGTGTATTTTTTAATTAGGTATAGATATACCATGGCGTTTCGTCTTCTCCGCAGCGATTGGGACTTAGGTATTTTTCATCACACCAACATCGTCGTCATCACGCGTCGCCACCTACGCCGCCAGCCCACCGCCATCCTTGTTGTCGTCGTCATCACCGCCGCCCGCTGCCCCCACCACCGCCGCCACCACCACCCACGTCCTCCTCCGCTACCACCGCCACCTCCGGATGAGGACCGCCGGTGCTATACTATCCTCCGCCGTCACCGCGGATGCCGCCGCTCGTCAGCGGTACCACCGGCTAGAACGAGCTGGTGAGTCCACCGTGCGCTGGCACCCCGTTGGGAACTAACAGGCTGGGCCCACCTGTCAGCCCTCCCTGATTTTGAAAAAATTAAGAAAATAAAGTGCAAACTTAAAAATATTTATATAATTCCATTTAAAAATTATTACCTCCCATATAATTTCTTTTATTTTTTTTAAAAAATATATTACAAACGGAAAAAATATATGTAATTAAAAATATGAGCATTAGAATCATTAAAAATATATGCAAGTAAAATCTTTAAAATCCTTAGAAATACGAAGAATTTAGAAAAATATGTTTATAATTTGTAGATAACTTATAAAAATCATTACAATCATTAGAAATTAAAAGAATACATATGTTTATGTTTGTAAATAACTTATAATGTAATGATATGTAAAAAGAATACAGATCATTACTTATATAATTTGTAAATAACTTAGAAAAATATGTTTACGTTTTGTTGACCAATGTGTATCTTTTAACTACTGATTTTTTTCTTCTCAGAATTATGTGGTCCAGCTTACACGGGCGACGCTCAAGCTTACATGGTCCCAAGACCACAAGCAACACTAAGGCAAGTTATATGAACTATACATTTTTTTACATTATATATGACGTGTGTCAATAGTTAAATGTAAATTGTTTTGTACGTACTTAATTCGATTAATTATTGCATACACAATGCCTAACTAATTATTTCTTAATAATTATTTACATGTAGGTTACATATTTCTTAAGTAGGTGAAATTTATAAGTTCTTCGCAGTTGTCGACAATATTGATATATATAACACTATACATATAGGTTGCATATTTCTTAAATAGGTGAAATTTATAAGTTCTTCGTAGTTGTCGATATATATAACACTATACATATAGGTTGCATATTCTTAAGTAGGTGAAATTTATAAGTTGTTCGTAGTTTTCAACATTGTGGATATATATTTAACACTATACCATGAACCTTTTGTAGTTATTTACATTTAATATATTATTTAATATTAGGAGCAGATGGCAGATCGTGATGATGAACAGATCCTCTTGGACGAGATCAATGAGGTCATTAGCCAATACTAGGCGGACGAGGAGGTGAACAAGGAGCCAAGCCAATACTTGAACGAGGAGGGAAGCGAACATGTAGAAGAGGAGAGAAACGAGGAAGTAGAAAAGGAGGAAAACAAGGACGACCGATAGGAGAGCCAATTGACCGTTGGTTCGAAGAGGGGACGCAGACAACGAGGTCTCACAAGGAAGATTGAGGGGAGGCACATTATAACTGAAGTGAAAGCAGAAGGCGAAACCAGTAGCCCCCGAAGATGCAGCAAGGAAGTTTGTGTCCCACAGTGGTTGGTCATGAGGGATCATGTGCCGATGAGCATACAGAATTGGCACCAAACAAGGGCATGCGGCGATGTGGAAGAAACATATCTTCCAAACATAGAGAATGACATGTTGTGGAGCACCATGGACTAGACCTTCACGATCCCCCAGGAAGAACGAGCCAAAGTAAAGGATTGGACTCTCAAAAAGATGGCCCACAATTTCAATCGTGGAAGAAAGATCTATACAACAAATATGTCAAGAAGAATCTACCAAACTTTGACGACCTTCCCAAACTGAAGGATTACTGGGATGCATTTGTGGCCTACAAGACAGGAGAGGCAGGGAAAGACAAAATAGAGAAGAACAAAGCCAATGTCACTAAGAAAAAGTACTTTCACCATCTAGGGTCTGGTGGCTACAAGAAGGCAGTGCCCAAGTTGCAAAAGATAGAAGATGCATTAGCCGCAAGAGGTATCGTTCCGGCCACGGTCGATTGGCTTGCATGATCAAAACATTGGTACTATGCTCATGGCGGAACACTCAATGCAACTGATGGCTCCGTGATCTTTAGTGAGGACATACGCCAAGAAGAATCCGTGCGCTTGCGGATTTTATCTGTGATCGTAAGAAATACAAACAAACATTTCTGGCGCCGTTGCCGAGGAACGATTGCTGTTTATCTCCGAACCTTCTTCATCCTCGTATCTTTTTACTTTTCTTTCATTCTCCCCCTCTACCCTTAGAGAAGCCTTCTAATAAACACTTCTCTACCACGGAGCATCTACCAATCTGCCAATTATCTGCTCCTCGGGGCGAATTCTATGAGCCACCTCCTTCATCGAAGCCAATTCTCACACCTGGCTATGAGATTCGCCTCGAATTCATAAATATGGTTAGGGAAAAACTTTTTTCTGATCTAGATCAGGAAAATTCCTACCATCATCTGCGAGGGGTTGAGCAATTGTGCTCATGATGCTTGATTCAAGGCATGACACAAGAGACCATTAAGTGGAAATTATTTCCGTTTTCTCTTCATGAGGGAGCGAAACAATGGTACATTTATACCGTTGGGGTGTAAACGGGAACTGGGATAGGTTGCGAGACAGGTTCTGCCTCGCATTCTTCCTTGTTACTCGTATTACAGCCCTTCGGGTTGAAGTCCTCAGCTTTCGACAAACCAATAAAATCAATCGGTGTAGCTTGGGCTAGATTTAGTTCATTAGTACAATATGGACCAAACTTATCTATTCCCGATTATGCCTTATTGCAACATTTCCATACGGGTTTAGATAAGGAGTTTGCATTGCACCTTGACCTCACTGTCGGAGGTTCGTTCATGCATAAAACCCGATTCGAAGGAAGGGAAATTCTTGATTCAGAAAATACTTCCTTCATTGGGTAATGCACCGAACCCCTCACTGAGGCATCTATGTTAGGGCGGGAGGAACCTTCTATAGTCGAACTTGAACTCGAACCTCCCACAACATCGGGTTCGACTAAAGAATCCTCCCTGGAGCCATCTCCGGATACCGAAGAAATTCAAGCTCTGGGTTGCGCTCCTGAATTCGGGGTAGTTTTTCATAAAGATTATGGAAACATCCCAAATTACGTTAGTAGAAAGAAGCCTCTGATTCCTACTCCACCTCCCGATCCTATAGAAGATGATTATGTCAAGGATACTGTTCGGGAGTTAACCACTATCATGAGTAACGAATGGCTAAAAGAAGTAGAGTTCTCTTCTGAGGTAATTCGTATCAACTCTTGTCCTCACACCATTCCTTGCCAATTAGGAGGGAATACGGTCGATGTTCTGTATTGTCCAATGGTCGGTGCTAACCTCATCTCCAAGTCAGTCACTTTCGTCTATTTAGGCGATAGAGCACTAACTCCGACAAACAAATTCTTCAAACTCCCTGCTGGGAAGTTAATTGAAGGGTTTGAGATCATACAGAACGTCCCTATCGAACACGATAGTACTAAGGCTGTCCTGTATTTCCATTCTTTGAAATCCAAGACTTTGACATTCTAATTGGGCACCCGATCGAGAAATTTCTCATCAACGCCCCGGCTTCAGGAAGCCTTGATATTTCGTTAGGAGGAGATAAATTTTCCATCTCTATTTGCCGATCAAATAACACCTTTATGGACTCCCCTCCTGATAATGCGCCGATAGAGGAAGTGATGGCGGTTCTTCTTCATGAGTCCCCTGAATCTCTTCTATAATTGGATGCTCATTATCTTTCATTCAAAAAGAAGATTCTGGCTAGACCCTTGAATTGCTCTCCGTAGAACCACCATCACAACCTCAATTCGAGCCTAAACCTTGTTCTCCTGGCCATCAAAATGTTGTTCTCGATGGTCATCAAGAAACAACTCGGTTCTTGCACAATGCATATGTTGAGAATGAGAATCTTCAAGCCATGGACAAGCTTGAGACATCGACTCTGGAGGACGAGAGAAAACATTCCACAAATTAGCATAAAAGTTTTTCTTTCAAAATTCCCCAGTATTCATGCTCGCATAAAGAATCCCTAGAGTCCTGTTCGATTTGTGCAACCTCCTTGTGCAAGGACCACAACCACCTTATGGTCCTCATTTCTACCATGTTTAGAAGGATGATTGTGGATGCTTATATTTATCATAAATACTGCAAATCTCATATTTGTTTGTGGCACTAATCTTACAGCACGATGTCTCAATCGTCGAGCTTGTGACCATAAACAAAGCACTGCCGGGAGGTAGCACTGGATTATCAGGGTAAGTTTCTGTTCGAATAAAAGCAAGAACCAGTTTCTAGGATAGTATGGACCCTCGAGTATTCTTGGTCTCTAACCATTTCAGGTTGAAATTAAGAATGAGGGTCATGCAATGCCTAAGGACACGGTATCTACATCAACTGTACACTTTGGTGATCCTTGGTGTTGGAACACACTCTATAGGATAATCCAACATCACACACTTGGTTTTTGATGTCTTGGGACACAAAAGTCCAAGTGTAGGGTGTGTTTAGGGGGGAATGTCGATGAGCTTGTCGTGACAAGTTCCATCAATTAAGGCCATCTTAGTTTAAAGTTGGTGTTAGTTCTAATCTTGTAAAAAAAAGGGGTTCACCATTTCTTTTACTCATACTTATTTCCATTTGTGTGTGGCTTGATCATACATGGTTATGTTTCCTTTATCCATTTTCGTATACTCTGGTTTGGGTGTTTTCGCAAGACATCCATAGGCTTTTTAAATTAGGCATGGTGCTTAGGTTAAAATAGTCTGCTTTAATCAAATTAGACATGGTCTCGAATTTGATTAATGAACCGTTAGAGCTAGTACTTTCATGGACATTCGATGTATATCTTCTGTAAACTAATCCCAGCAGGAAAGTTTCCAAAATTGATAGGTGATTCCTCACGTTCAATTCACACTGGAGGTAAGTCAGGGCCTGGGAGGCAAATCAGTTGCAAACATGCAAAGGAGGGACACATCACTTTCCAAGGTGCACGGTGAGTTTACTGTCAAATGCTCCTTTGATATGTTCATGCAATTTTATATGAAGCCTTGTATGAGTTTTGCTTCAAATAAAAATTTGGTGAACAATAAAAGGTTGAAAGAAAGAAATGATTTCAGAATAAAAGAAGTGTCTCTCTCGGAAAAAAATTGACAAGATAAAACGATGGCAAACTTTTGGGACCCACGCTTCTTAATCTTTGAACCCGATTCCCGATTTCTCTTTAGCGTGGATGTGAACAACTAATCTTTAGGCCATGAAAAATCTTTTTAATTCGTTATAGTCCCTCGGGTATTTGTTGTCACTAATCTTTTGTAGTGAATAAAAATGACAACCACGGAGCAGTGTACAATAACTCCAACACTCAAACCACGCCCCTTGGTCAATGAGAGATCCGCAGGGAACCAAGCAGGACAAATGCAACACTTTGTTGCATTCAGTTCCGATCTTAGCTTGGCAAGACTTATCTGGTAAGAATCTCAAACACTTTGTGTATCCTCGCCTCATATCTCCACCTTGCTAGTTACCCATCACCCCCTTTGTTGCCATGAAAAAAAATGACAAAACAAAAATAAAATAAAATTTAGGCACTTCAAGCGCCTAGAGTTACGTGAATAAAGTTTAGCTCACTGGTATTTCAACCCAGTGGAAGCCATTTTTGCTTTCTATGTTTTTTTAATAAAGACAAGGTACAAAATAAGTGTGGGGAAAGTCTTTTCGGAACTCTCGACGCGCAACAGCATCAACTCGACACGTCAATGTGATGAACACAGATCCACGACCATGCACGAAATTCAGCAGCCAGAACGAAGCCCCTGGCTGGGTTGGCCGAACCAAGTGTTCACCTAACCCCTGCCTGGCCCGGCTCTATCACACCTTCGCCATGCAGTCTGGTTTGCGTGTTTCCTTTCTTATCTTCCCCTGTTTGCGTGTTAAATTTGGATATAAAATTGAATATAATTAAATTTGACTCCAAAATTAAAATGACAATGTTGTTTCTCAACAAATAAAATTTTACTATGGTTAAGTTGTATACTCTTTATTATTTGCTAACACTTGTCACTTATGAACAAATATCCATCATAGGGAACCTTACTCATCTAAGTGATTGATATTTATGATATGGTTATGACAAATGAAATTTTTATCCAACTGTCATAATACATGGGAATTTATCTTTGCGAAAATTTAAAAAGTTTTTCAAAGCAATACTCTTTGATGACCATATGATTACCTACCAAGGCCAAAAATGAATCTCATTGAAAACCTATATACTTTTGGCTGCTTGACATTACATTGAGTCTTGTCAAAATTTTGTGGCTCGTGTGAGACGCTTTTCATACTTTCATGATCAAGATCACGCACTCCACATACACATATATATGCTAAACTTCTACACTAGAAGCTAGCATTTTTCATTCAGCATCTTTTCATCCATCATCCACAAAATACATACTCCAGATTATTTATGCCTCTTTCTCTAAAAATTTAATCAAAGGAAGAGGGAGGTATGGCTATACAAAAGAAGAAAAAAAATAAAGACTTGCTCATAAAAGTATGGAGTATATGAAAAAAAAGCAAAAGCAAAAGAAAAAGATAGTTGTGCACTCTCTCAAAAATTCCAAAAAAATAAATGGAGGTGTAAAAATGGAGTTATCAAGTTTTCCTTTTGCATCATCACACTACACACTTGCACATTCTTGATCAGAAAGTATGACTTGCTATCTCCTTGAGTCCGATATTTTGGTTTGGCAAGACATGTAATGCAGGTCCGCCCCGTTTGATCGCTACCAAGCTCCACGAAAAATAGCCATGTAGAATAGGGACAAATTGGCAAATACATGTCTCGGTGAGGATCCAGAAATCGAAAAGAGTGATTCGAGAGAGAGTCATTTGAGGAGTATAGCTAATTTGTGAAAAATATATGAAAAACCCAAGTACGTGACAGAAGGAAAAGGAGTGACTAGTTGCGGCCATTCCATTCATCAATTACTCAAGATGGTAAGTTAGACACTACAAAAGTTCATAAGTACATGTATGGCCCAGAATAGATTTTATGCATGTATCTACCATTGGGAAATTTTACTCCACGATAATCTTAAATCTTTAATTGGGATGAGTAAAGAGCTAAGTGTGGGGGTTTGTTGACGGCTATCAACTGTCAAATCTATGCCGTGAATACCTGCATGAATCAGAACATATAAAACATCCAACGTAGTGATAGGGTTTAATTCTAACAATCTCCACAATGTTGGTGTATATTTAGATGCAGGTGATAAATCAATAAAGTTGAGAAGAAATATACATAAAGAAGGAGGAGAATCAAACTCATACTCAAGCCTATGGAGTTTTGGACCCACAAACCTAACAGAATATATTCAAATGGGCCCATTCACTATATATACGGACTAAGGAATCCTCCACCAGAGCCTAGGAGAAAGAACTAGGACAGATGGGCCAGTTAAGGTTCGGCCGAACCGACTTTGTCTCCATTTATCATCAGCTTCCACGTGGACGCTCTAGATGAAGCCTCAATGACGGTGGAGGGGTATTTAGGACAATTCCAACTACCACAACCGTCATATGAAGGCTATATAGGGAGCTCAAGAGCTTCATTTCAATACACACCAAGTTTGAGCTGAACTATAAGAGGCTCTATTGTATCTTTTATGTACATTAGATTAGGGAGAGAGCAAGGGAGAAGGATCAAAGGAATTCCGGAGTTGTTGGTATTTTCGTTTAAGTCTTTTTGAACCTTATCGATTACTTTGATATAATTGATATAGTTAGTTCCTATTTAGCGTACTGGATCATTGTTCTGTATTGTTCATTAATAGATAATAGATAGTGATTACTTTGGTGAGTTATAAACACTAAAGTAGTAACTAATTGCATAAACGCAGTGTCTAGCTTGTTAATTACCAATGATTGCTACATATCTCATAGTTCGTTAGAGGTTGGTGCAGTGGTGGTGATAGCCCTCGAGATCTCCGAAGTTCTCCCTATCCGGGTGCATAGTAGAGCGAGTTATCGTAGCAGCGAGCAAGCCAGTGCCTGAATTATTGCGATAGGATTAAATTTAAAATTTCTAATAGACCTTGTTCTTCACTAGAAAATCCTCTCTACCCTCTACCTAAATTAACTTGTGTCCTTGGATGATCTTATCGAAGAGTTGAACACCTTCGTTCCCTGTGAAAATTCAATACCTTGGAATACTTCTGGGTGAAGTGCTACAGTGGTATATCCGTGCGCTTGTTGATTTTATTTATGATCGTAAGAAATACCAACGATGTACTAATTCCATCAATGGTACATGGTTTAGAGATGTTTGTTGCAAGGGTTAAAGACGCAGTTTACTTTAATGGAGAGGATAATATGTGGATTCGTTCAGCGATGTCTTCGATGTATACTAGCTAGATGCCTTCGATGTCCGTCTACTCAGCTGCTGGGTTTTCTAAGTGTCGTTTAATTTTATTTTGTTACTTAGCTTGTCGTATGTACCATGCTATATTTACAGTGTGCGGATACCTGATCACATCATTTCTTTTTACGCTGTAGAATGGAGATTCAACTGTGCCGTAGGCAGGGAGGTTTAAGAGTTGGTTTTATGGACCCCTATAGAATTAATGAGAAGACTGTAGATGGTTTTCCAAAAGAAACAGAAGATAACATCTAAAAATTCCTGGTGCAACAACATTTCAAGACCTTTATACTATTGCCATACAACACAAAGTGAGTTTGTGCGGCCTTTTGTATCAATTGCCTTCTTGTATTCATACAGTGACATATATGTCATCTCACGCAATTTGCATATTCCACTAGGTCCTTTTTGTCATAGACTTATCTTGAAGTAAGATCCATGCCCTAGACTCTATGGAGAAACCCACGGAAACTTTCACCGATGTAGTTGATATGCTTAACAGGTAATGTCATCCATTCTACTATCATTATGATTGCTGCTATTGCTACTACGCGGATCTCGGGTCTTTAATCATAGATTGATACTACAGGGTATGGGCACAAATTCCGTAGAACTGTTTGCGGGGTATTCAAAGAAGAACTGGATGTGAGAATGGACTTTCCCATACGTACATGGTCCAAAATTATATATCTTATTTATCCTACAATATAAAACTATAATTCATAAGTTTGTTTCTTCTTTAGTATGCACGACAGTAACTGGGGACCAACTTGTGCAGATTCTATTCTTGTCGCTATATGCACATCATAACACACAACATCAGCAGTGATAAGGATTTGAATGTACGTAAACATCATTCATATATTATTTACACACTTCTTATTGATTTCATAAATTTATATCTAGTTTTTTTTCAAAATGATAGATTCATTGGATGACGGAGAATCTCTCCCAGATGGACTTTATAAAGGCCATTCAAGAATAAATGATGAGATTTATCATGGATGAGATTATTAGTTCGACGGGAGAATTCCATAATAATGGAAGACCTATTATTCAACCCCACCCTTGATTTTAGCTTTTGTAATATACGATAGAACATTAGAAATGAACAATGATTGTAATATGTATACCAGCAATTATATGTATATGTAATTACTTATATATCTATATATATTAATCATATGTGTATGTAATAACTTATATGTCTTTATATCTATATCTATATATATATAAATATATACTCATGTATATATCTATGTACTTATAAATAATATCTATGTTTTTTACATATATAAACATGTATATGTTACATATATACATGCATATATATATATATATATATTACACACACATATATGCATGTATATAAAAAATCAACCAGCAGTAAAAAGCATTGCGGAAAAAAAAACATTTTTAGTACCACCAATACTAAAGATCAATTTTCAGTCCTAATTATTTCAACCGGGACTAAAAATACCCATCTTTATTCCTAGATTGTGTGTAACTGAACCAGGACTAGTGTGGCCTTCCCTAGCAGTGTCTGCAGTTGTAGGAATGTTTTTATCTTTCAAAACATCCCAGTATCTTTTTTGATGTGGAAGAATAACTTCAAGAAGGATTTTGCTCTGCATATGCACAGAGAAAAAGATGCAGACTTACCAATCTGGCAATCATGGCTAAGACTCACTCATTTAAAATCCTTGTAAATATGTAATTTTATACTTTTCTATTTAGTATATTAACACAGTAGGAGCCTCTCCTACTGTTTCTTGTAAAAAAAAGAAGGATGATGCACCATGAGTTATTTACATATCGTTTGCAGAAGTACTTGCCATAGTGAAAGAATAGGAAGCAACAAGGTTGTTTTGCAAGGTGTTTTGGCCCATGCAAGTTTCAGAATTCGGTTTTTGCCGGTCTTTCATGTCGCACCCTGATTTTTTTCTTTTGGGATTAAAAATTATTAAATAATGCATTTCTTGAAATTATATTAAAACTAAAACCAATTAATCAAGTGAAATTAATGAGGGAACTAAAAATTTCCTTTAAAAATCATGCCTGGAAATATTTTTGTAATATTCTCCATGCCATAAAGTACTCTCTGAATTTCCCCTGAATTTTGGGAGCTCAATATCTAATTTAGTATCACAGTTCGTTTAACCAATTAAATAAACTGAAAAACAATTTAAAATCCCCTTCCTTGTACTTGGGCCATTTCCGGCCCAAGTCCTTTCTTCCTCCCTCGCGGCCCAAACCATCCTTCCCTCCTTTCCCCTCTCTCGGGCCAGCCCCTGTCTTGCCCTCCCTTCTGGTCCGGCCTCTCCACGCAAGTCCACTCCTCCTCCCTCCCCTCTCCTTCTCTCCGACAAGTGGGACCGTGGGCCCCACCTATCATATGTTTCCCCTACCTCCAGCCTCCCTCCAACCGCCAACCACGCACCCATGTCACCGCCTTCCCCCACGCCTCCCCACTTCCACCCTCATCTCCCAACCACGTGGGACCGGACCCCTCCACCACCTCCACCTTTTCCCGCACTCTCCCGCGGAAACCACGCCGAGCCACCGCCACTCCACCCATGTCGCTGGCACCCACTCCCCTTCAAATCCGCCACTCCCGCCCTCCAATCCGCCCTCCCGTTCCTATAAAAACGCTCCCCGTACCTCCTTCTGTCTTTTTCCCCAAGTTCCCCAAGCTTGCCGCACCTCCTAACACCCTCCCCACACCAAGCCCTTGTGCCGCAGCTCGCTGCAGAGCTTCGGCTGCCGCTTGCCGTCGGTCTAGGCACCGCCGCGCCGTGCCACCACCATCGCGCCGTGCCACCACCGCCGCTAACTTCACTGCACTGCATAGCTTCCCGACTACCACTTCGCCACTGCAAGCCGCCACCGAAACAACCTGCTTGTCGTGCCACTCGAGCTCCACTCCTTCGAGCGGGTATTTCCGCCGCTTCCCGTTTGCACCAGGCCGCGTCGTCACCCCCTTCGGCTCCCCGACGTCGAGCCGCTCCTCGTCCACACCTAGATCATCGCAAAGGTCACCGGAGCTCCACTCCCTCCGCTCAAGCTGAGCTCGGCTTCTACCACCGGTCTCCGGCCACCTGTTGCCATCGTTCCACGCCACATCGCTCACTCTAGCTCCTTCCTTCACCTTCCTAGGTCATTCCGGCCGTGATACACCGCTTCACGCTCGCGGAACGCCTTTGCACCGCCACCGCCGCTGTCAATCCGAAAGGCACGTTGCCTCCATCCCTCCTCACCACTAGCCACCTTCCCGCCACCTCCTCACCATCGTCCGGGCATGGTGAGGATCCCCTCCTCCTCCTACCCTGGTTGCTCCCTCCTGCGCCTCCTCTCGCGCCTCTGTCGCTACCGCCGCCGCTCGTCGGTCGGCCACTGGCGCGTGCGCCCGCATCACCGTGGTGCCCACCATCTGATCGGTCCTTGGGCCACTCCCATGGACCACTCCCGTGGTCTCGGTCCACAGTGCCTACCACCTCAGCCGTGGTGGACCAAGTCCACCGTGTGCCCTTTTCTTTGTGCCGTTGACATGTGGGGCCCACCTATTAGCGCCGGCGCCCCTTAGCTGACATCAGCGTAGGCCTTTATCTTTGTTAAAGTAAACAATAATTGTGCAATAAATCGAGTTTAATTCTAGAAATTGATTTAAATGGCTCAGAACTTCTAAAATTCATAACTAATTCATACAAATTCAAATTAAGCCATTCAACTTGAAAAGTTCATCTAAAATTGAGCTCTTGTTAACCGCGGAAATTTGCATCAGACTCGGAGAGGAACAAACAAGATCAAATCAAAGTTTGATAGTAAGATCGAGTCGGGTTTGATTATTGACCGTGCATTGGCTGGAGGTCACATTGGCTGAATATCGTATCAGCTGGAACTTGATATCAGTCGATACAGTGATATGGCTGGTAAGACTTGGTGCGGGCTCGGTTTGGGCCTATATTGAGACAATCATGTATTGCTAAATAGGGATTGTGCCTGTTTAAGGCCCTTGTATCTATTAATTAGAATATTAATGTCGGTTTGAGTTAGAGATATGGTAAGAGTACGTCATGTGGACTTGTTTGTTTTGTTTTGGTAACATAGAAAGATAGAGTCGTGTCATTCATGGACACATTGTAATATTTGGGTATAAATATTACCCGTTCGCTTGTAATCAAGAAGAAGGCAATCAATACAACTTTCGGCGCATCACCACCCTTTTCCTTTTACTTTTCGATGAGCTCTTGCTTTAAGTCAAGACATCGGCTATGATTTCTTGACAAGAGGTAACTTGTCTCAATGGTTTGCATTATCGGGGCTTTATATCATTTTAGATGTACTAATCTCATTTTGTAATCATCTTTTATCATATATCTTAGCTAATCTAGTTTGGTATCTCGATTTTTTCGTATCGACTGAGACTCGCTTTAGGGTTTATATCGGTATCGGCTCAATCGTTTTGCTAGATTGGATTAGCTAAGGTATCTAGCATCCCGAAAAGTAGTTAACTACTTAATTGTTTAAATTTCAAGTTTCTCTACATACTTTGTGATGCATCATCCCTAGTGTTTAGAACCTTAAAATCTAACCTAGAATTAATTATAATTACGGATAATATCGGGGTTTCAGCCGATCTTACCTAATATATATTAATCTATGTTTTCTGTACATTTGCCATTTATACAAATAGAATATTTTATATAAATACATCAAGTATTAATCAATCTAGATTAGATTATCGCATCTAAGATTGATTGTTATTTGATATATTTATTTAGATTAATCTGTTTATATAAGTTTGTATTGGAGTAATAGCCAATAATTTATCTAATTTGCTCTAAATATTGGGTCATTGGCTATTTCCATAATATTATCTAAAAGAGATTGATAAAGAACAAATAGATATATCACAGCCGATGAAACATATTTAGGATTTTGATTTACTTATTCTATCATAATTCACTGCTGATTTGAAACATATTTAGGACCTCGAACGATACGTCATCTGCTCATCGATCGATCAGCTATCATTTGTTTAACTCTATCGTTTCTTTTTCTTGTTGGTAGTAGATCAAACTAGCTAGCATGCTCTTGACACTCGAAGCAAGCCTTGGACCTGCACTGAAGTAAAGCAAATCTCCCAAGCCACCGTGTTTTGCATCAACACGCTTTTGGCACACCCAGTGGGACCTCTTCAACAGTTTCATCATGGTAGAAATAAAGGAAGACAACATTGACATTTAAAGCAGAAGAATCCAAAATCGATATTTAAAACCATTGTATATTAA
Organism: Oryza punctata; assembly: GCA_000573905.2. Lineage (NCBI taxonomy): Eukaryota > Viridiplantae > Streptophyta > Magnoliopsida > Poales > Poaceae > Oryza > Oryza punctata. Next base: position 11,433,000 of record CM002497.2, read on the forward strand.
AGGATTTGTCAATGGTAGACCGATGTAAAAAATGTTAGTTGATGGAGGGGCAACTGTCAATTTGATGCCTTATACTACCTTTAGGAAACATGGCAAGGTTACGGAAGATTTGATCAAGACTAATATGGTGTTAAAAGACTTTGGGGGTAATTCTTCTGGGACTAAGGGAGTTTTAAATGTTGAGTTGACGGTTGGCAGTAAGATCATTCCTACTACGTTGTTTGTCATTGATGGTAAGGATTCATATAGTTTGTTGCTGGGAAGAGATTGGATATATTCAAACTGCTGTATTCCCTCAACAATGCATCAATGTTTGATTGCTGTCGCCTCCCCTCTCACCGGATCTGGCGGGAGGAGGGCGCCGCCCACTGCTACAACCTCCCCTCACGTCGTCGCCCACCGCTGCAGTCGCCTCCCCTCCCGCCGTTGCCCGCTACTCCCGCCGCCTCCCTCCCACCGCTGCATATCGCTGTTGTCGCCTCCCCTCCCGCTGGATCTGGTGGAGGGGAGGGCTCCTCCCACCGCCACAGCCTCTCCTCCCGTCACCGCAGCCTCTCCTCCCATCGCCGCATGCCACTGCACCGAGAGCCGACAGAGAGAGAGGGACCGAGAGAGAGAGAGACATGGGAGAGAGGGGAGAGGATGCGGTACGTGGAGACTGGATATGGATGGATATGCGGTGGAGAGTGGACTTATCGAGAGGATATGGATGGTGCGGTTCGGCTCGGCTCGATACATGTCAGTTTTTTTAATAGGTGTCGGTTTTTTAAAAGAACCGGCACCTATATTTATACTATAGGTATCGGTTCTTTTAAAAAACGATAACTATAGTATTAGTACCTGTTTTTTCTTTATTAGAACCAACACATAAAATATAAGTATAGGTATCGGTTCTTTTAAAAAACCGGCACCTATAGTATTGGTACTGGTTTTTCTAGAACCAACACATATAGTGTTTAAAGGTGCCGGTTCTATATTTTTTCATCGTGTGGAGGTAGGAAAAGACTCATAGGTGTCTGTTTTAAATGAACCGGCACCTATACGACCGATCCCTATAAGGGTTTTTTTTACTAGTGGTAGCATCCCAAGTTCGTTTGGTTTTTACTCTTGCTTCTCTGCTAGTGACTATGACAATTATATAGTATATTTATTCAACTTTGCTACTCTGTTATTAAATTTAGCTCATCGTAGTTATTATATATGCCTTCCAAGCTATGCATACTCTTGATTAGAATTGACGTTCTCTAGCTATTTTCGCACTACACATCCTACCGTGCCTCAATTAGCGGCCAGATGCATCTCTTGTTGTGTAAGTAAGAACACTTGTAAGAGCGTGGTAAGATGCTTGAGAGAGTGTGACTTTATGTCCACTCTAGTAGTTGTCTAGTTGATAGGTTACACCACTTGTTGTGTAAGTAAGAACACTTGTAAGATGCTTGAGAGAGTGTGGTAATTATCTTTTGTCTTCGACTAACTATGACAGGTTACCACTTATAGGCATGAGATGAAGAAGTTATATGAGAGCTGTACCATTGGCATTGCATCTACTTCGTTGAAGTCTAGTATCCTTTCTTCCATTCATTATTATAATGGAGTTGCTAGTGTTCAAAATTGGCAGGAACGAAAACATTGATTGGGAAAATAAATTATCAAATGATGGAAATCGGCATCAAATAATGAAAATTGGCAGGGACGAAAACGTTGATTGGGAAAAGAAATGATCAAATTTTTGCAGTGTCATGTCTGTGAAAAATAACAGAAAATTTGGAATGTGGCTAGTGAATTAATATTAGTATTAATATGGTGACATAATTTAGCCCTGATATTTGGAGCGATATGATAATACCGAGGAAACAAGTTGTTATTCAAAAAGATATAACTACTAGCAAAGATGATGTGAATGTGTTGGAGGAGTGGCCCTTTGTTGTACCTCTTGTTCGATACTAATATTTTTGTAAGTACTTAAGAACTGCCAAGTTAATAAGGAAAAAGACATACCTATTGCTTCATGCATATTTCAATAAGGTATAATTAATGTCGCACCTACAACTACTGAGAACAAAGATATTGACAAAGGTGCTACACTTACTCAAGGCATGCAAGGTTTTGATGTGTTAAACATGTCCGCTACTTATTGTTGAAAATATAAGCATATATTGATTTGATTTATTCCATAAATAAATCATGACATTGAAGATATAAACTAGCACGATCGCATCATTCAATCTACACATGTAAACTAAACAGTAAAACATGAACAGATCAAATATGCGAAACATAATGATAACGTACCGAGAACCTTCGATGGTCGGTTGCATAGCAAGAAGAACTCGTAGTACCAGATGTTGACGACGGTGCGCACTTGAGCGAAGAGGAAGACGAGCCGTCATGGAAGACTAGCAAGCAGTCGCGCGAAGCGCTTCCCAAAAACCTTATTGCCGCCTTCTCCCGGTGCAGGACGCCGAAGACGAAGGTTCCGGAGACCTGCTTTCCCGATCGCCGATGTACACCAGCGAGCGGGACAGAGTAGGCTACGAGCGATGGCATAGTACAGAGAAGGAGGCAAACCCTAGATTGATTTCGCGTGTATTGAGTGAAGGTAGCGGCTGCATTTGTATAGAGATATCAGGACGCTTGATTAGGTCGCCTACACGTTCTCCACTACGCGTAACCGAACTGGATAAGTCGTGCATAACTTATTCGGACTCCACTCCGCTTCACGTACCAGATTAATTGGTGTGTTTCCAAAAACTAGGTTTCCAAAAGGAGACCGTATCTGCGTAAGGGTGAGGAACCAATTTTAGCGGACCATTCACATGCATGTCGCGTACGCGCGCCGCCTGGCCTGGCCTGGCCTGGCCTGGCCAGGCGAGGCGAGCGAGCACGCGCGTGTGTTTCCCTTATTCTCTCCACCACACATGCCTCAAGTGGCTAGGAGAGCATCCTCCCTTGTAAGGTCTCCCTCCCCTAGAATTGGCAAGGTGGTACTAAACTCCTCATACATGCTATCCCATGATGTGGGCTTTTTTGATTTTCCAACGAATTAATCTTCATATGGTCCTTAGCCCATGTATTAATTCCAACAATCCCCCACCAAATCTCAAAATCCCACAGAGATTTGCCCTTTTCCAATGTACTATTTATATACCAGCGGTTCGATGGAGACCGGTTAAGGTTGAACATCCACCTAGAACTCCAAGCTACACTTACTCACAACTTGAACAATGGACTATGCCTTGAATTGCAAGTCTTGTGAAACCAAGTTTCACCCAGAGTATATCTGGTACTAGGCCATTAGTAGGCTACCCCTCGGGTGGAGCGTATAAGTCATACTCCATGGTCTCTTAGTAGGCTTTCTAGAAGATTCACCCAAGATCTTCATAGGATTATGACCAACAATCAAGCTTACATAGGTGCGTTCTTTCAAGAATGCTCTGCAGGACAACATCTTCACTAAATAAAGCCAATAGAACACATTAAGACATAACCAACCTGCCTTGCAGCTCATGATAGTACATGCATTTTCACTTAGAGAGGGTTTTTGAAAGGTACTCTCCTCTTGTTAACTAATAGCTTGTTCTTCCCAGGTCCTAATTCACGGGATCTTTGATTATATAGGTTGGGTTGCCACCATAGTGTAACTCACATGGATCTCATACCCATCTCCTTCGATGCATTGTCTATCACATTCCGTGATAGTCCCTTTGTGAAGGGATCTGCCAGGTTTCTAGCTGTTTGGATGTAATCCAATGCTATAACCCCACAGTTTCTCAATTTCCTAACAGACTTCAATCGCCTTTTCACATGCCTAGACGATTTCATGTTATCCTTAGAACTGTTCACCTTGATAATTACCGTTTGATTGTCACAGTTCATAAGAATAGCCGATACCGGTTTTTCATCCACAGGCAGATCCATCAGTAGATCACGTAACCATTCGGCCTCAACAGTAACAATATCTGGTGTCGTAAGCTCTACTTCCATGGTTGACCTCGTCAAAATAGTCTATTTGCAAGACCTCCATGAAACAGCACCACCACCTAGTGTGAAAACATATCCACTAGTGGCTTTGATGTCATCAGCATTAGAGATCCAATTAAAATCACTATATCCTTCAAGTACCGCAGGGTAACCGGAATAGTGAAGCCCTAAGTCCATAGTACCTCTTAGATAGCGCATCACTCGCTCAAGCGCACGACAGTGATCATCTCCCGGATTAGAGGTAAACCAGCTCAACTTGCTCACAGCAAAGGAGATGTCAGGCCTAGTTGTGCTAGCTAGGTACATAAATGAGCCAATGATTTGGGAGTACTCCAATTGATTTCTAGCAATTCTCTTGTTCTTTCAAAGTAACAAGCTAGAATCATAAGGCATTGGAGAATGTTTGCTATCAAGGTAGCCAAAAGCGATTCAAGATTTTCTCCACATAATGAGACTGCAAGAGTGTAATCCCATTCTCACCTCTAACTAGCTTAATGTTCAGGATAACATCAGCTACTCCCAAATCCTGCATATCGAAATTTTGAGACAAGAATGATTTAACCTCATTAATCAACTCAAGATTTGTCCCAAATATGAGTATATCATCAACATACAAGCACATAATAACTCCCTCACCCCCACCATGGCGATAGTATACACATTTATCTGCCTCATTGACTGCGAAGCCTGCAGATGTTAATGTCCTATCAAATTTCTCATGCCATTGCTTAGGCGCTTGTTTCAGACCATACAAAGACTTCAACAATTTGCACACCTTGCCTTCTTGACCTTCCACTACAAACCCATCAGACTGATCCATATAGATCTCCTCATCTAGCTCTCCGTTAAGAAAAGCTATCTTAACGTCCATTTGATGAACGAGAAAACCATGTGAAGCTGCTAGGGAAAGTAACACACGAATTGTGGTCAATCAAGCAACAGGTGAGTAAGTGTCAAAGAAGTCTTCGCCTTCTTTCTGAGTATAGCCCTTTGCAACAAGGCGAGCCTTGTACTTTTCAATAGTACCATCAGGCCTAAGCTTCTTCTTGAACACCCACTTGCACCCCACGGGTTTACAACCATAGGGTCGCTCTGTCACCTCCCAAGTGCCGTTTGTGATAATGGCATCCATTTCACTAGTAGTCTGCATCAGGAGATGAATATGCTTCTAAAATTGACTTAGGAGTATCGTCCACGAGGTACACAGTGAAATCATCACCAAATGATTTAGCTGTCCTTTGTCTCTTGCTCCTTCGAGGAGCTTCCTTGTCATCCTCCTCAGTGACAAGTTCACGTGTATGTTCAGTTTGTTCTGGTGGTGTGATTGAACTGGGAATTATTTCAGAAGGTTGACTAGAAGTACTATGTGTATCCTTCCTTGGAAAAAAGCTCTTAAAAAGGTAGTATTACGAGACTCCATAATTGTACCAACATTCATATCAGGTACCTCAGATTTAACTATCAAAAATCTATAGGCAATGTCGTGGTGAGCATATCCCAGAAAGACACAATCCACTGTCTTAGGTCCAAGCTTACGTTTCTTTGTTATTGGTACATTGGCTTTCGCCAAGCACCCCCATGTACACAAGTAAGATAGTGATGGTTTTCTCCCAATCCATACCTCGTATGGTGTTTTGTCCTTGTTTCTGTTAGGAACTCTATTTAATACATGATTTGAGGTCGACAATGCCACCACCACCATGCCTTAGGTAGTCCCGCAGTATCCAACATGGCATTAACTAAGTCAGTCAGCGTGCGGTTCTTCCGTTGGGCAATCCCATTAGACTCGGGATAATAGGTAGGCATCCTCTCATGTATGATGCTATGTTCCTCACAGAATAAGTCAAATTCGTTTCAGAAAAACTCTCCACCACGATCAGACCTGAGTCTTTTTATCTTCCTGTCTAGTTGATTTTTAACTTCTGCCTTATAAATTTTGAAACACTAAAGCCTCATCTTTCGTTTTTAACAAATACACATAGTAAAATCTAGTAGCATCATCAATCAACGTCATGAAATATCATTTTCCACCCTTTATCAACACACCATTCATTTCACAAAGATCTGAATGTAGCAGTTCTAGAGGTGCCAAGTTTCTCTCCTCGGCATCCTTATGAGGCTTTCGAGGTTGCTTTGATTGCACACAACTATGACACTCAGAACCTTTGACAATGGAAAACTTAGGAATTAAATACATATTGAAAAGCTGAGCCATCAAGCCAAAATTAATATGACATAACCGTGAGTGCCAAACATTAGCCTCATCATCCACACTGCCACAAATATGGTTCACAAACTTATTGCAGAAAATCAGAAAGGGAAAAGCGAAACAAGCCTCTGCATTCATAGCATTTACCAATAAAATATCTATGTTTAGATAGGACTACTTTATTAGACTCAAACACCAACTTAAATCCGTCTCTACATAGACGGGAGCCACTAACAAGATTCTTATCGATAGAAGGGACACGCTGCACGATCTTTCCCGAAGTAAACTTCAGATCTACCGTCTCAACACCATGAACAGAAGCATGTGACCCATTCCCCATTAGGACGGAGGAATCCCGCGCGACATGATAAGAGGAAAATAGTGAGATGTCAGCACAAACATGTACATTGGCCCATGTATCTACCCACCAGTTAGTAGACTGATTAACTGAATAAACAGTAGGTAAATTACCATACCCGCTTCCTTCTCTAGTGTTGCCAATGGTCACATGGTAGACTTAGAAGTTTGCGCTGCAGGTGCCTTCATCCCCTTGCATTGTGGACATTTCTTGGCCAGATGACGAGGCAAGCCACACACAAAGCAAGTTCTCTCATCCTGATTCGGATTGCTGTTGTTCTTCTTCTTCTTGAAGTTGGTGATCTGCTGTGCTTTGTATTTCCCTTTGCTCTTGTTTTGGGCCTTGTGCATCACATTTGCACTAGACTTCCCACCATCGCCTTTAGACGCGGCATCCTTTTCCCGAGCTTTCTCCTCAACATCAAGAGACGCTATCAAACCCTCAACGGAGTACTCCTATCTCTTGTGTTTGAGTGCAGTACCGGAACTTCTCCATGGGGGAGGAAGTTTTGCAATAATGCACCCAGCCACAAATTTGTCAGGTAGGGCGCACTTAAGGAGTTCAAGTTCCTTAGCCATGGTCTGTATTTCATGAGCCTGCTGAACTACAGAACGGTTATCAAACATCCTGTAGTCATGAAACTAATCCATGATGTATAGATCATTGCTAGCATCAGTGGTACCTTATTTGGTATTAAGTGCATCCCACAACTCCTTAGCGTCGGTCATATGCATATACACCTCAACCAGATGATCTCCAAGAACGCTAAGAATGCATCCCACAAAGAGATCAGTGGCCTCCTCGAATTCTTTCTTCTTTTCAGTAGTAAGAACTCCATCAGGTTTGCCATTACTAACTTAGAAGCATTTCATACTGTCAGCCACAAAGTGACAGTGATCTTCCATCTTTTAAGGTGCACACCGGTGAATTTATCCAACCTCAGTGCCTCGGCAAAACCAGCCATAGTAAAATCACTGTGCCTACAATAAGGTTTTTGGATTGTTGAAAATATAAGCACATATTGATTTAATTTATTTCATAAATAAATCATGACATTGCAGATGTAAACTAGCATGATCGCATCATTCAATCTACATATGTAAACTAAACAGTAAAACATGAACAGATCAAATATGCGAAACATAATTAAAACATATTGAGAACCTTCGATGGTCGGTTGTGCAGCAGGAAGGACTCGCGGTACCAGATGTTGACAACGGCGCGCACTCGAGCGAAGAGGAAGACGAGCCGTTGTGGAGGACTAGCAAGCAGTCGCACGAAGCACTTCCCAAAAACCTTATTGCCGCCTTCTCCCGGTGCAGGACGTTGAAGACGAAGGTTATGGAGACCTGCTTTCCCGATCGCTGGTGCATGCTGGCGAGCGGGACGGAGTAGATTGCGAGCAACTGCGCAGTACAGAGAAGGAGACAAACCCTAGATTGATTCCACGTGTATTGAGTGAAGGCGGCGGCTGCGTTTATATAGAGATATAAGGACGCTTGATCAAGTCGCCTGCACATTCTCCACTACGTGTAACCACACCTGATAGGTCACGCGTAACTTATCTGGAATCCACTCAAACAAATCCGAATTTTTGTAGTAAATCAAATCTGGAAAAGGAGATCGCATCTGCGCAAGGGTAAGGAACCAATTTTAGCGGACCATTCACGTGCATGTCGTGTATGCGCGCCGCCTTGCCTGGCCTGGCCTGGCATGCCTCAAGTGGCATATCTCAAGTGGCTAGGAGAGCATCCTCCCTTATAAGGAGGTCTCCCTCTCCTATTATTGGTAAGATGGTACTAAACTCCTCATAAATTCCATCCCATGAGGTGGACTTTTGTGATTTTCTAAAGAGTTAATCTTCATATAGGCCTTAGCCCATATATTAATTCCAACAGTTATACTATATTAGGGAAATCCATACTGGAAATAACTATTGAAATACCTTTGTCACGAGACAATTCGCTTGATGTTCCTTGTGATAAAAAGGAGTTGTACCATGCACCACTTATATTCTTGTGAATGAACATATTATGTTGTTGAACCACCATGTGTTGAGTTTTAACATGCTATTATGTACAATAGTATATGTGGAGGAGGTAAGGTCCACTACTATAGAAAGACACATAGGTGTCAGCACGGTAGGTGCCGGAAGTGCTAAAACCGGCATTTATATACCTTTTCCCACCTACACAGGCTGAAAAAACAAAAAACGACACATCTAACCGATTATAGGTGTCGGTTTTCTACAAAACCGACACCAACACTATAGGTGCCTTTTTATAAGAAAAAACCGTCATCTATACAATACTATAGGTGTCGATTTTTACAACCGACACCTATAATATATTATAGATGCCAATTCTTTAAAAAAAGGGCACCCGTAAAATCAAGCCGAGTCGACCCACCGAACCCACCCACCATGTGCTCTATCCCCTCCTTATCTCCTCACTGCACTCGTCGTTATGTCCTCCCTCTCTCACCCTCTCTCTCCTCCTCCCTCTCTCGCGCGCTCTCTCTCTCGGCTCTCTATCTCTCCACCCAGTCCACCAGGCGGCGGCCTAGCGCTGGTAGTAGCACCCTCCCGTCCACCCTATGTCGGCGGGAGGGGAGCTTGTTGTGGTGACGACGGTGCCCCAATGGGAGGCGGCGGAAGCCTAGCGGTCCAGCAAGGTTGGCGATGTCCTCCCCTCCGCCAGATCCGACGGGAGGGGAGGTGGTGGCCTAGCGGGAGGGGAGGTGTTGGCCTAGCGATGGTGGCGGCACCCTCCCCTCCGCCAGATCCGGCAGGAGGGGAGGCGGTTGCCCGGCGGTAGTAGGACTCCTCCATTCAGCGGTGGTGGCAGCGATTTTGTTCGACTTTTGTGGATGTTTGTCTGGCGGTGGCAGACAGTGATTTTGTTCGATTTTTGTGAATGATAGTTATATTTGTGATTGTGTGATTGTGTTCATGGGTGATTGGAATCTCATGGGTGATTGGGAGATCGATGCATTGGCTCAAATCGAGCTGCATTTTTTTAGATTATTAGGATCTCAAAGGTCCCAGTTCCAAAAACGGGACCTTTGATTTCTCTCATCTACGTTGCTTTCTAGGTGCTGGATGGGAAATCCGGCACCGGGTTCCCAATCGACACCTATATAGCTCTCTGTAGTGGGTTCCGAACCGGCACCAATCTAGCTCTCTGTAGTAGTGGTCGGAATTGATCGCGCTACTATAGAGAGCTAGATAGGTGCAGTGGGCCATGAATCAGCGTCACCAGCAGCTCGTCGATGACCTCACCGCTGTCCTCCCGCAGCTCGTCTGTTGACCTCGCCGCAGTCAGTCTCCTCCTCCAAGTGTGACTAGCTCTTCGTCAAGAGCTTCGAGCAGTGATTGTGATGATTAAAGATCCACTGATTCCTGTGATTTGTTTGTCTTTACTGATTCTTGTGAGTGATGAGTCCTTGCAGTGTAAATGTGTGAATGTGATGATTGATATCCAATATAATTTTTCATGTGATTTTTTTGTGTGATCGGCCCTCCTCGCCACCGACTGAGGAATGCCATTGCTGGAATTCATCCTTCTCGCTGCTAATCCGGACCCGCCGCCCACTCTCGTCACCATCAGATTGACCCCGCCGTTGGCATCCAGGTCCCCTCCACCGCGCTGCTGCCAACAGCGACCACCTCTAGGCCCAACCCCTCCAGCGACCACATCTCCTGCCTCCTCGATCCCTCTGGGTTCTGATCTTTTTATTCTTCATTTCTCTGCTGAGAATGTGAGGAAGAGATGGCCGAGCTGGGTCAGAAGTCATTGACTTGTTTGTCTGGTTATGCAAGCTTAGAGCCTGCCATGCATTCGCTTCTCTCACCGTTGTTATCTCTGGCATTGTCGTCAATCGTCACGTGGGAGGAGGAACAAACTGATTTCTATGGGTTGTTTTGCATGGGCCCACATTTTGGTATTTGAGAGTTAATTTTACCTAATCTCTTGGAGGGATAGCTATTTTCGCACATCAAATTACACTTTGCATTTCTAAAATCAGATTTTTGGGGTGGAATTTAGCTAATCTCTTGGCGATGCTCTAAGAACATCTATAAGAGAGGCTTAAACTGGTTCCCTAAAGGTAAATTTAAGGGATTTAGTAAAAAGAAAAAGTCTCAAATAGAGATACCGAAATATGGTCTCAATATTTACCTAAGCCTAAAAAAATGGTGCCAATCTGATCTAGCTTTTTGGCACCTCGATATGCCCCCAATCTCAGTAATCACGTGTCATTTCGGCCACCCATATGCCATGTTTATTCCTCTTCCGCCATTGTCGGCCTGCCTCTTATTCTCGATACCTCCAGTCGGTGTTGCACCCATGCCGTCGTCAACTTTTCTCCTCGTCTAGGGCACCGCCGGTCCTCTTCATCTAGGGCGCGAAGATGGTAAAGGTTTTTGGGCCAATCTTTTTATGGATTGTCCCAATCGTTGGTTTTTGGATGCTAATTTTTTAGTCTTTCTTGGAGATGCTCTGAGAACCGAAATAATCTGATGCTTACACAAATTTATTTCGCCCCATTTATGCATAGAAAGCGAGCTTTAGTTTAGTTATTATATACTTATGAGTGATGCATGTACAATTAGAAACACAAACTGAAGAAATAACTATATATAGTTTGCGTTATTTTTTTTTTGCAACAGACCGGATGAATGTATACTGTCTTCTTTGTAGTGCAATGAAACAATGGCAATCACATATATGTTGTTCCAGATTCACAACTCAAACGGCAGCCGAAATGGTCAAACCGGCAAAAAATAAAAAAAAAAACACACAAAGTTATTAGCCGAAACGACACGAAGAAACGAGTGGGACTATGGCACTGCAGGAAGTGATCTGCAATATGTGTGGTGTTGACAGGGGGAGATGAGAAAAAAAAATTACATCACAATTAATCCCATGCGCGGTGGTGGCTAGAAAAATGCATATGGATCTAGTATGTGATGTGATGTGGCTCGTTTGGCTGGGTTAATTTGTTGATGAAGTTTGGGAACGGTGCGCGACAATGGATGTGCTCGATCGATCTACAGGCCCTGCTCTACGAGGTAGTCACCGAGCCTCTCAACCACCATGTTGCACTGCCCCGGGGTCATCGGCTCGTCGTAGATGCCGATCACCAACGCCTGCCCTGTCTTCTTCACCGTCACGCCTCCTGATCCCTACAAAACCAACCATTGCAAAAACAAGTTACATATGAGAAGAAACTGCAAAACAACCGTGGCTGGTAATATACCTTCTTGCCACGAATGACAGCGCCAGGTTCGCCTTGGATGACCATGTACTTGGTTGGTCCAAGAAACAGTCCGGTTGGGGCCAGGAACCCTGGCTCGTCGAAGTCCTTGATGATGTTGGCCATCTCCTCCGGCTTGAACTGCACATTCATGCACATAAGGGGCAAGGGACGAGACAATGGCGACGTACGACGGCGGCCGGAGAGGATTGGTGGTTTTGTTACCTGCGGGAAGGCCGCGCTCTGTGCCCAGACGGCGCCGTCGTGGCCGACGATGGCGGCGGAGGTGAGGTGGTGGCCCTCGATCTCGCACATCAGGTGCTCGTCGACGTACGTCTGCCACGACATCTTCGATCGCCTGCTCGATCTGCCTGCCGCGCGCGGCCCCAAGAAATTGTAGCTAGGGTGGATTGGTGGTCGGGTTTGTCTCTCTTGCTGGCTCGTTGGTGCTCGTCGCGTGTTTTGAGGCGCATATGTAAGCTATAAATAGATGAGAGCGGCCAGAGGAGGAAGAAGGACAGGATCCCCCACTGCTTCGTCCCAACCACACGTTCCATCTTTAGCTTGCCCTTTAACTTCGCTTTCCTTTGGTGCATGCATGCTTGCCATCGGTCCCATTTTTCCTTCCCGTATTGGATTGCTGGCCCGGGCCAAATCATTTTGGATGGAACACACTACAAAAATTATAGGTTCTTCTAGCTAGGTGCCTAGGTATACGGTATACTCTTGTCATTTTCCCTTTTGATCCCAAAGACGCATGCACACATTCACGGAGCATATCCGCAAGTGTGTCCCTAACATATGGTTCAAGTTATGACGATCAGCTGCAAATCATTAACCTAATAAAATTCCAATTGAAAGCATACCTCGTGTGCATGATATTCGTGGACGTTAATATTTAAATTTTGATAGGTGTAATTATAAAACCCTTCCTCGACCATCACATTAATTAATCTCATCCGTGTTTAACTCAATAGTGAGGAGTTACAATGTGAGTTCATCAGACCGATCCATTTTCATGTTGTTGATGTAAAAACACGACAGTCTGGGAGATTTGTTTGCCTTCAGTGCAGGTCCAAATCTTATATTCGGGTTGCAACCAACAAAAATAGATAATAGAATTAACTCTTTAAAAGATAGCCGATCGGCAGAAAGGCCGATGACGTATCGCTGCGATCTTAGCTGAAGCAACTAAACAGAATCGGCTATAAAATGTAATGCAATAAGTAGGAAGAAACCATAGACTAACCACATCAGCCATAGAGATTAACATGATGTAATCTATAATTCAATATTCTTTTGAATAAGTAATTGGGATAGATTGAATTGAATCGAGACAGTATAAATTGCCTGAATCAAAAACTACATGAATTACAGATTACAAGTGTTTATGTTATAGCCGATGATACAGACTAGGTAATATATCGGCTATAGCTCCGATATAACCTTATACTAGAATACTACTCTAAGATAAATATATTAAACAAGTGTCAATCATAAATAGAGTAGATCCAATTGAGATTGATTACGAGCATAATATATTTAAATGAGTAGTATTCTAATATAAGGGGCAGATATAACTCGTTAAGCAAGATTAAACAAGATAAAATAGCTATATCAGATAAGCTCGGCTGAAAATCTGATGATACCCATATTGGTAGTCATAAAGTAAGTTAAGTATTATAATTGTAATTACATCTTAGTAGATCAAACCTAACTGATGCAATACTAAGTACAAACAGAAGAACAAACCTTAAATAATCAAGCCGATGAATGGTTTCCAGGGCTGTAGATATTTTAATTAATCTAAATTAATAAACAATGTTAAGCTTTTGTCGATAGCAACCGCGTAGAAAAGGTTTAGTCAATTCAAGTAAACAAAATCATCAATTTAGATTAATCAAAGTATATATGATAACAGACAAGCCTTACCTCTTGTCAAATATCAAGGCCGATGCAGCTCAACTCGAAAAAATAACTCATCGAGAAAAAGAAAAGAAAACTTTGGCGATGTGCCGAGAGTATATTGAACTGGTGTTAAAAAATATCGCACCTCCTCCAAATCCGCTTCGGTTTAATCTTCATCTCTGAATCTTCTTTACCAAAATTTGCTGTTAACACATGTCCTCCGATTCAGGAGTATAAATCATTATGTTGTGGAATTATCTCGCCAACTCACAGAAATCTTTTATCAATATAACCGTGTGTGCCTATAAAAACAATGGTTACTTTTACCAATCTTCACGCCGTCACCTTTTCACAACCGCCTAAGCCACGCAACACCTTCCTCTCGAAGCTCCATTAATCCTCTCGCCAACAACGCAAGTTCCCCGCGGTGATTCCGGCGACCCATCTCGTCCAAGCGGCATGACGTCCTCCCTCAACTTCACTGAGGTAAATCAAATCCCATCTCTGCTCTATCGTCTTTCTTCGCTCAACCTGCATTGGCTTAATCTGTATCTAGGTTCCAAGTTTCTTCTTGATTTCTTCTGATTCCCCTTTCTTCTTCTTTCAAACTGTAGCACTTGAAACACCAAGTAGCAATCCCCATCTTGAGAGAACCTAGTCATTATTATCTTGGGCCGATGGGTGACACAGATCCCACTTGTTTGATCAACGCAGAAACCAATAGAATCCCCTTCAAGAAAACCACCCCCAACCTAGCTCACTGGCTGATAATGTTTAGATCTTGTCCATCACATCTAGATGAATGGATGAATTGGTATAAACTGATAGCAGCTTCCAAGCAAGCCCATTGGGAAGAAATTGACATAGCCCATTGTCTCGCACTTTCTCTAGCCGATATGAAGAAAGACGAACCAATGTTATCAGGAGCCTCCTACTTCTGGTCCGATACCTTAAATACTTTCATGTTCAACCATGGGCCGATGACCCCCACTCTTCTCGATATCAAGATGCTCAAAGGCTTAGAAATAACCTCATCGGCCAACCCCATCAGCCTTAAGACAAAATGTGAACATAGATTCAGACCAAAAGCATTGGTGGTTAGTCAGGATATATCACTGAGCACATGTGTATTGGTTCTGTTAATCCAAGGGAACATGCTGCTTTTCTCAACCTCTGGCTTGAAAGATTCTTCTTCTGTGGGTCAACTTGTGGTCCGACAGCCATTATGCAGCACATGGCCCAAGCAATGGTAGAAAAAAGGCCTTTTCCTCTTGGAAAGTATTTGCTAGGAGCAACTTATCAAATGATGAGCCAAGCATCGGCTGAACTCTTGATGGACAACCTTGTCGGCTATGGTGGCCATTGGTGGTTTATATAGCTCTGGCTCAACTTATACACCCTCAATGCTACCAACAGACCATCACTCTAGGAATTAGACTTTCCCTCTCTTGCCGAATCCGATGAGGATGAACCAGACACACACCGATGCATGTCTTTTGGGGAGGCAACTTCAGTTCACCCAGGTTCAGGATCATCGGCGAAATTTTTCAGGAATTGGTTCTGCAACTTCTATGGTGGATTTCCAAGGGACAGTAGAATTGGGTTCCCCTATGATACTTTTACTGACTATGAGCTGCCCACGGATTTTAGATTAGATGAACTGAACTATGATGAATTTCAGAAATCCAAAGAGATTTTTGTAATAGCCATATGTCCCTGCGTACTTCCTACTCGGATATGTCAAGGCCGCAATGTTCAAGTATCATATGAGTTCTATCATCCCATGGTGTAGCCGGACAACTAGGTATGGACCAACTCCCAATCGGCCTGTACTTTTCAAAGAAAATTCAAACCACGGGCCTTGTGACATCGACTCTTTTAATGGACAAGGTTCTGAATATTGAAGGTCCCATCCTTGGCCCCTTTCAACAATTCAACCGGATTTTAGCACGAAGCTGATTATTTGACCGACGGTGGGGTGAGTGGAAAAAACATCTTTTCAACATATCGGCCAACTTCTACACGACAATCGTGCTACCCTCCATCTGTTCCCAATTAAGTTTCCATCAATCTTTGTATCTTCGACTTCAATCCTTCCATGTTTTTAAATTTCACAATTCCCATTTCAGGTTCCTGACTCCCCACCTCCTACTGAGAGAGCCAGAGCGGTCAGCCGATCACCTATGCATCGACTTTACTCGCTTCAGGATCTGATCTAGCCCAATCTGCAAATTGCTTCAGCGCTTCCCCTGTAGGATCGTACCACCATGGCCAAGTAAGACAGACGATCCCCACAGTCACAGGTGTTGACGACTACTAACCGCCAAATTTATACCGTCAATACCTGCATAAATATGAACATATAAAACATCCAACATAATGGTAGGGTTTAATTCTAACAATTTCCACAGCGTTAGTGTATATTTGGATGCAAGTGACAAACCATCAAAGTTGAGACAAAAGATACATAAAGAAGGAGGAGAATTAAACTTCCATACCCAATAAGAACATAATTAAATGAGCCAACTGCAGAGAAATGCTAAAGGGGATCCACATACCAAAGCTCAGGAAAAAGGCCGGGGCAAAATGGGCCGCTGAGGGTTCGGCCGAACAGGAAAGGCCCCAATCAGCCTCAATTTTCACAAGTCGGTAGTTACTGACTATCTGTTGACGATGAAATTTGGCAAGCATATGAATCGGAAACGGAGTCCAATTCGAAGCGGAATTGAAGATATGCAGAATTCTCGGAAACAGAGTGCGTATCGGCTGGAAACCGAGTTTGATATGGATAGCCGATGTAGCCGATATTGGTCACATGATCAATATCGGGTTCGAGGAAGAGTTTGAGATAATGTTGCCAGGAAAGGATAGAGTCCAGAATTGGCAAATGTATCTACTAATTAGGATTATCTGTAATTTTCTTATCGATATTTTCAGTAAGAGTCCGCCTAAGGGACTTATTTGCTAGTTGGATTTGTATTACGGTAATATGAATCGTGTCCATAATGGACAAGTTTGTACTTTCAGGTATAAATATAAACCCGAGACCTTTGGAATAAATAACAACAATTCAATCAATCTCAGTGCATCGCCAACCTTTTTATTCTTTTATTTTCGACGAGTTCTTACTTTCGAGTCGAGCTGCATCGGTTGCAATCTTCGGCGAAGAGGTAAGTCTTGTTATGGCGGTTTGCATTATCGGAACTAGTGCTTACATCTTTATGACACTCTAATTCTGTATTGTGAATCTTCGAGTTAACATAAACATTATATAATTTAGATTGAAAATGCTATCTATTCGTATCAGCAGATCTCTATTTAGGGTTTTGCTGATAACGACTAGATTAACTTGCTGATTTGAATTATATAATGTATCCACTGTCCTGAAAACACAACCATCGGCTTGATTGTTTAGATATTATGTTTCTTTTCATACTTAATGCTACATCAGTTAAGTTTGATCTATTAACTCGTGTTTAGAATCATGATCTCTAACCTACTTTATGGTTGTTAACAAGGATAGTATCAGAGTTTCAGCCGATCTTATCTGGTATAGTTGTTTTCGTAGTTCAATACTTTGTTTAATATGTTATATCTAGCCCTTATATCAGGATCTAATGTAATATAAATATATTGGACTTACTATCAATCTGATTGATAGTAGTTAGATATATTTGTTGCCAGAGAATATCCTAGTATAAGGTTATATCGGAGCTATAGCCGATACATACTTAAATCTGGACATCGGCTATGACATTAGTATATATAATCGTTATTTCATGTTATTTTAGACTTGAGCAATTTATACTGTCTCGGTTGAGTCCGATCTATCCCAGTTGTTGATTTCTAAAGTAATATTGATATATATAGATTATGTAACACTGATATTTTCAGCCGATGTATCAAATCTAGGGTTAGCTTATCATTGAATATACCTTACAGCCGATCCATACTATATTGCATCGGCTAGGTTATATCACGATATGATATCGGCTGTCTGGTCGATTAATTATCGTTTACTAATAAATTTGTATATTTTATCTTGTTGATTGCAGGATCAAATCAACTTGCACGCCTATTGAACCCGAAAGCAAATTTTGGACCTGCACTAGAGTAAAGCAAATCTCTCATGCCAGTGTGTATTTTTCACATCAACACTATCTAAGGTTGTTGTGACCGCTTCTACCGAAATAAACCGCCATGGAGGGACACTTGATAGGTCAAGAGTGAAGATGCTTTGTTGACGCTTAGCATCTCCACATTCCCAAGGCATCTCTTGAGCCATAAATACCCCTCTCATCCTCTCCTCCAACACACACCAAGTTTGAGCTGAATTATAAGAGGTTATATCACCATATGATATCGGCTGCCTGGCTGATTGATTATCATTTACTAATAAATTTGCATATTTTATCTTGTTGATTGCAGGATCAAATCAACTGGCACGCCTATTGAACCCGAAAGTAAATTTTGGACTTGCACTAGAGTAAAACAAATCTCTCAGGCCAATGTGTGTTTTTCGCATCAACACGCTTTTGGCACGTCCGGTGGGACTTTTGTGTCATCATGACGCCCAACATAACTGAAGTCATGGAAGATAACGTCCTACCAATCACGATCGAACTACTGAATGAAGAACAGAAGGAAGAGATGGAGAAATTGCTGGATCAACTCCAAAGCCAGTACCTTCATTTGTTCGCGGTGACCCGCCAGGGCACGATTATCCTGAAAACCAAATTAGAGTTGCCGCCAATCGTGAAAACGGAGCCAAGTAAATCTGGAACAAGCGATGACAAGGACAAAGAGATCAAAGCTGGATCAAACGACGAGGAACTCCACACATTAAAAGATCGCATCGATTCGGTAGTCCATCATGCCCTCATTAATAATTATGGAGTACTCATAAATACTTTAACAAATATGATCAAGACGGTGGTGGATGGCACTATAGCCGAGGAAAAAGCAAAAGGACCCATATATCTGCCAGGAGACACTTTTCCAGGTTACAGGAATGTGAAGATATAAATTGGTGGGAAACGTCATTCGTTTCAAACCCAGGCTCCATCGGCTCCCACGTCCAGCGCAAACATCTCGATGATATTGGCGAGACAATAGCCGATCACTGGGGGCAGACTTCAACTCAGTTAACGCCAGAACAGTTGATGAACATACTTAACACAAGGCCACCCATCGTCGAACCAACATATAATATCCCTTCGGTTCCACAATAGCCGATTGGAATTACCCAGCCAATAGGCCAACAATATATCTCAGAACCACCTTCATATGTCTCATCTCAGGGCTTAGGGGCCAATCTTAGTCAGCAATATCAGCCTCATTCTCCACGAGCTCGGTATCGGCTTGAGGGATGTCCACGACTCCAATACCCAGCGCACTATGGTCAGTACGATTAGCTACAGCAACAGTATGGTGGAGAAGCATCACAAAAATCATGGGCTGATATGATTGCCGACGTAATGAGGGAACAATTTGGGCTTAAGCCTAAGGACAATGGCAACATGTATCGGCATCCATACCCAGAGTATTTTGATCGGGTACCACTGCCAAACCGATACAAGGTACCAGATTTTTTGAAATTTTCATGACAAGACAATGTATCAACCTACGAGCATGTCAGCCGTTTCTTGGCACAATATGGAGAGGCATCGACTACAGAGGCTCTCAGAGTTAGATTATTTCCATTGTCATTATCTGGATCGGCGTTCACATGGTTTTCTTCCCTACCTTATAATTCCATCAGGAGTTGGGCTGATCTAGAAAAGTAATTCCATAAATACTTTTTCGGTGGCATCCAAGAGATGAAGTTGTCGGATCTTACATCAATTAAGAAAAAATCAGATGAAACAGTGCTAGACTACATTCAAAGATTCAGAGATGTGAGGAACAAATCTTATAGTTTGGCCCTGACAGATTCACAACTAGCCGATCTGGCTTTCCAGTTGCTGTTGGCACTGACAAGGGAGAGATTTTCAGCTCAAGACTTTGAAAGTCTAGCACACCTAGCTCAGAAGGTATCAGCCCATGAGACACGGTTCCAAGAGGCTAGGAAGTTCGCTAAGAAAGCCAATAATGTTAATAATATCTATAGTTATAATTCTGACTCTGAAGATGAAAATCCAGAGGTCAACGCAGCCGAGTGGGCTAGAAACAAGAAGACAGTGATATGCCAATGGGTAAAGAATTCAGGGAAGGAAGAAAGATTTGACTTCGACATCACCAAAGCTGACAAAATATTTGATCTTCTTCTCCAAGAAAAGCAGATTCAGTTGCTAACAGGACATGTGATACCATCGGCTAAAGAATTGAAGAGAAGGAAGTATTGTAAATGGCATAATACAGGATCACACAGCACTAACGATTGTAAGATCTTCAGACAGCAGATTCAATCGGCTATAGAACAAGGAAGGATAAAATTTGATGAAGCTAAAAGGCCAATGAAGATAGATAGCCACCCTTTCCAAGTGAACATGGTCCATACTGGAGCCGATAGGAATCAAGCCAATAGAAGTAAATACCATGCAAGAGGTGTCAAATCGACTAGTATGATCAACAAATATCAGAAAAGGCCCCAGAGGGAAGAGGAGTCATATTATCACGATGATGAGAGTTATTTTGATCCCCATTGGAGTTGTGAATTTTTTAGATTTTGCTGGAACGAAGGGATGAGGTTACCATCTATTGAAGATTGTCCCGGTTGCAGCGATCTTGACGTACAATATGTTGAGAGACCAAGCCGACAAAGTAGTAGTATGCATCGGCCGATTCAGCAAAGATTGTCGGTTCACTAGAGGCTTAGGCCGATCCGGCAAGATCATTTTTCAAACAGATTGCAAGAAGGAATTAAGACCATGCAACCTCAATGGTGTCCTGCTGGAATTTTCACCAAGAGTCAGAAAACATGTGTCCAGAGGATGAGGAATAGAGAGCGATTCCAAGAGGTTGAAGATGAGATCGAATATCAACTGAGGCGCACAAGAAAAGTTTGGCGCGTGAAGAGTAAGATTGTTTCAGCCAATGAGGTCCAAGCCGATCAAGGCAAAAGTCTGCAGAGCAAGGGAAAAGAAGTCGCAGCATCTTTGATAAATATGGTTTTCATGCTGCTAGCCGAGTATGCAGTTGAACAAGTTGTAGAGAAGGCAGATGAATCGCAATCGGCTAAATTGATGTTGTCTCCGCAGCAAGCCTTCTTCGAGAAACCAGAAGGGATTGGTCATCGGCACCTCAAGCCTTTATATGTCAAGGGGTTTGTTAATGGAAAGCCGATGTCAAAAATGTTGTTTGATGGAGGAGCAGCTGTCAATTTGATGCCATACTCAACTTTCAGAAAGCTTGGAAAGAATTCAGAAGACTTAATCAGGACCAACATGATTTTGAAAGATTTTGTAGGGAATCCGTCTAAAACCAAGGGAGTTTTAAATGTGGAGTTGACCATTAGCAACAAGACAATTCCTACTACATTCTTTGTCATTGATGGGAAGGGTTCCTACAGTCTGTTGCTAGGAAGAGATTGGATTCATGCTAATTGTTGTTTTCCTTCGACTATGCACCAAAGTTTGATCCGATGGAAAGGAGACCAGATAGAAATCGTACCAGCCGACAGGTCAGTTAATGTATCTTGTGCCGATTTGTCTGTTTGGGAGATGGAAGGAATTGATTGTTTATCTGGAAAAGTTTGCCAAGGGGATTATCTAAGAGTTTCTGATTATGATATACAGTCAACAGGAGATGGAGAGCCCCAATTATTACTTTGAGGGCGCTATGGAGGGTTCTAATTTTTACACAAAGGATACTGTACATGATCTCGATGGCAAGCTAGGGCAAGGATTCATGTCGGCTGATGAATTAGAAGAAGTGGACATTGGACCAGACGATAGACCTAGGCCGACATATATTAGTAAAGGTTTGACAAATGAATTTAAATGTAAATAATAGCACTTTTAAAAGATTATAGAGATTGTCTTGCCTGGGAGTACTATGAAATGCCAGGACTTAGCCGATCGATTGTTGAACATCGGCTCCCTATTAAACCTTGCTATCGGCCATACAATCAACCCCCAAGACGTTGTCAAGCTAAGATGTATGATGCTATCAAGGCCAAAATTACAAGACTCTATGATGCTAACTTCATCAGACCATGCCGATATGCTGAATGGATTTCAAATATAGTACCAGTGATCAAGAAAAACGGCAAGCTTAGAGTTTGTATTGATTTTCGAGATTTGAACAAGGCCACTCCTAAAGATGAATACCCAATGCCGATTACTGATCAATTGGTTGATGCAGCATCTGGCCACGAGATTATCAGTTTCATGGATGGTAATGCAGGATATAATCAATTTTTTATGGCTGAGGAAGACATTCACAAGACTGCTTTTTGATGTCCTGGTGCAATCGGTTTGTATGAGTGGGTTGTTATGACTTTTGGATTAAGGAGTGCTGGTGCCACGTATCAAAGAGCGATGAATTATATATTTCATGATCTTATCGGCTTGTTGGTTGAAATCTATATTGACGATGTGGTGGTCAAGTCTAAGGAGATTGACGAACACATAGCTGATTTAGGAAAAGTTTTCGAGAGAGCAAGGAAATATGGATTGAGGATGAATCCAACTAAGTGTGCTTTTGGTGTATCGGCTGGACAGTTCCTTGGATTTTTGGTACATGAGAGAGGGATTAAGATACCTCAGAGGAGTATCAATGCTATCAGTGAGATAAAACCTCCAGAAGACAAGACTAAGTTGCAGTCATTGATCGGCAAAATTAATTTTGTTAGACGGTTTATATCAAATTTATCTGGTCGAATAGAGCAGTTTACACCATTGTTGAGGTTGAAAGCCGATCAGGAGTTTGTTTGGGGAGAAAAGCAACAAAAGGCTTTGGATAACATAAAGGAATATTTGAGCACTCCTCCAGTTCTCATTCCACCACAAAAGGGTTTCCTTTTAAGCTGTATTTATCAGCCGATCAGAATACTATCGGCTCTGACCTGATCCAAGAGGTTGAGGGTAGGAGCGAGTCATATTTTATTTAAGTCGAAGGCTTTTGGATGTGGAGACCAGATATTCACCTGTGGAGAACTTATGCCTATGCTTATATTTTTTTGTACAAAGTTGAGGTATTATTTACTTTTCAATGAGTGTACTATAGTGTGTAAGGCCGATGAGGTACAATATATGCTATCGGCTCTAGTCTTAAAGGAAGGATTGGGAAGTGGATTTTCGCTTTGACAGAATTTGATCTACGGTATGAATCGGCTAAGGCAGTAAAAGGACATGCGATAGCCGATTTTATAGTTGAGCATAGGAATAATTCAATTGATCATGTTGATATTATGCCATGGACTTTATTTTTCGACGGATCAGTTTGCACTCATGGATGTGGTATCGGCTTAGTAATTATATCGCCTAGGGGGCAAGTTTTCAACTTGCTTTCACTATTAGACCTTATTCTACTAACAATCAAGCTGAGTATGAGGCTATTTTAAAAGGGTTGCAGTTGCTAAAGGAGGTTGAAGCCGATGCTGTTGAAATCATGGGTGATTCGTTGTTGGTGATCAGTCAGTTATTTGGGGAATATGAGTGCAAGAATGATGTCTTGATGATTTATAATGTGAAGTGTCAAGAGCTAATGAAGAGTTTCAAGATAGTTACTTTGAAGCATATTCCTAGAGAATAAAATGTTGAAGCCAACGATCTAGCTCAAGGGACATCAGGTTACAAGCCGATGTTGAAGGATGTTGAGGTTGAAGTTGCATGTTTGCCAGCTGATGATTGGAGGTTTGAGATACATGAATATTTAAACAATCCTTCTAGATCGGTTTCCAGGAAGTAAGGTATAAAGCTCTCAAATATGTTTTGTTGGATGATACATTGTACCATCGGACCGTTGATGAAGTTTGTTGAGATGTTTAAGCATGGATGAAGCAAAAGTTGTCATGTGTGAGGTGCATGAAGGAATATGTGGTACTCATCAATCAGCTCATAAGATGAAGTGGCTGATTAGAAGAGTAGGATATTTTTGGCCGACAATGTTGGAGGATTGCTTTCAATATTATAAAGGATGTTAGGATTATCAAAAATTTGGAGCTATTCAGAGAGCACCAGCATCGGCTATGAATCCAATTATCATGCCATGGCCGTTTAGAGGTTGGGGTATTGATATGATCAGCCAGATCAATCCACCATCAAGTAAAGGTCACAAGTTCATATTGGTTGCTACTGATTATTTTACTAAGTGTGTTGAGGCTATACCTCTTAAGAACGTTGATATCAAAGATGTGATAGAATTTGTCAAGAAACATATCATATACAGATTTGGTTTGCCTCAGAAGATAACAACTGATCAAGGGTCTATTTTTGTGTCCGATGAGTTTGTTCAGTTTGCCGATAGCATGGGAATCAAGTTGTTGAATTCTTCACCATATTATGCACAAGATAATGGGCAAGCTGAGGCATCTAACAAGAGCTTGATCAAGTTGGCTAAGAGGAAGATTGCTGAATATCCCAAGAAGTGGTACACTATATTGGCTGAGGCATTGTGGTCCTATCGGATGGCTTGTCATGGTGCTATTCAAGTTCCACCATATCAGTTAGTTTATTGACATGAAACTATGTTGCCATGGGAAACTAACATCAGCTCCAGAAGGATTTCTTTGCAAGATGAGTTGACAACCGATGATTATCATAAGTTGATGATTGATGAGTCAGAATAATTGGTTCAATCTAGATTACGTGCCCTCGAGAAAGTTAGAAGGGATAAAGAGAGGGTTGCTAGGCATTATAATAAGAAGGTTGTGCCAAAGTATTTTAAGGAAGATGAACTTGTTGTAAATTGGTGTTGCCGATAGGAGCACGAGATAACAAATTTGGAAAATGGTCACCGAATTGGGAAGGACCTTTTTGGATTCATAAGTGTGTTTCTAAAGGGCTTATATGTTGAAAGGGCTTGATGGAGAAGTTTTTGGACGTGCTCTCAATGGAAAATATTTAAAGAAATATTATCCAAGTGTTTGGATTGGTTCATAATCGACTACATTATGTCGATACTTGGTTGACAGCTTGTTGACATTGCCTTTAGACGGCTGATATTTTTATCGACCTTAGACTATATTTTGTTCCCTACTACAAACTTGGGGGCATAAGAAGATAAAATTTGGGATTTTTGAGCAAAATTTAGAGATATTGACAAGTTCATATCGGCTTGATGGTTGATATCAGCATTTACTCGAGTTTAAATCGGCACGATGGCCGATAGAGATATAATTACATAGGAGTAAAAGTTTACAAGCCTGAGAAACTGTCAAGTATTCATTACATCACGATAGATATTTTTGGATGGGCGATATTGCGTTCTGTCTAATCTGTTCTATTTCATCTATCGCTTGAGCATCGGCTGCATCTGTTCCGGGGATTGGTTTAGAGATTTGCTCAAGGAAGATAGATGTTTCACAGAGTTTTTCAACTTTGTTTTCTGGACTTCAATAGTTTTAGGCAGATCAGCTAGCTTTTGTTCTTCAGATGATGTCTTAGTTCTACATTCATCAAGCTGTGCTAGCAAATCGGCTTCTTTCTTCTTCAGTCTATCAATATTCTGTTGTGTTGAGTGTGGGCCAGCCTCCAATTCATCTAACTTAGCCTTCTCATCATTAACTTGTTGTCGGCTGGTTTGTATGGTAGCTTCGAGAGATGAACGCTCCAGCCGATCAGCAATTCTTTGTCTAGCTCTCTCAAGTTTGAAGCGATGCTGCTCATGGAAAATAGCTGGAGAGACTATATCAACGAGTTTATCAGGGACTTGATCTTGAATTTCTTGGAATCTTTCCCTGATCAGCCCACAATCTTCAACTAATGCATCCAGAGAAGCATTGAGCCGATCGGCAATGTCGGCTAGCTTATTCTTTTAAGTCCTCAGATATAGGAGATGTGGCCTTGCTCGTTGTGTCTTCTTCTTCCTCATCTAGAAATTGCTTGATATTGAAAGAAAACATATCGGCTAAGAGCTGAAGATAAGGAGTTGAGCCGATATGTGAAAATTGGATGTGTGCTTACAGGAATTTGGGGAGCTGAAGTTGCAATGATTATTTCCTCGTCATGATGGCTTGCTGCTATTTCCTCGTCATGAGGCTTGCTGCAGCCGATGGAGTGTGTTTGCTTGAGGGCTGACGAGGAGGTGAAGGCTGTAGAGACTGGAATAATAACAAGTGTTATTCAGTATTGGCTGAAAAACAAATTTAGAATTAAGATGGATAAAAGTTACCGATGCTGGTGGTGGAGTTGGTTTTCTCCTGATAGCAACTTGTTTCTTCTTTGACTGAAAGGAGAAATTGAGTTAACAAGTATGAGATATATAGAAGGATGGAGGTATTAAAGTATTTATACCTGTGCTTTTCGAGGGTGACGTTTTGGAGGGCTTGGAGTTTTGATGGATTTTGATTGAACGCTGGTGGACTATCAGCTTTAGGCATTGTAGCTTCGGCTGTTTCGCTAATCTGGGCAGCTGCTTCATTGATAGCTTCTTCCATTTCAATCTCCTTCTGATATTCTTCTGCTTCTTGGTCTAAAGGGAGATCTTCATCAGCTGATTTCTTTTGTTTCTTGGTGGATTTTTGAGTGATGGATGGCTTGATGGCAACTTGTTTTGTTTTTTGTCGTTTATCACCAGCTTGTATCGACTCTCTGAATTGACCTTGGAGTAGGGTCGCCACCTTGGGAGCATTGAAGCCAATGGCAGAAGGAGCTGGGCCACAACTGTTAGGGAGTTTTGCAGCAGCATACTCTATCGGCTTGCCACTTCGGCTGATAAGAGGGGGAGGTGACTCAAATGTCTGCAAAAGTAAAATGAGAAGTGGTAAATATCAAGAGATTGTTAAAACAAAGTGAAGGTTGTGAGAGGAAGTAACTTACTTGGGGAGCCAGGTCTGGTAATATCCTGATGAGATATGTTTGAGCCGACAGATGAAATATGTGAGTTTTCCATTCAAACCATCATCTGTCGAAAAGGATGCTTCTCATCAAGGTGATGTTGAATCTGTCGAGGCTGCCAAGGGGAGGACCAGGTATGTTTAGAAGTTTGTCCATCATCAAAGCCGATACAATTTCTCCTCTGGTCTGGAGTTTATCAGAATAGTACAAGCCGATGGGAAGTTGTCCCATACCAAGCTGTCTAGCTGCCACCATCGGATGATAGAATTCATATGATGGTTGTATGTTTCTGCCTTAAGATATTCCAGTGGGAAGGATGCAGCGGGAGATTGCCGCAATCAGGACTTCTCTCGGTTTTTCAAATCTTTCATCATTGATTTCATCAAGTCTGAAATCAGCTGGTAGTTCATATTGGGGAAGGGATTCATAAGCAAACCAGATCGTGCTGTCTCTTGGGAATCCATCATAGAATTTCCAAACCAGTTCTGGAAGTGTTCAGCCGATGGACCTGAACCTGTATAACTAGTGGCTGCCTCTCCAAAGGACGTGCATCTGCGCATTGGGCTAGAATCATCATCATCACTATCTGGATCGGCTAAGGAAGGAAATTCGGCCTCATGAAGTGCTGGTCTTAATGCAACTTTTAGAGTGTGCAGGATAAGACAAAGTTGCACAAACCACCAAGGACCACCTGTGCTGACACTCGAGTCCATGATGAGCTTAGCCGATGATTGACCCAGAGTTTGATATACTGCACCTAGAAAAAATTTACCCAAAGGGAATTGTTTCTTTGATACTATGGCTTTAGCTAGATGTTCCCAGTTGGCTGTTGTACCACATGTAGAGCTGCAGAAAAAAAATTTATCTAGCCACATAAGGAGGCAAGTTGTGTGTTCCCTAGCAGATACTGGACCTGTTCCTATATTATCTGCAATAAAGCCTGACCACCCTCCAATGTTCTTAGTTTTGAATCTATGAGTGCACTTGGTCTTTAAACTGATAGGATTGGCCGATGTGGTGATCTCCAGACCAGTAATCATTATAATATCAAGCAGGGTGGGAGTCATCGGCCCATGATTGAACATGAAAGCATTTACAGTGTCAGACCAGAAATATGCAGCAGATGATAGCATCGACTTATCTTTTTTCTTATCGGCTATAGACAAAGATATACACTGGGCTATTCCCGTCTCGTCCCAGTGGTCTTGTTTGCTTGCGGCAATCCTTTTATACCAGTTGGTCCATCCCTCTACTTGTGATGCCCAAGATCTAAAGGTGGCAGTCCAGTGGGTTAAGGTTGGGTTTGTTTGTCTAAAAGGGATCCTTTTTGTCTCCGCATTGATTATGAAGGTTGGATCTATGTCGCCTATTGGACCCAGGAAGAAGTGACTGAGATCTTTCAGACTTGGGATGGCTATTTGGTGGACTAGATGCTACATATTGAAAAAGAGAGATTGAGAACAGAAAATAAGCGAGAAAGTACGAAACGAGTTTTGAGCCGATAGAACTTACCTCGCATAATTCCTTGGCTGGAGCGCTTGATGGGCTTGATGAAGATGCCATTGCTTTGCGGGGATCGTCACCAGGACTAGGGTTATCGATTTGGTCGCCGGAGCCGTCGAGAGCAATCGCCGGAGTTGGTGGGGATGTTTTGGTGGCTTAAGCAGTGAAAACGGAGTTAACGCCGTGAAAATTCCAGAAAGGCGGTTGCTATTTATGAAAGTAGGTGCATAACGGTCAACAGGGGAAACCCTAGATTTTTTCGGGGTCGACGAGATAATTCCGTCGCATTATATAATATTTCGAAATAGGGGAGCATGTGTTGACGATGAAATTTGGCAAGCATATGAATCGGAAACGAAGTCCAATTCGAAGCGGAATTGAAGATATGCGGAATTCTCGGAAACAGTGTGCACGGCTGGAGGACTGTATCGGCTGGAGACCGAGTTTGATGTGGATAGCCGATGTAGCCGATATTGGTCACATGATCAATATCGGGTTCGAGGAAGAGTTTGAGATAACGTTGCCAGGAAAGGATAGAGCTCAGAATTGACAAATGTATCTATTAATTAGGATTATCTGTAATTTTCTTATAGATATTTTCGGTAGGAGTCCACCTAAGGGACTTGTTTGCTAGTTGGATTTGTATTATGATAATATGAATCATGTCCATAATGGACAGGTTTGTACTTTCGGGTATAAATATAAACCCGAGACCTTTGGAATAAACAACAATAGTTCAATCAATCTCAGCGCATCGCCAGCCTTTTTATTCTTTTATTTTCGATGAGTTCTTGCTTTCGTGTCGAGCTGCATCGGTTGTGATCTTCGGCGAAGAGGTAAGTCTAGTTATGGCGGTTTGCATTATCAGAATTAGTTCTTACATCTTTATGACACTCTAATTCTATATTGTGAATCTTCGAGTTATCATATACATTACATAATTTAGATTGAGAATGCTATCTATTCGTATCAGTAAATCTCTATTTAGGGTTTTGCTGATAACGGCTAGATTAACTTGTTGATTTGAATTATATAATGTATCCACCATCCTGAAAAGGCAACCATCAACTTGATTGTCTAGATATTATGCTTCTTTTCATACTTAATGCTGCATCAGTTAAGTTTGATCTATTAAGTCGTGTTTAGAATCATGATCTCTAGCCTGCTTTATGGTTGTTAACAAGGATAGTATCAGAGTTTCAGCCGATCTTATCTGGTATAGTTGTTTTACATAGTTTTACATAGTTTAATGCTTTGTTTAATAAGCTATATCTACCCCTTATATCAGGATCTAATCTAATATAAATATATTCGACTTACTATCTATCTTATTGATAGTAGTTAGATATATTTGTTGCCAAAGAATATCCTATAAGGTTATATCAGAGCTATAGCCGATACATACTCAAATCTAGACATCGGCTATGACAAGAGTATATATAATCGTTTTTTCATGTTATTTTAGACCTAAGCAATTTATACTGTCTCGGTTGAGTCCGATCTATCCCAGTTGTTGATTTCTAAAGTAATATTGATCTATATAGATTATGTAACACTGATATTTTCAGCCGATGTATCAAATGTCAGGTTAGCTTATCATTGAATATACCTTAGAGCCGATCCATACTATATTGCATCGGCTAGGTTATATCACGGTATGATATCGGCTGCCTGGTCAATTAAATATCGTTTACTAATAAATTTGCATATTTTATCTTGTTGATTGCAGGATCAAATCAACTTGCACGCCTATTGAACCCGAAAGCAAGTTTTGGACCTGCACTAGAGTAAAGCAAATCTCTCAGGCTAGTGTGTGTTTTTCACATCAACAATATCTAAGGCTGTTGTGACCGCTTCTACCGAAATAAACCGCCATGGTGTTGACGATGAAATTTGGCAAGCAATCTGATATGCATGAATCGGAAACAAGATCCAATCCGAAGCGGATTCGAAGATATGCAGAAATCTCGGAAACAGAGTGCACATCGGCTGGAAACCGAGTCCGATTTGGATAGCCGATAGAGCCGATATCGTGTGTGAAGCCAATATCGGATTCAACAGGGAACTTATGATGGTATTGCCGGGCAAGGATTGAGTCCAAGATTGGCAATTGTATCTATTAATTAGGAATATATGTAATTTCCTTATAGATATTGTCGGTAAGAGTCCGCCTAAGGGACTTGTTCGCTAGTTGGATTTGTATTAGGTTAATATGAGTCGTGTCCGTGATGGAAAATGTTTGTATTTTCGGGTATAAATATAGACCCGAGGTCTTGTAAATAAACAACACACGTTCAAATCAATCTCGGCGCATTACCAACCTTTGTTTTCTATTTTCGACAAGTTCGTGCTTTCGAGTCGTGCTGCATCAGCTTGATCTTCAACGACAAGGTAGGTCTTGTTATGGCGGTTTGCATTATCGGAACTAGTGCTTACATCTTTATGACACTCTAGTTCTATTTTGTGAATCTCCGAGTTATCATATACATTGCATAATTTAGATCGATAATGCAATCTATTTGTATCGACCAGACTCTATTTAGGGTTTTACTGGTAACGGCTAGATTGTCTTGTTGGTTTAAATTATATAATGTATCCACCATCCCTAAAACGCAACCATCGGCTTGATAGTTTAGATATTATGCTTCTATTTATATTTAATGCTGCATCGGTTAAGTCCGAACTATTGAGTCGTATTTAGAATTATGATATCTAACCTGCTTTATGATTGTTAATAAGGATAGTATCGGGGTTTCAGCCGATCTTATCTGATATAGATGTTTTACATAGTTTTATGCTTTGTTTAATATTCTATATCTACCCCTTATATTGGGATCTAATCTAATACAAATATATTGAGCTTGCTACCAATCAAATTGGTTATAGTTGAGTATATTTGTTGCAAGAGAATATCCTAGTATAAGGTTGTATCGGAGCTATAGCCGATACATGCTTAAATCTGGACTTCAGTTACAACATGAGTATATATAATCATTATTTCATGTTATTTTAGTCTTGAGCAATTTATACTGTCTCGGTTCAGTCCGATCTATCCCAATTGCTTATTTCTAAAGTATTGTTGACATATTTATTATATAACACTGATCTTTTCAGCCGATATACTAGTTTTAAGTTTAGTTTTATCATTGATTACACCTTACAGCCGATTCATGCTATATTGTATCGGCTAGGTTAGAATACGATAGGAAATCAGCTAACTGGCCAATGGACTATCGTTTACTAATATCTTTGCATATTTCTTCTTGTTGATTGCAAGATCAAATCAACTGGCACGCCCTAAAACCTAAAGAACAAGTTTTGGACCTGCACTAGAGTAAAGCAAATCTCTCAGGCCAGTGTGTGTTTTTTGCATCAACACGCTTTTGGCACACTCAGTGGGACATTGTGTCGTCATGACGCCCAACATCACTGAAGTTTCAGAGGATAATGTCCCGCCGATCACGATCGAGCAATTGAATGAAGAGTAGAGGGAAGAGATGAGGAAACTGATGGAACAACTCCAGAACTAGTACCTGCATTTGTTCACGGTAACCCAACAAGGCACGGTCATACAGAGAACTAAAGTTGAGTTACCGCCGATCGTGAAATCAGATCCATGTACGTCTGGAACTACTGAGGATAAAAGCAAGGAGATTAAAGCCGAGTCAAGCGATGAAGAACTTCACACATTACAAGATCGCTCCGGAGTGCATCATGCTCTCATCAATCAATCCGGAGTGCTCGTGAACACTTTAACAAACATGATCAAGTCAACAGTCGATGGAACTATAGTCGAGGAAAAGGCGAAAGGACCAGTATATCTGCCAGGCGATACGTTTCCATGCTACAGGACCATGAAGACAGAAATTGGCGGGAAACAATAGACCTTTCAGACCGAGGCTCCATCAGTTCCCCTATCTAGTACGAATATTCCATCAATAATGACAAGACAACAGCCGATCACTAGGGGGCAAGCCTCAAGTCGGTTGACGCCAAAACAACTTATGAGTATACTCAACCCAAAACCGCCAGTTGTTGATACTTCATTCCAAATTCCTTCGGTTCCACAACAGCCGATTGGAATTACTTAGCCGATAAACCAACAATACAGCACAAAGCAACTTCCTTACGTGTCATCCCAAGGCATATCAGCCAATCTCAATCATCATTATCAGCCTCATTCTCCACGGCCTCAACCGGCCCAGTACGGTCAATATGACCAGATTCAACAGCAGTGTGGTGGAGCAACGCCACAACAGCCGTGGGCCGATATGATCGCCGATGTGATGAGGGAACAGTTTGGGCTCAAGCCTAAGGATAATGGCAACATGTATTGGCATCCATATCCAGAGTACTTTGATCGGGTACCATTGCCAAACCGATACAAGGTGCCAGATTTCTCCAAATTCTTAGGGCAAGATAATGTGTCGACTTATGAGCATGTTAGCCGATTTCTAGCACAATGTGATGAAGCATTGGCTACAGAAGCCCTCAGAGTCAGATTATTTCCACTTTCTTTATCTGGATCGGCATTCACATGGTTCTCATCTTTGCCTTACAATTCTATCAGAAGTTGGGCCGATCAGGAGAAACAATTCCACAAGTATTTTTTCAGGAGCATTTAGGAGATGAAATTGTCAGACCTCACAGCTATCAGGCAGAAATCAGATGAATCAGTACCAGATTACATCCAAAGATTCAGAGATGTGAGAAACAGATGTTATAGTTTGGCTCTGACTGATTCACAACAAGCCGATCTGGCTTTTCAGGGGTTGTTGGCACCTATAGGAGAAAGATTTTCAGCTCAGGACTTTGAAAGTTTAGCTCATTTAGCTCAGAAGGTATTGGCTCATGAAACACGATTCCAGGAGGCCAGAAAATTTATCAAAAAAGCCAATAATGTCAATAATATCAATTGCTATGACTCTGATTCCGAAGATGATGATCCAGAAGTCAATGCAGCCGAGTGGGCAAGGAACAAGAAAACAGTAGTTTGTCAATGGGTCAACAATTCGGGAAAAGAGGAAATATTTGATTTCGACATAACTAAAGCTGACAAAATATTTGGTCTTCTTCTTCAAGAAAAACAGATTCAACTACCGGCAGGACACGTGATTCCATCGGCTGAAGAGTTGAAGAGGAGAAAATATTGCAAGTGGCATAATACAGAATCTCACAGCACTAATGATTGCAAGATTTTCAGACAACAGATCCAATCGGCTATTGAACAAGGAAAGATCAAGATTGATGAGTCCAAGAGGCCGATCAAGATAGATGGACATACTTTTCCAGTAAACATGGTTCATTCTGGATTTAGCAGAAATCAAGCCGATATGATCAACAAGTACCAAAAAAGGCACCAGAAGGAAGAGGAGTCATTTCACCAAGATAATGAAAGATACTTTGCTCCACATTGGAGTTGTGAATTCTTCAGATTCTGTTGGAATGAAGGCATGAGGTTGCCGTCTATTGAGGATTGCCCTGGATGCAGTGATTCTGATGCCCAATGTATTCAAAGACCAAGCCGATATAGTGCAGGTGTGCATCGGCTAGCTCAGAAAAGATTGTCAGTACATGAAAGACTTGTGCCGATCCAGCAAGACCACGATGAGGATGTCTCACAGAGAGAAGCTAAAAAGTTTCAACCACAATGGTGCCCTTCTAATATTTTTTTCCAAGAACCAAAATAGAAGAGTCCAACAGATGAGGAATCGGGAACAATTCCAGGAGGTTGAAGGTCAAATTGAGCTTCGGCTGTGTTGGCAGTATGCCATGAGGCCCTTCGACCGGACTTGCCGAAACCAACCAGGTAGCGAGGATTCGGACTCCAGGCGCCCAACCAGGTAGCGAGGATTCGGACTCCATGCGCCCAAGACCCCTTGGGGCGAAGCCCCGTGGCGAAGACGTCGGGGCGAAAGGGGCAAAGGGTGAAGAGTCGCACCGGGTCCCTGCCAGTCTGGGCGAAAGCTGCATGGCGAAGGCGTACGCCGAAGGGGGATGACTTCGCCAGGCCAGACCCAATCCAAGAAGATCCAGTGGGCTAGCCCAGTTGCCCCGGCCCAGTGACCAGTGGGCCAGTAGTCGCCAGGCGGCCCATTGAAGGCCCATGCACCTTAGTTGCATTGAATACCCATGTAAGGGCCCCTTTGTAAGGGTGACCATGTAAATTCCCCTACAATAGCCCTAAAACCCTCATAGGGGGATCTGTAATGGGGTTATAAATAGCTACCTAGGGCCATGTAAAAGGGGATCCCAATTTTTAATATTGAATTTAATACACTACTTTCCCAACAACTATTTAGTATCCACGTCCTTCGACGTATGCAGTTGTCGTTTCGACAACAGGCTGAGACAGCAAACAAAGAAAGTTTGGCGCGTGAAGAGCAAGGTAGTGCCAGCCGATGAGGTCCAAGCCGATCAGAACAAAAATCTTCAGAACAAGGGCAAAGAGGTGATTTCATCTTCAATAAACATGGTTTTCATGCTACCGG
This sequence comes from Oryza punctata, assembly GCA_000573905.2. NCBI lineage: Eukaryota > Viridiplantae > Streptophyta > Magnoliopsida > Poales > Poaceae > Oryza > Oryza punctata. Next base: position 11,467,647 of record CM002497.2, read on the forward strand.
CTGAGTATGCAGTTGAACAAGTCGTTGAACAAGCAGATGAGTTACTATCGGCTAAGTTAATGTTATCTCCACAACAAGCTCTCTTCGAGAAACCTGAAGGAACTGATCATCGGTATCTCAAGCCGTTGTATGTCAAGGGATTTGTCAATGGGAAGCCGATGTCGAAGATGTTGGTCGATGGTGGAGCAGCGGTTAATCTGATACCATATTCAACCTTCAGAAAACTTGGGAAGAGCTCAGAAGATTTTATCAAGACCAACATGATTTTAAAAGATTTTGGTGGGAATCCATCTGAGACCAAGGGAATTTTGAATGTGGAACTTACCATCGGCAGCAAAACGATTCCTACCACATTCTTTGTTATTGATGGGAAGGGTTCCTACAGTTTGTTGCTGGGAAGAGACTGGATCCATTCTAACTGTTGTATTCCCTCAAATATGCATCAAAGAATGATTCAGTGGCAAGGAGACCAAATTAAAATCGTGCCAGCCGACAGGTCAGTTAATGTAGCTAGTGCCGATTTATCTGTTTGGGAGATGAAAGGAATTGATTGTTTATCTTGAAAAGTTTGGCAAGGAGATTACTTAAAAGTTTCCGATTATGATATAGCCAATAGGAGATGGAGAGCCCCAATTGTTATTTTGAGGGCGTCGTGGAGGGTTCCAATTATTATACAAAGGATACTGTTGATGATCTCGATGGCAAGCTAGGATAAGGGTTTATATCGGCCGATGAGTTAGAAGAAATAGACATTGGACTAGGTGATAGACCTAGGCCGACATATATTAGTAAAGGTTTGTCAAAAGAGTTTAAATGTAAATTAATAGCACTTTTGAAAGAATATAGAGATTGTTTTGCCTGGGAATACTATGAAATGCTAGGACTTAGTCGATCGATTGTTGAACATCGGCTCCCTATCAAACCAGGCTATCGGCCTTACAAGCAACCTCCAAGACGTCGTAAAGCTGAAATGTATGATGCGATCAAGGCCGAAATTACAAGACTTTATGATGCTAATTTAGCAGACCATGCTGATATGTTGAGCGGATTTCAAATATAGTACCAGTCATCAAGAAAAATGGCAAACTCAGGGTTTGTATTGATTTTCAAGATTTAAACAAAGCTACACCAAAGAATGAATACCCAATGTCGATTGCCGATCAATTGGTTGATGCAGCATCTGAACACAAAATTATCAGCTTCATGGATGCAATGCAGGTTATAATTAGATTTTTATGGCTGAGGAACATATTCACAGAACTGCTTTTAGATGTCCTGGTGCAATCGGCTTGTATGAGTGGGTTGTCATGACTTTTGGTCTGAGAAGTGCTGGTGCTACATATCAAAGAGCAATGAATTATATATTTCATGATCTTATCAGCCTATTGGTAGAAATCTATATTGATGATGTGGTGGTCAAGTCTAAGAAAATTGATGAACATATAGCCGATTTAAGACAAGTACTAGAGAGAGCAAGGAAATATGGGTTGAATATGAATCCAACTAAGTGTGCTTTTGGTGTATCAGCTGGACAGTTCCTTGGATTTTTGGTACATGAGCGAGGGATTGAGATACCTCAGGGTAGTATTGAAGCAATTAAGGATATAAAACCTCCAGCAGATAAGACTAAGTTGCAATCTTTGATCGGCAAAATTAATTTTGTTCGGCGTTTCATATCATACTTGTCTGGTCGAATAGAACCGTTTACACCATTGTTAAGGCTGAAGGCTGATCAAGAGTTTGTCTGGGGAGAGAAACAATAAAAAGGTTTGGATGAAATCAAGGAATATTTGAGTACTCCTCCAGTTCTCATACCACCGCAGAGAGGGCTTCCTCTTAAGCTATATTTGTCAGCCGATCAGAATTCTATCAGCTCAGTTTTGATCCAAGAGGTTGAGGGTAAAGAAAGAGTTATATTCTATCTGAGCAGATGACTTTTGGATGCTGAAACAAGATATTTCCCGTGGAAAAGTTATGTCTGTGTTTATATTTTTCTTGTACAAAGTTAAGACATTATTTGCTTTCCAATGAGTGCACTATAGTTTGTAAGGCCGATGTAGTACGTTATATGCTATTGGCTCCAGTATTGAAAGGGACGATTGGGAAGTGGATTTTTGCTTTGTCAGAATTTGACTTGAGATATGAATCGACTAAGACAGTTAAAGGACAGGCGATAGCCAATTTCATAGTTGAGCACAGAGATACTAATATTGATCATGTTGATATTATGCCATGGATTTTGTTTTTTGATGGATCAGTATGCACTCATTGATGTGGTATTGGCTTGGTGATTATATCGCCTAGGGGAGCAAGTTTTCAGTTTGCATTTACTATCAAGCCTTATTCTACTAATAATCAAGCTGAATATGAAGCCGTCTTGAAAGGTTTGCAATTTTTGAGAGAGTTTGAAGCCGATGCTGTTGAAATCATGGGTGATTCATTGTTGGTAATCAGTCAATTATCTGGGCAATATGAGTGCAAGAATGATGTCTTGATGGTTTATAATGAAAAGTGTCAAGAATTGATGAAGACTTTCAAGATAGTTACTTTGAAGCATATCTCTAGGGAGCAAAATGTTGAGGCCAATGATTTAGCTCAAGGTGCATCAGGCTACAAGCCGATGTTGCAAGGAATTGAAGTAGAAGTTGCATGTCTACCAGCCGATGATTGGAGGTTTGATCTATTTGAGTATTTGAAGAACCCTTCTAAATCGGTTTCCGGGAAATGAAGATATAAAGCTCTCAAGTATGTTCTGTTGGATGGTACATTATACTATCGGACAATCGATGGAATTCTTTTGAGATGTTTAAGTGTGGAGGAATCAAAGGTATTCATGTGTGAAGTACATGAAGGAATATGTGGAACTCATCAATCGGCTCACAAAATGAAATGGCTGATTAGGAGAGTTGGGTATTTCTTGCCGACAATGCTGGAAGATTGCTTCAGATATTATAAGGGATGCCAAGATTGCTAGAAATTTGGAGCTATTCAGAAAGCACCAACATCGGCTATGAATCCTATTATCAAGCCATGGCCGTTCAGAGGTTGGGGTATTGATATGATCGGCCAGATCAATCCACCATCAAGCAAAGGACATAAATTCATATTAGTTGCTACTGATTATTTTACTAAGTGGGCTGAGACGATTCCTTTGAAGAAAGTTGATAGTAAAGATGCTATTGAACTTGTTAAGGAGCATATTATATACCAGTTTGGTTTGCCACAGATGATTACAACTGATCAAGGTTCAATTTTTGTGTTTGATGAGTTTGTTCAGTTTGCTGACAGGATGGGAATTAAATTGTTAAATTCTTTAGCGTACTATGCACAAGCTAATGGGTAAGCTGAGGCGTCTAACAAGAGTTTGATTAAGTTGGTCAAAAGGAAGATTGCAGAATATCCCAAAGGTGGCATACTATATTGGCAGAGGCATTATGGTCCTATCGGATGGCTTGTCATGGTGCAATTCAAGTACCTCCATATCAGCTGGTTTATGCGCATGAAGCTGTGTTACCATGGGAAACCAATATCGGCTCCAGAAGAATTTCTTTACAGGATGAGTTGACAGCCGATGATTATCATAATTTGATGGTTGATGAGTCAGAAGATTTGGTTCAATCTAGATTGCGAGCTCTTGAGAAAGTTAGAAAACATAAAAAAAGGTTTGCTAGACATCATAATAAAAAGGTTGTGCCCAAGTCTTTTGAGGAGGACGAACTTGTTTGAAAGTTGGTATTGCCAATAGGAGCAAGAGATAACAAGTTTGGGAAGTGGTCACAGAATTGGGAAGGACCTTTTCAGATTCATAAATACGTTTCTAAGGGGGCTTATATGTTGAAAGGACTGGATGGAGAAATTTTTGGACGCGCACTTAATGGAAAATATTTGAAGAAATACTACCCAAGTGTTTGGATTGGTTCATAATAAGCTGAGCTATGCCGATGTATGGTTTACAGCCGATGTGTTTACATCGCCTTTAGATGGCTGATAGTTTTATCGCCCTTAGATATATAAGTTTGCAGCATTGTGTTCCCTACTACAAACTTGGGGGGCATATGGTGGATAAAAGTTGGAAATTTTTGAACAATTTTTTAGTACAATTATACAAGATGAGGTAAAGCAAGATTGGTCAAGTTATATATCAGCTCATAGCATATCACATTTAGGTCTAAGTCGGCTCGATGGCCGATACATATATATATTACAGCAAAATATTGTTTGAGACTGTTTCGTCATTACATTAAGCCAAGTATTTTTGGATGGCCCATACTGCTCTTAGCTTAATTTGCTCTACTTCATCGATAGCTTGAGCATCGGTTGCATCTGTGCCTGGAATTGGTTTGAGGGAATCGCTCAAGGCTCTTCAGCTTCGATTTTTGGGCTTCAATAGCTTTCGGCAAATCGGCTAATTTTTGTTCTTCATTGATAATCTCAGCCCTGCATGCTTCATTGATAACAGATCAGCTTCTTTTTTCTTCAGCATTTCAATCTTATGTTGGGTAGAGCTTGGTCCAGCCTCTAATTCATCTAGCTTAATCTTCTCATCATTTACTTGTTGTCGGCTGGATTGGACATTAGCTTCAAGAGCAGAACGCTCTAGCCGATCGGCATTTCTCTATCTTGCTCTCTCTAGCTTGAAACGATGTTGCTCAAGAAAGACTGCTGGAGAGATTGCCTCAATGAGCTCATTAAGGATTTGATTTTGTATTTCTTCGAACCTTGCCCTGATCGGACCACAGTTTACAACTAGTGCATCCAGAGAAGCACTGAGCCGATCTGCGATATCAGCTAAGCTATTTTTCAAGTCTTCTGATATAGGGGAGATAGCTTTGCTAGTTGTATCCTCTTCCTCTTCATCCGGAAATTGATTGATATCAAATGAGAACATATCGGCTAACAGCTGAAAGTGGAGAGAATATTGTCAAATGATAATGTTGAAGATCAGCCGATGAGTGTGGGTTTGAAAAGGTACTTACAGGAATTGGAGGAATTGGAGCTGTGGCAGCAACCTCTTCATCATGTCGGCTGGCTGTGGCCGATGGAGTACGTTCACTGGATATTTGATGAGGAGATGAGGGTTGAGGAGGCTGCAATAGTAACAAGTGTTGGTTAGTATCGGCTGGAAATAGATTTAAGGTTAGAATGAATTATAATTACCGATACAGGTGGTGGAGTTGGCTTCTTCCTAGCAGCAACTTATTTCTTGAGCTGAAAGAGATAATTGAGTTAGAACATATATGGATCATGGAAAGAAAGGATTGCTGTTGGAATATTCTTACTTGGGGTCGTTTTGGAGGACTTGGAGTCTTGGTGACTTTGGATTGCACTGTAAGAGGGGTATCGACTTTAGTTGTTACAATCTTAGCAGTTTCACTAACTTGGGCAGCAGTTTCGTCGATAGCCTCTTCCATCTCAATTTCTTTCAAGATTTCATCCACCTCTTGATCTAGAAGGGTTTCTGTATCGGCAGCCTTTTTCTACTTTTTGACTGGTTTCTTCAAGAGAGTTGGTTTGACAGCAGCTTGCTTGGTTCTTTTTCTCTTGTCACCCGTCTGCATCGGCTCTCTCAGTTGACCCTGAAGCAGGGTAGTTGTCTTTGGAGCATGGAGGCCGATGATAGAGGGAGCTGGCCCACAGCCGCTCGGGAGTTTAGCAGCAGCATATTCTATTGGCTTGCTACTTCGGCTGACAAGAGGAGGAGGGGAGTCTGATGTCTGCATAGAAAGATGAAATACTTTGAGTGCTGAGGAAAAAGATGAAATAAAATTATAAAGTACAAGGGAAAGAAACTTACTTGAGGGACCAAGTCTGGTATAATCTTGGTAAGGTATGTTTCAGCCGATAGATGCAATATGTGAGTTTTCACTTCAGACCACTATCTGTCAAAAAGTATGCTTCTCTTCAAGATCATGTTGAAGTTATCTATATTGCCAAGAGGGGGACCAGGGATATTAAGCAACATGTCCATCATCAAAGCCGATACTATATCACCCCTGGTCTGGATCTTGTCGATATAGTACAAGCCGATGGGTAGTTGTCAGTCACATCCTAATTTTTATTTCAGGATTTATAAATTACTTAATAAATTATTCCTAGAATTTATATTAAATGTTCATTAATTTACAAGTGGATTTAAATGTGGGAAATAAAATTTCCTAAGTAAACATGGCTAGATTTAATTTTTATTAAATTCTCCATGGTTAATTCTACTCTCTGGAATTTTCTCGGATTTTTCAGAGCTCAATTAATAATTTTAATCATACAAAGAACATTTCAATAATTATTTAAATAATAAATTAATCATTAAATGGTTCGGTTATAATTTTGTTAAATACTTTGGGTGTTTAAGTATTTGCAAGATTTTTCTTGAAATTATTTCAACACTAAAAGTATTTTTAACAATCCAAAGATCATTTCAGTGATTAATTTAATTAGAAAAGTAATTAAAAATCCTCTCTTCCAGGTTTGGAACGAATCTGGAAAAGTCTGCTTTCTCTCCCTTTAGTTCTTCTCTGTTACCAGCCTGTTTCTTTTCTCAATTAAAAAGTCTGCCTTGCCTCCCTCTGTCTTCCTTCTTCTCTTCCTCTTTGGCTAGCCTTTCCCCAAAAGTCTGCTTAACCTCCCCGCGCTCTGTGCTTCTTCAACCTCAGACTGAGCCGACTGTGCTGCCCTGTGCACTGTAGCAGCGCAACTTCCCTTCCCAAATCCAGCCTCCCCGTTGCTCCCCTTCCAAAATTAGTTACGGGAACAGATTCCCCTCAATCTCCTCCACCATATCCCCAAGAAATCCCCATCAAATTTGTGCTAAATCCCACGAATTTCGGCCTCGTTCTTATCTGGTGAACTCGGGATAAACCAAATTTTCCATAGCCAAATCCCTTCGAATCCAGCATCCTCTCTCGTGTATTTCCAAAATTAGTTGAGGGGATTTGTACCCCTTATCCTCCTCTATCTTCTCCCCCAAAAATCGAGCTTTATCCCTTTGAATCCGACGCGAATTTGAGCTCGATTTGAGTTTATCTCTCCAAACAGAAACCTAGTTTTTCCCGGCACGATTCCTTGTGTTCCAAGCCCGATCTCTCTCTCCTGTGCCTATATAAAGGACCCCTAGCTCCCCTCTACAATTTCCCTCAAGTCCCGGCCACCGCCTTTGCCTCTAGCGCCGCCGCCGTCGACCCGATGCCACCACCGCAAGCACTTCGTCGCCGGCCGTTTCTCGTCACTGGTTTTCGTCGCCGTCACCACCGGTGAGTTCCTCTCATCGTCCTTGTCATAGTGGTGCACTCGGTTTGCGCCGTTTCACCTTCGTTCGCCGGCAACCATGGGAGCTTGAGCTACACCGGCGATGATGTCACCGATGATGTCATAATGTATCTTTTCCTTTCTAAAATAAATCTTAATTACTGTTTAATCTTAGAAAATTCATAACTAATTCACTGTAACTCGGAATGAGGGCGTTCAAGTCTCTAAATTCATCTAAAATCATGATCTACATGTTTGTTTACTTTTTATGTACTGTTTATTTGGAGTTTCTTGGTCTTTTTAATTGTTTTGCGTGTTAGCTTGTCGTTTCCATCGTTTCGAAGGTTCGTGAGTGCGTCGGAAGTGTTCCAGAAGACTAATTGAAGACCAATTATTGCAAGTCCCAAACGAAATCCTCTGAGCATGTTGGACCTATATTTAAATTCTCTATTTATTTGAAATGTGCATTTATTTTCGAATGTCATTGGGTGGTGTGAACCTATTCCTTTGTTATGACCAATTTGCATTGATTACCCTATTTCTTGATACCTTGGGTTATAAATTTGACTAGTTGGACTTTATATATTGGTTCAATTAGATATTAGAAATAATTGCTTAGCCATGCTTAGAAACTTTAGTATCATTTCATATGGGATAATTAAAATGTTTCACTTATATCTTAATGATGGCTATTTAATGGTAGCTCACGATGGTCAATCGTGATTGATAAATTAACTAAATTGCCAACTAAAACTTGACCAATGGTGGGTTGTGAGCACATGGTTGGAGATGATACTCGTTCATAGGCCAAAATCAATGCATCGAACCCTTTGCCGATCAATAGATTAGCAAGCGTGCTCCTTTACCGCCGAAGATGAGCTAATTACCTCATAATATCTCGTACATATGTATCGTAGGATCTACTACGTGAAAAAATAAATAAAAAAGTATTGGCATTAGATTTATTTTGCGCTACCGAGGATTGAACCCGATCTTTGCTTTGCTTTTACGATGTGGTATACAACGAGTAAATCCGAAACTACTCATCGCTTCACAGGCTCACTACCCACCTCCAGTCCTCTACTTTAGCGCAAGGTGTGAATCGCTTTAGTTGACAGTAAATATCCATTGGGAGGATATTTAATTACATGGATTTCATTGCTTTAGGAGCCGTGATTGAGGGAAAATAACCTCTTCTACACTCTTATCTAAAGATAAGGTTTAGGATTCGGATTATCTAATATCATCCCCCCAACATAATTAAAGCTCTTAATTAAGAGGAAGGGAAGGCCCTCTATCCGGTGTGGGTTCGCACGAATTATAGTATGCACCAGCACCCTTTGCCCTTGCTTCAATAAGATGTTTGTTTCCAGTTACCGTTTAGAAAAGAATCAATTCATGGACAGGAACGGTCACCAGAATAATAGGTTTGCTAGCTTGGAGAAGCAGATCGGCATGAACGGCTTTCTGTGGGTAGGGATCGTCCGCATAACTTAATAGGTATTATGAACGGGGATAGCTGCTCCCTTTCTTTCCTACTTTTAGGTCCTTGTAGAGATGAGCTTAATTCAAACATGCGCTCGATGACTTGATCACGAACGATACAACCCTTATCTTAACGATAGTTCAGCATTCAAGTTAAGCATGAAAGAGAACGGGGGTAGGTCAAGTTAAACCAGAACAATCCGCGCTAGTAGCTCAAAGCAAGAAAACGTATGCTAATGACTAAGGCGCAATCCAACTGCTCTATAAAGGCTCTACTTGTGCTATTGCCCCTTATGAAAGTCCAGGAAAGGATGGATAAGAGGATGAGTTAGGGAATCCTACGTAGATACGAAATGAAATCCACTCCTAAACTTAGTTGTATTGGTATTGGCCTGCCACCTGGCTAGAATAGAAGGAAGAATCTCGTAAATCTAGACTATTCAAGTTGAACCTGATTTAGAAGGATCAAGTAAGATGAAATTTCGGCAATTAAGGACCGGTTCACGAGCTACTATTGTGAAACATTAACCGTACCAGCCACAAGCCAACGTGGGCAACGGCTTGACATTTGATGTAGCACGACTCAATGTGGAGTGCTAGACTGTGAAGTGGTGGAGATAAGCCCACGGGGGTTCACTGAGGAGTCCATACCTTGGCTAAAAGGGGGTGACTATGATCTGGGAGCGGTGCACTGCATTGAGTTGGGTTATGTTAGGTGTCTTATCACAATCTCTATTCGGGTACTTTTCCGGTATCGCGACGCATGGTGGACATGATGTTGAGGCTGTGTCTTGTGGGTACAGTGGTACGCCTCTGGCTAGAGTAAAACTATTCGAATAGCCATGCCCGCTGTTATGGGCGAGTCTAACAATGTTTTTCGTGATTAGTCCCACACTATTCATTAATAACAATACTGTGATAAGTGATGATACTTCAGTTTAACTCCTGGTTTGGAATGGTTAATTCCTAGTTTGGAGGTTTGATCTGTACGACCGGGGTTGGTTGTTCAGGTTTGGTTGGGCCTGTGCAGCATTGCTGTGCTGTTCAGTGTTGATTAATATTGATGATTATATTTACTCTACTGTTTTACAATTCTCAAATGTTTGCTAAATGAAGCTTTTGCAAATGAGCCTATATATTATGCCAATCCTTTGGTATCTTTGTGCACTTGCATATTTGCTGTGTGGCTTGCTGAGTATTCCATGTACTCACCTTTGCAATAATCAATCAACCTCAGTTGAAGAATGTTTCCGAAGAAGAAGACGTTTGGCTTATATCCCAGTTGAGCTGCCTGTGGGAATGGAGCTGGAGCTATCGCTAGACCGTTTATCCACTGCTGTTTTCTTTTCTTATGTAAGTATATAACGTTGTATTATGATGAATATGTTTATTAAATTATCGATTTGTGTACCTCGGCTAATTCCTGGACGAGGATTTAATGCACAAATTAGTTCGAGAATTACTTGTGAATTTCCGGGCGTGACATTGTCCCATGCCAAGTTGTCTTGCTTCCACCATTGGATGATAGAACTCATAGGATGGCTAGACATTTCTACCCTGGGATATGCAAGTTGGGAGTATGCAACGAGAAATTGTAGCAGTCAAGATTTCTCTGGCCTTTTCAAATCTTTCATCATTTATTTCATCCAGTCTAAAATCGGTTGGCAGTTCAAATTTGTCAAAAGATTCATAAGCATACCAGATGCAGTTGTCTCTAGGGAATCCATCATAGAAGTTGCCGAACCAGTTCTGGAAATGCTCAGCCGATGGTCCAGATCCAGTGCAACTAGTGGCTGCTTCGCCATAAGACATACATCGGCGCACTAGGGTTGATTCATCATCACTCTCAGGATCGGCTAAGGATGGGAACTCTGATTCAAGAAGTGATGGTCTTTGTGCAACCTTTAAAGTATGCAGAGTTAACCAGAGCTGAACAAACCACCAAGGGCCACCGGTGCCAATACTTGAGTCCATGATTAGCTTAGCCGATGATTGGCTCAAAGTTTGATACACTGCACATAGCAGATATTTGCCTAAGGGGAATTCTCTCTTTGAGACGATGGCTTCAGCAAGGTGTTGCCAGTTAGCTGTTGGGCCGCAGGTGGATCCGCAAAACAGGAACTTGTCCATCCACATCATCAAGAAAGTAGTATGCTCTCTAGCCGATATAGGGCCTGTTCCCATATTTTCAGAGATGAAACCAAACCAGCCCCCAATGTTCTTGGTTTTGAACTTGTAAGTGCATTTGGTCTTTATGCTAATGGGGTTAGCCAATGTGCTGACATCTAGGCTAGTTATCATAGTTATGTCCAACAGAGTGGGAGTCATCGGCCCATGATTGAACAAGAAGACATTTAAAGTGTATGAACAGAAATATGCAGCCGAAGATAGCATCGGCTCGTCCTTCTTCATATCGGCTATGGATAAAGCTATGCATTGCGCTATTCCTACTTCATCCCAATGATCTTGTTTGCTAGTAGCGACTCTCTTATACCAATTTGTCCACTTGTCTACTTGGGAAGGCCAGGATCTAAAGGTCGTAGTCCAGTGAGTAAGAGATGGAGATGACTGCCTAAAGGTGATTCTTTTTGTTTCTGCGTTGATGAACAAAGTAGGATCTATATCGCCAATTGGGCCCAAATAGAAGTGATTGGGATCTTTCAGATTGGAATGGCTATTTGGTGAACTAAGTGTGTTGTCGAAGCGACAACTGCATACGTCGAAGGACGTGGTTACTCAACAGTTGTTGGGGATAGTAAAGTGTATTAATTTAAGAATTTTTCTTGGGGATCCCCCCTTTACATGGCCCTAGTGGTCTATTTATAGTCCTATTACAGATCATCCTATTAGGGTTTAGGTTTTACAGGGGAATTTACATGGTTGCCCTTATGAAAGGGACACTTGCATGGGTATACAGTGTAATTGAGATACATGGGCCTCTAACGGGCCAATTGGCGAACGCTGGCCCACTGGCCAACAGGCTAGAGCGGCTGGGATGGCCCCTTGGGCCTCCTTGGAGCTAGGCTCGATACGGCGAAGTCGTCCTCCTTCAGCATGCACCCTTCGCCATTCAGTCTTCGCCCAGGACGCATTTGGACTTGCGGGGACCCAACGCGACTCTTCACCATTCACCGCCTTCGCCCCGATGAATCTTGACGCCTCAAGTCTGAATCCTCGCTGGTTGCATGGTTTCGGCAGGTCTGGTCGAAGGGCCTCATGATATACCGCCAACAAGCCCCTTACGGGCAAGGGTGAGATAGGAGCTTGGGCCGAGACCGTGCAAACCATGTGGTATGGTATGAGGCGCCCCCTTTCGGCCGACGCTCTTGCCGAAACCTATTTTGTATTCATGCAAAGAATATATGCATTGCGTGTACATGTATTCTTGTGGTTAGTAATTTTTTGCAGCTTTCGCCTTCTGCGAATGGCGAAGCTATCCTTATTCTTTCACTGGGCCGAAATGAACAGTGATGGGCTTTCCTTCGAGGGCTCGTCACTGTGCGGCTCGGTCAATGCGAATTTACCGTTTCGCCTACCCTTGTGACACGTGGCGGCTCACGATTGGGTGGAAAGGCGAACCGTCGCCTGGGTGGGCTATATATTCCCCCTTCCCCTTTTTCACCGCCTTACCCTCGTCATTTTCACCGCGAGCGCTCTCTCTTTCTCCGTCCTTTCCTTTCACGGCGCCCTTTGAGTCACTAGATCTGTCGCCTGTCCACCCTTTTCACCACCGCGCACACTTTTCGCCATGGCTCCTCGCAAGCCGAACCCAGTCTCCGCGACGGGTCCCGATCCCGGCCGGATCGACGATGACACCACCGCCTTTTTAGGGGCTTCGCTCGTGGACGACAACGAGCTGGTGAAGTTGGTCAGCTCCGGCACGGTGGTGGAGGGGCAGGCCTTCGCCCTGGGGGAGGTCGTGGTGCCGAAACCAGGCGACAACCGAACGATGGTATTCGCCGTGTTCTTTGAGGCGGGGCTTCGATTTCCGTGCAACGTGTTGTTGCCGAAGATCCTTCGCCTTTTCCAGGTGGAGCTCCCCTAGCTAAGCCCATCAGCACTCGTCCGGATCGCCATCTTCGACTGGGCGTGTTGGACCGCCGGGTTCGAACCGAGCGCCGAGCTTTTCGGCACCGTGTTCTACGCCACTGTGAACTCGAAAACGGTGGTCACTCCGGCCGGGACGAAGAAGACGGTGTTCGGGAGTGTGAACTTTAATGTTCGCCCCGAACGCTCCGATCTCTGGCTGGTGAACACCGCCATGTCGAAGTGGGATCGCCATTGGATGGCGAGGTGGTTCTACCACTCCATCCCCTTCGAGGCTGGGTCCGATGCGGCGAAAGCCCTCCGGTGGTGGCGCAGGGCGATTGAGCCGAACAGGAAGCCCAAGGTCGCCGTCAATGGTGCCATGGAAGCCCGGTTCGCCCTGCTGCGCAAGGTCTGCTCTCGCCTTAGCTGCAGCGACTTGGTGGAGGAGTTATGCATGCTTCGCATTTCCCCCTCTCCCAGTCGTGGCAAGTCGAGGTCAATCATGATGAGGAGGTCGACGGCTTGCCGAAGCTCGTCATGCCTGCGGGGGCGAATGGTGAGTCTATGCTTTTCCTATGTGCATCTGTGTTCCACTCTTTTTCCCCGTTCGACGCCTGATGTGGTGACACTTCTCGTTTTCGCAGTGTTGACTCTTGCTCAGGCTAACACCGAAGCCCGAAAGATGATTAGCGACGTGTCGGTCGCTGAGTTTAGCCAGCTACTAACGCGGCAGGCGGCCGGCCGGACGAACCGGGTGTATGATGGCGAACTCCCTCCCCGGGCGAAGCCCTTCATGGCCTATGGTGATGAGGGGACTTCTAGAAAGCGGATGCGCGGGCAAGTGAAGTTGGCCCCTCAGAAGTGAAGGGCCCCTGCCTCCACCGACTCCGATGCCGATGACGAAGACGCCGTCGAAGACCATGACGGTAGAGAGGAGGGGGAGGATGTGGGGGAGACGGAGGTTGCGGCCAAAAAGGCCACGGATGAGGCCGCCGACAACCGCACCGAGATGCGCGGCTACACTCCAACTCCGAGCCCCGAGCACGTCGAGACCGGGGTGGAGTCGAACTGCTCCCACTCCGCCGAAAGGATGTGGAGGGGGCGAAGGCGCTGGTCGCGATCGCAGTGGCCAAGGTGGCGAAGGGGGGTCCAGTCAAGAAGACTCCAAGAAGAAAAGGCTCGTCGATGTCGCTCGCGTCTTCAGTGATGACGAGTCTTCAGACGAAACCCCTACTTCACCCGCTGGTCGGAGCCTGGGTCTTTCAACCGCCCCTGGTGCCACGGTCGAAGGGCGGGGTGGGAGGAAGTGTTGCCGGGACTTCGGCTTCAGCCGATCGGGTTGTCAAGACCGCGGCTAGGGTCTTTGGCAGCCCGGTTCGCCAGCCGGTTGTTTCACCGCTCGCCCTTGGTAAGGGGAAGAAGACGGCGGCTGAAACGTCTGTTTCGGATTGCTCCCTTGCGGCACCCCACTTCGTCCCTGGTGATTTTGAGACTCGGGCGGAGCTTATGCCCTTCGTCGAGGGTGTGAGTAACATTGTCTCTCCGGCTGGCAGCCCGAGCCTATTCACCGACCTGAACGAGTTCGACGAGGGTTGTTCTGTCATCAGAGCTTGCCGGTCCGAGTATGTTGCTCGTTTGTCTTTTCTATCCGTCGTCATTTTTCGACAACTTGTCTTAACGTTCGCCTTCGCTTCTTTTTTTTCTTGAACCAGATCCTCGTGGCCCACTGTTTGACCGAGCGAACCATGCGGGCTCGTCTTGACGGTTTGAAGAACCGTCTTCGAGCCAAAGACGACGAACTGGGCCGCAAGGGCCTGGAGATGGAAGGCCTCGCCCACACCCTTAAAGAGATGAAGGACGAAAACAAGCGGCCCACACCCTAGGGGTCTATTTATAGTCCTATTACATATCCCCCTATTAGGGTTTAGGTTTTACAGGGGAATTTACATGGTTGCCCTTATGAAAGGGACACTTGTATGGGTATATAGTGTAATTGAGATACATGGGCCTCTAACAGGCCAATTGGCGAACGCTGGCCCACTGGCCAACAGGCTAGAGCAACTGGGATGGCCCCTTGGGCCTCCTTTGAGCTTGGCTCGATACGGCGAAGTCGTCCTCCTTCGGCATGCACCCTTCGCCATTCAGTCTTCGCCCAGGACGCATTTGGACTTGCGGGGACCAACGCGACTCTTCACTATTCACCGCCTTCGCCCCATAGTCTTCGCCATGAGGCTTCACCCCGATGAATCTTGACACCTTGAGTCTGAATCCTCGCTGGTTGCATGGTTTCGGCAGGTCTGGCCGAAGGGTCTCAAGACATACCGCCAACAGACTCTATCCTTGCCCGGCAATACCATCGTAAGTTCCCTATTGAATCTGATATTGACTTCACATGCGATATCGGCTCTATCGGCCATCCAAATCAGACTCGGTTTCCAGCCGATACGGACTCCAGCCGATGCGCACTCTGTTTCCGAGATTTCTGCATATCTTCGAATCCGCTTCGGATTGGATCTTGTTTCCGATTCATGCATATCAGATTGCTTGCTAAATTTTATCATCAACACATGCCCCCCAATTCCGAAGTATTATATAATGCAACGGAATTATCCCTTCAGAACCGCAAAAATCTAGGGTTTTCTCTATTGACCGTTACGCACCTACTTTCATAAATACCAACCGCTTTTCCAGAGATTTCACGGTGTTAAGTCCATTTTCACCGCTCCAACCAACAAACCCATCCGCAAATCTCCAGCGATTCTCTCTCTCTCCTCCGGCGACCATAACAGCGAACCTCTTCACGCATCCAAGGCGACCACATCGAGCCCATCTAGCACCGCGGCAAAGGAATTCCCTAGGTAAGTCCTCCATCGGCTCAGAAATTTTTTCCACGTTCTTCGTTTGTTCTTCTGCCCTCAATCCTTCTTTTTTCAATCTGTAGCACTTTGTTGGCGGTATGTCATGAGACCCTTCGACCAGACCTACCGAAACCATGCAATCAGTGAGGATTCAGACTCGAGGCATCAAGATTCATCGGGGAGAAGCCTCATGGCGAAGACTATGGGGCGAAGGCGGCGAATGGTGAAGAGTCGTATTGGGTCCCCGCAAGTCCAAATGCGTCCTGGGTGAAGACTGAATGGCGAAGGGTGCATGCCGAAGGAGGACGACTTCACCGTATCGAGCCCAGCTCCACGGAGGCCCAAGGGGCCATCCCAGCCGCTCTAGCCTGTTGGCCAGTGGGCCAGCGTTCGCCAATTGGCCCGTTAGAGGCCCATGTATCTCAATTACACTGTATACCCATACAAGTGTCCCTTTCATAAGGGCAACCATATAATTTCCCCTGTAAAACCTAAACCCTAATAGGGGATATGTAATAGGACTATAAATAGACCCCTAGGGCCATGTAAAGGGGGGATCCCCAAGAAAAAATTTTAAATTAATACACTTTACTGTTCCCAACAACTGTTGAGTAACCACGTCCTTCGACGTATGCAGTTGTCACTTCGACAATAGCTGGCGCCGACCGTGGGGATCTCCGAGCGAAACCACTGAGAGCGAATGCCACCGAAGAGGGTCGCAAAGGTGAAGATTGCTAAGCGAAAGGAGAGTGCAGCAGGAGATGCGATGGCCGCCGAAGAGGGAGCAGAGCCTTCAGCGCCCATTGTCGAAGCTGGTGCGGCACCATTGGCTTCGGCACCCGCGTCGCAACCACCACCTTCGGCTCCTGCCGCTTCGGCAGGGCAGGTGCCGAACACAGTTGATGCGGCGAAGGCAGCTGCGGTGGCAAGGGTGCTCCAGACCACGGCAGAGATCCTTTCGACAAGTCAACTGGTGGCGCCCCAAGCCGCTTCGTCACAACCGGCTACGAATTCGACCGTGCTCGCTGCTGCGCAAGCCAACCCCAACCTTGAAGCACAAGCCGAAGCTGACATGGAGGCCATCCGCCAGAACATGACGCGACTTCAAGATATGCTTCGCCAAATGCAAGAGCAGCAGCAGGCGTACGAAGCAAGACGGCAAGCCAAGGTCGCTTCGGCCCCAATTCTCCAGTATTCGGCGAGCTACATCCCACCCCAAGTCTACCCGCAACCACCGATTCAGGCCCTTCCGCCACAAGCCATGCAAGCGCCGGTGTACTTCGCCGGGCAGCCTTCGGCCGCAACAGCACACCCGACCCCTGGTGTGCAGCCGCAGGTTCAGCCGGTCGCTGCCCAAGTACACCCCCCACCACCCGGTCAAATGTCACAAGCAATAGCGGAGGGGGCTTTGGCCTTGCAGGCACAGCTTCAAGCTTTCCTTCAGCAACTCAACCAACCCCACAATATTTCAAGTACAACCGTTTCGGCCCAACAGGAGGGGAACACAAGTCAGGGTGCACCCAGTTGGCTGCTGTCGAACCAGCCTGGTCCGGGGGCTTCGCCATGGAGTCAAGGACCGCAGTTCGATTTCAGCAACGCTACTCAAGCACCAACCATTCGACCACAAGCACCGACACCAGGCTTCAGAACAAATCAAGCGCCGAACCAGGCCACCATGGCTTGGACCCAGCCTTCATTTGACCCATCCATGGCGGCACACCAAGCGCCAATGTTCGGGGCCGGGCAGCCGAACACTGTGGCCCAACCACACGCGCAGGCCATGACTTCGCCCTTTGCCACGTCATATCCACAGCCGAACGGGCCCTCGTAGCAAGGTGCCGTGAGCAAGGCAGGGGACGAAAAGGGGCTGCCGCTGAGTGGGGAAATCAAGATTCACCCAATCTCACCCCAGTTCAAGTTCCCACCGGTTCCGCGATACTCGGGCGAAACGGACCCAAAAGAGTTTTTGTCCATCTACGAGTCCGCGATCGAAGCCGCTCACAGCAACGAAAATACCAAGGCAAAGGTAATCCATCTCGCTCTAGACGGCATCGCCCATTCTTGGTACTTCAATTTATCAGCTAACAGCATTTACTCATGGGAGCAATTGTGCGATGTCTTTATCCTTAACTTTCGAGGCACCTATGAGGAGCCGAAGACGCAGCAACATCTACTCGGCATTCGCCAGAGGCCGAGGGAATCAATACAGGAGTACATGCGTCGTTTCTCGCAAGCCCGATGCCAAATTCAAGATATAATCGAAGCATCTGTCATCAACACTGCTTCGGCCGGGCTGCTTGAAGGCGAACTCACAAGAAAAATCGCCAACAAGGAACCGCAGACTCTCGAGCACCTGCTTCGCATCATTGATGGGTACGTGTCACACCCTGGAGTTTCCCCTTCTAGCTCTAAATTCATAAAATAAATTGCCTAGAAGAAATTATTCAATTAACCAGGAGCAAACCCTAAATTAACAATATGCGTAATAATCGGAATCGTCAGGGAGAATTCTTTTTTTTTCGAATTCTCTTTGCTTCAAATCAATTAACATGATTGTCAGCGGAATATTCAGAGCAGAGGAAGTAATAATGTTAATTTAAAATGTCAAGATTTGAATTAATAATTCCTTCCTTCCCCTCCTTTGGTCGTGAACCGTTCCCGGTTCACTCTCCCTGTTCGCGGTTCGTTGCATCCGCCGACCCCGTTTGTTGCCACGGTTTCGTTTTGTATGACGAGCCAAGTCTTACTCCTATTCCGATTCAGTTTCTTTTTCCATTCCCGAAAAGGCACCACATTTGTTTCCCCACCTTTCCTTTTTAGGCTTCCTTTTCTCCCGTATTCTTCCCCCCTCCCCCTTGCCGAGCGCCACTTTCCACCCTCCCCCTTCTGCCGTGCGCCCCCCTTCCTTGGGCCGGCCCAACTAAACCCCCCCTCCTCCACCTCTATAAAAACCACTCCACCCCCTCCCCTGTGCCCCCCTAGCCCTAGCCGCCGGTTCCCCTAGCCGCCGTTGCATGCCGCCGGCTGCCCTAGCCGCCGCTGCCCTAGCCGCTGCCTCGTAGCCGCTAGCCGCCGCTGCGGCGTCGCTTCGCTGCTGCGTTGCCACTTCGTGCCGTGCCGCTGCGGCTGCCCTAGCCGCTGCTACCCTAGCCGCCGCTGCCCTAGCCGCTGCCTTGCAGCCGCTATCCGCCGCTGCGGCGTCGGGTCGCTGCTGCGTTGCCACACCGTGCCGTGCTGCTGCGCTGCTGCTGCCATGCCACCGCCACGCTGCCTTGCTGCAGCCGCGTGCCGCTGCCGCTGCCGCTGGCACGCTGCCGCCGCCGCGCTGCCTCGCTGCAGCCGCATGCCGCTGTTGCTGCCGCTGCCATGCCGCCGCTGCCGTGCCGTGTGCCGCCGCGCTGCTTTGCCGCAGCCGCGTGCCGCTGCTGCCCTAGCGCAACCGTGTGTCGTTGCTTTTCCGCGCCGCTACCGTGCCGCACGCAGCCGCCGCATCGCTGCCATGCCACCGCCGCGGCTGTACCACACGCCGCCGTTAGCCACCTCGCTGCCGCGCTGCCGCTGCCGTGTGCTGCGCCGCCGCTGCCCTAGCCGCCTCGCTGCCGCGCCGCCACTGCCGTGAGCTGCGCCGCTGCCGCGCCGCTTGCTGCGTCGCCTCGCTGCTACTAGCCGCCGTTGCCGTGCCGCCCCGTGCCGTGCCGCTGCCGGTGCCCTAGTGCCGCACGCAGTCGCTGCCGGCTACCGCCACTTTGTCGACTACGGTAGTCGTGCTCCCGACCCGTTACCGTGTCGCTGCCGCTTTGCCGTGTCGCTTGCCACACCGTTAGCCGCCTAAAACCCTAGCTACCTAGCAGCCGCCTAGCCGTTGTCGGTTTACCAGCCTCGCTACCGCCACACCTAGCCATAGCCGCAGCCGTGCCCTCGCCGTGGTACGTATGCATACACTCGCCGCTCGCTGCTTACACTCGTGCGTAGTGTGGCGTAGTGTCCTATCAGTTTGGTCGTACCGAGTCATTCTAAAACCCTGGAGCCTTTCTGAGCCGCTGGTTTTGTTTGCCGGTTCGGTTAACCGTTTGCGTGGTCCCGTGCCACGGTAGGTTGACTCGTTGAGTCGCTGACCCGTGAGGCTCGTTAACCAGATTTTCTTTTCCGTTAACCTTGTCCGTTCGTGGGCGTTAAAGCATATCAATCAAGTAAGGTTTTTCGGTTAATAGTAATTACATAGTTCATGTTCTAAAATTCGTAACTAATTCATACAAACTCCAAATTGAGCCATTCAACTTGCAAAATTCATCTAAAATTGAGCTCTACATGTTTGCTTACTTTTTATGTGTTGTTTATTTGGTTCTTATTGCAGTTTTTCCTCGTTTTGTGTGCCAACGTGTAGATTTAGCTGTTACTGACGATCGCGTTCGCGAGGAAAAGAGTTCGGAAGATCAATCGAAGAAGCAAGGCAAGTCACACATTCCCCTTGAGCATTTTGATCCCAATTTATAAATTTTTTTACCGTTTACAAATAAATTGCATGTTTTGCTAATTACACGGGAATAGGGTTTACCTATCTGCTCGCTTGTGCCCTATTTACTTGATGTCCTTTCTTTGTCAAACTGGGTGATAATTTGACTAGCTTGTGTCTCATGTTGACCTAGGTAGAATTATATTATGCTTAGCCATGCTTAATACCACTAGTTCATATAATGGGATAATTACATTATCTACTTCTAGTATCTTGATGAGCTACGAGCTCGAGACAACTGACCATGTTTCGTTGGTCGTAATTATCCAACTAAAATATGGATTAATGGTGGGCTGCGGGTGCATGGTTTTGCTAGTCGCACCCATGGCAATTAAGGACAGGTTCTCGGGAAACCCTGAAAGACTAACAGTGCTTACCACAAGCAGGCATGGGTAACTGTTGGACTTGTAGTGTAGCTTTTCCCTAGCTGACGCATCCAGGCAAGGGTGGGCGTGATGGAGTTGGGTCGGTGGGGGTTTACCCGTTGATCGGCTGCCGGATTCACCAAGGCACGAGAGGGGGCTGCCTACCTTGGCTTTAAAGGTGGGGGCGATACCTGAGGTGTGGTGCGCTTGGTTAGGGCGAGTTATGCGAAGGGTCTTGTAACGATTTCCCCCTTTGCAGTACCATGGTGGTATTTCGGGGCATGGCGACATGCGTGGAATCGTGTCTTGTGGGTACAGTTGCGTACCTCTGATCAAAGTAAAACTATTCGAATAACCGTACCCGCGGTTATGGGCGATCAACCAGATTCACCGTGATTAGTCCCACTCTATTAATAAAATTGACTTAATGAACTGGTTTAGTTCAGGTGGAATGGTTGGGCCTGTTCAACGTGGTATAGCGTTGCTCAGTGGAGATATTTAATCTTGCCTTAATTAATCAACTGTTTTATTGTTTTCAACTATAAATGTTTACAACCGTTTTTATGCAAATAGCCATAAACCCTCCTTATCTTCCCTTGCACGAATGCATCGTTGGTGTGGCTTGTTGAGTATGGTGGTTGTACTCAGTCTTGCTATTATTCCCCTTTTCAGAAGTGTAGTGCTTCTGAGCTGAAGATGAAGTTAGAAGACCAAGGCTTATACCCCAGTTGAGTTTTGCCTGTGGAGTGGAGCTGAAGCCCCGCTAGGATCGTCACCTTTTTCCGCTGCTGTTTTCTTTTCGGTGTGAGGACTAAGCGCCTCTTTTGTAAGTATTTACGATTTATTTATGTTTGGATCTGTATATTAATTTGTCGTTTTGTGTACTCTGGCTTGATTCCTGGATAGGGATTTATACACAAAATAGTCTGGAAATTTCGGATAAATTTCTAGGTGTGACAGTATGCAAGAGGTGAAGAGGATTCTAAGCGAAGGCAAGCAATCCAAGCCAAGTACGATAAAGCCTCCATTGCTGCTGCCCAAGCCCAAGTACAAGCACAGGTCGCTGAATTAGCTCCTCTCACCGTTCGCCAACCTCAGCCAGCGAACCAGGGACAGCCGCCAAGGCCGAGCCAAGCTCCCATGACTTGGAGAAAATTCAGAACTAACCGCGCGGGCAAGACTGTGATGGCTGTCGAGGAGTTCCAAGCCCTCCACAAGGAGTTCGACGCCAAGCAAGCAGGCAGCCATCAACACCTGTTCGCAAGAAGGTTAGGAAAGACCTCTATTGCGTCTACCACGGACGATCCTCGCACACCACCGAGCAATGCCGAAACATCCGACAGCGTGGCAACGCTCAAGACCCAAGGCCACAACAAGGGACTGCTATCGAAGCACCTCGTGAAGCTGCTCAAGAACAAGCACCCCCAGCGGAACAGCGCCAAGACGTGCAATGTAGAGTAATTCAAGTGATTACAAGGGCCGATCCGCCAGTCCAACCGTCGAAGCGACAAAAGAAGATGCAGTTGCGAATGGTGCACAGCATCACCACGGCGGGCGAAGGGGCTCCGAGGTACTTGAATCAGGAAATCTCTTTCGGACCAGAAGATGCCGAAGGAGTGCTGTTCCAGCATCAAGACCCCCTGGTGATCTCGGCAGAGGTAGCTGGCTTCGAAGTTCGGCGAATCCTAGTCGACGAAGGAAGTTCGGCCGATGTCATCTTCGCCGAAGCATATGCCAAGATGGGGTTGCCAACCCTAGCCCTCACCCAAGCATCGGCCTCGCTTCGTGGTTTTGGCGGTGAAGCAGTTCAAGTCCTAGGCCAAGTACAATTAGTGGTAGCCTTCGGCATAAGTGAAAACATGCACGAAGAGCAAATACTGTTCGACATTGTCGACATCCCACACAACTATAATGCCATCTTCGGTCGCACAACCTTGAACAAGTTCGAAGCCATCTCCCACCACAACTATCTCAAGCTCAAGATGCCGGGTCCAACAGGCGTGATCGTCGTTAGGGGGCTTCAACCCCCGACCGTATCAAAGGGTGACTTGGCCACAATCAACAGGGCAGTGCACAATGTTGAGGCCGAACCACATGACCATGCTAAACACATGCCGAAGCCAGCCCCTCATGGCAAGGTGATCAAGATGCAAGTCGATGACGCTGATCCCACAAAGTTTGTCCAGCTAGGGGGCGATCTGGGCGAAGACGAAGCCGAGAACATCCTGGAGGTGCTCAAGAAGAACATTGACATATTCGCCTGGAGCCCCGACGAAGTGGGAGATGTTTCGACGGACCTCATCATGCATCATCTGGCGGTGAAGCCGGATGCCAAGCCAAGGAAACAGAAGCTGCGCAAGATGTCCGCTGATCGCCAAGAGGTAGCAAAGGCTGAAGTGCAGAAGCTGCTCAAGGCTGGGGTGATCCAAGAGATCGACCACCCAGAGTGGTTGGCGAACCCGGTTTTGGTGAGGAAGTCGAACGGCAAGTGGCACATGTGCGTCGATTTCACAGACCTCAACAAAGTGTGCCCGAAAGATGACTTCCCTCTGCCGCGGATCGACCAGCTTGTTGACTCGACAGCTGGCTGCGAGCTCATGAGCTCTTTGGATGCGTACTCCGGCTACCACCAGATCCACATGAATCCGGGCGACATCCCCAAGACAGCCTTCATCACGTCGTTCGGCACTTTCTGCCACCTCCGTCGAGCGTACGCAAAGTACAAAAGCTCGCAAGCCGAATTAAGGCGCTCGGTCGATTTCTCTGAGAGGTAGCCGAAAGAGGTTTGCCCTTCTTCAAGACCCTCCAGGGCGCGGGAAAGTTTAGCTGGACACCCGAATGCCAAGTAGCGTTCGACGAGCTAAAGCAATATCTGCAAAGCCCACCCACCTTGGTCAGCCCAGCACCGGGAAGCGAACTGCTGCTCTATCTAGCAGCTTCCCGGTGGCGGTCAGTGCAGCTCTTGTCCAAGAGACAGAGTCAGGACAGAAACCAAATGTATTTCGTCTCCGAGGCCTTGCAAGGGGCGAAGATAAGATACATTGAAATGGAAAAGCTTGCATACGCCCTAGTGATGGCTTCGCGCAAACTTAAGAACTATTTTCAGGCCCACAAAGTCACTGTGCCATCGCAGTATCCTTTGGGCGAAGTGCTCCAGGGCAAGGAAATTTCTGGTCGACTCAGCAAGTGGGCAGCGGAGTTATCTCCCTTCGACCTGCATTTTGTCGCCCGCACTGCCATCAAGTCCCAAGTCCGAGCCGACTTCGTGGCCGAATGGACACCGGCATTCGCCCCTGAACCCCGGCCCGTCGAACAACCTTGGATAATGCACTCCGACGGCTCGTGGTCGCACAAGGGGGCGGACACCGCGGCAGTACTCACCTCGCCAGGGGGCGTGCCGATTCGATATGCCGCAAGGCTGCAGTTCGACACGACCAATAACATGGCAGAGTACGAAGCTGTACTGTTGGGTCTAAGAAAGGCGAAAGCATTGGGGGTTCGGTGCTTGCTCATCCGAACAGACTCCGAACTGGTGGCAAGTCATGTTGACAAATCCTTCGAGGCAAAAGAAGAAGAAATGAAGAGGTATCTGGAGGCTGTTCGATCTATGGAAAGGTGCTTCGCCGGCATAACGGTCGAACACTTACCTAGAGGCTAGAATGAGGAAGCAGATACCCTAGCAAAATCTGCTGCCTGTGGAGGCCCGCATTCACCGAGCATCTTTTTTGAAGTCTTGTATGCACCAAGCATGCCCACAGAAAGCCTGGACACATGGCAATTGACCAGACAGAACTGGGCGAAGACCCAGAGGACTGGCGAACTCCGTTCGTGAAGTACCTCAAGAACGGCTGGCTCCCAGAGGATGAAACAGAAGCGAAGCGCTTACAGATCAGAGCCACAAAGTACAAGCTGGTCTCGGGGCAGCTGTATCGCTCCGGGGTGCTCCAACCCTTGCTTCGATGCATCTCCTTTGCCGAAGGTGAGGAAATGGTGAAAGAAATACACCAGGGGTTGTGCGGTGCACACCAGGCCGCAAGAACGGTTGCCCCCAAAGTGTTTCGCCAGGGTGTGTATTGGCCCACTGTGCTGAAAGTTTGTGTTGAGCAAGCCAATAAGTGCGAAAGCTGCCAGCGGCACGGCCAAAGCCAAACTGCACCCCAATATGAGCTGCAGCCTATCGCACCAGTCTGGCCTTTCACCAGATGGGGGCTAGACATCATTGGCCCATTCCCTGTGGCGCAAAATGGGTACAAGTTCGCAATTGTAGCCATCGAATACTTCTCCCGTTATATCAAAGCCGAACCACTCGGCGCGATCACTTCGGCAGCAGTAAAGAAGTTCGTTTGGAAGAACATTGTTTGCCGTTTCGGAGTGCCAAAAGAGTTCACCACTGACAACGGCAAGAAATTCGACTCTGATAAGTTCAGAGAAATGTGCGAAGGACTAAACCTGGAAATCAGGTTCACTTCGGTTGCGCACCCACAGTCGAATGGGGCAGCCGAACGTACGAATGGTAAGATCTTGGAGGCGCTCAAGAAAAGTCTTGAGGGGACGGTGAAGGGTAAATGGCCAGACGAAATGCTATCTGTTCTCTGGGCCCTTCGGACGACCCCCACAACGCCAACCAAGTTCAGCCCGTTCATGCTTCTCTATGGTGACAAAGCAATGACCCCAACAGAGCTAGGGGCTAATTCGCCAAGGGTGATGTTCTCTGGAGGCAAAGATGGGCGCGAGGTGTCGCTCGAACTCCTCGAGGGGGTAAGAGTCGAAGCACTAGAACACATGCGCAAATACGCCACAAGCACTTCGGCAACTTACAACAAAAAAGTTTGACCGACAGAGCTATTGCCTAGCCATCTCGTCCTAAGGAAGAAGGCGAACTCGGTAGCAGTCGGGAAGCTTGAATCGAAGTGGGAAGGGCCGTACCTCATCAAGCACAGGTCCAGGACAGGCTGCTTTCGCCTATTGACACTTGAAGGCGAAGAGTTCGACCATTCGTGGAACGCTGCTTCTCTTAAGCGTTTCTATATCTAGAAGGGGTGGCACCCCATTCGCCAACTTATAAAAATGTACATACTATTGTATAGGCCTTTCGGCATCTCTCGTTATGTAAACCTTTCGGCACAAAAATACAAAAAAAGAGAAAAATGAAAAAAGAAAAAAAACTGGATGTAGGGCTATTATCCACCCTGGAGGCCTGAACCAGTATAAAATCCTTGTGTCTTTCACCTTTTTACTTGTGTGCATGATAATTTGTGGAAAAACGCCAAGGCAAACGCCTGATCAGCGAAAACGCCAAAGGGCAAAACGAATCGGCTGAAGCATCGCTCGCCGAACGTTGAAACCGCGATAGCTTGTTTCGGGAATTAACTAAACGAACACCGTTATACTCGATCTACATGAAAACACAAGCGCTTCTTTCAGCGCGGAATACCACAGATCGAAAACGGAAGCCGAAAGCTGAAAAGTCAACAGACCTATTTCGTTAATATACGCAAAGGGGCCATCACATTCCGACCTAACGAAAGCACGAAAAGTGACAATGCAAAAAATAGCGAAAAGGGAATAAAACGCATCTTTATTAACTTTGAAAAAATAATCGAAGAATACATGCCATACAACATGGTACAGGTGAAAGAATGTAACAGGCTTTACAGCCTAGTTTACAAATAAATTACATCTTCACCCCCAAAACAACCGCCACTCCCTAAGGAATGATCCGGCAAACTCGGTTCGTCATCACTGCTAATGTTATGCACTACCCTAAGGGGAGAAGGGGGCGAAACACAAGCTAGATTATAACGGCGCTGGGCGATCGCTTCCTGACGATCGGTCCTCCGGTGATTTCACCAAAAGCGAACCATGTCCTCTAGACGTTCCTCGTGGACATGGTCGTAGTCCTCCAGGGTGCGCCCGGGGTGTGCTCGCATCCAGCCAGCAACTTTCAAGACCTTGTAACTGTTGCCGTTTATTATCATCTCACAGTAAATAGGCCAAAACGAACACCGGACCTTCGGCAAATCCTTCACCGCAACGAACTTCTCGTTTTTGCTTCGCCAATTCCCAAGGGGGGCTGAACACACATTTTTCAGCATAGACCCTGATAAGACAGTATAGAAAAGCAAATGGCGAAGCGCAAAATTAAAGCTAGGCAAAACACATAGAGTGGGCGAAAAGAGTAAACCCTCTTTCGTATGCGAAACGATGCGAGCATGGGTACCAAAGGCATCAAACATAATAGTCGGCTAAACTTGTCATCTATTTCATATATTAAAAAGGCCATTTTCGGCTACAATAAGAAAGGAGGAGGGCCATCGGCCAGATTTACATCGTTCACCCTCCACGGCAAACGCCAAAAGAAAACTACCAAAATCTAAAGAGCGGGCGGAGGGCCTCACACCTCTGAGTGAAATTGGGCATCGCCTCCACTCCCTTCAGTCGTCGGCTCTTCGTCCTGGTCCACCACCTCCGCCATCGCCAAGTGCTCAAGCAGATGCGCCTTGGCAGTAGTTCGGCTGTCCTTTTGCCAGAACTGTTTGCGCCAAGCACGAAGTGCAGGCGAAACATCCTGAGCACTGACCTCCCAGTCCCCCTTCGCAAAGTTGGGGAACTCGCGATGTGCTCGCACCCGAACTGCTGCAGCAGGCCCATGGTGAAGGCTGCCGACACACGTGCACAGCAATCACTGTACGCGGTGGCACAATCCGAGACCGCACCGCCGGCTTGCTGAGTCCACTCCGAGAACTTGAAGGCGGAAGCATCTTCGCCTGGGACACCTCACACCCTCGCCCCCATGTCAGTAAGGGCAAGGCGAAGTGTATGGCACGCGGACTTGGCAGACTCGGTGGCTTTCGCCATCTCCCGCGCGAACCGTTGAGACTCCTTGTTGGCGTTTGCCTCCGCTTTGCTGACCTCTAGGCGAAGAGCCTCCATCTTCGGCTCGGTGAGGTTGTAGTAATCGGTCAGAGCGGCGGAATGTGTTTGCTCCTTTTTGAGTTCAGCCTTGAGGAGCTCAATCTCAGTCTTCGCCTCACTCCCCTTCTTCAGCTCAGCTTGGAGCCGCTTGTTTTCGGCGTTCGTCTCTTTAAGGGTGTGGGTGAGGCCTTCCATCTCCAGGCCCTCGCGGCCCAGTTCGTCATCTTTGGCTCGAAGACGGTTCTTCAAACCATCAAGACGAGCCCGCATGGTTCGCTCAGTCAAACAGTGGGCCGCGAGGATCTGGTTCAAGAAAAAAAAGAAGAGAAGGCGAACGTTAAGACAAGTTGTCGAAAAAAGACAATGAATAGAAAAGACAAACGAGCAACGTATCCGGACCGCCAAGCTCTTCATGGCTGAACAGCCCTCCTCGAACTCGTTCAGCTCGGTGAACAGGCTCGGGCTGCCAGCCGGAGACAGAATGTTACTCACCCCCTCGACGAAGGGGATAAGCTCCGCCCGAGTCTCAGAATCACCAGGGGCGAAGTGGGGCGCCGCAAGGGAGCAATCCGAAACATACGTTTCGGCCGCCATCTTCTTCCCCTTACCAAGGGTGAGCGGTGAAACAACCGGCTAGCGAACCGGGCTACCGAAGACCCTAGTCGCGGTCTTGACAACCCGATCGGCTGAAGCCGAAGTCCCGACAACACTTCCTCCCGCCCCGCCCGCGTCGACCGTGGCACCAGGGGCGGTCGAAAGACCCAGGCTCCGACCAGCGGGCGAAGTAGGGGTTTCGTCTGAAGACTCGTCATCGCTGAAGACGCGAGCGACATCGACGAGCCCTTTCTTCTTGGAGGTCTTCTTGACTGGACCCCCCTTCGCCACCTTGGCCGCTGCGATCGCGACTAGCGCCTTCGCCTCCTCCACATCCTTTCGGCGGAGGGGGGAGCAGTTCGACTCCACCCCGGTCTCGACATGCTCGGGGCTCGGAGTTGGAGTGTAGCCGCGCTCTCGGTGCGGTTGTCGGTGGCCTCATCCGTGGCCTTTTCGGCTGCAACCTCCGTCTCTCCCACATCCTCCCCCTCCTCTCTACCATCATGATCTTCAACGGTGTCTTCGTCGTCGGCGTTGGAGTCGGTGGAGGCAGGGGCCCTTCGCTTCCGAGGGGCCAACTTCACTTGCCCGCGCATCCGCTTTCTGGAAGTCCCCTCATCGCCATCGGCCTTGAAGGGCTTCGCCCGGGGAGGGAGTTCGCCATCATACACCCGGTTTGCCCAGCCGGCTGCCTGCCGCGTTAGCAGCTGGCTAAACCCAGCGATCGACACGTCGCCGATCATCTTTCGGGCTTCGGTGTCAGCCTGAGCAAGAGTCAACACTGCAAAAACGAGAAGTGTCACTACATCAGGCGTCGAACGGGGAAAAAGAGCGAAACACAGATGCACATAGGAAAAGCATAGACTCACCGTTCGCCCCCGCAGGCATGACGAGCTTCGGCAAGCCGTCGACCTCCTCGTCTTGATCGACCTCGACTTGCCACGACTGGGAGAGGGGGAAATGCGAAGCATGTAGAACTCCTCCACCAAGTCGCGGTAGCTAAGGCGGGAGCAGACCTTGCGCTCAGCTGGGGGAGCTCCACCTAGAAAAGGCGAAGGATCTCCGGCAACAACACATTGCACGGAAATCGAAGCCCCGCCTCAAAGAACACGGCGAATACCACCGTCCGGTTGTCACCTGGTTTCGGCACCACGGCCTCCCCGGGGCGAAGGCCTGCCCCTCCACCACCGCGCCGGAGCTGACCAACTTCGCTAGCTCGTTGTCGTCCACGAGCGAAGCCCCTAAAAAGGCGGTGGTGTCATCGTCGATCCGGCCGGGATCGGGACCCGTTGCAGAGGCTGGGTTCAGCTTGCGAGGAGCCATGGCGAAAAGTGTGCGCGGTGGTGAAAAGGGAGGACGGGCGACAGATCTAGTGACTCAAAGGGCGCCGTGAAAGGAAAGGACGGAGAAAGAGAGCACTCGTGGTGAAAATGACGAGGGTAAGGCGGTGAAAAAGGGGAAGGGGGAATATATAGCCCACCAAGGCGACGGTTCGTCTTTCCACCCAATCATGAGCCGCCACGTGTCACAAGGGTAGGCGAAACGGTAAATTACCATTGACCGAGCCGCACAGTGACGAGCCCTCGAAGGAAAGCCCATCACTGTTCATTTCGGCCCAGTGAAAGAATAAGGATAGCTTCGCCGTTCGCAGAAGGCGAAAGCTGCAAAAAAATTACTAACCACAAGAATACATGTACACACAATGCATACATTCTTTGCAGGAATACAAAATATGTTTCGGCAGGAGCGTCGGTCGAAAGGGGGCGCCTCATACCATACCACATGGTTTGCATGGTCTCGGCCAAAGCTCCTATCTCACCCTTGCCCATGAGGGGCTTGTTGGTGGTATGTCATGAGACCCTTTGACCAGACCTACCGAAACCATGCAACCAGTGAGGATTCAGACTCGAGGCGTCAAGATTCATCGGGGCAAAGTCTCATGGCAAAGACTATGGGGCGAAGGTGGCGAATGGTGAAGAGTCGCGTTGGGTCCCCGCAAGTCCAAATGCGTCCTGGGTGAAGACTGAATGGCGAAGGGTGCATGCCGAAGGAGGACGACTTCGTCGTTCCGAGCCCAGCTCCAAGGAGGCCCAAGGGGCCATCCCAACCACTCTAGCCCATTGGCCAGTGGGCCAGCATTCGCCAATTGGCCCGTTAGAGGCCCATGTATCTCAATTACACTGTATACCCATACAAGTGTCCCTTTCATAAGGGCAACCATGTAAATTCCCCTGTAAAACATAAACCCTAATAGGAGGATCTGTAATAGGACTATAAATAGACCCCTAGGGCCATGTAAAGGGGGATCCCTAAGAAAAATTCTTAAATTAATACACTTTACTGTTCCCAACAATTGTTGAGTAACCACGTCCTTTGACGTATGCAGTTGTCGCTTCAACAACAGAGTCCAAGATTGGCAATTGTATCTATTAATTAGGAATATATGTAATTTCCTTATAGATATTATCGGCAAGAGTCCGCCTAAGGGACTTGTTCGCTAGTTGGATTTGTATTAGGTTAATATGAGTCGTGTCCGTGATGGACAATGTTTGTATTTTCGGGTATAAATATAGACCCGAGGTCTTGTAAATAAACAACACACGTTCAAATCAATCTCGACGCGTCGCCAACCTTTGTTTTCTATTTTCGACAAGTTCATGCTTTCGAGTCGTGCTGCATCAGCTTGATCTTCGACGACAAGGTAGGTCTTGTTATGGCGGTTTGCATCATCGGAACTAGTTCTTACATCTTTATGACACTCTAGTTCTATTTTGTGAATCTCCGAGTTATCATATACATTGCATAATTTAGATCGATAATGCAATCTATTTTTATCAGCCAGACTCTATTTAGGGTTTTACTGGTAACGGCTAGATTGTCTTGTTGGTTTAAGTTATATAATGTATCCACCATCCCTAAAAGGCAACCATCGGCCTTATAATTTAGATATTATGCTTCTATTTATACTTAATGCTGCATCGGTTAAGTCCGACCTATTGAGTCGTATTTAGAATCATGATATCTAACCTGCTTTGTGATTGTTAATAAGGATAGTATCGGGGTTTCAGCCGATCTTATCTGTTATAGATGTTTTACATAGTTTTATGCTTTGTTTAATATTCTATATCTACCCTTTATATTGGGATCTAATCTAATACAAATATATTGAGCTTGCTACCAATCTAATTGTTTATAGTTGAGTATATTTGTTGTAAGAGAATATCCTAGTATAAGGTTGTATCGGAGCTATAGCCGATAAATGCTTAAATCTGGACTTCGGTTACAACATGAGTATATATAATCATTATTTCATATTATTTAGTCTTGAGCAATTTATATAGTCTCGTTCAGTCCGATCTATCCCAATTGCTTATTTCTAAAGTAATATTGACATATTGATTATATAACACTGATCTTTTCAGCCGGTGTACTAGTTTAAGGGTTAGTTTTATCATTGATTACACCTTACAGCCGATTCATGCTATATTGCATCGACTAGGTTATAATACGATATGAAATTGGCTAACTGGCCAATGGACTATCGTTTACTAATATCTTTGCATATTTCTTCTTGTTGATTGCAGGATCAAATCAACCGGCACGCCCTCGAACCTAAAGAACAAGTTTTGGACCTGCACTAGAGTAAAGCAAATCTCTCAGGCCAGTGTGTGTTTTTAGCATCTTTCAACCTTAGCAAAGGAGTAAATGGTTCTATCCGGCTAGACAGGTTTGATATGAAACGCCGAACAAAATTTATTTTGCCGATCAACGATTGCAACTTGGTCTTATCTTCTGGAGGTTTTATATCTTTAATTGCCTCAATACTCCTCTGAGGAATTTCAATCCCTCGCTCATGTACCAAAAACCCAAGAAACTGACCAGCCGATACGCCAAAAACACACTTAGTAGGATTCATCTTCAACCCATATTTCCTTGCTCTTTCTAAGACATGTTTCAAATCGGCTATATGTTCATCAACTTCTTTAGATTTAACCACCACGTCGTCGATATATATCTCCACCAATGTGCCGATAAGATCGTGAAAAATATAGTTCATGGCCCTCTGGTATGTAGCACCAGCACTTCTCAAGCCGAAAGTCATGACCACCCACTCATATAAGTCGATAGCACCAGGACACCTAAAGGCAATTTTGTGAATATCTTCTTCAGCCATAAAAATTTGATTATAACCAGCATTGCCATCCATGAAACTGATGATTTTGTGTCCAGATGCTGCATCGATGAGTTGATCGGCTACCGGCATTGGGTACTCATCTTTTGGTGTAGCCGTGTTCAAGTCTCTGAAATCAATGCAAACCCTGAGCTTGCCATTTTTCTTAATAACTGGTACTATGTTAGAAATACACTCAGCATATCGGCATGGTCTGATAAAACTAGCATCGTAGAGTCTTGTAATTTCGGCCTTAATAGCATCATACATGGCAGCTTTACAACGTCTTGGGGGTTGTTTGTACGGCCGATAACCTGGTTTTATAGGGAACCGATGTTCAACTATCGATCGGCTAAGTCCTGGCATCTCATAATATTCCCAGGCAAAACAGTCTCTATACTCTTTCAAGAGTGCTATTAATTTACATTTAAATTCCTTTGATAAACCCTTACTAATATATGTCGACCTAGGCCTATCACCTGGTCCAATGTCGATTTCTTCTAGTTCATCGGCCGACATAAAACCTTGTCCTAGCTTGCCATCGAGATTATCAACAGTGTCCTTTGTGTAGAAGTTGGAACCCTCCACGGCGCCCTCAAAACAAGAATTGGGACTCTCCATCTCCTGTTGGCTGTATGGCATAATCAGAAACCTTTAAGTAATCTCCTTGCCAAACATTTCCAGATAAACAATCAATTCCCTCCATCTCCCAAACAGATAAATCGGCACTAGCTACGTTGACTGACCTATCGGCTAGCACGATTTCAATTTGGTCTCCTTGCCATTGAATCAGACTTTGGTGCATTGTTGATGGGATGCAATAGTTGGCATGGATCCAATCTCTTCCCAGCAACAGACTGTAGGAACCCTTCCCATCAATAACAAATAACGTGGTAGGAATTGTTTTACTGCCGATGGTTAGCTCCACATTCAAAACTCCTTTGGTCTCAGATGGATTCCCGCCAAAATCTTTTAGAACCATGTTAGTCTTGATCAAATCCTCTGAATTCTTCCCAACTTTCCTGAATGTTGTGTATGGCATTAGATTAACGGCTGCTCCTCCATCGACTAGCATCTTTGACATCGGCTTGCCATTGACAAATCCTTTAACATATAGCGGCTTGAGGTGCCAATGATCAGTTCCCTCGGGCTTCTCAAAAACGGCTTGTTGTGGAGATAGCATCAATTTAGCCGATGGCGGATTTTCTTCTTGTTCGACAACTTGCTCAACTGCATATTCGGCTGGCAACACAAAAACCATGTTTATGTCGGATCACATCACCTCTTTGCCCTTATGTTGCTGATTACTGTTATGATCGGCTTTGACTTCATCGGCTGGCACCCCTTTGCTCTTCACACGCTAGATTTTCTTTGTTCTCTGCTTCAGCCGATGTTCAATTTCCCCTTCAACCTCCTGGAATTGTTCCCTGTTTCTCATCCTTTGAACTCTCCTCTTTTGATTTTTAGTGAATATTCCAGAAGGGCACCATTGAGGATGCATTGGCTTGGATTCTCCAGGTGAGTCATCTTCATCATTGTTTTGTTGCATCGGCCCAAGTCTTTCATGAACTGGCAGCCTTGACTGAATCGGTCGATGTATAGTTGTACCCTGTCGGCTTGATCTTTGGATGAATTGTGCGTTGGGATTACTGCATCCAGGACAATCTTCAATAGAAGGCAACCTCATACCCTCATTCCAGCAAAATCTAAAAAATTCACAACTCCAGTGAGGATCAAAATATCTTTCACTTTCATGAGAATATGACTCCTCTTCCCCTTGGCGCATTCTCTGGTATTTGTTGATCATACCAGCCGATCTGATGCTCCTAGTATAGTTTTTACTCCCATCAGCTATATTCCGGTTATATCCAGAGTGCACCATGTTGACCGCAAAAGGGTGTCCATCTATCTTCATCCTCCTCTTGGATTCATTGATCTTAATCTTTCCTTGTTCAATAGCCGACTGGATCTGTTGCCTGAAAATCTTGCAATCATTAGTATTATGAGATCCTGTATTATGCCACTTACAGTATTTCCTCTTCTTCAACTCCTCAGCCGATGGGATGACATGTCCTGTTGGCAATTGAATCTGTTTTTCTTGGAGAAGAAGATCAAAAATCTTGTCGGCTTTGGTAATGTCAAAATCAAATCTTTCCTCTTTTCCTGCATTCTTGACCCATTGACAAACCACCGTCTTCTTGTTCCTAGCCCACTCGGCTGCATTGATTTCTGGGTCATCATCTTCAGAATCAGAGTCATAATTGTAGACATTGTTGACGTTGTTCGCCTTTTTGATAAATTTTCTTGCTTCTTGGAACCTTGTCTCATGAGTCGATACCTTCTAAGCTAAATGAGCTAAACTCTCAAAGTCTTGGGCCGAAAATCTTTCCCTTATCGGCGCCAACAAGCCTTGGAAGGCCAAATCGGCTAGCTGAGAATCTGTCAAGGCTAGACTGTAGCATCTATTCCTCACATCTCTGAATCGTTGAATGTAATCTGGAACTGACTCATCTGATTTTTGCCTGATTGCTGTGAGGTCTGATAGCTTCATCTCTTGAACACCACTGAAAAAGTACTTGTGAAATTGTTTCTCCAGATCGGCCCAACTTCTAATAGAATTGTAAGGTAGAGATGAAAACCAAGTGAACGCCGATCCAGATAATGAGAGTGGAAACAATCTAACTCTGAGAGCCTCTGTAGCCGATGCTTCACCACACTGAGCTAAAAATCGGCTAACATGCTCATAAGTAGATACGTTGTCTTGTCCTGAAAATTTAGAGAAGTCTGGCACCTTGTATCGGTTTGGCAGTGGAACCCGATCAAAATATTCTGGATATGGGTGTCTTTTGGCTTGAGGCCGAACTTCTCCCTCATGACGTCAGCGATCATATCGGCCCAAGGTTGATGTGGTGTTGCTCCACTGTACTGCTGCTGAAGTGGATCCACCTGGCCGTATTGGATCGGTTGAGGTCGTGGTGAGTGAGGTTGGTATAGGTGATTGAAGCCAGCCGATATGCCCTGAGGTGGCACATATGGGAGTTGATCTGTGCTGTACTGCTGGCCTATCGGCTGAGTAATTCCAATCGGCTGTTGCGGAACCGAAGGAATTTGGTACGATGTGTCGACAGCTGACGGTTTTGGGTGAAGGATACTTATTAATTGCTCTGGTGTCAGCTGAGTTGGTGCTTGCCCCCAGTGATCGACTGTGATCTGGTTAAAATAGCTAGGATATTGGAGCTTGAATAAGGAGCCGATGGAGCCTGGGTTTGAAGCAATTGTTGACTCCCTTGATTCCCACCGATATCTGTCTTCACGGTTCTATATCCTGGGAACGTGCCGTCTGGCAAATACATAGGTCCTTTAGCTTTTTTCTCGGCTATCGTTCCATCGACCACCGACTTGATCATGTTTGTTAAGGTGTTCACGAGCACTCCGAACTGATTGACTAAAGCGTGGTGTACGGCCGAATCAATGCAATCTTGCAATGTGTGAAGTTCTTCATCACTTGATTCAACCTTGGTTTGTTTGTCCTTTTCTTCATCCGACCCAGAAGTGCTTGGATCTTGTTTCACAATCGTCGGTAGCTTGACTTAGTCCTTTGAATAACTGTGCCCTGCCATGTGACTGTGAATGAGTGCAGATATTGGTTCTGGAGTTGATTCAGCATCTGTTGCATCTCTTCTCTCTACTCGTCACTCAGCTGTTCGATCGTAACTGGGAAGATGTTGTCCTCCGAAACCTTAGTGATGTTTGGGGACATGATGACACTTTGTCCCACCAGGCGATTGTGGGTTCGAGTCCCACTGGGCGTGCCAAAAGCGTGTTGATGCAAAAAACACACACTGGCCTGAGAGATCTGCTTAACTCTAGTGTAGGTCCAAAATTAGGGCTTTAGGTTCGAGGGCGTGCCAGTTGATTTGATCCTGCAATCAACAAGAAAAAATATGCAAATAATATTAGAAAACGATAGGCAATCGGCCATAGGGCCAATTTCATATCGTATGTGACCTAGCCGATGCAATAAAGCATGGATCGGCTGTAAGGATTTAAGTAAGTATGAAAATAACCCTAAAACTGATATATCGGCTGTAGATATCAATGTTATGCAATCAAGAAATCAATATTACTTTAGAAATAAACAATTGGTATAGATCAGACTGAACCGAGACAGTATAAATTGTTTAAGTCTATTGCAACATGAAACAATGATCACATAAAACCAATGTCATAGCCGATATCGAGATCTAATTGCATATCGGTCGTAAATCCGATACAATCTCATGATTAAGCAATGAAGATTAAATACAGAATATAAAACAAAGCATAAAACCATGTTAAACATTCTAAACAGATAAGATCGGCTGAAACTCCGATACTATCCCTATTGACAATCGTAAAGCAAGTTATAGATTATGATTCTAAAACAACTTAATAGGTTGGACTTAACCAATGCAGCATCAAGCATAAAAGAAGCACAATATGTAACAAGCCAATAATCATCAAATCAGGATGGTAGATACATCATATAATATGAATCAACAAAGTAAACTTAGCCGATATCGACGAAACCCTAAGACAGATCTAGCCGATACAACAAAATAGCATTGTCGATCTAAGCTATATGACATATATGATAACTTCGGAAATTTGCAAGATAGAATTAGAGTGTCATAAAGATTTAAGCACTAATCCCAATGATGCAAATTGCCATGACAAGATATACCTTTTTGCCGAAGATCAAATTGATGCAGCACGACTCGAAAGCACAAGCTCGTCAAAAGTAGAAAACAAAGGTGGCGATGCGCCGAGATTGATTGAACGTATGTTGTTATTATCTACAAAACCTCGGGATTATATTTATACCCGAAAATACAAACATTGTCCATCACGGACACGACTCATATTAACCTAATACAAATCCAACTAACAAACAAGTCCCTTAGGCGGACTCTTACCACGATAATCTGTAAATAAACTACAAAATATCCTAATTAATAGATACAATTGCCAATTTCGGACTCTATCCTTGCACGGCAATCCCATCGTAAGTCCTCTGTCGAACCCGATATTGACTTCACATGCAATATCAGCCCCATCGGCTATCCTACTCGGAATCAGTCTCCAGCCGATACGAACTCCAGCCGATGCACACTCTGTTTCCAATATCCTCGCGTATCCTCAAATCCGCTTCGAACTAGATTGTGTTTCCGATTCGCATAGATTAGATTTGCTTACCAAATTTCATCGTCAACAGTAATCGAGATTTATCTTGTGAAGTATACCTCTTAGTTAGTTAATATTAGCGTACTGGATCATTGTTCACTGTTCTTCATTAAGAGATAGTGATTACTTTACTATTTGGCTAACACTAGAGTAGTAATTAGTTGCATAGATATGTAGTCTAGGTAATTAATCTTTAGTGTTTGCTACGTACCCCACAGTACGTTAGAGTGGGGTGTAGAGGTGGTGACCATCCTTGAGATCATTTATGTCCTCCTTGTCCGGGTGCGTAGTAGAGTGAGCTCTGGTAGCAGCGAGCAAGCTAGTGCCTGAAGTATTGCAATAGGATTAAATTAAGCTTTCTAAATGACCATGTGCATCACTAGAAAATCCTCTCTACCCTCTGCCTATATTAACTTGTGTCCTTTGATGAACTTGATGAAGAGTTGAACACCTTCGTTCCCTGTGAAAATTCGATACCTTGGAGTACTTCCGGATGAACTGCTACAGTGGTATATCCGTGCGCTTGCGGATTGTATTTGTGACCGTAAGAAGTTCCAACAAGTACTTCTGGCGCCATTGCCGGGGAAGGGTTGTTGTTTATCTCCGATTCTTGTTCATCCTCGTATATTTTTAGTTCTCTTTTCTTCTTACCCTCAGAGAAGTTTTTTGTGTATACTTCTCTATCATGGAGCATCTACTGATCTACCAATATATCTGCCCCTCGTGGCGAATTTTACGAGCCACGTCCTTCATCGGAGCCCATTATTTCATCTGGCCATGAAATTCATCCCGGATGCATAAATATGGTTAGGGAAAAACCATTTTCTATGGTAGACCAAGAAAATCCCTACCATCATCTACAAGACTTTGAGCAATTGTGTTCATGCCTCCTGATTCAAGGCATGACACAAGAGACTCTTAAGTAGAAATTGTTTCCGTTTTCTCTTCATGAGGGAGCGAAACAATGGTACACTTACCGTTGGGAGTGTAAATGGTAACTGGGATAAGTTGCAAGACAGATCTGCCTCGCATTCTTCCCTGTTACCCGTATTACAGCCCTTCGGATTGAAGTCCTCAAATTTCAATAGACCAATAATGAATCAATCGGTGCAGCTTGGGCCAGATTTACTTCATTAGTATGATCTGGTCCCAACTTATCTACACCTGATTATGCTTTGCTGCAACATTTCCACACGGGTTTAGATAAGGAGTCTACATTCCACCTTGATATCACTGCCGAAGGGTCGTTCATGCATAAAACCCGGGTTTAGATAAGGAGTCTGCATTCCACCTTGATATCACTACCGAAGGGTCGTTCATGCATAAAACCCCATCGAAAGGAAAGGAAAATTTTGATCAAATATTAGAAAACGCCTCCTTCATTGGACAATGCTCTAAACCCCTCCCTAAGGCATCCGTGTCAGGTCGAGAGGAATCCTCTATAGCCGAACCTGAACACAAACCTTCCACATTATTGAGTTTGACTAAAGAGTCCTCCCTGGAGCCATCTCCGGATATCGAAGAAATTCAAGCTCCTGGTTACGCTCTTGAATTTGGGGATGTTTTTCATGAAGATTATGGAAACACCCTGAATTACTTCAGTAGAAAGAAGCCACCGATTCCTAATCCACCTCCCGATCCTATCGAAGATAATTATCTCAAGGAAACCGTTCGAGAGTTAACCACTATCATGAGTAACGAATGGCTAAAAGAAGTAGAGTTCTCCTCCGAAGTAATTCGGATCAACTCCTCTCCTCGCACCATTCCTTGCCAATTATGAGGGAATACGGTAAACATTCTATATTGTCCTACGGTCGGTGCTAACCTCATCTTTGAGTCATTCGCTTTCGCCTATCTAGGTGATAGAGCACTAACATCGACCCACAAATTCTTCAAACACCCTGCTGGGAATTTAATTGAATGATTTGAGATCATACAGAACATCCCTGTCAAACACGACAACACCAAGGCTATCATGGATGTCCATGTCTTTGAAATCCAAGACTTTGACATTCTAATTGGGCACCCAATAGAGAAATTTCTCATCGATGCCCCATCTTTAGGAAGCCTCGAAATCTCTTTAGGAGGGGATGAGTTTTCCATCCCATTCTCGCGGTCAAGAAATACCTTGACCGACCCCACTTCTAACGAAGAATCGATGAAGGAAGTGATGTCTGTTATCCCTTATGACCTCCCTAAGTCTTCCCTCGAAGATGATGTTCCTAATTTCATCCAGGAAGGGGAGGAGTCAGGCGAAACCTTTGAATTGCTCTCCATGGCACCACCATCACAACTTTCGATCGAGCGTAAACCTTGTCCCTCTGGCCCTCAAAATGTTGTTCTTGACGGTTGTCAAGAAACAACCCCAATCTTGCACGATGCATCTTTTGGGAAGGAGAACCTTCAATCCATGGACAAGCTTGAGATATCGACTCTGGAGAGTGAAATAAAAAACATTCCACTAATGAGCATGAAAGATTCTCTTTCAAAATTTCCCAAGATTCATGCTCACATAAAGAATCCCTAGAGTCCTGTTAGATTATTACTGCTTCATTGTGCGAGGACCACAACCTCCTTATGGTCCTCATTTCTAACATGTTTAAAAGGGTGGTTGTGATTACTTATGTTTATCATAGATACTGCAAATCTCGCATTTGTTTGTGGCACTAATCTTGCAGCGTGATATCTCCTTGGTCAAAGCTTGTGACCCTAAACAACGCATTGAGGAAGGTAGCCTGGATTATCAGGGTAAGTTTCCGTTCGAATAAAAGTAAGAACCAGTTTTTAGGATAGTATGCATCTTCGGGTATTCTTGGTCGCTAACCATTGCAAGTTGAGATTAAGAATGAGGGTCATGCGATGCCTATGAACTCGGGAGCCACATCAACTGTACACTTTGGTGATCCTTGGTGATAGAACACACTCTATAGGAGACTCCAACATCACACACTTGGTTTTTTATGTCTTCAGACACAAAAGTCCAAGAGTAGGGGGAGGTCGACAAGCTTTCATGATGAGTTCCATCAACCAAGGCCATCTTGGTTTAAAGTTGGTATTAATCCTACCTTGCTGCTAAAAAAAGGGAGTTCATCACTGCTTTTACTCATACTTATCTCCATTTGAGTGTGGCCTAATCATGCATGGTTATGCTTCGTTTTTCTATTTTAATATGCTCTGGTTTGGGTGTGTTCTATAGGCTTTGTAAATTAAGCATGATGCTTACGTTAAAATAGTCTGTTTTAATCAAAGAGGACATGGTATCAAATTCGATTAATGAACCATTAGAGCTAGTACACTTTCATGGACATTGGATGTATATCTTCCGTGGACTAACCCCTGCAGGAAAATTTTCAAATTGATGGGTGAGTCCTCAAGTTCAATTCACACTAGAGGTAAGTCAGGGCCCCGAAAACAAATCGATAAATCGCTAACATGTAAAGGAGAAACACCTCACCTTTCAAGGTGCACGGTGAGTATACTATCAAATGCTCCTTTGTTGTATTCATGTAATTTGACCTTAGCCCTGTATGAGTTCTTTTAAAATGAAAATTTGGTGAACAACAAAAAAAATTTCAAGAATAAAAGAAGAGTCTCTCGAAAAAAATGATAAAATAAAATTACGGCTAACCTATGGGGTTCACACTTCTTAAGTTTCAAATTTAATTTCTCTTTAGTTTGGATGTGAACAACTAATCTTGATCTTGAGGTCACGATAAAATCTTTTCAAATTCTTTGTAGTCCCTCGGGTATTTGTTGTCCGCTAACCTCTTGTAGGGAACAAAAAATGATAACCAAGGAGCAGTGTACAATAACTCCAACACTCATGCCACGCCCCTTGGTCCATGAGAAAAGAGATGTACAGGGAACCAAGCAGAAGAAATGCAAAACTTTATTGCATTCAATTCGGATCTCAGCTTGCCAAGACTTATATGGTAAGAATCTCAAACACTTTGTGTACCCTCGCCTCATATCTCCACCCTGCTAAGTTACCCATCACCTCCATTGTTGCCATGAGAAAAAAATGAAAAAATAAAATACAAATAAAATAAAGTTTGGGTCCCCGGGATGAAATACCGGTGGAAGCCCTTCTGCGTTCTATATTTTTGTTGAATAAAGACCAGGTAGTGGG
Source organism: Oryza punctata (assembly GCA_000573905.2). Taxonomy (NCBI): domain Eukaryota; kingdom Viridiplantae; phylum Streptophyta; class Magnoliopsida; order Poales; family Poaceae; genus Oryza; species Oryza punctata. Next base: position 11,509,171 of record CM002497.2, read on the forward strand.
GAAGTCTTTTTGAAACTCCCAACGCGAAATAGCATCAACTCGATACGTCAATGTGATGAACACAGACCCACGGCCGCGCACGAAATTCAGTAGCAAGAACCGAGCCCTGGCTGGGTCGTCCGAACGAAGTGTTCGCTGCCTAGCCCGATTCTATGAAACCTTCACCGTGCAGTATGGTTTGGCATCTCCTTCCTTATAAACATGTATGTCACAAGAGAAACACCACTGTTCAAAACACCAAATCTGAAGATGTACACATTGGCCTAAATACATATAAATCTCAAGACATAAACAGGTGACCTGAATATATAAACCTCAAGATATACACAGGTGACCAGAAGATTGACACAATAGTTGATTTCCTTTTTCTCTTAAACTGAAAAGGTTGTGTATGGTCCAAACAGAATGAAAACTAGTCATAGAAATTGTTCCAGTAGAGAGATGGGTACTATTCCTGGTCTCCCAAGCAGACTACCGTTCCAAAGGTCATATAAGGTGCAGACATCAATTTCCCAAGTTACGTCTGAGCAGTAAATTTTTGTGTATATAGAATGATCTTTTTCTTTTTTTGCCCTGCCTCCCATCTACCTATAACTCTTTTTTCTTCTTGCAGGGAAAGCAAAATTAATCCCCGATGACTTATGCACAAACTGCAAAAATTTCATAAAGTGCATGCATATATGCATTCTGATTTTCATCTTAGATGCAACAATTTGCTCAAAAAATAAAAATGATCTTCAGCCAATTTGCAGAGATATGCATAAACGCATCATTTTCATCGAGCAGTAGGGGCGCTGGTACCTGTTGGTGTCGTCTACCTCGGTAGTCGGTCCTCGGCGCTGCCCAGCAGCTCGGGGGCAAAGGAACGGCCCAGGATGGTGGTGGGCGCAGCCATGGAGGGCGAAGGCGAGGGGCAGCCACTACTAGAAAAAAGGTTTTTTATAGCGTTACCTTAATTTTTTCGCTGACGGTTATATGAGAGATCCGCTTGCGAAATTGTAACGAGGGAGTGGGGGATTTAGAACCGCCAGCGAAAATCCATTTTCGTTGGCGGTTGCTTAAGAAGTCCGCTTGCAAAAATACCTATATTTTTGCAAGCGGGTCTCTTAAGAGACAGCCAGTAAAAATACCGAATTTTGCTGACGCTTACTAGGCAGCACCGTCCTTGAAAAAAATCCCCGCACATTAAAAAAATCGCCACCCTCCGGCCTTTTTCCATCCGCGCGCTTCTTCTCCTTCTCCTTCTCTTTTGGCTCCTCCTCCCTCCATCCAGATCCATCCACTACTCTCCTCTCCTCTCCTCTTCTCTCTTCCTCCCTCCCCACTAGCAGTAGCGGCTCACGTAGTCGATGGCAGCGGTGGCTCCGCGGCGATGCTCGGTGGTGCTCTGCGGATCCGGTGCCTCCCCCTCCCTACTCACCGTCGGTGGCTCACGTAGGCAGTGGCGGTGCTCGGGATGGTGGGGGAGCTGCAGAGAGACGGATCCGGCGCCTCCTCCTCCCTACCCACTGGTAGCGGCTCGCATAGGCAGTGGTGTCGGCGGCGACAATGTCGACGGTGCCAGCGCGAGCGGGCAGTGGATCCGGTCAAGGGAGAGGCGCGGGCGACGGATCCAGCCGTCGGAGCGCTGAGGGAGGGCTCGGGCGGGCTTCGGCGGGCGATGACGACAGCGACTGCGGCGGCCACGACGGCGGCGGTGGTGGTCGTGTGGGCGGACTTCGGCGGCGACGATGTCAACGGCGCCGGCGCGAGCGGGCGATGGATCCGGTCACGGGAGAGGCGCGGGCGATGGATCCAGCCGTCGGACCGCTGCGGGAGGGCTCGGGCGGGCTTCGGCGGGCGACAACGACGGCCACGACGGCGGCGGCGGTGGTCGTGTGGGCGGACTTCGGTGGGCGACGATGGCGACCGTGGCGGCCACGGCGGCGGCCCTCGGTTGCCTTGAATGGGAGCTCGACGACGGGGATTTGGAACAATGATTTGGGATTTGGGGACAATAATTTGGAATTTGTGATTTTTGCAAGCTGTTTTGGATCCAAATTTTCATTTTTTTTTCTTGTCCGAAAATATATTCACTGGCGGGTCTCTTAACACTACCGCAAGTGAAAATTCTATTTTCGCTGGTGGCTGTCTTAGCGTGGTCACCAGCGAAAATGGGTTTTCGCTAGCGGCCGACTGCCCGCCAGGGAAAATGGTTTTTTGTAGTAGGGAGCGGAAGCGGATGCGAGGAGGGTGAGGGGCAACGGGTGGCGTCGGGGCTCGCGCAGGTGGGGTCGATAGCGAGGCATGCAGGCGTGGGAGGCGACGGTTAGGGCGCACATGGTGGCGGTGACGGCATAGGCAGCGACGATGTTGGCTGGGAGATGGGTGGGCGGCAGCGACGGCGGGCTAGGGTGAGCACGGGAGAAGCCGGCGGCGGGCTACAGCGCAGGGCGGTAGTGTCGAAGTACCGACACTGGGAGGAGTCAGGGAGAAGAAGCGGTCTCCGGACGCGCGTGATGAGGCGGTGGGGTAGGGCGAGCGGCTCCGGCGGGCGGGCACAAGGAAGCGGCGCCGCCGCCGACGAACCAGGCGCAATGGGTAGTGTGAGCCGAGAAGAAGGCGGCGGCGGCAGAGCAATGACGCCGATGGAAGGCCGGACCACCGCGGCACCAGCGAAAAGCTGGACCACCAGGACGCCGATTGCGGTGGCGACAGCGACGGAAGTGTGGCCGTTGTCCGTGGGAGACATGGATGTGCACGGCGAGCAGTTGAGCAGGGACTGACGCCCGACGATTAGCGGTGGTGTCGACGCCGATGTGCGCGTTGGTGGGGATTGGCGATGGATGCGCACGTCGGTGTTACTGCACGATGCGGGATGGATGGATGGATTCACGCATGGGTGAGGACTTGGGGTACTACTGCTGATTTCACATTAGGATTGTAAAATGGAAACTCCTCCTTTTTATATCATACCATACCTACTTAAAAAATCTGCATCTTTCTGATCGTCACCATAATCCTCATCCGTCAATCCAAAATCACGTAAGTTACTAAATTCGTTTGCGCATGAGCCTTTGGTTTTGGGTTCATGCGCGTGTTATCAAGCAGCAGCCCATGAGCCTTTGGTTTTGGGGTTCACACCACCGTGTGCATTCGCAGTTGCAGCCCACAAGCCAACAGGCCCATATATAACGTATTTAGCTCTTTCTTAATCGTGGTTAGCAACTGCTCTGCCTCCGATTGATTTGTGTTCACATCTTTCTATGCATATAGGGTGAGGAAGGATCGAGTTGGTCACTGTGGTGCATTTCAGGGGTGATTTGGTCTTTGATTGTTTCATTGTTTGGTTGGTCTTGTGGAAAAAATAAATAAATTTGCTTCTGATTTGATTAGACACAACAATTATTGTTCATATTTTTTTTATCTAATGTCCATGATTGTTGAGTGTATGGACAATTAAAATTATATTAACCCGTTACAAGGCACGTGTATTTTGCTAGTTAGTATTGTTAGTGATATGCCCTAGAGACAATCATAGAGATGATTGTATCACATACTATGTTTACATATTTATCTGATATTGTTCCTTGAAATAGATAACTCATTATTGGTTAATGAATATGTGATTCATTTATGAGACTCTTTATATTATATGTTGCTATTTCTAAAGGATCCCTGATCAAATATCATATGTGGAACAAATATGGTTAAATGATCAGCACATGTATTGATTGATGATCATGTCTCATGGATCATGGTATGGAGATACCAAATTGATAATGTGGACACATGTTGGGGAACATGTTGTTGGATAGACCCGACATGAGACACTGCAAGAACTATTTGTGTAGTGCCATCAGTGGTCTCGATTAGTGTTGGTATAGAATTCTTAGACCTGAGATTATCATGGTTTCCAACATGTGTAGTGACTTACTTAGGGACTGCTAAACGCTATTCCGTAACTGGATAGTTATAAAAGTAGTCTTCGGGTGTGTTATGAAACATGTAGTGGGATATGAATAATCAAGATGGGATTTATCCCTCCTATGGAGAGATATCTCTGGGCCCCTCGACGTTATAGATTATGAAAGTGCATGGCCATGCCAAAAGTGATTGAGGAGTCAATCGCAGGTTATATAATCTATCACAGGATCGAGTGAATGATTGAGCTATTAGAGGATGGCACATATCTAGCCTTGAGCTTAATCGATATCGTGAGGCAAAGGGATTCATACAAGTAAACACTAAAGGTTCAGCCGATATGATCTTTATGTATGCTCGGTGGGTCAATACGTTCTGCTAGGGGCCGCTGTTGACACGTGGACCGAAAAGGAGTTTTCGGGTTGCACCCGAGTGTGCATGAACCTACAGGGTCGCACGCTTAAGGGGCCGGAATGAAGGGATTGGATGGAGATCCATTATGCGCTCAATTTCGGATAGGGATCCGAGTAGGACTCCTATTGGCCTTGGAGGCCCGGACTTGGTCCCTATATATACATGAGAGGGTGTGGCCGGCGGGATTAACAAATCACGCCACGTGAAACCCTAGCCGCGACTTCCCTCCACGAGCAATCCTAGCCGCGCGCGGGTGCTAGCACATCTGCGCGTGGTGTTCCTTCCCTGGACGTGTGGATACCGGTGGAGGCGCCGCTGTCCTGCGGTGCTGATCGGCGTGGGAGCACGGCGAGAAGAACGCACGAGGAGGAGAAGGTCAAGCAACTGCGATCGACTACTTCCTCTACATCGGCGCGCGCTACATCGCGAGGATTCCTTCGGCTCCTTAGCGCATACTTCCGCTGCACAGCGCGTCGAGTGGTAACGATCTATGATCTCATACTTGCATGGTTCCTGGTTTACGCGGTAGAAAAATTTTGTTTTATGCTATCGTAGCCTACGCGTATCCCAACAGTGGTATCAGAGCCATCTTGTATAGTTTGTGATCTAGATCCATGCATATAGTTGATATGCGGGTGTAGTAGATGACATCTATTACATAGTAGATGAGTTCTTACTTGATTGGAACATGAGATGGACCGATAGGCACATGGGTTGATGAGATCAATCGGTATAGATGGGCGAAATTGCGTTCATCGGATGGTCCGATGTCAGCTGGAACCGCGCGCCATTGAGAAAACGAGCCAATGAGATTGACTCAGTTTCGGCATAATTTGATTACGCCGTTAAAGTTTTCACATGGCGAATCGGGAAGAAGGCAAAGTGTTTGTCGCCCGACACGGTGTTTTCTTGGAGAAAGAGTTCCTCTCAAGAAAGGATAGTGGGAGCATGGTGCAACTTGAAGAAATTCAGGAACTACCAGAAAATTCTTCAACATCCACACAACAAGTTGAGCAAGATGTTGTTCAACAGGTTGAACAAGTTGTTGTTGAACCAGTTATAGAACCACAGGTTTCACGAAGGTCCGAAAGGATACGGCGTACACCTGCAAGGTATGCGTTAGTAACCACAGGACAACGTGAAATATTGTTGTTAGACAATGATGAACCTACAACCTATGAGGAAGCAATGGTGGGACCAGACTCTGAGAAATGGCTTGGATCCATGAAATCCGAAATAGAATCCATGCATGACAATCAAGTTTGGAATTTGGTTGATCCACCCGATGGTGTAAAAGCTATTGAGTGCAAATGGGTCTTTAAGAAAAAGACAGATGTAGATGGAAATGTTCACATCTACAAGGCACGATTGGTGGCGAAAGGTTTTAGACAGATTCAAGGTGTTGATTATGATGAAACTTTCTCACCAGTCGCCATGCTGAAATCTATTCGGATAGTTTTAGCGATTGCTGCCTATTTCGATTATGAGATATGGCAAATGGATGTCAAAACAGCTTTCCTCAATGGAAATCTGGATGAGGATGTGTACATGACACAACCTAAGGGATTTGTCGATCCACAATCAGCTAAAAAGATATGCAAGTTACAGAAATCCATTTATGGGTTGAAACAAGCATCTCGGAGTTGGAATATTCGTTTTGATGAAGTGGTCCAGGCGTTGGGCTTTGTCAAAAACGAAGAAGAGCCTTGTGTATACAAGAAGAATAGTGGGAGCGCGCTGGTGTTTCTGATCCTATATGTAGATGACATATTGTTGATTGGGAATGATATTCCTATGCTTGAATCCGTTAAGACATCGTTGAAAAATAGTTTTTCAATGAAGGACTTAGGGGAAGCAGCATACATTCTGGGCATAAGGATCTATAGAGATAGATCAAAGAGGCTAATTGGATTAAGCCAGAGTACATACATTGACAAAGTGTTGAAAAGGTTCAACATGCAAGACTCCAAGAAAGGTTTCCTGCCAATGTCACATGGCATTAATCTTGGCAAGAATCAGTGTCCTCAAACAACTGATGAGCGGAACAAGATGAGTGTGATTCCATATGCTTCGGCAATTGGATCTATAATGTATGCTATGCTATGTACACGTCCAGATGTTTCGTATGCACTTAGTGCAACAAGCCGATACCAATCAGATCCAGGTGAGAGTCACTGGATTGCTGTAAAGAATATCCTAAAGTACTTGAGAAGAACTAAGGATATGTTCCTAGTCTATGGAGGAGAGGAAGAGCTTGTCGTAAATGGTTACACCGATGCTAGCTTCCAAACCGACAAAGATGATTTTAGATCGCAGTCTGGATTTGTGTTCTGCCTGAATGGCGGCGCTGTGAGTTGGAAGAGTTCCAAGCAAGATACAGTTGCTGACTCTACAACAGAAGCCGAGTACATTGCCGCTTCTGAAGCAGCAAAGGAGGCTGTTTGGATAAAGAAATTTGTTTCTCAATTGGGTGTGGTGTCTAGTGCTCTCAGTCCTATGGATCTCTATTGCGATAATAGTGGGGCCATTGCGCAAGCCAAGGAGCCTAGATCGCATCAAAAGTCCAAGCACATTTTACGGCGGTATCACCTCATTCGCGAGATAGTGGATAGAGGAGATGTGAAGATATGCAAAATACACACGGATTTGAACGTTGCAGATCCGTTGACGAAGCCACTCCCTCAGCCTAAGCATGAGACACACATTAGTGCAATGGGTATTAGATACGTGCATGATTGACTCTAGTGCAAGTGGGAGACTGTTAGTGATATGCCCTAGAGGCAATCATAGAGATGATTATATCACATACTATGTTTACATATTTATCTGATATTGTTCCTTGAAATAGATAACTCATTATTGGTTAATGAATATGTGATTCATTTATGAGACTCTTTATATTATATGTTGCTATTTCTAAAGGATCCCTGATCAAATATCATATGTGGAACAAATATGGTTAAATGATCAGCACATGTATTGATTGATGATCATGTCTCATGGATCATGGTATGGAGATACCAAATTGATAATGTGGACACATGTTGGGGAACATGTTGTTGGATAGACCCGACATGAGACACTGCAAGAACTATTTGTGTAGTGCCATCAGTGGTCTCGATTAGTGTTGGTATAGAATTCTTAGACCTGAGATTATCATGGTTTCCAACATGTGTAGTGACTTACTTAGGGACTGCTAAACGCTATTCCGTAACTGGATAGTTATAAAAGTAGTCTTCGGGTGTGTTATGAAACATGTAGTGGGATATGAATAATCAAGATGGGATTTATCCCTCCTATGGAGAGATATCTCTGGGCCCCTCGACGTTATAGATTATGAAAGTGCATGGCCATGCCAAAAGTGATTGAGGAGTCAATCGCAGGTTATATAATCTATCACAGGATCGAGTGAATGATTGAGCTATTAGAGGATGGCACATATCTAGCCTTGAGCTTAATCGATATCGTGAGGCAAAGGGATTCATACAAGTAAACACTAAAGGTTCAGCCGATATGATCTTTATGTATGCTCGGTGGGTCAATACGTTCTGCTAGGGGCCGCTGTTGACACGTGGACCGAAAAGGAGTTTTCGGGTTGCACCCGAGTGTGCATGAACCTACAGGGTCGCACGCTTAAGGGGCCGGAATGAAGGGATTGGATGGAGATCCATTATGCGCTCAATTTCGGATAGGGATCCGAGTAGGACTCCTATTGGCCTTGGAGGCCCGGACTTGGTCCCTATATATACATGAGAGGGTGTGGCCGGCGGGATTAACAAATCACGCCACGTGAAACCCTAGCCGCGACTTCCCTCCACGAGCAATCCTAGCCGCGCGCGGGTGCTAGCACATCTGCGCGTGGTGTTCCTTCCCTGGACGTGTGGATACCGGTGGAGGCGCCGCTGTCCTGCGGTGCTGATCGGCGTGGGAGCACGGCGAGAAGAACGCACGAGGAGGAGAAGGTCAAGCAACTGCGATCGACTACTTCCTCTACATCGGCGCGCGCTACATCGCGAGGATTCCTTCGGCTCCTTAGCGCATACTTCCGCTGCACAGCGCGTCGAGTGGTAACGATCTATGATCTCATACTTGCATGGTTCCTGGTTTACGCGGTAGAAAAATTTTGTTTTATGCTATCGTAGCCTACGCGTATCCCAACAGTGGTATCAGAGCCATCTTGTATAGTTTGTGATCTAGATCCATGCATATAGTTGATATGCGGGTGTAGTAGATGACATCTATTACATAGTAGATGAGTTCTTACTTGATTGGAACATGAGATGGACCGATAGGCACATGGGTTGATGAGATCAATCGGTATAGATGGGCGAAATTGCGTTCATCGGATGGTCCGATGTCAGCTGGAACCGCGCGCCATTGAGAAAACGAGCCAATGAGATTGACTCAGTTTCGGCATAATTTGATTACGCCGTTAAAGTTTTCACATGGCGAATCGGGAAGAAGGCAAAGTGTTTGTCGCCCGACACGGTGTTTTCTTGGAGAAAGAGTTCCTCTCAAGAAAGGATAGTGGGAGCATGGTGCAACTTGAAGAAATTCAGGAACTACCAGAAAATTCTTCAACATCCACACAACAAGTTGAGCAAGATGTTGTTCAACAGGTTGAACAAGTTGTTGTTGAACCAGTTATAGAACCACAGGTTTCACGAAGGTCCGAAAGGATACGGCGTACACCTGCAAGGTATGCGTTAGTAACCACAGGACAACGTGAAATATTGTTGTTAGACAATGATGAACCTACAACCTATGAGGAAGCAATGGTGGGACCAGACTCTGAGAAATGGCTTGGATCCATGAAATCCGAAATAGAATCCATGCATGACAATCAAGTTTGGAATTTGGTTGATCCACCCGATGGTGTAAAAGCTATTGAGTGCAAATGGGTCTTTAAGAAAAAGACAGATGTAGATGGAAATGTTCACATCTACAAGGCACGATTGGTGGCGAAAGGTTTTAGACAGATTCAAGGTGTTGATTATGATGAAACTTTCTCACCAGTCGCCATGCTGAAATCTATTCGGATAGTTTTAGCGATTGCTGCCTATTTCGATTATGAGATATGGCAAATGGATGTCAAAACAGCTTTCCTCAATGGAAATCTGGATGAGGATGTGTACATGACACAACCTAAGGGATTTGTCGATCCACAATCAGCTAAAAAGATATGCAAGTTACAGAAATCCATTTATGGGTTGAAACAAGCATCTCGGAGTTGGAATATTCGTTTTGATGAAGTGGTCCAGGCGTTGGGCTTTGTCAAAAACGAAGAAGAGCCTTGTGTATACAAGAAGAATAGTGGGAGCGCGCTGGTGTTTCTGATCCTATATGTAGATGACATATTGTTGATTGGGAATGATATTCCTATGCTTGAATCCGTTAAGACATCGTTGAAAAATAGTTTTTCAATGAAGGACTTAGGGGAAGCAGCATACATTCTGGGCATAAGGATCTATAGAGATAGATCAAAGAGGCTAATTGGATTAAGCCAGAGTACATACATTGACAAAGTGTTGAAAAGGTTCAACATGCAAGACTCCAAGAAAGGTTTCCTGCCAATGTCACATGGCATTAATCTTGGCAAGAATCAGTGTCCTCAAACAACTGATGAGCGGAACAAGATGAGTGTGATTCCATATGCTTCGGCAATTGGATCTATAATGTATGCTATGCTATGTACACGTCCAGATGTTTCGTATGCACTTAGTGCAACAAGCCGATACCAATCAGATCCAGGTGAGAGTCACTGGATTGCTGTAAAGAATATCCTAAAGTACTTGAGAAGAACTAAGGATATGTTCCTAGTCTATGGAGGAGAGGAAGAGCTTGTCGTAAATGGTTACACCGATGCTAGCTTCCAAACCGACAAAGATGATTTTAGATCGCAGTCTGGATTTGTGTTCTGCCTGAATGGCGGCGCTGTGAGTTGGAAGAGTTCCAAGCAAGATACAGTTGCTGACTCTACAACAGAAGCCGAGTACATTGCCGCTTCTGAAGCAGCAAAGGAGGCTGTTTGGATAAAGAAATTTGTTTCTCAATTGGGTGTGGTGTCTAGTGCTCTCAGTCCTATGGATCTCTATTGCGATAATAGTGGGGCCATTGCGCAAGCCAAGGAGCCTAGATCGCATCAAAAGTCCAAGCACATTTTACGGCGGTATCACCTCATTCGCGAGATAGTGGATAGAGGAGATGTGAAGATATGCAAAATACACACGGATTTGAACGTTGCAGATCCGTTGACGAAGCCACTCCCTCAGCCTAAGCATGAGACACACATTAGTGCAATGGGTATTAGATACGTGCATGATTGACTCTAGTGCAAGTGGGAGACTGTTAGTGATATGCCCTAGAGGCAATCATAGAGATGATTATATCACATACTATGTTTACATATTTATCTGATATTGTTCCTTGAAATAGATAACTCATTATTGGTTAATGAATATGTGATTCATTTATGAGACTCTTTATATTATATGTTGCTATTTCTAAAGGATCCCTGATCAAATATCATATGTGGAACAAATATGGTTAAATGATCAGCACATGTATTGATTGATGATCATGTCTCATGGATCATGGTATGGAGATACCAAATTGATAATGTGGACACATGTTGGGGAACATGTTGTTGGATAGACCCGACATGAGACACTGCAAGAACTATTTGTGTAGTGCCATCAGTGGTCTCGATTAGTGTTGGTATAGAATTCTTAGACCTGAGATTATCATGGTTTCCAACATGTGTAGTGACTTACTTAGGGACTGCTAAACGCTATTCCGTATCTGGATAGTTATAAAAGTAGTCTTCGGGTGTGTTATGAAACATGTAGTGGGATATGAATAATCAAGATGGGATTTATCCCTCCTATGGAGAGATATCTCTGGGCCCCTCGACGTTATAGATTATGAAAGTGCATGGCCATGCCAAAAGTGATTGAGGAGTCAATCGCAGGTTATATAATCTATCACAGGATCGAGTGAATGATTGAGCTATTAGAGGATGGCACATATCTAGCCTTGAGCTTAATCGATATCGTGAGGCAAAGGGATTCATACAAGTAAACACTAAAGGTTCAGCCGATATGATCTTTATGTATGCTCGGTGGGTCAATACGTTCTGCTAGGGGCCGCTGTTGACACGTGGACCGAAAAGGAGTTTTCGGGTTGCACCCGAGTGTGCATGAACCTACAGGGTCGCACGCTTAAGGGGCCGGAATGAAGGGATTGGATGGAGATCCATTATGCGCTCAATTTCGGATAGGGATCCGAGTAGGACTCCTATGGGCCTTGGAGGCCCGGACTTGGTCCCTATATATACATGAGGGGGTGTGGCCGGCGGGATTAACAAATCACGCCACGTGAAACCCTAGCCGCGACTTCCCTCCACGAGCAATCCTAGCCGCGCGCGGGTGCTAGCACATCTGCGCGTGGTGTTCCTTCCCTGGACGTGTGGATACCGGTGGAGGCGCCGCTGTCCTGCGGTGCTGATCGGCGTGGGAGCACGGCGAGAAGAACGCACGAGGAGGAGAAGGTCAAGCAACTGCGATCGACTACTTCCTCTACATCGGCGCGCGCTACATCGCGAGGATTCCTTCGGCTCCTTAGCGCATACTTCCGCTGCACAGCGCGTCGAGTGGTAACGATCTATGATCTCATACTTGCATGGTTCCTGGTTTACGCGGTAGAAAAATTTTGTTTTATGCTATAGTAGCCTACGCGTATCCCAACAAGTATAGTTATAGATATCGATATAGATGATTAGCGTTAAGACAAAGGAATCATTTCACATCGCTGCATACAAACTTCCTAGACAACACTCACGTACAGAAGGGTTCAGATCTAAGTAAAAGTAAATTACATGTTTTGTGATTAAGTCGTAGAAAACCACAAACTTGGACACTTGGAACTTAAGAACATATATTTTATTACACTACAGGGGAGATAATTTTTGTTACCGGCTTGTACCCCCTAGAGATACATATTAAGTAAAAGAATATGCTAGATGTGAGATTCAAACTCAAGATCTCTCACCTTAGCCCTCACGCACATTATCATCCTACCTACCACACATATCTGTATAGAGATGTTTCCTTTTTAACTAACCCTGGAGGCATCTTTAGTATCGGTTGATAACACCAACCGGTACTTAAAAATATATTTAGTCCTGGTTGGTAACACTAACCCGGACTAAAGATGAATAATTTTTAGTCCCGACTGATGTTACCAACCGGTACTAAAAGTACATCTTTAGTACCGGTCGGTAACACCAACCGGGAATAAAGATATTTTTGTGGAATTGGGTTTTATAGAACTGGTACTAAAAAGTTTTTAGTACCGGTTCCTAATATATCCTGTATATTTGTGGTTTGGGGCGCCCAATAAAAAATGGGTTATCTAGTAGTGGTAGTGTAGTTTCACAAAACCATACTATCAATGAATGGATTCACCCACAAGATGACATGACCGTTCCACCTAGGATGATGATGTGACATCGTGGGACAAGCTAGACAGAAATGTGCATGGCCCGTTAAAATTGCTGCAACTAAATATACACACTATTTCACCCATTAGCATGTGCCTTCCCACCCAGAACGATCTCGCGATTCTTCCGCCTCAACTCCATCCTTTCCGAGGATGACGGGTGTTGATGCTGGCACCGACGTTTGCCGTTGAGTTCGTCTTTGCTAAGTAAGTAAGTTCAATCCCCTCAGACTCGCTAACTTTTATAGTACTTAGTTTTTAATCTCCTCTCCTTTGTTGTGTCACCATCCACGCTATACTTTGTCTTGTGTTATGTTATTAGGTTAAAAGTCAAAATGACCACAAAATCGATTTGATGCTCATGAATATATAGTTGGGGATCCCATATAGCTGAACCGAATTAGTACATACTAACAGTAAGGTAATTTGCTGAACAATTTGGTCATGTTCTACCACTCAGTGTATAATCTATGTTTCTAGCAGCCTGGTACAGCAACCCAAAAGATACGAGAAAGTTGAACACAAAGGGTAATCTTTCACATTCTGCCAAAGAAGAAATTAGAAAAACCAGGAATCAAAACTGGGGAGGGGACAAGCATTACCTTGGGACGGAGCTACCTGAGGTAGAATAGAGTTGGAGTTGTCCAGATTTTTGACCGCCGTTCTCCTCATGGCCTTCGTCATGGAGTCAATGTCAGCCGAGGCAATGCCGAAGGCTGTCTCTGCACTGGAACGATGGCTGCAACGTCGCTGCATTGTGTGCTGTCCAGTTGGCTGCATCACCTCCTGCGCCATGTTGCCTGAAGCAGCTACCTGATCAGCCAAGTGAACAGGTGGCTGTACATCCATTGCTGCAGCCGAAGCTGCACCTTCCACCAAACGAATGGGCTGCTGGACACAGTATCCGTCTCTCCCATCTTCGTAGCCGCATTATTCAGAGTGAGTGGGACATCTACAGCCACCCGAACCACTGGTTGTGCCAACTGAGCAGTACGCCTCACCCCCACTGGTTGTGCCTCCTGGATCAGTGTGAGTGAAGCACTGCTTGCTGCCCCTGCCGATCCTTCAACGTGAATAGAAGGGAGTGCATATGCCTCTTCTTTCGGCGTTACCGATTGAACCGACGATCGGACGACCACCTGCGTCGGCGCAGCTGTCACTGCAATTCGGGGCGGCACTGCTGGCTGCACTTCAGACCCCACCCTCACCACCCATGTAGTCCTTTGGTGGTCCAAACGGAGTCAAAACCAACTACATAGCTGCAACTCTGGAGGAGGTCTGTACCTAGGCAGAAGAAGTTTCCATTTTCTTTGGATGCACGACAATATGATTGTCTGCACCGTTGTTAGTTTCTCTTTTTCACCTACCTCATCATCCTCCAAACGAAAGTTGACTGGATAACCCATGGTACCAAAGAGGAGGTCTGTTGTGATCAGGAGATTTGCTCTATTCAACAATCAACATGACTACCCTGACCCGGATGACACCCTTTTGTCAAAAGGTAAGCATTTCCACCTCTTGGGTTACGCCAATTACACACCCAAAGCCCATAAAGCAAAGTAGTGATGCTACTTATGTGGAACACCAGATATGTGAATCCATACCTCATCCAATTGGTAGGCTAGTACCACATTGACCGACGATCTCAATTCAGTGATTGTCAAAACAACTTCATGATTCTTTAAAGGAAACTCAACATCATCCACTCTTTTTAACTCCTCGGATGAAGGCATTACTACAAAAACCTACATAGGGACCGGTTTGAAAAAAAAGTACCTATAAGGTGTTTCCCGCACACCAAATTAAACACTGGTATCTATGAGATCAAATAGATGTCAATTCTTAAGAGAAGGGTGTTGGTGCCAGTTTTACTTAAAAACCGGCACCAAAGACCCCCCCAAAACCATCCTCTGGACTCTATTGGTGCTAGCTTTTGATTAAAAACCGGCACCTCTGTCACCTATAACATAGGTGTCGGTTATTATGAACCGACACTTATGTGGTGGATGTGTTGTCACATGACGTAGGCGAGGAGACACATAGGTGCCGGTTCTTGTTATGAACCGGCACCTATATTCTCACCATATATACTACTTCCACTTCTATTGGCTTTTCGTATAACTTTTTCATACAAAGTCAAATGAATATAAACTTTATATCAAATTTGTAGAGCTCGGTGAGATCTACAACTTTGTAGTTGATAACATTTTTATTTAAGGTCATTTGAATGTTTTAAAATGTGTTATAATGTATCGGATCTATTTGCATAAGTGAATATTTAAAATTTCTAAACGATCTCGGATGGACAAACATATAAAAAAGTTGTAGATCTTGATGAGATCTACAGTTTTATATCTAATAAAAGTTTCATTCGAGCTCATCTATGGTGTTAAATATGGATTATAAGTTCAGATAACAATAGTCTCAAAAGAATAGCATTTGTTTCCACGACAACAGGTGAGATGGGAAGGAGGCTTTGAATGGAGAAAGATATTTCGAGTTCAAGTCTTACTTGAGACATAATTATGAATATGGGTTGAAAAAATCATGGGACTTGTGGGAAGTGGAGTGTGGCTCTATAGGTTCCAAATAAAATACCAACTATTTTTTTGGGTTTTTTTAGCAGCTACAAAAATTAAAAATAGGTGCACCCCTATAGGTGTCGGTTCTAAATTAGAACCGGCACCTATAGTATCACATGGGTGCCGGTTCGAGAATCGGGACTTGGGTCATTAGTGTCGACCAATTAGTGTCGGCCCCGAAACCAGCACCTATGTGGCCTTCCAAACCGGCACCTGAGCCTTCCTATAGTAGTGAGGGAAAGCAACTAGAAACAAGTTGTCCTCATGTGGTAGAGCTTCCTAGTTCCAATCTTCAAGAACTAGACAGCACGATGTTGGCTGAAAATTGCCTCCCTCCAATGGTTACAAAAGCTGTCGGTGCTAGGGAGGGAATATCATATTTAAACTCAAAGTCCGGAATTTGCATAAAGTCTCAGTCCTTCCAAAACTGAATAAATTTCCGGTCGGCTTGGGTAAGCCACCTAGGCAGTGGCTTCCTACATCAATAAGAAGCAACATTAGACAAATCAACTTATGAGAAAGGAATGTCAATAATGGGTTTCACTAATTGTTGCTCTACTCTAGCATGAAAAGTGGACAATTGTGTTTCGGAATGAGCACACTCACCTTGAGTAATTCCAACACAACTTAATTTACCTTCACACTCTTTTCTGATAATGTTGGTGCATCATACTTCACCTCGAGCAATAGGAATGTTGTAGCAATCATGTTGACCACCTCCTTTTCAAGATTGTTCACTTCCTGCAAATTGTTAGTAATAACAGACATAAGCACAACTTATTGCTTTCTCATGTCCTCCTCATTTTGACTTTCAGCATTGCAAGCAAATTATAATAAATGAGTAAGAGAACTATAACTTTGACGAGCACGCTTGTCCAAAATTTATTTATTAAGCCCACGTAAAAACCTCATTTCTTTAGTTTATTCGCATTCATATAAACCACAATATAATAAAGAAGATTATGGTGGTATGATGTAACAATTTGGTTATCTTGTTTAAAATATTGTAGTTTATTGAACAGAATATCGACATAATCCATGGAAACATAAATATATCTCAAATATGTTTCATGTATTTCCAAGGTTTAGGTATTTTATCATGTTTACAAAAATATTCTCAATCATATGAAGTGTTTTTTTAATTAGAACACCAGAGCTTTTATTTTTTATTTTTTAGACAAGTCATACTTTAAATTCTTTATCTATTGCTAGCTCCCATTTAACTTAAATATAAGGATAATAATTTCTTAAAATAAGATAGTGTACTTATGATTTTATCTAGAACATCATCACATATATGATATGTTGCATGTTGGTCACTCCTCATATCTCAATGAAGATGTTGAAGTTGTGCACAATCATCTCTAGTTGTCTTGCGTATCCCTATCCTGCATTGTTAGTAGAAAACAAGAATACACATAAATTATGCATGGTTAAACTAGTAGATAAGAAAGGCTCAAAAGTCACACACACTCAACCATTTTACCAAGTTCCTATGAGTTCTTATCAATGGAAGCTAAATGGTGACCTCATGGACTCAAAGAAGACCAAATGGAGGTTCGATTGATGTATTGATTTCTTGGCAAATGCTTTCAACTATAGTCAAATTCATACAGCTCTGGGCATGCTTAAATATAAACAAGGACAACGAATTCTCAAATTGGAGAACGAAAAGTTTAATGAAATATAAAATGCTAGTCGATATGATGGCCTAGACTAGACACAATCCTAACTGAAGTAACCATTGACAACACTAAAAGAAACACATAAAACTCATGGTATACCATATTTTGAGTCTGTTTGAATGTAGAAATTAAACCTAACAATGAATAGTTACACCTTTGATTTGATTTAACAGTGTTCAACCTAGTTATGGTGGTATTTGTGGTTAAGATGATTTCATTATTTTGACTACAACACATAAGAATCTTGCTACCCGTTCTTTCTTGAACTCAACGTATTTCATATTGAGATAACAGAATGTTGCAACCAAAATTAGCAAGGCCCTTTCCCCTGAAATTTACCACAGATGAAATTCTTTTCCCTGAAATTTGACCCTCCATCAACGAAATTATATTTCCTCTAATTTGCAACGAGTGAGCATTTTGTGAAAGACGCGTAAAAAAAGAGGAACAAAAAAGAAACACAGGACAATATTGTCCTGTGCCTGCGTGCGCCCTTAGCCGCGATCTGACGGTCGCGCACTCGCACCGCACTAACATGGACTACGGCGCCGCTGCCTCTCACGCCGCCGCCGCAGGGCCGCCGCCGGCGGCGGATCCCCACCACCCGCACTACCCTCACCCCTACGCCGGCTACCCTTACCCCTACGCCGCGTACCACCCGGCCGCCCCCGCCTCGGAGCCCGCCACCGCCGCCTCATCCTCCTACTACTACCCCACCGCGGTCTCGACCGCCGCCTCCGCCTCCGCCTCCGTCGGGCAGTACGACCCCTACGCGGCGTACCAGTACTACGCTGACCCCGCCGCAGCCGGGGCAGGCAGCGGCGGCGCCGGGGGCCTGCCGGGGTACTACTTCGGCGCCGGTGAGGCGTTTCAGGCCCCGGCATCGTCGGCGTCGCAGGGTGCTCCGGCAGCTACCGCTGCGGCTGGCAAGGAGGCTGGGAAGCACTTTGGGTTCGATCCTCAGCGCTATGCGCAGGTCAGGATCCACCCTGCTTCTCTTTTGATTCAATGTCCCTTGATTCCTGATTGTTTTGTGGTGAATTTAGGTTTGTTAGGGTTTGAGAGGTCATTGTTAGGCATCGAAGAATTAAATTAGGAATTTGATGGCCTGTTATTCTCGCTAAGGGATTACCTGTTATTCGATTAGTCCTAAGTTCCTAACTTGGTTTTATATGTGAGACTGAGACATTTGCATAGATTATTAAAAAACATATGGCAAGGCCTATATATGTGTGTGGTGGAAGTTGCTACAGCATGAATCCAATGTAGTAAGACAGGGTTTGGAGTATTCAGGTTGACAAATCATCAGATAGTGAAGTTATCCTATACTAATTGGTTATTCTATAGGATCTTTTATTTTTGGTGATTTGGTTTTTATTGAAAAAAAATCTCAACACTTTTTTGTTACGTTGCAGGAAATACTTGGGTGCAATTCTGTGTTTTGAACTTTTTTTACTTCTGTTTGAAATAGAGCCTTGTAAGCGTCTGTTCCAATTTGACAGTTTATTGAGCTTTCTTTCTACATTGCTGATCTTCTGTTATCTGTAACGTTATCCATTGATAATCTTATGTCTAATTAACCTAAACTTGAAAGCACCAATTAAGATTTGAGATTGAAACATTGTGAGGTACCTTACGAATATCACACTCACAAATTTCTCTCAAATCTCAGTATGGTTCATGCAAACGCATATTAGTTCTCTTTCTAGTGGACATTAGCTTTTCCTTTCTTTTTTTGGGGGCATGTTTTTGTTGTTTTCTGACAATTTGAAAAAAAAAAGTGGGACTGCTGTGCCTACTGTAGTACTGGTATTGATTGATTGATCCCAGACAACTATTTTTTTGAATATCCCTACATTCATCTAAAATCAAATTGTCATCTACTTGTGTGATGCACAATGTACTGTGCACACATTACAATGTATCTGCATACTTCTGATGAATGTTTACATTCTTGTTAATTAGTGTATCTTGTTGAGTGATAAATCCAATGACCATTTCTGTTGTCGTAGCTTTGGCTTAGAGGTTTTTGGTCATAGCAGATAACTTTGAAAGTTTTGAGCGGTTTCTTGGTTTATCCTTTTCACAATACTGAGGTGGGCTGTGCTTGTATGCATGAACTGTTCACTGTTATATTCAGTACTATTCACTTGACCAGTGCTATGCCACCCAAAGCTTAGGCATCCTACTCAGATACTTGTCACAGTTTCATATGCCTATTGCCTACACACAATTCCTTTGGACCTCACAGTGAGACATGTTGAGTGTATACTGCATCCTAAGTAATGGCAAAACTTGCACCCTATTTTTTTTGGCTATCACGTAACCTCATTTTTTTACTTGGTGAAACATTCATTCTTTTTACCTGTCCTCATTTGACTATCTGGAGTTCGATCTTAGGTTTCCGTATTGGTGGAACACATTGATATTGGAGAACTTATGCCTGTATGGTTAACTGAATAACTTACGTTTTTAGTAGGTTTGGTTTCCTTTGAAACAATTGTAGAAAATGTCATTTTGGATATACTTCATAGCAAACTTCCAAAAGTGAGTATTTGAAATATTTAATTTGGGTCTTTAAAAGTCATATGTTTAGATTGTCCTAAAAAGTATTTTCATAATATTACAATTTTATTGGATTTTACATATATAAACAGTAGAAACAAGTGGTAACTTGCCTGACCTGATACCATGTTTCAAGTATGCGAAGTCTGGTTTTAATTAATTTATTTGTTAATCTTTATGTTATTTGTATTTATTATGTGCCAACCAAAGGATTGTATCAGCATATGGTAGCAGGAGTTTTGTTTCAAGAAAGTTAATCAAGTATTACCATTTGCCTGTTATAGTTATTTTAGCCTGTTGTATGTTTTTTCATCTTTCAAAGGCTTTGTTAACTTGGTTACACCAGTTCACTTTTTTCTGTAAAATTCATGTCTTATTGTATGGACACCGTTGGGACATATAGAAATAGAAATTGCATTTCTGAGGTCCATGAGATTGTTTTTTTTTCAATTGCACATGTTGGAATGTGGGGCAAAAGATTGTGACATATGATTAATGATTGTGGAAATGATATACTATACTCAAAACAAACCATCGTTCGATATGTTACTACTGTGGTGATTATAGCATTCTATTCTATGATGAAAAACCAATTAGAACAATACTAACTCGGTTGTTGTAATTGCGATTGCACACTTGTATCACACTGCAAAGTTCATCTTGTCAAACTATGAAACAAATACAGTAAATTAATCAATATGCATTCAATTGCTTGTGGTGATCTTACAATATGTGTTTCTGAAGGCATGTCTTATACTCTTACGTCATCCTGAAACTTACTATCCTCTTTACTGATTAAAGTAAGACATTTTGAAAATTAAAATAAAGTAGTGCTCTAATATCTGAATCTAGACTACTCTTACTGATTAGGTTTTTAGTAAATGGTTGCTGATTTTCTTCTTTGCTAGATGTCTCTGTAGAGTTTAGACAGCCAATGCATCAGTTGAGCAATAGTTGTGGTGGTCTGATTTGATGTTTTGCATGTTGTAATGCTCCCATACCACACTGCTTGCATTGGCATGTTTAGTTGGAATAAAACATATGATTCCTCAGTTAGTTCTCTTATTTCTGCAAATCTAAAGTGTGTATTTACATAGAGGACAGCAAAGACAAGTTGAAGCATCTCTCATCTTGCTGCTGTCAGATCTTAGTTACTTGAACTTGGCTTATGCTCCTCAGACAGCGACTACTGTTAACTTTTTTTGGCTAGGTATCGGGGCATGTCCAGTGATGTCTTCAGCGAATCATCTATTATTGACGTGTTTTCTGGAGGTCCCAATAAATTCAAGGTTAACAAGCCAAGCTATAGAACATGTATGGTCTGTGAGTGTTAATGGTTAAAAAACTTACAGAAGATTGTTTTGCTGAAAAAGACGAACATATAATTGAAATAATCAGTCAATATATTTATTTGTTAGAGTCATGATGTATAATATATAATCCAATTGTTATTTTCTTATTTTTCCCTCCAAATTATCTGTTACAGTGAAGTTCATGTTGAGCTTGCTGTAATTTCTCGTGATTAAAGTGGTTTTGGACCCTATCTGCCATAGTGTCAGCAGAAAGCAAGAGTTGAGACCTATTTAAGGTCCTGTATGGTACAACTATAGATCCCAGATCCACGCTGGATTTGAAGATTGTATGTCAAATTATAGTGGTTTAAAGTGTTATATTTCATATAAAATGGGAATAAAATGATTAATCCAAATGTTATCAACGTAATCGTAGATCTAAATCCAAGGATTTGTGAAGCTAGAAACACCCTTAAATATTGGATCAAGTGAACATCATTAGTAGTAGTTTGTGAAGCTTTTCCTGCTTGCTGCACAACATAACAGAAGTGTTGGATCAAGTGTCCGTTGGAACAATCACCTTGGCAAATAAATCATACCTGTTGTGACTAGAAGAAATTTGTAAATAATGCAAGAAAAATGACTTATAACAATACATGTTGACATAGGATGAGAACAAAAATCCTGGTATTATTTTAGAGCTCATTCTCTCTATGGAAGCTTTACTGACTCTTATCAAAGATTAAATGTTCCATAGATCGTGTTTTGTTATTTTGCTTTCCTTCTGGATTATTTCAAATTATATATGCAATCCTTATAATATGTGTCGTCCTGGTATAACACGCGTGTCATTTTTAATTCCTGTAGTTGATTTTAGATTTTTAGCCTTAAGCATTTGCTGAACCTATTACTATGTCACATCTATCCTTCATTCATTTGCCAAACTCCTGTTTAAACCCTTAATTCTGTTTGTCTTATAATTGTTTTTTGATGTGCTATTTCTTATCAAGGAGGGAGCTATAAGTATGCTGGTTATCTACAATATATTCATACTTATTCTTTGCTTTTAACTTCATAACAACAATGAATCTGTAGGCAGCAGCTGCCAGATCTTCAAATGGAGTGGCACCAGCAATTGCAGCCCCAGGCATGCACCCTGCTCAGTGGAATGCCCATTTCGGGCATCCCGTGCCCAAAACTGTTTCGAGAAAGCATATAAAGAAAAGGCCAAAGGTTGTGCAACCATTGACTTGTGAAGTTTGCAAGATTCAGTGCGATACTCCAGAAGTTCTAAGAATCCATAAGACGGGAAAGAAGCACAAGAAAAACTTAGAGAGGCTACAAGACTCTATCACACCTAAACCAGTAAAGCCTCCAAATACTCCAAATACTGTTGCTGTTGCAGCAAATATGGCACCTGATCCTGTCACCACCAGTGTCACTACCAGTGTGATGCCTGCTGCACAGACGAAGAAGAAGAAGAGTGCTGCAGCAACCCCAGAGGAACTGGAGGTGAAGAGGAGACGTGTACTTGACGCTGGAGCAGCTCAAGGAGAAGTGAAAATATGTACCGTGTGTAATGTGGTCGTCAACAGTCAGAAAGTTTATGAGTTTCACATAATTGGTCAGAAGCACAAGGCCATGGTACAGAAACAGCAAGCGCAGCTACATATATCCTGAGGTGGAAAGCAACTATGCTTGCTCATTTTTCTCCGATTCTATTTTGTTGCAACAGAGAACAGAATGCACAAGCTCCTGTACTCCTAATGAATGTAGCTTAGCTAAACTGCTTGAAGATTATTTGGGCTCTTTGCCTGCCGCAGATAAGTAGTTGGAATTTGGAGCGAAGGTTGTCTTGTGCCTGTCTTCCAGTTGGTTATTGACCAATCCAGATTGCAGAATGTTGCCCTCGCTATGTGAATTTAGCCCTGTTGTTTAATGACAAAACGCCAATTCGAAATTGTATATTTCACCATCGGATGATACTCCCTCTGTTCAAGAATGTGTTTAGCAATGCGTCTTATTGACTTATTGTCTCCCCTGGTAGGCTGGTAGCACCAATAATTAATCCCCAGCCTTCAACGTTCGCACTATGTCCAACCCTTCGTAGGTAGAGCTACGCACCTACACTTTTATACTGCATGTTGTAACAGACAGACTATAGATGGGGTTAGAAGAGTGATTGAGGATAAAGTACTTTGATCACTTGGACTCAAAGAGTGATTACTGATAATAAAGTACTGAATGTGCTAGCGTTTGGATACACGGTACGAGGATGGAATTGAAGGTGCGAGGATGGAATTGGAGGACGATTGCGCTTCGCTTTAAATCTTGTAGAAATAAATATTTCAAATAATTCATATTTGCTACATGGTGCTTGTGACCCCTTTATTGTAACAGCCATCGGAACATGATCAACCACGTTCGCTTGTTTCATTTTTGTGCTCTTTTTTGAGGTTCGGAGCTAGCTGAACCAGAGGCTTTGATCTTCATCGTTCTGTCCTGTAACGTCCTAGCTCTGCCACAGCCTTTTCAATCCAGCAAACCGAATGCTCCTCCTTGCCAAACCGAATCACGCGTGTGCATGCAAGAACTCAGGACTAAGGCTGTGTTCGGAACTCTTAAGTTTTCCAACCTCTACTCTCTCCAATAATCAGGCTCTCTAAACTACTAAATTACATGTTTTTCATAAATTTTCTATAGAAAAGTAACTGTATAAAATCATATTAACATATTTTAAAGTTTATTAAGCTAATACTTAATTAATTATGTGGTAATAAGCTATCTCGTTTTTTTCAGAGAGAAAAAGTTTCCATAGGACTAGGTAATATTGTTTGGTTTAGTGATGAAGTGGAATATGCGGGGCAGTGTTTGATGAGAAATTTAACGATATGTAGGTGCTTTAACAGAATACCAATTAAATTTCTCATGTTAATGTCTTTATAAAATACCACTCAATAGAGGTTGCTCTTTAACAGAATACCACTTTGGGCTGTTTTGAAACTTTTAAACAGAAAAAGCGTGTGAAATAACAAAAATACCCCTGTTCATTTCTCACATGTTAGGGTCAGATTGCTTGATCCATCAAAACTACAAGCACATAACAAATATGCAGAGAAAAAGAGGGCGGAGCAGCGGTGGATCTAGGAGGCCGAGGGGAGGTGAGCGGCGGTGGGGTGGGGGCGCGTGGAAGGTGGCCGGGGGCGTGTGGATGGGCGGCGGCAGCGGCGGTCGGGGTACGTGGACGGGCGATGGCAGCGGCTGCGGTCAGGGGCGCGTTGACGGGCGGCGGTGGCGGCGGCCGGGGGCGCACTGATGGGGCGGTGGTGGTGGCGTCAGCCCCTAGCACGCAACCGAGAGAGAGTCACGAGAGAGAGACGAAAAAATCATCCCTGGATCTAAACGATAATGCAGGGTATTTCGATCATTTCACGAGCGAAATCTGGGAAAAAAATAAACAAAATGAAAAAAGCCTCAAAATAGCTTAAAGTGGTATTATATTAAGGAGCACCCTCTATTGAGTGACATTCTATAGAGTGACACTCTGTTAAAGCCACCTCTATTGAGTGGCATATAGTTAAATTTCTCATGTTTGACTAGCAAGTAGAAATGGGATGGTCCCCTCCAGGAATATTCCCCTAAGATTTTAGAACACGCTGATCCTAAAAACCAGCACACCAATCTATCATACTTCCTCTTTCTTCATGACACCCTAACCCTCAAAATCTAAGTGATTTTGACGCTTTTAGCTATTTAATTTTGGAGCAGCCCAAATTCACACAAACTTCAACAACGTTTATTTCTTACCCTAAATTCATCTAAAATCTTGATGAAGAGACCATCTAAATTTTATGCTTTTTAAGCCTTTTAGATTTTTTATCCTAATTGTTAGTATATATATTTTTTGAAGGAGAGTATAGGTGCAGGTGCTCGTATAAATACATGCATACTTACCCCTTTGAACACATACACCCACATCCTTTCCTATAAGCACCTCTAAAAACGGAGATGGTATATCTTAATATTTACGAAATGACCATAGGTGCATCACTGTTGACTGATATATCATCTTTCACTGAAGAAATAATTAGTCGTAAATATGAGTACATGTACCAAGTCTAGGAATTAAACTTCGGTAGGCAAATTCCATCACCAGGAATCTAACTAGTTGAGCTATGCTCACTTTACTTCTAATCATTAATATCGATTCTCCTTGATAGCTTTGAGAATTGATATTCTTGCAGTTGTAACTTTTGTCGATAAACATTTGAATATATTAAAGTATATGCGTAGGTCATGTTGTGTTTACTCTCCCCTCGTGATATGCAAGTTAAAATCGTAGAGACTGTTTTTACATAGGTTTGGGCCCTTTTCGGAGTGATACAACCCTACATGCTGTTGTGATTGATATATGGAAATAATATGGTCTTAATGATGTATATGTACCTAATCTATACCTATGGACCTAATCTAGACCTATCTATTAACCTCATCGGGGATTTAGATAAGCTGGATTGTTCAAGAGTGGTTGGCGGAGCAGTTGAAGAGAGATCTCCTTGGCTTCACTCGATTTATTGATATACTTGATAGCTCGTAGGTGATTTGATTCAATGTGATCATAATATAGAAATTTGTAGGTCACTTTGGGCTAACCAGCGCATTAGTTTGCAATGTGAAATACCTTTGGCAGGGATGGATTGGGTTGCTAAATCTAGTCCTATGAAAAAAAAAGTTATTCTTGTTTTATTTTCTCATATATTCTCATATAGATCTCTAAGTTGTTTTATGATGCCCCGTGAACATTCAACCCCTCCAGTAGACTTGGTTGTCGTGTTTCGATCCTCCAGCAACTTGCCAATGTGGGTTATCGGCTAACCATGAGCATGTTTTTTGCTTTATTCATGTTATTTAAACCTCTATTGATACTCTGTATGATCAGAAAATCTAAATCGATAGCGCTCTCGGTTTCATTTTACGGCGTAAAGCATGCGGAAGCCATCTAATGAAAGCCATCACGTGAGCGCGTATGCATCTATACATTGAAAATTTATCTCCACACTTTTGATCTGAGAGTCAAACGTGAGTCTTCATAACGTACTATGTAGTACTATATGTACTAGACTATTTTAAACTTTTGATGATTTATATATTTCAAACCATGTATTATTTTTAAGATCCATTTTAACCATTAAACTCCACTCAAAATATATGATAAAATAGGTAAAATATTGAATATGTTGAAATATTTAAAAGTAATTTAGTTAAAGGTAGAAGTAACTAAGCTCTAGAATGAAAATAACTTTTTATAGCATTAGAAGTAATTACATATATGTACTAAAAGAGATTGTCGATATTGTAGATCGTGATTACGGTATTTGCATGATATGAGGATCATTGGTATTAGGGTATACATGAGACTAAGGTAAAGAGACGAAGATAAAGATTTTTATAGAGGTTCGGGCCCTCTCAACTGACAGGTAATAGCCCTACTCCTATTGGCTGAAGCCAGTATTGTTGTTATATAGTAGTATCACTCGAGTACAATATTTGGGATAACTTATCTAGTCGTCGTTGACTTGGCGGCATGGATCACCAAACGTAGTCGATGATGGGGTAGTCTTGCTCCTCGAATATCTAATCGACCAAATAGAGAGCAGCGCTAGATCCCTCATGTAGCCTCTGTGGCTCCTGGTTAGGTCTGTCTAGGCTTGTCTCTCAGCTCGGTGTTTGTTGATCTATCTTGGCTTGTCCCCTCTCCTCCTGGGGGTCTTGCATTTATACCCACGAATGTCCCTTGTCCAAGAAGAACTAGAGAGATAAGTATGGATATGATCCGTGTAGTCCTTATAGTTTCCAACTTGAACTATGCTTCTCCTTTCTTATTCGGAACACCTTTCGTATACGAGGCATGATTCCGTATGAGACTTGGTATATGGTGAGCCCCGCCAAGTTTAACCTACGATTATGGGGTATGCCTTATCCATAACACTGATAGTAGCCCCAACTTCAATGCAAATGAACGAGGATGTTCTCGACCGAAGACCTTAGAACAACAGTTGTAGTACTCACCCAACCGTTCTCGGATGACCGCGAAGGTGTGGAATATGCAACTAAGTTCTATGTCTAACCTTGATCGAGAATTTGGATGAAGTCGAAAAATTCCATCTCGGCGGGTACACTATCTCTTTACTCAGTAACCATTTGTCGAATTCAACCAACCGTTCTCGGATAGCTGAGTGGGCATAGAGTATAAGCGATGAAGTCCTGATATCTAACTTGACTGCTCCGGTGTCTGACTTTCATGAAATTAGCTACTCAAAACAATTTGTTAGATAGGCAAATCCCCCGAGCGAACGCTTAGGGGTAAAATGATATAATATGAAATAAATTAAATCTATTTATGACAATAAAAGAGTACTTTCGCCATAGCTGCCCTCAGCAATTGGAGTATGGTACCCTTCCTAGCCCCCAGCTGTCTTTAAGGAAAAGTCGTTTTTCTACAAAGGCAGCTTGAATCTAATAACAAACCAAGCTCAAGCTGCGAATTCATACACTTAGCCATGAATTTTTGGGAAAACCAATTCCCGATTACACGGCTTAGTTAATACGCATCCATAGAGCACTACGACATGACCAAATCTAACATGGTCGTTTGGCCCTGCAGCGCTTGACAAAACCTTGTTAGCTCTGGGCGTCCCTAGCCGAGGTCTGTGGGATCTCGGAGGCTTGTCAGACTAGCGTAAAAGGATAATAGGATCGACTTCGATACAAGGCGATATAAGAGAAGGGGATCAATGGACAAATATTGCACATTTAATATATGTAAACGCTTACAGAGATTGATGCATAGGGGGTGATGAGATCGCTACCGCGCTACTCAAGAACCAGTTGTGTAGTCGTGCTCAACAAATCGCAGAGGCGAATTACTACAACCGCTGGTCGAGGACCAGGTATGTAGACGTACTCAACCACCCGTAGAAGTGGTGGGTCGTAGAGGTGGTGGGAGAATCACTACAACTGCTGGTCGAGGACCAGGTATGTAGACATACTCAACCACTCGCAGAGGTGGTGGGAGAATCGCTACAACCGCTAGTCAAGGACCAGGTATGTAGACGTACTCAACCACTCGTAGAGGTGGTGGGAGAATCGCTACAACCGTTGGTCGAGGACCAGGTATGTAGACGTACTCAACCACTCGCAGAGGTGGTGGGAGAATCGCTACAACCGCTGGTCGAGGACCAGGTATGTAGACGTACTCAACCACTCGTAGAGAACTCGCATATATGGTGGGAGGATTGCTACGATCGCTGGTCAAGGACCAGGTGTAGCCATACCTCAACCACTTGTAAATGTAGTGAGAGGATTGCTACGGCCACTGGTTGAGGACCAGGTGTAACCATGCCTCCACCCCTCGTAGTTGTGGGAGGATTGCTACGACCGCTAGTTGAGGATCAGGTGTAGCCATATCTCGACCACTTGCAGAGGATTCGGTGAGGTGGGAGGATCTCTACCACACCTGTACTTAGACCATGTGTGCAGTCGTATCAAGACCACTCGTAGGGAACTCGTAGAGGCAGTGGGATTGCTACCACGCTTGTACTCAGATCAGGTGTATAGTCATAACTCGACCACTCGTAGGGAACTTAGAATTAGTTATTACATGTGCATCTCATGTGGCCAGCATGACTCACATACCCAACTTGTAGCATATCGGTCGTCCGTTCGCAATCATGTTGGGTGATCAAGCCGACAACGTTCACGAGGGATCATCTGTAACAACCTTTCCTCGAATAGTCTGGACGTGACCGGCGTTATATGTGAGATAGGTCGTCGGTCTTCGTTGGTAGGTTTGGTTTGACAACTCCGCATTTGTCCGAGAACGTTCTCGATAATAGTGTTGTACTCGATCGCTGCCTACTCGAGTACTCGTTTTTCCCTGAAAAATATTTTCTAGAAGGCAAGATATATAGCAGAGAACACCTAGCGTGTACTCAAAAACTGTATAAATCTTCTAGTATCATCAGGATATAATGAACAGATTCAAATTAAATATTGGGTAATATGTAAACTGTAAACAAGCATTATTTACAGAGAAGGAACTGAGCGAGACCCCAATGTTAGACCGTAGTCGGCCTAATATAGGAATCGCTTGCATAACAGATATTGTATAAAAACACGCTCTAGGTAAACATAATAAATTATTAATCTTGGCTTGTCCCCTCTCCTCCTGGAGGTCTTGTATTTATACCCACAGATGTCCCTCGTTCAAATAGAACTAGGGAGACAATTATGAATATGATCCATGTAGTCCTTGTAGTTTCCAACTTGAACTCTGCTTTTTCTTCCTTATCCAGAACATATTCCATATACGAGGCATGATTCCGTATAAGACTTGGTATATGGTGGGTCTCGCCGAGCTTAACCTATAATTATGGGGTATGCCTTATCCATAACCCTGATATAAATATCTTCATAGGTAAAGTGTAGATTCACAAGTAAATACATGACCTTTTTATTCACAAGTATATATTATTGTTTTCAATAAAAATGAATTTATTCAATATAGGAAGGTAACCCTTTAGAAAATAGAAGTGATTATTCGTGGTATTAGAAGTAACTCTTCATAATTCTGTAAGTTACGACACTTCTCGAGGAAAGTAACTTAAAAAAATAATAGAACTAACTTTTTATGGTGTTAAAAAGTAACTTCATTGCTAGAGGAAAGTAATTTTTCATGGTATGAAAAGTAACTATACTGCTATAGGGAAGTAATTCTTCATAGTATTCGAAGTAACAATACTGCTACATAAGTAAATAATCTGAATATATTCAATATTAGACTCATTCCGTCATATATTTTTAATATTTTCAATAGAGTACGATGGTTCAATCGAATCTTAAAAACGATATACGATTTAAAACATATAAGCGAGTAAGCCACCAAAGATTTTAAAAGATAATAATACTACTCTATTATCGTGTAACTGCGTGGTACTACAAGTGGAAAGTGTACTTTCAGTCGCGTCCCACATTTATATATACACGCTTTACTGAATTACTAGTGTGAATCCAATCTATCTAAATGGGTAGGATAATAATAAAATCAATTGGGTGAAAACAGTACAAAATCCCAAGTGGTAAATACCATAAAAGGGCGGCCCTCCCTTAACTTTGTTAAGAAACACGAGTAGCACATAGTACAATCCGGAGGGCAAAACGGGAATATAAAATCGTTCTTTGCGGAGCTTTCTTCCCGTTCCGTGCCGCTCCACCAAACGGGCCAAAAGACACCAAAATCAGCAGAAAAGATCCATCCGAGAAAGAGAGGAGCCATGGCGCGTGGGAAGAATCACCCGGACGGGGAGGAGGAAGAGGCGGCGGCGGCGGCGGCAGAGGAGGCGCCGGTGCAGGTGGACGAGGAGGGGGAGATGGAGGAGGAGGAAGAGGAGGAGGAACAGGGGGAGGAGAGAGACGAAGGGGAGGAGGAGGAGGAGTGGGAAGACGCGGAGGAAGTGGAGGGGGGAGAGGAGAGCGAGCAGGCGGCCGCGGCGGCTGAGGAGGAGGATTCGCCGCTGGTGGTGGTGGAGGCCGAGGCGGCGGCGCCCGTGGTGGATGGCTCCCCGCCGAAGCTGGCGGAGGGGTACTACGAGATCGAGGACATCCGTCGCCGCCGCCTCCGCAAGGGGAAGCTCCAGTACCTCGTCAAATGGTGAGATCGCTTCCTCTCTCTCTCTCTCTCTCTCTCACGCCCTTCCGTTTTCTCGCGAATCCATGCGCGCTTTCTAGCACGGTCGAAGCTGAAGGGCGTAATGCTGGATTCTTGGATTGGGTTTTCCGATCCCCCCCCTTCGTAATTCCTGCACGGTTCTTGCAATAGTGTGAAGGTGTAATGCTGGATTCATGGATTGGAATTCTCGTAATCCCTACGGGCTCTAGCACTCGGTAGAAGGTGAAGGTCGTAATGCTGGATTCATGGATTGGGTTTGTGTGCTCAGCGTCGGTAGCTTTTGGGGTTTAGGTACTGTTTGATTTGCTAATGTGCCTTGGATGATCCACATTTTGGTTTAGGCTCTAATGACCTAATTGAGCTAAGTCATATAGTCAGAGGGCCTTCACAGCTAGGGACGAAAATGGGTCGGATTTAGGCGGATAATGGTTGTACTTTATCGTATTACCATTTTTTTGTCGTATTCAGATTCGGCGCTGATGATCTATGGATGCTGATATTGAACGGATTATTTGGGATGCTATAAATGGCACGGATATGGAATGGAGTTAGGTTGCAAATAGACCAAAGCCCTCTGATAGTAAGCGCGTACATGGCGATATACGAGAAAAAGAAATAGCACAAACATTTCTACATTAGTGGCTAGGAATGTATCAATTGAGAAGCAACTATCAGCCCAAGCAGCACAATAAGAGCATTAGCTCGTAGTGCAACTGTGCAACAAACTAGCATCAGCCAGCAACAGGTGCTAAACAGCACAATGAAAGCATCGTCCAGGAGCTGCCGGTAGTACCCACTATCCCAGAAGCCAAGCAGCAGACAGTAGACTAGATGCACTTTGAAGCCTTGGGAAGTTGGCCTAGTACCCCAGCTTATCGGAATATCTAAATAGATCCTTGTCGGGTTATCTGCTAAAAAATGCCTGTTAATCTGAATCTGCTGGATTTTGGAATAGCATATCTGCATCTGTTTCCAACAACTATTGTCTGAATCCGTATCATCCGATTATATATATATAAAACCTTTCACCGTATCCTTTTCCAAACAGATTTGGTGGTGGATTGGATATATCCAATACTTCCATCCCACAGCCAAGTTACAGATGCAATTGTCAGGGGCATGACTTCTGAGCTGATAACCTGTAGCACCAGCCTCCCCTACTACACCAAAACAAGAAAACTCCGTCCCTTTTCTTTTAATATTCCTATACTGCCAAAAGAGATTCTTGTAATAGCAACCAGCCAAATTGGAGCAGCATAAACTGTGCAAACAGGGTTGTGAGAGAGCAATACAATCATTGTGCCGCTAGGTGAAGTGGTTGAGTGGCCGCAGATGGACTCCTGTAGTTGAAAGCATCACTAGCTTACACTCTGAGCTAAGTGGTTTGGAGAACGTGGAATCCATCTGAATCACCAAGGACCACCTTACAAGCTAAATGTTAGTGTTATGTGCTTTTGGTGGCCCAAGGTGGTGAATGGCATAGGTGTTCTCAATGGGAGGGTAGGGCATGGGACCTCGCAGTCGCAGCACCTGAGCTGTCAGGAAGGATGAGAACGGAGGAGAAGATCAAGAGGAAATAACTTATGGTTTGCTTAAAGTAATTAATCTTGCCACTGTTCCTTTTATAGGAGTCTCGCTTAACAAACTCCTAGTGAATCTCAAGCTTAACTGAAAGGGAGAACTAATCCCTGAAAGCAAATATTGACGATAGATTGTGATTATAGTGCTGGCAGCAACTTTGGCTGCTTCCTGCGCTTGGTTATAGCTGTGTAGGACAGCCACCGCCACATAACATCTTGGGTGACTTGTATAGCATGCCCTTGTATAATGCTCAAGGCGAGGCTGAGTAGCAGGAACAACTTTTAATTTGTTGATGTATTAATAGTATGATGGTGTTTGCCGGTAGCAAGTGCGTGTTGATGTGGACCATGTGGTAAAAGTGCATGGCCAGGTGGAAAATGGCTGTGGACACTCATATTGCCATCTTGACATGGGACAATACACCTCCACGAGTTTGTAGGCTTCCAGATTTAGAGGCAGTAGTGGCTAGAAATCAATCTAGATCCACTACCCACCTCTCGATCGGTTATTTGGGGAGCAAGTAACTGGAATTTCCGTTTTGCACATGCTCCCTAGTGCACACTGCACATTGCAACTGTTGTGTTTTCTTCATCCCAGCTGCCAAACTGCAACCAACTTACCTCACTGGAGATGACGAATGTAGTAACTGCCTTTAGAGGTATGAAGACCAAGAAGAGGATTGCGTTCAGAAGAAGCAGCAGTACGGGAGGTACTGCTGCTTTGAGCTGTGTTCTGTTTACAGGGTACCCTGTAAAAAAACATCTGTGAGACCAGATCGTACTGCAATTTGATTACACCCTAAAATTGATGAACCAAACACTACCTTAGAGCTTGGATATATCGTGAAGGCAGCTGATCCTTGTATTTTATTGTTTCTTATATGATTTTTATTCTCTGGCTTGTCTATTGCGGTTTAAACGTTTTTGGCTCACGTGGAAGCTTCTTGTATTACTGGTTTAGATTTGGTGATAATTCTTGTGTTCCTAACAATTTTATATGATTTGCTAGGCGTGGATGGCCGGAAAGTGCTAACACATGGGAGCCCCTAGAAAACCTGAGTGCCTGCTCTGACATTATTGATGCTTTTGAGATGCGGTATGTACTTGACACACTTCCATCTGTAGTTCTATTCATATTTTCAGCAGATAATAAATAAATAAGTTTGATTTGTCCTTGTGGTTGTATGCAATTCAGGTTACAGTCTCCAAGGCCCGGTCGGAAGCGTAAGCGGAAGATAACAACTACTCCAGTAGCAGGCTCAAACCCATCTCATGGTAAACGGGGCCGCCCTCGCTTGGATGCTAAGTCCCACACTCGTGCTCCTGCACCAGAACCTAAGCAACTGCCCTGTCGGACAAGTAGTAGGAGAGCGACTAATTGTAGTAGTAAGACAGTTGCAGGGCTTGATGCATCAGGGAGTGTGGTGAGGAACCAGCTTGCACAGAACATTGTACAGGAGGGTAGTTCCAGTGTGATTTCAAGGACACCATGTCAGGAGCTACCGCTCTCAATTAGGTTGACGGACCAACAAAATGAGCATCACCTTGTGAATGGTTCGTCGAATTCTGAGAACTTAGTAAAGGTACCTCCATCTCAGGGTGGCCAGGTAACTGGTGCCAAGAAGCGTAAATCTGGAAACGTGAGGAGGTTTGAGCAGAATAAACCAACACAAGGACAAGGAGAATGTGGAGCATTAGTGGTGGCTGAGGATGTTGGTTCCACTGAAGGAGAAACCGGCGATAAGAACAAGACAGAGGGCTGTCCTAACCGAGTTCATATCACCAAGATCATCAAGCCAGTGCGATTTGCAGCAGCCGTGAACAACGATGTGCAGCAAGTTTCAATTACATTCAAAGCACTCAGGTAATTTCCGTAATTTCTTTTTGTAGTTGCAGGCCTAAAATTTCTAAATCTCAGACATGTTTTTTTTGCTAGCTGATGTTGCTCCCTTTCTAACAATACTTTTATCACAAAAAGGAAAATGACTATATCTAGCAATGAATTATTATTTGGCTACAAATTGAGTGCTTTATGTTTCACTCATTTAGAGATGTCGCAAAAAGAATCCTCTGGTCTCTCCACTAATCAAATAATTTATTCTGCACTTTTTTATATAGTTATTCATATTGTAAGTTTGATATGTTTGAACTGTTTTTCTAACCAAGTGCTTCAACAGGTCCGATGGGCAGGAAGTCATGGTGGACGACAAAGAATTGAAAGCAAATAACCCCTTGCTGGTACATCCCATTGTCTTCTCCTATTACTCGATGATGAGGAAAACATCTAACGCCAAAATGCTCTCATGTTTTTTTCCAGCTTATTAGCTACTACGAGCAGTGCCTTCGTTATAATCCGACTTCGTGAGAGATGAACTGAAGGAACTGGGTTTAGCTGCCTGTGTATTTAATTAGCATTTGTGTGTTTAGAAGCTTGTAGCCCTGTGGACTTGATAGTTTAGTCTGGGCCTGCAGTAGGTTGCTAAATGCAAGAAATGCAATGGCTTGGTCTCCCCACTGATTGCTTATGCGCCATCTTATGTGTAACATTTTGAAGAGTGGGGAGATATGTGTAATCTATGCTTAGGGATCTTATGTTTCTTTTCTATGTTTAGTTATTTGGGATCGTCGTGACCTGCATGCATCATAGATGGTAATGACTGAGAAGATCGTGAATTTCGTGTGATGAATGCATATCCAGTAGAACTGAATAAACTGCGTAATGTTCGTTCTCTGTTCTGTGTGAATCTGTGATGTTGGCGGGTCAAGCTTGAGGTATATACCGGACACCGTATTTCAGACTGTTTAACTGGTTTTCTTCAGATGAACTCCCTTCTCATTTCTTCTGCTTGTTATTGATATTTCACTTGTTCAACTGACACGCTTCAACATTTGCAACTAGTCTTGTACTTCTTGAATTGTGCTTCTTGTCATGTTACGATTTGCATCTTTGTGATTTCTGAAGGCCATACCTGAGTCATAAATACAACAGAAAAACAGATGATCTGGCCCATTTGGCCCATAGCTATGTCATGTGGTGATTTAGTCTTGGAATAAGTTTATCTGAGGTCCCTTAACTTATCAACGAATCAGATTTTCATCCTTCAACCGGAAAACTAGATACAACGGATCCCTCAACTGTCAAAACTGGTGTAATATAGATCATATGGCGGTTTAAATGGTGGTTTTAGCTAACGTAGCGCCTACGTGGCTAATTTGACTCGGTCTTCATCTGACGTGGCATTAACGTGGTAATTCGATATGGAAAAATAAAAAAACTCGTGGGACCCACATGTCAGCGGGATCTGGGAGGGAAAGGAGAGGGAGAAGCGACCGCCGCCCGCGGCTCCTCTCCTCTCGCCGCGGTGACATCCGCCTCCGCCGGAGGGAACATGATAGTTGAAGAGGTGGTAAGGGGAGTGGATTCAGAGGCAGGAGGGGTTGCTGCAGCCGACTTCTTCCTCTGCTTCCTCTCCCGCCGCCGCCAAAGACGACGACGATGGTGAGGAGCGGGTGGTGTGGCCTTGCAACCGGTGCCGGAGGGGACACGGCAAATGAAGAAGTGGTCGGTGGCATGGCCGGCGCCGTGAAGGTAGGTACGGAGGCCATCGGTGGCCGAAGTGGTGGGCGAAGAGGGGGGTGGCGCACTTCTTCGGGCGGCAGCGCGTCATTCATGCGGAAGCGGTGCTTTAAGATGAGGCGCGAAAGCGGTGCTCGGCCATGGGCGGATAGCAAGGAAGGCACCTACCGTAGACTGCCGCGACCTCCTCCTCGCTAGCCACCTCCTGCCACAACCACCCCTCCTCCTCCACTGCGGAAGGCCGTGGCTCTCTCCTCGCCGCCTCCCTCCTACTGTTGGTGCCTTCCTTGCTAGCTCTGACGAACCTCAGTAGCGACGACTTTGATGATGGGCTCGGCGGCCGGTGGCTCCACGAGCAGCAGCAGCTGGTGTGGGCGGTGGGCAGCTCCACCTCGTCTCCTCTCCATCCTCTCTTTCGAGCGGTTGCCTTGTTGATGGCCATGGCTGCCTTGTGGATCTGGCTCGCGCACTGGTGCTTCTGTCACCAGTGTCTCTTCACGCCGACTCAGTCAGCCCGAGCAAAGAGGAAGAAGACGAGGGGTGAGAATGACATGCAAGACCACATGGACCCCACCATTTTTAATTAATTTTTTTTGTAACTGACATGTGAGTCTCACGGGTTTTATTATTTTCCAAATCGATTGCCACATAAGCGTCACGTCAGAGAAGACCGAGTCAAATTAACCACGTAGATGCCACATCAGTTAAAACCGTCATCTAAACCGCCTTGGGACCTATATTACAACGGTTTTGATAGTTTAGGGACCCGTTGTATTTGGTTTTCCGGTTGAAGGATGAAAACCGGATTCGTTGACATGCTAAGAGACCTCGGATGAACTTATTCCTTTAGTCTTTATTGCTCCAACCCCATAGTTGACTGGGTCATTGGGAACTAAATTATTTTCCTTTTTCTCTTATTAGACCCATTTTATTTTGGTCGCATGAACAAACCCCTGACGGGCCTCCCGAACTATATTCAGAGACATGAGAAGAGCACCTCCTGATGGCCCTGATTTAGCATGCTTCCATTTACACATGAAAAAAAGCCAGACCTTGATTCTAAATGTCTTGATGCAACGAGTTTTCATTGCATTAAAAACCACAAACATAAAACAGTTTTGGTGTCCTCGTTCTAACTGATTTAAGATGCACTTGTTCTCAACAAGTTCACTCCTGCAGTTCAGATGTTCTCATTACAAATAAATTACATCAAAAATCTATTAACTTATTAAAGTAATAGAAAAAGGAGCCACCACGTTTACTCTTATGATCTAGAAATTCTCACATTAATCGAAGAAAAAGAAAATATAGAGTCCATATAATAATACAATTTAAAAATAACTGAAATTCGGAATTAAAAAATAGGAAATATTGGAATAGGAGACTAGAGTTCATACAGGTAACAATTTAGACCCAATTAAAATTCGGAATTAAAAAATAAGAAAAATTAAAATTAGAGATGAGAGTTCATATAGAAATACAATTTAGAAACAACTATAATTCTAAATTAAAAAAAAGGAATGTTGAAAGAGAAGTCTATAGTACATATAGAATATAACTTAGAAAAAAACCGAAAATCAGAATTAAAAAATAAGGAATATGGATAGATGAGTTGAGAGTCCATATGAAATATAATTAGAAATCAGAAAAATTTGGACTTAAAAAAAATAAGAATATTGGAAGAAGAGTTTAGAGTCCATATAGGAATTTTGAACAAACTAAAAGTCAGAATTAAAAAAAAAGTTGAGTTTTTTTTATCCATATACAATTTGAAAATAATTAAAATTCAAAATTAAAAAACAAGGAAGATTGGGAAAAGAGTCTAGAGTCCGTATCCATATTGGAATAAATTTGTTAAATAACCGAAATTGGAAATAAAAGATAGGGAATATTGGAAGAAGTGTTTAGAGTCCATATATGAATACAATTTAAAAATAACAAAAAATCAGAATTAAAAATAGGAATATTGGAATAGTAGAGTCCATATAGCAATTTAGAACTAGCTAAAAGTCAGAACTAAAAGAAGAAAATTAAAAGTAGAGTTTAGAGTCCATATTTAAATACAATTTAGAAATAAATAGAATTCACAATTATAAAAATAACAAGATTGGGAGAAGAGACCAGCGTCCAAATAGGAATACAATTTATAAATAACAGAAGTTCGAAATTAAAAAATAATAAATATTAGAAGAAAAGTCTAGAATCCATATAAGAATACAATTTGTAAATAACTAAAATTCGGAATTAAAAAATGGAATATTGGAAAAAAAATCTAGAGTCCATGTAGGAATACAATTTACAAATAATGAAAATTCAAAATTAAAACAATGAGGAATATTGAAAGAAGATTTAGAGTTCATATGGAAATACAATTTACAAATAACTAAGATTTGGAATTAACAAAAAGGAATATTGGAAGACGAGTTTATATTCCATATAGAAATAAAATTTATAAATAGTGGAAATTCGAAATTAAGAAATAAAGAATATTGAAAGAGGAGTCTAGGGTCGAGATAGAAATTAATTTTAGAAATAACTAAAAGTCAAAATCAAAAAATAATTAATAGCTATCATATAGTACAATATGAGTGTTACACATGAGTTAGTTTAGTCAAGTTAGTACATAATTTAAAATTATGTTGCTGTTTTAATATATTTAGTTATAAAATTTGAAAATATTTAAGCTATTATACGAGAAAAAATATAACGATACTAGCCGCGCAATCTGCGCGGGCCACCATGCTAGTTTAAGAAATAACTAGCATGGTGGCCCGCGCAGATTGCGCGTCTAGTATAGTTATATTTTTCTCGTGTAATACCTTAAATATTTTCAAATTTTATAACTAAATATATTAAACGGCAACATAATTTTAAATTATGTACTAACTTGACCAAACTAACCCATGCATAGTATTCATATTGTACTATATGATAGCTATTAATTATTTTTAATTTTGAATTTTAGTTATTTCTAAAATTAATTTCTATATAGGCCCTGTTTAGATCCACCGCCAAATTTTTTTGCCCCGTCACATCGAACGCTTGAACACATGCATGGAGCATTAAATGTAATTTACAGTTGGATTCTGTAATTTGTTTTGATATTAGTCTACATTTAATACTTCAAATGTGTGTCCGTATATCCGATGTGACCCGCCAAATGTTTTACCCCTGGATCTAAACACCCCCATAGACCCTAGACGACTCTTTCAATATTCCTTATTTCTTACTTTTGTATTTCTGTTATTTATAAATTTTATTTATATATGGAATATGGACTCCTCTTCCAATATTCCTTTTTCTTAATTCCAAATTTTAGTTATTTGTAAATTCTATTTTGAAATGGACTATAAATCTTCTTTCAATATTCCTTATTGTTTTAATTTCGAATTTGTTATTTGTAAGTTGTATTCCTATATGGACTCTAGATGTTTTTCCAATATTCCTTTTTTTAATTCCGAATTTTAGTATTTACAAATTGTATTCTGATATGAACTCTAGACTTTTTTTCTAATATTTATTATTTTTTAATTCCGAATTTCCGTTATTTATAAATTGTATTCCTATTTGGACTCTATACTCTTCTCCCAATCTTATTTATTTTTATAATTCTGAATTTTAGTTATTTCTAAATTGTATTTATATATAGATTCTAAACTCTACTTTTAATTTTTCTTTTTTTCTGACTTTCAGCTATTTCTAAATTTCTATATGAACTCTAGTATTTCAATATTCCTATTTTCAAATCCAAATTTTTGTTATTTTTAAATTATATTCCTATATGGACTCTAAACTCTTCTTCCAATATTCCCTATCTTTTATTTCGAATTTCGGTTATTTATCAAATGTATTCATATATGGACTCTAGACTCTTTTCCCAATCTCCCTTATTTTTTTAATTTAAAATTTTAATTATTTTCAAATTGTAGATAGACAAAAAAACTCAAATTTTATTTTTTTTAATTCTGACTTTTAGTTTGTTCTAAATTCCTATATGGACGCTAGATCTTCTTCCAATATTCTTATTCCTTTTTAATTCCAAATTTTTGTTATTTCTAATTGTATTTCAATATGGACTCTAAACTCATCTATCCATATTCCTTATTTTTTAATTCCGATTTTTGGTTTTTTTCTAAGTTATATTCTATATGTACTCTCTTTCAACATTCCTTATTTTTTAATTTGGAATTGTAGTTATTTCTAAATTGTATTTCTGTATAGACTCTCACCTCTAATTTTATTTTTTTTATTTTTTAATTCCGAATTTCAGTTGGGTCTAAATTGTATATATGTATGGACTCTAGTCTCCTATTCCTTATTTTTTAATTCCGAATTTTAGCTATTTTTAAATTGTATTTCTATATGAACTCTATTTTTTCTTTTTCTCCGATTAATGTGAGAATTTTTAGACCATGAGAGCAAACGTGGTGGCTCCTTTTTCTATTACTTTAATAAGTTAATAGATGACCTCCAGATTCCAGTCTGGATGTTCAAAAAACGCTGGATGTAGAAGTGAGTCTCTTCAAGGGACTCTCATATCAGAATTTATTAAGAAGGGTGAGATTCGAACCTAGATCGGCTAGCCCGAAGACCCAATGCCTTTGTCTAGTCTAGATTGATTACAGGAAGTTTGACTTTTTAAAATCAAAATACGCCATATAGAAGTGTACAGAGAGAGAGTAGTTTCCAGGAAAGAGGTATGAAATACCGATTTCACACTGGTAGTTACAAAATTTTAAACTAGAAAAAAATGGCATGATATTAATGCAATGCCATGTATATATACATCCAAACGAAAGTAGTACGTGAGTCCATGATTTCAGAGACACACATATATACATATGTCGCTAGAATATAATCTACAGCATAAATATGTGCAATGGATACGGTTTGTTCTACATCTCTCACAAACACCTTAAATTAATAAAAAAACACGGAGAATCTCTATTGAGAAACATGACTAGCATGAATAATTCTAACGCAGGAAGCTTGATACCAGGTTGCCGACAGATATTACCTTGAATATTATAAGGTAAAGCAATGGTGTTGGACATGTAATCTGAATGGCAAGCCAAGGCTAGTTCAGAGGGTAAACTGCTCAGAAAATTCAGGTTGTAGCAACCACACTGCAAGCAAAAGGCTAGGATTCTCAGAGACTTCAATAGGGTAAAGTGATTCCTCTTCCCTTCCCTTGCTAATTGCTTGCCTCCAAGACATGCAAACTGCTTTCTTGCTCCCCTCTACCTCCCTCTCTATCTTCATCTAAACCCATCTTTATATATAGTTGCATCCAATTCATGGAGCAATGCTTAACTTACAAGTTAATCTTGAACTTCGAGTGCCACAAGCCCAGGACAGAGTAAGATTGAAAGTAAGGAAATAAAGGGCCTTAGGCTCTTTTGGACTTCATACATCTGTTCTGTTCGTTTTGGCTTCATACCTCTGTATCTCATCGTCATTTTTTTTCCATTGTTCTTCTCAAATGTTCCGGAGGTTTAGAACAGATGATCTGAACCACCCAAGGAGTTTATTAGCAAATTGCACAATAGTCGTTTATTTTTTAAACAGTGCCGATTTCTCTAAACAGGATGGTATTATTTTTCAACTGATATCTCTTGGCAGGGTCCGATTTCCTGGTACAGGAACAGGAAGATCAAGGTGCTAACCAGAATATAAGAATGCAACCTCAACAAGGTAGATTTCTTGGAAGAGGTAAGCCATCAAATGTGCACTTATCTAAGTTTGAATAACTGAATTAACCAGCTGACTGAATTGACATTTTCAGAGGAAATGAGCAATGGAGTAGAATACGATGCTGCATATGCAGCCACAGTGGCTGCGGTAGCGTATGCTATTGCAGCAAGAGAGGAGGAGAAACAGGCAACACAAGAGACCCCTGTCAAAAAGAAGTTAGCATCTGAAAAGAAGCCTGTCGCGAACGAAGAGCCTTCGACCGCACCGACTCTGAAACTACCACCCAACAGACAAGGAATCTTGAAAAGGCCTAGGCCAACTGAGGGGAGCAGAATCGTGAGGCGGTTTAGTGGTAAGGAGCTGGTACCTGACGACGAAGATGACGGACTAGAAGGTACAAGATTCAAAACAACTTACTTGGGCAACAGCCCTATCTTACTGTAGCACAACCTGCAACCAGCTATAACATTATGTACTAAAAAACTTCTGTCGAATTTCAGCTAATGTATCGGTGAGGAGGCCGGTGAAAACGGCACAAAAGAAACCAGAAGGTGGAATTTCAGGTCAAAATGTGGTAGGGAAGGTGTTTGATTCCGCCCCAAGCATAAGAAAGGCTCCGAGCTTCGCCAAACCTTTACCAGAAAAGAAGGGGAGTATGAAATTTGAGCAAGAGCAGGCAATCCCAACGGTGCCACCGAATGTTAGGCCGGCAGCTTTATTTCCTCGAGAGAAGAAAGAGAGCAAGAAATTTGATCAAGACCAGGAGGCAATCCCAAGGGTGCCACCAGATGTTAGACCAACAGCTTCATTTCCCCGAGAGAAGAAGGAGAGCAGGAAGTTTGAGCAAGACAAGGCAAATCAAATGCCATCTTTGGCTTCCGCGCCGACGAGTTCATATTCTAGTGAGGCTGAAGCAATGGCAGATACGTGGGAGAAGGAAAAGATGGCCAAAATCAAGAAGCAGTAAGTAAACCTTTCAACAAAAAACACTGAATTTTCTCATCAAAATTTCTGCAGTTCATTCTACATAGACTACATTGAGCTGTCAAATTGATCTGCAGGTACAACATGACAATGGATACCATCGCCGAATGGGAGGCTGAGAAGAAGGCCAAGGCCAAACGCCAGATGGAGCTGAAAGAGGTTAATGTCTGCACACGACTATAATATCTATAATTCGCCGCACAAAATTCAGCCCATGTAAAAAAATTGTGAGCTCTCTATGTATGCTGCTTGAATTGGTAAATCTGCTGTGTCAGGGCGATAATTCAGAGCGGAAGCGAGAGAAGGCACTGGAGGAGTACAACGACGAGATTACAAGGATCAACAAGGTGGCCGCAGCATCAAGGCTAACGGCGGAGGAGAAGCGGAGGAGCGCAGAGAGGAAGGTGAGGGAGAAGGCGGAGAGGATTCGGGTGACAGGGAAGCTTCCCGGCTCATGTGGCTGCTTCTGAAAACCATGAATGTGTCAATGTATAGTGGATTTGGCTGTTTCAGATGAAATTTATGCGAAATTGAACCAAGAAGGCGCTGAATTCCTCTAATTCAATTATCTCGTACGACCATACTGTTTTTGAATGCATTGCTTTGATTCAAAGTTCTTTTCCATTGCCAAGACTTCAACCTACAACAGAAGTACATCAATAATATAGTTCTACAGAAGCAGACTGTAGTACAATGATAAATCGAATATAAAGAAAAAGAAGGACCCTGAATTGTGAGTTGTGACTCATCAAATACCAAACTAGGTAACCTACAAAAGGGTAAGCTGTTTATTCAAAATGGTACAATGCAATCACCGAAGGAGATAGAAACAACCTAAAATTTATCAGCTAGGGAGGCTACCGCGGTGCTAATTTATTTAAAATTTACTCCAGATACAGTAATCTCACCACGGGTGCCAAATCCAGTCAGCTCTCCAAGTAGTCTTGTTCACCCCAAGTCCCACCATGGGTGCTTGGGTGTGATTCCAAATCACGCGAGAACCCAACTTTTAGTCGCCTCCATCGTGTGGGCACAATTGCAAGTTGACGAACTCGAAACCGCCGGATTCGAAATCGAAATTTTGGAGATCGAGGACGAATTCGAAATCCCACTGTTCGAGTTTGCCAGCTATTCCTCCAGCAACACAGTGATCTTCTTGATCTTTGGATCTCTTCAATTCGCTGAACAACACCAGGCATTGACAGCCGTAATTTAGAGTGTTTTGCACAGCAATCAATAGCGAGTTTCATGAATTGAACCATCTCTAATGCCACGGTGCTGTTTACCAGGAGATTCTGGTCGAAAAATGTTTCCCATTGGTCCCAAGTGACTGATGTAACCTGGCCCAAATACTGCATGAGCAGCGGGTACGTCTTTATGATATGGCTCGTCAACAACTCAAGCAGTAGGACACCAAAGCAGAGTACGTCGTATGGCTGACCTTCCAAGCTTTGCCGGCACAACCAAGTTTGGCTGTGGCAGGAGATGCGGGCCTCAAAATTATCACTGATGACAATGCTGGAGGAGTTGATGTAGCCATGGAATGTTGCATCATCTGTTGAGTGGATATGTGAAACAGCTTGGGCAACAGAAAGAGCAATGGCTGATCGTCTCTCCCAATCGAGTCGCACTTGGTCAGAAAATTGTTTTCCTGGGTCAAAAATGTTTGAATAGAATGAAGTCTTTGTTAAGTGCCATAGTGTAGACTTAATGAGAAAATAGACCAGTACAAAGAACTGCTACCTAGAAAGTTTCACAACAATGTAAACTTTTGTTGACAGGTATATAATTTAGCTCGACTAAAAGAAACAGGTGTTTCCACAAATCCATCAGGAAAGGATTGTCAGTTTGCTAATTTTCTGTAAAAAAGGATATTACTGAATCTAAAACTGCAGTGCTAGCTAATGTGTACTTTGTTTAAACTTCACTGCAATTTCATTTTTTGTGTTG
The DNA here is from genome assembly GCA_000573905.2 of Oryza punctata. Taxonomy (NCBI): domain Eukaryota; kingdom Viridiplantae; phylum Streptophyta; class Magnoliopsida; order Poales; family Poaceae; genus Oryza; species Oryza punctata. The sequence goes on from CM002497.2 coordinate 11,553,623, forward strand.
GGGTTTACTTTTGTTTCCTAAGTTTGCCTTATGTTTGTCTTTATATCTTGTGCAGTTTCATCAAATTTAAATTTATTTTATGTCTAGGTTAGAGCAGTGCATTATTCAACTTTTATGTAAGAAACAAGAGATATTTCATATAAAAAATGAGATCCTCTGCAGTACTGCTTCTGCAACGACTGACATGTAGGTTATGGTGACTCATAATGAATAAGCACAAAGATTATATGAAAATGGAAGGCATGAGTTATTACCGTGAATGATTGTGTATAGGCTGCCAATGCCCACATAATCATACAACAGCATGAACACCTTATAATCCAAACTTAAGTAATATCCAACTACAGGCACTATATGCTCATGTTGAATAGCACTGACTTCTCTTAAATTTTTCTCCCTCCTTGAACGGTCCTGAAACAACTCCTTCCATCTATCCTTAATCATTCTTATGGCCAACACAGAACCGTTTTCCAACTCAAATTTGTATATTTTCTCATGCCACATGCGCTTCACCACAAAGCCTTCATCCAGAATCTCAGCGTGTGCATCCAGCAAATGTTCAAAGCTTCGTGGTTTCATTGAACGTCCTGCTTTTGCACCTTCTTGACGAATGTATCCTTTTCGGTCTATTTTGTTTCCCCAATACTGACTTTTTATAAGTCTGCACAGACCATCTACAAGCATAGCTGGTGCTCCTGGAAGAAGAACAAAATTAGGTTTCACCATGTGATGTTCTTTCCATCTAGTGATCTGGAGAGTAGGATGCCTGGGAGCTGTGCTGGTCGCATCCTTCATGAACTTCTCAAAGGCCATCACATCATCAGCATCAGCATTCAAACAATTAATCACAACATCAGCATGCTGGAGGCATGGAAGATGCTCAAGTCCAAGACTGAAGTTGCCATACCTGTGAGTTTTATCCCATTCTCCTATCTCAAGGTGAAGCTTATGGAGCATTGGCATAGCTCCTGGGAAGAATTCCACACCTTTCCCAGACGAACAACAGAAGATGAACTCCTTTAACTTCTGGAATCCCACCTTCCCACCAATTCTGAGCATTATTCCAGGGGTATTTTGCATATTTATCTTGAGAAAGGTCAAGGTGGGAATTTTACCGAGCTTGCTGAGATCTTCCTGCAGAATCTCACACACAAAAAGACTGAGCCAGGTAAGGTGCTCAAGTATGTTGATCCGACTTGGTATTCTACAAATGTGCTCCTCTTCACTTACGAGTTTCTGGAGCACTGGAAGAGAGCAGCATGCTTCCACCAATTCTTTGCGAGAATCATCTCCATTGATGCACAGTGATTTTAGATTTTGTGTGCCCAGCTTCTGGAGAGATTTCATTAAGACCTTCTTGAAATCTTCCATCTCACCAGCTATATCATACGGGCTCCAATATATCTGGAGTTCCCTTAATTTGGCAAGATTACCAAGCTCTTCTACAAATGTCAGAGAGTTCTGACAGACATTCAGATCTGATAACACCTCCAATGATTTCATATTTCCAATCCCATCAGGCAGTGACACCATGACATCAACCAGCAAACACACTAATTTTTCTAGTCGAACAACACTAGCTGGCAAGCTTCGTATCTTGTTACGTCTCAGATCAAGTATCTCCAGGTACAACAGATCCCCTATTTGTTTCGGGAGCTCACTAATGTTTGCATTCCCAATTCTCAAATACTTGAGCTGCACAAAAGTACCAATATGTTCAACATGACTATTCTCTAAACATTCAGCATGTTCTATGTCCAGCACTCGCAACACATGCAAATCCTTTAGTTGAGGCATCTCTTTCACAGATCCAAAAATGGTAAGAGAGCGAAGGTGAGGTGAGAACTTGAAAACGTCAGGTTTCATGAGAAGTGCTTTTTTTGATTGAATGGATAACCAACGGCTGCTGCTGCTCTTAGAAGATGCATGGAAATTATTACCATTTAATACAGAGACGAAATTTTCTTGCTTAGACTGAGATATGAGCAGTTCAAGTACCACATCATGTACTCGACAAGCTTCAACTGTCCCATCGCATTGGATTTCTGCTGGCATGATCAAGCTCCTATTGATAAGTTCATTGAAGTAGTCCTCTCCAATATCCTGCAAGCTTTTTTCTGTTTCTGTAGAGATAAAACCTTCAGCTATCCATCTCCATACCAAATATCTTTTGTTGATCTCAGAATCCTCTGGAAATGTGCTTAAATATAAGAAGCATAATTTAAGATGGCTGGGGAGATCAGAATAGCTCAGAAACAATATCCTTTTCATTCTTTGTATGTGAGAATTCGTCGCCGCACCAGAAGATAGATACTCTCTCATCATGTTCAGCATTTCCGCTGTAGTTGATTTGGTAGACAACAAACTGGACATAGTAGTAATGGCTAGTGGTAAGCCACCACATCTTTTTAAAATCTCAATAAAAGCCTCCTCTAGTGCCTGAGGACAGTTATGCTCGGAGCCAAAAATTCTATTGAGAAATAATTTTCTAGAGTCAGCAACATTTAACGGTTTCATTTCATAGGAGTGGCCACCGAAACTACCCAGATATGATTCAGCTACTATTTTGTTCCGTGTAGTGGTAATTATTCTACTACACTGGCAATTTATAGGAAACACACACTTCACTTGTTCCCATGCCTCCACATTCCAGATGTCATCAATGATAATGAGGTACCTGCATGCATTTATGAACATTACTTTGCAACAATGTGTAAGAGTAAAAAATAAACAAACTTACAAACCCATTTTTTACCCCCGACTGGCGGTCAACTGTTGCCCGAACAAGAAGGGAAGTTGTCAACTCCAAAAACACCCAACTTTTACTACGAATTTTTCCAAGCTGCTGGACACATTTGCCAAAAACCACAGTGGTTTAAGCTGAGCTAATCCATATGCCCCTACTAATTTTCACAAGTTCGGACTCAAACAAGTACTCATGGATATGCTAGCACCACTCTTTCATTTCTATCTAGCACTATCCAATAAAATATTTGGTGCTTACATGGATACTTAAAATACAATTAAATAGCCCTGAAAATTTTCAAATAATTTGGTAGCATTGAGTAAAACAATTTATCATACCATAAAAAACTTAAAAATATTAAGAAGCGTCATTGCAACATTGATCTATTTCCCTTTACTACTTGTTAAACAGATATTCGTACTATAATGTTTCATCCTAGTGAAAAAACACATTCAGCAGAGAAAGAAAACTAAAAAGAATAACTAACTTGACTGGGAAATGCATCTGGGGAAAAATAAAATCACCTTTTTTGTTCTAGAAACCTTGCTAGCTTGCGAGCTAACTGTTCCTCATGTGCATCGGAGGGGACATATTCATCTGGCTGGACTTGAGAGAGTACATCACTCAGAAGTCTCTTGATATCAAGTTTGTGAGTAACGGAAACCGAAGCAGAGCAATCGAACTTTTCTCTGATTGTACGGTATACCTCCATGGCAAGAGTCGTCTTGCCCAGTCCTCCAGATCCAACGATAGAGACCACCTTTACGCGCTCATCATCATCCAACAGCCACCTGATGATTGCCTCTTTTGGTTCTTCAATACCAACAAGGCCTTTGGATTGTGCAAAATCTGGTAGCCTCCTGTCTATGGTTACCTTGCTTAATGTGGTTCCGGGATCACCAATAGTAAATCTTTTCCGCCGTTCGCCAGCTTCAACCATGCGGGCTTTGAGGCGTTGGATCTCCTTGGCAATCTTATGGCGAGCAATGGTTGAGCTGTAAAGGCTGAGGCCCCGGTCAATGAGGCCCATGCGTCTCTCTCGCTCTGTGCGGAGCATGTACTTGTCAAGGCAGTCCTCCACAACGTAGGACAGCTCCCTCACCTCGTTCCTCCACAGCATTTTCTGGGAATCGAGCTCCTGCTCAAGATCAGGCAGCTTATCAAGGTATGCGTGCATGTTCTCGAGCTCGGATATCAGGGACTGCACTTCGTGCTTGAGTCCCTTGAGTAGCTTGTATTCTTTCTCCAGCAATGTGGTAAGCTTCTTGAGTACAATTTTCAGTGCAGCCCCAGCAAGAGTAGCCTCCATTGTCATCCCTGCTCTTAGCGGATGCAAAAAAAAAAAAAAAAAAAGGTTTTGAGCTTATTTTACCGGCCAGCAACAGAAAACTCTAATATCAATTAAGCATGGCAAATCAGGATATCAGTTATCAGATTGTGCAAAGAGCTGACAGAGAGAGGTAGTAAACCGGCGAAATGGTCGTGGACGGCGCACCAGCTCGGAAGCCCGTGCCGCTGGCCCGCCGCCTACACGTCTCACTTGGTCAGTGCAGCCATCCCCACCCGAGGTCTGTGTGCCACCTCGAAGCGGCCGGAGAACGGGAGAACTGGCAGCCGGATCTGGCGGTGACTGGTGGCGGTTCAGATTCCGTCGGATCTGGGTAGCCCGCCTCGCGGACCCCGAGGCCCGAACTGCGGCGCGCGACGGAGAGGGAGGCAACGATTTGCGGCCGAGCCCGTCTCGTCCCGTGCTCGGTGAAGACGGCGACGGCTCGCGGAAGAGTGGGTGATGCGGTCGGAGGCAGCGCGTTGGAGGCTTGGAGCGAGGTCGACGCCGGTGGGGCGTGGAGTGGAAGAGCTGAGCTGGATTGGGGAGGAGATAGCTGCGTTGCTTTGCCGCGCGTAGTCCGGTCTTTTCTTGTGTGACTAACGAGGACCATCACGCAGTTCACTGTGAGCGGTCAACTCCTCTGCCGACGACCGCAACTTCAGTGTGCGGGGGTCGAATGGGTCCGAAAGGGCCCACGCGATTCCTGCCCGACGACGGCGAAACTGTTGTTCGGGGAGGAGTGCGAAGACGACGGCGGTGTAGGGGCCGTGGCCGAGGCCGAGAGAGTTGAAGGCGACGCTCTCGGGTCCTGCACCTCGCCGCGGAACCGCTCGCGAGAATCCGCGTGGGGTGGGCGTATCCGGCGCGTCGGGGAGCTCTCGACGATGTGCGGGACGAAGCCCGGGGAGTCTACCATGCTCCCTATCCGTAGCGGGTCCATCCCGCAGAACGCCGCCAGGGCCACCACCGCCACCGTGAACGCCACCACTGCCGGCGACGACATCCTACTCTTCCATCGCTCTCTCTGCCCGCGCGCACGCGCTTCCCCTTGTCACGCCAACAGCATGGGCTCGTCACGGCTTTGTATGCGTCGCCGATGGGGCGGCGTGAGTAAAGGGTAAAGAGAGAGCGGATGACGTGGGTCCCATTGCATTTTTTTTATTTTTAATCAAACACACACTGTTCTGTGGGTTCCATGGTTATTTCTGATTTATTTCTGATTTTAAGTGTCCCGTTCATACCGTGGAGGTATCACCTTAATTAAACGGGAATGCTAGGGACCGGTATCCCGATACGATAGTATCGTCTTCCTCCTCGTTCCCAGAGCGCGAGTACACACATGCGGCAGCGGAGCAGCGCTAGTATCAGAGGACGCGGAGGACGCGGCCGCCGGCGACGATCTTCGGCGTAAAGACGGAGGACGCGGCCACCAGCGACGAGCTCCGGTGTGACGGAGGACACGACAGCCGGCGACTTGCTCTGACGTGGGACGCGACGACGGAGGACACGGCCGCCGGCGTGGGGCGTGATAGGGGGGAGGACACGGCTGCTGACGACTTGCTCCGATGTGGGACATGACGGTGGAGGATGCGGCCGCCGGCGACGAGCCTAGCGTGGGGCGTGGATAACAGAGGAGCGGCCACCGGCGACAAGCTCCATTGTGGCGTGGATAGTGGAGGATGCGGCCACCGGCGATGAGCTCCCGCGTGGGACGTGGACGGTGGGACAACCGGCGACGATACTTTGGTGCTCGCCTCCTGATACGTCGCAAGTATCACATGATACGTGGTAAGAATCGCCTGATACCTGACAGGTATCACCTGATACCAGCAAGTATCACGTGATACGTGGTGGGAATCACCTGATACCTGATAGGTATCACCTGATACCTCACAAGTATTACATGATAAATGATAGGAATTATTTGATACCTTATAGGTATCACCTGATACCTTGTAAGTATAGCCTGATACCGGTTAGTTATTAAAACATGATACCTCAGAGGTATCAGGACCTGATACCTAACCGGTATCATTCCGTCCCAACGGAATTCCGTGGTATAGCAGCCCCCTAATTAAACCCATCATCCAAACCTCTTTAGTACTTTACTAGTTTTGAGAATGAGAGATGCATCATATCTGATATTACCGTTCGGAGATAAACTTTAGACTTGGCAACAAATTGAGGGACGTAAAGTGAACCTATTTCTTTTGGCAATCTAACCCATCTAGAGCATCCCAAGCAGCTACGCTATCCCATCCTCCATCGAGAAAATACATACATACGGAATGAAAATCACGCTCCAGCAGATACGCCATCGTTGCCTCTCGGTTTCATGTGTCCATCATCTAGGAGAAAGAAACGTCAAATTTGGTGTTCCTCTCTCCTCACGCCGTATTGCAACCACCTGCGTCTGAACCGATCTCCCGCCTCTAGCTGGATCAATGGCGTGTGGGGTGGAGGCCCACGCCCGCCATTGCCCGGCGGCCGGCGCCAACCGCAACTTCTCCCCACACCGCTTGTGTCACCCACCACATGCAACTTCTCCCCCTGTGTCTACGCTCGCGTCTGCTCCACCCCACCCCTTTCCCCTGCGTCACTTGCCCTCCGCTCGTGTCACGCCCCGATTTTTGTTTGGGATTAAAAATCATTAAATAATATATTTCTAGAAATTATATTAAAATTTAAAATAAATTAATCAAGTGAAATAATGAGGGAATTAAAATTTCCTTTAAAAATCATGGCCGGGAATATGTTTATAATATTCTCCGTGCTCTAAAGTATTCACTAAAATAAAAAAAGAAAACAAATTAAAATTCTCCTTCCTTCCTTCCTTGTTCTTGGGCCGGAAACGGCCCAAGTCTACCACTCCTCCCTCAGCCCGCTCCACTCCTCCCTCCTCCTTGGGCCGCCGGCCCGTTTTCCTCCTCCCTCACGAAAGTCCACTTTAACTCCCCGTCCGGTTTCTCCCCTTTCTCTGATAGGTGGGCAGCCCCACTTGTCAGCTTCATCACCAACCTCCGACTGCCTCTCCCAGCCATGATGCGCCGCACGTTGTTGCCCACTCCGCGCGCCTGAGGCCCCTTCGCCCCACTCCGCTTGCTCGTCCACAACCACCGCCCCCTCCCCCACTTTTCGCCCAAAAATCTGGCCCGGATTTGGTGATGCGCTGCCCCACATCGCCACCCCACCTCACCATTCATTGTCACCCAAATCCGCCTCGTCCCGACTCCCTTTCACCCTCCTGAGCCTATAAAACCCTTCCCTGCACATCCCTCTACATTTTTACCACCTCGCCCGAGCTTCCTGAACCCTCTCCCGCTCTCCCCGCACCGCTCCTATGCGACGCCACTTGCCGGAGTGCTTCGGTCACCACTTACCGGTGCCTTAGCCACCTCTGCTCCACGCCGCCACCACTGTCGGCTCCACCGCTTATCGCCGCACATCAGGCACCACTCCGCTTCTCTAAAATCCACCGGCTCCGCCACTTCCACCGCAATCTCGTGCCACGGTTGCCATTGTCGTCTCCAGCCGCATGTCACCGATAGTTGGGACCACATCGGGCAACTCCGCCTCCTCCTCTAGGTCCGCAGTGCCAAGCCGCTCCTCGGCCACCACTTCTCGCCGCCGGAAACCCGCCGGAGCTCCTTTCCCCTCGCGCGCTGGTGAGCTTCACCACCACCTCCTCCTCCGGCCGATGATTCACGCCGCCTCGCGCCTCCTCTCCCCCTCCTAATCCCTCTATCATTCTCCCTAGGTCCTTCTGACCGCCGGCCGCTGTTTCGTGCTCGCGGAACGCCGCCGAACCATCGCCGTCGTCATCAACCCGAAAGGGTGCCGCCACCAGTTTCCTCCCTGTTGACACCGATTTTGTCTCATGTCCTAAATAACTAATATATTATCTTAAATATAGCGTATAAAAATATAATAATAAATAAGAATGTTACTGGTAATAAACAATAGCAAAGTCCATTCGATAAAAATAGTGCACTAAAATATATGTGTGTCTCTTTAAAAGAAACTCATAAACAAAATGAACTATGGTCTGTATATAAAAATAAATAAATAAACACATCGAGATGCCCAATTAAATAGAGATATGGACGAATCCAAAAATAATTGTTTTCCATAGATTAAAAATAGCCCAAGCATGATGTAGGAGAGTATCCATTGGTTTGAAACCAAAAGAAAGAGACAGATGCATGTATATTGACTAATAACTGAAATCTAAAGGAAAAAGTCAGTCATGTCCAAAGGGTCCACATGTCAGTGAAAGCAAATAGACGTGGTCAAGCCCATGATCTACCCACGATCACCACTAACCATGCATGCATTCAGCAAATAATAGCACGTTCGTTCCATCGAACTGAAAGGGTCCATATGTAATCCAAATAAAAGAAGCTTCCCGCAGTAATCAATTAGTTAAGCCATTATCCCACGATCAGTTGATCTGCATGCTCCGTTCAAATGTTAAAGGTGGGCGCGCGGCTGCTTGGAAAATGGCAGAGATCCTCCTCTATAAATAGAGAGAAGTGGGGAGGCAGAAGAGACGTTCCAGGGAAGGCTGGGGTGAGGGCTAGGCCAAGGCCAAGACTGAGAGATTGCTATGCCCAAGCGCGCTGCTAGTCTGCTACGGCCAATTTGCTATACTGCTTGCTTCACCAGGAAATTTGCTTTCTCGCTTTGCTATGCTGGAAGATCACAACTGCTGCAAGATGGGAATCATGCTTCTCCTTCGTTCTTAGACTTGGCCATTGTGTACAAGTCAAGTAATCTCTATTCTCCTTTCCTCTGCTCATATCGATGTATTTTTTTTTTCTATATCCTTCGGTTCGACCAATGAGTACGAACCAATAAGTCATGTTTACCATGTTCTTAGCCTTAGCCATCATGAGTACAAGCTAGGAATTTTTCCTCTTTTACTGTGTCCTTCGTCTCAGCCAACGCGTACGAGACAAGCAAATTATCTTCATTTGATGACTTTTAACATGATTTCGCACTTCTCCTAATGCCCGACCAAATGAGTACGAGCCTAGGATTTGCTTCTGTGCATACTTTTTTCATGTCATCCTACCATACCCTCTGATTTGGTCCCGTTAGTGGATACAAGCCTTCTCGCTCTCAGATTCGGTCCTCTACAAGCGGATAGAAATCACGGATACAAACGTGAATTTTACATAATTCACTATAAATTAAACAGGCACTCACTTCGATCATGCTTCATGGCTCTACACCGTGTTAGTAGTGATACAGGCATGGTGATAAACAAAATTAACTGAGCATATTAATTAGCATACATATTTGCTAATATTGATATGTGTTCAGCCATATTTCTCTAACAAGAATTTAAATAATGTGGCATTCACTTTTTCATGATCAGGAATAAGAAATAGATGCATGGTTGCATTCGTTTCCCCTGAGCACTTTCATAAACTAAACGTGATGTTTTTATAATTCATCATAAATTAAACAAGCACTCGCTTTGCTTCGGTCACACTTCATGGCGCTAGGCCATGTTAGTAGTGATGCAGGCAAAGTGATAAAACAAAATTAATTTGTCATGTTAATTGGCACACATAATTTCTCAAATTGATATGTGTTCAGCCGTATTTCCTTAACAAGAATTAAAATGATTTGGCACTCGTTTTTCTTTCCACGGTGAGAAATAGGAAATAGATGTACCCATACATATATTTTCTCCTTCCATCTGTTCATCTACATAATGATGGAGAAATCTTGAGCTACGTAGAGAGCCATGATGATGACTATAAAATCAACTAACACTCACTTCGATTGCGCTTCACAGCTTCTAGCCTCGGTTACGCTTCACAGCTTCTAGCCGTATGAGTAGTAATTCAGGCAGAGTGAAAATTAAAATAATTTAAAAAATGCCTTAAATTCGCTGCATACAGATGTCTGCTCACAACAATATATACTCACTGAACCCTACATAAAATGCAGTATATAAAAAAAATCTGATATTCATGCATGCTTGCTGTAGTCTCATAAGGCTTACCAAAAATCATCAACAAAGGTTAAAATACAAATATATACATCCGAAATATTTTTTTGACAGTATGTCAATAATAAGTATTTTAATAAACAAGTACTCACGTGGTTACATCCGGTGATGTATATCACACTGGTAGTAATACATGTTAGTATTTCAAGGAAATTAGTCAGGGATCATAAAAAAAAAGTCCACAGCATATTCAGCTATGTGTTATGTGTTATGTGCATAGGCTCTAGGAAAGTGAGTACTATGCCATAAATACTTCTACTAAAATTCGCTCTGCTCATGCTATGCATATACATCGAGCATGATAAAAGATATGCGCACGCTACACGTGCACAAAAGCTTTTCCTTAGCATTTAAATCAAATAAATGATAAAGTTCATGAAACATACTCTGCATATAAAAATATGGCACCATCATAACAAAACAAGGCCACATATTTTGATATGTATCTGCTGTGCTATGCGCTTAGATTCCGTGAGAAATAAGCGCTCCGGCATGCATTAGATTTGCCAAAAATATAATAGCGTGTGCTAAAATGTATGCAACATGAATAGGGAAATTCGCGCTGCCTATATGCACAAAGAAAAACACCCTGTGTCATATATGCTAGCACGCAAAATTAAAAACTAAGAAACTATAAAATTATATAGGGCATTCAGTATTCCTGCTTGTCCAAAATAAACGTATGGATGAAAATCAATGGACAATTCTACGGCTGCGACATCTGGAGTTTTAGGATATATTTTCCTTTTTAGCTTTATAGCGGTCATGTAATTCTATTTTTTTTGGAATTCCTAATCAGGGGTTTTCTCTATGGAGATGTAATCAATAGATTTTCGATTTTCTATGTAAATGTACGAATTCCGGAAATAATGAACTTGTAATTTCTGATGTTTATTTATTTATTGCATTTAAATTGAATTGTCTAACGATTTGCGGATAACGGACCTACTACCATGACCGTCTCAGTTTTCCCGTTGTCAGATTCTGGCACGCCCAGTGGGACATACTTCTCCCCTCATCATATAGACCGCATATATATATACATACATACATATATACATATATATATATAAACAAAATGAAGATAAATGCATATATCCTTAGTGGAAAAATTCAGGTGTTCACGTGCTTCATCCAAAGAGCTCTGTGAAATTCATATATTCAAGCTGTGGTTTTACAGGGTAAATGAAACATCTGTTCGTGTCTAGGAAGCTAACATATGGTTTTCTTTATTTTGCAAGGATGTCCGAATGGGTTCAACCATTCGTCACATTGCGCTTTGGCTCGCTTTGGGTGGACGTTCCCATAGTGATAAACCCTGAACTCCGCTCGATACTAGAGGTGGACGAAATACTCGTGGCTCGCTAGCTCGCTCGGCTTGTGGTTGGCTCGGCTCGGCTCGTTGGGAAATGCTAACGAGCTGAGCCAAGGGTTTAGCTCGGTAGCTATAACAAGCCAGCTCGAGCTAGCTTGCGAGCGGCTCACGAGCCCAATTATCCAGAGAAATACCAGTGCCAGAAGTCCACTTCAGGTCCCAAACAAGAAAAGCCCATCAGATGGCCCAATAGTCCATTTTGCATGACTAAACCCTAAAATCCCCAATAGTCCCCACCGGCCAGCCCAGCCTCCCAAGTCCCAACCACACCGCACGCACCGAGCCACCGACGCATGCGCCGCCGCCCTCCCACACGGGCTCACCGCCGGCCGCCCTATCCCCTGGCCGGCTGGCCCCTGCTGCCCTGCACCCGCTAGGCCACCACCGCCGCTGGTCGCCCCATCCCCTACACCCGCCAAGCCGCCACCGCCACCGGCCGCCCCATCCCCTGCACCCGCCAGGCCACCACCGCCGCCGGCCAAGGCCGCACCGGCCGTCCCCGTTCATTGCGCCAGCCACCCCAAGCCCGCCGCCCGCCGTCCCCTTGCCGGCTCACCACCCCCTTGGTTCCTCTCCATCCCTTTGCCGGCTCACGAGCTAAACGAGCTAGCTCGAGCTGGCTGTCGAGCCGAGCCGAGCCAGCCTCCTAGCTTGTTAGCTTAACGACCGAGCCGAGCCAGCTCGGTATGCTAACGAGCCAGGGTGAGCCGAGCGGAGCCGAGCTGGTTCGCTGTCCACCCCTACTCGATAGGCTCAAGGATCTGGTTGTCCTGATCTTTCGGTGAGTTGATGATAACTACGATTTGGGAGAAACGTTGACGACCCGACTATAACCGTACGAGATGTTGTTGTGTTGCGCCTTAGCGATCGATACACCTCTCCGTGGGTTGTTGATCTTGCTGGTGCAAATCAACCTTATTCCTACAAGCAAATCGAAGAAACAAGCAAGACCAAGATAAAAGCAATCTGAATTGCAAATAGGAATTCAATACTAATGATAAGTTGGAGTTCCGTAACGAGCAAACCGGCGATCGAACCGATCACGGGATTACACGGCGAAGTAGCAAAGCTAAATTTTAATCTAAACAAAACCCAAGAAACCCTGAAGGGGTACCTATATATTTAAAGGGATGGGAGGACGAACAAGGGGACCCTAGGGTCGTGCTCCACCTGGTTGGGGTGCACCACACATGGGCCCCACTTGGGCCGGGGTCCCAAATGAAGTTACAAGCCCATAGACCCATTATAAGTGACGCAAAAACTTGTTTGTAATTGTGGCCAACTGAGATGGAATTTGGAGATGAGGCTCGATTCATTGGAAAGAGGACTCTGAGAGCTTTCCATCAAGTACTCGCGGGCTGAAAACGGAGCTCGTGTGAATATTTGATGACCGTTTGAAGTCAGCACTGTAGCAGGTGGCTGACTTGGATTCCAGTATTTGGACAACTTGATCTTGATGTGAGCAATGGTTGTATCAATGGTACCCATGGTCACATCATCCTCCCCTTCTTCACGGAAACCGTCGGTTTTTCCATATGGTGCTCTTCGTGTAGTCCCTTTAAAATAACCTGTTTCTTCCAATCAAAACAAGAGAAACTCGACATAATATGATTAGCAATAACATGTCTCTCTAGTTTGCATGTTTTATCCACATCTCCAGGAGGTTCTAAATCCGAACAGATGCAAACTCTATGTACCAAATATATTCCTCTATCATTATATTTGCCAAAGATATAAAATATAGCATTAGTTGGACATGACAAATCAAACTTAGCAAATAATTTCTCCTTCAAATTATCGAGCTCCCTAAAATCATCAAACTGACTATAGCCCAAAGTATTTAAAGAAGATAACAATTCACGTTCCTCAACTTCATTAGCAATATGAATAGCATACTTAAAATCATCAAAAAAAGAACTAACACTAGAAATAGGATATTCACTCACTAGTGGTGGCATGGATATAAGTGAAGCATTATCACACAACTCTTCTTTATCACAAGGAACAACAAACAAATCAACTTGTGACAAAGGAATATCAGCAATTGGTTCCACTATTGGTTACTCTACTATAGCATGAAAAGTGGACATGTGTAGCTCAGCTTGAGATTACTCACCTTCATTTACTTCATCACCATTTAATTTACCTTGCGAACTTTGTTTAGACATCGCAGGTGCTTCATGGTTCTCTTCTTTCTTCTCATCTTGGTGAATTTTCTAAACTCCCTGTAAAAGGTTAGTAACAGGAGACACAAAAGATTGCTCCTCCCATGTTTGCACATCATCATTGCACACCAATATAGGAGATTCAAAAATAGGAGATAAATCACATTGTTCATGCTTTCTCGCATTTGATATGAAATCTTGTAGAATTGGACTCTCAATGCTATGAGCAAGCATGAATAGATGTCCAATATGATTATATGTCACATTAGCAAGCTTAACCTGAATTTCAGACTGAAGCCCCTTGAAAAATCTACGCATTGTGTTCTCATTGCATTCTTTTAGACCACTGTAGATGATACAAATTTTAAATTCATAGATGTACTCTCTAACAGTTCGATCACCTTGTTTCAGATGTTCTAATTTCTCAAGAAGAGTACATTTGTAATAAGAACTCAAAAAACGTTTTCTCATCACGGTTTTGCATTCATCCCAAGTTTCAGGTTTATTACTAACATGACTCCACCAAAAGAATGCAGAAGAGGTAAACTTATTACTAGCAGCCTGAATGATTTGTCTACTGCTAGCTCCCAATCAACATAAGCAACAAAATCGTACTTACCATCATAGAATGGTAACTTAGATTCAACTCGTGCAAAATTATAGTTAGGTACCTCATATGCATCACGTGGAGAAGTCATCATATCTCATCGAAGGTGAAGAAGTCGATGTTGAGCATGACCATTTCGTATCCCCTTGCGCAATCCTGCCATGGTTAGTAGCAAACAAGAAACATACACAAGAATATGCACACTCCTATGAACTACTAGGTAGTGGAGGCTCAAATATCACACACACTCAAGATTTTAACCAAGCTCTTACCAAAGCAAGCGGAATTGTGACCACATCGACTCAATTTAGACCCAATGGAGGTTGGATGTATCGATGCCTTGGCAAACACTTGCTGTACGGCTGCAATCACATCTGTGAAGCTCTGGGTTGGCTTAAATATGTAGCAAAGGAGTAGCAAATGCTCAAATCAGAAAATGCAAAGTTGGATAATTGTTCAAAGTCAAGTACTGTGCTGTGTTGGTCCTAGGCTAGAACATACTAGAGACGTGAGCCTAAACACAAACGGAACCACAAGATAGCACTAGGATTAACTCAAGCACAACTCTGATATACAAAAGCAAACTCAAAGATAACAACTGATTCTCTCTTTTCTTTCATTCCTCTTTTCCTTTCCTTTCTTTCTTTCTTTTTTTTGTGCGGCTTTTGTTTTATTTTTTTTGAGCACCTTTCTGCCTATTTTTTTCAGAAACAATAACTCAAGGACCTAGATGTAAGATTACAGGGACTCAAATATAAATATAAAAATTACAGGGACTCAAATGTAAAAGTGCAAACCAAAAAAATTAAAATTATACAAAAATGGAATGCTCTCGTCCCACAGGTTCCATTTTTGCAAACAGATCTCGAATCCGATACTCGAAAATTTTGTACCAAAGTGTACAAAATGTCCCTAGCAAGTTACGGAATAGATTGGAACCGAGAGGAGAGGAGGGGGAGTCGGACTCAGCCTGGGCACAAAGAAAAGTGCGGTCACCAGAGTAGTGGGACGTGTGGAAAGTTTGGGAAAAAGGAAACCGATTCCTTTTCTTTCCTTGCAGAAACAAACTCGAAGAAACCGAATCCAGGACTAATCTAATCCGTATATCCCGTCTCTTCTTCCTCACGTCCAACACAAACGGCAATGTCACATGGAAACCCTAGATGCAACTCCACAACTCCAAAACCAACCGACAGAAAATGCCCGAAACGAGAAAAAGGAACCCTAGCAGCGACACGATTCCATTTTCGAAGATCCTGATAACAACAACGATGTGATGGTGAAGGTGGTAATAAATGCACCGAGAACTCGAAACTCTAAACGACTAGACGCTTAGACCAGCAACACGACACGACGATGCAATGCAAAACTCAACAAAGCAAAATCTAAAAGGGAACAATGCAATGGCGCAAATATGGCTAGGTAAAGGATGCAGTTTTTTTGTATGGCCATTTTTTGGTTATAGGTAGATGAAAACTCACTGAGCAACGAAAGCTCTGATACCACTTGATAAACCATGAACTCCACTCGATACGCTCAGGGATCTGGTTGTCCCGATCTTTCGGTGAGTTGATGATAACTACAAATTGGGAGTAACGTTGACGACCTGACTACAACCGTACGAGATGTTGTTGTGTTGCACCTTGGCGATCGATACACCTCTCCGTGGGTTGTTGATCTTGCCGGTGCAAATCAACCTTATTCCTGCAAGCAAATCGAAGAAACAAGCAAGACCAAGATAAAAGCAATCTGAATTGCAAATAGGAATTAAATACTAATGATAAGTTAGGGTTTCGTAATGATCAAACTGGTGATCTAACTGATCACGGGATTACACGGCAAAGTAGCAAAGCTAAACTTTAATCTAAACAAAACCCAAGAAACCCTGAAGGGGTACCTATCTATTTACAGGGATGGGAGGATGACCAAGGGTACCGTAGGGTCGTGTTCCAAGTGATTGGGGCGCACAGCACATGGGCCCCACTTGGGCTGGGGTCCCAAATGAAGTTACAAGGGCATAGGCCCATTATAGGTGACGCGGCACCTTGTTTCCGTAATTGCAGCCAACTGAGATGGAATTTGGAGATGAGGCTGGATCCTTTGGAAATAGGACTCCGAGAGATTTCCATCAAGTACTCACGAGCCGAAAACGGAGCTCGTGTGAATATTTGAAGTCAGCACTGTAGCAGGTGGTCGACTTGGATTCCAGCACTTGGGCAACTTGATCTTGATGTGAGCAATGGTTGTATCAAAGGTAGTCTTGGTCACATCACATAGGTCCATTCCGGATCACCAACAGTGACAATTCCCTTCAAACCACTGCTGCATCGCCGACTCCGATAGACTATGAACAAGAAGTGAACTCTTTGCCATAGGGCAGGTTCATCCCCGTCCTGTCCAAAGCTGCCAAGAGGAGGAGGAGGGCAGCAGCTAAGGCAAGACATGCTGCCTCACAAGAGCACGCCATCAAAGTGCGTGAGGCCACTTCCAACGACTCGATGCCCCTGGATTTATCAGGGATGCACCAGCCATGACTAGGATGGCACCTATCAAGACCAGGAGCTATGAAGCATATCCAAGGTTCCGTTGCACTACACTCGGTGAGTGGCCTGTTCGTGAGATAAAAGGACGGGTCCATTCAAGGCAACGTCCCATCAACGAGTAGCCCCTGTGCAAAAGGGGTTGCTTCTCCTACGACAAAGAAGTGTGCACTGGGGTCCACTGCATCCCCGGTTTACGAGGCGGGATCTTCATCAACTCCAGTGGCAGTGCCGCTCAACATTGCCCCTGAGATAGTAGGGGTAGTATCTCCTAAGAATTCCCTAAGCATATTACGTGTTGCGCCTTCAAAGTCCATAACGGTGGCACCATCATACATGCCAACGAGTGGTGCACTTAATCGCACTCACCGCCTACACCCACTTTATAAACGGAAGGCTGTGATGGTGGACCGCCACTGTCGACCACCGGGCCGTCGGCGGGTGTGCCTCGCTGCCCCACCCGTGGCCGTCCGATCTCCCTTCGGGGCCATCCGGGCCGTCTACGTGGCACCCTGGCGCCGTCCCGCGTTGGTGCCACTGTGGCGCCACATCGGCGCCACCTCATCCCACCGGTCCGCGTGGCCACCACGTGATTGCCACGTGGTGCGCCCGCTGCCGGTGCACGCATGGACCCGGTCCACCATGCACCCGCCTTCTTTGAGTCACCAATAGGTGGGGCCCGCTTGTCGGCGCAACCTATCCCCCTGGTTGACGCCATAAATAAATAATAATTGTGCAATAAATCGAGTTTAATTCTAGAAATTGATTTAAATGACTCAAAACGTCTAAAATTCATAACTAATTCATACCAACTCCAAATTGAGCCATTCAACTTGAAAATTTCATCTAAAATTGAGCTCTACATGTTGGTTTACTTTTTAGTACTGTTTATTTGGTTTTTATTAGGGTTTTCCTCATTTTGGGTGCTAGCATGTAGATTCCGTTGTTTCGGAAGATCACGATCGTGAAGAAAAAAATTCAGAGGATTTGTTTGAAGAAGCAAGGCAAGTCACACATTCTCCTTGAGCATATTGAGCCTATTTTAGTTTTGCAATTAAAATTGCATGTTTGCTAATTATATGATAATAGGGTTTAGCTATCGCTCGCTTGTGCCATGTTGTTAACGACGAAATTTGGTAAGCCTCGAAGTCATCATCGGCATAGAGTCAAGTCAGATTCCTGGAATCAGCCGATGCGTATTATCAAGTCGCCAACAGTTAGATTCTTAGCAAATTCGGTTATGGAAACTAATCAACAAAAGGAAGTTTATCTAGAAGAGACCGAGTTCAAGGAGGATGCGACATGGTAATTTATCTATTAATTAGACAGAGTCGTTAGTTTCCTTTTAATTTTAGAAAGTGTGTTTAGTGTCCGATAAGGGCTTTATGTTTTTCCTTTTATACTTAGGAAAATTTGTGTCGTGTCTGATATGGACTAGTATCTACCCATGGGTATAAATATGTACACCCAGGGTCCCTGTAAATTATCTTTCGATCAATACAACTACTCTCGGTGCATCGCCACCCTCTTTCCGAGGTTTTTATTTATCACCGGTGGAACTTGACATCTGACGCAGGACTGCATCGACTTTCGATCTCTGGCGAAGGGGTAAGTCCTACGTTCCGCCAGCCCTAGTGAATCTATTGGCTACATGGGTGTTGTTCAAGACTGCATCGCTTCGATCTCTTGGATCACTCTGGTTCGATTGATATATTTGCCTACCTGATATTTCAATTCTATCTTAATTGCATTGTGTTTAGAGGCACATCGGTTCAGTCGGAACTTTCTCGGTTAGGTCTGATATTCTGTCTTAGCCGATATATCTCTACAATGGCAATGTTATATTAAATAGACTTGTTATGTCCATCACACTAGACAGATCTATCGGTTCATCAAGTATTAAATTATCTTATGCAATCTCGTGTTTCATCGGTTAGGTTCAACCTACTAGATTATTATTGATAATGTAAATCTTGTTAAGTCGATAGGTTCATGCTAATGTTTTATCGGAGTGTTAGCCGATGAGTTATCATATACGTTGTATAATCTAGAGTGACAATGTTTTCTACTTGCAAGGGCCGATCTCCATCTAGGGTTTTGTCGATATCGGCTAGATTACTTTGTTGGCTTAGATTATATAATGTATCCACCACCTTGAAAATCAGTCAAAAGCTTGATTATCTAGATATTATGTTTCTTTTCATATTTGGTGCTGCATCAGTTAAGTTTGATCTACTAAGTCATGCTTAGAACCATAATCTCTAGCCTACTTCTTGATTCCCAATAAAGGTTTCATCGGAGTTTCAGCCGATGAGTTATCTTGACGTTGCATCGGCTTACAAGGATTACTTACGAGTTGCTTTAGGCCGATGACGACAAAGGTTTCACTGTTTATCCAATCGTTTGGATTTAACGACATCGGACCTCCAGCCGATGAATACTTTGACCTTCGGATTAGTGGTTATTCAACGTATCGTTACTAGCCGATTGGTTTCTACTGGATTATATTATTGTTTTATTACATTACCATCAGCTGATTATCTTTATGTCATTATCTACATTGGATATTTAGCCAATTGTTCACAACCCTATCGATATCGGCTAGTATTGGCATTGGCTAGAATTACTCCACGGCTTGTATCGGCATTGGCTAGAATTACTCCATCGGCTTGTCAGCCGATCGGCTCTTTGGTGATCAAAATATTTATCTTTCTTATCAGTTGCAGGATCAAACTGACTGGCATGCCCGCATCTCATTATTATTTTGGACCTGCACTGGAGCTAAGCAAATCTTCTAGGCCGTCGTGTTTTTACGTCAACACATGTTTACTTGATATCTGTCCTTTGTCAAACTTGGGTGATAATTTGATTAGGTTGTGTCACTTGTATTGATCTGGCTAGAATCATGAAATGCTTAGCCATTCTTAATTACCACTAGCTCACATTATGGGATAATCACACTCTCTACATTTAATATCTTGATGAGCTGTGAACTCAACACATCTGGCCATGTTTTATTGGTCGTAATTGTTCAACTAAAATATGGCTTAATGGTGGGCTGTGGTTGCATGGTTTTGCTAGACGCACCCATGGCAATTATGGACCATTTCGTGGGAAACCCCTGGAAGATTTATCGTGCTTACCACAAGCAAAAATGGGCAACTACTGAACTTGTAGTGTAGCTTTTCCCCCAGCTGACGTATTGAGGCAAAGGTGGGCGTGATGGAGTTTGGATGGGCCCTACAGCAGCCTATGTGGCTTCCGGATTCACCTAGGCACCAGAGGGGGTTGCCTACCTTCATTATAAAGGTAGGGGCAAAACGTGAAGTGGGTACGATTGGTTAGGGGGAGTTATGCGAAGGTCTTGTCACAATCACTCGCCATGGTGACGTGTCTGTGTGGACAGAGTGACATGACCGCTCAACCCTCGATGAACCTTAGACTAGTTCCGAGGGGAGCACGGCCTTTGCTCCATAAACTAGGTGTTATCGAATCACAACCGCACACGTCGAAGGACGTGGTTCACACAGTTTGAACAGTAAAGCAATGTGTATTAATGATATATTTTTTTGGGATACCCCTTTACAAGTCCCTATGGGGCTATTTATAGCATTAGTACAAGCTCATGAACCCTAGGATTAATGTATACAGGGGAAGATAAATTGGTACCCTTATGATAGGGACATCTAGGAGGGCAACTAGTGGCTATTTCATCTTGGGCCCCTTGATGGGCCTTAACCTGGGCTGTCCCTTACGAATGGCCTAGCTGGGCCGTATGGCCCTCTTCAGCTTCCTGGCAAAGGCGCCTCTGGTAGCAATGTGTTGACGACCAAATTTGGTAATTCAAGTATCGGAGATGAAGATAGAATCAAACATAATTGAAGAGATTAGATCGTATCGGAAACAAAGTGAGAATCGGCTGTAGTCCGAATCGGCTGTGGACTGGATCAGCAGAATCAGAGTCGGACGAGGTTAGCCGATTGAGCCGATTTCGGTAACATGACTCGGTACACGTCATCGGGTTGTGTTAGGGTGCTTCATATGGATTGCCATGTGCGGATAGAGTCCTGAAGAGGCAATTGTATCTATTAGTTAGGTTATTTTATGTAATTTCCTTATAGATATTCCCGGTAAGAGTCCGCCTAAGGGACTTGTTCGTTAGTTGGATTTGTATTAGGTTAATATGAATCGTGTCCGTGATGGACAATGTTTGTATTTTTGGGTATAAATATAATCCCGAGGTCTTGTAAATAATAACAACAGACGTTCAATCAATCTCGGCGCATCGCCACCTTTGTTTTCTACTTTCGACAAGCTTGTGCTTTCGAGTCGTGCTGCATCAATTTGATCTTCGGCGAAAAGGTATATCTTGTCATGGCAATTTGCATCATTGGAGTTAGTGCTTACATCTTTACGACACTCTAATTCTATCTTGCAAGTTTCCGAAGTTGTCACATATGTCATATAGCTTAGATCAACAATGCTATCTTCTTGTATCGGCTAGATCTGTTTTAGGGTTTTGTCGGTATCGGCTAGTTTACTTTGTTGATTCATGTTATATGATGTATCTACCATCCTGATTTGATGATTATTAGCTTGTTAGATGTTGTGCTTCTTTTATGCTTAATGCTGCATTGGTTAAGTCCAACCTATTGAGTTGTTTTAGACTCATGATCTCTAGCTTGCTTTACGGTTGTTAATAGGG
This sequence comes from Oryza punctata, assembly GCA_000573905.2. Classification (NCBI taxonomy): domain Eukaryota; kingdom Viridiplantae; phylum Streptophyta; class Magnoliopsida; order Poales; family Poaceae; genus Oryza; species Oryza punctata. The sequence continues at coordinate 11,575,113 of CM002497.2, forward strand.
ATAGTATCGGAGTTTCAGCCGATCTTATCTGTTTAGAATATTTGACATGGTTTTATACTTTGTTTAATGATCTATATTTAATTCTCATTGCTTTATCATAAGATCGTATCGGATTTACAACCGATATGCACTTAGATCTAGATATCGGCTATGACATCGGTTTTATGTAGTCATTATTTCATGTTGCGATAGACTTAAGCAATTTATACTGTCTCGGTTCAGTCCGATCTATACCAACTGCTTGCTTCTAAAGTAATACTGATTCATTGAATGCATAATATTGATATCTACAACCGATATAATAGTTTTAGGGTTGCTTTCATACTTACTTATACCTTACAGCCGATTCATGCTTTATTACATCGGCTAGGTCACATACGATATGAAATCGGCCCTATGGCCGATTGTCTATCGTTTACTAATATTCTTTGCATATTTTTCCTTGTTGATTGCAGGATCAAATCAACTGGCACGCCCTTGAACCTAAAACCCTAATTTTGGGCCTGCACTAGAGTTAAGCAGATCTCTCAGGCCAGTGTGTGTTTTTTGCATCAACACACTTTTGGCACGCCCAGTGGGACATTGTGTCATCATGTCGCCAAATATCATTGAAGTTTCGGAGGATAACATCTTGCCGATTACTATCGAACAGCTGAGTGAGGAGCAGAGAGAAGAAATGCAACAGATGCTAAATCAACTCCAGAACCAATATCTACACTCGTTCACAATCACTCAGCAAGGCACGGTTGTACAAAGAACTAAAGTCAAGCTGCCGACGATCGTGAAACAAGACCCAAGTACTTCCGGATCAGGAGAAGAAAAAGACAAACAAACCAAGGTTGAATCAAGTGATGAAGAGCTCCATATGCTGCAAGATCGCATTGATTCGGCTGTACATCATGCTTTGGTCAACCAGTCTGGAGTGCTCGTGAACACCTTAACAAACATGATCAAGTCAGTGGTTGATGGGACGATAGCCGAGGAAAAGGCTAAAGGACCTATATATTTACCAGACGGCACGTTCCCAGCATACAGAACTATGAAGACAGATATTAGCAGGCATCAAACGAGTCAACAATTGCTTCAAACCCAGGCTCCATCGGCTCCTTACTCAAGCTCAAATATTCCAGCTATTTTAACCAGGTCACAGCCGATCACTGGGGGGCAAGCATCAACTCAGTTAACACCAGAGCAATTGATGAGTATTCTCAACCCAAAACCGCCAGTCATCGACACATCTTATCAAATTCCTTCGGTTCCACAACAGCTGATTGGAATTACTCAGCCGATAAGCCAGCAGTACAACACAGAGCAACTCCCATATGTGCCACCTCAGGGCATATCGGTCGGCTTCAATCATCTCTATCAACCTCATTCACCACGACCTCAGCCGATCCAATACGGTCAGATGGATCCACTTCAGCAACAGTATGGTGGAGCAACACCACATCAACCCTGGGCCGATATGATCGCTGACGTCATGAGGGAGCAGTTTGGACTCAAACCAAAAGACAATGGCAACATATATCGGCACCCATATCCAGAATATTTTGATCGGGTTCCACTGCTAAACCGATACAAGGTGCCAGACTTCTCTAAATTTTTAGGACAAGACAATGTATCTACTTATGAGCATGTTAGCCCATTTTTAGCTCAGTGTGGTGAGGCATCGGCTACAGAGGCTCTCAGAGTTAGATTGTTCCCACTCTCATTATCTGGATCGGCGTTCACTTGGTTTTCATCTTTACCTTACAATTCTATCGGAAGTTGGGCCGATCTAGAGAAACAATTTCACAAGTACTTTTTCAGTGGGGTTCAAGAGATGAAGCTATCAGACCTCATAGCAATCAAGCAAAAATCAGATGAATCAGTTCCAGATTATATTCAACGATTCAGAGATGTGAGGAATAGATGCTACAGTCTAGCCTTGACAGATTCTCAGCTAGCCGATTTGGCTTTCCAGGGTTTGTTGGCACCGATAAGGGAAAGGTTTTCGGCGAGAGTTTGGCTCATCTAGCTCAGAAGGTATCGGCTCATGAGACAAGGTTCCAAGAAGCTAGAAAGTTCATCAAAAAGGCAAATAATGTCAATAATGTCTACAGTTATGACTCTGACTCCGAAGATGATGACCTAGAAATCAATGCAACCGAGTGGGCTAGAAACAAGAAAATGGTGATTTATCAATGGGTCAAGAATGCAGGGAAGGAGGAGAGATTTGATTTTGACATTATCAAAGCCGACAAGATTTTTGATCTTCTTCTCCAAGAAAAACAGATTCAACTCCCAGTAGGACATGTTATCCAATCGGCTGAAGAGTTGAAGAAGAGGAAATATTGCAAGTGGCACAATACAGGGTCTCATAACACTAATGATTGCAAGATTTTCAGGCAGCAGATCCAGTCGGCTATTGAACAAGGCAAGATCAAGATCGACGAATCCAAGAGGCCGATGAAGATAGATGGACACCCTTTTCCAGTCAACATGGTGCACTCTGGATATAATCGGAATACAGACGATGAAGGTAAAAATTATACCAGGAACATTAGATCGGCTGGTATGATCAACAAATACCAAAAAAGGCGCCAAAGGGAAGAGGAGTCATATTCTCATGAAAGTGAAAGATATTTTGTTTCTCACTGGAGTTGTGAATTTTTTAGATTTTGCTAGAATGAGGTATGAGATTGCCATCTATTGACGATTGTCCTGGATGCAGTGATTCTGACGCACAATTCATCCAAAGATCAAGCCGACAGAATACAACTGTGCACAGGCCGATTCACACAAGACTGCCAGTTCACGAAAGACTTGGGCCGATGCAACAGAACAATGATGGAGATAATTCACCCAGAGAATCCAAGCTAATGTATCCTCAATGGTGCCCTTCTGGAATCTTCACTAAAAATCAAAAGAGGAGAGTTCAAAGGATGAGAAACAAAGAACAATTCCAGGAGGTCGAAGGGGAAATTGAGCATCGGCTAAGGCAGAGAACAAAGAAGGTCTGGCACGTGAAGAGCAAAGTGGTGCCAGCCAACGAAGTCAAAGCTATGAATCCTATTATCAAGCCATGGCCGTTCAGAGGTTGGCATACTATTTTGGCTGAAGCAATGTGGTCCTATCAGATGGCTTGTCATGATGCAATTCAGGTACCTCCTTATCAATTGGTTTATGGGCATGAAGCTGTGTTACCATGGGAAACCAACATCGGCTCCAGAAGGATTTCTTTACAAGATGAGTTAACAGCTGATGATTATCATAATTTGATGGTTGATGACTCAGAAGATTTGGTTCAAGCTAGATTGCGAGCTCTTGAGAAAGTTAAGAAAGATAAGGAGAGAGTTGCCAGGCATTATAACAAAAAGGTTGTGCCCAAATCTTTTGAAGAAGGTGAACTTGTTTGGAAATTGCTATTGCCGATAGGGGCTAGAGATAATAAATTCGGCAAATGGTCACCGAATTGGGAAGGGCCGTTTCAAATCCATAAATGTGTTTCTAAAGGAGCCTATATGTTAAAAGGATTGGATGGGGAAGTATTTGGGAGAGCACTTAATGGAAAATACTTGAAGAAATACTATCCAAGTGTTTGGATTGGTTCATAATCAACTGTGTTTTGCTGGTTTTTATTCATGGCCGATATAAGTTCTTATCGCCCTTAGGCTTTTTGTCATAATCGGCTGTTGCTGCCGATGTATGGTGGCTGATATTGATATCGACCTTAGTCATAATTTTGCCTTTGTTTATCGACATGCCAAAATTAGGGGGGCATGTATATATATATAAGATGAAAGTTGTGGGATTTCAACGCAAAAATATTAATCGGCATAAAGGATATCGAAGTATGTGTTACAATTGGAGTTTTCTAGCCGATTACATAAGTTGATTACAAAAATTATCTAAGTCCCTATTACAAGCTATCATTGGGATAGATAGCGTTGGATAGCAGATACCGCCCGTTGTCGAATTTCTTCAACTTCTGCAATTGCTTGGGCGTCTTGTTCATCGGTTCCAGGAATCACTTTAAGGGACTTGGTCATGTTAGCCACATTCTTTATAGCCGATCTTAGTTTTGCCTTTTGTTCTCCATTAGCCTTCGGGAGATCGGCTAATTTTTGTCTTTCTAATGCAATCTTAGCATTGCATTCTTCAAGTTTAGCCAGCAGATCGATTCTTTCAGCTTCCAATTGATCTATGGTAGCTTTAATTGGATCTTCGGCTAGCTAATCAAGCTTGTTTTTTTCATCATGCACTAGCTGCCGATTTGCTTGAATGGTGGCTTCGACGTCTTTCTTCTCCAGCCGATCAGCTATCCTTTGTCTAGCTTTCTCCAATTTAAATTGATGTTGTTTAAGATACATGGCTGGAGTAATGATATTGGATAGCTCGTCCGGGATTAAAGCTTGGATTTCTTGGAATCTTGCCCGAAGGGAGCTGCAGTCGACTACTAAGCTGTCAAGGGATGCTTCCAGTCGATGAGAGATGTCTTCAAGGTTTCTCTTTACATCATTGGCTAGAGGGGCTAAGGCCTTGCTCGTTGTTTCTCCTATTTCTTCATCAAAGTAGTCTTTAATATCGAAGGATAATAAATCGGCTAGGACCTACAAGAAAGGGATATGAAGAGGATATAAGTAATAGAGCATTTTGCATAGCTGATTTGAAATTTCTAAGGATGTAATACTTACAGGAATAGCAGGAGCAGCAGCTTCTTCTTCTAGAACATGGTGACTGCCTACAACCGATGCGGTGTGTTCACTAGAGACTGGCTGTGCTGCAGGCGATGGAGGAGAGGGAGACTGACAAATTTCGAATATTTAAACAAGTGTTAGATAGTATCGGCTAACAAAAGGTTGAAGTTGTAGGAGTTGAGAACTACCGGAGGAGTTTGAACAGTTCGTTTAGCCGATATTGGTGCTGGTTTCTTCTTCTCGGCTGGTCTTTTCTTCTGCAAAATACAAAGTTTGGATGGTTAGATTGATGGTAAATAAAGGAACTTTGTGACAAAAGAGATAAACTTACCCTGGGTTGCCGAGAGAAGACTGCTGGGGCAGCAGGAGTTGTGGGAGTTTGTTTTGGAGCTGGAGAAGCCGATGGTGTTTTCTCTCCCACGTCACTTAATTCAGCTGCAGCTTCATCTATTGCCTGTTCAATAGCTGCTTCCTCCAGAGTCTCATCGACATCATCGGCTAGTGGAGGTGGTTGCTTTTTAGATTTCTTCTTAGCAGCTGGTGGCATGGCAGTTGGTACTTTAGCTTTCCTTTTTCTGCCTGCATCGGCTGGTTCCCTTATTTGTCCTTGGAGTAGGCTTGATGTCTTGGGGGCATGGTAGCCGATGCTGGGAGGAGCTAGACCACATCCATTTGGTAGTAGTCCTGCAGCATATTCAATGTCTTTGCCACTCTTGCTTGTGCGAGGAGGAGATGAGTCTGTGGTCTGTAAGAGTAAAATAGCATATGAAGTTAGAGGCAGAATCGGCTGATATATTTAAAACAGGAATGAGACAGAAGAAATAAAGGAGTTACCTGAGGGATCATGTCAGGGAAGAGATCTGTCATGTAGACTGTAGCCGATTGGTGGAAGAGGTGTTGTTTCCATTCAGCCCACCATGAAGAAAAAATTCTACTCCTGAACATGGCTAACTCAATGTTGTTGATACTGCCGAGGGGAGGTCCTGGGATATTGAGTAGCCGATCCATCATCAGACTTGATGTTATTTCTCCTCTACACTGGATTTTGTCAGTAAACCATAGGCCGATTGGGAGTTGCCCCATACCAAACTGTCTAGCTGAGCTCATGGGGTGGTAAAACTCATAGGACACCTTGATATTTCTGCCCTGGTGAATGCCGACAGCAAGGATGCATGGGCTGATTGCTGCAGTAAAGACTTCTCTAGATTTTTGGAATTTGTCATGATTGATTTCTTCAAATCTAAAATCCGATGGCAGCTCGAAGTTGATTGAGTCCTCATAAAAGAATCAAACTCTGGCATTTTTCTGAAAGCCGTCATAGAAACTAAAGAACCAGTCTTTAAGTAATTCGGCTGACAGTTTTGCACCGGCATCGACTGGTGTGCTAGCATATTCTCCAAATGATGTACACCTCCGATGGGTTATCTCTTCTCCATCATCATCAGTGATCGGCTCCAACCTTGGGAATTCTGCTTCTGTCAGGGATGGTCGATTGACAGCTTCCATTGCTACCAAGTTTAGCCAAGTCTGAAGTAGCCACCAAGGGCCACCTGCACTAACTATTGAGCTGACAGCTAGCTTGGCCGATGCATTATTCAAGGTCTGGTATAGATAGCCGAGCAAAATTTTTCCTAAGGTAAATTGTCTTTTCTCTTGCCTCGGCTATGTGCTGCTAGTTGGAGGTTGGGCCACAGCTAGATCCACAAAATAGATATTTTTCCAGCCACATCAACAAGAAGGCAGTGTGCTCTCTAGGGGTAACTGAGCCTTGACCCTTGTTAGCAGACATGAATCCAGACCATCCTCCTATGCTCTTAGTTTTGAAGTCAAATCTATTCTTGGAGTTCAAGATCATGGGATTGGCCGATGAGGTGATATCTAGCCCAGTCAGCATGGTGATATCCAATAGGTTTGGAGTCATTGGCCCTTGGTTGAACATAAAGGCATTAATGGTGTTGGACCAAAAATATGTGGCAGAGGCCATTAGTGGCTCATCCTTAGCTGAATTTGCTATTGTTAGGGCTAGTGCTTGGCCGATTCCTATCTCATCCCAGTGGCTCTGCTTGCTAGCCGATATGCGCTTATACCATGCAGGCCAGCTTTTCTCTAGGGATGACCAAGATTTGAAGGTGTTCTTCCAGTGCCCTAGATTTGGGTTTGCTAGTCTGAATGAGATTCTATTGGTTTCAGCAGAAATGAAGTCAACCGGGTCCAGGTTGCCGATTGGTCCAAGAAAGTAATTGTTTTCGTGGTTCAGACTAGGAACTGCAACTAGGTTTGCGAGATGCTACATCAACAAAGTAGAAGAGAAAGAAAATGGACTAAGATCGCGAAAAACAACATCTGTTAAGAAAAAAAAGATCTAGCCGATGGAACTTACCTCTGCGTACTCGGCCGATGGAGCAGCGGATGGAGCAGATGAGGACGACATTTGCGCCGGTGAAAGTTGGACGAGTGAAGGGTTGCTTGAAGGTTGCCTGGTTGCGCCGAGGGGATTGCTGGAGTCGGGGGAGATGAGAATCGCTAAAGCGGTGGAAACAGTATAACGGTGTGAAGTTTCTCGGGGCCGTCGGTTAGGTATTTAAAGCAGTGCGGTAACGGTTAAAAACGGAAAGTGCGATATTCTCTCGGAGATAAGATTTGGCAAATCCGAAACATTACCAAATATTCCGGACTTGGGGGGCATGTGTTGACGACCAAATTTGGTATTTCAAGTATCAGAGATGAAGATAGAATCAAACAGAATTGAAGAGATTAGATCGTATCGGAAACAGAGTGAGAATCAACTGTAGTCCGAATCGGCTGTGGACTGGATCAGCAGAATCAGAGTCGGACGAGGTTAGCCGATTGAGCCGATTTCGGTAACATGACTCGGTACACATCATCAGGTTGTGTTAGGGTGCTTCATATGGATTGCCATGTGCGGATAGAGTCCTGAAGAGGCAATTGTATCTATTAATTAGGTTATTTTATGTAATTTCCTTATAGATATTCCCGGTAAGAGTCCTCCTAAGGGACTTGTTCGTTAGTTGGATTTATATTAGGTTAATATGAATCGTGTTCGTGATGGACAATGTTTGTATTTTTGGGCATAAATATAATCCCGTGGTCTTGTAAATAATAACAACAGACGTTCAATCAATCTCGGCGCATCGCCACCTTTGTTTTCTACTTTCGACAAGCTTGTGCTTTCGAGTCGTGCTGCATCAATTTGATCTTCGGCGAAAAGGTATATCTTGTCATGGCAATTTGCATCATTGGAGTTAGTGCTTACATCTTTACGACACTCTAATTCTATCTTGCAAGTTTCCGAAGTTGTCACATATGTCATATAGCTTAGATCAACAATGCTATCTTCTTGTATCGGCTAGATCTGTTTTAGGGTTTTATCGGTATCGGCTAGTTTACTTTGTTGATTCATGTTATATGATGTATCTACCATCCTGATTTGATGATTATTAGCTTGTTAGATGTTGTGCTTCTTTTATGCTTAATGCTGCATTGGTTAAGTCCAACCTATTGAGTTGTTTTAGACTCGTGATCTCTAGCTTGCTTTACGGTTGTTAATAGGGATAGTATCGGAGTTTCAGCCGATCTTATCTGTTTAGAATATTTGACATGGTTTTATACTTTGTTTAATGATCTATATTTGATTCTCATTGCTTTATCATAAGATCGTATCGGATTTACAACCGATATGCACTTAGATCTAGATATCGGCTATGACATCGGTTTTATGTAGTCATTATTTCATGTTGCGATAGACTTAAGCAATTTATACTGTCTCGGTTCAGTCCGATCTATACCAATTGCTTGTTTCTAAAGTAACACTGATTCATTGAATGCATAATATTGATATCTACAGCCGATATACTAGTTTTAGGGTTGCTTTCATGCTTACTTATACCTTACAGCCGATTCATGCTTTATTGTATCGGCTAGGTCACATACGATATGAAATCGGCCCTATGGCTGATTGTCTATCGTTTACTAATATTCTTTGCATATTTTTCCTTGTTGATTGCAGGATCAAATCAACTGGCACGCCCTTGAACCTAAAACCCTAATTTTGGGCCTGCACTAGAGTTAAGCAGATCTCTTAGGCCAGTGTGTGTTTTTTGCATCAACACAATGAGACTCCCGTGCTTCGCCTCCTGTTTCATCTAGGATGGACTCCGTGGTCCTCAACTGGCTACTTTGCCCGAGCCAAAGCAGTTTCGGTAACCTTGGTCGAAGGACCTCGTGACATGCCTGCCGAGACCGTGCGAATTATAAGGTATGGCATGAGACACCCTCTTTCGGCTGATGTTCCTGCCAAAACCTCATGCTATATGCAAAACACCCGTTATCTCAATGTGTTACGAGTTGTCTGCTTCTATCTTCATGGTCTTCAACATGATGATTTTTTTGACAAACTTTTTCAGAGAAAGGAAAAGATTTGGGCCATTTCCCGCTTTACTCTTTTATTCGGCCTTTTCCTGTTCGGCCCATCGGCACAAAGCTGGAGTTACCGTTGCTTATCTGGGCATGCACCACTTGGCTGGCTCCCATTGGTTGGAGGCCAAACCGTCACAAAGCCGGGGTTATATAAACCCCCTCCCCTGGGTTCACTTTTCACTTTCACCACGATCATTCGCTTTTACTCCACTCAGTGCTCCTATTCTCTGCTCTCATACTAGCATGTTTGCCACCTTGATTTTCATCTCATAGTGTTCTTTCGCCCTGGGCCGATGGCACCCCGTAAATCTGCTTCGGCTGCCATGACTGGCCCCGACCCCGGGTGACTGGGCGATGACCTTACGTGCTTCCTTGCCACGTCGCTAATCAAGGAAGGCGAACTGGCTTCGTTGGTGGCATCAAGGGGGTCATCGAAGCACATGCTACCCCGCCTAGCGAAGCTATCGTCCCTCGTTCAGGCGAAGGGCAGACGGTGGTGTTCTCCGCGTTCTTCGATGTGGGACTTCATTTCCCCTGCGACGACCTCGTGCCGGACATCCTCCATTTGTATGAGATTGAGCTTCCCCAACTAAGCCGTTCCGCCATCGTGCGGATCACGGTTTTTGACTAGATGTGTCGAACCGCAGAGTTTGCCCTCGCCGCTCTGCTTTTCGGCATGATCTTCACCGCCGCGATTCACTCCAAGACGTGGAGACGCCTGTCGGGCCGAAGAAAATAGTCTTTGGGAGTGTCAACTTCATCCCTCGCCTAGAAAGCTCCGATGTGTGGCCGGTTCACGCCTCCATGCCGAAGTGGGATCACCACTGGATGGAAAAGTGGTTCTATCACAACATCCGTCGCCGAGCCATCTCTATTGAGTGCAACCCGAATGTTGAGGTGGACGGGATGATGGAGTCACGCTTCAGCCTCCTCCGCAAGATCGCTCTTCAACTCAGTTGTCGTGATCTTGTAGAGGAGTTTTGCATGCTATGGATTCACCCCCTGTCGTGGGACTGGGGTGCATCACTAAATTCGGACGAGGAGGTTTTAGACCTTCCACGCCTCGTCTTGCCTGAGGGCGCTAACCGTAAGTCACTTTCCCTTACGCTTTATTTTCGCTTTCTGTGGGATTTTGGACTGAGAGACGTATTTCGCTTATGTTCTCTGTTAGTTCGCTCGCTGGAGGAAGCGGAGGTTGAGGCGAATAAGATGATTGGGGATTTAATTCCCCGTGAATACAACCTGTTGCTCTTGCGGCAGATAGAAGGGCAGACGAACCAGGTTGGTGACGAAAGAAGTGAAAAAGGGAGGTTGCGAAAGGTGCTTCGTCCAGCCGGGTGAAAACTCGAAAATCGTTGTTGTCTGCTGATTGTTCATCTGCGGCATCAGATGCCGATGGCGAAGAGGATTAAGAAGAGGAGAGGGAGGCGGATGATGAGGAGGAACTCTCCCAGGGTTACACTCCAAGTCCTGATCACCCCAACATCGCCCTGGCATCGACTTCTTCGCCCTTACACCAAAGGGAATTAGAAGGGGTGAAGACTTATCTGCCATCGCCTCTCGCCCTTCGGCTAGTGCGTTGCCGTAGAAAGGGGCTTCGGCTTTTGTTAAGGCGAAGCCTTCGCGCATTATTACTAAGGGGGGTGGGGTGAAGCTGGTGAGCACCTTCAGTGATAGCGAATCTTCTTCGTCAAGCACCCCAACTTCGCTAGCACCCCGTCCTTTAGTCGCGTGCGGTACCCCTACGCCTATCCTGATGGTTACGATGCATTCGGAGGACGTGCACATCTCAGCCGGGGGCAGCTGAACCGCCATGGGGACTACCTCACTAGAAAGAGTTGGGCGGAGGCTGAAGACACTTTCACCGCACCTCGCACCGTGGCCATGATGTCCCCGTTTCGGTAAGGAGCGGCAAGCAACCTGTTATCGACACCTCCACTTCGGAGAACACCCTCACCGCCCCACGCTTCGTCCCTGCTGACTTCGAAAACGTGGGCAGAACTCATCCCTTTTATCAGAGGGGTGACTCAGCTCGTTTCGCTAGCTGGCGGGGCTTGCTTGTTCGCTGAGTTTAACGAGTTCGACGAGAACAGGACTACTGTCAAAAGTCTGCTCGTTCGGGTACGTGGTTCTCCGAGCGCTTTTTGTTTTAAGTGCTTTTGGTGTTTCTGAAGCTTATTATGTTTTTGAAGGCCTTCGCCCTTTTTTTAGGCTCTCTCGGCTTATAGCAGTGCCGAGCAATCCGTTCGCACCAGTTTAGACCTCTACAAGAACCCTCTTCGGACACTAGAGGAGGAGGGTGCGTGAAAGGACCTCGAGCGCGGTGTTGTTGCTGAGACCCTTAAGAAGACGAAGACCGAAAACGAGGGCCTCATCGAATATTATAACACTTCAGAGGAGAAGATGAAGGCCCTTTGGCTTGAACTTTACGAGGCGAAAGCTGCTACTAAACATGCTACAGATGACGCCGCCCGCTCCCTTGCTCAGGCCACCGAGTCTGCCATGCAAGCAGGCTACACACTTCGCCTGGCTCTAAGCGACCTGGGGGCGAAGGCTGACGGCGTTCCGGGCGAAGGTGCCTCTGCGCTGGACTTCTCCGAATGGACTCAGCAGGCGGGTGGCGTTGTGGCCGAAGCCGTTGGGAACTACGGCGACTGCTGTGCTCGGGTAGCTTCGTGATGTCCTTGCTATGAGAGCACGGCTGCGAACATGTCGCTAGTTTTCCTCAATACGTCAAGGGGCCATGGCCAAGGGACGCGAGCCAAGTGTCTACAGAGCTACGCACCTTTCACCGTCAGTACTAGGGACCAGACGGGAGGGTGATCGCTCGGAATCGCCTGGCTGATCAGCTAGCTAAGAGTGAGGCAGCGGAACGCGCGGAGCAGCAGGCCGCCGATGAGGAGTTAGCCACAAAGGATGGCGATGAGGGGGAAGTTGGCCAGGAGCACCCTGAGGTGTGAGGCTTTCGCCTATGCCCCTTTCGCCTTAGTTTTAGATTTCGTTTAGGCTTCATATCTTTCTTTGTTTGCCGATGTTGGCGATATGCCTTTTGTACCCGTGATTGGCATTATGCTTATTTAGTGAAAATATAGTGCGTTCCCAAAAGTATGCTCTAGCTTGTAAGTCTTGAAGTTATTTTGAAGGCAATGACTTTGTTGTTTTTATGCATTTCACAGGTTATGCTCCGCAAGACATGCGTCCGACACCCTTTTAAGGATTGGCGAAGCGCAAATCTGAATGTTGTTGCGGTTAAAGGCTTGCCCAAAATTAGGTATTCGTGCTAGCCTGTATATCGTGAAATGATGATAAACGACAACAATTACATTGTGCGGAAAGTGGCAAACTCGATGCGAAAACATCCCGATCGAACATTGGAGGATTGCGATCGATACTACACGCGAAGACGCGAAGAGACGGCCAAATTTTGGTGAAACTTCGTTATGTCGGAACGCCAAGCTATTGCTCGGCGTCGATATAGTCTTGCCTGTATTCCACCTCCTACCCCCCTTAGGGTTGTCTATAACATTGATAGCGATGACAAAACTTGTTCGCCTTGTTTGTTGGAGGGGCAACGAGGATGTCCTGGGACGGACGATGTAATATATCTGTAAAAGAAATTCATTGTGTCAACGTTTTTCAATTAGCTGTTTTTGCCTTTCGATTATCTAGTTATAATTGTCGCTTCGGATTTTTTGACCCAACATTTCGGCCCCTGATTTTTTTAGCGACAAGTGTTCAACCACTCAACTCTCTACATTCACTTCGGTTCCCTTTTAGCGAGCGTCGGTGTGCCGAATACTTTTTGGTGAGCCGATTGCCACGACGATCGACACGTGATCGAGAATGATTGCCGCGATTTCGGTGTGCGGTGAGCGTTGTTTCGACCAATTCACTTCGCCTCCTTGGCGTTTTCGCTGATCAAGCGTTTGCCTTGGAGTTTTTTCGCGATGCGTCAAACACAAGAGAAGACACAAAAAAAATTATACTAGTTTGGGCCTCCTATATGGATACTATATGTTATACTAGTCAAACACAACACAACCCTACATCCAGTTTGTTTCGTTTTCTCATTTCCCTTTTTTTCACTTTTTGGTGCCGAAGGCTTATAATATTGTATTTACATATGTACAATTGGCGAACGGGTGCCACCCACCTCTAAACAAAGTAGCATTTCAGCGAAGTAGCTGTTTACGTAAAACACGGCGGCCTGAGATTTGCTTTATTCTAGTGCAAGTCCAAAGCTTGCCTTTGGGTTCTAGGGCATGCCAGTTGATTTGATCCTTCAATCAACAAGATTAAACATACAAATATTGTCAGTAAACGATAGCCGATTGGCTAGAAAGCCGATGTCGTATCATAGTGTAACTCAGCCGATGCAATGCAAGGTGAATCGGCTGTAAGGTATATTTATAATAATAAATAAACCCTAAACTTGGTCCATCGATTGTAAAGATCAACATTACATAATATATAAACCAATATTACTTTAGAAATCAGTGATCGGGATAGATCAAACTTAACCGAGAGAGTATAAATTGCTTAGATCCAAAATAACGTGAAATAAGGATTATATATGTTCATGTCATAGCCGATGTTAAAATTTAAGCATGTATCGGTTATAGCTCCGATACTACCTTATACTAGGATATTCTCTTGCAACAAATATATCAAACTACCAACAGTTAGATTGGTAGTAAGTTCAATATATTTATATTAGTTAAGATCCTGATAAAAGGGGCAGATGTAGTATATTAAACAAGGCATAAGACTATGTAAAACAACTATACCAGGTAAGATCGGCTGAAACCCCGATACTATCCTTATTAACGACCGTAAAGTAGGCTAGAGATTATTATTCTAATCACGACTTAGTATATCAACTTTAACTGATGCAATACTAAGTATAAAAAGAAGAATAACATCTAGACAATCAAGTTGATGGTTGTCTTTTCGGGATGGTAGATATATTATATAATCTAAGTTAACAAGTCAATCTAGCTGTTATCGACAAAACCCTAGATAGAAGTTGGCTGATTCCAGTAGAAAGCATTGTCAATCTATATTATATAACATATATGATAACTCGACGGATTACATGATCAAGATTAGAGTGTCATAAAGATATAAGTACTAATCCCGATAACGCAAACCATCATAACAAGTAATTACCTTGTTGTCGAAGATCAAAACTGATGCAGCTCAACTCGAAAGTAAGAACTCGTTGAAACAAAGTAATGAGAAAAGGTGGCGATGCACCGAAATTGGATTGAACTGATGTTAATTATTTATAAGACCTCAGGGTTATATTTGTACTCGAATATACAAACTTGTCCATGATGGACAAGACTCATATTTTCATAATACAACTCTAACTGACAAACAAGTCTCTTAGGCCGACTCTTACCGAAAATATCTACAAGGAATTTACACAAGATCCTAATTAATAGATACAATTACCTATCTTGGACTATATCCTTAGCTTGTCTGACAATATCATCGAAGCCCTTCTTCTCAATACGGCATTGATCATGTAACCAATTTAACCAATATCGGCTGTATCGGCTAACCATATCAAACTCGGTATCAGCCGATACGGACTTCCAGCCGATGTGCACTCTGTTTCCGAGAATTCCGCATATCTCCAAATCCACTTCGGATTGGATCTCGATTCCAATTTACATGCTTACCAAATTATATCATCAACACATACCCCCAAATTTCGAAGTATTATATAAGGCATCAGAATTATCTCGTCAATCCCGTAAGAATCTAGGGTTATCTCTCCCGGGCGTTCCACGCCTACTTTCAAAAATAGCAACCGTCTTTGCGGAAATTTCATGGCATTAACCCCGTTTTCACTGCTTAAACGAACAAAACTTTCCCACCAACTCCGGTGATTCTCACAGCTCTTCCGGCAACCATCTTGGCTATCATCGTCTCCAGCGGTGACCCCATTCAAACCAATGGCATCTTCATCAAGCCCGTCAAGTGCTCCAACCACAAAATTCCCCGGGGTATGTCTTATCGGCTCAAACTCTCTTTCCGTCTTCTCGCCTTATTTTTTCTCTCAAACTCTCCCCTTTTTCAATCTATAGCATCTATCACATCAAATAGCCATCCCAAGCCTGAAAGAATCAAATCACTTCTTCTTGGGCCTGGTAGGTGACATAGATCCAACCACTTTGATCAACGCAGAAACAGACAGGATTCCCTTCAGGTAGACGAACCCGATCCTATCTCACTGGACTGCCACCTTTAGATCCTGGCCTTCCCAAGTCGATGGATGGACAAATAGGTATAAGAGAATAGCTGCAAGCAAGCAGGATCACTGGGACGAAATGGGAATAGCCCAGTGCTTGTCACTCTCAGTAGCCGATACAAAGAAAGACGAACCAATGTTATCGGCTGCTGCCTACTTTTGGTGTGACTCCCTCAATGCCTTCATGTTTAACCATGGGCCGATGACCCCTATCCTGCTTGACATTGTCGTGATCACTGGTCTGGATATCACCACATCGGCCAATCCCATTAGCCTGAAAACCAAATGTACCCATAGATTCAAAACCAAGAATATTGGAGGTTGGTCAGGATTCATCTCCGAAAATATGGGAATAGGTCCAGTATCAGCCAGAGAGCACACTGCTTTTCTCCTTATGTGGTTAGATAAATTCCTATTTTGTGGCTCCACATGTGGACCAACAGCCAGCTGGCAACATTTTGCTGAAGCCATACTATCAAAGAAACAAATTCCTTTGGGCAAATATATTCTAGGTGCAGTTTATCAGACTTTGTGCCAGTCATCGGCCAAGATCATCATGGATACAAGCATCAATATAGGTGGCCCTTGGTGGTCTGTACAGCTCTGGTTGAACCTGCACACCTTGAATGTAGCTCTTAGGCCATCACTTCTTGAAGCCGAATTCCTCTCCCTAGCCGATCCAGAGGATGATGGTGATAACATCAACACAACACGCCGATGCATGTCCTTTGGGGAGGCAGCTTCCTACTATACTGGCTCAGGACCATCGACTGAACACTTCCAAAATTGATTTGGAAATTTTTATGACGGATTTCCCAGAGATAACATAATCTGGTTTGCATATGAGTCCTTCTCTGCATATGAACTGCTGACTGATTTCAGACTCGACGAGAACAATGATGAGAGATTTGAAAAACCCAGAGAGATCTTGACTACAGCCATCTCTCCTTGCATCCTTCCCACAGGCTTCTCACAAGGGCAGAAATGTGCAACCCTCGTATGAATTCTACTATCCAATAACTGCTGCATGTCAGCTCGGTATGGGTCAACTCCCAATTGGCCTATACTTTTCTGACAAGATCCAAACCAGAGGGGAAGTTGCATCGGCTCTAATTATGGATAAGCTCCTAAATATTCCTGGACCTCCTCTCGGTAGTATCGACAGATCAACATAATCTTGATGAGAAGCATCTTCTTCGACTTATGGTGGTCTGAATGGAAAACACATATATTCCATCTATCGGCTTAGTCATACCTAACAAGGATATTGATAATCCCCGAGCTCCACTCGATGCGCTCAAGGCTATGATTGGCCCGATCTTTCGGTGAGTTGAGATAACTACGATTTGGGAGACACGTTGACAATCCGACTACAACCGTACGAGACGTTGTTGTGTTGCACCTTAGCGATTGATACACCTCTCCGTGGGTTGTTAATCTTATCGGTGCAGATCAACCTTATTCCTGCAAGCAAATCGAAGAAACAAACAAGAACAAGATAAAAGCAATCTAAATTGCAAATAGGAATTGAATACAAATGATAAGTTGGGGTTCCGTAACGAGCAAAACGGCGATCTAACCGATCACGGGATTACACGGCAAAATAGCAAAGCTAAACTTTAATCTAAACAAAACCTAAGAAACCTTGAAGGGGTACCTAGCTATTTAAGGAGGTGGGAGGATGACCAAGGGAGCCCTAGGGTCGTGCTCCAACTTTTTTTCTTTAATTGCAGCGAATTGAGATGGAATTTGGAGATGAGGCTAGATTCATTGGAATGAGGACTTCGAGAGCTTTCCATCAAGTACTCACGGGCCGAAAACGGAGCTCGTATACAGATTTGGTGGTCGTTTGAAGTCAACGCTGCTGCAGGTGGCCGAATTGGATTCCAGTACTTGGAAGACTTGATCTTGCTGTCTTCTTGTTGATCCATGATGTGAACAACGGTTGTATCCATAGTAGCCATGGTCACATCAGATATCACCTGACAACTCCTCAAGTAAGTTATCTTCCCTTATCCCTTTTTCATCATGTTTCAATACCAGCAATCCTCTGATACTCATCAATTCTTATCTTGTACTTGCAGGTATCTGAGTCACCTTCGCCTCAAACCAGCCGAAGTGGCCAGCTGATTGAGTATGCTGCTGCAAAGCTTCTAAACAGCTGTGGTCTAGCTCCTTCCATTATTGGCTACAATGCTCCCAGAGTGGTTTCTCTACTCCAAGGCCAAATTAGAGAGCCGATACAAACTGGTGGAAAACGAAACAGGACAAAACAGGCTGCTATCAAACCTTTTATTACACAGAAGAAATCCACCAATAAATCCAAGACATCAACCGACGAAGATCTACCCTTGGGATCCAGACGTGGAAGAATACTTGAAGGAAATTGAAATGGAAGAGGACGTAGATGAGGCAACAGCTCAAATGGGCAAAACAGTAGAAGCTGCAACCAAACCTACACGAGCCGATACTCCTCCAGCCGATCCATCTGGCCCAACCAAGACTCCAAGTCCTCCAAAGCTCCATCCCCGTAAAGCACATGTATATATCTTTCAAAATCCTTATTTTCCTTCTAAACATTATACTCTATAATTTAATCACATCTTTCAACCAAAGAAAAAACAAGTGGCTGTAAAAAAGAAACCAACTCCACCACCAACATCAGTAATCTCTTAGCTTATTTGCATGTTAGCTTTTTCTTCAGCCAATACTCAATGTCAACCTTGTATTATTTCAGCCTCCATCGCCTGCTCAATAGCACTCAAGTGAAGCACTATATCGGCTGCAGGAAGCCATCATGGAGAAGAAACCATAGTTGTAGATCCAACTCCTTCAGCTCCAGTAAGCCCATCCTTCATACCCTTCTAATATTGTCTATTTGACTATTCCACTTACAACTTGTCTCCTTTTGTAGGCCTTAGCCGATATGTTCTCATTTGATATAAGGCAATTCCTAGACAAAGAAGAAGAAGAAACTAGTGGTAAATCTTTGGTACCTGTCACGTCCTGATTTTTCATTTTCGTTCTTTTCGTCTGATTGCGAAAATTCACATTTGGTTTAATTGTCTAAAATAGCTTAATGAAAATTTTGTTAAATAAAAAGGTTTTAATTTAATTAATTAATTAATTACATCGTTGGCTTTGTCGTATTTTAATTGGAGTTTATTTGGATTTAATTGGAGTTTCGGAAGTGGAGCTCAATTCTATAATTAAATTTGTGCCCAAATTCAAATTCCTATTCAATTCCGATTATCCTAAATCCTTCTAAATATTTTTCATTTGGAATTTTCCAGAAAAAACCTTGTTCTTTTCTCTTTTTCCTTCCTCTCTTTCTCTAATATGTCTCTTTTGCAGTTTAGCCCTTGTTCTTTTCTTTTTTCCCTTTCCCTCCACCTTCTTCAACCTCCAGCCATCTCCTTTTCTCTCTCTCCCTCTTGAGCAGCAGGCTGGGGAGGCCAACCCCGAGCCCATGCCGCCCTCGGCCTGGCCACCCCCTCCTCCCTCGCGTCGCCCTCGGCCCGCTCCACCGCTAGCCCACGCCGCAACCCACGCTGCACCACATCGGCCCAAGCCGCCACTGCCACAAGCCGAGCCGAGCCGTGCTGTGCGCCGCTGCCTCTCCTTCTAAATCGGCGCTGAACGCGTGCCCTAAACCTAGCCTCCCTCTCCCCTATAAATACTGCAGCCGTCGCTCTCTTTTTCTCTTTTTTCTTTCGAGCCGCCGCTGCCAGCTGCCGTGAACCGCCGTCGCCGTTGCGCCGCCGCCGGGAGCCGCCGCCACCGCCGGGAGCAGCGCCGCCGTCGTCGCCACCCCTTCCTCCCACGCCACCGCCGCCGGTAAAGCCCGAGGCCGAGCCCTCCAACCTCGCGCCACCGTTTCCGTCTTTCCTCTCTCCTCTCCCAAGTCCGGCGAGCCCGTGCGCCGTCACCATGCCATCCCGGAGCTCGGGGCCGCGCCACTAGAGTCGCCTCCACTTCCTCCTTTCGGCGCCGCCACCTGCTGTAGTCGCCATGCGCTGTCGCCTAACGCCGCTGACGCCGCCGGTCCATGCCATGGACATGGCGCTGGGCAGGGGAGCAGCAGCTCCCTGTCCCCTCTTTTTCCCCTTTCTCTTCTTTTATTTTCTTTTGGTGACATTGACATGTGGGCCCCACATCTCAAAATCCTCAAACCAATCTGAGCCATTCAATTTCTAGATCCAATCTCCACCCTTGGATCTACATAATTCCACCCCATGCCACGTCAGCCCTAGATCTATCCATGTCATCACCACATTATCCTATTTTGCCTATGTGTCGCCACGTGGCAGTCCATGTCATCGAGTCCACGTACACCGAGTCCACCAAATATTCCATGTCACTGACCAGTGGGTCCCACCTTATTTTCCTAATAAAAATAATTCAATTTCGAAATTAAATATTCAGAGAATATTTTTGGAATATTCCTTTTTCTTTTATCCTCGGATTTTCCCTAAATTCAAACTTCCGGAGGTCGTAACTTTTCCGTTTGAACTCCGATTCGACCCGTTCTTTTTCCTAAATTTCTCTAAAATCGAGCTCTACCTCCTGGTTATTTTATTTGATGTTATTTAGTTAGTTTTTCTTTTGTTTATTTGCTTCTCGTTTGCGATCGTGTAGACATCGGAGTAGAGGAACAGTTCGTTTCCGAAGACGCAGTGCAAGGACAGTACTGGGAGCAAGGCAAGTGCACTCTTTGAACATATTGATCCTATTTTATAAAATATTTTGTTTTCAATTCATGCATTATTTTATTTATAAACTATCGATGGATAGTGTGACCTAATTGTTTTTATATCCTACCTTTGATAAATGTTGATTACCTATGATACCTTGTCACCCTAGTCTTTATGAGTTGAATATTGGGCTCAACTCAAGGTAGAGTAGTTATGCTTAGCCCCGCTTAAGGTTGTTTTAAACGTAAAATATAATTTTGATTAATCTTGTACTTATAGCTGTTTTGATAAGAACTGTGTGGCTGTGTGCTATCTTTCTGGTAGCATGTGTTGCACCGTGTAGTAAACAACGGGCGGATAAAATGATTTGGACTAGGGTGATGGGTGGTTCTGTGTGAACCTAGTTAGGTGGTAATGTATCTGTGTGATCATCATCGGGTATGGTCGCTGTGTGAGCCTACTGCTGAGTTGTGTGCTATTATAGTTGGTAAGTTGCCCTGGTCGATTAAGGACTTCACTTCATAAGTCATTGAACTGAGCCTAACGTGCAACCACATGTTCTCATGGGAAGAACCTGGCCTAGTAGGATTCCGAGTCTTGGCACTGTCGGCCCAGATGGCTAGATGATAGGTGTTAAGGTTGGCCATGGGTACTTTCTTGTCTGTGTGAGGGAAAGTTATCTCATGGGAGAAGACAATGTTGGGGCGGGGTTTCTAAAAAGCCTTGTTACAGACTCCTTGGCCGCACACAACCTAAAGTGTGACACTTGCGCATGGCCGTTAAAAGGACGATGTATCTTGTGGGTCAAGCTGTACAACCTCTGCAGAGTGTTAAATTAATCTATTCGAATAGCCGCGTCCGCTGTCATGGATATGCTCGGTGATATCTCATGAGGGGTAGTTTGTGAAAACTGGGAACGATCTGTGTGCAGATTGATGAATATAGCTAAGTGGTTCTGTGTGGACAGATCCTGTGTGGATGGTTGGTTGGTAACACCCGTTATTTATAAATGTTGTTTTAAACTTCTATTTCTAAATTGTTTATAACTGCAAACTGCTGTGTTATGCAAAATAGCCATTGCCTTTATTGACAGCTGTGCATATGCATATTTCCGTGTACTTGCTGAGTATTCCATGTACTCACCTTCCAATTCCCCCAATTCCAGAAGAAAAGTTTCCGCTGTTTCCTGAAGAGTTTGCTGCTGAAGACGAGTCCCAGTTGACTGCCTGTGGCAAGTTGAATGGAACTACTATGCATTTATCTTATTTTCCGCTGCTGTTCTATTATTATTTTTCTTAGGCCCTTCGTGGCATAAATAAATGTAAACTCTAGCCATAAGGCTTATCACAGTCATTTTATTAATAAATGTTAGTTTTCCTGCGTGATGTTGGCTGTGATATCATCTTTGTGTCTGTGTGTGCTGGCTTGATCCTGGACTAGCACTTATACACAGGAGGTCCTATTTTGGGTCCTCACAGTACCAGTATCAGATGAACTAAAAACAAGACTGGCAGATGTTTCTAATCGGTTGAGACTTTCTCTTGATGCTCTCGTTGTGGATTGTGGGCCGATCAGAGCTCGGTTTCAAGAATTGCAAGACCAACTCCTAGAGGACCTCACCGATGCAATCTCCCCAGCAATGTTCCTCAAGCAACACAGATTCAAATTAGAAAGAGCAAGGCAAAGGATTGCTGATCGGTGGGAATGTACATCACTTGAAGCAACAATCCAATCCAGTCGACAAGAAATCAATAATGAAAAGGCTAAGCTAGATGAGTTGATAGCTGGTCCAAGCTCTATTCCGCAAATTATTGATCGGCTAAAAACCATACAAGCCAAGCTAATAGTTGAATTGGAAAAATGCAACACCGAGCTTGTTGCTGAAAAGCAAAAATTGGCCAATCTACCAGAAGCTATTGAAGAGCAAAAATCTAAACTCAAGGCATCCATCAAACATCCGTCATCCCTTAGCAAATCTCTCAAGCCGATCCCTGGGATAGATGCAGCCGATGCTCAAGCAATACAAGAGGTGGAGCAAGTCAGACAATGAGCCATCTCGGCTATCCGAAAATATGTATCTTGACATAATAGATTTAAATAATATCTGATACATGCAACATTTTGGTGCAATCATACTGCCATCGGCCATCGAGCCGATTTTAACTCATGTAAAAAACTGTTATCGACCATCGAGGCGATTGATTATTTCTTCAACTATGTTTAAATTTTTTAAATCTCAATTTATTCTCCATTTATTCTCCATGCCCCCAAGTTTGTAGTAGGGAACATCATGCTGCAAACTTATAAAAGTATTTAAGGGCGATAATTCATAACGGCCATCTAAAGGCGATGCAATTGTCATCGGCTATAAATCATACATCGGCACAACGTAGCCAATTATGAACCAATACAAACACTTGGGTAATATTTCTTCAAGTATTTTTCATTTAGAAACACATATAAGCTCCTTTAGGAACACACTTATAAATCCGACAAGGTCCTCCCCAATTCGGTGACCATTTATCAAATTTATTATCCCTTGT
This sequence comes from Oryza punctata, assembly GCA_000573905.2. Lineage (NCBI taxonomy): Eukaryota > Viridiplantae > Streptophyta > Magnoliopsida > Poales > Poaceae > Oryza > Oryza punctata. Next base: position 11,597,725 of record CM002497.2, read on the forward strand.
TCCTATCGGCAACACCAACTTCCACACAAGTTCTTCCTCCTCAAAAACATTTTGGTACAACCTTTTTATTATAATATCGAGCAACATGTTCTTTATCTCATTTAACCTGTTCTAGGGCACACAACCTGGGTTGAACCAACTCTTCTGATTCATCAACCGTTAAATTATGATAATCATCGATTGTCAACTCATTCTGTAAAGAAATTCTCCTTGAGCCGATGTTAGTTTCCCATGGTAAAACAGCTTCATGGCCATAAACCAATTGATAATGTGGAACTTGTATAGCACCATGACAAGTCATCCATCAAACCATAATGCTTCGGCTAAGATGGTATGGCACTGTTTGGGATATTCAGTAATCTTTCTATTAACAACCTTAATCAAACTCTTGTTGGATGCCTCAGCATGCCCGTTAGCCTGTGCATAATATGGTGAAGAATTTAACAATTTAATCCCCATGCTATTAGCAAACTGAAGAAACTAATCGGACAGAAAAATAGATCCCTGATCAGTTGATATTGCTTGTGGCAAACCAAATCTATATATGATATGTTCTTTAACAAACTCAATTGCATCTCTAGCATCAACCTTCTTAAGAGGAATAGCCTCAACCCACTTGGTAAAATAATCCGTAGCAACCAATATAAACTTATGTCCTTTACATGACGGTGGATTGATTTGGCCAATCATATCAATTCCTCAACCTCTGAACTACCACGGCCTAATGATGGGATTCATAGCCGATGCTAGTGCTCTTTGAGTAGATCCATACTTCTGACAATCTCAACAACCTTAATAATATCTAAAACAATCTTCCAACATCATCGGTCAAAAATAACCAACCCTCCTAATCAACCACATCATCTTATGAGCCGATTGATGAGTACCACATATCCCCTCATGTAGCTCACACATAACAACCTTAGCTTCTTCCCGATTTAAACACCTTAATTTGAGCGTCTTATACTTCAATTTCCTCGACACCGATCCAAAGGGATCCTTCAAATACTCAATTATCTCAAACCTCCAGTCATCGGCTTGCAAACATGCAACTTCTACTTCCACATCCTTCAACATCAGCTTATATCCCAGTACACTCTGAGCTAAATCATTGGCCTCAACATTTTGTTCCCGAGGAATATGCTTCAAAGTAACTACCCTAAAATACTTCATCAACTCCTGACACTTCTCGTTGTAAACCATCAAGATATCATTCTTACATTCATACTCTCCAGACAGCTGATTAATTACCAATAATGAATCACCCATAATCTCAATAGCATCGGTTTCAACCTCTTTTAATAATTGCAAGCCTTTCAAAACCGCCTCATACTCAGCCTGATTATTAGTAAAATATGGTTTGATAGTAAAAACAAACTGAAAACTTCCCCCTAGGCGATATAATCACTAAGCCGATACTACACCCATGAGTGCAAACTGATCCATCAAAAAATAATGTCCAAGGCATAATCTCAACATGATCAACCGAATTATCACGATGTTCAACTATGAAATCGGCTATTGCTTGCCCCTTAACTGCCTTAGCTAATTCATACCTAAGGTCAAACTCTGTTAAGGCAAAAATCCACTTCCTAATCCTCCCTTTCAAAACTGGAGCTGATAGCATATATCGTACCACATCGGCTTTACAAACTATTGTGCATTCATTGAAAAGTAAATAATGTCTTAACTTTGTACAAGAAAAATATAAGCATAAACATTATTTTTCCACCGGCGAATATCTAGTCTCTGCATCCAACAGTCTTTTACTTAGATAGAATATAACTCGCTCTTTGCCTTCAAACTCCTGGATCAAGACAGAGCCGATAGTGTTCTGATCGGCTGATAGATACAACTTGGAAGGAACACCTTTTTGTGGTGGAATAAGAACTGGAGGAATACTTAAATATCCCTTTATATTATCCAAAGCCTGCTGTTGCTTCTGCCCCCAAACAAATTCCTGATCGGCCTTCAACCTGAGCAATGGAGTGAGAGGTTCTATCCTCCTAGACAAATTGGATATAAATCATCTCACAAAATTAATTTTGCCGATCAAAGATTGCAACTTTGTTTTATCTTCTAGAGGTTTTATATCTTAGATAGCATTAATACTCCTTTGGGGTATTTCAATTCCTCTTTTATGCACCAAAAACCCAAGGAATTGTCCAGCCGATACGCCAAAAGCACACTTTGTTGGATTCATCCTTAATCCATATTTCCTTGCTCTTTCCAAGACTCTTCTTAAATCGGCTATGTGCTCATCGATTTCCTTTGATTTAACAAGCACATCATCAATATAAATTTCAACCAATAAGCCGATAAGATCATGAAATATGTAATTCGTTGCTCTTTGATATGTAACACCGGCACTCCATAAACCAAAAGTCATAAAGACCCATTCATACAAACCGATTGCACCAAGGACACTGAAAAGCAGTCTTATGAATATCCTACTCAGCCATAAATATCTGATTATAACCTGCATTGCCATCCATGAAACTGATCATTTTATGTCCAGATGCTGCATCAACCAATAGATCAGCAATCGACATTGGGTATTCATCTTTAGGAGTAGCTTTATTCAAATCTCTGAAATCAATACAAACTCTAAGCTTGCCATTTTTCTTGATCACTGGTACTATGTTTGGAATCCACTCAGCATACCGGCATGGTCTAATAAAATTAGCATCATAGAGTCTTGTAATCTCGGCCTTGATAGCATCATACATTTCAATTTTACAATGTCTTGGAGGTTGTTTATATGGCCGATAACCAGGTTTAATAGGGAGCCGATGTTCAACAATCGATCAGTTAAGTACTGGCATCTCATAATATTCCCAAGCAAAACAATCTCTGTATTCCTTTAACCCTATTAATTTACATTTAAATTCTTTTGACAAATCTTTACTAATATATGTTAGCCTAGGTCTATCACCTGGTCCAATATCTACTTCCAGTTCATCGGCCGACATAAACCCCTGTCCAAGCTTGCCGCCGAGATCATCTACAGTATCCTTTGTATATAAATCTAAACCGTCCACAACTCCCTCAAAGTAATAATTGAGGCTCTCCATCTCCTGTTGGCTGTATATTATAATCAGACACTTTTAGATAATCTCCTTGCCAAACTTTACCAGACAAACAATCAATCCCCTTCCATCTCCCAAAAAGAAAAATCAGCACTAGCTACATTAACTGAACTGTCGGTTGGCATGATTTCTATTTGGTCTCCCTGCCATTGGATCAAACTCTGATGCATAGTCGAAGGAATACACAATTGGCATGAATCCAATCTCTTCCCAGCAATAAACTGTAGGAACCCTTCCCATCAATGACAAAGAATGTAGTAGGAATTGTCTTGCTGCCAATAGTTAACTCCATATTTAAAACTCCTTTAGTCTCAGATGGATTTCCTCCGAAATATTTCAAAATCAGGTTGGTCTTAATCAAGTCTTCTAAATTCTTACCCAATTTCCTGAAAGTGACATACGACGTCAAATTAACAGCCGCTCCTCCATCCACCAACATCTTTGACATCGGCTTCGCATTAACAAACCCATTAACATATAAAGGTTTAAGGTGCCAATGCTCAGTTCCCTCTGGTTTCTCAAAGATTGTCTATTGTGGTGACAACATCAACCTAGCCAATGGTGCTTCACATATCTATTCCATAGCTTGTTCTGCACCATACTCGGCTGGTAGTACAAAAACCACGTTTATCGAAGATGAGGCAACTGCCTTTCCCTTGCCTGTAGCAAGATTCTCACCTTTATCGGCCTCAACTTCATCGGCTGGCACAATCTTGCTCTTAATACGCCACACCTTTCTTGTACGTTTCAGCCGATGCTCAATTTCGTCTTCTACATCCTACAACTGCTCTCTATTCCCCATCCTTTGAACACGTCTTTTCTAACTTTTAGTAAAAATGCCGACAGGGCACCATTGTGGTTTCATAGTCCTCGATTCTCCCCTCGGCTCATCCTCAAAGTAATCTTGATGAATCGGCCCAAGCCTATGGTGAATAGATAACTTTTGTTGAATCGGCCGATACTCATTATTAATTTGTCTGCTTGATCTTCCAATATATCTCACATCAGGATCACTGCAACCAGGGCAATTTTCGATAGACGGCAGCCTCATCCCCTCATTCCAACAAAATCTAGAGAACTCGCAACTCCAATGAGGATCGAAACAAACTTCATCATTGTACTGATGTTCCTCTTCTTCTCTTTGACGTCTAGTCCGGTACTTATTGATCATATTGGCCTTCTTGGCAAACTTCCTAGCCTCCTGGAACCGTGTGTCATGAGCCGAAACCAGCTAAGTGTGCTAAACTCTCAAAGTCCTAGGCAGAAAACCTTCCCTTATCGGGGCTGAGTCCTTGAAAAGCTAGATCGACTAACTGTGAATCAGCTAACGCCAAACTATAGCACCTGTTCCTTACGTCTCTAAATCTCTGATATAGTCTGGCACTGTCTCATCCGAGTTCTGCTTAATAGATGTGAGATCTAACAATTTCATCTCTTGAATTCCACTAAAGAAATATTTATGAAACTGCTTCTCTAGATCGGCCCAACTCTTGATAGAATTGTAGGGGAAGGAAGAAACCCATGTAAATGCCAATCCAGATAATGAGAGTGGAAATAATCTAACCCTGAGAGCCTTTGTAGCCGATGCCTCCCCACATTGTACTAGAAAACGGCTAACGTGTTCGTACATCGACACATTGTCTTGTCCTGAGAACTTTGAGAAATCCGGCACCTTGTATTGGTTCGACAACAACACTCGATCAAAATATTCAGGGTATGGATATTGATACATGTTACCATTATCTTTCGGTTTCAGCCCAAACTGCGCCCTCATCACGTCGGCAATCATATCTGCCCACGGTTGCTGCTGCTCCCTCCATATTGCCTCTGCAATTGATCATACTAACCGAGTTGGGTTGGATATTGCAACCGTGGTGATCCTTCTGGCCGATATTGGATTTGTGGAGAATGAGGTTGATACTGGTGATTGGAAATGGTTCCCAAACCTTGCGGTGGTATATACAGTGGTGGCTCTGGTATGTATTGCTGGCCGATCAGCTGAGTTACCACTATCGGTTGCTGTCAAGAAGGCTGGGACGCAACCAGCTGTGACACCGAAGGAACGTGATTGGTTCGGTGGTTGGCGGCTTCATCTTTAAGATGTTGATTAATTGTTCTGGTGTAAGCTGAGTTGGATTTTGCCCCCCAAGCATCGGCTGCTATCTTGTCAGTATGGTTGGGATAGACCCATTAGACATAGGGGACGATGGAGCTTGAGTTGAAGTTGTTTGCTGTTTCTCGCCAATTTCTGTTTTCACAGCCCTATAACCTCGGAAAACATCTTCTGGAAGATAAATGGGTCCTTTTGCTTTTCCTTGGCTACAGTGTCATCTACCACCGTCTTGATCATCTTAGTCAATGTATTCACAAGCACGCCAGATTGATTGATCAAAGCATGGTGAACTGCCGAATCAATGCGATCTTGTAATATGTGGAGCTCTTCATCGCCTGACTCGGTCTTGACCTCTTTGCCTTTGTCATCATTTACTCCGGATGTATTTGGCTCTATGTTTCCAACTGGTGGCAACTCGATTTTAGCTTTTTGAATCACCCTACCTTGCCAAGTCACTGTGAACGAGTGCAAATACTGATTTTGGAGTTGATCCAGTAACTTCATCTCCTCTTTCTGTTCCTCGCTCAACTGCTCGATTGTGATGGGCATAACATTATCCTTTGTAACTTCAGTAATGCTAGGTGCCATAATGACAGTTGTCCCATTGGACGTGCCAAAAGCATGTTGATGCAAAAAACACACACTGGTATCAACAAGATGAAACATGCAAGTATTGTTAGTAAACGATAATTGATCAGCTAGGAAGCTGAAGTCATATCGTGATATAACCTAGCCGATATATTGTGAGGTGAATCGGCTGTAAGGCATATTCCCAATAATGAATCAACCCTAAATTTGATCCATCGTCTGTAAATATCAATATTATATAATCTATAAATTAATATTACTTTAGTAATTAGCAATTGTTATAGATCGGACTTAACCGAAACAATATAAATTGCCTAGGTCTAAAATAACATGAAATAACGATTATATGTATTCATATTATAGCCGATGTTTCAGATTTAAGCATGTATCGGCTATAGCTCCGATACTACCTTACACTAGGATGTTGTCCTGCAACAAATATATCAAACTACCATCAATTAGATTGGCAGTAAGTTCAATATATTTATATTAGTTCAGATCCTGATATAAGTGGCAAATATAGTATATTAAACAAGGCATAAGACTATGTAAAACAACTATACCAAGTAAGATCGGCTGAAACCCCGATACTATCCTTATTAACGACCATAAAGCAGGTTAGAGATTATGATTCTAAACACGACATAGTAGATCGTAGATCAAACTTAACTGATGCAGCACTAAGTATAAAAAGAAGCATAATATCTAGACAATCAAGTCGATGGTTGTCTTTTCGGGATGGTCGATATATTATATAATCTAAGTTAACAAGTCAATTAACCGTTATCAACAAAACCCTAGATAGAAGTTGGCCGATTCCAGTAGAAAGCATTATCAATCTGGATTATATAACATATGTGATAACTCGACGGATTACATGATCAAGATTAGAGTGTCATAAAGATGTAACTACTAATCCCGAGAACGCAAACCATCATAACAAGTAATTACCTTGTTGTCGAAGATCAAAACCGATGCAGCTCGACTCGAAAGCAAGAACTCGTAGAAACAAAGTAATGAGAAAAGGTGGTGATACGCCGAAATTGGATTGAACTGATGTTAATTATTTACAAGACCTCGGGCTTATATTTATACCCGAATATACAAACTTGTTCATCATTGACACGACTCATATTTCCCTAATACAACTCTAATCGACAAACAAGTCCCTTAGGTGGACTCTTACCGAAAATATCTACAAGGAATTTACAGAAGATCCTAATTAATAGATACAATTGCCTATCTTGGACTCTATCCTTGTATGACAATATCATCGAAGCCTTTCTTCTGAATCCGACATTGATCATGTAACCAATTTAACCAATATCGGTTGTATCGGCTAACCATATCAAACTCGGTACCAGCCGATACAGACTTCCAGCCGATGTGCACTCTGTTTCCAAAAATTTTGCATATCTCCAAATCCACTTCAGATTGGATCTCGATTCCGATTTACATGTTTACCAAATTCTATCGTCAACAAAAACATATATGATAACTCGGTGATTCACAAGAACAAGATTAGAGTGCCATAATGATGTAGACACTAATCACGATAATGCAAACCGCCATAACAAGCTTTACCTCCTGTCGAAGATTGAAAGCGTGCAACCTGACTTGAAAGCAAGAACTCGTCGAACTAACAAAGTAACAAAAGGTGGCGATGCGCCAAGATTGTATTGAACTTGTGTTAATTATTTACAAGACCTTGGGCTTATATTTATACCTGAACATACAAACTTGTCCATAACGGACACGACTCTAACCGACAAACAAGTCCCTTAGGTGGACTCTTACCAAAAATATCTATAAAGAAATTACATAAAATCCTAATTAATAGATACAATTTCCTATCTCAGACTCTATCCTTGTATGACAATGTCATTGAAGTCCTTCTTTTGAATCCAACATTGATTATGTAACCAATCTTGCCAATATCGGCTGCATCGACCAAACGTATCAAACTCGGTATCGGCTAATACAGCCATCCAGGTGATGTGCACTCTGTTTCCGAGATTTCCGCATATCTCCAGATCCGCTTCGGATTGGATGTTGATTCTGATTCATATGCTTGCCAAATTTCATCGTCAACAACAACATTGTAGGAATGGCTTAACTCTTCGCCTTCTAGGGTTGCCAACCGAAACAAGCCTGTTCTGGACCTGTGCTTCACAAGATACGGCCCTTCCCACTTCGACTCCAGCTTGCCAACAACAACTAGGTTCACCTTTTTCTTTAACACAAGTTGGCCTGGGAGTATTTCCGTCGGTCGAACCCTCTTGTTGTATGTAGCCGAAGTGGCTTTGGCGTATTTCGCCATATGCTCTAGAGCTTCGACTCTTACCCCTTCCAAGAGTTCGAGCGACATTTTGTGGCCATCTTTGCTTCTAGGGAAGATCACTATTGGTGACTTAGCCCCTAACTCGGTGTCATGGCTTCGTTGCCGTACAAAAGCATGAGCGGACTAAACTTAGTGGGTCTTGTGGGTGTTGTCTTAAGGGCCCAAAGAACTGAGATCATTTCCTCTGGCCATTTACCCTTCGGCACCCCTTCAAGCATTTCGTCTGGCCATTTGCTCTTTCGACTGCCCCGTTTGCCTACGGGTGTGATACCGAAGCGAACTTGATCTCAAGTTTTAGCCCCTCGCACAATTCCTTAAATTTCTCAGAGTCGAACTGTTTGCCATTGTTAGTGATGAACTCATTCGATACACCAAATCAACAAAAGATGTTTTTCCAGACAAATTTTTGTACTACCACCGAAGTGATTGCCCCGAGTGGTTCACCTTAGACCCATCTAGAGAAATACTCTATTGTCACGATGGAGAAGCGATACCCATTTCGTGCTGTGTGAGACCGTGCTGTTGAGAGTCTTCGCATTTCTTGATGTGCTCCACACATACGCACAAAACAGTCGGCCATTACACGCCTTGTCGAAAAACTTTAGATGCGATTGTCCTTGCTGCCTGATGTGCCTCACACAAACCCTGATGGACTTCTTTCGCCACTTCTTCTCCTTCGGCTAGAGACACACACTGAAGAATTGGTTGTAACACTCTCGACTTGTACAGCTATCCAGAAACTAGCCTGTACTTTGCCGAATGGAGTTGCAATCGCCTTGCTTCAGTCTCATCATCCAGTAGCCAGCTGGTTTTTAGGTATCTGACGAATGTTGTTCGCCAGTCCTCTGGGCCTTCGCCCAACACTTCATGGTCAACAACCATTATCTCTCCTGTGGAGCTTGGCACACATGGTACGTAGATGACTTCAAAGAAAACCCAGGCGAATGTGGGCCTCCCGAAGCTGCTGCTTTTGCCAAGGCGTCTACCTCCTCATTCTTTCCCCTCGGTAAATGTTCGACCGTCACTCCGGTGAAGCATTTTTCCATTGACCGAACTGCCTCTAAGCATTTTTTTCATGTTTTCTTCCTTCGCCTTGAAAGACTTGCCCCCCTGACCGGCTATGAACTTGGAGTCTGTGCGGATCAACAACTGCCGAACACCCATGGTTTTCACCTTCCTCAAACCCATTAGCATAGCCTCATAATCAGTAATATTTTTTGTTGTGTCAAACTGAAGTCTGGTAGCATAGCGGATCAACATGCCCCCCGGTGAAGTGAGGATCACTGCAGCTCCCACCCCTTTGTGAGACCATGACCCTTTATGACACTCTAATCTTGTTTTCGTGAATCACTGAGTTATCATATATGTTTCATACTCTAGATTGACAATGTTTTCTACTTGCATCGGTTCATCTCTTTCTAAGGTTTTATCGATAACGTCTAGATTGTCTTGTTGTTCTAGACTATTTAATGTATCCACTATCCTGAAAAGATGATCATGGGCTTGATTGTCTAGATATCATGTTTCTTTTCATACTTAGTGCTACGTCAGTTAAGTTTGATCTACTAAGTCGTGTATAGAACCATGATCTCCAGCCTGCCACATGATTATTAATAAGGATAGTATCAGGGTTTCAGCCGATCTTATCTGGTATAGTTGTTTTACTTTGGTTTATATCTTGTTTAACACACTGTTTCTACCCCTTATATCAAGATCTCAACTAATTAAATATATTAAGCTTGTTATCAATCTAGTTGATATTAGTTTAATATATTTATTACAAGATGATATCCTAGTATAAGGTAGTATCGGAGCTATGACCGATACATGCTTAATTTTGGACATTGGCTATGATATAAGCATACATAATCTTTATTGCATGTTATTTTGGATCTAAGCAATTTATACAGTCTCGGTTAAGTCCGATCTATCCCAATTGCTGAATTATAAAGTAATTTTGATTCATAGATTATATAATGTTGATCTTTAGATGGATCAAGTTTAGGGTTTATTTATGCTTACAAATATACCTTATAGTCGATTCATTTTTCCTTGCATCGGCTAGGTTATAACACGATACAACATCAACTTTCTAGCCGATCAGCTATCGTTTACTAATAATATTTGCATGTTTAATCTTGTTGATTGTAGGATCAAATCAACTGGCACGCCCTTGAACCCGAAAGCAAGCTTTTGGACCTACACTAGAGTCCAAAAGCTCGCATCAACAAGCTCGCATCTCACCGCTGGGCTGACCAGCCCTGGTGGACTTTGAAGATATTGCTTGAGCTCTTCGAAGGCGGTCTGGCATTCGGGCGTCCAACTAAACTTGCGAGCCACTTGCAATGTTTTGATAAATGGCAAACCTCTTTCGTCTACTTTTGACAAGAATCGGCTGAGAGCCGCGATTTGCCCCGCGAGCTTTTGTACTTCGCGTACACTCTTTGGTGGCTGAATCTGATATATAGCATCGATTTTTTTCCGGATTGGCTTCTATGCCTCTTTTAGAGACTAAAAATCCCAAAAGCTTGCTGGCTCGATGTTGACGATGAAATTTGGTAAGCAAATCTATCTACAAAGGTCGAAAACACTACATGGTCCGAAGCAGATTTGAAAATGTGCAACGATATCGGAAACAGAGTGCGCATCGGCTAGAGTCTGAATCGGCTGTGAACTGGATCAGCAGAGTCAGAGTCGGACTGGGTTAGCCGATCGAGCCGATTTTGGTAATATGACCCGGAATACGTCATTGGGTTGTGTTAACGTGCTTCATATGGATTGCCATGCATGGATAGAGTCCTGAGGAGACAATTGTATCTATTAATTAGGATATTTTATGTAATTTCCTTATAGATATTCTCGGTAAGAGTCCGCCTAAGGGATTTGTTCGTTAGTTGGATTTGTATTAGGTTAATATGAGTCGTGTCCGTGATGGAAATTGTTTGTATTTTCGGGTATAAATATAATCCCGAGGTCTTGTAAATAATAACAACAGACGTTCAATCAATCTCGGCGCATCGCCACCTTTGTTTCTTATTTCGACAAGCTTGTGCTCTCGAGTCGTGCTGCATCAATTTGATCTTCGGCGAGAAGGTACATCTTGTCATGGCAATTTGCATCATCGGGATTAGTGCTTACATCTTTATGACACTCTAATTCTATCTTGCAAGTTCCATAGTTATCATATACATCATATAGTTTAGATCAATAATGCTATCTCTTATATCGGCTAGATCCGGTTTAGGGTTTCGACGATATCGGCTAGTTTACTTTATTGATTCATGTTATATGATGTATCCACCATCCTGATTTGATGTTATTGGCTTATTATATGTCATGCTTCTTTTATGCTTGATGCTGCATTGGTTCAGTCCAACCTATTAAGTTATCTTAGAATCATGATTTATAACATGATTTACGATTGTCAATAGGGATAGCATCGGAGTTTCAGCCGATCTTATCTGTCTAGAATATTTTACATGGTTTCATGTTGTGTTTAATGTTCTATATTCAATCTTCAATGTTATATCATGAAATCATATCGGATTTATGACCGATATACAAGTAGATCTAGATATCAGCTATGACATTAGTCTTATGTGATCATTATTTCATGTTATGATAGACTTAAACAGTTTATACTGTCTCGGTTCGGTCCGATCTATACCAATTGTTTATTTCTAAAGTAACATTGATCTTTTAATCACATAATAATGATATCTACAGCCGATATACTGGTATTAGAGTTATTTTCATGCTTACTTATACACCTTACAGCCGATTCATGCTTTATTGCATCGGCTAGGTCACATACGATATGAAATCGGCCCTATGGCCGATTGTTTATCATCTACTGATATTCTTTGCATGTTTTCTTGTTGATTGCAGGACCAAATCAACTGGCACGCCCTTGAACCTAAAACCCTAATTTTGGACCTGCACTAGAGTAAAGCAAACCTCTCAGGCCAGTGTGTGTTTTTTGCATCAACACGCTTTTGGCACGCCCAGTGGGACAACGTGTCATCATGTCTCCAAATATCACAGAAGTTTCGGAGGACAACATCTTGCCGATCACAGTCGAGCAATTGAATGAAGAGCAGAGAGAAGAGATGAGACAAATGCTTGATCAACTTCAGAGTCAGTACTTGCACTCGTTCACGGTGACTCGGCAGGGTACGGTTGTACAAAGATCTAAAGTCCAAGTGCCGACGATCGTGAAGCAAGACCCAAGTACTTCTGGATCAGGAGAAGAAAAGGATAAACAAGTGAAAGCAGAATCAAGCAACGAAGAATTGCACACATTACAAGATCGCATCGATTCGGCTGTTCATCACGCCTTGGTCAACCAGTCCGGAGTACTTGCCAACACTTTGACCAACATGATCAAGTCGGTAGTCGATGGAACGATAGCCGAGGAAAAGGCTAAATCACCTATTTATTTACCAGACGGCACGTTCCCAGGATACAGGACCGTGAAGACAGACATTGGCGGGAATCAGGCGAGTCAGCAAGTGCTTCAAACCCAGGCTCCATCGGCTCCTTATTCAAGTTCAAATATTCCATCAATTCTAACCAGATCACAACCGATCACTGGGGGGCAAGCACCTGCTCAGTTAACTCCAGAACAATTAATTAATATTCTTCATCCAAAACCGCCGGTTGTTGACACTTCTTACCAGATTCCTTCGGTTCCCCAACAGCCGATTGGGATTACCCAGCCGATTGGCCAGCAATATAATACAGAGCAACTTCCTTATGTGCCACCTAGAGGCATATCGGTTGGCTTCAACAATCTTTATCAACCTCATTCACCACGACCTCAGCCAATCCAATACAGCCAGATGAATCCAATTCAGCAGCAGTATGGTGGAGCAACACCTCATCAGCCCTGGGCCGATATGATCGCTGACGTCATGAGGGAGCAATTCGGGCTTAAGCCAAAAGATAATGGCAACATGTATCGGCATCCGTATCCAGAATATTTCGATCGAGTTCCATTACCAAACCGATACAAGGTGCCAGATTTTTCCAAGTTCTCAGGACAAGACAATATATCAACTTACGAGCACATCAGCCGATTTTTAGCTCAGTGTGGTGAGGCATCGGCTACAGAAGCTCTCAGAGTTCGTCTGTTCCCACTGTCACTATCTGGATCAGCATTTACATGGTTTTCATCATTGGCATATAATTCAATTAGGAGTTGGGCCGATTTGGAGAAACAGTTTCATAAGTATTTTTTCAGCGGAGTGCAAGAGATGAAGCTATCGGACCTCACAGCTATTAGGCAGAAATCAGATGAATCGGTTCCAGATTATATTCAACGATTCAGAGACGTGAGAAACAGATGTTACAGCCTATCTTTATCAGATTCTCAACTAGCCGATCTAGCCTTCCAACGTTTGCTGGCGCCGATCAGGGAGAGGTTCTCGGCTCAGGACTTTGACAGTTTAGCACACTTAGCTCAGAAGGTATCGGCTCACGAGACAAGATTTCAAGAGGTAGGAAATTCATCAAAAAGGCAAACAACGTAAATAATGTCTACAATTATGATTCTGACTTTGAAGACGAAGACCCAAACATCAATGCAGCCGAGTGGGCTAGGAACAAGAAGACTGTGGTATGTCAATGGGCTAAGAATTCGGGGATGGAAGAGAGGTTTGACTTCGACATTACCAAGGCCGATAAGATCTTCGATCTCCTTCTTCAGGAAAAACAAATTCAGCTGCCAGTAGGACACGTTATCCCATCGGCCGAGGAGTTGAAGAAGAGGAAGTATTGTAAATGGCATAATACAGGATCTCATCACACTAACAACTGCAAAATTTTCAGACAATAGATCCAGTCGGCTATTGAACAAGGAAAAATTAAGATTGATGGATCCAACATAGTGAAGAGGCCAATGAAGATAGATGGACACCCTTTTTCAGTTAACGTGGTGCATACTGGATACAACCGGAATACAGCCGATGAACACCAGGAGTATCAGATCGGCTGGCACGATCGGCAAGTATCAAAACAGGAGCCAACGGGAGGAGGAGTCATATCCTGAGGAAGAAGAAAGATATTTTGACCCTCATTGGAGTTGTGAATTCTTCAGATTCTGCTGGAACGAAGGTATGAGGCTACCATCTATCGAAAATTATCCTGGTTGCAGTGATCCTGATGTCCAGTTCATCAAAAAACCAAGCCGACAACATGCAATTACACATCAGCTAAGTCAATCAAGGCTGTCAGTACATGAAAGACTTGGGCCGATGCAACAAGACAATGATGAAGATGACTCACATAGAGGATCCAAGCCAATGCATCCCCAATGGTGTCCTTCTGGGATATTCACCAAAAATCAGAAATGAAGAGTTCAAAGGATGAGGAACAGAGAACAATTCCAGGAGGTTGAGGGTGCAATTGAGCATCGGCTGCGGCAGAAAACGAAGAAAGTATGGCGCGTGAAGAGCAAGGTGGTGTCAGCCGATGAAGTCAGAGCCGATCACACCAAGAGTCAACAATGTAAGGGTAAGGAAGTGATGTCATCTGAAATCAACATGGTTTTCATGTTACCAGCCGAATATGCAGTGGAGCAAGTCGTCGAGCGGGAGGAAGATTTGCCATCGGCTAAATTGATGTTATCTCCAGAACAAGCTGTTTTTGAAAAGCCCGAGGGAACAGATCATCGGCACCTCAAGCCACTCTATGTCAAGGGATTTGTCAATGGTAAGCCGATGTCCAAGATGCTAGTCGATGGAGGAGCAGCTGTGAATTTGATGCCGTATACAACATTCATAAAGCTTGGGAAGAACTCAGAGGACTTGATCAAGACCAACATGGTTCTGAAGGATTTTGGCGGGAATCCATCGGAGACCAAGGGAGTTTTGAATGTGGAGTTAACCATCGGCAGCAAAACAATTCCAACCACGTTTTTTGTCATCGACGGGAAGGGTTCCTATAGTCTGTTGCTGGGGAGAGATTGGATCCATGCTAACTGTTGCATCCCTTCGACAATGCATCAAAGTTTGATTCAATGGCAAGGTGACCAAATTGAAATCGTGCCAGCCGACAGGTCAGTCAACGTAGCTTGTGCCGATTTATCTATTTGGGAGATGGAAGGAATTGATTGTTTATCTGGAAAAGTTTGGCAAGGAGATTACCTAAAGATTTCTGATGATGCCATACAACCAACAGGAGATGGAGAGTCCCAATTCTTATTTTGAGGGCGCCGTGGAGGGTTCCAATTTCTGCACAGAAGATACTATCGACGATCTCGACGGCAAGCTTGGACAAGGCTTTATGTCGGCCGATGAACTAGAAGAAATCGATATTGGACCAGGTGATAGGCCTAGGCCGACATACATTAGTAAAGGTTTACCAAGAGAACTTAAATGTAAATTAATTGCACTCTTAAACGAGTATAGAGATTGTTTTGCCTGGGAATACTATGAGATGCCAGGACTTAGCCGATCGATAGTTGAACATCGGCTCCCTATAAAACCAGGATATCGGCCATACAAGCAACCCCCAAGACGTTGTAAGGCTGCAATGTATGATGCTATTAAGGCCAAAATTACAAGACTCTATGATGCTGACTTCATCAGACCATGCCGATATGCTGAGTGGATTTCCAATATAGTACCAGTCATCAAGAAAAACGGCAAGCTCAGGATTTGTATCGATTTCAGAGATTTAAACAAAGCTACACCAAAGGATGAGTACCCAATGCCGGTAGCCGATCAACTCGTAGATGCAGCATCTGGACATAAGATTATCAGTTTCATGGATGGCAATGCTGGTTATAATCAAATTTTTATGGCTGAGGAAGATATTCACAAGACTGCTTTTAGATGTCCTGGTGCTATCGGCTTGTATGAGTGGGTAGTTATGACTTTCGGCTTGAGGAGCGCTGGCGCTACATATCAGAGAGCCATGAACTATATTTTTCACGATCTTATCAGTGCATTGGTGGAGATATATATAGATGACGTGGTGGTTAAATCCAAGGAAGTTGATGATCATATAGCCGATTTGAAACAGGTCTTAGAAAGAGCAAGGAAATATGGGTTGAAGATGAATCCTACCAAGTGTGCTTTCGGTGTATCAGTTGGTCAATTTCTTGGGTTTCTGGTTCATGAGATAGGGATCGAAATTCCTCAGAGGAGTATTGAGGCAATTAAGGATATAAAACCCCCAAAAGACAAAACCAAGCTACAGTCGTTGATCGGCAAGATAAATTTTGTTCGGCGTTTCATATCAAATCTGTCTGGCCGAATAGAACCATTTACTCCTTTATTAAGGTTAAAAGCCGATCAAGAATTTGTTTGGGGAGAAAAGCAGCAGCAAGCTCTGGATAACATCAAGGAATATTTGAGTACTCCTCCAGTTCTTATACCACCACAGAAAGGGATTCCATTCAAACTCTATCTATCAGCCGATCAAAATTCTATCGGCTCAGTCTTGATTCAGGAGGTTGAAGGAAAAGAGAGAGTCATATTCTATCTCAGCAGACGTTTGTTTGATGCAGAAACTAGGTATTCACCTGTGGAGAAGTTATGCTTATGCTTATATTTTTCTTGCACAAAGTTGAGGCATTATCTACTATCCAATGAGTGCATCATAGTTTGCAAGGCCGATGTAGTACGATACATGCTATCGGCTCCAGTTTTGAAAGGGCGCATTGGGAAGTGGATCTTTGCTTTGTTAGAGTTTGATCTCAGATATGAATCGGCTAAAGCAGTAAAGGGGCAAGTGATAGCCGATTTCATAGTTCAACATAGGGATACCAGTGTTGATAATATTGACATCATGTCATGGACTTTATTCTTTGATGGATCTGTTTGCACTCATGGTTGTGGCATCGGCTTGGTAATCATATCGCCTAGGGGGGCAAGTTTTCAGTTTGCTTTTACTATTAAACCATACTCTACAAATAATCAGGCAGAATATGAAGCTGTTCTCAAGGGACTTCAGTTATTGAGGGAAGTTGAAGCCGATGCTGTTGAAATTATGGGTGATTCATTATTGGTGATAAGTCAATTATCCGGAGATTATGAATGCAAAAATGATACCCTGATGATATACAATGAAAAATGTCAGGAGCTGATGAAAACTTTCAAGATAGTTACTTTGAAACATATTCCTAGGGAGCAAAACGTTGAAGCCAATGACTTAGCTCAAGGTGCATCAGGCTACAAGCCGATGTTACAAGGGATCGAAGTGGAGGTAGCTTGCATTCCAGCCGATGATTGGAGATTTGATGTTTTTGAGTATCTGAAAAATCCCTCCAGATCGGTTTCAAGGAAATTAAGGTATAAAGCTCTTAAGTATGTTCTCTTGGATGATGTATTATACTATCGGACGATTGATGGAGTTCTTTTGAAATGCTTGAGCTTGGAAGAAGCTAAAGTTGTCATGTGTGAGGTTCATGAACGTATTTGTGGGACACATCAATCAGCTCACAAAATGAAGTGGTTAATTCGGAGGGTTGGATATTTTTGGCCGACAATGCTGGAGGATTGTTTTAGATATTACAAGGGTTGTCAAGATTGTCAGAGATTTGGAGCAATTCAGAGAGCACCAGCATCGGCTATGAATCCTATTATCAAGCCGTGGCCGTTCAGAGGTTGGGGTATTGATATGATCGGCCAGATCAGTCCACCGTCAAGCAAAGGGCATAAGTTTATATTGGTTGCAACTGATTATTTCACCAAGTGGGTTGAGGAAATTCCGTTGAAGAAGGTTGATAGTCAAGATGCAATCAATTTTGTCAAGGAGCATATTATTTACAGATTCGGTTTGCCACAGACGATTACAACTGATCAAGGTTCTATATTTATATCTGATGAGTTTGTTCAGTTTGCTGATAGTATGGGAATTAAGTTGTTGAATTCATCACCATATTACGCCCAAGCTAATGGACAAGCTGAAGCATCTAACAAGAGTTTGATTAAGTTGGTTAAAAGAAAAATAGCCGAATATCCCAAGAAGTGGCATACTATTCTGGCTGAGTCATTATGGTCCTATCGGATGGCTTGCCATGGTGCAATTCAGGTACCTCCTTATCAACTGGTCTATGGGCATGAGGCTGTGTTACCATGGGAA
The DNA here is from genome assembly GCA_000573905.2 of Oryza punctata. Taxonomy (NCBI): domain Eukaryota; kingdom Viridiplantae; phylum Streptophyta; class Magnoliopsida; order Poales; family Poaceae; genus Oryza; species Oryza punctata. The sequence continues at coordinate 11,615,945 of CM002497.2, forward strand.
ACCATCATCGGCTCTAGGAGGATTTCTTTACAAGATGAGTTAACAGCCGATGACTATCACAATTTGATGGTTGATGAGTCAGACGATTTGGTTCAAGCAAGATTGCGAGCTCTTGAGAAAGTTAGAAAAGACAAGGAGAGAGTTGCCAGGCATTACAACAAGAAGGTTGTGGACAAATCTTTTGAGGAAGGCAAGTTGGTTTGGAAATTGGTGTTGCCGATAGGGGCCAGAGATAATAAATTCGGCAAGTGGTCACCAAATTGGGAAGGACCGTTTCAAGTCCATAAATGTGTTTCTAAAGGGGCATACATGTTAAAAGGGCTTGATGGAGAAATATTTGGAAGAGCACTTAATGGAAAATATTTGAAGAAATACTACCCAAGTGTTTGGATTGGTTCGTAATCGGCTATGTTTTGCCGGTTTGTGGTTGGCAGCCGATGTGTTTACATCGCCTTTAGATGGCCGATATTTTTATCGCCCTTAGACATATAAGTTTGTAGCATTGTGTTCCCTACTACAAACTTGGGGGGCATGAAGGATGAAAAGGTGGAAATTTTTTAGTGGAAATTTTTGAGCAAATTTTATCTCAGAATGTAGCTAAGTACAGAGTTGCTCGGTGGCCGATAGCATAAGGTATTCCAGTATTTGGCTAAGTATAAAATCGGCTCGATGGCCGAAGCATATATTACAGCAAAAATATTTCAAGACAATTTATAGTTGGAGTTACATTAAGCCAAATATTTTTGAATAGCCGATATAGCTCTTTGCCTAATTTGTTCTACTTCTTCAATGGCTTGAGCATCGGTTCCTGGGATTGGTTTCAGAGCTTTACTCAGGGCAGCAAGGTGTTTCATAGATTTTTTGAGCTTGAGTTTTTGGACATCGATGGCTTTGGGCAAGTCGGCCAGCTTCTGCTCTTCGGTGATGATCTTAGCTCTACAAACTTCAAGTTGCTGCAGAAGATTGGCTTCTTTCTTTTTCAATTCTTCAATCTTCTGTTGTGTTGAGTTTGGCCCAGTCTCTAGTTCGTCCAGCTTGGATTTCTCCTTAGTGATTTGTTGACGGCTGGATTGGACATTTGCTTCAAGGGCAGCACGCTCTAGCCGATCTGAGATTCTTTGCCTTGCCCTCTCTAACTTTAAACGATGTTGCTCAAGAAAGACTGCAGGAGAGATCATCTCTACAAGATCATCAGGGATTTGATTTTTGATTTCTTCAAACCTTGCCCTGATCGGCCCACAGTTTACAACTAGTGCATCAAGTGAAGCATTTAGCCGATTTGCGATGTCAGCTAAGTTCCTTCTTAAGTCTTCAGAAATTGGGGACATGGCTTTGCTAGTTGTTTCTTCCTCTTCATCGAGGAATTGATTTATGTCAAAGGAGAACATATCGTCTAATAACTGAAATAGGAAAAGGTTGATAAGTAATACAATTGAGTATGAGCCGATAGATATAAATATGGAGGGTACTTACAGGAATATGGGGAGCTGGAATTGTAGTAGCAACTTCGTCATCTTGTCGGCTAGCTGCGGCCGATTGAGTTTGTTCACTGGATACTTGTTGAGGAGATGGTACCTGGGGAGGCTATAGTGATAATAAGTAGTCAGTATCGGCTAAGGATGAAATTAGAGTTAGAGTGAGTTGAGATTACCGATGCTGGTCACCGGAGGGGATTTGTTGCTCTGGTCGCCGGAGTGGAGAGAGAAGGTGTTCGCCGGAGTTCACGGGAAAATTTGGTGATTTAAGTGGTGAAAACCGAGTTAACGCCGTGAAATATCCGGAGGAGCGGTTGGTATTTAAAGAATTAGGTGCGTAACGGTCACAGGGGTAACCCTAGAATTTTGCGGTTAAGAAGAGATAATTCCGTTGCATTATAAATACTTCGGAATTGGGGGGCATGTGTTGACGATGAAATTTGGTAAGCAAATATATCTACAAAGATCGGAAACACGGCATGGTCCGAAGCAGATTTGAAAATGTGCAACGATATCGGAAACAGAGTGCGCATCGGCTGGAGTCCGAATCGGCTGTGAACTGGATCGGTAGAGTCAGAGTCGGACTGGGTTAGCCGATCGAGCCGATTTTGGTAATATGACCTAGAATACGTCATTGGGTTGTGTTAAAGGTGCTTCGTATGGATTGCCATGCATGGATAGAGTCCTGAGGAGAAAATTGTATCTATTGATTAGGATATTTTATGTAATTTCCTTATAGATATTCTCGGTAAGAGTCCGCCTAAGGGATTTGTTCGTTAGTTGGATTTGTATTAGGTTAATATGAGTCGTGTCCGTGATGGACAATGTTTGTATTTTCGGGTATAAATATAATCCTGAGGTCTTGTAAATAATAACAACAGACGTTCAATCAATCTCGGCGCATTGCCACCTTTGTTTCTTATTTCGACAAGCTTGTGCTCTCGAGTCGTGCTGCATCAATTTGATCTTCGGCGAGAAGGTACATCTTGTCATGGCAATTTGCATCATCGGGATTAGTGCTTACATCTTTAAGACACTCTAATTCTATCTTGCAAGTTCCATAGTTATCATATACATCATATAGTTTAGATCAATAATGCAATCTCTTATATCGGCTAGATCCGTTTTAGGGTTTCGACGATATCGGCTAGTTTACTTTATTGATTCATGTTATATGATGTATCCACCATCCTGATTTGTTGTTATTGGCTTGTTATATGTCATGCTTCTTTTATGCTTGATGCTGCATTGGTTCGGTCCAACCTATTAAGTTATCTTATAATCATGATCTATAACATGCTTTACGATTGTCAATAGGGATAGCATCGGAGTTTCAGCCGATCTTATCTGTCTAGAATATTTTACATGGTTTCATGTTGTGTTTAATGTTCTATATTCAATCTTCAATGTTATATCATGAAATCATATCGGATTTATGACCGATATACAAGTAGATCTAGATATCGGCTATGACATTAGTCTTATGTGATCATTATTTCATGTTATGATAGACTTAAACAGTTTATACTGTCTCGGTTCGGTCCGATCTATACCAATTGTTTATTTCTAAAGTAACATTGATCTTTTAATCACATAATAATGATATCTACAGCCGATATACTGGTATTAGAGTTATTTTCATGCTTACTTATACACCTTACAGCCGATTCATGCTTTATTGCATCGGCTAGGTCACATACGATATGAAATCGGCCCTATGACCGATTGTCTATCATCTACTGATATTCTTTGCATGTTTTCTTGTTGATTGCAGGACCAAATCAACTGGCACGCCCTTGAACCTAAAACCCTAATTTTGGACCTGCACTAGAGTAAAGCAAACCTCTCAGGCCAGTGTGTGTTTTTTGCATCAACACCCGAACACCAAAAAAACACTTCTCCAGATTCAGCTTGATGCTTGCAGAACGCAAGTTGCCGAAAGTTTCCTGCAAGTCCGACGCATGGTTGAAGCCTTTCGGTTTTTGATAAAGATATCGTCAACATAAGCTTCGACATTCCTCGCGAGCTGTGAGCAAAGAACCTTGCAGATTAACCTGGTGAAAGTTGCTCCTGCATTTCTTAGGCCGAAAGGCATTCTAAGGTGGTGTTGATGATGGAATTTGGTTAGGATATGAATTGGAATCGAGATCCAATCCGAAGCAGATTTGAAGATATGTGGAATTCTTTGGAACAGAGTGCGCATCGGCTGGGAGTCGGTATCGGTCGATACCGAGTTTGATATGGTGCCGATACAGCAGATATTGGTGAGATTGGTTACGTGATCAATGTTGGATTCGAAAGAAGAGGATAGAGTCCGAGATAGGCAATTATATCTATTAATAAGGATTTTATGTAATTTCCTTATAGATATTTTCGTTAAGAGTCTGCCTAAGGGACTTGTTTGTCGGTTAGAGTTGCAGTAGGAAAGTATGACTCGTGTCCATTATGGATAAGTTTGTATGTTCGGGTATAAATATAAACCCGAGGTCTTGTAAATAATTAACACCAGTTTAATACAATCTCGGCGCATCACCAACCTTTTTCATTACTTCGATGAGTCATTACTTTCGAGTCGAGCTGCATCAGTCTCGATCTTCAACAAGAGGTCAAGCTTATTATGGCGGTTTGCATTATCAGGATTAGTGCTTACATATCTATGACACTCTAATCTTGTTCTTGCAAATCACTGATTTATCATATACATTGTATAATCTAGGTTGACAGTTCTTTCTACTTGCATCGGCCTATCTATTTAGTCTCGATATTATGTTTCTGTCCATACTTAGTGCTGCATCAGTTAAGTTGGATCTACTAAGTCGTGGTTAGAATCATAATCTATAGCCTATTGCATAGGTGTTAATAAGGATAGTATCGGGGTTTCAGCCGATCTTATCTGATATAATTGTTTTACCAAGATTTATATCTTGTTTAATATACTGTATCTGCCCCTTATATTAAGATCTCAATTATTTAAATATATTAAGCTTATCATCAATATAATTGAGATTATTTTAATATATTTACCATAAGATCATATCCTAGTATTAGGAACAATCGGAGCTATAGCCGATACATGCTTAAATTTGGACATCGGTGTTGACGTAAAAACACGACGGCCTGGGAGATCTGCTTAGCTCCAGTGCAGGTCCAGAATAATGATGAGATGCGGGTGTGCCAGTCAGTTTGATCCTGCAACTGACAAGATATATAAATTGAAGATCAAAAGATAGCCGATCGGCTGACAAGCCGATGGAGTAATTCCAGTTGATGCTGATACCAGCCGATATCCAGTATAGATCTTGATACTTAAGTAAATAATGATATAAAGATAATCGGCTGATGAAAAAGAAATAATATAATCCAGTAGAAGCCAATCGGCTAGTAATGATAGATTGAATAAGCACTGATTCGAAGGTTGAAACATTCATCGGCTGGAGGTTCGATGTCATTAAATCCAAACGATTAGATAAACAGTGAAACCTTTGTTGTCATCGGCTAAAACCAACTTGTAAGTAATCCTTGTAACCGATGCAACGTCCAGATAACTCATCGGCTAGCACTCCGATAAAACATTAGCATGAACCTATGGGCTTAACAAGATTTATATTATCAACAACAATCTAGTAGGTCGAACCTAACCAATACAGCACGCGATTGTATATGATAATCTAACACTTGATGAACCGATAGATCTGTCTAATGTGATGGATATAACAAATCTATTTAGAACAACATTGGGATTGTAGAGATATATTAGCTAAGACGGAAGATCAGACTTAACCGAGACAGTCCCAACTAAACTGATGCGTCTCTAAACACAATGCAATTAAGATAGAATTGAGATATCAGGTAAATATGTCAACCGAACCAGAGCGATCCAAGAGATCGAAGCGATGCAGCCTTGAACAACACCAATGTAGCCGATAAATTCATCAGGACCCGATGGAACGTAGGGCTTACCCCTTCGCCGGAGATCGAAAGCTGATGCAGCCCCACGTCAGGTGCCAAAAACCTCAAAAAGAGGGTGGCGATGCGCCGAGAGTAGTTGTATTGATCGAGAGATAATTTACATAGACCCCAGGTGTACATATTTATACCCATGGGTAGATACTAGTCCATATCGGACACGACTCAAACTTTCCTAAAGTTAAAAGGAAAATATAAAGTCCTTATCGGACAGTAAACACACTTTCCTAAAATTAAAAGGAAACTAACGACTCTGCCTAATTAATAGATAAATTGCCATGCCGCATCCTCCTTGAACTCGGTCTCTTCTAGATAAACTTTCTTTAATAGATTAATTTCCTTAACCGAATTTGGTAAGAATCCGACTGTTGGCGATTGATAGCTTCCATCGGCCGATTCTAGAACTCTGAAGCCAATACAGACTCTAGGCCGATGATGACTTCGAGGCTTACCAAATTTCGTCGTCAACAATCGGCTATGACGTGAACACATGTAATCGTTATTTCATGTTACTTTGGTTATAAGCAATTTATACTATCTCCGTTAAGTTCGATCTATCCCAATTGTTGATTTCTAAAGTAATATTGATTCATAGATTATGTAATGTTGATTTCTACAACCGATGGACCAAGTTTAGGGTTTGCTCATTATTATAAATATGCCTTACAGCTGATTCACTTCACATTGCATCGGCTAGGTAATACTTCGATATGACATTGGCTTTCCAGCCGGTCGATTATCATTAGTAATGATATTTGCATGTTTTATCTTGAACCCAAAAGTAAGCTTTGGACCTGCACTAGATGAAAGGAAACTCTCAGGCTGCCGTGTTTTTCGTGCACACGCTTTTGTCAATGCCCAGTGGGTCCTCATCATCATGACGCCCAACATCTCTGAAGTTACGGAGGATAATGTCATACCCATAACGGTGTTTGACTAGAGGGTGGGTGAATAGGCGATATTAAAATAATTGACACTTAATCAAAACTAACCTAAGTTGCAAGGCTCGGTGAGGGATACTTCTAGCTAAGCAACTAAGTTATGTTTTGCAATCCTAGGGTGAAAGAGGCTCAAGTATGTCTCTAAGAATGTAAATTGCACAAATGTAAATGCAATAAGTAAATGAGACAATGAGACAAGAAGTTTTTCATCGAGGTTTGGAAACTTGTTGGTTTCCAACGTCCCCGTTGAGGCGAGCCCAACTCCACCGCTCAACCACGAAGCCGCCGCACGCCCCCTTCGTAAAGGGGTGGGCAAGATGGGAGCCGGCCCATGGAGAGGACTACCCAAGCCTCGATCACTAGGGTAGTTCTTCCTTCACTCGGAAGGTGGTGAACTCCAAACCACTCACAAACCGCACCGGGCCTTCTCCACAATCTCCACGGAGAGGTCACCGGGCAAGCACCTCCAGAAGCCGTCTAGGAGGTGCCAACCTTCAAGAGTAACAAGTGATGACCCGGCTCGGAGATGATCAAGTGCCACACTAATCCAACAAGAAAGCAAAATGCACTTGACTCTTGGCTAATCAACACTCAAACACACCTATGGATGAACACTAGCTCAAATGTGTGTAAGAGGAGAGGCAAGGGGTGTATGCAATTGTAAAGGGTGCCAAGAGAGTCCCCTTGCTACCAATAGGGGGTATTTATACCCCACACTGTGGACGAAATCCACCAACTCTGTTGTCTGCCGGTCAGACCGGCGATGGGTGGCCGGTCAGACCGGCCTCAAGTGTAACGGCTAGAACAGTAGCCGTTACAGTGCATTTAATGCACTGACAGCAGGGGGTCCGATCAGACCGGCGGCCAAATGCCCGGTCAGACCGGCCACGGCTCGGTCAGACCGCCATCGGCTCGGTCTGACCGATTGCGGCTCTGGCGGCTCGGGATCGCCAGGCCAGAGGCGGCAATCCGGCCTCCCAGCTGGCCGGTCAGACCGGCGGCAAGGTGCTAGTCAGACCGCTAGGAAGGGCCGATCAGACCGGTTGGTCCACTTCGGTCAGACCGCCCAGAGACAATCAAGCTGGAGAAGTAAAAAAATGCAAACCAAGACTTTAGTGCAAATGACCTAATGTGGCAATTTGATCATCTCTTTGATTAGGTCATTACCCCCCTTAATAGTATGGCAAATCTATAAATAAATTCTAGCAAATATGATCGCCCAAACTCCTCGATCAACTAAAAATAAAACCGCTAGTTTTACCGTCTTCAATCCTTTTGCTTTGCACTATCGAAAAACATCCTCGGTGATCATCCATGCATTCATGTTGTGTGATTCTAAATCAAATATGTGTAACTCAAAAGAATCGTTAGTCCACAATTAGTACTTGTCATTAATTACCAAAATCAACCGTGGGGGCCTAGATGCTTCAATCTCCCCCTTTTTGGTAATTGATGACAAACACCACAAATTATATAATAGGCATGAATTGCATAGATACAAATGAGCGAAAAATAGTGTAAGCTCCTACTAAACATGTGCATAACAATCACAAGAGTCAAACAAATGACTTAGGAAGTTTACACTACACTTTTCACAATTCAACAAACATATCACACATATAACAAAGATTTGATGATCATCACACATAAGTCTCATACAACCATAGGATGATCACAATAGAAATTCACATAGACAATAATCATCCATCATAGCATAGAGATCTCAAAATATCCATAGAGCCATCAAAGCACATAGAGTTCACATCCAATCCACAATAGACTTCACTAAGCTATTAGAAGACCACGAAGGGCCTAAAACTCACAAGAGATTAACAAAGCGATAAAAGCACACAAGATAGATAATAATAGCCCATTATATATAAATATAACCCAACCACCTTAACCTATTAGATATGAGGACTAACCTCACTAAATCTACTCCCATCCCACCTAAGATGAAGGAAGTACTTTCTTCTCCCCCTTTTGGCATCAAGGACCAAAAAGCTTCACTCTTGAGGGGGTGAAGGAGGACGGGGAATGGGATAGTGAGATGGACTGGATGAATCACGGCGACGAGAGTAAACATAAGCATGAGAGCTTTCCAAAGAAGACATGCGCCGTTCCAAAGTAGTCACTTTGTTTGACAATCTTCCCACATTTGCATTCAAGTTCCCCACATCGGTCCTCAACCCCCTAACATCCGCATACATGGCCTCTTGCCTGGTGCTCAACCTTGCCATGCTTTCATTTAGGGTATTGATAGCCTCTAGCACCGGGTTGAAGTAGTCCTCTGGAGGCATCCCAAAATATGCATATGGTGGAGTGAAATACTCATTGATACCTTGAGGAGGAGGAGGTGGTGGAGGTGCCGCACTTGAACTTGCTCCGTGATCAAAGCGCGGTTGTGCCATCCTAGGAGCACGGGGGGTGCTAAGCTAAAGGCAAGGCTTGTACTGCTTGTGTTCCTTGAGATTGGTTCCAACGCCTCCTTGCTTGGCTTGAATGAGCCTCATGATGTAAGGGGCATAATAGATGCCTTGTCCAATAGTCCCCTTTGAGATAGCTATCTCCTGCATCATGAGGTTAATGACATCGAAGTGCCGCCCTTGCATAATGGCATCGATCACATGCCATGCCACTCCCCAAATGTCGTCATTATTGCTACAACGAGGGAGAATTATGGCTCTCACAATCCGGTTGACAACACTAGGAATGGTCCTCAAACCGGCAACCTTGCCATAAGAGTGCCGCCCTCCATCTTCATAAAACTGCTCTAGGTCATCAATGGAGAATGGGTTGTGGGCATGCTCCTCATGAAGGTCGTCACCACTGTCAAACCGAATGTTTAGGAGACGCCTGAAGTCCCTCCTGTTGATTGTGCACTTAAGTGTCCCTGACATCCACTTCAAGCAATCAAAGTCACTAGAGACCCACACTATGGCATAAAACTGACGAATAAGCTGTTCATCGTAATCTTGCTTTAGATTGACAATCCTGTCAATCCCCACTGCCCTGAACAGATCCTGCAGCCCCTCAAACTCCTGGGTCTCATTTATATTCCTTCAAGAAATCCACTTATGCTCAGCAAAGGCCTTATTTTTATAAATCTGCTCATACACAGTCTTCTGGAAAGCTGTGTGAAAGCGGGTATCTGTGGTTTCTCTAGGCCTCTTGAACTGATCATGATGACGCAACAAGGTATATTGAGTGGGATTTCTAATGTTCAGCACAAATTGGATAGAGGGGTCTATCTCCATTTCATCTCCACTTTCTTCCTCATCACTATCACTCCCATCTCCATCTCCGCTTTCCTCATCCTCTTCTTGCTGTTCTTCAGACACTTCTTGCTCTTCTTCCTCACTTTGAGCATATTGACCTCCACTAGACTCCTCATGCTCGCTCTCTGATTCTTGCACTTGAGCTTGACGGCCACGGTGAGTGCGAGGAGGCATCTCTGAATTCAAAAGAGTAAGAGATAGAAAATTAGCAACTATTTAGAGGTAATTTGCAGTTGTGGAAGAAAAGAGACATGCTCTACCTGTCAGGTGCGGTCAAACCACAGGCCACGGCCGGTCAGACCGCCAGTGCATGGCCGGTCAGACCGACAGCGCCTGGACGATCAGACCGCCCAAGACAGGGAGTTCAAACCTCCAATCTTTCGCACCCACAAAATGCATCTAAACATGCTATGGATCAAGGTTTTGCACAAGGTAAAGAGCAGCCATAGCAAAGGGATAGGTCTATTTCATCAAAAATTTGATTTTAGAGGGAGAAACTACCCTTAACCCTAGAAATTGAAATAGACCGATTTCGATGAGCACAAGAGGAGAAAGAAGAGATTACCGGTTGTAGGAGATGATTTGCATGAAGAACAAACCCCTAAAGTGTGCAAAATCAAAAGCACCTCTTCCTTCACCTAGGGTTCCAAACCATGGATCAAAAACTTAATAAAAACACAAATTAATCCATGGATTTGAGAGAGTAAGAGGAGGGGATTCACTTACGGTGTAACCAGAGTGAAATCCACGGTCAAACCGAAAGGATTTGATGGGGAGAGGTGTTAGGGTTTGAGGGAAGAGAGAGAGAGTTTCTTTTCGGGTTGGAGAAGTGAGGAGAAGAGAAGAAGAGAGAAGGGGTTGGGTAGAAGAAGAAAGGGTAAAAACCTTGGGCCCACCTGACTGGCCAATCAGACCGGTGGCTAGTGGCCGGTCAGACCACCCCACCTGGCCGGTCAGACCGCGCATATAGCGCTGGTCAGACTGCCAGGCCCCCTGCCCGCTGTGCAGAGTCCTTGCACAAGTCGGCAACCCCCATACAATAAAATCCAAATCCAATGAAATTTTAATTTCTGGAGCAATTTTGAAATATATGAGTTTAAATATTGCTAACCATCCATAATATTTAAAAGTTAAGTTGCAACTTAACTCACTTAAGTGCTATTGGATGACCTTTTATGGTCTATAGGGGTTTTTGGGCCAATTTGAATTTCAAATAACTTTTGAAAGATTTAGTTTTTGAATTTGATTTGAATACCAAAAACATTTGAAAATGTCATCTCTACCAACTTTGTTTTGAAACTTTTCTCAAAATCCTTCTTAAACTCATTTTGGAGATAAATCTCATTTTAGGCAAAACTAAGAATCTAGTTTCTTCAAGAGAGGGCCAAAATGACATTTTCAATCAAACTCCATTTTTCTTGCAATAAGAAACTTGGAAAGCATATAGGAAACCCTTTTAAACCTTTTCAACGAGATAGTTTTGAATTTACTTTGATTTTCCAAGAATTTTGACTTATGTTGACTTGGGTATTTTGAAAACTCTACTAGCACTTGTATTTGATTGATTCACATATAATGAGTAGTAGAGCACATATAGAAGTACAATACTCCCCCTTAATGTGACAAGCTCCATTTTCGCAAATAAGAGCCAAATAGCAATTAATCCCAAGCAAAAGAGTAAAAGTCAAGCAAATAGACAATATGAACAAGTAGTAACCATGGTGCATGACCTCAAGCAAGATTTGAGAAGTCTATGACATTTAACTCATTCCTCAACTTGCAAAAGCAGGTTTCATCAAGAGGCTTGGTAAAGATATCGGCAAGTTGATCTTCGGTTCTTATGTGGCTAATGACTATGTCACACTTGGCAACATGGTCTCTTAGGAAGTGGTGGCGAATGTCAATATGCTTGGTTCTTGAGTGTTGGACCGGATTGTTGGCTATCTTTATGGCACTATCATTGTCACATAGAAGTGGGGTTTTGGTGAAGGTTATGCCATAGTCCAACACGGTTTGTTTCATCCAAAGCAATTGGGCACAACAAGTACCCGCCGAAACATATTCCGCCTCGGTGGTAGAGAGGGCTACGGAGTTTTGTTTCTTGGATGACCATGACACAAGGGATCTACCAAGCAATTGGCAACTACCGGATATGCTCTTTCTATCCACTTTGCAACCAGCATAATCCGAATCGGAATAGTCAACTAGCTTGAACTTTGCACCTTTTGGGTACCATAAGCCAATTGTTGAGGAATACTTTAAATATCTTTGAATCCTTTTCACGGCCACAAGATGACACTCCTTAGGAGCGGCTTGAAACCGTGCACACATGCATACACTAAACATGATATCCGGCCTAGATGCGGTAAGATAAAGCAAGCTACCAATCATAGAGTGATAAAGCTTTAAATCTACCGGTTTGCCTCCCTCATCAGGGTCGAGGTGGCCATTGGTTGCCATTGGAGTCTTGATGGGCTTTGCATCTTCCATGCTAAACCTCTTGAGTAGATCCTTGATATACTTGGTTTGCTCACAAATGTCCCATCCTTGAGTTGCTTGATTTGAAGTCCAAGAAAGAAGCCCAACTCTCCAATCATGGACATCTCAAATTCCCTAGACATCATATCACCAAATTCCTTGCAAAAATCCTCATTAGTATAACCGAATATAATATCATCAACATAAATTTGACACACAAAGAAATCATCACCAATGATTCTAGTGAAAAGAGTCGTGTCAACTTTACCAATTTTGAAACCTTTTGATAAAAGAAAATCTCTCAATCTTTCATACCAAGCTCTAGGAGCTTGTTTCAAACCATAGAGAGCTTTTGAGAGTTTGTAAACATGGTTATGATTTTTAGGATCCTCAAAACCGGGTGGTTGCTCAACAAAGACAAGTTCGGCAATTTCACCATTTAGAAAAGCGCTTTTCACATCCATTTGAAAAAGCTTTATATCAAAGCATGATGCAAATGCAAGTAGGATGCGAATGGCTTCAAGCCTTGCCACGGGGGCAAAGGTTTCACCAAAATCCAAACCTTCAACTTGTGTGAAACCTTGAGCTACCAATCTTGTCTTGTTTCTTACCACCAACCCGTTCTCATCTTGTTTGTTCCTAAAAACCCACTTTGTCCCTATGACATTGTGGTCTTTAGGCCTTTCAACCAAAGTCCACACCTAGTTTCTTGCAAAGTTGTTGAGCTCTTCATGCATAGCATTCATCCAATCCGGATCACCAAGAGCTTCATCTACATGTTTTGGCTCAAGACAAGAAACAAAAGAATAATGCTCACAAATCGAAGCAACACGAGATCGAGTTTGAACACCCTTACTAATGTCACCCAAAACTTGATCAATTGGGTGATCCTTGGAGAGGGCATTGTGAATTCTTGGTGGCATAGGTGCGTCTTGTGCCTTGTCCTCCTCCACATCAACTTGAGCTTGGTTTGGCGTAGCGGAAGTAGTTTCCTCAACTTGAGTAGAGGTGGAAGGCTTGTCTTCCACTTCAACGGGCTTGATGTCTCCAATAGACATGTTCTTCATCGCCCTCATCAAGCCCACATCACCTACATCATCCAAATTCTCGTGCCCCTCTTGGGAGCCATTAGTTTCATCAAATTGAACGTCGGCGGTTTCTTCCACAATACCTTTGTTCTTGTTGTAGACCCGGTATGCCTTGCTATTTGAGGCATAACCTAGAAGAAACCCTTCATCACACCGACTTTCAAATTTGGTTAGTCTAATACCTTTTCGATAAATATAGCATTTGCAACCAAAAACTCGAAAATAGACAACATTAGGCTTACTCCCAACAATTAGCTCACAGGAAATCTTTTTCAAAAGACGATGCAAGTAAAGCCTATTGGTTGCATGGCAAGCGGTGTTTATGGCTTCCGCCCAAAAGGAATCGGAAACACCAAATTCATCTAGCATAGTCCTTGCCATCTCAATCAATGTGCGATTTTTCCTCTCCACTACACTATTTTGTTGAGGTTAGTAGGTAGCGGAAAACTCATGTTTAATACCAAGATCATCACAATAGTCCTCGATATTGGTATTTTTAAACTCCGAACCATTGTCACTTCTTATTTTCACAAGAGTGAAACTAAATTCATTTTGGGCCCTTTTTGCAAACTTTTTGAAAAGCTCGGCAACAATAGACTTGTCATACAAAAAGAACACCCAAGTATAACGAGAATAATCATCAACAATGACAAGGCAATGACTATTTCCACCAATGCTCTTATAGGTTGTTGGACCAAACAAATCCATATGTAAGAGCTCCGATGGTCTAGATGTGGACATGATGCTTTTAGAAGGATGAGAACACGCAACTTGCTTGCCGGCTTGACAAGAACTACAAAGTTTATCTTTCTCAAACTTCACATCTTTCAAGCCCACAACTAGATCACGTTTTGAAAGTTTACTCAATTAATGCATACCAACATGGGCTAGCCTCCTATGCCAAAGCCAACCCAATGAAGTTTTCGCAACTAAACAAGTTTTCAAATTTGCTTCACTAGAGTTGAAATCAACCAAATAAAGATTTCCATAACGAAAGCCTTTGAATATGCAAGATTTGTCATGAAGGCTAGTAACAATCACATCTTGAGGGTTAAATGTACATGACAAACCAAGATCACAAATTTGTGCAACCGATAGCAACATTTGTAATTGGTAGATCATTTGTGATAGCAACTTTACCTAACCCAATTACCTTTCCTTTGCTATTATCACCAAAAGTGACTCTCTCTTGATCTTTGCCTCCTACTTCAAATACGGTGAACATCTTCCTATCACCGGTCATGTGTTGAGTGCATCCACTATCTAGCACCCAATGACTTCCACCGGTGTGGTAGTTCACCTACAAAACAAGATCAAGCGCTTTTAGGTACCCAAATTTGTTTGGGTCCTTGAAGGTTAGAGATCAAAGCTTTGGGCACCCAAATGGCATTCTTTTTGCCACCAAGTATAGGGGAACCCACATATCTAGCATAAATAGAACCATCATGAGTCTTCCTAAGCATATAATGAGAATCAAACATACAAGTCTTAGAAGGCTTACCACCGGAGCAATCATTTGCCATATGCCCAACTTCACGGCACCTATGACAATACTTACCATTACTCTTGACAAAACTAGGAGCACGGTTAGAAGGTTTCTTACCCTTCTTTGGAATGAATCCAAGTCCCTCCTTGTTAAGGATGCACCGTTGCTTACTCAAGATTTTGTCAAGAGTGTTTTTACCCTTAAAGCACCTTTCCAAACTTTTGTTAAGCTTGGCCACTTGCTCCTTGAGCTCATTGTTCTCCACAACAACTGAGACATCACAAATAGAAGCACTAGAGCTAGAGCTAGGCATATCCATAAGATCATCACAAGAAGTAGCTATGCTAGATGATGCAACATGAGCACTATGACAAGAAATACTATCATCAAGCAAATCACAAGATATGCCAACATCAATTTGAGCTCCATGTTGTGTAGTGGTAAGGAGAGTGTCATGAGCTTCCTTAAGCTTCTCATGAGAAATTTGGAGTCTCTCATGAGAAGTCTTTAGCTCCTCATACAAGGTCTCCAAAGAAGCATGATCCTTCTTTAGAGACTTGAACTTGGCAATCTCCTTCTCACTATAAGCATGGAGCTCCTCAAACATACTCACAAGCTCATCATAGGAAACATCATCAACATCATCATCACTTTCACTATCACTACTTGATGTTACCTTGGTGGAGCCCTTTGCCATGAGGCAAAATGGAGAGAAGAGTGATGGAGCCTCCTTGATAGCAACTCCGGCCATGTTCTTCTTCTTAGAACCTCCATCATCATCACTATCATTGTCAGACTCGGATTAAGAATCGGAGCTCTCAACATTTGAGTCCCATTGTCAAATGAAGGCTTCAATCTTCTTACCTTCCTTCTTAAGCTTCTTCATAAGCTTGTAGCCTCCACTCTTCTTCTTGGATGTCTTGTCTCCATCATCACCCTTTGAAGGGCACTTAGAAGCAAAGTGCCCTTTCTCTCCACACTCAAAGCACCTTAAGTTGGAGAGAGTCTTGTTGGGTCTTCTATTTCTTCTTCTGTTTGAGTTAGAGCCCTTTCCCTTCTCCTTCCTTCTTCCCAAAAGATCATTGAATCTTCTAGCAAGGAGGGCAATCTCTTCCTCCAAATCATCATGGCCTTCACTCATTTTGGCCTTTGCCTTGGCTTCCACCTCGGCTTGAAGAGCAATGCTTGTCTTCCTTGATGGTGATGCTTCCTCCATCTCCTTCTTCTTCAACTTGTGCATGTCATTTGTGTTGATCTTGCCCAAGAGGCTAGCGGGTGTCATCCTTGACATGTCGGAGTTGGTGAGGAAGGTAACTAAGTTCTCATACTTGTCCGGTAGAGCCCTTAGCATCTTTTGTGCCACCTCAAGATCGGTGTAAATTGCCCCAAGCCCCTTGAGATCATTTACTATCACATTTAGTCTTCCATACATATCATCGACACTATCATGAGGTAACATAGCAAAAGTCTCATATTGGATCTTGAGGAAATGGAGCTTGGCATCCTTATACTCACTAGTGCCCTCATGAATTTCACTCAACTTGTTCCATATCTCATAAGCCGTCTCAAGATTGCTCACTCTATCAAATTCTTCTTGGCTTAAGGACTTGTTCATGGCTTGGGCATTAAGTTGTAGGTTGCGTTGATCAATATCCGTCAAATCATTTCCGGTGATCGCAAAACCTACATCAACAATACTCCAAATTTGGAAGCTCATGGCCTTAAGGTGAGTAGCCATCTTAATCTTCCAAGTAGAATAGTTAGTGCCATTAAACATAGGAGCTCTACCTACATGGTTCACCTCGTTTGACATCTTCTCTCTAGGCGGTAAAGCCCAATCAAGAGAGACCAAGCTCTAATACCACTTGTAGAATCAAGGATGTCGACTAGAGGGGGGTGAATAGGTGATATTAAAATAATTGACACTTAATCAAAACTAACCTAAGTTGCTAGGCTCTGTGAGGGATACTTCTAGCTAAGCAACTAAGTTTGTTTTGCAATCCTAGGGTGAAAGCGGCTCAAGTATGTCTCTAAGAATGTAAATTGCACAAATGTAAATGCAATAAGTAAATGAGACAATGAGACAACAATTTTTTCACCCAGGTTCGGAAACATGTCGGTTTCCTGCGTCCCCGTTGAGGTGAGCCCAACTCCACCGCTCAACCACGAAGCCGCCGCACGCCCCCTTCGTCAAGGGGTGGGCAAGATGGGAGCCGGCCCACGGAGAAGACTACCCAAGCCTCGATCACTAGGGTAGTTCTTCCTTCACTCGGAAGGTGGTGAACTCCAAACTACTCACAAACCGCACCGGGCCTTCTCCACAATCTCCACGGAGAGGTCACCGGGCAAGCACCTCCACAAGCCGTCTAGGAGGTGCCAACCTCCAAGAGTAACAAGTGATGACCCGGCTCGGAGATGATCAAGTGCCACACTAATCCAACAAGGAAGCAAAATGCACGTGACTCTTGGCTAATCAACACTCAAACACACCTAATGGATGAACACTAGCTCAAATGTGTGTAAGAGGAGAGGCAAGGGGTGTATGAAATTGTAAAGGGTGCCAAGAGAGTCCCCTTGCTGCCAATGGGGGGTATTTATACTCCACACAAAGAAAACTAGCCGTTGTGGACGAAATCCACCAACTCTGTTGTCTGCCGGTCAGACCAGCGAAGGGTGGCCGGTTAGACCAGCCTCAAGTGTAACGGCTAGAAAACTAGCCATTACAGTGCATTTAATGCGCTGACAGCAGGGGGTCCGGTCAGACCGGCAGTCAAATGCCCGGTCAGACCGCCATCGGCTCGGTCTGACCGATTGCGGCTCTGGCATTTCGGGATCGCCAGGCCAGAGGCGGCAATCCGGCCTCCCAGCCGGCCGGTCAGACCGGCGGAAAGTGGCCGGTCAGACTGCCAGGAAGGGCCGGTCAGACCGGTTGGTCCACTTCGGTCAGACCGCTTAGAGACAGTCAAGCTGGAGAAGTAAAAAAAATGCAAACTAAGACTTTAGTGCACATGACCTAATGTGGCAATTTCATCATCTCTTTGATTAGGTCATTACCCCCTTAATAGTACGGCAAATCTATAAATAAATTCTAGCAAATATGATCGCCCAAACTCCTTGATCAATTAAAAATAAAACCGCTAGTTTTACCGTCTTCAATCCTTTTGCTTTGCACCATCGAAAAACGTCCTCGGTGATCATCCATACATTCATGTTGTGTGATTCTAACTCAAATATGTGTAACTCAAAAGAATCGTTAGTCCACAATTAGCACTTGTCATTAATTACCAAAATCAACCGTGGGAGCCTAGATGCTTCAAACGGTCGAATATTTGAACTAAGAATCTTGGTGCTCCATCAGCCACCGAAGCTGCATCTATATTGTGCACAACACTAACTTGCATTTTGTTGTCGAAACGACAACTGCATACGTCGAAGGACGTGGATACTCAACAATCATTGGGAAAGTAAATTGTATTAAGTTTAGGATTCAAAATTGGGATCCCCTTTTTACATGGCCCTAGGTGGCTATTTATAACCCCATTACAGATCTCCCTATTAGGGTTTAGGGCTATTACAAGGGAATTTACATGGTCACCCTCATAAAGGGGCCCTTACATGGGTATTTAACGTAATTAAGGTGTATGGGACCTTAATGGGCCGCCTGGTGACTACCGGCCCACTGGTCCATGGGTCGGGGCGACTGGGCCGGTCCCCTGGATCTTCTTGGACTGGGTCCGGCCTGGCGAAGTCATCCTCCTTCGGCGCACGCCTTCTCCATGCAGCCTACGCCCCGACTGGCAGGGACCCGGTGTGACTCTTCGCCCATCGCCCCTTTCGCCCCGATGTCTTCGCCACGGGGCTTCGCCTCGAGGGGGCTTGGGCGCCTACAGTTCGGATCCTTGCTGCTTGGCTGATTTCGGCAGGCTTGGTCGAAGGGCCTCATGGCATACTGCCAACAAGCCCCTCACGGGCAAGGGTGAGATAAGAGCTTCGGCCGAGACCGTGCAAACCATGTAGTATGGTATGAGGCGCCCCCTTTCGACCGATGCTCCTGCCGAAACCTATCTTTTTGGGTCCTGCAAAAAACGTGTGGTACGCGATTTGTGCGAAAAAGGATTTTTATGTACGGCTTTGGCCCACCGCGAGCAGCTATGTTATCTTTTACTGTTTCTAACCGGTCTTAATGTGAACAGTGTTGGGCCTTCGCCTTCTATAAATAGTGAAGTGGCCCGTATTGTTCTTTTGGGCCGTAGTGAATAGTGATGGGCCGTTGGGCCGTAGCGAGTAGTGATGGGCCTTTCCTTGGGAGCCTGCTACTGCACGGCCTGGTCCATGGGATTTTACCGTTTCGCCTACCCCGCAACACGTGGCCGTTCCTGATTGGATGGGAAGGCGAAGCATCGTTTGGTAGGCTATATATTCTTACCTCCCGTTTTCACCGTCGCTACCCCTTTCATTTTCACCACGGTCATTCTCTCTTCCATCTCTTGCTCACGGCTAACTTTGAACGAACTCCTTTACCTAACCAACTTCTTTCGCCCATCCACATCTGCTTCGCCATGGCTCCCTGCAAGCCGAACGCTGTTTCCGCAACCGGTCCTGACCCAGGCCGGATCGATGAAGACACCACGGTGTTTTTAGGGTCTTCGCTAATTGACGAAGATGAGTTGGCGAAGATGGTTGATGCGGGCCTGGTGGCGGAGGGGCAGGCGTTCGCCCCCGGGGATGCCGAGGTGCCGCAGCCTGGTGAACACCAGACGGTGGTGTTCGCCGTTTTCTTCGAGGCCGGGCTCCGTTTTCCGTGCAACATATTGTTGCCGGAAATTCTTCGCCTTTTTCAGGTGGAGTTGCCCCAGCTGAGCCCTTCAGCTCTAGTCCGCATCGCCATCTTCGATTGGGCGTGCCGGACTGCTGGGTTCGAGCCTAGGGCCGATCTTTTCAGCACCATCTTCTCGGCCGCCGTCAACTCGAAGATGGTGGTCACCCCCGCCGAGACCCAGAAGACCACGTTCGGGAGTGTGAACTTCAACGTTCGCCCCGAGCGCGCCGACTTGTGGTTGGTCAACGCCGCGATGTCGAAGTGGGACCGCCATTGGATGGCGAAGTGGTTTTACCACTCTATCCCCTTCGAGGCGGGGTCCGAAGCGGCGAGGGCCCTTCGCTGGTGGCGTCGTGCAATTTCGCTGGCCCGGAAGCCGAGGGTTGCCATCAGCGGCACCCTGGAGGCACGGTTCGCCCTGCTTCGCAGGGTGTGCTCCCGGCTAAGTTGCTGGGACTTAGTCGAGGAGTTTTGCATGCTGCGAATATGCCCCCTTTTGCAGTCATGGCAGGTCGAAGTTGACCAAGGCGAAGAGATCAACAGCCTACCGAAACTCATCCTACCCGCCGGGGCGAACGGTGAGTTTTTGTTTCTATTATCCCTTTGTTCTGCTTTTCACCCTATTTTTCTTGTTCGGCCCCCTTACACAGTGATCCGTCATTTTTTCAGTGTTATCACTGGCCCAGGCCGACACCGAAGCCCGTAGGCTCATCGGCGACGTGTCGGTCACCGAGTATAGCCAGTTGCTGACTCGGCAAGCAGCTGGCCAGGCGAACCGGGTCCATACTGGCGAACTCCCCCCAAGAGCGAAACCCTTCAAGGCTAATAGCGAAGCCGGCCCATCCCGGAAGCGTCCGCGGGGGCAAGTGAAATTTGCCCCCCGCAAGCGAAAGGCTCCTGCCTCCGCGGATTCTAACATCGAGGACGAGGGCGACACCGAAGAGGAGGACGCAGGGGAGGCCGAGTTCACGGCCGAAGATGCTGCGGATGAAGCTGGCGATAGCTGCTCCGGGATGCGTGGCTACACACCAACTCCCAGCCCGGAGTGCACCGAAACCGGGGCGGAGTCGGCCTCTTCGCCCCTTCGCCGAAAAGACATGGAGGGCGCGAAGGCCTTGGTCGTGATCGCTGCGGCTAGGGTGGCGAAGAGGGAGGCTGTAAAGAATGCCCCCCGAAAGAGAGGAGTCGTCACCATCGCGAACGCGTTTAGCGATGAGTCGTCCGACGGGACGCCTACTTCGCCCGCGGGGCGTAGCCAGGGTCAGTCAACATCCCTTGGGGCGACTGGCGGGGCTGGGGCTTCGGCTTCGGCTGAACGGGTGGTGAAGGCGGCCGCCCAAGTTTTCAATAGTCCGGTTCGCCGGCCCATTGTTTTGCCGCTTGCCCTCAACAAGGGCAAGAAAATGGCCGAGGGATCCGACTCCGAGTACTCCCAGGCGCCGCCCCGCTTCGCCCCCGGGGATTTTGAGACCCGGGCGGAGCTCATCCCCTTCGTGAAGGGTGATGAGTCCGGCCCAGGTGGGGTTGGACGAAAGCCCGACGCACCGATCCGGATTCCCCGAATCCCGCAATATTAGCACCATACGCCCGAAGCACAACACACCGATCCGGATTTTACCAAATCCTGCAATCTTAGCACCGCAACTCCGACGCACCCACTCGGGGAAAGGCCCAATCACCCTAAAAGACTAGTCTGATAGGGGAAGAGCGGCTCTCCCTTTTAAGGTGGCTTCCTCCTCTCAAGCTAAGCAGGGTGGGATTATTCGGAGGTTTACACGGTCGCCGCCCGACTACAACTGGGCCACCTGGCCCATCTTGTTGCGTCTTTGCCAGCGGGTAATAATGGAGGATGTCCTCATCATTCTCCCCTTCTTAACAAGGGCCCAGCTCTGATACCAAATGATGAGTCCGGCCCAGGTGGGGTTGGACGAAAGCCCGACGCACCGATCCGGATTCCCCGAATCCCGCAATCTTAGCACCATACGCCCGAAGCACGACACACCGATCCGGATTTTACCAAATCCTGCAATCTTAGCACCGCAAATCCGACGCACCCACTCGGGGAAAGGCCCAATCACCTTAAAAGACTAGTCTGATAGGGGAAGGGTGGCTCTCCCTTTTAAGGTGGCTTCCTCCTCCCAAGCTAAGCAAGGTGGGATTATTCAGAGGCTCACACGGTCGCCGCCCGACTACAACTGGGCCACTTGGCCCATCTTGTTGCGTCTTTGCCAGTGGGTAATAATGGAGGATGTCCTTATCAGAGGGGGTGAGCAACATCGTCGCGCCGGCTGGCGGCCCCAGCCTCTTCGCCGAGCTCAACGAGTTCGACGAGGGCTGATCTGCTGTTAAGAGCTTGGCAGTTCGGGTAAGCCAGCTTTCTAATACATGTTTTCTTTTTGTCATTGTTTTCGACATCCTAACCCATCCTTCGCCCTCTCTTTTTGCGTTGTTTGCCAGATCCTTGCGGCCCATTGTTCGACAGAGCGAACAATGCGGGCCCGCCTCGACGGCCTGAAGAACCACCTTCGGGCCAAAGATGACGAGCTAGGCCAAAAGAGCCTGGAGATGGAGGGGCTCGCTCGGTCCCTCCGAGAGGCGAAGGCGGAGAACAAACGTCTTCAGGCCGAACTCGATGAGGGCAACGAGGCGAAGGCTGAAATCAGCCGCCTGAATGCCGAGCTGGCGAAGGAGCGAGGGCAGTCTGCTGTCCTCACTGATTATTATAACATGACAGAGCCCAAGATGGAGGCTCTTCGCCAGGACGTGGACAGGGCGGAGGCGAAGGCCCAACGCCTTGCTTGGGAGGCGGCGAAGATGGCTGAGTCCGTGAAGACCACCTGCTGTACACTTCGCCTTGCGCTCAACGATATGGGGGCGAAGGCGCGAGGTGTCCCGGGTGAAAATGCCTCCGCGCTCGAGTTCTGCGAGTGGACCCAACAGGCTGGCTGCGCAGTCTCAGACTGCGCAACGGCGTACGGTGATTGTTGTGCGCGCGTGTGAGCGGCATTCGCCTTGGGTCTACTGCAGCAGTGCGGGTGCGACCAAGTCGCCCAGTTTCCCAACTTTGCGAAGGGGGACTGGGAGGTGAGCGCCCAGGATATTTCGCCCGCGCTCCGCGCCTGGCGAAAGCAATTCTAGCAAAAAGACGGTCGTTCTGCTGCAAAGGCCTGCCTGCTTGAGCAACTAGCCAAGATAGAGGCAGCGGACCAAGGCGAAGAACCTGCGGAAGAGGGCGGAGGTGGAGCCGAAGACCACCCAGAGGTGTGAGGCCCTCCGCCCATTTCTTGTAATTTTTGTTTTTTCACTTTTGATGTTTGCCGTATAGGGCGAACCATGTAAATATGGCCAACGGCCTACCTTATTGTAGGGTGTCGAAATGATTGAAATATATGACTGTTTTCGCCATTCGTGTCATGTTTCCATTGCACGTGTTTGCGCTGTTTTACATGGTCATTTCGCCTGGTTCGTGCGCCCCAGCTTCGCTTTTCTACGTTCTCCTGCATGACTTCCCCACTTTTTGCAGGGTCGATGCCGAAAGCTTTGCGTTCGGCCCCCTCTTGGGGATTGGCGAAGCAGGAACGAGAAGTTTATTGCGGTGAAGAATTTGCCAAAGGCTCGTTACCTGCTTCGGCCTATCTATCGTGAAATGATGATCAACGGCCACAACTACAAAGTTGTAGACGTTGCTAACTGGATGCGAACCCACCCCGGGCGAACGCTGGAGGACTACGACCGTGTCCACGTGGCGCGCCTGGAGGGCATGGCTCGCTTCTGGCGAAATCATCGGCGGACCGATCGGCAAGAGGCAATCGCCCAACGCCACTATAGCCTTTCTGTAGTTTCGCCCCCTTCTCCCCTTAGGGTAGTCTACGACATTAGTAGTGACGACGACACATGTTCGCCAGATCACTCTTTTGGTAGTTGTTTAGGGGGCGAAGATGTAATCTACTTGTAAGCGAAGATGCAACTCCTTTCGCCTGTATCATGTTGTACGATATGTACCGTCGATTGTTTTTCCAAAGTTAATAAAGGTGTGATTTTGTTCCCTTTTCACCATTTTGCGCATTATCATGTCGCGTGCTTTTGTTGGGCCCAGATATACCGGCCCCTTTGCGTTTTTTGGCGAAATAGGTCTGCTGACTTTTCAGCTTTCGACTTCCGTCATCGATCTTTGGCACTTCGCGTATAATAGCGGTGTGAAATTTCAGTATAGATCGACTATAACGGTGTTCGGTCTAGTCACTTTCCGAAACAAGCTGTCGCGGTTTCAACGTTCGGCGAGCGATGCTTCGGCCGATTCGTTTCGCCCCCCTGGCGTTTTCGCTGATCAGGCGTTTGCCTTGGGGTTTTTCCACGAATTATCATGCACATAAGTAGAAAAGGTGAAAGACACAGAGGTTTTATACTGGTTCGGGCCTCCAGGGTGGATAATAGCCCTACGTCCAGTTTTTTTCTTCTTTTTTCATTTTCTCCTTTTTTGTATTTTTGTGCCGAAAGGCTTACAAAATGGCGGATGCCGAAAAAGCTACATAAGACTGTACATTTTTACATTTTGGCGAATAGGGTGCCACCCTCTCTAGACATAGAAACGCTTGAGGGAAGCGGCATTCCATGAGTGATCGAACTCTTCGCCCTCTAGCGTTGCTAGGCGAAAAGAGCCCGTTCTTGACTTGTGCTTGATGAGATATGGCCCCTCCCATTTCGACTCAAGCTTTCCGACCGCTACGGGGTTCGCCTTTTTTCTCAAGACGAGGTGGCCGGGCCGGAGCTCTGTTGGGCGAACCTTTTTGTTGTAGGTTGCCGAAGTGATTGTGGCGTACTTGCGCATGTGTTCCAGTGCTTCGACTCGTACCCCCTCCAGGAGGTCGAGTGACACTTCGCGCCCATCTTCGCCCCCAGAGAACATCACCCATGGTGAGTTAGCCCCTAGCTCTATTGGGGTCATCGCCTCATCTCCGTAGAGGAGCATGAACGGGCTGAACTTGGTTGGCCTTGTGGGAGTTGTTCGGAGGGCCCAAAGGACAGACAGCATTTCATCCGGCCATCTGCCCTTCGCTGCCCCCTCAAGCCTTTTCTTGAGTGCCTCCAAGATCATACCATTTGCGCGTTCGGCCGCCCCATTCGATTGTGGGTGCGCGACCGATGCGAACTTGATTTCCAGGTTTAGCCCCTCGCACATTTTTCTGAACTTGTCAGAGTCGAACTGCTTGCCATTGTTCGTGATGAACTCCCTTGGAACTCCGAAACGGCAAACAATGTTTTTCAAGACAAACTTCTGTACTACCGCCGAAGTGATCGCGCCGAGTGGTTCGGCCTCGATCCAACGCGAAAAGTACTCGATGGCTACAATTGCAAACTTGTATCCATTTCGCGCCACCGGGAATGGGCCGATCATGTCAAGCCCCCACCTGGCGAAGGGCTAGACTGGTGCGATGGGCTGCAACTCATATTATGGTGTGGTCTGGCTTCGGCCGTGTCGGTGGCAACTTTCGCACTTTTTGGCCTGCTCAACGCAAACTTTCAGCACAGTGGGCCAATATACTCCTTGGCGAAACACCTTGGAGGCAACAGTTCTTGCGGCCTGGTGTGCACCGCAGAGCCCCTGATGTATTTCCTTCACCATTTCTTCGCCCTCGGCGAAGGAAATGCAGCGAAGCAAAGGATGGAGTACTCCAGAGCGATACAACTGCCCTGAGACCAGCTTGTACTGTCTGGCTCTAATTTGCAGGCGTTTCGCCTCCGTTTCGTCCTCTGGAAGCCAGCCATCCTTGAGATACTTTACGAACTGAGTTCGCCAGTCCCCTGGGTCCTCGCCCAGATCTGTCTGGTCGATGGCCACGACCTCCTTTGTTTCCTTGGGCACACTTGGTGCATACAGGATCTCGAAGAAGATGCCTGGCGAATGTGGTCCCCCGCAGGCGGTAGATTTCGCCAGGGCATCTGCCTCCTCATTCTTTCCTCTGGGTAGGTGTTCGACCGTTATCCCGGGGAAGCACTTTTCCATTGACCGAACAACCTCCAAATATTTTTTCATCCCTTCGTCTTTAGCCTCAAAAGACTTATCAACATGACATGCTACCAGTTTGGAGTCTAATCGGATGAGCAAGCACCGAACTCCCAATGCTCTTGCCTTTCTCAAGCCCAGCAGCACCGCTTCGTACTCCGCCGTGTTGTTGGTTGTGTCGAACTGCAGCCTTGCGGCATACCGAATAGGCACTCCCCCCAGCGAAATGAGCACGGCCGCGGTGCCCGCCCCCTTGTGCGACCACGAGCCATCGGAGTGCATTGTCCAAGGCTGTTCGATGGGCTAGGGTTCGGGAGCGGAAACCGGTGTCCATTCGGCCACGAAATCGGCTAGGACTTGGGATTTGATGGCGGTGCGCGCAACGAAATGCAGGTCGAAAGGGGATAACTCTGCGGCCCACTTGCTGAGTCTGCCAGAGATTTCCTTGCCCCGGAGTACTTCGCCCAGAGCGTACTGCGAAGGCACTCGATTTTGTGGGCCTGAAAGTAGTGCTTGAGCTTGCGCGAAGCTATCACCAGGGCGTAAGCGAGCTTTTCCATCTCAATATACCTTGTCTTCGCCCCTTGCAAGGCTTCGGAGACGAAGTACACTGGTTTCCATCCTGATTCTGTCTCTTGGACTAGGACTGCACTGACCGCCACTGGCGAAGCCGCTAGATATAGCAGCATTTCGCTTCCTGGTGTTGGGCTAACCAGGGTGGGTGGGCTTTGCAAATACTGCTTTAGCTCCTCGAATGCGGCTTGGCATTCGGGTGTCCAGCTGAACTTTCCTGCACCCGGGAGGGTCTTGAAAAATGGTAGACCCCTTTCGGCCGCTTTCGAGAGAAAATGACTAAGTGCCGCAATTTGGCCCGCGAGCTTTTGTACTTCGCGTACGCTCGACGGTGGCCTTATTTGCTGAATGGCATCAGTTTTCTCGGGGTTCGCCTCGATACCCCTTTAAGAAATAAGGAAACCGAACAACTTGTCAGCGCGAACTCCAAAAACACACTTCTCCGGGTTTAGTTTCATACCCGCCGCGTGCAAGTTGTCGAAAGTCTCTTGTAAATCGGACGCATGGTCGAAAGCCTTGCGGCTCTTTACGACGATATCGTCGACATAGGCTTCCACGTTTCGCCCCAACTGTTTGCGAAGCACCTTGTACACCAGCCTGGCGAACGTTGCTCCGGTGTTCCTCAAGCCGAAAGGCATCCTGAGGTGGCAGAATGTGCCGAACGGCGTGATGAAGGCTGTCTTGGCGATGTCGTCCGGATTCATGTGGATCTGGTGATAACCGGAGTAGGCATCCAAGAAGCTCATGAGTTCGCAGCCAGCCATCGAATCAACTAGCTGGTCGATCCACGGCAAGGGGAAGTCATCCTTTGGGCACACCTTGTTTAGGTCCGTGAAGTCAACGCACATGCGCCACTTGCCGTTCGACTATTTCACCAGGACCAGGTTCGCCAGCCACTTCGGGTGGTCGATCTCCTTGATCACCCCGGCCTTGAGAAGCTTTTGCACTTCGGCCTTCGCTGCCTCTTGGCGATCAGCGGACATCTTGCGCAGCTTCTGCTTTCTTGGCTTGGCGTCTGGCTTGACCGCCAGGCCATGCATGATGAGCTCTGTCGAAACGCCCCCTAGTTCGCTGGGGCTCCAGGCGAAGATGTCAACATTTTTCTTGAGTACCTCTAAGATTTTCCTAGCTTCCTCTTCTCCTAGATCGCCGCCCAGCTGGACGAACTTTGCCGGGTCCGCCTCGCTTACTTGCACCATGATCACCTTGCCATGAGGGGCTGGCTTCGGCACGCGGTTGACACGCGGTTCGGCCTCCACATTGTGCACCACCCTGTTAATCATGGCCAAGTCGCCCTTCGACGTGGCAGGAGGTTGACGCCCCTTGATGACAAATACCCCTGCCGGACCGGGCATCTTGAGCTTGAGGTAGTTGTGATGGGAGATGGCCTCAAACTTGTTCAGGGTTGCACGGCCGAAGATGGCATTGTAGCTGTATGGGATGTCGACTACGTCGAACAAAATCTGCTCTTCGCGCCTGTTTTCGCCCGTGCCGAAAACAACCGTCAACGAAGCCTGGCCGAGAACTTGAACCGCTTCCCCGCCGAAGCCGCAAAGCGAAGCCGGTGCTTGAGTGAGGGCCGAAGTCGGCAACCCCATCCTGGCATATGCCTCGGCGAAGATGACATCAGCCGAGCTACCTCCATCGGTCAGAATTCGCCGCACTTCGCAGCCGGCCACTTCGGCTGAAATCACCAGGGGGTCTTGATGCGGGAACAGCACTCCTTCGGTATCCTCTGGGCCGAAAGAGATTTGCCGGTTCAGGTACTTCGGGACCCCTTCGCCTGCGGC
The DNA here is from genome assembly GCA_000573905.2 of Oryza punctata. NCBI lineage: Eukaryota > Viridiplantae > Streptophyta > Magnoliopsida > Poales > Poaceae > Oryza > Oryza punctata. The sequence continues at coordinate 11,643,843 of CM002497.2, forward strand.
AATGATGTTATGCACCATTCGCATCTGCAACTTCCTTTGCCGCTTCGACGGCTGGACCAGTGGATCAGCCCTTGTGATCACTTGGATGATTTTGCGCTGCGTGTCTTGGCGCTGTTCGGCTGGTGGTGATGGCTCTCGGGCCGTCTCACGAGGCGCTTCGATCGCGGCACCATGATGTAGCCTTGGCTCTTGGGTGCCGCTTCGTTGACGAATGTTGCGGCACTGCTCGGTGGTGTGCAAGGATCACCCATGGTATGCGCAATAGAGGTCATTTCTGACCTTCTTGCGAACAGGCTGCTGATGGCTGCTGCCCTGCTGGGCGTCGAACTCCTTGCGGAGGGCTTGTACTTCTTCGACAGCCATCACCGCCTTGCCTGTTCGATCGGTCCTGAATTTCCTCCAAGTCATGGGAGCTTGGCCTTGTCTTGGCGGTTGCCCCGGGTTCACCGGCTGGGGTTGTCGAACGGCGGGGGGAGCCGGTTTGGCAGCCTGCGCTTGCATCTGGGCCTGGGCAGCGGCGATGGAGGCTTTGTCGTATTCAGCTTGAATCGCCTGCCTTCGCTTGGAGTCCGCTTCGCCTCTTGCGTACCCGTCGATGATGCGGAGTAGGTGCTCGAGAGTTTGCGGCTCCTTGTTGGTGATCTTTCTTGTGAGTTCGCCCTCGAGCAGCCCGGCCGAAGCAGCGTTGATGACGGATGCTTCCGTTATATCTTGGACTTGGCACCGGGCTTGCGAGAAGCGGCACATGTACTCCCGTATTGATTCGCCCGGCCTCTGGTGAATACCGAGCAAATGCTACTGCGTCTTCAGCTCTTCATAGGTGCCTCGAAAGTTAAGGATAAAAACATCACGCAGTTGCTCCCATGAGTATATGCTATTAGATGGTAGATTGAAATACCAAGAACGGGCAATGCCGTCAAGAGTGAGATGGATTACCTTCGCCTTTGTATTTTCGTCGCCGTGGGTGGCTTCGATCGCGGACTCGTAGATGGAGAGAAACTCTTTTGGGTCTGTTTCGCCCGAGTACCACGAAACGGGTGGGTCTTTGAAGTGAGGTGGAATTGGATGATTTTTGATTCCCCCACTCAGTGGCAGCCCCTTTTCGCCCCAGGCCTTACTCATAACGCCCTGCAGCGAGGGCCCGCTCGGCTATGGGTACGGCGTGGCGAAAGGCGCAGTCATAGCCTGCGCGTGCGGCTGGGCTGCCACGTTCGGTGGCCCGGTTCCGAACAGCGGTGCTTGAGTGGTGTTGTAGAAGTCGAACTGCTGCCCCTGACCCCAAGGCGAAGCCCCCAGCCTAGGTTGGTTCGACGGCAGCCACCCTGACGCGCCTTGGCCGGAGCTCCCCTCCGGCTGGGCCGAAGGGGTTGTGCTTGAGATGATGTGGGGTTGACTGAGCTGCTGGAGGAAAGCTTGGAGCTGCGCCTGCAGGGTCGAAGCCCCCTACGCCATCGCCTGTGACATTTGCCCATGTGGTGAAGAGTGCACTTGGACCACAGTCGGTTGAACCTGCAGCCGCGCGCCAGGGAGTGGATGCGCTGCTACGGCCGAAGGATGGCCGGGGAGGTACGCCGGTCCTAGAACGGCTTGTGACGGAGGGGCTTGCACCGGCGCTTGCTGGTAGGCTTGAGGCGGGATGTAGCCTGCTGAGTACTGTAGGATGGGGGCCGGAGCAACCTTGGCTTGCCGTGCTGTTTCGTATGCTTGCTGCTGCTCTTGCATCTGGCGAAGCATGTTGATGCGGACATCATTCCGTCGGATATACACAACAAGCCTCCATTGGTCATTCAAGGTCCAATCACAAGAGCTCGCGCACGACAATTGAATTTAGAGGTGAGTTCATTCCTAAGTTCTTTATATGATTTTGAGAATAGATTGCTACCTAATGATTATATTATGATTAGGAACAATGGAGAGAACAAGAAAATACTTAGAGAAGGACTTAGAGTCGTGGAAGGTCAGCGAGGACGTTCAAATCAAGGTGGAGGCTTAAACCAAGTCGATTTCGAGTCTGTTTCGGAGTCCAGGACCAGTCTGCATTAAAACGGGCGCCCAGGTTGCATACGTGCTTGGATTGGGGCGTTCTTTATATGGATGGAAAGCTAAGAAGATAATCTTTCCAACGGTTCTGGTCCCATGTCCAAATTCATTACGAGTTATCGGGAATTGACCGAACAAGTTGACCTTCAGAATCTGTTCCGGCGCTGCGACGCCGTATTTGGGCCTTTGGGCCATGTATCGTGTTGGAGCCCATTAGGGTTGCGTCAATGGGTGTTTGCACGACCCTAAACTCCATATATCAGTAGCCGTCGCTATCTGTGATTAATCTGTCAAGAACAGTTTCGCCGCTAGATCGGTTTGTAAGACTCCAATTTGTGAGCTAAATCATTCATCTGCAATTTTGGTTGCAATCTTCTTTGTTCTTGTTTGTGTTCTTCGATTTGCAAGCAGGGATTAGCCTTCTTGGCGAGGTCAACCGAGTTACGGCATGGTTGAGAACCAGAGGAGACGTGGTGCTGCGATTGCGGGGTTCAGGAACGTGCTCGTTCAAGAAGCCGGATCGATTTGTGTTGCGCTTCCACCAAAATCGTTGATTATCAGAACCTTTCGGAAGATTGGGAACTCTAGTCTACATCACATGTCCTGGAGTCGCGCCATGTTCTGCCGCATGGCCTCCATGCTGACTTTGGCTTGTGCCTCGAGGTTGGGGTCGGCTGGCACAACAGTGGGCGCAGTCGAAGTAAGCTGAGTTACCGAAGGGATCTCCGGGACCGGCCCCACCGAAGTGGTAGGAGCCGAAGGCGGTGGTTGCGGCGCGGGCGCCGAAGCTAACGGCGCCGCCCCCGCTTCGGCGGGCGCCGAAGGTTCCACCCCTTCTTCGGCGGCCATCGCCTCCTCTGCTAAGCTCTCCTTTGGGTTAGCAACCCTCTCCTTCGAGACCTTTTTCGGTGGCATTCGCTCTCAATGGTTTCGCTCGGAGGTCCCCACGGTCGGTGCCAGCTGTTGTCGAAACGACAACTGCATACGTCGAAGGACGTGGATACTCAACAATCATTGGGAAAGTAAAGTGTATTAAGTTTAGGATTCAAAATTGGGATCCCCTTTTTACATGGCCCTAGGTGGCTATTTATAACCCCATTACAGATCTCCTATTAGGGTTTAGGGCTATTACAGGGGAATTTACATGGTCACCCTCATAAAGGGGCCCTTACATGGGTATTTAATGTAATTAAGGTGTATGGGCCCTTAATGGGCCGCCTGGCGACTACCGGCCCACTGGTCCATGGGCCGGGGCGACTGGGCCGGTCCCCTGGATCTTCTTGGACCGGGTCCGGCCTGGCGAAATCGTCCTCCTTCGGCGCACGCCTTCGCCATGCAGCCTTCGCCCCGACTAGCAGGGACCCGGTGTGACTCTTCGCCCATCGCCCAATTCGCCCCGATGTCTTCGCCACGGGGCTTCGCCTCGAGGGGGCTTGGGCGCCTAGAGTTCGGATCCTTGCTGCTTGGCTGATTTCGGCAGGCTTGGTCGAAGGGCCTCATGGCATACTGTCAACACATTTTTTTGGTGACGCTTCTATAGTGATGGATCTGGATCAACTCTTGTGATTACTTGTATTACCCTTCTCGGCTCCTCATGATGTTGTTCGCCTTGTGGTGGTCTTTCTTGATCTGCTTCGCGCGACATCTCTTCACCCCTTGGATTGTTGGGTCTTGGGGCTTGAGGATGGCCGCTATGTTGTATGTTTCGCAACTACTCAGTGGTGTGTGAAGACTTGCCATGGTACATACAATACTTGTCTTTCTTCACTTTTCTTCGTAGTGATTGCTCTTGGTTGCCTGATTGACTTGCGTTGAAGTCCTTGCAAAGGTTCTGGACCTCTTCGACTGCCATCACCGGCTTGGCCTTCTCGATGCAAAATCTTTTCCATGTCATCGGGACTGGGCCTTGCCTTGGGGGTGGAGCTTGGTTCGCTGGCTGCATGGGGCGATTCACCGTTGGTATAGTTTCGGGCTCTTGTGAACTTGCATGAGCGACGACAGCCTTGTCGTAGTCGGCTTGAACTTCAAGCCTTTGTTTGGTGTCTTCTTTGCTAGGGTGTAGCCGTCGATGATACGGAAAAGATGTTCAATGGTCTGGGGCTCTTTCCTTGCAATTTTTCTTGTTAGTTCGCTAGGGCAAAGGCCGTCTGATGCAGCATTGATCATAGAGGCTTCGGTGATGTCTTGTACTTGACATCTTGCTTGCGAAAAGCACATTGCATACTCCCTTGTAGATTCACCGGCTTTTGCCGAATGCCGAACAGATCTTGCTGAGTTTTGAGCTCCTCGTAAGTCCCTCAGAAATTGAAACAACACGTAGTTGTTCCGATGAGTAAATGCTACTTGGTGGTAAATTAAAGTACCAGGATCGGGCAATTCATCCAGAACAAGATGTATTACCTTCGTCTTAGTGTATTCATTGCCATGAGCTGCTTCGATTGTCAATTCATAAATCGATAAGATCTCACATGGATCGGTTTCGCCTGAATACCTTGTCACTGGTGGGTACTTGAACTGGGGGGATGGGATGATTTTTCAAACCCCGGCTCAATGATAACCCATTTTCACCTCCTGCCTTTGACGTCGTACCTTGCGGATACTGTGGCGAAAGGCCCGGGTATGGTTGTGCAAATGGTGAAGCCATTGTTTGCACTTGAATTGGACCCAAGACCTTTGGCTGAACAGCTTGCGAAGCTGCCTATGCTCGGAAACGGGCGTCAATGTGGTACGACAGCTGCCATTCATTGCGCCTTGGCTTGATCTCCCAACGGCTTGGACCGAAGGGGTTGTGCTTGGGATCATATGGGCCTGACCCACTTGTTGAAGAAAGGCTTGGAATTTTGCCTTCAGAGCTGAAGCAACATCTGCCGAGGCTTGCGGTGTTGGAGCTTGAATCGGTCTCACAGGTGGGATTGGGGTAGCCTGTCGGTCATGCTAGCGCCATTGTTGCCTGAGCGATGGGGCGCGCTTGAACGGCCAAAGTCGGTTACACCATGTGGGTCGAAGCTTGAGTCACTTCGGCAATTGAAGTCGGTTGCATCGTATGAGTCGAAACTTGACTCGCTAGCACGGACAAATCTTGAGCTGCCATTGTTGTCATCATTGGCATCGAAGACGGGGTGGGTCTTGCCGAAGATGGTGCCTCTGGTAGCAGCAAGACTCCCGTGCTTCGCCTCCTGTTTCGCCTAGGATGGACTCCATGGTCCTCAACTGGCTACTTCACCCGAGCCAAAGCCGTTTCGGTAGCCTTGGTCGAAGGACCTCGTGACATGCCTCCAACACCAGGAAAAACCATTTTAATGGATTCTCGGCATTTTTATGAATTTACTGCAATTTGAATGGACTTAAACAAAGCTCGGATGAAATAGTAGTGAATTTTAGAAGATTCACTGTGTTTCTACTATTAAAAGAAAAGCCTTTAATTAATTATTGCGTATTAAACCTAGACGCTAACATAAGTGAGGGGAGGGGCGGCGCCGACACGCAGGCCCTACCCGTCGGTGACACAGCGCCCGGTCCACCATGGACCGGGACCACCGCAGTGGTCCACCGCCGATCCATGAGGACGGACGGCACAGCTCGAGATGAGCCGGCCCGATAACGGCAACACGCAGCCACCGGTGGCAACGCCTGGTGGCGTGGAAGCCACGGAGAGCGGCGGCGTGCGGCGCTCAAATGAAGGGTGGGGCGGTGTGCATCGGAGAGCGGTGGCGCGATAAGGAGAGAGCAGGAAAAGGAGGGGATGCCTCACCGGCGGCGAGGGGCAGACGGGCTTCGGAATGACCTAGAAAAGATGAAGGGAGGAATTAGGGGAAGAAAGGAAGTCGGCGGTGAGCGGCATTGCTGACCAGAGGTGGCGGGAATGGAGGACTCACCAGCGAACTGAGGGATGACGGGTTCTCGCAGCGGAAGGCAACGGGCGAACGGCAGCCAAGGGACTCCTCGATCTCGCGAACCCGAAGGAGGCGACGACGCAACTCGGGAGCTGCCCTAGCGACGGCTAGCAGCGACCGGAGTGGTGGGAAAGGCCGTGGCGAGCGGAGTGACAGTGCGAGCGGGAGTTAGGGCACGAGAGTGGGTGGTAATTGAGGAAAAAGAGAGAGAGAGCTCAGGGGAGTATTTTATAGGCATGGGGAGGGCGGACGTGGCCGGGGTGGCCCTATTTCTCCGGTGACATTGGAGAGAGAGAGAAACGGCCGGGATTCGAAAATCGAATCCCTCGCCTCTCTCGAGCACGGCGCGTGGGGGAGTGGGGGGTGGGGTGCAGGTCTTGCAGGGTGTGGGCGAGGAGATGGCGTGGAGGCAGGCAGGGTGGCGGTTGCAGGCGCCGGCTCCTCCGGCTGGTGGTAGGGGATGGGCCCGACAGGTGGGGCCTGCCTGTAGGCGACCCGGAGGGAGAGGGGGCGCACGGGGCTAGCTGGGCCACGGCCTCGAGCCAGCATAGCAAGGAGAGGGCGCGTGTGTGGAGAGGGAAGGGGTTGTGGGCCGAACACGGCCCACGGTCGAAAGGAGACCAGAAAAATGATTCCAATTTTATTTAATTCCGATAATTACTTTTGAATTATTAAAATTATTTCCTTTGCTCTGAAAATTCCACTAAAAATCCTGTTAGTATATTTAAAAATGGGGAACACAAGAAAAATCCCATTATGCCATTTTCACTTATAAATTGCATTTATTAATTAGGGCTTTGATCTAGGTAATTTAAACAATTTCTTTGGGTGATTTATTAAATAGACTTAAAGATATAAAGGGGAATCCTCAGGGTGTAACATACGTAGACTTGGCATCCGTCTAAACCTCACTAATAAAGTACACCGGACGCTGTTTCGTTCGCCCGAGACCCCACTCGGCCACCACGTGGGGCCTTGACTATGGTCAGGGTGCGGCCTCGTGGGCTGGCACTCGCTCGTAATTCCCAGAGAGTCTTTCTACCTAGGGACCATTCCCAGGGCTCAAATCCCCGAGCTGTTGGTCACCGGGTCCACATTCGATCACGACCCCACGGGCTGACATCTCGCTGGACCCGTGCCCTAGGTCCACAGCAGCCTGGGCTAGCTGGGCTTTCACATTGTCAACCACGTGTGGTGGGCGTCATGAAGCCCCAATCTCCCCAGGACCACGCCACGGTTCTGTTTTCACCTCGGGTGTCTAGACCCATGCTTATCCCTAATGACTCAGTGCTACTGTCTTTTCCACATCTCTTCAATCCTATTAGTTTGGAATCTTTTTCCCAAACCTGATTCATTTATGGTTGTGACCGTTGGGTCACAGCTGGTAGGGGTGTCGTGGTCTTTGACTTACACAAGTCTTCACCCACCCCCCGTGCCTCTTAATAGGGAGATTGGATATTTTAGTTGAGCTTCTTGAAGATGTCTTTAATGAGGGAATATGTAGATCTTGTAAGTCTTGATGCTTCTCTCAAGGAGAAACGTGTGACTTACAAGAGCGACAGGGGGTCGGGTCCCAAAACAGGTTGGGTCCCGGGCTCCTCACTGCCTACAATCTTTAAGATGTAAATCTTGTATGTCTTGATGGTTCTCTCAGTGAGAAACGTGTGACTTACAAGGGTAATAGGGGGCCAGGTCATAGACAAGTTGGGTCCAAGGCTCCCCACTGCCTACCAATCTTAAGATATAGATTTTGTAAGTTTTTACGCTCTTCTCCACAAAGAACGGAAATCCAATAAGGACAGAGGAGGGCCCTGGATCCTAGGCTAAGCAGGGATTCAGGTCCCTTTATGTTTGTAATCCTAAGATGTAAACCTTGTACATCTCTACGCTCCTCTCAAGGAGGAACGTGAAACCTTCAAGGGCAATTGGGGTTCGGGTCCCGGTTTCTCTGTTGCCTACAAACCTTAAGATATAAATCTTATAGGTCTCCATACTCTTCTCCACGAAGAACGTGAGTCCTATAAGAATAGAGGGGGATCCCGGATCGTAGGCTAAGCGGGGATTCAGGTCCCTTTATGTTTCTAGAAGTCAGCCCCACTCTCCTGGTCGTTGATACGTAACTTAACTTAATGAAGGTTCAATTAGGGTTCGATTTTTTGCTTGATAGAGTATAAGCGCTAAGTTCCCAGGGAAAGGGGTACTCAGTTCCCATTTCTCCGATAGTTCACAATTTAAATTAAGGATTACAATGATTCTTAATGTAACTATGGGTATCAGCGCCATGTCCTGGGACTGGTACCGGTTTCATCATCTGGCAGGAAGTGGTTTGCGTTGTTTTCCTATATTGCACCCCTATCTGGTATCGTTGTACGGCGGTACCAGACCGGGGTGTGACATTAATCATTTAACATGTCATTAGCTATTTAATTCATTTTGCACACGGTAGATCTTGCGACTGCCAAAGTTGCAGTTGCAGTTGATATAGCGACGACACCTGATCCCGATCAAGGGATGGAAATAGCGAAAAGCATGGTGCGACTCATGCCATACAAATCTTTCTAATTTCGTTTTCTTACCCTACAATGGCGAAAGATGGGATGGGATACCAATTAGTGACATGTTGCAGGATGTTGAGGACCTAGCTTACAACGAGAGAGATTCCATGAAGTTCAACAGGTTGGTCAGTGACTCGGAGACACCTCTATACACCGGATGCAAGGCAAAACGCACCAAATTGTTAGCTACCTTGGAACTAATGAAGCTTAAGGCAAGTAGTGGATGGACAGACAAGAGTTTCACAGACAAGACTTAGATGCCTGTCCTATCTGGAAGGCTTTGCGGTACAAGCGAAAGAAATATGTTGACGAAGGAAAAAGTCAAAGAGGGGTGGTCCGGCAAAGGTTGTGTGGTACCTACCTTTCATTGAACGTTTCAAGAGAATCTTTGGCAACCACAAGGAAGCGGAATTAGTACATTGGCATGCCCCAGAGAGAAGGAACGATGGTATGCTCAGACACCCTACATATTCGATTCAATGGTGGAGTATCGATCGAAAACATCAAGAATTCGCAGTCGATCCTAGAAACATGAAGATATGTTTGTGTACGGATGGTATGAATCCTTTCGGAGAGCAGTTCTCATAGCACTTGGCCAGTTCTTATTGCAAACTATAACCTACAGCCATGATTGTGCTTCAAAAGAAAATATATTATGTTGTGCTTGTTAATCCAAGGACCGAAACAACTCGGGAATGATATTGATGTGTTCTTGAAGCCTGTTGTGGATGATCTAGAAACTCTCTGGAAAGAAGGTGTGGAAACTTGGAATGCGTATGGTCATGAGAATTGCAAGCTGCATATGCTATTGTTTTGCACCATTAATGACTACCCCGCACTTGGTTATCTTTCTAGACAAACTGTGAAAGAAAAGAAGGTTTTCTCCGATTGTATGTAAGATACACGCAGTAGGTGGCTGAAGAAATCACGAAAGATGGTTTACATGGGTCATAGGAGATGGCTCCCACTCCCACTTAATAAGAAATCGCTAGGAGCCTCACTCCCACTTAATAAGGAATAAGGAATAATGAAAAGTCCAAACCAAACCTTCTAAGGAATAAGGAAAGTCAACAATGGTCAACCATGAAAGAGAAAACACAAATAATATTAATATGTTTACTAAAAAAATGGAAAAATGCTATCTCAATTGGGCTTAAACTTCACCCCGTCACGGATGACTCATCTCAATCGGCTTAAAAATAAACCAGCCACGGATGATCTCATCTCAATCGGGCTAAAATTTAAGCCCGTCACGGATGAGTTCATCTCAATCGGGGTTAAACTCAAGCCCGTTGTTGACGACTGCTAAATACCAAATTTACACCGTTAATATTTGCATAAATCTAAAAATATAAAACATCCAACATAGTGGTAGGGTTTAATTTTAATAATTTCCACGAATGTTGGTGTATATTTGGATGGAGGTGACAAACTACCAAAGTTGAGATGAAATATACATAAAAATGGGAAAAATTACATTCCTATTCAACATATGGAGTCATAGGCCCAATTATCCGGGAAAGTCACATCTAAATGGGCCAACTACCGAAGAAACAATGCATGGACACACCTGCCAAGACCTAGGAGAAAGGCCAAGGCCAGATGGGCTAGCCAGGGGTGGGCCGACCACAGGGGTCGCCTGACCCAGGCTTGGCTGCGCTCAGTTCCAGCTTCCACGTGGCGACGATTACCGACCTCCTGCAGTCGGTGGAGCGGGAAACCGCCATCCAATGACAGTTGTGGACAGGTGGAGGCTTGAGAGGAGTTGGAGGGAAAATATTCCCTTAGCATCTCCACTCACTCAAGTCACCTCCAGACTATAAATAGACCCCCAACTCCTCTCATCCAACACACACCAAGATATAGAGCTGACATATAAGAGGCTCTTTGTACACTTAGAATAAGGGAGAGAGAGTGAGGAACAAAGAGTTGGAGGAGTTCCGGAGTTGTCGGTAACTCTCTCTATTTCTTTTGTACCTTAACAATTACTTTGCTCTAGTTGAGAATATCTTAATTAAGTAATTGAGATTTATCTTGTGTGGTATACTTCTTAGTTCGTTCCTATTTAACTTAATTGATCATTGTTCACTATTGTTCATTAAGAAATAGTGCTTACTTTAGTGTTTAGCTAACGCTAAAGTAGTAATTAATTGCATAGACATGGTGTCTACGTAATTAATTACCAGTGTTTGTTGTGTATCCCACAGTAAGTTAGAGGTTGGTGTAGAGGTGGTGATAGCCCTCGAGATCACCGTAGTCCTCCCTATCCGGGTACGGAGTAGAGTGCGTTCTAGTAGCAGCGAGCAAGCCAGTGCCTGAAGTATAGCGATAGGATTAAAGTTGAGCTCTCTAAATGGCCCTGTACCACACTAGGAAATCCTCTATACTCTTTGGCCTACATTTATCTTGTGTCTTTGAATGAACCTGAAGAAGAGCTAAACACACACATTCCCTGTGGAAATTTGATACCTTGGAATACTTCCGGGTGAAGTGCTACAACAGTATCTCCATGCGCTTGAGGATTTTATCTATGAACGTAAGAAATACCAACTCCCATCATGGATCAGCTCATGTCAATCGGGCTTAAACTTAAGCCCGTCATGGATGAGCTCTCAATCAGGCTTAAATTTAAGCCCATCACAGATGACTATCATCCGTGATGGCGTTAGCTTTAACCCCCGTCACAGATGTAGTTTGACCACATTTAGAAAAGGTTCTTTTCACTCTCAGATCTACACATAAGCACGAGCTCTGAAAATTTTTGTCCCGCAAGCATAGAACCCAAGTGTCATTGTCTCCGGTGCCTCCTCACACCACTGCCGCCACCATCCATGACCTCTTCCCCGCCATCACTACCTGACGTCATCGTCCTTCCTCACCGCAATGTCATTCTCTGAGCACGGACGTCACCGCCACCGTCGTCTACGAGTCCGCTCACATCCGTCGCCGCTACCGTCATCTACGAACCCGATGCCGCCCTCTGCTCCACCACCGTCATCACCATCGTCACCGCCCTCTGCTCCACCACTGCCACCGTCGACCTCCTCACCGGTTAGTGGATGAAACTTGTGGCTTAGGGATTTTAGGTATGAAATTTGTGACTTAGGGATTTTATATATGTGAGATGTGTACTTTAGTTAAATTAGGGTATTTTATTGATTTTAGGGTATTTTAGTGAATGTATTTTACTCTTAGGGATATTTTTTATGCATGTAAGTATTTATGTATGTATTTAGTGAATTATATTTGAGATAGACTTGTGATGTTCATGTGTGATGTTTATGTGTGATGGGACTTAGTAATATGTGGATATATATCGAATTTAGGGTATTTTAGTTAACTTAGATGAATTCTAGTGAAATATATACTTAGATAAGATGGCGCTTAGTGATTTTATTTATTGTAGGTATGTATTTAGTATTAAGTGAATTATATTTAGATAAGTGAATTTAGTTTAGTGATGGGACTTTGTGAATTTTAGGCATTTTAGGGTTAATTTTGTAATTTTGCATAATACTGTTAGTGAAATATTAATGTTTGTTTGTACTTTTTGTCGTACACAAGTTATTTAGAAAATGTCTCAGCAAGGCGAACCCAGGTCGGTGACAACTAGTGGGACCACATCGACCCGAAACCCTAGGACCCAAAATAGGATTCCTATGGAACGAATGACCATAACAAAGGTCAACACCCCAGGATTCCCGATGGCTCCTAGGGAAGTTGTTATGAAGTTCATATCGGTATGCGGTGTGCTAGGGAGGAGGCACTTCACCATTTTGGTCGACGATGTTAAGCTTGTCCCAGCTGTAGAAAAGGAGGAAGCATGGGTGCAGTTCAAGCTGAGCTTTGATTATCCTGAAGAGGACGAGGAAAGGCTCAAGTTTCGTGCTTCGCAAAAGATGGGAACTGCTTGGAAAAATTTGAAGACAAAGCTAGTCGGCGAGTACATCCTCAACCCCTACTAACCAACACCATATGAAAAATACCGGTGGATCATCGAAACCGTGTGGGGCCAATTTCATGCTGCCAAATCAACCCCTGAGTCTCGGGCAAAAAGAGAAGCCTCTAGGGCACTCCAGGCTAGAAACGTGCACCCACACCAGCTGGGCTCCAGAGGACATAGCGGGAAGCAAGAGGAATGGCAGAGGGAGGATGACGTTGTTGTGCAATCTAGCGCCCCGCCGCCATTTGCTGACATCCCGGATGAACGAGCAAGGAATTGGGCAAGGGCAAGGGTTGTTAAGAACAACGATGGGACAATTACGTCCCAAATCCCGAAGATCAATGAGTGTACAATGCAAGGAACAACTTCGAGAGGAGATCAGAGCCAAGCTTAGCTCTGAATTCGATGGAAAATTGTCACGGGTGGAGGCACGCATTAGGGGTGAGCTCTAGCAACAAAACACCAACCCCTTCGCCGCTCCCAGAGTTGAAGCAAGCCCCACGCAAAGGTGTAGTAGTTGCGCATCAACTGAGGCGGCGGAAGACCAACCATCTGTCCCGACCGCAGTCGACTACGTAACAGTAAAACCAACAGACAATGCCTATGTTGTCTTAGCAAATCCATATATTATATCATATTCCAAGAAGATGGATGAATCTATCGTAGGTACCCACACAGTGCATCCTAGTAGTTAGGGTGACACCAACATTTACTTGCCCAGCCGCCGAGGGTGTTGCATTTAAGCCTACGTCGGAAACCCGAGTGCATGGGGTGCAACTGATAGCCGGGCAGGCTAAAGTACAAGTGGACTTCGTCAAGCCCAAATGGGTCAGCTGGACTCTGTAGCATCCACCGAATGACAAAATTTTGACCCTAGGTGCTGCACATGGAACCTTTATCCAATGGCCCAAGGAACACATTGAGATAAAGATGACTCCTAGGTCAAATGCACCAAGTACTCGTCTATTGCCAAAACCCGCTCCAACTCTTCCTTCAGCCCCTCCTGCCATTGAAAATGAAGATGAAGATATTGAATTGCAAAATGATACGGATTTTCGGGATGATCGTATGGAGGCTGACAGCAGGGCTAACGTTCCCCCTCCTATCAAAAAGAGGAGGAAGGCGCATTCTTCTCCACCATTGGAAAAAACTAGCGAAAAAGCTATTGCAAGGGGGAGAGGAAGAGGAAAGCTGCATACCTCACTTTTGGCTCCAAAGAAGCTAGATCTAGGCAAGACGCTATCAGTTCTTCCTGCGAAGCTTGCTCCGACTATCTTCCAATTGGGCATGCCATTGGTTGGGGACAATGATAGCAAAGATGGGCCCTACTTGCAAGGAGTTACACGGGTACTACATGGAGAAGTCCACCGCAAGGAGGAAGAATAGAGAGAACTCTATAACAGGCTATCACGGTCCACAACCGTTTCTTGGGCCAGAATGCTATATTGTGAAAGGCTTTTCAGATCTCTTTGACCTCTACAGGCTGCGAGCGGTGGACACTAATCTCCTTAAGTGCTACTCGTTTTAAGTATTGTTGCGTACAAAATATGGTTATAACAATCCATATAATATGCTTATACTTGTCATTGTCTTGCTTGTAGGTTAAATTGAAAGCATATTTAAAGACATGAGCTTGTTGTTGCCTTACTAGATCCATCTATGGTCAACGTGATAAATCTGAAACACGATCTGGAAAGGATGACATAATATATCAGGGACTGCTCGTGGGCCAATCAGGACAAAGAGTTCATTATGTGTGCATATAATCAACAATAAATGTACCCTAATTAGATGCAAATTCACGACGCGTATAGCTTTAGTATTTAACTTGCAATATATTAATGCCACAGGAGTCATTGGATTCTTCTGGTCTTAGTGCCAAAGTGGAGTATGGTATACTACCTTAAGTCCAAAAATGATCTGGATACATACGATTGGTCCGTGATTAAAGCTGTATTAAATGATAGGTGGGGCCCGTATGTGCAAAAAGGCAGAAGACATACGGAAGGAAGACCCAACCTCACTCACGAAATAGACTTCCCATGTTGTCAACAAGTAGGTGACCAGTGTGGGTTCTACGTGTGCCATAAGATGAGGAGCTTGTTGGAAAAGGTGATATTGCTTAACCTTGAGGTCGGTGCTTCAATTATGTATGCATCTATATATTCTTAGTACTTCGAAGTATATACACTAACTTGGCCTCTCACATGCATGAAAAAATTTCCAACATTCCGCCTCACAAATTCGGTGTCATTAGAGAGGAGATAGCACGTTTCATACTAGATGAAATCTTATCAACCAAAGGAGGCTTTAGATTATAGTCCTAGCTCGTCTCTAAATAGTTGAATATTTTTCAATGCTTGTCAAAGACATGCGATTATGTAACATTTATGTATGTATTATATGTAATACAATCCGGTATTATATGTAATATTTATGTATGCTAATTACATAAATTTGTTCCAATTTATAACTCAGTTTTGCAGGTTTTGATGCTTAACTCTTGAAGATGCATATCGACGGTTTGGTGGTCACTGAATGGATATAAATGGCATATGTGAATGGATGTGTGAATGTGGATGTGATCACTGAATGTTTGATTTGTGAATTGCTGTGAATAGCATATGTGAATGGATGTGTAAACGTGGATGTGATCACTGAATGTTTGATTTCTCTATTGCTGGGAAAGGAATATATATCTGCTTATGTATTTTACAGCGGGCAATACTAGAAAAGGCCTGAGACTAGCCAAAAAATAAAATTTATTTTTTAGGTAAAATAGTAATCCGTGATGGGCTTAAGTTTAAGCCCCATTGGATGAGATCATCCGTGATGAGCTTAAACTTAAACCTGATTAAGATGAATCATCCCTGACTGGCACCGTACGATACCGATAAAGGTGACCTAGTCATCTATGTCAGGTTCAAGTACGAGCCCGTCACAGATGAGCTCATCGGTGACAGGTCGTAGTTTGGCCTTTGTTTGACTCATCTGCTGGTTCAAAACTATCAGTGATGGGCTTTGGTCCGATAAAGGTAATTATCATCCGTGATGGTAAAATACCCAATATAATTTCTCACATTAGTGACCTTTGGTTCGGGACGGGACCTCTCCCTTACACAGATAAGGCTTGTCGCCAGATTAGGATGAGTTATCCCATGCTACTGAAGCCTTAGTATGAGCAGGTCTTTTTAATTTTTCTTCTCCTAGTGGAGAAAGATAGATGGGATGGGATAGCTGTTAATTAAGTCAACAGATCTGGTTCTTTATTAAAGTAGTCTAGAATGGTATCCTTGCATCTAAGCAAGTTTGATGTAGCATCAAAGTAAAGTAAAAAATCAAGGTCAACAATGCTTATTGTTATTGTAAAACAAAACTTAGTTTATGTCAGTCGCCTGTTTTTTTCTGAATTATTTGTAGTTGCGGAGGGCTTGGTAGGATTTGGATTTTGTGGTAAGGCAGTGCAGTTGATCAAACCCTTATCATTGTATTAGTGGTTATCCAACGGCAAATAATATCTTGACTACCATGGCTCAACAAGAATTCCGATTTGTTATCACTTATTAGTAATTTAGCAGAGAACAATGTTGGGCACCCGAGATGAGTCTAACTACTTAGCAGGTGTACGACTTTTTACTAGTCACTAGAAAAGTGGCGCGGGCATGCGCAGGCATTTGTAGTTTTGAAAGTTAATTTGTTAATTAGGATATTATGTCTCACGGATTAAGGGTAAATTAAAAGTTAGATAATGTTCTTTTTAAAATTATTCCGACGTTATAATTTCCTTAACAAATCTCAAAAATCATTTTGTCGATTTTAAATAGAAGATGGGTTAAGTACATACGAACATATGCATCGAGTCAATAATAAACATCCGCTAGCTAATTTATGTATATATAGTGCAATATGTCTACAAGCAAAAATTGCAAGAGCAAGAAAAGTAAAGTTCCTGTGATCAAATTACCTCGTAGTGACAACCATATTATGGGTAGATTTAACGCCGGTGTGTTTTTTCCTTCGTAGAAGTTTAACAGCTTCATATTTTCAACCCAAATATTTTCAACCCCAATATTAAAGAACTATAAAGGGTTTTCATATATTATCACATAAATCACCTACCCAATTTCTTGGCTTGGTAATGCAAAATACTAACAACTTTTTAAGTTAATTTCTTATGTTTCGCATGTTCTATTGTTTTCATCGGAACAAAATTTGTTTAAAATAAGAGCATAATTACATAAATATGATTACTTTAGTGTACTTATAAATTTTTAAGTTATATAGTAAAGTTTATGTGTCATTTGATCAAATTATATCAAGAGCATAGTTTTGCAACATATTCTTTCTTAGCGGTGTCTTTGTCGCTTCTCATAATACAAGAAAACCTCATATATAACTATAAGCTACTTGTAATTATTCTATATCTGCTCGTTGCTCGGTGGTATCCTTTACACATATATCGTATTGTGATAGTCATATAGACCTTATTTTATCTAATTTTATCTATGTTTTGAGCACTACTACATAAAAGATTTTCCTGTGCGAGGGCCATATTTGGTTCCAGACGGACCGTAAGTCGCTCCGCTTGTAAAAACCGGTCCACCTGGGCTGGGGAACTGACCACACACCACACAGGATAATTTATTATCCCGTGCGGGCTACTTAACTCGACCGCACGCGAAAATGTCCATTTTCGCGTGCGGTTGAGTTAAGCCGTCCGCACGGGATAATAGATTATCCCGTGCGACTGAATTAACTCAATCGCACGCGATGATGCATCGCATACCATATATTGAGGTCAGCCTGAGCTTGCCCCATTCAAGCCGGCGTTTTCTCTCTCATATATTTGACACAAATTAGAGGGGGAGGTTTTCAACCTAAAATTCTTTACTTAGGATCCATATAAAAGGTGACATGCTTGTTATCCTCCTTCATTTGCTTCCATTTATTTCAATTTTTATCGGTGCAATGCGATGAAATTTGCATCTTTTCAAATGGAGTAGTCTAGGCACATTTTAATTTTTAGCTAACATATATTATTTGCATATTAGGTCTTAAAATGTGTGTAGTTGTCCGTACCTTTTTAATGGGTACTTGGTTACGTTTGCCTATATTTATTTCAAATTTCATCGGTTAAAAGTGAAGAATTTTTCTATTTTTGAAAATGGACTATTTGTTTATCGATTAAATGTATTGTTTGCATGAATAAATTTGAATAGTATTTAGTAGTGCATAGTACTTTACTTTACTCTTTGTTTAGTTCCCTTAATTTATTTCAAAATTTGTTCGGTGCAATACGTGTAAAATACTAATTTTGCAAGTCTAGTAATTTTAGTTTATTTTTCATTATTAAATTAATGTTATTGGACCTACAAGTGCACATGGAGTAATAAAATGGCCATTTACGTCATATCATTTTTATATGATTTAATAAAGTCATATTCGACTCATCGAAAAAGTTTTTCAGGAGATGGATCGGGCATGGATATACAACACTAGAAAAACTTATCCGATGTTCTTGAAGGAAGCATCCAAATTTGTTGATCAGGCAAAGGCACATGCTTTGAGGGAGAACAGGAGGGACATTTTTTGTCCATGCGTCGATTGCAAGAACGAAAAGATGTTCCAAGATCCAAAGATAATTTTGGGGCACATTGTAGAGCGTGGATTTAAGGATGATTACAAGACATGGACTTGTCACGGGGAAGTCGCCATTCCTAATGAGGAGGCCGATGTTTTTTTGCTTTGATGCGGAAGAAAATTTTATAGTCGAAGACATGTCACAGGGAACGATCCATGAATTTGGTGGCTCTGGTATAAATGATGCAGATATTGATTTTGATCTCGAGGATATGTTGCGGCACATTGAACCAGAGGTTGTGACTGCGACAAAACAAGGGTTGGATAATTGGAAAGCGTTGGAAAAAGCAACGAAGGATCTTCTTTACGACGAATCGAAAGGATGTGACAGGGACTAGACGGTGTTATGCTCTGTACTTGAACTACTCAGATTGAAAGCAAGACATGGATGGTCGGACACTAGCTTCAACGATTTGTTGGATCTGTTGAGAGTTATGCTTCCGAAGCCGAACTTGTTGCCGACCAACACATATCAAGCCAAGAAACTGATATGTCCATTATCTCTAGGTGTTCAAAATATTCATGCATGTGTAAATCATTGTATACTATACCGTAAGGAATACGCGAATTTAGATTGTTGCCCAACATGTGGGACGAGTCGCTACACGATAGGCAATGGATCCTTAGACGGAGAGGTTGGCGACCAAGATTCATCGGTGCCAGCAAAGAAAAAGATTCCGGCTATGGTGATGTGGTACCTGCCAGTGAAAGATCGCCTGAAGCGACTATTTTCAAACCGTACAAATACCGAGTTGATGAGATGGCATCGAGAGGGTCGGAAGATAGATGGTATGACCCGACACCCCACCGATGCTCGATAGTGGAAAAACTTTGATGCACTACACCCGGAATTTGCAATGGACCTGAGAAATGTAAGGTTAGCACGGACGGAATGAACCTGTTCAGTGACCTAAGTAGTTCACACAACACTTGGCCAGTTCTGCTCACCATGTATAAATTGTCTACATGGAGTTGCCAGAAGCGAAAGTACATTTTGTTGACTATCCTTATACAACGTGGGATTGACAGATATGTGTTTCTTGAACCATTGATGGAGGACATGCAAGAAATGTTGAAATAAGGGTTACGAGTGTGGGATGAGTACTGCAGGGAATATTTTACTCTGCGTGCCATCATATTCGTTACCATCAATGACCTGCCGGTGAACTTTTCGCTCTCAGGTCAGCTTAAGGGGAAGTTTGGATGTCCTATATGTATCGACAACACATCGTACAAGTACCTCATCGCCTCAAGCAAGGCAGTGTACATGCGTCATCGTCGCTTCTTACAACAGAGGCACAGGTGGCGTGCGATGACCAGATTTTTCGACAATACAATAGAGAACGATCTTCCTCCCGAAACACAAACTGGTACACAAGTCTTTCACATGACAAAGAATATTAAGGTCGTGTTCGGGAAGGGAAAGAAGAAGGCAGGCAAGAGGAAGAAAGCAACGGATAAAGATAATACAGATGCAACGAATCAAGAAAATACGTTGCCTTTCAAGAAGCATTCAATATTTTTCAGTTATCTGGAATACTGGAAAGACCTGGAGATTCGTCATGCCATTGACGTAATACATCTTGAGAAGAACGTGTTCGACAGCACCATTGGCACTTCACTAGACATCCGAGTAAGATGAAACATGGGCTGAAGTCACGTACTGTCGAAACTAGATTTCGGCAATAGAAAAAGGGGGTGGCTATCAAGCTAGAAAAGTAGATGGGTTATAAGACAAAAGATTTAGACAGGTTTAGGCCTTCACGAAGAAGTAATACCCTACTCCTGTTTCGGGAGTTTTGTCTCCGAGTTGTGTATTGATCTTACGAAAAGCTTATGTCCCCAAGGGGTCCCCTATCCTCATTATATACCCGGAAGATAAAGATTTACAAGATGAGATATAATCCGACACGGTTAGATCTTTCCTAACTTACATACAATCGTACCATACCAGGTATCCGGGCTTCATCTTGGCGCACAAGGCAATGCCATACCCGAACCCTAATACTACTCATATTCTGTTTACACAAAGTATCCTTATATTCAGTCGGATATTCCATATCTGTTGGTATATGGGTACCATAATATCTACAGTAGCCCCTGAGACCTTTACAGTCGACGAGATAATCTTCACTTAAATAACAAATCATCAACTTCAAGTACTTCAATTATCCCTGCCATGATCTCCTAGGCGCCAAATCCAAATCACGCGACTGTGAAGGGCTGAAAATTTCGAAGAATATCTCCAGGTGCATCGACTAGATGCACCTAATTAGGTGTAGCCCCCGACTATGTTCTTAGTTGGAAAAACTAAACATATAGTCAGAAATAATAAAAACATACCACCAAGTGGTTTATCAGCCACCTAAACAGCAAAAATAATAAACAATCCTTTATCTGGAAAACATAAAGCATATGTGGTATATAATCCGAGTAAATAAAACTCATAAATGGATTTACCAACTGCTCAAAATGACCACAATATATCATCAGCCTAAGCCAAAACATAAGTCGAAGAATATTCACTTACGTGACAAATTGTACACTTACGTGCACATTTTTTAAAGAGAATAAGGCATATATGGTAAAAAATCTTTGACAAGATTCTCCAATCGCCTTTTAATAATTAAAGACCAAAGTAAGAATACTTGGTTAATTTAACATGCTCACTAACGTGGCAATATATACACTAATTGCTCTCCGAAGAGATTAAATCGCAATAGTGCTAGTATTGTTGATATATTCTTCCCTTCTCATCACATGGAAAGATTAAGCCCCTAAGGACATATACCAGACTTTCCAAATCTTGCGGCTACAGTCAACCCAAAATCTTCGGCCCATTTAGCACACCATACGCAATCTGACCGTTATAGGAAACGCCGCTTCATCTTCTTCGTCTGCTTCGCTCAAATTCCCCAAACCACGCACAGTACTGGCGATTTAGGGTTTCCAATCCACACGCGCTCAAGCTCCCATCCTCAATCCCGCGCATCAAGCTTTCTTGCGGTTCACCTCCAGCACAAACTCCCCTTCATCACCTCCATAAAAACCTTAACATTCTGCCCAGATTCAACCGTCCTCATGGCCGAAGAGACAGAAATCCCCTTTGAGCAGTGGGCTAGGTCCGATGTGAAGGAATCAAACTTTGCTGGAAATGGTGAAGGACGGAGTCCTGCCCGCAAAAGAGATTATTGGATGGCGCCCGTCATACAGCGAGGAGTTTCCAACCCCCGACACCGGCGAAATTGTGGTATTCACTTCATTCTTCTACTCTGGCTTTGCTCTTCCAGCATCCTCTTTCTTCCGTGGTCTCCTTGCATTTTATAAAATCCAAATCTACCACTTGAATCCCAATTCTATTCTCCACATTGCCAATTTTATCCACCTTTGCGAGGCTTTCCTTGGTATCCAGCCGCATTTTGCTCTATTCCGCCGCATCTTCTACCTCAAATCCCAGCCCGACAAAAACAATCCTTGCGTAGTCGGCGGGTCCAGGTTCCAGCTGCGTGGAACTCTGACACAAAAATACTTCTCTCTTCCCTTCAAAACCTCCAACAAAGGATGGCACTCGAATTGGTTTTATATTTCAAATCCTTCACCCAGCCTTCCCGAGTTCGTCGGTCTTCCACCCATTCCCCAGGAAAACTGGAAAAATTTCCCAGACAGCACTGAGTTGGCTCAAGCCAATGAATTTTTTCTCCGACTGGTTGAAATCAAACAACAGGGCTTGCAAGGGGAACAAATCACTGGGCACTTCATCAAGTGCCGACTGGCCCCAATCAAGGAGAGGAGCAAGCCGGCTTGTGAGTACGAGGGGCAGTCGGATCCCAACCGTGAAGACCCGGATTCCATTGACTACAAAGTCATGTGCAACCGGATGTACAAAATGTTTTCATCTGGGATTTCAGTCGACTACAGCCATAAGCTGCCCGTGACTCCATATGGCCTGGTACGGCCCCCTCCTGAGGTAAAAATCTGCCACTCTGTTATCTGTCCATTTCCAATCTTTCCACAACTTCGTTTTCATTGATTTATCCCATTGAATAGGACAACAAACGATTTTCCTCAAACCCTCCAGCTCCTGTGCATAAAGAAACCGCTCCAAAAAAGCCTCACCCAACTGGTGGCCCAAAGGTCAGCCCAGTCGGAAAAAGTAAACGAGCTGTTGAAGAAAACATTCCCAAGCAAAAGATGAAGAAGAGGAAAGTCGTGTGCAGCGACTCTGAAGGTGAACAAACCGAGTCGCAAACAAGCGACAAGCCAGCTCAAACCAAGTCTCCAGTTGGCCGACCCGCGCCCAAAATCCGAAGATCAACAAGGTAACACTTTTGCTATAATTACATCATTGCTGACTTCTCAGGAAACACTCATATAATTTTGATCTGTTAATCTTCAGAAAACCCCAAGATATTGATTTGGGTAAGAAAGGCGACGTGCCGCCTGTTGATACGCCAAGCGAGCCGCAACCTGAACCCCGAGTTTATAGTCAGTCGGGGGAAACGATAAACACTGCAAAAGTCCAGCCCTCGACTGACGAACAACCGGAGCAGGATACTAGCATCCCTGAAGCCGATGCTCCAACAGGGAATCAAGAAAAAGATGACATCCTGACTGATAAACAAGCAACACCTGCCGAGTCAGCCGAGGCAAATCCAAAAGACCCTGACCAAGATCCGGCTGCTGCAGAGACAGGTACACCAGTTGATCCAGTCGGGAAACCCGAAGAAACTTCCAAGAAGAGTTCCAAAATCATCTCTGGTATGCCACACAACTGAGCTTTAAGTTGATCCATCTGTTATATTATTGTTTCCTGACATCTTGCAAACTAGGCCCATTGATTGATGATAAAGAAGAAGAAATCCCAAGAATCAAGGCAGTCGAGGATTCTTTTCCTCCGACTAAACTCCAATGGAGGGATCGGGACGGCGCTCTTCAAGGCATCATAATCAATCGCCAGCGTGAGAACGAGGAGATCACATTGCTAAAGAAGCATATGACTGAGTCTACCCGTCTCATGAATGTAAGTATAACTTGTACTCAATCTGTCTTATTTCGACTGCATTCCTTATATGACGCATTATCTAGAGAATCCACATGAGAAACGAGGCCAAAACAAGCGCCTTAGAAAAACTTGTGCCTCACCACGAGAGCAGCGAACAAGTTCAAGCTTAGCTGACCAGGACTCGTGAAGACGCCCAAATGAAGGAGCGAAAACTAAAAGATCAGATCAATGAACTTATGGAAGCCAGCTTCACCCATAGGGGTACAATCGGAGGTATAAGTCCTTCTGTTGTAATTTTTCCGTGAATCCATTCTGTAAACTTGATCAAGCTATCTTTTGTTTCTCAGCCCAAGCTTCAAAGATAGAATCCCTAGCTGCCCGAGAGAAAGAACTCGAGAAAATCAATACTCGGTTGACGGCTGACAAACTTGAAGCTGAAAACGCCCTCGAAGGTTTGATGGCAACTTTTAAGATTAGTGTGAAATAATACCATATTACTTAGAAACTGTTCCGTCTTGCATTAATGTAGAACACAAGGTTAAAACCAAGGCCCAATTTGAAGTGTTTGCCGAGAAGGTCAAAAAGGCTGAGACCGTTCGAGACGATATTGCCAATGCTGCTGCCCCAGTGCTGAACGCGATTTTCCAGAATGGACTTGGGAGCAGTCAGAGAGATGCGGTGCAGATCTTTGAAGGGCTCTGTACTGCCTCAGCAAAATACTTCAATACCATCAAGGATGCTGCAATGATGGGCGCCAGTCAAGCTATGGCGATAATGAAGTCCTTGTATCCCCGGATAGAAGTCGATGCAGTCGGGGATGGCTTCGCAGATGGGATATCTGACGAGCAAGCGATGGAACTGATCAATCAGGCTCAGGATTCAGCCGAAAAGCTTGCCGCGGATGTCGTAGAAAATTTCCAGTCTTAGACTTTGTAAATATTCTGTATGAAACAGTGTACAGTATTCTTAAGTAATGTATAATGACTCATTTATGTCATGAAGTAAACCAAAGATCCAGTTTCAAATTTCTTAAAATTTTTGTCTGACTGCAGCAAGCCTAGAACTTGTTACAATCATCGAAAAATTTTTAGTCCTTATCTGCTGGGCCTCGGTCTAAACAGGGTCAATGACAAGTCATAAACAGAACGAAAGAAATACTATATTATTATCAGTAGCCCCCGACTAACCACTCGGCTGACACAGGTGAGTGGGTAGTCTAAGGGTGAGATGTACAAGATAACTCTTAAGCATAAAATCTTCGAAGATGCTCTATATTCCATGAGTTGTCCACCATGGATCCGTCTTCACGCTTGAGTCGGTAGGCTCCCGGGCGAGTAACTTCTACTATTATAAATGGCCCTTCCCACGAGGGAGACAGTTTGTGCCTATCTTTAGTCGTTTGAATCTTCTGTAGAACCATATCTCCGACTATGAAGGCGCGTGATTTGACGTTGCGATTGTGATAGCGTCGTAGACCTTGAAGATATCTGGCCGACTGAATTAATGCTACTTCCCTTGCTTCTTCAAGTCGGGTCAGATCATCAATCCTATCAGAGTCGTGACGTTCTTCATTGAAATTGCAGACTCGCAAGGACTCGAACTCCATCTCACTCGGCAACATGGCTTCTGCTCCATATACCAAGAAGAAAGGTGACTGGCCCGTAGCCCGACTCGGGGTTGTTCGTAGTGACCACAAAACCGAAGGTAACTCTTCCGTCCACCGGCTAGCATACGGATGCAGTCTGTCAAAAACTCGAGCCTTGATCCCTTGAAGTACCATCCCGTTTGCACGCTCAACTTGACCATTGCTCATTGGGGAGCGACTGATGCATAGCAAATTTTGATACCAAAGTCTTCGCACAAATCCTTGAAAACACCACAAGTGAACTGTGTTCCATTGTCTGTAATAATCCGGTTTGGTACGCCAAAGCGATGAACAATGTTGATGAAGAAGTCGCGCGCCTTGTCCGCAGTGATAGTCGCCACCGGTTTCGCTTCGATCCACTTGGAGAATTTGTCCACTACAACAAATAGATGGGTGTATCCGCCTTGCGCCCTTTTGAATGGGCCCACCATGTCCAGTCCCCAAACCGCGAAGGGCCAAGAAAGGGGAATAGTTTGTAACTCCTGGGCTAGCAAGTGAGTTTGTTTCGCGAAGAATTGACAACCTTCACATGTACGGACAATTTTGTCGGCGTCGCTAACTGCTGTAGGCCAGAAAAAGCCTTGTCGATATGCCTTCCCGACTAAGGTTCTTGCTGCCGCGTGATTCCCGCATATTCCCGAGTGAATGTCGTTTAGAAGCTGTATACCGTCTTCAATGGAGATGCATCTCTGCAATATTCCCGAAGGGCTCTTCTTGTATAAGTCGTCCTCCACGAGGGCATAAGTCTTGGAGCGGTGATGAATTCGTTCGGCTTCGTTCTTCTCGGGAGGCAACTCTTGATTCTTGAGATACTTAATGAAAGGTGCCCTCCAGTCGGCGTCAAGCATTAAAACTTGTTCTTCAACTTCATCCTTAGCAGTTGATTGATTTGAAACCGTGGGTTGATGGAGATGCTCGACGAAAACATCCGATGGGGCTGCTTCTCTTTTTGATCCGAAATTAGCCAGTCGGTCGGCTGCTTCATTGTTGTGTCGGAGAACATGAGTTAACTCCAAACCATCAAATTTATCTTCAAGCTTGCGCACTTCCTGTCGGTGGGCCGCCATGTTGTCGTCGAGGCATGTCCAGTCTTTCATCACTTGGTTAACCACAAGTTGAGAATCTCCTCGAACTATCAGCCTGCGAATCCCAAGGGATATGGCGATCCGTAATCCATGCAGGAGTGCTTCATATTCTGCCACATTGTGGGATGCTGGGAAATGAATCCATAAAACATAGCTGAGGCGTTCTCCAGTCGGGGAAATCAGAACAACCCCTGCTCCACACCCTAAAATTCTTTTTGATCCATCAAAGTGCATTGTCCAGTATTCAATTTTTTCTGCAGGGACGTCTTCTTGGCACTCGGTCCACTCGGCAACAAAGTCGGCAAGCACCTGAGATTTAATTGAAACTCGGGGCTTGAAAGTTATGTCCAAAGGCATTAACTCTAAGGCCCACTTTGCTATGTGGCTAGTAACTTCCTTGTTGCGAACGATTTCGCCGAGTGGAAAAGATGTAACCACCGTGACCGGATGACTTTGGAAATAGTGAGCCAACTTTCTGACTGTGATTAAAACTCCATATAGCAGCTTCTGCACTTGAGGATATCGGGTCTTGGAATCAAAAAGAACTTCACTAACGAAGTAGATTGGTCGCTGAACCTTCTGGGTGCGGTCAACTTCTTCACGTTCAACGACTAAAACTGTGCTCACCACCTTTGCAGTTGCAGATACATAAAGCAGTAGTGGTTCTTGCGGCATTGGTGAGGCTAGCGCCGGCTGAGTTGTCAAGAAGGTCTTGAAGTCGTCAAACGCTTTTTGCGCTTCTGGTGTCCATTGGAAGTCGTTGGTCCTCTTGAGCAACTTGAAGAAGGGCATTCCACGCTCTCCAAGTCTTGAAACGAATCTGCTAAGAACGGCCATACATCCTGTAAGTTTCTGAACATCCTTCTGAGAACTCGGCGGCTTCATATTTAACATGGCGTTGATTTTCTCTGGGTTGGCTTCAATTCCTCTGCGAGACACCATGAATCCGAGTAGTTTTCCTGACGGTACTCCAAAGGTGCACTTCTCAGGGTTCAACTTCATCCTGAAGGCGCGTATGTTGGCAAATGTTTCCTCTAGATCTTGAACCAAATTGTCCTTCCGCTTAGTCTTGATGACAACATCGTCGACATATGCTTCCACGTTCCGTCCGAGTTGTGTTGCTAGGCATCGCTGAATCATGCGTTGATATGTAGCCCCTGCGTTCTTCAGCCCAAAAGGCATAGTAATATAGCAGTAGGCGCCGAACGGAGTGATGAATGAAGTCTTCAAGCAGTCGGACTCTTTAAGGCTGATCTGGTGGTAACCTGAGTAACAATCAAGAAAATTGAGTAGCTCGCAGCCGGCTGTTGAATCCACCATTTGATCTATCCTGGGTAAACCGAAGGGATCTTTAGGGCAAGCCTTGTTTAAGTCTGTGTAATCGACGCACATGCGCCATTGTCCAGTCTTCTTGCGGACCAATACCGGGTTGGCTAGCCAGTCGGGATGATAAACTTCCTTGATAAACCCTGCTGCTAACAGCTTGGTGAGTTCCTCCTTGATAGCTTCTCTTCTGTCCTGTGCGAATCGGTGGAGTCGTTGCTTGATAGGTTTAGCGTCTTCTCTTACATTTAAAGAGTGCTCAATCACCTCTCTAGGAATATCAGGCATATCAGATGGTTTCCAGGCAAAGATATCTTTATTAGCTTGAAGAAAGGTGATGAGCGCGCTTTCCTATTTACTATCTAACTCAGCGCCTATTACAGCAGTTTTGGTAGGATCAGAGGGATCTAGGGGAATCTTCTTTGTCTTGGCGTCGCCTTCTCCGGTTTTAGCCACCTTGCCGACTGGGATTTCACCATCTTCTGATGTTGATGCAGCTAGTTGGACTTCCTGCTGGCCGACTGATCTCTCACGAGACTGGGCCAACTCGCAACTGTCCTTGTTGCATGTAAGGGCTTGTTTGACGTCGCTCCGTAAGGATATGACTCCACGTGGCCTTGGCATCTTCATCATCATGTAGGTGTAGTGGGGAATCGCCATGAACTTGGCTAACGCCGGACGACCGAGGATAGCGTGGTACGCAGTCTCGAAGTCGGCCACCTCAAAGCTGATGCTCTCTGTCCGAAAATTCTCCATGGTCCCGAAGGTCAATGGGAGGGTGATTTGGCCGAGTGGTGTTGAAGACAGCCCCGGGATGACTCTCTGAAAGGGGGCGTTACTCGGCTTCATCTCGGATCGAGGAATCTGCATCTCGTCGAGGGTCTTGGCGAAGAGGATGTTGAGTGCGCTGCCACCGTCAATGAGGGTGCGCTTTAACTTGACGTTGCGAACAACTGGGTCTAGTACCAGGGGGTACCGCCCTGGGTGGACCACTCGGTCGGGATGATCCGAGCGGTCAAACTTGATTGGGACTTCCGACCATCGCAGGCATTGGGGGGTTGCGGGTTGTGCCGCGTTGACCTCTCTGTCGGTGAGCTTCTGCTTCCTTTTGGACTCGTAGGCGAGTGGGCCGCCGAAAATGTGGTTGAGCTCGCTCCTGGGATCTTGATACGCTCCTTGGCTTGGCTCCTCGTCATCTTTCTTCTTCTGTGTGGAAGTGTCTTCTCCTTCGGTTGGTTTCTTGGCTTGGGCGGCATATTTTTCCGCAAATTATTTGTAAATGAAGCAATCCTTGGCCGCGTGCCCCTTGCCGGGATGATGCGTGCATGGACCGTTCATGATCTTGTCGTAGGAGTTGACTCGAGGGCGTTGGCTCTGGTAATTTTGGTTCGAAGTGGTTGCGACCAGATCCTCAGGCTTGCGCTTGCATTCTCTGTGCTTTGTGTTGCTCCCACTGGGCCCTGGTGTGGTATCGTGATCCTTCTTTTTCCAGGTTCCCGCCGACTGCTTTGATGCTTTGACTGTGTCGTCGGATTTAGCGTACTCGGTTGCCTTCTCAACCATCTGCTTGACTGTCCTGGGAGGTTTGCGGCTGAATTTTCCAATCAGGAGATCATTGCGTAGCCCCCATGTGAATGCAGCGATGATATTGTCGTCGGTAATGTCGGAGATCTTGTTGCGCTTCTCGGAGAAACGCCGTATGTACTCATTGAGAGTTTCGTTCGGCTTCTGGACGATGTTGTACAGCTCGAAGTGGGTCCCAGGACGCTCGAAAGTGCCCTGGAAGTTGGCGACGAAGTGGTCGCGAAGTTCGCTCCAAGTGTCGATCGTGCCTCTTGGGAGTCCAGCGAGCCAATTTCTGGCTGAATCGGTCAGCGCGACCGGTAGGTAGTTTGCCATGACTTTGCTGTCACCTCCTGCTGCGCGAATTGCGAGCGTGTAGACGGTTAACCATGATTCTGGATCGGTTTTACCATCATACTTCTCGAGGCCGGTCGGCTTGAAACCAGTCGGCCAATTCACTCGACGCAGATCTCTGGTGAAAGCTGGAACCCCGTCGCAGTCGTCGTCGTCTTGGATTGTGATACCCCTCTCTCATCGTCTTTGATTGAGGATGTCCCTCAGGTCGATTGAAGCCCTGGGAGGACTGTGGTAGTCGGATTGAATCCACCGATCTCTGGCATGGTGTGGCGGTCGGGCTAGGTTAGCTAGAGGCGAGTGGACCGACTGATCTCGGCGTGCTCCGCTGTGGTGGTCGGCGCGTGAGTTGGTCTTGCTTCTGCTGTCTCTGACTCTTGATGGAGGGGCGCGACTGCCACTCGGCGCTTTGGAAGTTGATTGACTGGGTCGCTGACTGGACTCGGCGCGTGGCACTATTGCTGCGACCAAGGTCTTGACTTGATTTATCAATGGAGTGACATGAGGTGGTGCAACGGCGACTAACGTGTCAAGGAGTGTAACTGCGCCGACTGCTTTTTGTTGCGGTGTAAGGAAAACGTTGGTGTTGTCAACCACTGTTTGCCCGATTGCATCCCTTGCCCTGCGACCCACTGCAGCCAGATCTCGGTTTCTTCTTTCTTCGTCTTCTCGGCGTCTTGCCTGTTCAGCTTCCCTGCGTTGTCGCTCTTGGTCTGCTTGGGCTTGGCGCTCTTGTTCGAGTCTTGCTCTCTCTTCTTGAAGTCGGCCGCGTTCTTGCTCCAGTTGAATTCTTTCTTGTTCGACTCCGACTCGGGCTGCTTCTTCCGCCTGTAATCTTGCAGCAACCTCAGCATCGGTCTCGTTGTTAGCCATGAAAACGCCGTTGAAAACCGGTGTGTAGTTGTCGTCTGAAGTGGCGTCGTCTGCAGCATCATCGTCGGGTGGGTTATCGTGTACGCTTTCCTCCGAGGAGCTGGCGTAGGCGGCGAGTTCGGTAGAGGAACATGATCCAAGCTTTGGTAGAACGACGTTGATGACCCTGAAGCTGGACCCGATAACCGGATCCGTCGGTAACTCCATGGTGATGGTGGGGTAGATTTGATCGTCTCGAGGTGTTCTTGCCGGAGAAAACGATGTCGATGTAGTCATACTTCCGAAGTGGATTGAAGTTGTGCAGCGGGAAAAGATCTTGATGCTAATCTCAGCCACGTTCGGTAACCCGAGCAGCAGAGAGATGCGATCTGCTCCCGACTGCGTCTTGGTGCTAATCCTGGCCATATTCGGTAACCCGAGTGGCCAAGAGATGTGATCTACCTCCAACTGGTTTGAAACCGAGTCGGAGAGAGATATCTTGCCGAAGTCGTCGGTGATGAAGTCGAGGCTGCCGAAGCGGTACGCCTGCCTAGGAGGAAAAGCGAATTCGTCAATGCCTGATGAAGATCCCATCCTACTTGATCGGCGATGAACTTGATGCACCCCTACCTGGCGCGCCAACTGTCGAAACTAGATTTCGGCAATAGAAAAAGGGGGTGGCTATCAAGCTAGAAAAGTAGATGGGTTATAAGACAAAAGATTTAGACAGGTTCAGGCCTTCACGAAGAAGTAATACCCTACTCCTGTTTCGGGAGTTTTGTCTCCGAGTTGTGTATTGATCTTACGAAAAGCTTATGTCCCCAAGGGGTCCCTATCCTCCTTATATACCCGAAAGATAGAGATTTACAAGATGAGATATAATCCGACACGGTTAGATCTTTCCTAACTTACATACAATCGTACCATACCAGGTATCTGGGCTTCATCTTGGCGCACAAGGCAATGCCATACCCGAACCCTAATACTACTCATATTCTGTTTACACAACGTATCCCTATATTCAGTCGGATATTCCATATATGTGGGTATATGGGTACCATAATATCCACACGTACCGACCTGGTAAATATGGACATAAGGCATGGGAAGTCACTGACACCAGAAGAGAAAAAAGCTTTCTGTAGATGCTTGCATAGTTTGAAAGTCCCTACTGGTTTCTCATCGAACATCAGAAAATTTGTATCCATGAAAGATTTGACTATCTCCGAGTACAATGCTCATGATTGTCGCAAGATGTTAACTGTCTTCCTACCTATTGCTATAAGAGCGGTCAAGCTAATTCACACTAAGGTAGTGATAACCAAGTTGTGCTACTTTTTCAATCGAATATCACAGAAGGTATTTGATCCTGAAGAGTTAGGCCCCCTTCAAACGTTCGCAATCGAGACAGCGTGCCAGCTTGAGATGTTTTTCCCTCCATCGTACTTCAATATGATGGAGCATCTGATTGTCCACATCGTTCCTCAGATTATCGAAATTGGTCCCCTATACCTACATCAGATGTGGGCGTACGAGAGGTACATGTCGGTTCTGAAAGGATATGTCCGTAAAGGAGCTCATCCGGAGGGATCAATGATAGAGGGGTACACAACTGAGGAGGTGGTCGACTGTTATATTACATGAAGGACGCCACACCCATTGGGATAACCCCCTCTTCATGAGGGTCGGCTATCTGGGAAGGGGACCATAAGCAAGAAAAGATTCTATGATAACGACTATATTTCTATAGCCGAAGCACATAGCAGCGTGCTGCAAAAGCTCACCATCCTCGAGACGTACGTTGAGAAACACATGATGAAGATAAGAGCCAGCAACCCCAGAAGACCGGCTCCTTGGATCTCAAAGGAATAGAAGCGCAAATTTCCTGAATGGTTGAAGGATCAAAACCTACCGTTTGGTGAGTCGCTGGAGGAAAAAACATTGCAGAGGCTGGCAACTGGCCCAAGTAGCCTCGTAACCTCATGGCAAGGGTACATTATCGGCGGATATACATTGTACACGATAGGTAAGGACAAGAAAAGCGCAGCTCAGAATAGTGGAGTTCGTGTGGAGGCGTTGGATGCAACAGGCGAGAAGAAGTCATACTACGGCATCATACAAGACATTTGGGAGCTTGACTACGACCTTAACGTACAGATCCCGGTGCTTCAATGCCAATGGGTGAAAGACACAACAGGCATATCCATCGATTACTACAGCCTTACGGTTGTGGACCGCAGTAAACTAGGCCACAAGGATGATCCGTGGGTTCTCGCTGAGCGTGTTGCACAAGTTTTCTAAGTGAAGGACCCATCTGACGAGCGGATGGACGTTACTGTACCGGGAAATCAACAAATCGTTTGTATTGATAACATCGAAGACGCGTCAGATTACAACCAATATGAGGACGTACCGTTATTCGTAGATCTTCCTAACCGGATCAAACACATAGAGCGAAAGATTGATGAAGAGAACTTCTGCAAGAAGCAGACGGATGGTGTTGTAAAAAGTGTAAAACGATAGTATATTTTGTAATTGTTTATCTCTGTGAAAATATGTGAGATGTCCTTGGCGAGTGGAAAAGCTAATATTTCGTAATGGTTTATTTATTGGCGGAAAAATGTTACATGTGTCTTATGACGTATGGTTTATTTATGGGGGAAAATTTGTAACACAAATATTTATGTTGTTACTTATTTAAAATTTGGGAATTTATTTAATGGTTCTTTCTGTAACTACATATATAAATGTGAAAACCATTATCCCGTGCGGGTTGCTTAAGCAACCCGCACGGGATAATAGTAATTTCATGCGGGCATCTTAGCTGCCCGCACGCAGTAACTATTATTCTGTGCGGGCGTCTTATCTGCCTGCACGGAATAACTATTATCCCATGCGGGCCTTTAAGCCACCCGCACGGAATAATATTTACTGCGTAGGCCTCTTAGCCGCCCGCACGGAATAACATTTTTCCGTGCGGATGGCTTAAGCCACCCACACGCGATGATCGCCGCCTATATAATGTGTTGGCGGGATCCCCAAATTTTTCTAAGTCACGGTGAACAATAGAACTACGCCGCCAGGCTGCCAAAAATTCCTGCCTGCGCCGCTCATCTCCTCACCCTCGCCGCCGGCCGCTGGTGCCCTAGCCGATGCCACCCGACCTCCACCGACACCCGTCGCCTCCTCCACGGCCACGTCCTGCACCGCCGGTCGCCGCCGCCTCCTCCCAGCCACCTCCTGCAACGCCGGCCACCGCCGCCTCCTCCCCGACCACATCCTGCGCCACCAGCCGTCGCCACCTCCTCCCCGGCCACCTCCTGCGACGCCAGCTGCCACCTCCTCTCCTCCCCGGCCACCTCCTGCACCGCCGGTCGCCGCCTCCTCTCCTCCCCAGACCTCCTAATGTGAGCTTTGTTTTTTTCAATTTTTGGAAATCATCTATTATTTTAGGAAATATGCTAATTTGTGCAAAATGATGTATTCGTTTGTTGTATGAGAAGAAAATGTATTTGTCTTTCGTGAGATGTTTAAAGGAATGTGTGAATCAAATAAACATTAATTTAGGAAATATGGTTTTTGTTGTATAAAATTACTGAAATAAATAAATAAATAGTTATTGCGGAAATATGGTTTATGTTGTATAAAAATATTGTAATTACACTCTATAAATAAATAAACAAATAAACATTAATATTGGAAATGTGGTTTGTGTTGTATAAAATTACTGTACTTACACTCCGTAGATAAATAAACAAATAAATAGTTATTGCGGAAATATGGTTTTTGTTGTATAAATTTACTGGAGTTACGCTCTATAAATAAATAACCAAATAAATATTAATATTGGAAATGTGGTATGTGTTCTATAAAAGTATTGTACTTACACTCTATAGATAAAGAAATAAACAAATATTATATTTTATCATTATATGTTAGTCATTTTTATAGGGATTAATTGCTTCAGGAACTATCCATAGGCAACTAACTTTGATGTATACATATGCATTTCATACACTTTCTATGTCTAGAACGAGATAACCTAGAAGAAAATGTCGAATGACAAAGTTCCTTCCGAGACAGAGGTACCAACATCGGGCATAGGACCAACGGTCAATCAGCCCTCCCCGACACCGTTAGCTGCGTCGGGCGCAAAGCCCACGAAAAATCCGCACACAAACACAGATGAAGCAGTTGTTCGACATGATGCGGTGTCTAGCGAGGAATCTTGGTGCATACCGAGTGACCCGTTTGAAATAGAAGTAGCGCAAATGGCCACCGAGCAACCGGAGAATGACCCTGATTATATTCCGATCGAGCAAGTCGTAAGTTCACAATCCAACTCGTTATACATTTGTTAACATTCCCAATCATAGCCGTCTAATGGCCTACTCGTGTACATGGCTACTCGGTGTAGGTCGAAACGGAAGGCCAACCAGATTACCGCCAGGGCTCAAGCAGAGGCCGACACAGCCCAATTAGGGCTAGACCCAATGGACACGTCAGCAAGTGGAGGAGGACGAGCAAAGAAACGACGTGGTGACAAGAGCAGGAATCAGCTGCCGAAGGAGTAGTACTACATTGCTGCTCTGAACGAAGATGGGAAGCCCGTCGAGTCGAAACACGTGATGGCCAAGTTGAGCAACGCGTGTGGAACAGTGGCAAGACTTCACGGCCCGCTGAACGTGGATGAGTGGAAGGACGTTAACCAAAATATCAAGAATTTAATGTGGGAGGAGTTGCAGAAGTACCTTGTGTATCCGCCTGGACCGGAGGTCATTGGGAGCATATTTGCATTGAGTACAATGGCCCATAGGTGGCACCAGTGGAAGCCCGACATGGACACTCATTATGTTCATAAGAACAAAACTCCATTTGAAATATATGGAAATATCCCGCCAGCTAAATGGGACAAGTTTGTGGCGAAGATGACAACCCCTGAAGCGCTGGCAAGGAGGAAGAAGATGTCGGACCTGGTGAAGAAAAACAAATATCCACACCAATTGGGGTCTAATGGATACGATGTTCACGTGGACCAATGGTAAGCTACGGAGGAAAAGTTTGCTGCTCAAGGGAAGTCGTTGTTGGTCCAGCCCCTAAATCCGCGGAGTCGAAACTGGGTTTGCGCAGGAAGTACGGGGCAAGTGACGGATTAGGGTGAGATGCTCTTCAAGTCCCCTAACAATAAGAATGTGTACACATCTCTCCAACAGATCACCGAGAAGGAGAAGTTAGGGGAGTTCGTCGCCAGAAGGGAGCATGACGAACTCACCGCTGTGTTGGGGACTGCTGAACACTCCGGTAGGATAAGAAGAAAATCTTCAAGAATGAGTTGGAAGGTAGGGTTTCCAACAGAATTCAAAAGTTACAAGAAGCGGGACGCCTACAAGGCGAAGTTGCGTGAAGAAGTCACCGAACAAGTAACCCAGCAAGTAACCCAACAATTCTACAGGCTAGCCGCACAACATCCCCAAGCCTTTCAGGGCTTAGTCCCTCAAGCCGAGCAGATGGTACAGATCCCAAGCACCGTCGGTTCCGTAGAAACAATACCCTACCCGGTCGATCTGATAACCGGTCCGACACCGTGCAGCCTTGTCGTTACGATAGGCAGAGCCGGGAAAACAAAGGAGGTTGGGTCCGAACTAGCGATACCAGGGAGACGGTTCCATAATACGCAATCCCGGAGGACTACGCAAGGGTGCAAGTATCAAGGGTTAATGTCAATCAAATGTCGTTGGAGCTGGACATCCCAGCACCAGAGGGGATAGAACTAGTCGGAGATGCGGTGAACCAGTTCATCCTTTGGCATCATCGAGACATCATTCTCACGGGACAGGCAACTTTGACGACCTCAGCTCCAGAGGTGCGACAGACGGCTGCCCCTCCAGCACCGCCATCTCCACCGAATTCCCCAACCTCGCCAGGTTCTCCTATGCCAGCAAGATCTCCATCCCCAAAAAGAGTACCTTCTCCACCTACAGAGTCTACTGCACCAGTGTCCCCAACTCCGCTATCTCGGTAGCCGTCTCCTGCTCACCAGTCGCCTCCTACGCCATAATATGCTCTCGTGCAACCTGTGCCACCTTTCGAGGAAGATGCGTCTATCCAAAAGCCTAGTACTTCGCAAGCCCGCAAGCTCGTACCACAAATGGTTTCTACGTACAAACCTAAGGAAATGGCAGAGTACGAGGCAAGAATAGTTTTCAAGTCATTCAGGGGACAAGATCTGACAAAGCCAGGCCAACCTGAACCGCAATCGGATGCATAGAAAAGAGTACTAGGCCATGCAGACAATATGCAATCTTGGGATTCTACAGAAGTGCCAAAGTTGTACGAGTATGGTAAGCCGTTCTTGCCGTACCACGTCATGATCGAACTCCCATGGCCAATGAGGTTGTTGCATGACTGGTATCTAAGAGCAAGTGAGAAGGGGCTTGGGATGATTAGTGTCAAGGTCCCGGATAACGCTTTCGTCAACGGACCCAACGGAAACTTCATCATCACTTTCAGTGACCTACACGCATTCTTTAAGATGGAAAAAATGGATATCAATCTCGTCGGCGCGTGGTGCCTGTAAGTTTCCCGGCTTGTTTTTTGCTTAGCGAATGTGTGCCAAAAAACTGTAAGTCATTTAACTTGCATAATTTGTTAGGTCACAATGGGTAGATGCCAAACAAACGGGGGCCTCAATAGGCTACGCCAACCCGACGAGGGTTTGCATGATGCACACACTGTGAGGCTAAATCTGGATGGTCCGCAACTGAAGGATAAGATGCTGGAGGAAAGAAAAGCATATGTGGACAGGTTGCACAAGAATAAGAGGGTCGAGGTGGCAACTTACCTGGGACAAGCTATGCTCACGCACGCGGACAAAAGAGCCTTGATGGTCCCATACCACCTAACGTAAGCAACATCACCATTGTTCCGTTCATATAATATCATAGCACATCAAAATATGTACCAGATGCCTTGTGTAATTCATAATCCGTGTTTGCAGCAATCACTACATACTATTCCTCATATATCCAAGGGACCACTTGGTCGTAGTTCTTGATCCGGCCCCTACGAAGAGTAGAAGTTCATGGAGTTCCTTGTCTTGCTGAATTTTTAAGTTTTAAACAAACCTCCTACATACCATACTGCTTAGATGTAATTTTAAAGTTAGCTCAAACAAATATTTAATGGTCCCATACCACCTCTAACTGAAGGATAAGATGCTGGAGGAAAGAAAAGCATATGTGGACAGGTTGCACAAGAATAAGAGGGTCGAGGTGGCAACTTACCTGGGACAAGCTGTGCTCACGCACACGGACAAAAGAGTCTTGATGGTCCCATACCACCTAATGTAAGCAACATCCCCATTGTTTCGTTCATATAATATCATAGCACATCAAAATATGTACCAGATGCCTTATGTAATTCATAACCCGTGTTTGCAGCGATCACTACATACTATTCCTCATATATCCAAGGGATCACTTGGTCGTAGTTCTTCATCCGGCCCACTACGAAGAGCAGAAGTTCATGGAGTTCCTTGTCTTGCTGAATTTGTAAGTTTTAAACAAACCTCCTACATACCATACTGCTTAGATGTAATTTTAAAGTTAGCTCAAACAAATATTTAATCTTTGTAGAGGACACGACTATTACAAAAAACATGGCGGGTTCGTGAAGGATCAACAGAGAACAAAACTTCTCGTAAAGGCACGCTGGTCGGTATGTTATCATATATTCGTTAACTTAATGATGCGATTGTTAGTTTTTACTACTGACGTGTGTACTATTCTTACGCAGTGTTACAAGCAACCCCCGGTATGAGCCTGTGCGGATATTACGTGTGCGAGATGCTAAGAGTCTGTGGGAGATACAGAACTGAGTTTATAGATGTAAGTTATCGTGCTCCTTACATATACGAACTAGTTTGTTTAAATTGATTTTAACGAAAATACATTTTTCTCCTATTTTCAATAGCTCCCGAGCATTCCGTGTACCGCAAACCGGTTCGACAAAAAGACGCTTCTCAACTTGTGCGGGGACTTGTGCTGGTTCATTTATCGCGACATCTGTAACCATCTAGGGGAGTTCTATGACCCTGATAGTGAACTTGCTTACGACGACCGATTCAAACGCGTAAGGAAGTGGGAGAGAGAATATGCAGTAAAATAAAAAGATTTATTTGTCAGGGAGATAGAACTTGTTATATTTGTTACACTGGCATTGTAGGTACTTTCATGTATATATGATAATTAATTATTCGTATCGGTGTTTTATAATGTTTAACTTGTGATACTTTCATTATAAAAATCAATCGTGTTTGTAATTGATCGTGAATAACTGCGACTATATTTGCTGCTGTACCATTCATAAACATAACTTAAAAAAATTACAAGTCCATATGAGATCTATTCAAACAGCCAGTGTAATCTAGGGCGTTTGGAATAATAAGTGTTCCCGTGCGATCCACTTAAGCCGTCTATCCCGTGCGGTCGCTATAACACAATCGCACGGGATAATCTATTATCCCGTGCGGACGTGTTAAACGGACCGCACGGGAAGATTATTTTTCCGTATGGTTGGGACGCGCGCACACGAAAATGTTTATTTTTGCAGACCCCTGGGTGCAGACGGTCAAAACCTCCGAACGGAAAAAGGTGTTTTGACCGCACAGAAAGACACAATCTGTAGTAGTGGAGTTTACTTAGAGTAATTAGTTAAGTTGGTAGAAAGTCTTTGGATGTCTAACAAATATCGCACTTATTAGCCATTGTTCTTTACGTAATTAGAGTAGCTCTTACGAATTCATCTCTTGACTTTCACTACCGATTGATCACCATGACTTGTATAAAAAAAAGTTATGCATGGTTTGGGTAGCTGAAACTGATGGATAATCTTACTTTTATGTAGCTATTTTGATGGCATAAATGAATAAATCTTTTCTACCAAGTTGAAAAGTTATTTTACAAAAATATTCCAAGAGAATTTTATATACAAATTTTTTGTACAAAACTCACCATTTAGGAGCTTGAGAAACATGCAAATGAAAATCTAAAATTCAAAGTCAGAAAAGAACAGGGACTTAGACTCCCTTGTAACACCCCTGTCCTGGTAAGGAGTCTACTGTTGGGTTAGTATTCTACTATTGGTTAGTATTCTACTCACAATCATAGCATAACCCATCTCGCCTGGCTGAAAAAATATTGCAAAATCTAAAAATGAACTACCAAAGTACATTATAATTAGAGGTAAATAGGTAATCAACCCTCCGTTTCATATTACCTGAGCCACATGTTACAAAAATTCAAACCACGGTGCTTGATTCTTTTCCTTATATCATCACACCTTCAATTTGTTTTCGTGTTATTAACAAGAGAAACCATTTTACACTGAATGATCTGATTCATCTTTACCTTGGAAAATCGATATTGTTGCGACGCTCGTGATCACCTTGATAAATCACCTTAGCTTTCTCAGGCACGGTGGTTCATCGTTTGTGCAGAAGGCTTTGTTTATTTAAAAAATGATAGATTGATGGTCTAAATATAAATTCACCGCTTTAAGTAGAAATCAATATTTTATTAAGAAAATAGTCCAAAATAATAGGCCCGTATTCGTAGAAATTAGTCAATATAAATTAGTCCTAAATGAAATAGTGAAATGAATTGTAGTTTGTTGGGTGCTATTGCTTTGGTATCATGGTGCATCGCGGTGAACTCGTGATGCTTTGTTTGTAACGACGGTAACTGTGGTGATTGTGGTGAACCATAATAACACAATATTTGAGATAGGTGAAACGTAAATGGTCGTGAGGGGACGGCAGGCCTGGCTTGACGTACGTACATATAACGAATGTACTCCACAACCGTACAGGGTAGGGGAGATGTGGGATCGTATAGCAGATGAAGACAGGTGGGACCGTAGTATCCGGTTTGTTTTAAAATCAATCTAACGACTTATAATATTGGACGCACCGATTTAATGGAAAATTAAGGGAGAAATATTTTTATGTTTTTCTCTAAGAAGTTCTCTAATTTATTTGAGTGACACGTGATAGGTTAGAAGCGTTTGTAGGAGTGTCACGGTACTGCTTAAGAGTGTTTATATAATGTTTAACTACACTAGCATAATACTCGTACATTGCAATGGATTCTAAATAACATTTATTGATATAAATTAAAATCCTAAACCATATATTATATTATAGTTGGACATAAATAATGAAGGAAATATAAACGTACAAATAACATCATGAAACTATAAATAACTTTGTCCTGAATAATAATTCAATATTAGAAAAATTATATAACTAAATCCCTATTTTTTCGTTTAGCTATAAATAATTCAATACAGAGAAAAAATTATAAGTTACAATAATTTTGAATGGACTAAAACTATACTATAAATGAAAAAAACATCTGAAATTAGCTAGAAATTGAAAAACCTTATTTTAGCCCACAGTTGAAATTCTGATCCATTAAATCTGAACAGGTACCTATTTCATTGACATAAATTAGAATTTTCATGTTCTATTCACACCACTATGATCTTAGTATTATGTGAGTGATCCAGGAGCATAGTTGGCTAGACCAAGAAGGAATAATACCCAACAGACATGGTTCATTGCCTTCCCTAGCTAAAGGCAAGAAACAAAAGAGGGGGGAAGATGGACATCAGTGCTCTAGTGACCAAATGGCGGTGAGGAAGATGGTAGGACGTGTCCCACGATGTGACTCTTCCATAGATGGTGGAGGTTGGCACTGAAGAAAACTAGAACAACAGGAACAGGGTGGGCAATGATGTAGTCCTAATAGAGAGAGAAACGACAACGATGAGCTCTAGTGGTGAAGACGACTGGATGAGTGTGTCAAAACTCGTTCCTAGATGACAGGATTCCATTTTCCTTGAATGCGCAGGAAGACCAAAAGATGGAGAACAAATGACTAATATTGTTCATGACAACACAAGAAACAGAAGAGGAGGGAAGATGAGCGACGGTGCCTCAGCGACCAAACGATGGTGTGTAAGGTGGTTGGACGTGTCCCACAATGTAACTCATCCATAGAGTAACGAAGAAAGCCAGAACAATGGGAACACGATCAGCAACAACATGGTCCCAATAGAGAGAGAAACAACAACGATGAGTTCTTATGGTGAACACTACCAGGTGAGTATATCAAAACGTGTTCCCGAACGAGAAGGTTTCGTTTTTCTTAAATGCACAAGAGGGAGGGAATGCAGGGGAGAGAAGGGATGCTAGGGAGAAGAGATGCCGCCGGGGAGGGGGAGCGCGTGCAGCGTGGGTGTGATGGGGGTGCTAGGAGGGAGGGGGAGGCGGGAGAGGAGGGGTGCCAAGGAGAAGAGGGGCCGTGGGAGAGAGGGAGCGCTTGCAGCGAGGGAGAGATGGGGGTGTCGGGAGGGAGGGAGAGAGCTAGGCGGAAGCGGAGGCGCGTAGGGCAGCGCGTGGGAAGGAGGGGGCCTGACGGACGAAAGAGATGGTGGAAGCGTTACGTATTTTTTAATTAGGTATATATGTATATAGGTATAGACAATGGATTATTATTATATAAAGCACTTGCTTTCGATGACTACTAGCTAGAATGGCGATAAAAGGGACAACAAATAACTATGTAAACCCTCAATCCGGCGAGCCCTGTATTTAGCAAGCCAGCAACAATAGCCATCTACCATCGTGCATCTAAGAAAGTAGCTCACAAATTACATTACAACTAATTACATCTAAGAAATTAAGACAGCAGCGCGCTACTAGGAAAAGCATTATCGCAAGCGGCCGAAAATGGCCTTCGCAGGCGGGGCGGCCGTCCGCCTGTAAGCAAACGACTGTGAAGATCGCCGATTTTCGCAGGCGGGGCGGCCATCCGCCTGCGAAGATAATTTTCACAGGCGGACGTTGACTAGTCCGGGCCACCTGCGAAAATAGGAAGATGCTGCCTGCAAAGATAGGTCGAAATTTTTAGAATTTAATAATAATTTTCCCATAAATTTAACAATAATTTGCCCATTAATAGAAATTCCTGCAGGTAGATTATTATGTACATATATTGGAAGATTATCAAGCATTTGGTACTGAGAAATTTACATATATTGCATAACTCAAAAGTATTACCAAAATATATATATTACAGTATTTTTTTTACATTGTGACTTCAAATACGCTATCTAGTTATATTATGGCATAGCAGTGTTCCACTCCCGAAGATTCTTGAACCCGTCACTAGTCGCAAGGACACCCTCTGGGTCGAAGAATTCTCCTTTCACATGACAGCACTCATGGTGGATGAAATAGCACAGATCACGCTGCACATTTGTGATGCATGTATCATCAAAGCTTGTTCGATGCAACTGCATGCATTGAAGATAAACAATATATTAGTACCATAAATATGTGAAGCTGTCTAAACAATATATTAGTACCATAAATATGTGAAGCTGTCTAATATATAGTATAGAGACTTACATCCTCTGCGTTAGTCCTGTACCTCCCATTAACCCTTAGGAATTCGCACGCGTAATACCCGCAAAGGACACTTCCTCTAGGTTGCTTGTGACACTTCAGGACATATCATAGGAAAAAATAATTAAATATTTCAATTAGTGAAACAACTGACATACATTAAGTGAGTGGAGTATTACCAGCCAATAGGTACGTACTAGCAGCTTCTCCCTTGTTCGGGTCTGTTCTCCACCCTTGAACTTGTAGAATTGGTACGCACTGTATGGATGTCGTACCGTTTCACATTAAGGAGGATATTTATTTATAATACATTCATATAAAAATGAAAGAGTCATAATCACTTACTACTGTAAGATTGTTAGAAATTCTTTGTATTGCTGGTGTCTGTAATCGAGAGGGTCCAAGACTACCACGGTGCCGTCTTTAGGGTTGATGAGTAAACAAATATAATGATCGCTAGATATTAACAACAATATAGTTAGTTAGTACCAGCTAAAATAAGACATACGTGTAGAAGTTAAATGTATTGGACTTACTTAAATTATAAGCGGCCATGACGACTCTCTTATTTTGAAAGTGCAAGAAGGCTCGTCCGATGTACTATGCGACAGTAATCAATTTCTCCTTGTGCAAGCCCTTCTTGTATTCAGCTATCTCTTTTGGAGTCTTGCCCTTCAGCTGGTCCCACCCTGGTGCTAGCCTCACGGTATGCTGTGTTTGACAGATCCGAGTTGGATCCAAGAAGCCGATAGGTTCTTTTTTCTTCTTAGCATCCATGTATTGCATCCTACATAAGAAGTTTGTTAGTAACAATCACATGGATTTGTATTATACATATTTTTCATGTAATTAATTAAAACTCAAACTCACATGCACCAAACACCGATATAGTTGACGTCCATCTTATCCCGACGATATATGGCGTGGAGATCTGAGAAATCTAGCCATAAGTAACCTTCGGCGCCGAAACAATCTAACGGTGATCGAACTATAATACTGCCCAAGCCTTTCTTGCTGGCTTCCATGTAGAAGGTATGTAATCTTCTCATCTCCCATGGTCCTTCGTTTAGTGCCCAATCCAGCAAGAGTGCTTTCCCGTGTTCGTTACTTTTCCGGGCAATCATCAGTTGGCCAGTATGTTGGCCCGGCTAGTTCAGCGGCCTTCTGCGGGTCATCATCTCTGAGTTTGGCACATTCCTTACCCCCTCTGAAGACGGTTACCATGAACTTCTCCTTGTTCTGATCTTTGGCTTTAGAGTCGTGGCTCCTAAGCACTCTGGGCACCTCAGAACTGGTAATGGCCTTCTCAGGGACAGGGGTCTCTTGCCCCTCGGGGTCTTTCGCAGAAGAAGGGTCTTCAAAAATTTCTGACTCTGTACCATCTCATTCCAATCCTGGTACTTCTTCTATATCTACCCCGACTGATGCCACAAATTGGACATCTGGTTCTGCCACTGTAATCTCCTTTTGGACATCAGCCACTGCAATCTCCATGGGCACCTCCGGCACTTCAATCTCCGGTGGCACTTCCAGCACTGGATGATCCAATTGCATCTCGGGTTCGTCCGCCTTATCAGTCACCTTTCTAGGAGGTCTCGGAGGTTTTCCCAACCCCGGTTTTGGCACCATAGGTTTTCGCGTGGCGTCGGTGCCCAATCCAAAGGATATGTCATTCTTGTGCCAGAGAATTACAACATCGACCGCATCCCCAAGTACGGTTACACCATCTGTAGTAGGGAAGTCTATGTCGTACGACTCAAACCCTTCATGGACTACTTGCGGCTGCACTTTGGCATACGCATCGGGTATGAACTCTTCATTGTATGCTCTCCCAGGGATAGCAATGGTAGTAGCGGCCTCAAGAGTTTTCCCGGAGCGTCCAATGGGAACGTGCAATCTGCAGGGTGTATTATCCTTGAGGTCATCGAAGGGGTAATCTGGCTTAGGTTCTTTGGTTTCGGGGGGAGGCAAAAGCATGTGCTTGATGCAGAAATCCATCATCTGCCTTTCAAAATCCGCAGCCCCTTCGTCTCTAAGTTTATCCTTGTACGCTTCACGCTTCTTGTGGGGTTCTTGTTTAAACCCTTCCTTCCAACTCATCTTGGATGACACACCTTGAACCCTACCCCCATGCTCAGGAGTACCCAGCGCCGTACTTAGCACATCTTTCTCCCTCTTAGGCTTGAACAATCCTTTCTTCTGTGAACTGGATAAATTCTCTATTTTATCGGCAACGCCCTGCAGCTCCGGATCTTCGAATGATACTTTACCTTCATTCGTGATCTTCGGAGTTCTAGCTCTTACCCAGTTCCTTGATCTCTGTGTCCATTCCTCCATAGGTA
Organism: Oryza punctata; assembly: GCA_000573905.2. Lineage (NCBI taxonomy): Eukaryota > Viridiplantae > Streptophyta > Magnoliopsida > Poales > Poaceae > Oryza > Oryza punctata. The sequence continues at coordinate 11,688,549 of CM002497.2, forward strand.
CCGGAAGCCCCGCCTTCCTCATTTCCTCCTCCTCTTTTGTCCACTGCTCCACCTTGGGTGCGTATCCCGCGGAGCCTAAGCGATGTGGAAATTTCTCCTTCTGGGCCAACTCTGAAAAATTTTTGCTCCTTTCAATTTCTTCCGGGGAGTTCTTCAATCTCAGAAAGTCTTCCCACTGATTCGGGGTTATGTTGGCATACGTCGAAAATGGTGTACGTCCCGTCTGCACAAATTTCTTGTTTAAGGTGGTTTTCCAACCACGCCAAGACTTTGCCATTGTTTGCGGTGCACAATTCCTCACTGCTTCCTCTGATCCATCCGGGAACTGGAAGATTTTCTTCAACTCTTTCCATAGGACTTCCTTATCCACAGTCGATACATGATCCCAGTCCTTGACCGTGATGGGGATCTTTTCCCTCACTATTATGCCACACTGCGAACTGAATTTCGCACGTGAGGTCTTAGGGGCGAGCGGCTCTCCTTTTGGCGAAACATGGGTAACTACACGGAACCCTTCATCTTTTCTATTCACTCTTCTCTTGCCCTTCCTTTTCTTCGCCTTTGCTGACCGTTCGCTTTGCTTTGAGCCGGTTGTGTTAGCTGGGACCTCCTCGTCTTTCGACGGATCTTTTTTCTTCGGCTGCCGTTTTGATCGCCGTGGCGCCGTTTCCTACGATAAGGTATATATCACAGTTTCGAATTAGCTCGGGCTAATAGTTATCACGGTGAACAGTTACATATTAAGTTTACTTACCCCTTCTTTAGGGGGAATGTAGTCCTTGTCCCCTTCTTCACCGTCGCCCTTTCTCCTTCTCTTAGGGCTTCGACAAGGATCGTTTGGCGACGAGTAATCATCGTTAGCTACGTCGCTGTCGGAACTACCTTCCGGTGGGACCGTTGGTTCCGGAGCAACCACAATAGGAAGGGACGGCTCTTCCGCCCCTAAACCCTTCTCTTCGGTCCCTTTAGTACTATCGGCGATCGTTTCAAACTTCTAACATAAAAAATAAACTGTATATGAACACTCTGCGAAACTGTGTATTAAAAACTTGTGTACATAATTGCAAAAGGTTATAATCAAAACTTGTGTACATAATTGCTAAAATGTTTTAATAATTTGCTAAATTAGTACAAACTGATATGCTTAAAAATTAATAAGGTGACAATATCCTCCACATGTTAAAAAAAAATTGAACATACGCTCCCAAATGTTATTAAAAAAATGACATGTTCACATATCCTGCAAAATTGAACATACCCTCCCAATTTCATTCACATATCACCCACATTCCCAACTTCACTGTCACAATCAACATATAACCCCTCATTCACATATCACCTACCCCTCATTCCCATTCACACCCACTTTTACAAGATACATTTTAATACTAGGGTAATCAAAGTACCGTCAAGCAATAAATTGGTGTGCATGCCTTATATTTTAAAACAAGACGAGAAAAATTATATGTTTTTATAAAGAAACAGAGAGAGTACATTTTTTAAAATAATTGTGAAATATTTTACAGTGTATTTCATATGTATGTTGCTATATTGGTATTACCAAACATGCAATAAATTAGTACAAACTAATTTGCTAATTTAGTACAAACAAATTTGATAAATTAGTAAAAGATAAAATTAATACAAACTAATTTGCTAAATTCGTACAAACTAATTTGCTAAAAAATAATAAGGTGACCAATAACTAAAAAGCAAAGCGTCAAAATCTGTAGGGTATAGCATACACTCTGAATTTTGCATAATTAATATACACTAGTAATATACCCGTGCTAACGCTACGACATCATAATATTTTTTTAATAAACGAATAAAATCTCATGGTAGTGAAAATGAATGTTGTCGAATGGACAACTATGCCACGTCGAAAGGCGTGGTTCTCTCAACAATAGTTGGAGTGTAAAAGCAATTGTATTTATTCGTACAATTTTTGGGGATCCCCCCATTACATAGCCCTAGAGGTCTATTTATAGCCTTAGCACAAGCTTACACCTTCTAGGGTTTAGGTTTACAGGGGGAATTTACATGGTTGCCCTTATGAAAGGGATATTTACATGGGTACGCAGTGTCATTTGCACATATGGGCCTTTAATGGGCCGATAGGCTGGGCCTGGTCTATGGCGAAGTCTTTGTAGTTCGCCATATGCCCTTCGCCCGAGATGCCTTCGCCCAAGATGCCTTTACTTGCGGAGTACCGACGCGCCTTTCCAGCCTTCGCCATCTTCGCTTATGGCTTTCGCCATAGGGCTTCGCTCGAATGGTCTTGACGTCTTTGGCTTGAATCCTTACTGGTACTATGGTTTCGGCAGGTCCGGCCGAAGGGCTTCATGGCATGCCTCCAACAAGCCCCTCACGGGCAAGGGTGAGTAAGAAACTTCGGCCGAGACCGTGCAAACTATACGGTATGGCATGAGGCGCCCCCTTTTAGCCGATGTTCCTGCCGAAACCTCTTTTAAACTCCTGCAGGAAAAATATGAACACTGGCGTTCGCCTTTCGAGAATGGCGAACCTGTATTATGACACTGGGTGATTATACTTTGCCAAGTTTGTCTGCTTTGCGCAATTCTTGACTTGTATTTTTTTTCTTCCCCTTTTCCTTATTGTATTAGCGGGGATTTCACCGAAAGTCGTGTGTTCGGCCTCCTTTCGGGGATTGGCGAAAAGATTTATTGACTTTTCAGCTTTCGACATCCGTTTTCGACTTGTAGCATTTTGCGCTAAGAAAAACGCTTGTGTTTTGCGTATGCCGAATGTAACGGCGTTCGGTATCTTTATTCCGAAACAAACTGTCGTGGTTTCAATGTTCGGCGAGCAATGCTTTGGCCGATTCATTTCGCACCCCAGGTGTTTTCGTTGATAAAGCGTTTGCCTTTTATGTAGCTATGTGGTTGCCAAAATGGCGAATTGGAGGCGAAGACATCCTGGTCGAACCTTAGAGGATTACGACCGGTGCCACATCCAGCGCCGCGAAGACATTGCCACATTCTAATTAGACTTCGAAATGACTAATCGTCAAGCTGCTATCGCTTGATGTCGGTGTGTATTTCGCCTCCTTCCCCCCTTAAAGTCGTGTACAATGACGAACCGTGTTCGCCAGACTTAGTATGCGCAAGGCGAAAATGTCCTGAAACGGACGATTTAATATACTTATAGTGCTCCTTTGTATAACACGTATGTGCTTTTGCCTAATGGAGCTTGTGCGTGTTTTTAAGTTTCTTTTCACTATCATCGCATTTTGTAGCTTGTACGTTCGGAAGGGCGAAGCGTGTCGGCCCCCTTCCGTGTTAGCGAAAGGAATTCACATTGACTTTTCAGCCCTCATCATTCGCTCTCGACTTTTGGCATACGCGTCCAGAAACGCTTAAGTATTTGCATAAGTCGAGTGTAGCGACGATCGGTATGTTTTCCGAAAATGAGCTGTCGCGGTTTCAACGTTCGGCAAGCAGTGCTTGGGCCGATTCGTATCGCCCCCCTGGCGTTTTCGTTGATCAAACGTTTGCCTTGGGGTTTTTCCACGAAATATCATACACAAAAAAGGCGAAGACACCCATGAATTTTTATATGTCCGAGCGCCAGTTTGCCATTGCCCAGGGTCGATACAGCATAGTCCCCATTTTTCCTTCTTCACCGCTTAAAAATTTTGTTGGTTTAACAACTAGTGATGTAGAAAATGCTCAAGGGGTAGTCCATCGTCATTGAGGACTGCTTTTGCAGATGAATCGGAGCTAGAGTCCGAGTGCCCTTTGGCGGGCAAGGGATTGTGGCAAAGGGCATGGGCGTGGCGAAAGGCTCCAGAGGCTTGGGTGGCTTCGTAGCCCCCCAGCTTGGAGGCAACTTATTTTCGCCCCTGGCCCTTGGCACAGTACTTTATTGGTAGTGTGGCGAAGGGCATGGGTATGGCGAAAGCTATTCGCCCCCAGCCCTTGGCGCCGTACCTTATCGGTACTATGGCGAATGGCGTGGGTGTGGCGAAGCCTATTCGCCCCCAGCCCTTGAAGCCGTACCTTATTGGTACTTTGGCGAAGGGTGTGGGTGTGGCAAAAGCTATTCGCCCCCAGCCCTTGACGCCGTACCTGATTGGTAGTGTGGCGAAGGGCATGGGTATGGCGAAAGGCTCCATAGGCTAGGGTGGCTTCGTAGCCCCCCAGCTTGGAGGCAACTTATTTTCGCCCCCAGCCCTTGGCGCCGTACTCTATTGGTACTATGGCGAAGGGCGTGGGTGCGGCAAAAGCTATTCGCCCCCAGCCCTTGACGCCGTACCTGATTGGTAGTGCGGTGAAGGGCATGGGTATGGCGAAAGCTATTCGCCCCCAGCCCTTGGCGCCGTACCTTATTGGTACTATGGCGAAGGGCGTGGGTGTGGCAAAGCCTTTCGCCTCAGCCCTTGACGCCGTACCTGATTGGTACTGTGGCGAAGGGCATGGGTATGGCGAAGCCTATATGCCCCCAGCCCTTCGCGTCGTACCTGATTGGTACTTTGGCGAAGGGTATGGGTGTGGCGAAACCTATTCACCCCCCAGCCCTTCGCGTCGTACCTGATTGGTACTATGGCGAAGGGCGTGGGTGTGGCGAAGCCTATTCGCCCCCAGCCCTTGAAGCCGTACCTTATTGGTACTTTGGCGAAGGGCGTGGGTTTGGCGAACCCTATTCGCCCCCAGCCCTTCGCGCCGTACCTGATTAGTACTTTGGCGAAGGGTATGGGTGTGGCGAAACCTATTCGCCCCCAGCCCTTGACGCCATACCTGATTGGTACTTTGGCGAAGGGCATAGGTGTGGCGAAACCTATTCGCCCCCAACCCTTGATGCCGTACCTGATTGGTAGTGCGGCAAAGGGCATGTTTGTGGTGAAGCCTATTCGCCCCCAGCCCTTCGTGCCGTACCTGATTGGTAGTGTGGCGAAGGGCATGGGTGTGGCGAAGCCTATTCGCCCCCAGCCCTTGGCGCCGTACCTTATTGGTACTGTGGCGAAGGGCGTGGGTGTGGCGAAGCCTATTCACCCAGCCCATCGCGCCGTACCTGATTGGTACTTTGGCGAAGGGCGTGGGTGTGGCGAAGGCTATTCGCCTTTTGGTCTGGGTTCCCCACGGTCGGCGCCAGCTGTTGTCGAATGGACAACTATGCCACGTCGAAAGGCCTGGTTCTCTCAACAATAGTTGGAGTGTAAAAGCAATTGTATTTATTCTGACAATTTTTGGGGATCCCCCTATTACATAGCCCTAGAGGTCTATTTATAGCCTTAGCACAAGCTTACACCTTCTAGGGTTTAGGTTTACAGGGGGAATTTACATGGTTGCCCTTATGAAAGGGATATTTACATGGGTACGCAGTGTCATTTGCACATATGGGCCTTTAATGGGCCGATAGGCTGGGCCTGGTCTATGGCGAAGTCTTTGTAGTTCGCCATATGCCCTTCGCCCGAGATGCCTTCGCCCAAGATGCCTTTACTTGCGGAGTACCGACGCGCCTTTCCAGCCTTCGCCATCTTCGCTTATGGCTTTCGCCATAGGGCTTCGCTCGAATGGTCTTGACGTCTTTGGCTTGAATCCTTACTGGTACTATGGTTTCGGCAGGTCCGGCCGAAGGGCTTCATGGCATGCCTCCAACAATGAATTTTCTAGAATCCATCTAATTAAGATTTAATTCGATCATGGTCATATGTAAATATTAAGACAATATACAATAATATGGTATTTAAGGAAAATTAAAAATAACTTCCGGATCAAAATATGCATACAAATTTGCATGTAAAATCTAAATATGGAGTTCAAAGAATATTAGTTATGCAACCCTCAGATTTAAAAGGAACAGTTTCAATCAACTATTGTAAATTTGGACCATGTTTTTGGAATCGATTTTTTATACATATAAAAGTACATTAATTTGTACATATATACCTGTCCCAAGAATTGATTTTTTGGCAGCAGAGAGAAAGACAGAGAGACAGACAGAGGAATCAGCGATGGCGCTGATTTTTTGGCAGCAGATGGGGCGCCAGCGGTGAATCGGAGGCGGCGCCGTGGCGGCCAGGAATCGGCGATGGCGCGACGAGGGATCGGCGACGCGAGGAGGGGACAGTGGCGGTGGCGAGGGATCAGCAACGATGCTAGTCGACCTCGGCGGTGGAGCGGCCAGCTGCGGCAATGCGGCCGGCGGCGGTGGAGCACCGGCATCGGTGGTGGAGGGGCCGACGGTGGCGGTTGACCTCAGCGGTGGAGCGGCCGGTGGCGGCGATGCGGCCGGCGGCGGTGGAGCGATGGTCGCAGGCGGGCGGCGGCGGAGGACGGCGGTGGCGTGCGGCGGCGAAAAATTTTCGCATTGGGGCCACGGGCGGGCCCTTATATAGGGAAACTATCTTTGAAGGCGGGCGGTCTGCCTGCGAAGATGATCTTCGCAAGCGGGCCGCCCGCTTGCGAAGATGTTTCTTACTATCTTCGTAGGCGGACGGTCCGCCTGCGAAGATGTAAACCCTAATCGCCATAACAATCTTCGCAAGTGGTACGTCCGCCTGCAAAGATTGTTACAGGGGTGAATATCTTTTCTAATTTATTTTTTTAATTTGAAAATATCTATAGTAGTTATAATAAAAATGGTAATTGTACATACAAATATACGAACCTTAATATTATTACATATTATTACTGGATCAAATGTAACGCTTACTTAAATGTTTGATACATTAATACTACTTTAATTTTTTAAAAAACATTTCAAACAATGGTAAGTGCACTTAAAAAAATGCTACTAATTTTTGAAACATCTTTTAAAAAATACTTTTAAAATATAAAAACTGTAAATTTTACCCTACGAATGGTAATTGCACATAAAAATTAGTACAAACTAATATGCAAAATGTTGAGTACAATTGTCCGTCAGTTTGCTATACGAGCACACATATCCCCTTACATACCACCATTACTTAACTAATAAATTCTTAGATGCTTACATGTCACTCAACAATCATTACCCTTTAACATTTTTTGCCCACACCGTCTGTGCGCATGTAAGGCTTCACGGTCTTCTGAGTAGCTGTCTCGACATTCTTAATCTTTTGTACAAACTGATTATAAAGTGGCATACTATCATATTGATTGTAATCTTCGACATCTTCAACCCTATCCACTCCCAATATCTTTTGTTTTCCTGGTAGCACTATATCTTTCCTCAAATTTGAAGGGTCTTTCACATAAAACACTTGTGCCACACGATTGGCGAGTACCCAAGGGTCATCCTTGTGACCCACAGTCGCAAGGTCAACAATAGTAAGACCAAACTTATCAACATTGACCCTGTTCGGGTATTTTACCCACTGGCACTTAAATATGGGGAATTGCATTGTATGCCCATAGTCGATTTCCCATATTTCTTTAATAAACCCGAAGTATGATTGTTTTCCCCCGCTTCATCAATTGCCTCCACACGGACACGCTGTTTTCCGTACAGGTCTTACTATCTCGAGCTTTTGTACTAAACGAGTATCCATTAATGTCATATCCCTGCCAAGAATTTACTGTAGTTGATGGACCACAAGCCAACCGCTTCATAGTTATGTCATCGGTAGTTTGTCCCTTAGGTAAGTCTAGATCTCTAACCAATCTATGAAGAGACGCTTGTGTTCTTTCATCATCCACTCGGTTTGGCGACCCTTATTGTTAGCTCATAGTAGTTCGAAATGTTGATCGATGTAAGGCTCAACGATAGCAAACTGATGAAGCACGCTGAAGTGAGCTTCTTGAAATGATTTGTGATCATGGGTGACGAATTTCTTCTTTCCTATGGTTCCCCTGCCACTCAATCTACCCTCGTGTCGGGGTACAGGTACTCCAATTGCATATCCATCTTTGAGGTAATCGATACAGCACTCGACAACCTCTTCAGTACTATAACCCTCAACCATTGATCCCTCTGGATGTGCACGATTTCGAACGTAACCCTTCAAAACCGCCATGTAACGCTCGTATGACCACATTTGATGGAGGTACAATGGGCCAAGCGCAACCATCTGTGGCACTATGTGAACAATGAGATGCTCCATCATATCAAAAAATGATGGAGGGAAACACATCTCAAGCTGGCACTGTCTCATGTGCGAATGTACGGAGATTTCCTAACTCTTCAAGACTAATGACCTTCTATGACACTGCGTTGAAAAAGTAGCACAATCTTGCGATAGCAACCTTTAAATGCTCCGGTTTTATGGCCCTTATTGCAATTGCAAGAAACACGGTGAGCAAAACATGACAGTCGTGTGAATTATAACCAGATACCGACAAATCTTTCATGGAAACTAGTCGACTGATGTTTGATGAGAAACCTATGGGCACTCTGACATCGCGGATTGATTTGCAAAATGACTTCTTCTCCTCATGTGTCAGTGTAAAACAGGCTGGTGGAAGATATACTTTGTCATTCTTCTCTCCTTCTTGAGGGTGTAACTCTTCCCTGATTCCCATCTCGACTAGGTCCATCCGTGATTGCGGACCATCTTTAGTCTTCTTCGGCATGTCCAACAATGTTCCAACTATGTTGTCAAACACATTCTTCTCTAGATGCATGACGTCTATGGCATGCCGAACCTCCAGATCTTTCCAGTAAGGGAGATACTTAAAGAATATGGAATGTTTCTTGAAAGGGCGAGGGAGTTTATCATCTGGCTTCGTACTATCATCTTGCTTCTTACTATCCTCTGGTTTCTTAGTCTTCTCGGGTTTCTTGCGTTTTGTCCCCTTTGATTGTTTCTTAGTTACTTCTCCAAATTCGCAAATAATTTTCTCTGTCATTGCACACACTTTTTCCCCCGATGTAGGTTTTGGTGCAGGATCAGTCTCTTTAGTGCCATCGAACTCCGCCTTCATCTTGCGGTACCTATGATTTGTGCGTAGGAACCGCCGGTGCTGCATGTACACAAGCTTATTGGAACCCGGGATATACCTATAGTACGTTCCATTCATGCAGATCACACATCCTGTTTTACCTTTAATTTGACCTGAAACTGAAAACATTGCTGGATAATCGTTAATGGTCACGAAGAAGATGGCCTTCATTGTGAAGTATTCTCTTAAGTACTCGTCCCGCACTTTCAATTCCTCTTTCCATAAATCTGCCATATCTTCCAACAATGGTTCAAGAAATACGTCAATATCAATACCAGGCTAACGAGGTCCCTGTATGAGGATACAGAGTAGTACGTATTTTCGTTTTTGAAAAGCTAGGTAGGAAGATTATACATAGTCAGAAGCACTGGCCAAGTACTATGTGAGCTGCTCATGTCTCCAAAAGGATTAACTCCATCAGTACTCAGGGCAAACCTAATGTTCGGTAGGTCTTTAGCAAACTCTCTATACTGAGCATCAAAGTTTATCCACTGACGAGCATCTGCCGGGTGTCGAATCATCCCATCCTTCTTGCACCCTTCTTCATGCCAACGCATTAGTTCCGCATCTCGCGGATTGGAGTATATCCATTTAATGCAGTCTTTGACAGGAAGGTACCACATCACAAGCTGCGGGATTTTTCTCTGAGTTCCCTCAGTTCTGTCAGACGGTTTTAGGCCAGTATTGCTATTCGATTTGTACCGGCTAGCAACGCATGTTGGACATTCATCTAAAGAAGCGTACTCTTTCCTGTACAGTATGTAGTGATTAACGCACACATGAATCTTTTCCACACCAAGTGAAAGGGGGCATATGAGTTTCTTCGCTTGATATGTGCTGGATGGTAGTGAGTTAGGCCTCGGGAGCATTTTCTGCAGAAGTTCTAAAAGACTGTCGAAACTGGTATCAGACCATCCATGTCTCGCCTTTAACCTCATAAGTTCAAGAACTGACCGTAGTGTTGTGAACTCACAGTCACAGCCCTTTGACTCATCGTACAGAACTTCCTTAGCCGCCTTCTGTAAAGCTTCAAAGTTATTTAAACCTCTAGCCGACCCCATCAGCACCTCGGGTTCTGCATGACGTAACATTTCCTCTAGATCGATTTTATCCTCAACAGAACCATCGTCATGCACCATGTCTTCAAATCGTGTCGGAACCATATTTTCAGGCCCGTCCACTTGTTCTTCGCCATGACGTGTCCATATTTCGTACTTGTCCATAAATCCACGAGTTACTAAGTGCTCCTTCACTTTATAAGCATCTTCCAGCCTATTTCATTCTTACAGTCAGCACATGGCCAAATTATCTTCCTCATATTGTTCTTCTCAGCGTGTGCCTTCTCAATACCAATAAATTTAGACACTTCATCTCTACATGGAGACAAAAACCTCGGCCAATGATACATCCATTCCCGGCTTTCCATATCTCTAAAAAAATGAACATAAAATATTTGCACTATTAATACCAAATTTGCAGGGTTTATTGAAAAAACATATCGCTATTCAAAACTAACTGAAGGTTAATTGTAAATTAATAAAAAAAATTATTTCATTTTTTTACACAGACATACCAAATTAGTATATTAGGAAAATCTAACAAAATCATATCATCGACATATTACAAACTAATGTAATTATTTTTTGATTGCACCAAATAAATAAGCATTAAAAATTTTATTCTCTCTCATATATGTATGACAAGATCTGGATCTAGATCTAGAACTAGGAGGTGGATGTGATAGCAACATAAAAAAAATTGAGAATTTATGTTACCACATTAAACCACTACAACAAGAGGCATCAAGTATTACACATACATCTAACATCAACATATCAAAAGAAAATAAATTAAAAAACATTGAGCTTTTCCTTCAGAATTTTGCATGTATAAATCCATCACAAATTGAGGTCTAAAAGCTTAAAAAATTGCATACCTAGTGTGGAAATGAGTAGATCTAAGCACCGTAGAAAAATCCCCGAAGATTTGAAGTTCAAAACCTCCCCCCTATATTTAAGTCACTTTAGGAGAGAGAAACTTCGGGGAGGAAGAAGACTATGTAGGGGCATCTTTGCAGGCGGGCCATATAAGCGGCGGCTGCGAAAGATCAATCTTCGCAGGTGCAAGTCTCCTGCCGCTTGCGAAGATCGATCTTCGCGGGCGCCGCTTATATGGCCCGCCTGCAAAGATCTATCTTCGCAGGCGGACCGCCCCTCGATCCCGGGTATCGTCTTCGCTGGCGGGATTTTGGCTCCGAAGACCACAGCCGCCTGCGAAAATGGAACCCCTACGACACCGAAAATGAGTTTTCTAGTAGTGGCGGCGACGCGGTGGCAGCCTGGGGTGGCCTAGGACGCTTTGTAGGCTTGGCGGCGAGCGTGTTGGTTGGCCTAGCTGCGATGGCAGAGCCCGTGTGAGGTTGGGAAGAAGAGTCCGTGGGTGCAGTGGGGGTGCAATTGGGCAACGCTAATATTAATCTATTCGTAATATGTAACATTATATTAAGAGGATACAATGGTTAGAAAATTTCTGTATACATTTTCATTGGTAGTAGACGTACGAAAGAACCAGCCGCTTCTTTATATATTTGTATTTGTATTGTATTAATATAGTCATATACATAGGATTACCTTAATCTTCTCAGGAGTCCATTTTGCTTCATTGTTTATGTGGTAAAAGAAATAAACCCAGGAAATGGTACAAGTTAACAAGAAATACGTAATAGTCATATACATCGATTGATGTTGCCACCGATTACGTTCTGCGGTCACCATTACGCCAATACTAGGCTATAGGAATCCATATGGTGGCTATATGGAGATGCATGATACAATTCAAACTGTATGAGAAAGACTTTCATTTTTTTATCTTAATTTGTTTCTATCCTACAACGAGGAACATGGGATGAAGTAATTAATTAACGACTAAGCCAACAGCTCGATCAGATCCTTCATATTTAACAAGGCTAGAACGGTAACCTTGCTTGGTCTTCTAATTTTTCTCCTTGTATAAGCAGGTCTTTCTAACTACTAGTATCTCATCCTCCTACGATGGCCAAAAAATATGGGACCGAGGATAGTAGTTAAAGTCAACAGATCTAGTCCTTTATTTAAGTGGGTTAGAACGGAATCCTTGGATCAAAGCAAGCTCGGCACAAAGAGCAAGGCCCCGTTCTTATTGCAAAAAAGGAAAACAAAAAACAAGGTAGCTTGTTGAAACCACCGGTGGTGAAACGGTATAACCGTAGATATTACCATGATTTTACCCACTAAAGATTATTAAAGAGTAAATTTTATTTTGGATCACCTTCTATTATTGTTCTATTATTGTTGTTTCACTTTGAAACATCCTTTAACCAATATTTTCATTTTGGATCGGGCATATTTTTTACCTTAGTGACAATTTGAACCAACCTTAATCCTTAATAACTCTTTCATCTATCTACATCCACTTGTCATATATCAGAAAAATATTCTTACGTATAGTTGTGTGAGTTCATTGATAAGTAGGAGCTGATGTATTCGAGGTCATTTATATGCTTGAGAAGAGGCATTAGTAAAAACTGATTTTTTTCAGATACTTCTTTTTTTCCACAGGCGGACTAAAAGAGTACCCGTATGCAGAAATATTTTAGAGGTGCCTACTAAAGATCCGCCTACGAAAATCTGTTTTCGCATATGAACCTCTTCAAAGGCCTGCATGTAAATTTGCTCACCCGGCTTGCTCCCTACCTTCCCAGCTTTTAACTCCATTTTGTCCTCTCTTCACCTGCATGCCTCTCCACCTTTTTTCTCTCACTCCCTCATCTCCCCTCCTCCCTCTATCTCCTCTCCTCCACAGCAATGGCGATAGGAGTGGCCGATGGGCGGCGATAGGAGCCGACCACTCTGCGGGAGGAGCGTGCAGCTGGTGGGCAGTAGTGGGAGCTGGCGCCGCCGCAGGAGGAGCATACGACCGATGAATTCGACACTGACAGCCACCCGACAAGTAGATCCGGCCCCAGCAGCCTCGCGATGGCCTGATCCAACAGCGGTGATGTCGAATCTTCCATGCCGGGGAGGGGCAACCACGGCTAGGGCTACCACTTCTGCGGCGAGGAGGGACGACGCTAGCAACATTGGGAACTGCTGGGCCTCAGTGGTGGCGATGATGATGGCGGTGGACTACAGTTGCCACAAGGATGGTGGCGTGGTGGCATTGGGAGTTGTGGACCTTAGCGACTGTGAAAGCGATGAGCAGCGACTGTGGATGGGAGTTAGGGTTTTTATTTTTGGGATTTGTATCTTATTTCGTGATTTTTCTTTTCGCAGGCAGGCAGTATAACTGACCGTCCACGAAAAGGCGCGTGCATCGTCCTCTTGGAAAACTACCATTTTTTACATACATCTTAAAGGAGACGAGTTGTCGCAATATGAAAAGGGGTAGCGCACAACAAGGAAAGTTGATGGGTTATGAGATAAGGCTTTAGATAGGTTCAGGTCCTCTGGGAAAAAGGTAATACCTACTCATGTTTCGGGGATTAAATCCACCGAGTGGTGCATTGATCTGATGATCTTGAGTGAAGTTATGCCCCCGAAGGGTGCCCTACCCTCCTTATATAGTTGGAGGAGACAGATTTACGAGATAAAGATTTAAATCCTTACCGTTTTAAATCCTTGCAGTTTTAAATCTCCTATAACAACTTTACAATCTTACCGAACCAGGACAATAGGTTGTTTCCTTGATTCTCAAGCAAACGTAATACCTAAGTCTCAATCCGTTACATAATCTATATCCCCTAGAACGAGTTGAATAAACTAGCCATGTGGGTATACGGTAGCCATAATCTCCACAAGTAGTGAGGGTCGTGATGCTAAAGTGAAACAAGTATAAGTTTGCTCCGTCCAACGTGAAAATAATGGATAAATGGTAGTTTAAAATTAAACATGGGTAATAAAAACTGACACAAAATAAAATTTACTCAAAATTAAATCGTATAACCCGTGAATATAATGCATGGTTTGATGCATTTTAAATGAGATATTTGTAAGATAAATGGTTCGCATATATATAGAGGTCTCCATAAATATTTTGCACTGACCGTTATTTACATATCGGTGGATGCATTCGCAGTTGTATCCGTGTCTATGTTTCTTTAGAGAGTGTTAGTTTGTTTCTTTAGAGAGTGTTAGGAGATCTACTTATAGGTCGACCGATATCTATTTAAACATGTCTTATGTGCATGTTAGCTAGGGACGTATTTGTGTGTGTGCGCGTGTTGTGGTCGTTCTCCTGTAATCGGAAAAACTGCGGTACGTATTAGTAATTGTTTGTTGCTACTGCTTAAGACCTTTGGTATTTGGACTTTAAACTTACTACTAATAAGCAATTGATCAAACTGTTTCTTCATTTCTTGACTACGTACCATGGCTCAACTAGACTTCCTAATATATTGTAATATCTACCATTTCATTATTAGTGTCACCAACTTTTTTTTATAATGGATTTTTCCGCCTCTATATCTATATATGTAAAGGATGTACACAGCCATAACATACATGAATTCTTAAACTATAACCCTAATAACACAAAAAAAAGAAAGCTTGAAGACTTAGTTTAAACCTTCAATGGTGATTTATACTTTCCGCCGCAACGCGAGAAGATGGAAGGGGAGAATCGGAACTAGTCCCAGTTGATGCCCATTACCGCACCATATCCATCTCTCCAGATCACAACACCATCTGTTGTTGACCATCGTCAAGGTCCAAAACCCCTTATGCCGCCACTGCATTCGGAACGCCCTTTGTGCGTCAAGAAGTTACTCTATTGCGTCACCACACGAAGTTACTCTGTTGCGTCACCACAGTCTTTCTCAGACTACTAGAGTGACACGGAGCCGACTAGAATGACATACACATGCCTTTACCGCATGAGCTCGATGGAGATGCTCCACCGCCATCAACACACTAGTGTAGATCCTCTTATCTGTGACGGGCTGTAATATAACTGGATTTTACGGACCGTCACAAAGAATACATCTCAAACGGACCTAAAAAAAGGCCGATTGAGATATGGTCAGAGAGACATGTTAAATGTGTATAGAACTGAAGCCCGTCACGGATGACACATATCTGTGATGGGCCTAAACTAGGGCCCGATTGAGATAACCTTAAATATCTCAATCGGACCATAGTTGGAGCCCGTCACAGATGACCATCATCCGTGACGGGATCCAACTTGAGACCCGATTGAGATAACAATTAGGCCCGTCACAGATGACCCTCATCTGTGACGGGCCTAAACTATGGCCCGTCACAGATGACCCTTATCTCTGATGGGCTTAAAGTTTAGGCCCGTCACGGATGATGGTCATCTGTGACGGGTCTTAGTTTAGGCCCGTCACAGATAAGGGTCATCTGTGACGGGCCATAGTTTAGGCCCGTCACAGATGACCATCATCCGTGACGGGCACCAACTTAATGCCCGATTGAGATAACAACTAGGCTCGTCACAGATGACTCATCAATGACGGGCTATATACTAATGCCTACAACTATTGTATTGGTCCTTTTTTACAAATAAGTTCATTTGAACTTAAATTCAAAATTTGATAACTTCGAACAAAAATTGGGGTTAATAAATGATTTCAAATGGAAAAGTCACCAAAAGCAAAGTTGTAGAACTCATCGAGGTGCAAAATTTTTATTTTGGTCATTTCTCCATCTGACTCTATTTGAACAATTTAAAATTTGAAATTCAAAATTTAAGAAATTCAAATAGAATTTTTTGTTAGTGAACGACTTCAACTGAAAAAGTCATCAACAACAACATCAAAATCTATAACTTTTAGTTTGGTCATTTTTCTATATAACATTTTTTGAACAGATTGAATTTGAATTTGAAAATATGACAACTTCAAACCACATTTTCAAATAATAAATGATTTCAGTTGAAAAAGTCATCAACAACAAAATTGTATAACTCATTAAGATCTAAAACTTTTATTTTTGTCATTTCTTCATCCGATAAAGTGTTAGTAACATTGTTCACAAATTTTACATATATGAGTTATAGTTTATAAAACCAGATAAGAGATACGTCAATTTTGTGAACAATGTTAGTATCACTTTATCGGATGAAGAAATGATCAAAATAAAAGTTTTAGATCATAATGAGTTATTCAACTTTGTTGTTGATAACTTTTTCAGTTGAAATCATTTAGTATGTGAAAATATTATTTGAAGTTGTAATATTTTCAAATTCAAATTAAAACTGCTCAAAAAAATGTTATATAGAAAAATGACCAAAATAAAAGTTATAGATCTTGATGAGTTATAAAACTTTGTTATTGATGACTTTTTCAGTTGAAGTTGTTTACTAACAAAAAAATTCTATTTGAATTTCTCAAACTTTGAATTTCAAATTTCAAATTGTTCAAATAGAGTCAGATGGAGAAATGACCAAAATAAAAATTTACCACCTCGATGAGTTCTACAACTTTGGTTTTGGTGACTTTTCCATTTGAAATCATTTATTAACCCCATTTTTTATTCGAAGTTGTTAAATTTTGAAAATTCAAAATTTGAATAGTTCAAATGAACTTATTTGTACAAATGACCAATACAATAGTTGTAGGTATCAATGAGTTATACAATTTTATTGTTTGTGATTTTTACATTTGACACAAAAAATCGACCTAAAATTAAATTTAAAGTTCTCATAAATTGAAAATAAAAAATACCACATAAATTGAATATAAACATTTCATATGGAAAATGGAAAAATACTCATCGGTGACGGGCATTATTTAATGCCCGATAGAGATAGGTCATCTCAATCGGGGATGTGAAATATGTGATCAAAATGGATGTTATGTGAATGTGGTTGTGTTAAATATATTGATGGTTGTGTATGTAAATAAATGTATATGAATGGGTGATATTGGGGTGTGACATCCTGGCCCAAGGCTTAATAGGATTAATAGAATACTTATAACAAAAAGTTACAACTATTTTTCCGGAAGCCGATCTCCAAAAAACTTTGATGTTAAGCGTGCTTGGTCTAGAGCAATTTCGGGATGTGTGACCGACCGGGAAGAACGATGTTAAGCGTGCTTGGTCTAGAGCAAGTGAGAATAAAAAATATCACATGGGAGAGAGGTGGGACTGCATGACACGCCTAACAAATGCCTGAGACTAGCCAAAAAATAAAATTTATTTTTTTTCGATTATACTCATCTGTGACGGGCCTAAACTATAGCCCGTCACAGATGACCATTATACTCTCATCTGTGACGGGCCATAGTTTAGGCCCGTCACAGATAAGGGTCATCTGTGACGGACTATAGTTTAGCCCCGATTGAGATAGGTCATCCGTGACGGGCTATAGTTTGACTGGTCGTCTGGGTCAAAGCTATCAGTGACGGACTTTAATTAAGACCCGATTGAGATAGTT
The DNA here is from genome assembly GCA_000573905.2 of Oryza punctata. Classification (NCBI taxonomy): domain Eukaryota; kingdom Viridiplantae; phylum Streptophyta; class Magnoliopsida; order Poales; family Poaceae; genus Oryza; species Oryza punctata. The sequence goes on from CM002497.2 coordinate 11,705,870, forward strand.
TCATCCGTGACGGACTTATGCCCGTTTGAGATGATTCCTCACATCACTGACCTTTACGCTGTGTCGGGCGGTATACCCGACACAGATGTGGGTTGCAACCCGACACAGATAAGGGTTACCGTTGTAGTGACATCTAACCGTTAGCTGGAATTATGTGAAGCCTACACATCATTAGAAATACAACAGTGGTTCAATCGTTGTGCATCTTAAATATCGACCATCGATAAAATAGAAAGACTTTATTCCTTGCATTAATTGTTGTAGAAATAAATGGTTAACTAATCTCATTTATTCCTGATGTTGATTGCGTAATACATGATTAAGTAATGAAAGTCTCTTTAATGCTTAAAGAAACTGTAAAATAATCACACAATCTAATATAACTGCTCTCAATTCTCTTTAATAATTCAACAATTTGAGCATAAAATCCACCTCCACTCAACAACAATCAACTTTCGAATTGTAGTTCTCATACCATGTGTCAGTTCTTCAGATATAATAAAAAGTTCTTGAGACATAATAATGTTTTTTGGATTTAAAATAATAGCTGCTGAGGTATAGTTTTAAAGAAAACACAGTACATACACTCATATATACGTACACACATTTACCCTAAAACGCACACACATGCGCACCGTATCGTATGAGCACCGTATCTTATGAGCACCTTCAAAAGTTGGGCGCAATACATGCATATCCTACGAATAAATTTTCTCAAAACACTACGTACACCCATATATACGTAAGCACTAATTATCTTCCTTAGATAACATAAATGCTCTATAGTTTAAGAGCATTTATTGAGGTAAGTTCTATTGATAACATCTTTATCTTTCTAATGATCTCACTAATTATAACTTTTCTTACCGTTCATCACTATTTTTGTAAACCTTTATTAACTTCACAAACATATCTTCTAAATATATATATCCTTGTTCTTCAACCTCATATTTCATTTAAAAGTCGTCATCTACATATATATATATATATAGAGAGAGTATATATATATATATATATATGTATATGTATATATAGAGGTGCCTCCTACTCATGTGTCCTCCCTCATATCATAAGAACGACTTTAGAAAGTCTAGGTCTTCTTACTAATTAATTAATCTGTTTTCGGTAAGTAGTAGTATAGGTGCCTCCTACTCATGTGTCCTACCTCATATCATAAGAATGACTTTAGAAAGTCTAGATCTTCTTACTAATTAATTAATCTGTTTTCGGTAGGTAGTAGTATATTTCAACAGCTTCGGACTGGCCTTTATTTAAGCAGGCCAGCCAGAACGGCCACCATGCATCTAAGCAAATTACACTTAGTAACTCAGCGTCGTCAGTATGGAGCTTTTGCTTCTAGTGTTTCTTCTTCTGGCGGCTATGTCATCCGCCGTGGAGAGCATCACGGCGGTGAAGGCGGGCTGCCAGGAGAGCTGCGGCGGCGTCGACATCCCCTTCCCCTTCGGCATCGGCCCCGGATGCTCCCGCCATGGCTTCGAGCTCTCGTGTGTCAGCAACGGCAGCGGCGCCGGCGGCCCGATCGCGGTGCTCGCTGGCACGTCGATCCAGGTGACGCGCCTCTCCGTCGAGGCGGCGGCGGAGTCGCAGGTGATGCTCCCCGTGGGGTGGCAGTGCTACAATAGCTCCGACCCGAAGAACGCCTACGACTGGAGCTACGCCACGACGGAGATGAACCGTGACGGCGTGTACCGCATCTCCAACACCCACAACATGCTGGTCGTGCTCGGCTGCAACACCGTCGGCTTCACGGCGAGCATGAGGAGCGAGGGCGGCACCTACTCCCGCTCCTACTACACCGGCTGCATGTCCTACTGCAACAACTCCGCGAGCGCGCAGGACGGCCAGTGCGCCGGCGTCGGCTGCTGCCACGTCGACATCCCGCCGGGGCTCACCGACAGCTACGTCAACTTCCGGGAGTACGACCACGCCGGCATGCTGGACTACAGCCCCTGTGACTACGCCTTCCTCATCGACCGGACCAACTACAGCTTCCGGCGAGCCGACCTCAAGATGGACAGGAACCAGACCGTTCCGGTGTGGCTGGACTGGGCCATCCGCGAGAACGGCTCCATGTCCTGCGCCGAGGCCAAGGGCAAGCCGGAGTACGCCTGCGTCAGCGTCCACAGCGAGTGCGTCGACTCTACCAATGGTCCGGGTTACAACTGCAAGTGTACCGCAGGCTACGAGGGAAACGCCTATGTTCCTGATGGATGTACTAGTAAGTCATAAATTCTTCTATTAGTACTTTTGTCACATGCATGTCATTTTCCTCACTACTGGAGATCCGTACATCCATGATGGATCAACATGACTCGTCAGAGATAAATCATCTCTGATGCTGAAAAGTATCACGTTTACGATATAGTTACTGGAGAGGATCTGTCATAGATATGAGATCATCTATGAGGAGTCGTAGTTGTAACCCGTTATAGATGATCTGTCACAGGTTACAAACCATAGCTCGACACAGATGACATGCCAATCTGTGATCGGTGTAGTATTATGAACCATCGTAGATGAGATCACTCATTTCTGATGGGTCTTAACTATCACACGTCACAGGTAATGTTATCTCTAACGGTGGTAATTACGATCCGTTCATAATCTCAGATGGAGATATGCCCTATATAAAAGTTGTAGATCTCAATGACATCTCTAACTTTATAACTAACAACATTTTCATTAGAGATCGTTTACATCCTCGAATATGGATTTAAAAGTGAAATTTGGAGCCTTTCAAATGAACTCGGATGAAAACATGCCCTATATCAAAAGTCACAAAGCTCAACCAGATCAACAACATTACAATTGACAATATTTTTATTTGTGCTAGTTTACATGCCCGAATATCCATTATAACATGAGATCTATTTTGAAAAACGAAATTTTGAATTCTTCAAATTACATTGGGTGAATATACTCTATATATAAAAGTTATATAACAAGATGAGATCTATAACTTTTAACTTTTAGTTGATAACGTTTCATTTAAAGTCATTTAGAGTGTTAAATATATGTTAAATGGTTTGAACAGGAATAGGCAAAATAATAACATTGAATGAGTAGCTAATATGTGCTTTGTAGGTGAATTGGTTAGAGTGATCTTTGTAGAGGAGGTTTTGAGTTAAAAGTGATATGTATGCATGTTTATATTCCTCGGAAAATATTTTTTGAATTTTTTGGTGCATTCAAAATTCAAAAAACGTGATTCTTTCATTGTCATTAGTGACGGCTTGTAAGTTACAACCTATCAGAGATAAGTCATCAGTGACTGGTGGGAAGTTACGATATGCCACTGATGACTCATCTATGATGGGTGATAAGTTATGACCCGTCATAGATGACTTACAAAGCCATCAGAGTTGAGTCATATGTGACGGGTGTTCACCCATCATAGGTGATATATTTTCATCACTGACCACTTATCTCTAACAATGGACGAACCCGTCCGAGATGACGGTTTGGACCTGACAGTGTTGACCTAGTCCAGCATAGTGCCTAAACATTAAAATGGATAGGTTAAGTGATTTTTTTATCGTTCATGTGGAGGGCACAGCCATATTTTTTCTATTGTAAATTTTCATATGTCTAGAATGTACCCATCAGGAAGTACTAAAAATAAATACTGAAATTGTGTTTCCTATACCTCTTTAAGGCTACACAATAACAAACACATGCCCAGTAAGAGGTTACCCAATTAGCCAACTCTCAATATATAAAAGGTTATCATGTTATCCCATCATTATCGATTCATTTTCGATCTCCACCCAAACTGATACGAATCAGTAGTGCCACTCGATAGTCGGTTCTTATTAAGTATATTGATGGTTCATAACATGAACAGACACTAATGATACATCATGTTTATTGAGTATTGAACCAATAGTGGTACTTAAATATAGCTCTTTCATATTAAGTTGGATGCAAACAAACTTTATATCAAAATTGTAGAGCTATGAGATCTATAAAGGTGACGACTTTCCCAAGTAGAGATAGTTTGCATGCCCGAATATGCATAGGAATGTTTTGGATATTTGGATAAATTAAATTGTTGATTTTTTTCAAATGATTTCAGATGAAGAACAGCCCTATATCAAAATTATAGATCTCGACTAGATCTATAATACATTATTTGACAATTGTTTCATTTTAGATGTTTACATGCCTGAATATATGTTAGAGGTTCTAGATGGATATTTGAATTTTTAAATGACTTCGGATGAAGATGAGCTCTATATCAAAATTATAGATCTTCATGAGATCTACATGATCGTAGTTGAATGTTAAAATCGTTTACATGCCCAAATATACGTTAGAAGTTTACATGCCTGAATTCTTGAAATTTTTCAAATTACTTCCGACGAAAACAAACTATATATGAATATTGTGGAGCTCAATCATATCTCTAACTCTGTAGTTGATTTGTTTTTAATTGCATTCATGGATTGTCAAATATGAAGTATAAGTTATGGATAGGAAGAGACAAAATAATAGCATATGATTTTTAAGCAAGACAGGTTATATAGATGAGATGGTAAGGATGCTATGTGTGAAGAGCGTCTTGGGTCAAATCATATAATACCTGATTTTTGCATCAAGAATCACGTTACTTGCGGCTTGCAATATATAGCTACAGCCGAGAAAATCCAAAAATGGGACGTCGCTACCACTTTTGATTCAAACCATGAAACAGCAGTGATAGGGGTATCTGGTAAGGGATTGACACAATACTATCACTAGTGGTAGTGGCATCACTACCGGTTTATGACTTCTTTTGGTACTGAAATTCTTTCATCTATACTTTTTGCTACTGTAGTTGTTCATAGTTTTTCTTGTTATTGCTACCTGCACTTTACAACACATAGCATGAAAGTTACATGACATGTATAGAACTATAGCTTAAGTATACCTTTTGTAAGGACAAAATTAATACAACTTTTGAATGCTTTATGTTTATGGTCAGTCAAAGGTACATAGTAAAAGTTCTAGGTACATTAGAATTCTAATGTGTAAATCATCACGTATCAAGAGAATATTATTCATCTTCATATATTTCACACCTTGACATTCACAAGGAGAGTTAATCATTATTTCTTGTTCTATTTGTAAATGTTCTTCTCATTTGTCAACAAACCCACAATTTGATCTAAATATGGCGTGCCAGGTTATATGGAATGTAGTATAATTGTATTACAATTTTTAATTTGGATTGTTCTTATTTTTGGAGATTAGGACTTCTTCATTCACATTCTTAGGGATTTGATAACTGCAATTTTTAGAAGGCCATTAACTTTTGTATTCACAATAAGAAGTAAATCTGCATGTTGATACACAAATTATAAAAGGTTAAAAGTGATTTGTAAATAGTATTTGTGATGATACATTAATTGTGAATGAATGGTTGGCCAATCAATACACCTGTCTAAAAAAGTTTATACTATTAGTTGGAAAATGTTAATCGTGATGGTTATAAAAATCATGCAGATATCAATGAGTGTGATCGGCCATCCGACTATCCATGCCACGGCATTTGCCAGGACACCGATGGGTCATATGATTGCAAATGCCGTCGGGGTTACCAAAACAGTGGTAATCCAAAAGAACAACCCTGCAGCCCAAAGTTCCCCCTCGCAGCACAGATTGCTCTAGGTATTTTGCTATTGATCTACATTCTTATTTGTTATTTTTTAAAAAAAATATAACATATGTGACGCATACTAAAAACCACATAATATTTTTAGGCATCACTCTTGGCATTTCCTTTTTGATCGTTGGCCTCCTATTCATTTTAATGATGCGCCAAAAGTAGAGAATGAATGAATATTTCAAAAAGAATTGTGGTTCAGTACTACAGAAAGTAGAAAACATCAAGATTTTTACAAAGGATGAGCTTAAGAAAATAACAAAGAACAATTCAGAAGTTCTTGGTCAAGGTGGCTTTGGCAAAGTCTATAAAGGGATTCTTGAAGATAACACCTTGGTGGCGGTAAAAGCCTCAATCGAGGTAAATGACGCTCGAAAGGAGGATTTTACCAATGAAGTTATCATCCAATCTCAAATGATTCACACAAATATCATCAAGCTGTTAGGGTGCTGCTTGGAGGTGGATGTTCCAATGTTGGTCTATGAGTTTGCCGCCAATGGAAATCTACAAGACATTCTCCATGGTGATAGCAAGCATCGAGTCCCTCTCCCACTTGACTTGCGCATGGACATTGCAATTGAAGCTGCGGAAGGGCTAAGATATATGCACTCATCTGCAAACCGCACCATACGACATGGTGATGTTAAACCAGCCAATATACTTCTAAATGACAAATTCATCCCTAAGATTTCAGATTTCGGGACATCTAAGCTGCTTACCGTGGACAAAGACTTCACCATGTTTGTAGTGGGGAGCATGGGTTACATAGACCCAGTGTTCCATAAAACCGGGCGTTTAACACAAAAGAGTGATGTGTACAGTTTTGGAGTTGTTCTATTAGAGCTCATCAGCAGGAAGCCAACAATATATGATGGAAATTGCAGTCTCTTAATTGACTTCCAAAAGGCCTATGAGCAAGAAAATAGTGGGAGGGCAATGTTCGACAAAGATATTACAATTGAAGAAGAAATATTTATTTTGGAAGAAATTGGTCGATTAGCAATGGAGTGCCTGAAAGAAAGGGTTGAAGAACGGCCTGATATGAAGGAAGTAGCAGAACAACTTGTGATTCTAAGAAGATCTAGGAAGAGCAGACAAGGAAACTACAACATAAGTCCTCAACAATTTCAGGAGATGAGTACTGAAGGAACTCCACTGAGCTTGGAAACTGCAATTAGTGTAAGTAGCTCAGTCCTTTCTGCTCCATCCACTCCAGCCAACAATGACTTCTCCAACTCTTAGATCAAAGATGAAAACGGAAAAGGAAGAGCTATGACATGGAGGATATATCTGCGTGACTTAGCTTATGTTATAAATCAGTGCCGTATCATTTGAATTTTTTTAATAAAAACAAGTCAGTGTTAGTCCGCTCCTACTTATGTTTTCTGTACTTTGAAGCAGAGAAGCAACTTGTGTGTTGTACAAGATTTGTTAAGTACTGTCATAGTAGAAGATTGTGTTAACTATTATTCACGTCATATTATCTGTTTTTCTTATATTTGTATTTCAGCTTCTGACAACCGGAATTTTGTGCAATTGATTTGTCCGTCTTTTTAACTGTTTATACAATACCATAACTAGTATATGTTTAGATTTCTTTTGCATAGAAGGTTGGTGTAATAACTTCGAGATATGTAGTAGTGCTATTAGGAGAAACTAGCATATATCACTGATATCCTTTTTATAAAATGGATAAAAATCCGTCCAATATATTCACATACACAACCAAATATATTAGACATCTTTTTTATATAATTGATAAATATACATGCACTAAATCCGCAAGTGAATATACACAACCAAATATATCACTGATATCTAAGACCATGTCATTAGAATTTTTTGAAACATCAACCTATTGTGAAATAGAAACAAAACGTTCTTCACACTCAAGATATGTTGGTGTATATCAGATGTGCTCATAATGAGGATGTGTATGTGCACATATGTATATTATCCTCTACATTTTATATACAGAGTGCTCCCCGAAAAAAGGAACATTTTTTGGCAGACAGGAGTCCTACGGGTTGCTACTGTGTTTGCCCACTAAGAATAACCTTGTGTCTGTATTCATGATCACACTAGTTTTGAAGCCTTGGCCAGTTTGCAGTTGCTGTGCTGCTTATTTTAAAATCTGCTGTGAAAAATCACGTGTGAAGAATGTTCATTATTAAGATCAGAAATAAATATATTTTGAGACAGAGAGAGTATAGTTTAGAAATCCTGCAAATTTGTAATAACAATCCATCACCTGCTGTCCATTTTACAAGAGCTTGTAGCATTCCTTTTGGATCCTTCACCCTCTCTCATCGTTTAAACCATAAAACCCCCCAGCCTCTATTTTCGATTCATTTCACGTCTGCCTTTATAATTCTCTGCTGCTTTGTACACAGGATGGTACAAAAGACATGTAGGGTCTGTTTGGGGAGCTTCTAGCAGCTGCAGTTTCTTCTAGAATCTCTAGCTACAAGAAACTACCGCAAACAGTACCCAGATCCTAAGAATCTGTAGTTATATAATCTGGAAAATGAACTAAAAGCTAGAAGCTGGGTTTACCAACTTCTCCAAATTCTCACCAGCTAGCTTCTCACCAGCTGTTTCTTATAGTTTTAAGTTCTCCCAAACAGGCCCGTAGTATACGATGGATTGATTCCACAGATTATAGATGGCCAAATGGGCCGCCCAGCACGGCCCGGCCCAAGCACGGTCATGCCTGGGCCGAGGTCAGTCGGGCCGGCACGGCACGATCTGGACTTCGTGCCGTGCCGTGCCAGCCCACGGGCTGCACGTCAGGCCCTGGCACGGCCCACAAGTATTCGGGCCGTGCCGTGCCAGCCCGCAGGCACGATCAGCCCATTGAGCCCGAGCCAGCCCACGCACGATTTTCTTATCACAGCTCGCTCAACAAATTTTTGCAAAACTAAGTTGATAGTCCAAACTTTATATGTCACAATCCAAGTTTTTGATAAACTTTAGAATTCACAAACATGCAAATCAAAAGTCATTCCCAAAATTTAATATTTTTCATTCATTCATCAAGTCACAAACTCACAAGAAGGGCTTGTTGATTCTTGATTGTACCTGCGCATCCGGAGCACCGGAGTTGCCCTTGACGATTGAGATTGAGGGATCGACGAGATCACGAGAACATAGACTGGATTCGGGGGGATCTGACGAAGAGTTCAGGAGGCATGGAGCAACGATGAGGGTGGCAAAAAAAGTACAAAAGGTGATAAACCCTGAGCTCCACTTGATGCTCTCAAGGCTATGATTGGCTCGATCTTTCGGTGAGTTAAGATAACTACGATTGGAGACACATTGACGATCCGACTACAACCGTACAAGATGTTCTTGTGTTGCGCCTTAGCGATCGATACACCTCTCCGTGGGTTGTTGATCTTGCCGATACAAATCAACCTTATTCCTGCAAGCAAATCGAAGAAACAAGTAATAACAAGATAAAAGCAATCTGAATTGCAAATAAGAATTGAATACAAATGATAAGTTGAGATTCCGAAGAACAAGCAGACGGACGGTCTAGCTGACACGCGCGCTACAAGTAAGTAGCAATGGCTAAACTTTAATCTAACAAAACCCAAAAAACCCTGAAGGAGTACCTAGCTATTTAAGGAGGTGGGAGGACGACCAAGGGAGCCCTAGGGTCGTGCTCCACCTAATTGGGGCGCACCCACATGGGCCCCACATGGGCCGGGGTCCCAGATGAAGTTACAAGCCCATATGCCCATTGTAGATGACGCAGCACCTTGTTTCTATAATTGCGGCCAACTAAGATGGAATTTGGAGATGAGTCTGGATCCATTGGAAAGAGGACTCCGAGAGCTTTCCATCAAGTACTCACGGGCTGAAAACGGAGCTCGTATGCAGATTTGGCGGCCGTTTTAAGTCAACGCTGCTGTAGGTGGCCGAATTGGATTCCAGCACTTGGAGGACTTGATCTTGCTGCCTTCTTGTTGATCCATGATGTGAACAATGGTTATATCCATAGTAGCCATGGTCACATCAAAAGGGAGAGGAAATCGACCCGGCGACTGTCGATCCGATGACCGGAGACGAAGAGCTCACGGATCAGGTCATCAGGCGACCGGAGAGACAGAGATGAAAGAAAAAAAGAGAGAGAAAGAGGCGGCCCTCATGCCCCTAGCGGGAGGCCACTGACCGTCGGTGCTAGATCCAGCGAGGCGACCATCGGAGACGGCGGTGATGGAGGCGTGGTGGTGGACTGGTGGTCTGGTGGAGCGACGGAGCGGTCGAGAGAGACGGAGGCTGTGGCGGCTAGGGTTAGGGTTTGAGGCAGAGGGCGGAGCGGCGGGGTCGGGTCACACGCCTCGGTCGGGCCGTGCCTGCCGTTGGAGCGTGCCAGGCCATGCCGGCCTGTTTCGGGCCGTGCCGTGCCGGCCCAGCGTGCCGAAGGTGCGGCCCAAGCACGGCCCGGCTATCGGGCTGGGCTAGCTCGGGCACGATCCCAGTCGGGCCGTGCCGTGCTTGGGTCGGGCCAAAGCAGCGGGCCCTAGGCCGGGCCACGGGTCACGGGCCATATGGCCATCTATACCACAGAAATTACGTTTAGCAGTCGGCAATAGTTATTAATCACGATGAAAACCATGGCCTGGCTTTGGCCACCAGAGTTCACACTTCACAAATGGACAAAACCATTCCGAAGAACACATGACTTTCACTTTTGGTTCTTTATACTCCATCTTGGTTCTCGTGTATCTGCCCTCATCAATTTTATGCTACTTTGTACCCAGCAAATGATTGAACACATTTCGTTTCGACCTTTACCAACACTAACCAGGTGAGGGCAACCCATCATGTGCACAATATCTAACAACAACATGAACTCTCTAGCAATGCACTGATATTGCTAGTGAGTCAAGAAAAATATGATTATGACAAAACTCTAATGATTATATATAATGTCCATATGTTATAAACTGATTAAGTTATAACAGTAAGATGTAATTAAGATGTATGGAAACATGTTTCATAATGCCTGATTTGTTTTTTTTCAGACGAGCTACAGTGCGGTCCTCAGCAAGTGACAGCAGTAAAATCTGACCCAAAATTCCTCTCCTTACCTCACTGCGGAGATGGATGCTTGTTCCGTCAGCTAGCGGTGGAATCGCCGCCGGAGAGGGAGGCGAGGTAAGCCACACGGTCCATCTCGTACCCGAAGAAGCTCCACGACGACCGGCGAACGCAGCAGCGGCTCGGCGGCGCCGGCACCAGCCTCGCCTCCTTCTTCTCCATGTCCAGAGCGTATAGCGCCAGGTCCGGTTTCTTGGCGTACATGTCGGCGCCGATGGCGAGGAAGACGAGCCCGCTCTTCTCGCACACGCCCCTCAGGCAAACCCTCTTCACGTTCGCCAGTGGAATCAGGTGGCTCAGCTCCACGTCGTGCGCCTCCTCCACCTTCCACTTGATCTTCTGCGCCGTGCTCCCGTCGCCGCCGCGGCCGCCGTCGTGGCGAGCGAAGACGTTGATCACCGGGTTGTAGGTCCTCAAGTTTCGCCCCACCTGCACCACGCAGAGACGCCCGTCCGGCGAGACGGCGAGACGGCGGTTCGGCACCGGGTCACCGAGGCAGAAGCAGGGCTTGCCGTTCCACCTCCAGTGCCATGGGATGGTCTCGGTGGTCGCCACCAGTGTGTCCAAGTGGACGACAAACACAACGCTGTTCACCAGCCAGAACACGCGGCCGCGGAAGGTCACACCGGCGTCCATGTCGCCCAGGCGCTTCCCGCCGATCTTGACGCCGGATAGCTTGCGCTCGGTGCCCCAGGCCATGGTGTCCGACGAGTAGGACCGGCACGCCGTGAAGCTGCGGCGCTTGTAAAGGACCACCAGACGGAAGGCCGCGGGACCCGGTGGGAGCGGATCGCCCGATTCCTGGAGGTCGTCGGCGGTGAGCAGCGCGCACGCGTAGAGACCGGGCCTGTCCTTCCCGGAGAGGACGGGGAGGACGGACATGTCCCCGGTCATGGGGTTGCACACGACGAGCCTAAGAGCGGCGGCACGGGAGGCGCGGCGGAGCTCGACGACGAGGCGGCCTTTCCGTGATGCGATGAGGCGGGAGTTCTTGAAGAGGCCGGGGTTGTGGTTGTCGAACACCATGTCAAGCTCGCCTCCGCCGAACCTGGAGGAGGCCGAGGGCAACGGGACGAACCGAGGCGGCGCGACCAAGGAAGACGAGTCGTCGTCGTGGCTCTGGTGGAAGAAGCCGACGGCGAGGTCGCGGATGAAGCGGCTGGAGGGCGGCTTGGAGCGGCAGACGTACTCCGCGTTGCCGGTGACGAGGCGGCGCCACCGCCTGCAAGTGGCGGTGCACCGGACGAGGTCGTGAATCTCCAGCGAGCTAGCCGCAAACACGAGGAGGAGGACCTCGTCGTGGAGGGGGAACCCATCGTCCTCGACCGATCCGCCGCCGCCGCAGGCGCCGCCTCGCTTGAGCCGCTTGTTGCTCACTCCTGACCCCGTGGACTCCGTGGAGACGGAGAGGGAGAGCCACCCGTCGCCGCTCGCCGCAACGGAACACGGCGGCGGCGGCGACATGGAGTCGAGAGGGAGAGATCAAAATGGAGAAGAGAGGGAGAGATCGAAATGGAGATAGGGATTGACGGCTAGGGTTGGGCGACGAAGATGTAATTACATACTAATAAACTAATACTAATAGTTAGCCCAGCATTTTTTCTATCTGTTAGGTGTTCTGGCTTCTCGTGTGGCCTTTCCTAGGTGGGCTTCGGAGTTATTATGCCCGGTATGCAAGTTGGACCTGTGTCACTAACGAAGGGATGAACCCAGGGGATGTATCGGGTATACATGGCCATGTATCGGGTATACATGGCCATAAGGCCCGATGGCTCGGCTCACGGCACGGCCATTTGGATCAGCCTAAGCACGGCACAATATTATTGGTGTCACGCCCATGCCAGCTGTTAGGCCGTGCCTGAACCAATACCTAGGCACGATCCAATGAGCAGGGAACAAAATAGATAAGGGATCCAAAACAGACTTAATGTATAGACTTATTTCAAGGAGTAGCACAATAGACTTTCATGCCTTTAGACCTGCCGGCATGACCCGAGTTGTATTAAGCCGTGCATGAGCCATTGGTGTAACCCGTGGGCGGGCACAACCCGACCTAGCGTGTAGGTCGGGTCATGCCAGCCCGATTGGTCTCGGTCCGGGTCCGGACGTGCTCGGGCCGGCCGGGCCGAGTGGCCCATTTGGTCATCTATAGTATCGGGTATATACCGGTATTACCCCGAAAATGGAAAATTTTTAATATGTAGTACTATGTGACATGTCTAAACATTATATGGGTGCATTGTTGAATGAAGAACATGGAAAAAAAACCATTCCATACACAACCAACCAAAACGATTTGTACGTGCATTTCCTTTTTTTTTAACGGAAGGCGAAGGGAGCAATATTTACATGGCGTGCATTTCTCATGGGCTATGTGTAGAGCTTGCGGTTGGGTTTTCGTGAGGGGACAGTGGGCAGGCGGCCTTTTATTAACACCGGCGGCTGGCGAGCCTCGCCCCTTGCGGCAAGCACGATGGGTCGCTAGGTAGGTGGCGCTGCGGCTAGGCTACGACTACGAGTCGGCGTCAAGAGCAAGGTGGTATAGCAACTGGCTGCATGGATGTGCCACACACGGCAGGGTGCCTGATGGCAGGGTCTTTGTTGAGAGCGAGTTAGACTCAACACAATGGATTAATGTTAGTATGCTGAGTACACGTATAGGCACGCCTTTCCCTAATCTACTCAACCGACTTATATAAAAACACATGGTACATGCCGAAATATAGAACACTAACACCCCAGCAGTCTTATCGTTGGATGGCCGAACATTGTAAGACTTTTATTATAACCTTGAATTATTAATATATTATAGAACTTTTATATCGGTATCAGCTATGTAATATACAATTATATCGTATGTGTATCATATAATGATCTAAGAAATTCCTAAAAAATAAGGATCTAAGAAATAGTATTAAAAACATATGGGGTTTTTGTTGTTCAAAATCAGGGATCACAAATACATGTATTTACGGCCACCTAATCTAATCATGCAACGAGTAATAATAAAATACTGCAACCATTTAAACATAGGAATTTACAAATTCGGTAGACATATTATGATAAACTTTCTTCTTACTGTGGTAATCCGCAGCGAAGCGCGGGCACATGTGGTTAGTACCAGATGATAGACAATCCATTTGGCTGGCTAATACTATATATTTGCATATATATGACAGAAAGGCAGCGTTGCAACACTACAAGAACTAATCTTGCAGAAGAACATGTAGCTTTCCCTTCATGTTTCACTTACTGCCATTACAACAACCATGTAAAGCACCCGTTTTAGCGAGGATATCGTAAAGAAAAAAGTATATGATGGACTGGTTGCACATATTACGTTTAGCAACTAATAATACCAACCACAGGTGATTGCAAGTTTGCAACCCATATGGGCTGGCTTCGGCCAGCAACATCTCATAAACCTGTTCTACTAGATATGCGCTGATAATGGTAATGATTCGAGTAATATAACTATGATTACTCAATCGATTAGAATGTCCCTATGACCAAAACTGATTCAGTAACATTATGATGTAAGGAAGTATGTTTCCAATGCATGATTTGTTCATCTTTTTTCAGGCGATCTACAATGTTTGCACAAAGCTGCAGCACAAATACGGCCTTGAAGTCACTTATCCGTATCGGATACACCCTGATACGTATCATGTACGTATCTGATATTTAGGATGTGTTTGGTTGGAGGGATATCCGGGAAATGACAATCCAGTTCTCATCCACCCAATCAAACAAGAAACTGAATAGCCATATCCATCCAATCAAACAAAAAATACAGAACCACCGTATCCCTGTAAATATGGATGATCATATCCTATCAACCTTGATCACGAACCAAACACACCCTTACGTCATTTGCAAATGAATGAAATAATCCCGGATACCTCCCCGATACATCCTGAAGGTTGACTGGCCCATCTACCTGATGCCTCTCATGTGCTCGGCGCTACCAGCATTATCGCAGATGCCATATACGCTGCTTGCAGCTTCGTCGTTGCCGAGAGCACTGGAGCAGCACGGCAACACCGCCTCCGCCGGCCATAGGGCCACCGTCGCCCACCAACACAGCGCCTTCGACGGCGGACGAGCACAACGTCGTCAGCTCGTCACCGCCGATCCAATCCTCTTTTTATTGAGATCTTTTACATTTTTTGGGAGGTACCTTAAGTACCTCTTTAACAAACTAATATCCATCGTTCACTCATAAAGGTAATTTAGAAAATGGAAATAATATTAACAAGAATAAATTAGTAATTGCTCAATCCCATACGGCATGACCCCCTACAACCTTCCTCTGTATCTAATCCTAACCCTATAGGCCTATACCTCGAGAGAAAGAACGAGTTCGCAGGGTCGGAGCAGGCGTATCGTGTGCGGCGACGGCGATCTGCGGGGCGCGGCGGGCGCGTGCGGTGGTAGAGATCGGCGGGCGCGAGGAGCTTGTGCGGCGGCAGCACCGGTTTAGTTCTAGTTCTGTTCTTCTCATGGCAGTCATGTCTGTAATTTTTCCGGTGCAAGAAGATGGTCCTTGAGTATACCCCTTTGATTCTAGTGAAATCCTAGAAGTTCCTTGAGACAATAGACGTCTGCTCCGCAATTCATGCATGTAAACCAGACACGCAAGCATCTGCAGAAACCAATGCTTCTATATACCGTAAGAGCAAGTATAATAATGGGCTCTAAGAAGACTAAATGCTGAGTTGGATGAGAGAGAAGAGAAAAGAGAGGAGAAGTGGGCTGTAAACTTATAGCCAGATTAGGCATAGGAACCAAGAAAATTTGTGAGAGAGACAGGTGAATCATATATTTATAGTTAAGAGCTAACCACTATATGAGTAAGCTGAGAGGTAGACTGTAAAGATCTATACAGCTAGCAGCTGGTTATATTATTAGCCTTGCTCTAACACGAAGACGATGTGGTCCTGGGCACCGAGCTAGTGGTTGTCGACACAGCACTCTCGAAGGAAGGGGAGCCTGTGCGCCTCGATCTCTCCCCCTCCACCTCAGCCACCTCCACCGATGCCTGGAATGGAACAGGAGTTCATAATGGATCGTACATAAAGACATAGATATTAAAAAGAAGACGCATTTGTTCTTAACCACACAAATCAATTATGAAACTCAATTACCATTTAAACCTTCTACCTTCTATACCTAGCCTACTCTTTTAATACCTTTTTCCAGGTACCTTCTTTCAGTACGTTAGATCATTCATGATCAACGGTGATAATTAATTCCAAGCACATAAGAAGATCTTTTTGTTAGATCGAATACATCTTGGAAGTGGAAGCATCTAGCAATTCAGTGCTAATGTTGCTGGCTTGCTTGTTGACCGTGATGTCTTTATCGATTGGAGACTAATGTAGCAATATCCTGTACCACTGGTCTATTGGGATCTTGCGGTTCATGCTACTACCTGTTTATAGGCTACAGTTACGATTGTAACTTGTAATTAGCATGACGATCGAATCAGTTGATTAGAACTTATAAACATGTATGTGCTGATTTTTATCTAAATTATTGGCAGCTAACGCTTGGCTTTTAGATGGGCTTGTGTTCGGAGGTATTGGTGGGGAACCCATACCCCCTCTCGGTACGCAAAATGATGAAGTGAATTAGTGCATAATTAATTATATATTAGTTAATAAATTTAAAAAATGGATTAGTATGATTTTTTAAAGCAACTTTTATATAGAACATTTTTATAAAATATCCACCATTTAGTAGTTTGAGAAGCGTGCACGTAGAAAAGATAGAGATAAATTAGGAACAATCACAAAAGAACACAGCCTTAATTAGCTAATACAATAGAGATTGAAATAAGGCCGCTGTGTTGCAAAATATTATGTGTTCCCTATTTACTCACAAGTATTCATTATTTTTCTATATTTTTTATGTATGATCAACGTATCCATATGTCCTCAATTTTCTGAAAATAACGTATCCCGTATCGCGTATCCCGTATCAAGGTAACATGGTCTTCACCTCCATGGGGATGCATGTTTCATCAGCTAGCAGTGGAGAGTGGACTCGCCGTGGGACAGTGAGGCGAGCGAGGTAGGCCACACGGTCCATCTCGTAGCCAGCATTCTGGGATTCGATTGCACGAAAAAATTGGATGACATTTGATCAAATTTAAACCAAATTTGATAAATTTTGACAAAACTAAACCATATTTAGACGAAATAGGAGTGAATTATTGTCTCAGACCTCACCGATATGGGTGACATTCACAGAAATTTGGACCTTTCAGACCGAATCTGAGAACCTTGCTCGTAGCCGAACAAGCTCGACGACGACCGGCGGTAGCGGGCGGGAGGTGCGGGCACAAGCCTTGCCTTCTTCTTCTCCAGGTACAGCTCCATGCACTACAACGGTAACCCTTATCTGTGTCGGGCTCCAACCCACATCTGTGTCGGGTATGGAGCCCGATACAGCGTAAAGGTCACTGATGTGAGGAATAATCTCAAACGGGTATAAGTCCGTTACGGATGGAGTTATCTCAATCGGGCATTAACTAAGGCCCGTCACCGATAGTTTTGAGCCCGTCACGGATGACCTATCTCAATCGGGCTACAACTAGCGCCCGTCACAGATGTCTATCCTCTCAAACGGGCCTAAATAGAAACCCGTCACAGATGACTTATATTCGCACTCGGGCTCCAACTACAACCCGTCACAGATTACTGTAATCTCAATCGGGCCTTAACTTACAGCCTGTCACGGATGACTGTATTCTCAATCGGGTTTTAACTTATAGCCCGTCACCGATGAGTATGACCACAAAAAAAATAAATATTGTTTTTTGGCTAGCCTCAGGCCTGTGCTAGCCATGCCCGCTGCAAAAATAACAGAAACACATATGCCAATCACATATATATATCCCAGCATCCCCATTCACATGTATACATCGCTGCATCCCCATTCACAAATGCCATTCACATATATTTTAGACAAATAACATTCATATTGACACTTGCATATTGGTCAAGTGGTAAGCATCATAAGCTGCAATATTTATCTAGACAGAATTTACATAGAGATAATAAATGTAATAAACAATAATATTACATAGTAATATGTGTTTGACAATTCAAATAGAATGTTAAAAATTATTTTTCACTTAATCTTAACCCTAAACATTCCTTTAGGGTGAATAATTTCGTGGAGGATGAACTCGGCAATCTCCTCACGAATATCCTGAAAGCTGCTACCCGGATCCTTTGATAATTTGACCTACATGTACAAAATTCGAAATTAGTCGAACGATCTTTAGATATATGTATGTATTTTGATTCAGTTAGAACATTTCACGAATGAGACCACAAACCTCCAATTCACTCAAAGTCTTCACCTTATCTTTGCAAAGTAGGCGCATGTTATGGCAGATATGGAATCCGCACTGGTCGCCTATTTGTTGTTTGACTGGGAAGTCCTTCTTATGGATAAGTGTATCCTGCCCTGCCTTTTGAAGGCCTTCCTTTTGCACATATTGGGCCCACGCCTCATCTATCGCGAGTTGAATCGGGGTCCAATCGTATGCTTTCTTGTCAATCCTGGAGTTTAAGTAGTGGCACGTACTCCACTTAGGCGTTATTACCAGTAGGATCCAATGTCCACTGCGGCATTAAAATATTTAAAGTTAATACTAAAGCTAGACGTGTAATGCAATGAATTTAGGGAGCACACTTACTATTGATTATAGGCGCACATGATGTACTCCTTGTCTTGTCGAGCCCAGAAGGTGTCAAACAAGTAGTTTACCATTCCCTGACGGTCCCCTTGAAGATTTGTGACATTCACTACCTGAGGATCAAGGAAGGCAACTTCCGGTGCATTTTTGAGACACCACTTCCAACTATACCTACACGCAAGACCACATTACTTATAAGCATGTTACACGGATTGAGATGAATATTTTTCATGAGCAAGAGTACTTACAAGGAATAGCACTTGAGGAGGGTTGTGTCCACCGAGCGGAGCCTGTAGAGGTCGAATAGATCCTTGTAGTCTACCACGATATAATTTGGTGGCCCAAGGAATGGCGCTCTTGCGTGTTCGCCTATTATATCAGTTTCTCTTTTCTTCCTCCTCACGTTAGATTTTTCCATGTAGTACATGTGTAGCTCCTTGCAAGCGGTGCCCATCGTAGCTAGCATGTCGTCGCCAACCAACGGCATGCCTAGTTGGAAGGAGGATGGAGGTACGGGCTTCTTAGGAACTACCAGCGCCTTGCTCAGATCTAGCTTTGTTGGAGCAAGTCGTGAGCCCTGCAGCTTTCCCTTTCCGCGCCCCCTTGCAGCAGGTTTTTCGATAGCAACTCTCTGGGGGGAAGAATGCGCCTTCCTGCTCTTCTTCATTGGTGGGGGTTTGATGATCGCCCCGTTGTCGACCTCCATAGGCTCGTCACCGAAGTCCGTGTCGTACTGCAACTCGAGATCATCTGTATCGTCGTGACGAGCCGGAGCTGGTGGTGCTGAAGGAGCAGGGGCAGGTTGTATCGGCAGGCGACCGCTTGGTGCAGTGGTTGGCCTCGGGATCACCCTTATCTCAATGAGATCCTTGGGCCATTGGATGAATGTTCCACGTGCATCTCCAAGGGTTAGGACCTCGTCGTTCGGTGGATGCCTGAGGGGGAAATGATCGAATTCTGGCTTCACCGAGTCGACTTGGACCTTCGCACGGTCAGCCCGTAGTTGTGCCCCATGCACTCTAGTCTCCGGGGTCGGCTGGAAAGCTAGTCCTTCAGCTGCAGGAACCGTGAAGGACGGCATCACCCTCACTGCCAGGGTGCAGCTAGTTGGCTCCTGCGTTAGATTAATAACAATTTTTAGAGTAGTAGTTACCATATGATTTTGTTATGAATTATATTCGTTAAGAATTATATGCGTTGTGGACGAGAAATTTACCGTAATTTGGTCGACGGAGGCGGGGACCGATGGGGGATTTTTCCCCGCCTCAGTTGATGCACAACTGCTGCGCCTCTGCATCGGACTAGCTAGATCCTGTTGGGGCGCAGCAGCGGCAGCCTCTGGGATATTTGTTCTTCTCGAATCTCCTGCCTGATACGGGCCCTCATCGATTCAAGTTTCTCATCGAATTCAGAGCTCAACTCGGCTCTGACCTGCTCACGGATCTGGGCGGCAAGGCGGGCATCTTTTTGCACCTTCGTTATTGTCTGCTTCTTGTACTGCCACCCGTAGTCCGGGAATCCAACTTTCCATGGCACGTTGGCGCCAAGTCCCCTAGTCCGTCCACGGTGCTCCTTGTTGCCCAACGCTTTACTGAGGATGTCGTCCTCGCGTCTTTGAGAGCTGCCCTCTTGCGAGGCTTCTTGGGAGGCAACCAACTCCTTCTGTAGTACAAATGAGTTCGGATTAAACGAAAAGTTCGGTGGGGACAATGCGAATAAATATTGAGATAGGGCACTTACTATATTATCATACACTTGTTGATCTTGGGGATTTGGAAGCGAAACCGACCCATCTTGATTCTTCTGGTACCTCGCTCGGGCCAAGTTCCTTGCCCGTGGGTGTGGGATGTCAGCAAACACCGGTGGTGTGTTCACTGCCGCTGCCGCTTCATCTTCCTGCTGCCATTCCTCCAGCTTCCCGACGTATCCTGCGGTGCCTAGGCGGTGCGGGTGCATGTTCCTGGCCTGCAGTGCTCTATACGCTTCGCTTCTAGCCCGGGATTCGGGGGTCGATTTCTTCTCGTAGAATTGCTCCCAAACCTCTTCCGTTATGAAGGGCCATTGGTCTTTTGGATCAGGGGTCATCGGATTTAGGACAAACTCCGTGACCAGACTGCTCTTGAAATTCTTCCAGCAATTGCCCATCACCTTGAACGCAGCCTGCTTGAGCCTCTCCTCGTCGGCTGCAGGATACTCGAAGCTCTCCTTGAACTTGAGCCAAGCAGCGTTCTTCTCCGCCTCGGGCACAAGCTTGATGTCATCTGTGAGGATTGTGAAGTTTTCCCTCGCTACGACACCGCAGGTGGACCTGAACTTGGCTAGGACATTGCGAGGACGCATCGGCACTAGTTGTCGTCGACATCGGTTCACCTTGCTGAGACATCGTCTAAATAACTGTGCTTTTAAATAACAAAGTTAATAATTTTGTATGCAAATCACGTATGCACGTAACTCGGTTAATTCAGTAAGTCCCAAAATCACTAAGTAGTACCATACCTACTCTTAATCGCTCCACCTAGACTACTCTACTTTATAAGCAAAATGCCTCCTCCTCGCTTCCTTTTACACGTTTCTTAATTATCAAAAAATGACAGATTACGAAGTGTTCTGGATGCCAAGGTGTCTTGGAAGGTTCCGTACATGTACTGACCCAACCAAACCAACTTGGCACCCGGGACACTTCATATTCTATGATGATTTGATAATCTACAAACAAAGTCCTTACGTAATCAAAAAATGACAGAAACTGAGGTGCACTGGGATCAGAAGTTTTCTCAACCGGTGTTGTGAGTGCACTAACTCGACCGAACAAACTTTTGACCCTGGGCACCTCGGATTCTACGATAATTTGGTAACTATGCACTAAATTTAGTCTAGTTCACTAAAATAAACTACATTTCACCTATTTGAGGCTAAAGTTAAGTAAAATATCCTAAGTAACCCTAAAATCACTAAAAAAAACCATACATTGGACTAAATTCTCAAAAGTTCAGTAAAATAATCTACATTTCACTAAATTCAACACAATCATTCAAGTTCATTAAAATATCATCTATTCGTCAACACATCACTAAAATATACAAAATTAACCTAACTAAATTAACCTAAAAATTTGCACTAACCTAACTAAAATAACCTAAAAATAACCTAAAAATTTGCACTAACCTAAAAATTACACTAAACTAAAATATCATTAAACCTACATTAAACCTACATTAATTTGCAATAACCTACATTACACTAAATTTAACACAATCATTAAAGTGAACTAAAATATCATCCGTACGTCAACACATCACTAAAAATCACTAAATCTAAATTTGCACTAAACCTAATTTTCACTAAACCTAAAAATCACTAAAACTAATTTTTAACTAAACCTAATTTTCACCAAACCTAAAAATCAATAAACCTAATGTTTAACTAAATCTAATTTTTAGTAAATCACTAATTTTCTATGACTAATATCACTAAAAATTCCTAAACATCACTAAAATGAACTAATATCATTTTAGTTAAAATGAACTAAAAATCACTAAAATCTACCATCACTAAAAATAACAAGAAAGAACTAAAATCATCACTAACCTAAGTGGCTTGGGAAGGAGATGTCTGCGGCGGCGGCTTGGAGAAGGAGAGGCCGGCGGCTTGGGTTGGCGACGAGGCGGCCGGCGGCGGCTTGGGGAGGAGATGTCGGCGGCGGGGGCTTGGAGAAGGAGAGGCCGCCGGCGGGTTGGCGACGAGGCGGCCGCCGGCGGCTTGGGGAGGAGATGTCGGCGGCGGCGGCTTGGAGAAGGAGAGGCCGGCGGCGGGTTGGCGACGAGGCGACCGGCGGCGGGTTGGCGACGAGGTTGGCGGCGTCGGCGTCGGCGTTGTGCTCGTTGTCATCGGCGGCGGTTGCTAGGGTTAGACACTTAGAAAAAATTTCGAATCCGGCCAGATCTAGATCGAGCGCGGTTATATCCTGGGTACGGTACTCAACATCTCAATCGGGCCTGAACAAGAGCCCGCCACGGATGACAACATCCGCGACGGGCCCTATTTTAACGCCCGATAGAGATGATGTCATCTCTATCGGGCTGTACAGTACAGCCCATCACGGATGTTGTCATCCGTGATGGGCTCTGGTGTATGGCCCGATAGAGATGATGTCATTTCTATCAGGCTGTAAACCAAGGCCCGTCACGGATGACAACATCTGTGACAGTCTCTAGTGTGGGCCCGATAAAGATGATGTCATCTGTATCGGGCATTAGGTTATAGCCCGTCGCAGATGTTGTTTGACTCCTGTTCATGGTGGACCTGACCTGATAATAAAATATACAATACTTCACATTTAACATGTGCTCATTTTACTAAAATCACAATAATTAACTAATAAAATTTAGTAATTTTACTAAAATTTAGTGAAGTACAATAAATCACTAAATTTAGTAAATTCATCAGAAAATTATATTATTAGTTGCACCAAGCTAGCTATTAATCATGAAAAATACTTCCTTTCCATCTTACTTCAGTAGTATCCAAAACCAACATATATAACAATTAAGCACAGCTAAAATCACAAGGTTATGCCTTCCGTATGATCTGAGCGAGTATACCCCACAGGCTCCTGTGGATCATCGTCAAGGTCGATTTGAGGCCGTACATGAAGATTCTGGTTGTACTCTTCTTCGTCGACTACGTTGTCAACACCAACAATTCAGCGCTTGCCATCCATCACGATGTGCATCTTCTTGTTTGCGGGGTCTTTAATGTAGAAAATCTGCTCGACCTGTTTCGCAAGTACGAATGGTTTGTCGGCGTATCCAACCTTGGATAGATCTACTAAAGTGAAACCTTCCTTATCGACTTTAACACCAGTGCGTATATTCACCCAACGGCATCGAAACAAAGGAACCTTGAACTTCACGTAGTTCAGCTCCCAGATCTGCTCAATGCGGCCGTAGTATGTGTTCGAGCCAACTTGATCCTGGAAGGCATCTATACGGACTCCGTTGTTTTGCACTGTGCATTTGTCATCTTGCTGGATGGTGTAAAATGTGTATCCATTAATATCGTATCCTTGCCATGTGTCTATGGCCCAACACGGTCCCATCCCCAACAACTGTACTGTCTCATTTGGGATATCTGTGGACACTGTGACACGATTCTTGAACCAAGCGTTGAACCGAGAGTTATGTTCCCTGTTAATCCACATCTCAGATCGACCCAAGTTCTCCTGCCGGATTTTCGCTAAATGCTCCTCAAAGTAAGGGCTAACTTCTGCCATGTGTTGGAGCACAGCAAAATGAGCCTGCGCGTAGGAAGCTTGATCGGGCCTAATTCTTTTCCTCCCTATTGTGCCAGCACCTGACAACCTTCCTTCATGACGAGACGCTGGAACTCCTATAGGTTCGACCTCGGACATGTAATCCACGCAGAACTCAATGACCTCCTCGGTCGTGTATCCTTCAATGATTCTCCCCTCCGGTTTTGCTCTGTTCCGAACGTATGCCTTCAGAACTCCCATGTACCTCTCGAACGGGTACATTTCTCTTAGAAAAGCTGGGCCACATAGTTTTGTTTGCTTCACAAGATGAATAGGGAGATGAACCATGATATCAAAGAAAGACAGTGGAAAAAACATCTCCATGTGGCAGAGGGTATTGACAATATCGGTCTGCAACCCATCTAGATCTTCGGGATCTATAACTTTCTGACCGATTGCATTGAAAAAGGCGCACAGACGTTGGATCGTATGACGGACCTTGGGGGAAGAATGCCTCTGATAGCAACTGGCAAGATTTGTGTGATTAGCACGTGGCAATCGTGAGACTTCATTCCAACCAGTTTTAGGTCTTCCGATTTGACGTACTTACTAATCCTCGCTGAATAGCCCGATGGAACTTTGATATCTTTCAGGCAAGACAACATTGCGATCTTCTCATTCTTCGACAGTGTGTGGCAAGCTGGAGGGAGGTACACTCTACCTGTCTCTGCATCTGTTACGGGCTGGAGTTCACTACGAATGTTCATTTCCTGTAGATCTAGGCGCGCGTTCAACCCGTCCTTTGTTTTGCCGGGAATATTCAGCAGCAGGCCAACCAAACTCTCACACACATTCTTTTCTACATGCATGAGATCAATGCAATGACGAACCTCAAGATCTTTCCAGTAAGGTAATCACCAAAATATGGACTTTTTCTTCCACATACCCTTGTCCTTTGCCTGACTACGTTTTCTTTTCTTCCCAAACTCGTTGGTTATATCTTTGACCAAGTTGTACACCTCATCCCCGGACAAATCCTTGGGAGCCTGCTGAAGTTCTCTCTTACCGTTGAAAATATTTTTCTTCCTTCGAAACACGTGACGTAGCGGGAGCCACCTCCTATGACCCATATAAACCATCTTTCGTGATTTCTTCAACCATCGGCTGCGTGTATGTTCCATGCAGTCGGAGCAAGCCTTCTTTCCTTTCGCAGTTTGGCCAGAAAGATTACCGAGGACGGGATAGTCATTAATGGTGCAGAACAGTAGAACTCGTAGCTTGAAATTCTCCTGACCATACGCATCCCAAGTTTCCACACCTTCTTTCCATAGCATCTCAAGATCATCCATAACAGGCTCCAAGAACACGTCGATATCATTGCCCGGTTGTTTTGGTCCTTGGATTAGCAAGCACAGCATAATATATTTCCTTTTAAAGCACAACCATGGCGGTAGGTTAAAGTTTGAAATAAGAACTGGTCAGGTGCTGTGAGTACTACTCAAGTCTCCGAAAGGATTCATGCCATCTGTACACAGACATATCCTCATGTTTTTAGGGTCGGCGGCAAAGTCATTGTGTTTTCGATCGATATTTCTCCATTGAATTGAATCCGCTGGGTGTCTTAGCATACCGTCGTTCCTTCTCTCAGTGGCATGCCAACGTACTAACTTCGCCTCCTTGGGGTTTGCAAATAATCTTTTGAAACAATCAATGATTGGTAGGTACCATAAAACCATCGCAGGACCACCCCGCTTTGATCTTTTCCCTTCGTTAGGACTTTTCTTTCGCTTGTATCGAGAGGCCTTGCAGACAGGTCAAGCATCTAAGTCCGCATACTGCTTGTGGTACAATATGCAGTCGTTTGGACAACCGTGAATTCTACGGACCTCTAACCCCAGGGGGACACAAAACCTGCTTTGCTTCGTATGTCGTCTCGGGCAATGTGTTCCCATCAGGCAGCAAGGACATCAAAATTCCCAAAAGCTCCGTGAAACTCTTGTCTGTCCATCCACTACTTGCCTTCAGCTTCATTAGGTCCAAGGTAGCTGATAATTTGGTGTGCTTTGCTTTGCATCCGGCGTACAGAGGCATCTGCGAGTCACTGATCAACCTGCTAAACTTTATGGAATCTCTCTCGTTGTAGGCTGGATCCTCAACGTCACGTAACATGTCTTGCAGCAGATCGTGATCAACATCAACCATTTCACCGCCTAGTGGAGAAGGTACAAACATGTCATGCTCATCTTCATCTTCCTGATTTTGCGCACCAGTACTGTCTACAGCTGCACCACCTCCTGATTCTTGCTCTCCATGCTTGACCCAACATGTGTAGCCCTCCATGAATCCTCGTTGTATCAGATGAGCGTGTACATCCACTCGACTACCGAACATATTCTCATTCTTGCAATCTGCACATGGACAGCACATGTAATCGTTGTTTCTTCTTTTCCTATCCTCCTCCGCGGTGCTTATAAAATTTAATACCCCATTTCTATACTCCTGACTATGACGTTTCACGGATTTCGCATACATCCAACTTCGATCCATCGCTGCAGAAATGAAAAAAATAATCAGAGAAACATCTTACAAGATAAATACTCTAAATTAATGAGAATTGATGAATTGTCTAAAGTACCGATTACAAATTCCCAAAAGTACCTTTATGAATTTACTGTTTTTTGGAAAAAATTTTAAAATTTCGCCCCCTCCAACCTCCCACCAAAATTGTGAATAGTGGGATACAGTTACACCAACAGTTGCGGCTATTTATAGTGTGCAATAACTATCTGTAACGGTCCATAAAATTGTATTCTCTGTCGGGCATATCAGTTATCTTTATCGGGCCTAAAAAAATGCCCGTCACAGAGGACTGCAATCTGTGACGGGCTTTGTTGTTATCTCAAACGGGCCTCAAGCTAGAGCCCGTCACGGATGACACATATCTGTGACGGGCTAAAACTAGGGCCCGATTGAGATATCCTTAAAATCTCAAACGGGCCACAAGTTGGGGCCCGTCACAGATGACTATCATCTGTGACGGGCCCCTGCTTGGGGCCCGTTTGAGATATTTAAGGTTATCTCAATCGGGCCCTACTTGTAGCCCGTCACAGATATGTGTCATCCGTGACGGGCTTCAGTTCTACGCACATTTAACATGTCTGTCCGACCCTATCTCAATCGGCCTCTTTTAAGGCCCGTTTGAGATGTACTCTTTGTGACGGCCCGCAAAAATCAGTTATGTTGCAGCCCGTCACAGATGAGAGGATCTGCACTAGTGATGTCCGCTATGTTGGCGCCAGTGGCGAGAAAGACAACCCTGCTCTTCTCGCAGACGCCCCTGAAGCAAACCCTCCTCACATCTGCCAACGGCACCACGTCGTTCAACTCCACGTTGCGCGCCTTGTCCCACTCCCACCACCGGTTCCGGCCCCTGCAACCGTCCGCGCCGCCGCCGTCGTGCTGGGAGATGACGTTGATCCTCATGGTGTTGTTCATCATGTATAGTGCCGGTCCACCCGTACGGTGCAGAGCCGTCTGTCCGGCGCCACGGCGAGCTGGCGGTTCAGCACCGGGTCCAGGCTACCATGGCCGCTGTAGCAAAGCCTGAAGATCCACTTCAATGGGAAGGTCTCGGTGCCTCGGCAGTCGCCTTCAGCGTGTCCAGGTGGATGCCGAACACAAGGCTCCTCAACAACCACAAGACAATGCCTACGAACCGCAACGCCGCCTGCCATCTCGCCCAGGCACCTCTCGTCGATCTTGGCGGCGGACAGCTTGCCCACCGCTTCCCAGCTCTTGGTGCCGAACGGGTAGGTCCGGCACACCATGAACTTGCGGCGCTTGTAGATGAGGAGCAGGTGGTGGAGGTGAGAGGCGTCAGTGGTGTCATGGAGATCATCGGTGGTGAGTAATGCGCACGCGTAGTACCCTGCTGGCTTGTCTTTCCCAGTGAGGACAGGAGGATGGACATGTCCCCGTTCATGGGGTTGCACACGGCGAGCCGGAGTGCGGCGGAGCTTGAGGACGAGGCGGCTGTTCCGTGATGCGATGAGGTGGGAATCGTTGAATTGAAGAGGCGATTCCAAGACCCCATCGAGATCGTTGCCGCCGAACCTGGAGGAGAAGGATGGCAACGAGACGAACTGCGAACCTATCACTGCACATGGATGTGAGGTACTACCTTCTTTTCATATTATAAATTATATTGATTTTTTCTAAATCAGATTTTTTAGTTTTATCATGTTTATGGAAAATAATAATTTTTTAACGTAAAACAAAATAATTATGAAAGTATATTCAATGTTAAATGTAATGAAACTAAATTGTAACACTATATTTTTTTCATAATTTGCTAAACTTTTATGAATTTAAAAAAACGACTTATTATAATATAATATGAAGGGAGTTAATTTGGAACCATATGTAGTAGGGGATTCCTAATTCACGCTTACGCGCTAGGAAATAAAGTCACGCACATGCAGCGCTTTTGCGGACTAGTATAGCGCTGATTCCATCTGGTGGGGACGGCTGGCAATACACTCGTACGGAAAAAAACAATACGTGTAACTTAGGCCTGGACGAAAAACTCGAAGCTCGTTAGCTCGCTCGGCTCGTGGTTGGCTCGGCTCGGCTCGGCTCGGCTCGTTAGGATAACGAGCCGAGCCGAGCTCAGATTTTAGCTCGGTAGCCATACCGAGCCGAGCCGAGCTAGCTCGCAAGCCACTCACGAGTCAATCGAGCCACAGCTTACACGCTACAAGCCACACAGCCAGCGATCCATTATGGCCCCCTACGGCCCAGCCCAGCCGGAGAGGCAACAGGCAATAGCCCAACACGGTAGTCGGTAGAAAAAATTCACCTCCCGTCAAACCCTATCGCCTCCCGTAGTTCCATCCGTGACCGCGACGGTTGACTCCGCGACGCGAGTCTCCTGACCGTCGCCGCCCGCCGCCCGCCGCCCACGACCTCGTGCCTTCCTGCGACCGAGCAAGACGGAGCCAAGCCAGCAGCGTCGCGTCTCCTCCTCCGTGAGTTGTGCTCAGCCGCGGCCTCAATCGATCACTCCTCTCTCCTTTTTACTCTGGATCTTCTTCTCTTGATTGCTGAACTGGTCCTGATCTGCTGAGTGTTGTGTGCTTGTGCTCAGCCGCGGCCATGGAGGGAGATAATAATGGATTGTCACTTCCTGGAAGTTTGGAGTCAAGGAGTAAGCTTCGTAGGCCAGGAACTAGCACTCGTTCTTCGTCAAATCCCTCTGTGGACGTGGTGGTATGTTACCTAATTTTCAATTTGAACTTGCTTGTTTCGGTGATTGGCCTGTAGGTTAGGAATCATCTGTTGTATCCAGAATATGTAATCATTGCGATCTAGATTATTTAATTATTGCCATTCAGAATATGTAATGAATATCATACTTTATTTTTTGATGCAGTATCAATGATTCAGTTGTAAATTAATACATGTATCATGTATGTTTCCTTATGCAGACATTGGATAAAGTTCCAGAAGAAGAAGATGATGATAACAGCTTTGACCATAGGGATGATATGTCTGAAAGCCTACCTACAGGTGATGGTGGAAGTGGAAGTGGAAGCGAAAGGGGTGATGAGGTTGATGGTGGAACATCAAAGGCTAAGAAGGCTAGGACAGGAGGGAAAAAAACTGGAGTTACATTGTCTCCCAAGTGCAAGATAGCAAGAGGCAAAAGGGCACCATGTTGGCAACATTTTACTGTTATCAGTGTTGAATCCAAGAAGCAGAGAGGTGTCATGGAGACCAAGGCAAAGTGCAAGTTCTGCCATAGGTCTTATGTGTACCATCTAGGTGGTGCCACTTCAACTCTAAACCGGCACCTACGTAATTGCTCTCAATATCAGAACAAGTTGGCAAAGGCTAAGCGTCAAGGTACGATAGACTTTGATCCAGATGATGGCAATCCTTTTGTTGTTAATCCTACTGAATATGATCATGATCACACTAGAGAATTGATTGCCAAGATGATAATTGCTCATGAGTATTCATTTAGGATGGTAGAGCATAAATGGTTTAATATCTTGATGAAATGGATGAATAATAACTATGAATGGATTGGTAGGAAGGCTATAAGAAATGAATGCATCAAGGTTTATGAATTTGAGAAAAACCAACTCAAGCAGAGTCTGAAAGGGGCAGAGTCAATAAGTTTAACTGCTGATTTATGGACATCTAATCAAATCCTTCAGTACATGTGTTTGGTGGCACATTATATAGATGAGAATTGGGTTTTGCAATGCCGTGTCTTGAATTTTATCGAGGTGGATCCTCCCCACACTGCTATTGTCATAGCTCAGGCTATTTTTGAGTGTATGGTAGAATGGAAAATAGAAGACAAGGTCACAACAATAACTCTTGATAATGCTACAAACAATGATACTGCTGTTACAAATTTGAAGGCAAAGCTTCTTGCTAGAAAGAATTCAGTATTTGATCCTGATTACTTTCATATTCGTTGTGCTGCTCACATAGTCAATTTGGTTGTTAATGATGGCCTCCAACCAATAGATAATTTGATATCTTGCTTGAGGAACACAGTGAAATATTTTAAGAGGTCTCCATCTCGCATGTATAAGTTTGTGGAAGTATGCAACAATTATTCTGTCATAGTGGGAAAGGGTTTATCTCTGGATGTTAAAACAAGATGGAGTTCAACTTATAAAATGCTAGATACGTGCATTGCCTATAAGGATGCATTTGGTTATTACAAAGAAGTAGACAGCAGCTATGTTTGGAAACCTATAGATTCAGAGTGGGTAATGTTTGAAAAAATTAGGCCTATACTGGGAACAATGGCAGAGGCCACTACTGCATTTTCTGGTTCAATATATCCAACTGCCAATTGTTTCTATCCTTACATTGCAAAAGTTAAGAGAACATTGATAGGGGCACAACAATCTGGACATACATATTTGAGGAGTATGGCTGCTGCTATGTTGGACAAATTTGATAAATATTGGGAGGACAAGAACAATGTAATGGTTATCGCTACAATTCTTGACCCGAGGTTCAAGATGAGGTACGTTAAATGGTGTTTTGGAAACATGTTTGATCCAGTTAGGTGTGAAGTTGAGACTAATGAGATCAACCAAGAGTTGGAAAGGCTCTACAACAAGTACGAGATGTTAAATCGGCAAAAGATAGGTGACAATGGTATGAATAGGCAATCAACCTCAGCTTCACTAGATACAACCACCTCAATGGCTTCTATTGCAAGTGATTTTCATGTATTTTTGCAATCAAGTGTTACAGAAAGTTCAAAATCTGAGCTGCTGATTTATCTAGATGAACCAAATGAGGACATAAATAACAAGCATTTCAACTTACTGAGATATTGGAATGTGAATTGTCATAGATTTCCAGTTTTGTCTACCTTGGCAAAGAGGTTCTTGGCTATTCCAGTGAGCAGTGTATCATCAGAGTGCACCTTCAGTAATGCAGGTAGAGTTCTTGATGACTATAGAAGCTCATTAAAACCAGCCACAGTTTAGGCATTAGTGTGTGCATCTAGTTGGATAAGGGGTGCTTATGATGACAAAAATAAGTCTCCAGTTGTGGTACGGATTCATCATTCATATATGTACATTAGTGTCTTCAACTTTGTTTGTCTTTTTAACATGCTAATATTTCTTTTCCTATTTTTAGGTTGCAGATGATGAAGATGATGTCGAGTTTATTGAATTCCCAAATTGCGTTGTGGGAAGCAATTAGTGTCTATTGGTGACTTGGGCTACATGTGCCATTCTGCTATGCTAAATTATGTAGTCATGTACTCACGTTTATGTGCCCTTCCTATCTAGTTTATGAATATGGATGAATCTGAGATGGAGACATGGATGATGGACCTAATTAGTACTCTATTGCATATTTGCTTTGTTGCTTAATGTGTTTGATGGATAAATATGTGTGTTTGATGGATAAATATGTGATGTACATCTATAGATCTATCTGTTGACATGTTAAGCTCCCTGGCTCGCGAGCCAAACGAGCTAGCTCAAGCTTTTTGCCGAGCCGAGCCGAGCCCCTTTTTTAGCTCGTTAGGTATAACGAGCCGAGCCGAGCCAGCTCGTAATCCTACCGAGCCAGACTGAGCCGAGCCGAGCCGAGCCGAGTCGGCTCGATATCCAGGCCTATACGTGTTATTCCTTTTTTTTCAAGAGTGTACCAAACTTTCAAACTTTAAAGTTAAAATTGAAGAAAACACCAAATTTTGAAAATTTTGAACTCAATTTTTTGAAAGGTTCAACTCAACTTTCGAAAACTTTTTGCACCTATTTCAAAACTTTTAAATCAAATTTGAAAATTTTCAACTCAATATTTGAAATTTTCAACTCAAAATCTGAAAATATTTTAAATTTTGAGTTCAAAGGTTTTAAACTTTGAGTTGAAAGTTTTCAAACTTGAAAGTTTCCAAAATTTGACTTGAAAGTTTAAAATTTGATTTGAAAGCTTTCAAAATTTGAGTTGAAAGTTTTTAAATTTGAGTTAAAATTTTTGAAAATTCGAGTTGAAAGTTTTCAAATTTTGAGTTGAAAGTTTTAGATTTTCAAATTTTGTGTTCTGTGATAAAAGTAGAAAGGTTACCTTAATAGATCATATTATCGATAACTAATTAGGTAAAAGTTATTAATCTGATTTTTTTTCTCCATGTCCTGCACACGTGAGGTCGCTAAGAAAAAGAAAAAGAAAAAAAAAAAGAAGGTCCGAGTCCTGCGCACTTCGCTGCAGAAAAAGAAAAAGACAAGGTGTAGTTGGTGGCTTGGTGCGCCGGACGCGAAGACATGGGCCGAAAACGCGCGCGACTTTGTTTCCTAGCGCGTCTGCGCGGAAATGGAATTTCGATATGTAGTAACCCACTTACCTACGGATATGTTAGTATTTTCTACACCTAAATACAATAGCACCTAGATGTATGCATTCTGTAGTATTTTCTACACCTAAATACAATAGCACCTAGATGTATGCATGTTTATGCATATAGTTTAAACAATTATATAGAAATTTCACAAAATTTAATTAGATAGACTATGAAATTATAATATTATCAGACACTATATAAATATGCAAGTCTAAATTGGATCTATACATGAAAAAATAAAAATAACAAATTTTATCTGTGTTGTACGGGTATTATTCACTATCTGATTTCATTATTTTTATTTCTCTAGTTATACATCAAATATAGTTTTGCATGGTTATGTATAGACTTATATTATCACAATTGATATTAGTAATTTTTTTTAATTTTTTCTATAACTATTTAAATTATATGCAAATGATGAGTGCAATGGTATTTAGTGTAGAAAATCCTTATCCACTAACCTACTCCATCCAACCTAAAAATGCATTGTTCTTTTCTTATCTACTCCACTGTAGCTATGTAAGTATCTACTCCGTTTCGTATCGTATGGGTATAAAATAGTAATACAAATGAACTACTACTGTGGACCGATGAGTCCCCAAATGAATAAAGCTAGTATCCATACCTAGGCATATCCGCAATGCGGCGGCCGCGGCGTTAGCGCGTTTGGTGAGCGCACTGCATTCAACAGGTTGTGGTCAACGGCGCCGAAATGCTACGTAGTTCGGTGGCCTTTGCTTGCGTAATTGCGTGGAAACTAAACTCAAGCCGGAAGGAAGCCCACGCAAGAAAAAGCCCAGTGCTGCACGTAACGAATATACTAACTACAGAAAAGGCTGGGCTAATTACTACTCCTAATTAACTTTTGTTTAGTGTAAATAAAATTATCTCTTCATCACCTAACCCTAACTTGCCACGACGACGCGGTCAATCGCGATCTCCCTTCTGTTATCCCCCTCTCGTCTCGATGTCATCGCCGCCGCCGCCGCCGCCGCCACCGTATCCTGTTGCGGCGTGCGGCGATGGGTGGCTCTCCCTATCTGTCTCGACGGTGTCGGGAGAGAGCAACAACCGCCTCAAGCGAGGAGGCGGAGGAGGTGGTGGAAGGGTCGCCGGCGGAGCGGTCGAGGATGATGGGTGCCCCCTCCACGACGAGGTCCTCCTCCTCGTGTTCGCGGCATGTTCGCTGGAGACAGACGATCTCGTCCGGTGCGCCGCCACCTGCAGGCGGTGGCGCCGCCTCGTCGCCGGCGACGCGGAGTACATCTGCCGCTGGAAGCTGCCCTCCCGCCGCTACGTCGGCGCCCTCGCCGTCGGCTTCTTACAGCAGAGGCGGCAGGAGGACTCGTCGTCTTCTTCGGGCGCGCCGCCTCGGTTCGTCCCGTTGCCCACCTACTCCTCCAGGTTCGCCGGCGGCGGCGAGCTCGACAAGGTGTTCGACAACGGCCTCTTCAGCAACTCCCGCCTCATCGCGTCACGCAAGGGCCGCCTCGTCCTCGAGCTCCGCCGCTCCTCGCGCGCCGCCGCCGTCAGGCTCGTCGTGTGTAACCCCATGACCGGGAACATGACCACCCTCCCCATCCTCGCCGGGAAGGACAGGCCCGGGCACTACGCGTGTGCGCTAATCACCGCCAACGACCTCGAGGGCACGCTGGATCCGCTCAGCCTCACCGATGACTCTGCCGCCTTCCGCCTGCTCCTCGTCTACAAGCGCCGCAACTTCACGGCGTGCCGGTCCTACTGGTCGGAAACCAAGGCCTGGGGAGCGGAGAGCAAGCTGTCCGGTGTCAAGATCGGCGGCAGGCGCCTCGGCGAGATGACCGGCGCCGTGGCCGTCCGTGGCTCCGTGTTCTGGCTGCTAAAGAACCTGCTGTTCGTCGTCCGCCTCGGCACGCTGAAGGCCACCACCGAGACCTTCCCATCAAAATGGTGCAGCAAGCTCTGCTTCTGCTATGGCAGCCCGGTGCAGAACCGCCAGCTCGCCGTCACGCCGGACGGCCGTCTCTGCGCCGTGCAGGTGGACCGACACGTGACGAACAACACCGTAAGGCTCAACGTCATCTCCCGCCACGACGACCACGGCCCGCCAACGTGGGAGTTGGACAAGGCGCGCGACGTGGAGCTGAACCGCGTGCTGCCCATGGCGAACGTGAGGAGAGTTTGCCTGAGGGGCGTGTGCGAGAAGAGCGGGGTCGTCTTCCTCGCCATCGGCGCCGACATGTACAACCAGCAACCGGACCTGGCGCTGTACGCGCTGGACATGGACAAGAAGGAGGCACGGAAGGTGGCGGCGCCGCCGGGCCACTGCCGCCGGTCGTCGTCGAGCTTCTTCGGCTACGAGATGGACCGTGTGGCCTACCTCGCCTCCCTCTCCGGCGGCGAGTCCATTGCTAGCTGATTGGAACATGCATTCGCCGCATCCGCACAGTGAGGTAAGGAGAGGAATTTTGCTAAGATTTTAGTTTACTGCTGTCACATGCTGCAAAGTGTACTGTAGTAGCTTGTCTGGAAAAAACACAGGTATTACAAAACATAGTTGCATACACCATACTTTACAGTTTAGTAAGTTTGGATCATATAAACATTCTAATCAGTTGATTTGCCGTAGCCACATTCTGTTTGAGTCACTAGCATTATCAACAGGGTTTATGATGTCGCGCATTTGTGAAATGTGAGTTGTGGTACCCAAAGCCCGGAGATGGTTAGTACGTAATCCGTGTAACCAATCCCTCATATACTGTTACATATCTTTTTTTTTACGATTTACGATCTTCTGAGTTTATTGATGGGACAGAGCGGTTGATACACAAATGAATCAAACTAGAGATGAACAATCGAAAGTGAAGTTATGCCAGTACGTGCTCTTCTGAATGGGGAGCAGGTGATGGGTTACCAACGCGTATCTGCAAGAATCTGTTGTTGTCTTGCAATGCTGCCTGTCCTGGATATGTCAATTATGATTAGTTGATTACCAGCCAATGGATTGTCATCGTCTGGTATTGCTGGTTGAATCGCGACCATGCATGCATCACTAGC
Source organism: Oryza punctata (assembly GCA_000573905.2). Lineage (NCBI taxonomy): Eukaryota > Viridiplantae > Streptophyta > Magnoliopsida > Poales > Poaceae > Oryza > Oryza punctata. The sequence goes on from CM002497.2 coordinate 11,741,535, forward strand.
ACGAGATATCTCATTTCAATCGATCGGTAAGGCTCATCAGTGTCGGGAACGGGTCCCATCAAGAACCAAAGTTCAGTGATATGAGAAGTATCTCTATCGGACACTTGACCGTCACGGATGACAGCTATATCTATCGGGTCAAGACTAAAACCCGTCAACGATAGGTTTGACCAAGCGACAAGTTAAACTAGGACCTGTCACTGATGATCTCATTCGGGCTCGTACTTGAGATGGTATGGTACGGCACCGGTTACGGATGAGGTCATCTCAATCGGGTTTAAAGTAAAGCCCGTCACGGATGAGGTCATCTCAATCGGATTTTAAGTTAAGCCCGTCGCGGATGAGGCCATCTCAATCGGGTTACGGATGAGGTCATCTCAATCGGGTTTAAAGTAAAGCCCGTCACGGATGAGGTCATCTCAATCGGATTTAAGTTAAGCCCGTCGCGGATGAGGCCATCTCAATCGGGCGTAAAGTTAAGCCCGTTACGGATGACCACATCTCAATTGGGCTTAAAGTTAAATCCGTTACGGATGACCACATCTCAATCGGCTTTAGTTAAAGCCTGTCACGGATGAGTATTTTACCCAAAAAAATAAATTTTGTTTTTTGCTAGCCTCATGCTTTTGCTAGCTATGTCCGCTGCAATTGACTGAAGCATATATATATATAGCAAAACTATTCTACACCCGGGGTATAGAATAGCCTCCCTCCTAAGGGCCAAACCCCACCTCACCTCCCTTCTAAGGATCAAAATCCACATCCCACCTCAGTCAAAGGTCGGTCAAAGCACCCGCACGTCGGTCAAACCCTAGTCAAACTGCCTACTAACTTCCCCACCACCCACCTCTTCTCAGCTCTCGTCTCGCGGAACAGTAACGCGATGACCATTGTGCAGTAATACTGTATCTTACTTGCAGTAACAAAACTCAAATATAGTTGAAATATAGTCATGACGGATCTACTTTTGATAAGTATTTTTTCTAGCATCATGGTGCAAACGGTCTTAAAAAACCATACATCACGTGAGAGATATTATTCTTCGAAGATTGGTCTTTTTGAAATTTAACTCTCCACAAGTAGTAATAGTATAGCATTATTTGTTACTATTGTCTACTGTACGTTACTACAATCTCATAACAATGTTACTATAAGATTGCAGTAAAGATTAAGTTTTGCAGTAACAAAGTGTCCTACTGCAATTCTTGGATAGTGTTACTGCATAAACATGTGGTAACGTCTAATAGTCATGTAGTAACACTTCCATTTTGTGGAGTAATTCAGTTCTCGTCTCGTAAGAACGGCGTAGTAACACGACGGTCATCGTGCAGTAACAAGATTGCTTTCCACTGTAACAACGTCAAAAAATAGTTATGATGGATCTAGTTTCGTTAAGCACTTTTTTATGAACATTATAATGCAAATAGATTAGAAAATCAAGATATGATGTGAGAGATATTGCTCTCTAAAGATAGAGACTTACCTCCTTTCAGTTCTCGTCTCGCAGGAACGGTGTAGTAACACAATGATCAATGTGCAGTAACACGACTGGTTTTCGTAGTAACGAACGTAAAAAAAATAGTCATGATGGATCTAGTTTCGTTAAACATTTTTTTATAAACATTACGGTGCAAACGGCTTAGAAAACAAGATAGGATTTGAGAGATATTGCTATCTAAAGATTAAGATTTAAAGGTTTTAGATCTACACAAGCAGTAATACCGGTATTACTGTTACACGTTCTATGTTACTATAATTTTCATCATGATGTTACTACCGGAAGTGCAGTAATAGACTGTAAGTTTTGCAGTAACGTACCATGTTACTACACTTTTTCGATAACGTTACTACCGAATCATAGTAATAAGGTATGGTTTCTACAGTAACATAATTGATTTGTTTTCAGAAAATTTCAACACACATACAAAGCAAACAGACAATGATATTTAATCACATAGGGTCATAGGGTGAATTGGTTAGGAGAGCTTCCCATGAACCATGAGATCATGTGTTCAAATCTTAAATTAACAAAATTATTTTTAATTTTTCTAGAGAGAGAAAAAAAGATTTATTCATGAGAGAAGGGAGGAGAAGCTGGAAGGAGAGGAGGAGGGCGCCATGGGAAGCCGGAAGGGGAGGAAAAAAAGAAAAAGCGGAAGGGGAAGGGGCGCCGGGAGGGTGGGAGGAAGAGGGGAGCGAAAAAAAAGAGAAGGGGGTGGAGGGAGAGGGGATAGAGGAGGAAGGGGGAGGGGTAGAGGAGGAAGGGGGAGGGGGTATAGAATAGTTATTCTATAAGGGGTGTAGAATAGTCCTGCCCTATATATATATATATATATATATATATATTCCCTTTCCCAGCAATCCCATTAACCAGCAATCACATTAACAAGAATTCACAAATCAATTAATATTCAGTGATCATGTCCATTCACATATGCTATTCACAGCAATTCACAAATCAAACATTAAGTGATCACATGCAGATTCACATATCCATTCACATATGTCATTCATATTCTCAATAGTTAAGCATCAAAACCTGCAAAACCGAGTTATAAATTGGAACAAATTTTTATATGGAATTAGCATTGCAAATATATACAGAAACATGATACGGGATTGTATCACATATGATATATACATAAATGATACATAATCTCATGTTTTTGACAAGCATTGGAAATTGTTTCAACCATTTAGAGACGAGCTACAACTATACTCTAAAGCTTCCTTTGGAAGATAAGATTTCGCCGAGTATGAAACGTGCTACGTTCTATCTAATTGGTTCGAAGCTGCGAGCCTGAATGTTTGAAATTTTTTCCTGCGTGTGAGGCGTCAAGTTAGTGTATATTTATACTTCAAAGTACTTAGTGCATATTTATTGTATAGAATAGGAACACAAACCTCAAAGTTGAGCAATGTCACCTTGTCCAACAAAGTTGACATGTTGTGACACACGTGAAACCAACACTGGTCACCAACTTGTTGAAGGACAGGGAAATCTTGTTTGTGACAGAACTTGGGGCTGCTTTGCTTAAGCCTTACTCCTTTTCCCACATATTGACCCAACGCGTCATTAAGTGCAGCTTCAATTTGGGACTAATCATATTTCTCTTTAGTTTCGGAGTTCTTAAAAATTTTGGAGTTCAGGTAGTATACCATACTCCACTTCGGCACTAAGACCAGAAGAATCCAATGGTACCTGCATCATTAATATATTGAAAGTTAAACACTAAAGCTATACGCGTCGTGGAGGGGTAGCTAATTAAGGTACACACTTACTATTGGTTATAGACACACATAATGAATTCTTTGTCTTGGCGGGTCCACAAGCAGTCCATAATATAATTTGTCATCCCTTTTAGATCGTGCTGCAGATTTATCTAGTTGACTTGAGATGTATCTAGAAAGGCAATATCGATGCGATTTCTTTGTGCATTACTTCCAACAAAACCTACATTTCGACAAAGACCCGTATAAGAATATTATATGGATGTTATTACCATATTTTGTACGCAAGAATACTTACAACAAGTATAATCTTGATACCGGACAAAGATTACAAAGATAATCTTTATCGGGCCTAAATATAAGTCCGTCACCGATAGGTCTCATCGGTGACGGGCTCGAAATACATGCATATGGATAATGTCTGTACGAGTATATCTTTGTCGGTATTTATTTTAACCCATTAGAGATGATGACGCTATGACGGTCCGCAATTCCCAGGCACGGGAAAGACCGTTATAGATAACTAGTTTTGTACTAGTGCATCATGCCTATAGAGTACTACTCCACATCACTCTTCAATGCACCTCGTCCAGTTGACAAACCATCCATTGGAAGCATAGTTCCACGCTATTATAACATTTCAGATTATATAAACACCTGAACATTCTAATCGATTTTTTTGATAAGTCCTTTCTTGTTCCTTTTTTTCTTTTGACCCGCTACCATTGTGGAATAGAGCATCCAACAGGGTTCTTTGGTAATATCTGTTGGTATTGTGAATCCTAACGAGATGGGTTAGTTTACCCGTCTTTGGTTGCCAATTGTAATGCAGCCATAACAACACAACATTCTCTATGATAACATTCGATGTCTATTTTTTTCGCGCACTAGTTCTTTTAAAAAAATAGTAAAATCAGGACATATGTGTAATAATAGAAAAAGGAGAACAGTATGTAGCTGAAGGTTCAAGGGATAAACAAAAAGACTTGGGTGTTTCACAACATAGAGTAGGAGAGCGCACACCATCGGCGTCATCTCTGGCTCTGACGAGAGCGCCGGATTTGGATTTGGTGGCCCATTGACGAGATCCAAGCGGTTAGAAGGCGGGGTAGACAGTTGGGGTGTCCAGCCACATGCTCTGTTAGAGGTGGATTAGGGGTAACGGAAACAATGTGAATCCCTGTCACCAGTTAGCCCTCTGCCTATGCATCTCCACCACAAATCTAGTATGCCATCGGGATTGGTAGAACCACCCTCTTCTCTCAAGGTGTCTTCTTCTGTTGGGTTTTCCCCCACTCATAATTTTCTGCGATGTTGCCGGTTCCTAGTCACACAAGTCTCATGGAACCCATCCTTGTTGTCGCCTCTCTACTATGTCAGCCTCACCAGAGCCCCAGGTCTCCTTGCTGTGTCGATGTTTGAACCGGCTAATGTTCAATAAATAATGCACCTGCTGGGTAAATTTTTTCCTAGAGTGTGACTAGATTTGTTATTTCTTTTAATGCATGTAATTCAATGGCAAACTAAATCTTTTATCTGCACAGAGTATACAAAAAAATAAATTATTTGCTGACATATTTTTCATGATGTGACCACAACTCCGGCTTTGGCATGACAAGGCGGCATCAGCAGTGGTGCGTCGTCGTTCGAGCATGACCACAGCAGGTTATAGAGCCCCCATCCCATCCCCAATCCCCCAGTGTCAATGGGGGCTCCCGCCATTTGGCCTACCGATTCAAAGGAATCATGACTATATTTGACCTTGACTGTCGTCAAATCTCGTCACCTCGGGGCTACTCGTCACTACGGTGTTTTCATCAGTAGTAGGGTCTTCCACACCAACCTATAGACTAGTATCATCTTGGTTTCTATTCATGGTATTACTTACACCCACATCTCATTCATTCTTTAGATGGACCATATGGATTGTGGGTGTATGCCTATTATCTTCCTCACAATACGATCATTGTTGGGTAGCACATCTAAACAAGGTTGCAGGCTAGTTGTGGTGTTTGTGGCTAATTGCAGTTGTGCTAAGATTGGGAGGCATAGCAACATCGCCTTGAAAAGGGGACCATAGTACCGTGGGACTCTTATCAGGTGGTGCTCGTCAAGTACCCTCCCTCAAATCTTGGATTAAATCTCTAGGTCCAGAATTAGCTGGTAGTACTTTGCAATGGCAATTCCCGTTTTCTTGTTGAAGGCATTGTTTGGAGTTCAAAGAATTGCTCTCAAACCTATGGTCTGATCTTTGCTAGTTGGATCATAGCAACAGCGGAGGTTTTGTTTTAGGAAAACCATTATCGTAGTCCAAGTATTGCTTTAGGAAAACAATTGTCACACCATTCTTTATTTTTCTTGTTTAATAATCGTAGGTTGTGTATATCTTGGATATGTAGAGATAGGGAATGGTCTTAAACTAATTGCATCATCTTGTTTAATAATCGTAGGTTGTGTATATCTTTATTTTTCTTGTTTAATAATCGTAGGTTCTCAATGTAAACATAAATAGGTGACACCACCATATACATTGGTTCACCAACACCCCGCACATTGCATATATGAGGCATTCCTTGCCTACCATGAGTCGTGCAGGGGACAAAGTTGATAACCGACACACATGATGGTGCCGCCTTATTTATCATGTTTATATAAAAGAACCGGCACATATATAATAGCCTCCCAAGGGTCGTGTGACGCCTTGTATGTGAAGGTTCAAAACGAGAACCAGCATGAATGACTGTTGGTTCTCCTTATGAGCAGGCACTTATGGTTCCCCTAGCAATGTCATATGCATCGCATTTGTGATGGTTTTATTAAACAAGTAACACATATAGCATTATGTACTGGTTTTGTTAAAAAAAGCGACATATATAGCACTAACACATATAGTTTGCACGTCCAATCCTAGTTAAGCAGGTAAAATAGAGAGGAGCTCTATTGGTGCTCGACCAGCTAGGGGAGGGGAGATGATGTGAACAAGGGTTCCCGATCTTCCGAAAGGTTCTGATAATCAACGATTTGGTGGAGTCGCGACACAAATCGATCCGGCTTCTTGAACGAGTACGTTCCCGAACCCCGCAATCGTTGCACCACGTCTCCTCTGCTTATCAACCGTGTTAAAACCCGATTGACCTCGCCAAGAAGGCTAATCCTTGTTTGCGAATCGAAGAACACAAACAAGAACAAAGAAGATTGCAACCTGATTGCAACCAAAATTGCAGATGAATGATTAAGCTCCCAAGTTGGGGTCTTACAAACCGATCTAGCGGTGAAACTGTTCTTGACAGATTAATCTAAGCAAAACCCAAAAACTAAAGATGGTGACGGCTTCTGACATATGGAGTTTAGGGTCGTGCAAGAACCCTTTGATGCAACCCTAATGGCCTCCAACACGATACACGGCCCAAAGGCCTAAATACAGCGTCGCAGCGCTGGAATATATTCTGAATGTCAACTTGTTCAGTCAATTTCCGATGACTCGTAACGAATTTGGACATGGGACTAGAACCATTGGAAATGTTATCTTCTTAGCTTTCCATCCATATAAAGAACGCCCCAATCCAAGCACGTATGCTACCTGGGCGCCCGTTTTAGTGCAGACTGGTCCTGGACTCCGAAACGGACTCGAAGTCGACTTGGTTTGGGTCTCTACCTTGACTTGAACGTCCTCGCTGATCCTCCACGACTCTAAGTCCTTCTCTAAGTGTTTCCTTGTCCTCTCCATTATTCCTAATCATAATATAATCATTAGGTAGCTATCTATTCTCAAAATCATATAAAGAAGAACTTAGGAACGAGCTCACCTCTAAATTCAAATGTCGTGTGCGAGCTCTTGTGATTGGACCTTGAATGACCAATGGAGGATTGTTGTGTATATCCGAAGGAATGATATCCGCTTCAGGAGATTTGCTCCTTAGGTTCAAAATTCAATGGAAATATATGTTTGTACGTGCTCAGTTTAACCTGAGCCTCACCCCATATCCTTCATTTATGGTGAATTTAGATGATAGGTTGCAATTTTGAGATAAATCGCTGATTTCCAAACAACATGAGTGCAAAGAAACACACTATTTGGCAACGAAGGTAAGGCAAAGACCTTCATACAGAGGGTATTGACTATGAATGCTAGACTCACTCCAAACTAGCATTATTATTGTGTTTTTTAAGAGAAGCATAATTACAATTTTTTTTAATAAAGGCATGAACCATCCTTGGCAAGCCATATATGCATTCACCTATGCTATAGTTGCCCTGTGGTCATGCAGATGATCCTCACTATTTAAGAGGGCCTAACATATATGGGCCTGATATATGTTCTAATATACCTAGTACAACTCCAAGTCATAGATAACTAAACAACTTTTTACACATATTTGACACAACTATAAGGTTCGCTCAAAAAGAAGCCAGTGACAATGTGCCTTCATCCCATTCAATGCTGAGGAATACTGCTCCTGTGCAAAGGGCATGTGGGGGCTTGAGCCTCAGATGATTCCTGTGGCTACCTACATACGTGTTATCATTGACTGTATGATGGAAGAATGTATCGCTGGAAAGGATAGGTTGTAGCAGGACAGGATGATGTCATGCTGAGATTGGCTGGAGCTCGGAGTAGAAAATGTCATTCTTGTCTATGTGCAAATATATTCAGCAATACTGAATGCAAATTGATTAAAAAAGATATGAGTTAAAGGCAATGCCACTATGAAATCGTATATTTCCAAAGTGATAATTTCAGAGAGGCACCAATGAGTTATTTTGTTCTATCTAGGATGGAACTCTGATATTGACACTTCATTTGCGGACAATGCGGCAACACTAGGGCTAGAGCTTGTTGTATTCCTAACATTCGCAAAAGTAAATGCCGGTTTCGATGGTGCAGCAAAATTAGTGGTGTCAACATCGTGAAGCATGACGAGGACACTCAACATCGTTGGTCGGTCCACCGGGTTCTCCTGGACACAGAGAAGCCCGATGTGGACAGACTTGAGCAGCTCCATGTCTTGTAGACACCGTCTATCGCTATGCAGTAGCAACGTGTCAGTGATCGCCAGTGGTATCCCTTTCTGCCAAAGATCCCATACCTGAAACATCACATGGTTTAGTCCGTAGATTGATGAGTACTTCCAACATGAAAAATGCCATTACTTTCAGGAAACCATAGAAAAATCGATCAGTTGGACACACATAGCTCAGTAGATTGCTAGATTCGTTTTCTGCATCGAACACATCGGTATTCCTTCTTCCGGTCACAATCTCCAATAGTAAGACTCCAAAGCTGTAGACATCTAATTTGACTGACAGGTGCCCAAGCACTGCATACTCTGGTGCCATGTAACCCCTGTATGCATTCGTCACAGTATCAATGCCTAAAATGAGAAGCAATGTTACTATTTCCTAGCAGCTGCATGTTAACACTAGTTTCTATTTCTATTTATTCATAAAAAATGGTTCAACTATACTATAATTAACATATTATTGGACATGCAACTTCCATGTGATTAAAGTTACTAATACATGTAACAGAGAGGATAAAACATGTACGGTATATAGTTGTCAAGTTTCAAATTCTCAAATATTGTCTTTACTGGTGCCTCCCAGTTGGCTTTTTTTTCCCAAAGAACTTCAATTTTTAAATTTAGAAAATACCTTGTAAATTTAATGGAAAGTTTTTTAAATTTAAATTTTTTTGTTCAACATACTGAAATTATAAAAAATCAAAATTCTGTACCACAGAGAAATGTTTTTATATATCGAAATAGTGTACCCTAGTAAGGAATGAAGGATTTTTTTCATGGTCCATCATTTGCTCTTACAATGTCCCGACGACTTGGCTTGTGATACTTGTAGTTTTTGTTCCATTAAAGAGTCTCGCCAAACCAAAGTCAGATATCTTTGGGTTCATGTTGGAGTCTAGCAGCACATTGCTAGCCTTGAGGTCGCGATGTATGATTTTTATTTGAGAATCCTCGTGAAGGTAGAGTAGGCCTCGTGCTGTCCCATGTATGATCTGGTATCTCGTTTCCCAGCTTAATTGTGCTCGCTTCTCTGAGTCTGCTAGGTAAAAAAATGTTCATGCATGCAAAACATGTTCAAAAATACTTCTTGTTTGAATTTTACTATGGTCATTAGAATAAATTTATAAAACCCAATATGTTTAGGAGATAAAGGATGCACTTTTCAAGTAAAAAATAAGTATTTTATAAGTCACTGGTCATCAACGTTTTAAAAGTTTGACCGGACGTCGTAGTCCAAGTGTCAAATATTTGTGACAGGATTGCAGAGAATAATATGCTACATTACCAATTGTCAATTTAATGATGATTCTTGCAGCAGAGAATTATAATTGTATAGTAAATGTATTGATAGTTTGTGTATATGGTGTTACCGAAAAGAATAGTGTCGAGACTTCGATTTGGCAGGTATTCATACACGAGTAATTTCTCATCTCCCTTGATGCAAACACCTAGAAGCTTTGCAAGGTTGTTGTGCCGGAGTTTGGCAACCAACAGGAGCTCATTCCTCAATTGTTCAAGGCCTTGTCCCGATGTCCTGTCGAGCCTTTTCACAGCAATTTCACCTACATCTCGCAAAAACCCCTGCAATTAATGGTTCACATGATATAAATAGACATTTCATGGTAGTTTTAGATCATATACTGTAACAAAATGTGTAAACCTTGTATACTGCTCCAAATCCCCCATGCCCAAGCTTGTTGTGCTCTGCAAAATTAGCTGTTGCCTTTCTTATTATTGCCAAATCAAATAGAAGTGAGTCTGAGTCAACATCTTTCTCAGGAGCATCTGCAAGATAATTAAAAACACATTTCATCATTAGTAGGCATAAACTATGAATAAGTTGATGTTCAAATCACTTTTACTATAACTAGTTCTACCATTGTCTTCGCGCTTTATAGGTTTATCATAATTTTTTTTCATGCCTCATGGACAACTTACTTTTTCTTGTTACCCCATCTAAGCACACAGGTGGCTCCACGAGACTCTAGAACAATACTCTTGGCCTAGGTCTTAGTGGGCCTCACCCAAGTCATGTCATAACCAAGATATTAAGTCTATGGAACTTAATAACTACCTTCTACCTTTTATGTTGTCCTACCCCATAACCAAAATCAAATGCCCGGACTAAATCGACTGCATGTTACACAATAGTGTCTAGCACAATTCATATACGACCTAACTTCTAGTATCACTTATGTTAGCATGACTGGCTCAACTCACTATCACCATGAGTGGGTCCCCGCGACATGGGAACAACACTTCTAGGTTCAAGGCTTCAGCCTCAATGGGTATGCATCCAACTAGAGCAACAACCAAGGTTCTAGGCATGCACAACAACACTTGGACCATTCTAACCATGTTGTTACACAAATATGTGGTGATCAAACTGTCCACGGAGTGGTATGTTGAATAGATAGTCCGGCTGCACACTAGACCGTTCAGCCCATCATTTAGGTTGGACCTATGGACATCCACGTTCATTTTTATGTTTATGCATTGTGGATAATGTCTAACTGTTTATGGATGTTACATAAATATGTTTGTGCTAATTTTAATTAACTTGGGAATAGTACTTATGCATGGAAAATGGTTCTATGTGTAGTTAGGCTTTGCTTGAAACATATAGAGTGTGAGCAATGATAGAGATCATACCTAGACTCAAGGATAGTTGAGGTCTAGAAGGTTAAGGATATCACATAGGATGCTCGATCTTGAAGACGTGCATATGAAAGAGATGTTCCTGTATTGTGTATATGAGAAATGTGTGTATTATGGATAATCTGGAAATGGATTAGAATATATGTGTGGAATCTTGCTAATAGGATTATGAGTCCTCAGAGATGTAATTTTCATGGCTTCCCGACACACTATAGGAGGAGAATACATAGTCGCTAGGGTTTAGTCCATGCATGTTTGACTACTTTAGTGGATACACCTTGTAAACACCTTGATATAATAAATATTATCATTCCACAATAAGAAGTACAATATTTTTATGTTCATTCATATATTTTTCGTTTTGACCAGTGTTGCGTCAATTGTTGATTTTGTGTTATAGTACAAATTTGATCAATTTGATCCAATCAAAACCTATCTAGCACACTATTAAGTTTAATAAGGTAATTCTCCTTTGTTTAGGAGTCATCATGATTTTAGATTTTGGTTTAGATTGATCCTATTTTTACTACGGAGTAGTAGTTTCTAGGTTGTGAACTTTGAAGTTCTTAATTTGTTGAATTTTTATGTTTCACCATTTTTATTTGTCTATTATAACCATTCGCCAACCCTCTGCTTGATGTAGCTTGTTGGATTCGATGAAGATCCACATATTTTCAGTTATGCTCCACCATGATCTGTACGTCATGATGTACGAAGCCATGGATGGACCTCAACTAGACAAGGCAATTAGGAGCGGGGAGATCAATCAATCTATCTATCCACTCTCTCCATCCTATAAAAAACAAATCTAGTATGGGATATGATACATCTTAGTACGGCTCTATCTATCTATCTATCTATCTATCTACACTAATCTAATTTGGCTCAGCTTGTTGCAATTTGGTCGACCATGTATGTTTTTGTTAATCATTTCCAATAGAAATTGCAGAACAGATCACCAGAAGATGCATGTTGCTCACACAGAACACTCAAAATCAACTCACATCGTTTTGCTTTTAATCTTCTCCAGAGGTAAATGATGAACAGAGACAGAAGGATGACTAAAGCACCAAGGACAGCTCCAACAACTGCTGCTGCGTTTTCTGGGCTTCTTCTCCTCTTTCCTGCATTTAAGTGTAACGCCACGTTATGTCTGGACAATCAGAGCAAACAGACGCCAGACGTTGTATTCTCTTTTAAAGTGAAACACACAAACATGACATAGTTACTTCCACTAGCTAAAAACCCACCTGCCATATATTTCATCCGTTATAAAATACTCCCTCTGTTTCATATTACAAGTCGTTTGACTTTTTTCCTTAGTAAAATTTCTTTATGTTTGACCAAGTTTGTAGCAAAGTAAAGTGATATTTTCAATATAAAATAAATATTGTATCGAAATATATTCAATGTTAAATTTAATGAAACTAATTTGGTGTCGTAGATGTTACTATTTTTTTCTATAAACTTGGTCAAATCTAAAGAATTTTGACTACGAAAAAAGTTAAACGATTTATAATATAAAATGGAGGGAGTAACTGATAACGGAAGCTATTCATTTTAAAACTTTAACCATTGATCTTTTTTCGCAAAAGAAATTACAAATACACGACATTGTCAATTTTTTCATAACTTTTTAGAAATATTTATATCGAATTTGAAAGAAAAAGGTATATGAGGGGTCATCCCCTCGAGGGATTAGAATCCACTCCCAGCACTGTGGACATCTAGGCACAAGTCCTAATACACCAAGTAGGACTAAATGGTGAGGTGGATGGGAGAAAGAGTCATCCCAACCTCTACACAAACTCCAGTAAAATTATGAGAGTGTTAGAATTATTGGTGGTTGTGTGTTAGAGCCAAGAGGCAACCTATTATACATGTTACCTCTTAATTTTGTAGTATATGAGCATGAGATTAAAACACTACTACAAAAAACTACATAGAGAGCAGCACTATAGGTGCCGGAACAGCTAATACCGACACCTATAATGCTTTTCGATCCAACGCGGGCTGAAAACACATAAAACCGGCACCTTTAAGCAACTCTAGGTACCGGTTCTAAAGAAAAACCGGCACCTATAGTATACTATAAGTACCGGCTTTTTTTAAAAAAGATACCTTTAATAGGGAACATATCCTATCCACACAAACTTCCCGTGTACACTCCGTGCACACCAACTAGCAAATATCACAAAAATTCTAAAACAAATTGGACACATACTTCCAATAGTATTACACCTACATGTGAAATATTATCTTTAAATTCATTATATTTAGCCGTAATAAAAAAGACAAAATTCTGATAGATTTTTGCCCTCAAAACCGTCAGAATTTTGTCTTTTTTATTACGGCTAAAATATAATGAATTTGAAGATAAGATTTTATATGTGAGTGTAATACTATTGGAAGTATGTGTTCAATTTTTTTAGAATATTTTGTGATATTTGCTAGTTGGTGTGTACGGGTGTGCATGGGAAGCTTGTGTGCATAGGATATATTCCCCCTTTAATATATTGTAGGTGTCGAATTAAAAACCGACACCTATAATAAATTATAGGTGTTGGTTTTAGAAAAAAACAGCCCCTATGCCTAACCAAGCCGGCGAGTCGAGTGCCGGCCTTATCCATTCTGATTCGCGCCTTTATCTCTCTCTCTCACGTCTCTTCTCGATCTCCCGTGCTCGCCTCTCTCTTCACGCGGCGGCCGTGTGGCAGCCCAGCGGAGGCGGCAGCGGCGGCGGTCGCACCCTCCCCTACGCTAGATCCAACCGGAGGGAGGCGGGAGGGGAGGCCGCAGGATGGGAGTCCACGGCAGCCTCCGATAATGGTAGCGGCGGCGCCCGCACCCTCCCATCTACCAGATCCAGCGAGAAGGGAGGTGGCGGACCTCGGCGACAGTAGTGGCGGCGGCCGCGCCCTCCCCTCCGCTAGATCCGGCGGGAGGGGAGGCCGTGGGATGAGAGGCTGCGGCGGCCTCCGTTGATGGCGGCGGCGGTGCCCGCACCCTCCCCTCCGCCAGATCCAGCGCAAGCAGAGGTGGCGGACCTTGGCGATGGCAGCTGTGTCCTCCCCATGCGGCGACGGCGGCAGGGGTGGAGAAGGATGCCGACGGCAAGGGTGGAGAAGGACGTCGGCTACCATCTTGTTCTTGATGTTAATCTTTTTGATATTCTTGATGTTAATGTGTTCATGGATGTTGTTGATGCTATGTGTTCATGTGTTCTTTGTTCTTGTTGGGATGAATGGAGCATCTCGATGGATCAGCCCGATTCAGCATCGATCTGCTTTTTTTTTTGGGTCTTGGAGCCTCAAAAGTGACGGTTCCTAAATCGGCACATTTTAGGATACTTCAAAGGTGCCGATTAATAGGTGCCGATCGGGAAACCCCCATAGGGGGTTTCCCAACCCATGGAAGTGGTAGCCACCTTTACTATAAAAATGCGTTTACATCTTGTTGCTCTTATGCATGAGATGATGGGAATGCTGCAGTTTTTAGGGTTCTCAGCTGCTACTTCACCAGCACCATCCTCACCAGCTGGTGACGGGGGAGGTGCTGGTGCACGAGGTAGAAATAGTGGAGGGCATCATCGTGAGCTGGTACCGGGGCTATTGGCGCGGGTACCCAGGGATGGATTTAGTACTGACAGATATTAGCTGGTACCAACAGTTGGTACCACAATCGGGTCCCTACCCGATATCACCCCATCATACCTATGGTAGTGTAACCCCCTTAATACTATACTATTGTTTTTCAGAAAACAAAAATAAGATTACTGTTCTCCAGGTCATGTGAGAAGTGCAGGACGATGTGAGGTCTATCATAATTTTACACGAGGAGAAGTTCATACCATTTTCCGGAACAATTGGCGGTGCGACGAGCTTCACCGCAGGGTCACCGTCGAAGAAGACGAAGGTCTCATACCTAAGGTTGCACCACACCGCATCGAATCTCCCTCCCATCTTTCCAGCGAACACCTTGGGCATGTCCACCCTGAGCGCCTCCAGGCAAGACCGGCACGCCGGCGCCGCCTGGTCCGGCGTGCACTGCACCACACCGTAGATGTTGTGCACCATGTCCTCCGTCGTCGAGGTGAAGCCGTCACCGGAGGTCATCATGCCAGCGGCGTACCTCAACGTCGAGTTGTACGCCGCCCAATCGGCAAGAGCGCCGGCGAGGTCCACCACGAGCGCGTCGAAGTGGCCAGCGTCGGCGGTGATGCGATCCGCGCTGGGGCTCCCGATCAGGACCTCCGTGTTGTCGGGCCTCGCCGTGAAGTCCACGTACGAGAACCGGGCGAGGCAGCGGTCGTAGAACACGGTCACGTCCATGTCGCCCCGGCACTCGTTGAACGCGACGGCCGGCACGGCGGCGAGGCAGGATGCGCACCCGGCGCGGTCGGTGTCGCCCCGGCAGAGCGCGAGGCCCCACGCCGTGTCCGTGCCGCGCCCTGTGGTCACGGTGGCGAAGCCGGTGGTGGCATTGAGTGTGCGGGCGGACAGCGTGGCGAGGATACTGTGGACGTTGGTGTCGTAGGTGGTGTTTGCGGCATAGGCGCTGCCATTGTTGCATGACCAGTTCATGAGCTCCAGAGCGTGGCAATGGCGCAGGAGGGAGAAGAGAGACGCGATCACCAGTGCTAATATCACTTTCGACGACAATAACACGCGTGCAGCCATGGCATCCCAGAAAATCGATCGAATAGGAGAAGATGCCTGAAGCGGTGGACTTAATAATTGTAGTGTTGGGTAACGGCCGGCCGGTTCAAGTCAGCTGAGCTCCAAGTATACGCCAATGGGATGGCAGGAATACATTTGACCAAACCGATGCAAGTGTAATACTCCCTTTGTTTTATATTATAAGTTGTTTGACTTTTTATTAATCAATCTTTGTTAAGTTTGATCAAATTTATAGAAAAGTTTAGCAACACCTAAAATATCAAACTTAGTTTTATTAAATATAACACTGAATATATTTTGATAATGTGTTCATTTTGTGTTGAAAATACTACCATGTTTTTCTAAAAACTTGATTAAAACAAGTTTGATTAGAAAAAAAATCGAACGATTTATAATTTAAAACAGAGGGAGTAATTAACTAGAGTAAGTCACTGATTTATAATTTAAAACAGAGGGAGTAATTAACTAGAGTAAGTCACTGCAGGTTATAGATTATTGTATCAATAATTAGAGTAAGCTAGCCACCTGATGTCCCACGCTTACTGCTGATGAAAAGTGAGTTAGTTACTATAGAAATAGATGGATATATTGTAGAAATGATATGGAGGATAATGATTTAGACATATTTTTTAGTTGATGATGATGTTGCATATCTGTATGATGTAGATCTTTAGATGTTAATAATTGCTAGTGAGTTAGTGGGTGATAATGTGTGGTCTATTTGTATGTTGATATAAGGTAGGATCACTGTATATTATATGCCTGTGTAATATTTTTATGAGAACCATAGATTCTACACCTTAACAAAACCAATAGCAAGAGATCCATTGCTTCTAAAGTATATAATTAGTATAAAAGTTGTCGCTGTTAATGATACACACTATATATATATAGAAACACACAACTGTCTATGTTAATAACATGTAGTTATTTTCATTTAAGCCGCCTAAATAAACTAATTAGCTTGTTGTGTACACAAAATATAATAAATCTATACAATGCCACTAAGTTATTTCATACACCAGGTACCACTCATCTTGAGGTTGACAGGGGGCCGGTAGATCCTAGACCAACACAACATCCAGGTTGGTGAGACATTACAAATATATTGTTGACTTTAGGTAAAATATCACCGGACGCCAATATATTATGCATATACATAGCCGCCAGCCGATCTGCTGTATCTTGTACTTCTTGAAAACAAATCTTGCGGTTCACGCGTTCATAGATTAGCATGATGTTTGTGCCTCTTATGTAAGGCTGTTGGCTACAATTATTTCCTCAATGCGCATATATGTATAGACAAATTTCCCTAGTTAATTTTGTGCAAACACTATCAATCTATAGACCAGCTGGTCAGGTCAACACTTCGTAGTTTTGTCTACTTGTGAACTTCTCAGGTGCATGCTCGTGGTACTATTATGCTGCCATCGCAAAGAGTTACATCCAAACGTGCCCAAAAAAATAACGAAAATAATTTCAGATATGGTCTACATTGCCAAAATTTTTTAAAACATAATTTCACAACCATTTGCATTAAATTTAAGAGAAAATTATACGAGCGAACATCCCTCGAGCGATTAGAGAAATGAGTGATAGTCGATCACTCAGTAAATAAGTATGACACCACCAAACCAATTGGGCAAGACGGCAACATAATATACTCCAAGTCTTTGATATTATATTATAAGTCGTTTGGCTTTTTTTTATAGTCAAACTTTTCTTAACCAAGTTTATAGAAAAATATATTAAAAATATATTAGTATTTTCAACGCAAATCAGACATATTATCAAAATATATTCAATGTTAGATTAAATGAAACTAATTTAATATTTTAGATATTGCTAATTTTTCTATAAATTTGATCAAAATTAATAAAGTTTGATTATGAAAAAAATCAAATGATTTATAATATGAAACGGAAGTAGTATTATTACTTCTCACGTCCAACAAAAAGGATCCTTTACCAATTGGAACGTAGGAATGAAAAACAATGTGTGAAGCCCTGATTTCTGTTGAGACCTTAAAAAGCTGTTTTAATAAAATCCTAATTGTGAAGTTGGACCTAGTGCCAAGAATCCAACTAAATCATTCGTTCTTACACCGAACTCCCAATCCAAAATTTTCAATGAAAAATCTCAGGATTTAAATTTTGAAATTCAAATTACCCATCTAAACTCCAAAAATTCCTTGAACATTTTACTTTGAATTTTAGCTCAAAACTCCCAAAATCCCTCCTTTAAATCTCCCCAAAAATTTCCAAAACTCAGTTAGGAAATTTGAAAACAAATTCAGATTTCATTTCTAAATCCCCTTTCATTTCCTATCAGTGTCTCGTTTTGAGAATTTATTCGAAATCCACATATATCAACACTCACTCAAATGAGCAGATGCCCATATCTGAATTGTCCCTTTATATTGATGAGAAATCAAATATTAAATTTAAACTCGAATCCCCTTTGAATTCTTCCCTAGTTGTCCCATCCATTTCATTCTTGACGAATTATTCAATTTCATCATAAATTCAAACTTCATCCCAAACGTCAGAACTTCCAGTCAAGATACTCTTCCTTGAGCTTCTGAAAAAAATGTGAATTGAAATAAAAAGTTTGAATTAAAATATCAATACAAGTATTCAAAATGACCATCCAAATAAATCCCTGCGAACTGTGAAGCATCACAATTCATTCGGGCCGCTCTCTAACCTCTGAATCTGGCCCAGCCCATGGCACTTGGTTCTTCCTCCTACATTTGGTTCTCCGTTAATGTTGCTGGTGAAGGTGTAATTTGGAAAGGAGAAAAGGGAATCGACTAGCTCTCTGCCGGCATATCGAATTGATAGATGGGCTAATATATGAAGATTAATTCTTTGAAAAATCAAAAAAACCCACCTCATATCATAGGATATAGGATAGCATGCACTAATATATGAAGATTAATTCTTTGAAAAATTAAAAAAAACCCACCTCATAGAATAGCATGCATGAGAAATTTAGTACCACCTTATCTATTCTAGGAAAGGGATACCTCCTTGTAAGGAAGGATGCTTTCCTAGTCTCCTTATAAGGGAGCATTACTAGTTCTCCATTATTTCCGGGAATATTGACGGTCGAAATTTATCTATAATGACCGTCAACAAACCTCCCAAGCTTAAACCTTTGCTTGTCCCGAGTAAAGAAATTACAAGGATAAGATTTGGTTTGTTGATCAGGAATTGCTGCAATGATGTATTTCTTAAATGCACAATGTACAAAGTATGAGTACTCTCTCCAGTTAAGCAGGTTTGCACGGTGACATACCCATACACCTAATACCCGTGGACGACATGCTTGTCCTGCAGTTGAGAAACAGAAAGGTTAGTAGAGCACTACTCACTCATCCCTTGTCTAACTTTTATTCCGGATGTTTTGAAATGATTTTGCAAAATAAAAAACCAGTTCCTCAAGTGATTCTGTCATTCACTTAAGAATGTATATGTGTATTCCTCAACAAGATATTGCCTTTTTCCCCTATTCTAAGGTCATATTTGTGGACTTTGGTAGGGATCAAATGGGGCATACTTGCATTCACATTTATTACTAAGTCAAAAACCAGAGCAAAAAAGATAGCAAAACATACTTTTGATCAAGATTGTGCATGTGTGTGATGGTAGTGGATATGAAATGAATTTTCTCCTTTTCTATACCTCTTCTTCCTCTTTTTTTTTTGAAAGTTGGGAGAGTGTATGGCTAGTATCGGTGTCATGGACCCAGGGGTATGTTGACTTAGGGCTTGAGGCGGCCCCGTGCGCCAACATGGCCATCCCCCAAGGGGGATCGGGCACGAGGATAACGTGGCGGCCGCCCCCTCTAATTCCCGGTGTCTCCCACATTCTACCGGAGCAGGGGTGCTCCCCCGACCCCCTCGGGCTGCCACCACGTGTGACATAGTAGGTGGGCGCCCTAGCGCCCACCTGCCCCCATTAATGGCGGCACAGCTGGAGTGCGCCTGCGCGCGCGCGAGCCGCACTAAATGCGAGTAGACACGCACACGCGCGCGCGCCTGACACCGGTCACAGCCGGCTGACCGGTCTGTGACCGGCACGAATGACCGATGGGACACAGCACAGTACTGGGCATGCCGTCTGCACGCCGTTAGGTACGCTGTGCGTCCCGACGGGTCACATCAAAATCATGTGAGCCGATCTGGCTCACTCACCCAGCCGGAGTTGGTACGCCCAGTCTAATCGCCCGGCACAAGTCGCCGCGTACGGACGGAACAAGCAAGTCTCCGGCCGTTTAATGAAGAATGACACGCGGCGTCATGCACGGATGATGGGCAGCCTGACAGGGGTCACATCGGCATTACAGAACGGTGGACATCTGCCTCGAGCAACAGTGTGGCCCTTAATTGTAAAAGAATATTTTTTTTCCTTTTCTCTAGAAAATAGCCTGTTTGGCCCTTGTGGTGTCCCCTTGGAAGTATAAAAGGGGGCCCAGGCCTATAGGAAAGGGGGTTCCGATTCTTGAGAACAAGAATTCACATAGTCCATCACACAGGAGTAGGGTATTACGCCTCGTCGGCGGTCCGAACCTGTATAATCCCTTGCGCCACCGCCCTTTCTTGTGCGAAGCATTCTATACGCCTCCAGCACACAAGGGAGAGAGCGGGAAACACGCTCCTCGCACCTTGGGCTGAACCCAATAGAGGGGCCCCCACAGTCCCCTGCTGAGGAGTTCACCCTCTATCAGCTGGCGTGCCAGGGAGGGGTGCGCAGATGCATTTCTCGGCTCCCATTTCTTCCGTGTGCGCCAAGTTTCGCCGCGTCAGCCCTATGGATGAAGAGGCAGTGGCGCGCACGCCCACACCGAGCGTCAGTGATGATGGCGGAGAGCTGCATCCTCGCCGTTGAGCTCACACTCTATCACTGCCCCCACACCGGAGTCCTGGGCGGGGGAAGTGCCGGAGATGCCGGAGGGCTCCGCCTCCTCACCGCCGCCCAGTGACGAGTGGCGGCGCCGTCCTAAGGCGCGCCGTTGCTTAGTCTACGGCGACGACAGCACCCCCCAAGGTGCCCACCAGGCGGCGGGCGCGCTCCTGCGCCACCCGCCCATCGCCTCAGACCCGGAGGCCCCCGTACAGCGCTGGCTGGATGATGTGGCCAATCTGGTCAAAGCGACATAGCAGCAGCTGGACACCGGCGGTCGTTCGTCGGTGGCCGGATCATCCGGAACCGCAACTGCTGCCTCTTCGTCTGCAAGGCGAAGGGCTCGACGGGCGGCGGCTTATGCCCGCCGTTCGTCCGCACCCTCCTCATCGACACCCACACCCGCTCATGGGCATCACGAGAGCATCTACGATGAGCCGAACGCCCGGCTCAACATCGAGCACCGGCGCGATGAGCGCCGTGCCACCCTAACGGGGGAAGGCGCCGCCTCTACGGCAGCAGCGCGCCCCTCCAGCCATAAGAGCCAACCCCCCGCGTCTCCTGTCATCGGTGCTGGCTGCTGCGCCTTTGTGGCGAGCCTTCGGTACGTCCGTTGGCCCCCAAAGTCCCGGCCCAGCATTCCCGAGAAGTACGATGGCAGCGTCAACCCCACCGAGTTCCTCCAGATCTATACGATTGGAATAATAGCGGCGGGGGGTGACGACAGGGTCACGGCGAACTTTTTTCCCATGGCCCTAAAAGGCCAAGCGTGGGGTTGGCTCATGAACCTGCCACCCACCTCGGTCCACTCCTGGGAGGACTTGTGCCAACAGTTCACCACGAACTTTCAGGGCACATATCCTCGCCCGGGAGAAGAAGCGGATCTGCACGCAGTGCAGTGGAGGGACGATGAGTCCCTCCGATCATATATTCAGCGGTTCTGCCAGGTCCGCAACACCATCCCCTGTATACCCGCGCACGCAGTGATATACACCCGAAAAGAGGAGGCTTGGACCTGGAACTCCTCCGCCTCTGGTGCGGCGGCTGCGGCTGCCCCCAAGCCCGTTGCCCGTTCCGGGTAGCGAGAAAAGAGGAGTAAGAAGAGGACTGCCTGCTCCAGCGACGAGGGACATGTCCTAAGGACCCTTATCCCCTGCCACGCATAGATCAGATTGTCGACTCCACTGCGGGGTGCGACCTTTTGTGTTTTCTAGATGCATACTCAGGGTATCATCAGATTCGCATGGTTAGGGAAGATGAGGAAAAAACTACATTCATTACTCCTGTAGGCACTTATTGTTATACAACTATGCCTTTTGGTTTAAAGAGTGCGGGTCCTACTTTCCAACGCACTACTCGTATCACTTTGGGTAGTCAAATAGGATGCAATGTTGAGGCGCATGTCGATGACCTGATTGTGAAAACACGCAACTAGGAGACATTACTCTCAGATTTAGCAGAGACTTTCAAAAGCCTTCGCTCCACGCGATTGAAGTTAAACCCTGAAAAGTGTGTGTACGGCGTGCCTGCGGGCAAACTTCTCGGGTTCCTGGTCTCGGCCCAAGGCATAGAGGCCAACCCCGAGAAGAATAGCGTGATAAATAAGATGCGCCCCCCAGCAAACTTAGGGATGTCCAGCGCGTCACCGGATGCATGGCCGCCCTAAGCCGGTTTATATCGAGGCTGGGAGAAAAGGCGCTACCCCTATTTAAACTCCTCAAGCGCTCCGGGCCGTTCCAGTGGACAGAGGAAGCTGAGCAGACCCTCAATCAGCTGAAGGCCAACCTCAGTTCTCCCCCGGTCTTAGTAGCCCCAGAGCCCGAAGAGCCGCTGCTGCTCTACTTAGCGGCAACCCTGCAAGTAGTTAGCGCAGCGTTAGTGGTGGAGCGTGCCGAGGATAACCCTCGGGCCGCGCCCCACCCTCCTGTGTTGGCACAGCCCGGACCAGAGGATAATGAAGGAACCAGTCAACCAGGCGAGGGCCCCGGGCCCCCCCAGGCTGATGATGGCCCTTCATCCCCTCGTCAGATGTTGTTAGGCGCCCCAGGTCCCCAGGAAGGCCACAAGGCCACTGAGGGGAGGAGCGGCCCGAAGCCTCCTGACCTTGAGGCTGCTGGCATGGAGATGAAGTGGGCCTAGTGTGGCCCTTCCCATCATCTATGCACGGGATTTGATGTCCACAGCGAAGAAACTAGGCCCCGCCGAAAGGTGCAGCGGCCAGTTTATTTTGTTAGTCAGGCGTTGCGGGATGCCAAGACCCGGTACCCTCAAGCCTAGAAATTGCTCCACATGGTTCTGGTGGCTTCGAGGAAGTTGTGCTATTATTTCCAGGCGCACCGGGTCACGGTCGTGACGTCCTACCCCCTCGGGCAAATCCTTCATAACCGAGAGGGTACCGAGTGGGTGGTCAAGTGGGCCATCGAACTCTCCGAGTTCGATCTCCACTTTGAACCACGTCACGCAATTAAGAGTCAGGCCCTCACCAATTTCGTGGCTGAGTGGAGCCTGACCCCCGAACCCTGCCTCGGGTTCCCCAACCCCGAGACCGGAGATGATCCTGCCCAGCAAGCCTCCAGCCCCCATTGGGTGATGCAGTTCGATGGCTCGCTCGACCTACAGGGTGTTGGCGCTGGGGTCACTTTGACCTCACCAAACGGGGATATCCTCAAATACATGGTTCGCCTGGATTTCCGGGCAACCAATAATATGGCGGAGTATGAGGGGCTACTTGCAGGACCCAGAGCGGCGGCTGGAATGGGTATACACCGCCTCTTGGTTCTTGGCGACTCTCAGTTAGTCGTGAACCAGGTCTCCAAGGAATACCGCTGCTCTGACCTGCAAATGGAGGCCTACGTCCGCGAAGTGCGCCGTATGGAGCACTATTTTGACGGGTTAGAACTACGGCACGTGCCCAGGTGAGACAATGCGCTCGCCGATGAGCTGTCAAGACTTGCCTTGTCACGCGCCCCAACCCCACCGGGTGCCTTTGAAGAAAGGCTCACCCAGCCGTCGGCGTGTCTTGATCCCCCGGGGGACTCAGACGCTGCCACGTCACTCTCGGGGCCCGATGGAGTCCAGGCCCCGAGGCCCGAGGGGGTCGATTTCGACCCCCACGACAAATCGCATGGATGACTGAGATCTAAGCGTTCCTCAAAGATGAGACTCTCCCCGAGGATCGCGAAGGGAGCGAGCGAGTTATCCGCGTCTCCAAGAGGTATGTGTTGGTAGAGGGGGCCCTCTACCGACGCGGTGCCAATGGAGTCCTCCTCAAGTGCATCCCTCGGGACCAGGGCATCGAGCTTCTCGCCAATGTTCATGAAGGCGAGTGCGGCGCCCATTCCGCCTCGCGCACCTTGGTTGGCAAGGCCTTCCGACAGGGGTTCTACTGGCCCATAGCGCTCCAAGATGCAGCCAATCTGGTCAGGCGGTGCAGGGTGTGTCAACTCCATGACAAGCAAACGCACCTGCCGACCCAGGCCCTGCAGACCATCCCACTCTCATGGCCCTTCGCGGTCTGGGGGCTGGACATCTTAGGGCTTTTTAAGAAGGCCCTAGGCGGGTACGAGTACCTGTATGTCGCTATCAACAAGTTCACCAAGCGGCCCGAGGCCTACCCGATCATCAAGATCGATAAGCACTCGGCCCTCAAATTCATCAAAGGCATCATTGCCCGGTTCGAGGTGTCCAACCGTACCATTACGGACAACGGCACCCAGTTCACAAGTGAACTGTTTGGCAACTACTACGACGACATGGGCATCAAGCTCTGTTTCATCTCTCCCGCCCACCCCAAGAGCAATGGTCAAGTGGAGCGCGCCAACGCGGAAATCCTCAAAGGCCTCAAGACCAAGACATACAACATCCTCAAGAAACATGGCGATGCGTGGATCGATGAGCTACCAACGGTACTATGGGCCAACAGGACCACCCCAAGCCGTGCCACAGGAGAAACCTTGTTTTTCCTGGTTTACGGTGCGGAGGCGGTTCTCCCATCCGAGCTCACCCTGGGACTCCACGAGCAGCCATGTACAACGAGGCAGATCAGGAGCACCTCCGATGGGACGACCTCGACTACCTTGAAGAACGAAGGCAGCGCGCCGCACTTCGGGCCGAGTGTTACCAGTAGAGCCTAAGGCGCTACCATCAGCGCCATGTCCGGACCTGGTCACTCAGCATCAACGATCTTGTCCTACGCTGCGTCCAAACATGCGCTGGACTGAGCAAACTCTCACCTATGTGGGAGGGGCCGTTTAGAGTGATCAGCGTCCCGCGGCCGGGCTCGGTCAGGCTGGCCACGGAGGACAGCAACGAGTTGCCTAACCCGTGGAATATCGAGCACCTTCTTCGCTTCTACCCGTAAAGGAGTCGCTGTTGTTGTACCTCGGGCTCGGGCCAACCCCGCCTACCCCTCGGGCACGCCAAGTTGGCCGGGGGCTCCCACTATCAATATATTCTCTTTTTGCATTTCTTCTCTAAGTAGCAGAGTCCTTTCTTATACATATATTCGAACGACTATGATTCTTTCACGTGACCTATTGGGTGTTTTGTCTCAACTCGGGGCACTTGTGTTCATGTTGCTCCCGGTGATTCGGACCAACTAGACGCCGACGGGGCCCAGAGCGAGCCGTGCCCCGAGACACGTTGAACTCCGGGGGGAATCGCCAATGGCCCACAATCGGGTTCGCACTTACCCCCGATCATCGTGCTTTCGGCCTGGCCAGTCTCGACACGTGGAACTCCCTAAGTGCACTAGCTCTGACTCTTATCATTTCTGATAACAACCCGAACTCAAGTCCCCACTTGGGTCAAAACACCGGACGGATCAACAAGAAAAATCCAATCGATTCACAATCATAGCCCCGAACTAACATAGAATCATGAAACATTCATTGCAGATAAATCACAGCAAACATAATAGGAAGTGCTGATTATTACAAGGTCAGCGCGAAGGCCTTATAAACAAACAGGACAAAGAAAAAAGAAGGGGGGAGGGGCCAACGCCTACAAGCTTTGGTCCGCGCGGTCACGCCTCACCGTCACTGTCACCGTCGCCGCCGTCGTCGTCGCCCTCGTCCTCATCGTCGGAGGCCGGCGCAGGGGCGAACCGAGGAGCCGACCCCTCAAAGGAGTGGACAATTTCCCGGGCGGCTTCCCGGACTTGGGCGCGAGCGGCCGCGTCGGTCCCTGGTGGGAAGTCGTCGAAGACAGCCCACGGCGAGAACTCGGGGTCGCGAGCCTGGCAACTTGCCAACACCAGCTCAACTGCCCCCTCGGCGAGGCCTCTTGAGGAAGCCTTGATGGTCTCCTCGATCTCCTTGGGAAGCCTCCCAAGGTCCTCGGCCATGTTGGCGAGGCGGTGGGCGACCCCAGCCGTGGTAGCACCGAAGTTGTACTGTCGGCCATGCCAAACGCCCGCGTCACGCCCAGCGCGCTCTAGCTTGGCAACGACGTCTTGGAGCATGCCGGGGCCCACGTCGTTGGCCAACCGGAGAGCCTAGAGCTCTCCGGCTCGGGAGTCCAGGAGCCGCTGCAACTCTGCGGCGGACTTCTCGGCCACGGTGAGGTGTGGGAACAGGTGACTTGTCTTTCACGCGCCACACCTTCTTTGCTCTTGGTGTGGTCGGCGGCTTCTTTGATGCTGCCCTTACAGGCTTTTTGGCCTACACTCACGGCTTCGATGATGCTGACTTAGGGTCCAGACAAGACCTTACCTTCCCTTCTTGTTCCAGGAAGTTCATCATGAAAGCGATGAGCCTGTCCATCTTTGGGGGTTTCACTTCAACCGCTCTGATATTCTGCAGGTTCGGCCCGTACTTTATCTTAGCCATGGAGCATTGCGGAACTTCTCCTCCTTTCCATTGATGCGGAGCCGGATTACTCTAGCTCCCACATCAATGTTCGCCTTCGCGGTACTCAGGAATGGACTCCCAAGGATGAGCGGTGTCTCCTTGTCAGTGTCCATGTCCACTACCACGAAGTCGACTGAGATGAAGAAATCTCGGACTTTAACTGGTATATCCTTAGCAATTCCCGTCAGGTAGAGGACTGAGGAGTCTGCTAGTTAAAGTCGCATCAGTGTTGGTGACAATACCGTCAAATTCAGCCTGTCAAAGACCTCCTCGGGCATGACGCTTACGCTTGCTCCAAGGTCGCATAGGGCTTGGTCGAAGATTTTTGTCCCAATCGAACATGCGATCATGGGATGGGATGCCCGAATCCTTCTTCTTCTCTGGAAGTCAGTGGAGCATGGCATTTCTACACTCCTCCGTCAATTTTTACCACCTCCGTGGTGGGCATCGGTCGCTTGTTGTTCAGGATGTCCTTCAGATAACGAGCATAAGTTGGAACTTGCATCACATCACAAAGAGGGACGTTGATGTGGATCTTTTGGATCACATCGATGAAGCGAGCGAATTGCTCATCCATGGATGGCTTTCAGTTGCGTTGTGGAAACGATAGCAAGTTGGTGTCGTGGTATTCCTGCGGTGTTGTCTTCCCTTGTTGATCAGTTTCTTCTTCTCCAGCTATGTTAGATGATGAAAGCTTCCTTGCCTTCCTTTCTTGTTCCTACAGCATTAGGATACAGCGGGTCGTGAGTGGATTTTCCTCCCCTCGTGGTTACCACTTTAACATTTTCTAGAGAAGGTTCGGGTTGCCCTAGAATCCTTCCAGATTCATTCGTGGGAACAAGAGTAGCCAGTTGAGCTAACTGGGTTTCTAGCATTTTGTTAAAGCTCAGCTGGTTTTGAAAAGCAGAGGCGAAGCCATCTAACTTGACATTTATATTCTCTAAAGCCTTGTCATTAGCAGCTATTTTCTTAGATAAAGCATCAGTTATTTTAGCTTGGCCAAAGACAAGATCTTTCAAGGAGGGTTGGTTGTTATTGAAATTACCCATTGTTGTTGTTTTTCATGAACATCACTTCTTCACGGGTTTCCAGATAGTCTGTGCCAGAGTGCCTGGTACTGCCGCAGAGTTCACACGTCATGTGTGAGTCCAAGACCTTAACGGTACCTTGCTTCACGTCCTTCCCTGGTCGTCCAGGCGTTTCATTAGGAGGTCCAGCTTGGTGGCAAGAATCTCCATTTCTTTGACGGTGTGCATGCCTCTTTGATGGGTTTGGAGTCATTTTTCACTCCAGCCCATGTTGGAGACCATCTTCTCGATTAGATCAATTGTCCCTCTAATGGTCTTCGAAAAGAAGGCTCCTCCAGCAGCAACATCTAACTGGTCTCGTGACGAGGGTGTTAAACCATTGTAAAAGCTTTGCATGATCAGCCATTCGTCCATCCCATGATGAGGACGGGCGGCGACATGTTCCTGCAGTATTTCCCATGCTTCCAGGATCATCTCATCTCTTATTTGCTGGAAGTTAGATATCCTTCCACGAAGGGCATTGGTTTTGCCCATCGGGAAAAATTTTGCGAGGAACACTGTTGAGCACTTGTTCCAGGTATCGACCGTAGCGCGGTTAGCATAGAACCACTATTTTTCTCTCCCGAGAAGAGAGAACAGAAATAGGCGGAGTCGGATAGCATCCTGGCTCACTCCCTTGATGGTGTACGTGCTAAAGATCTCCAGGAACTGATGCAGATGAGCACTTGTGTCCTCATTCGGCTTGCCACACAACGGGCTAGCCTACGCCATGGTGATCAGGCTGGTTGTTGACGGTCGTTATAAACCAATTTCGACCATCAATATTCCCAATAATAAAAGAGAACTAGCCATGCTTGCATGCATATTTTATTTAGAAATAGTCTAGTTCCAGTTGTACTTGGCAAAGTATTTGCTTGTAGGAGATGACTATATAAATATAGGAGGAATGATGGAAAATTACATCGGAAGCACACATGTGGTGAACATATGGATGGATGGGCTCATAAACCCAATTAAACATCTGCAAAAGGACCAAACCAACGTACCATAAGTCTGAGGATGCATAGGAGGAGACCCAGGAAGAATTGGAATCCCAACAGACTAGGTCAGGGTTCGACCGAACCGCCTCTGGCTCGGTTCATCCTGGCCTTCCACGTGGACATCCCAGATGCTTCCCCAATGACGGTTGGATGGCGAATCCGACATTTCCAACTTTCAAAACCGTCATTGAGAGGCTATAAAAAGACTTCCCATTCTCCCTTTCAACACATACCAAGAGGAATCCAGAAAAGCTCTCCTTAGTAGTTTACTCTGTTCTAACACTAGTGGAGTTAGAATTAGAATAGTTCTAGAGTTCTTCAAGTCTTCCGGAGAATTCGGATATAGTTCTAGTAGCTATTTCCTCCCTTGTAAGATTTTATTCATTAATGAAATATTCTTCGTTATATAGTTTTGGTACTTTATTTTACTCGCATAATTAGACGAGTACCAACCTTGAGTTATACTTGTTTCGTATTAATTATATGGCTAGCTTACCAAAGAGATGCAACGGTATTGGTTTAATGTTCATTCAGTTGATTGCTCTATGTCAGATGCAGCGATGTAGAGTAGTATTTATTAATGTAAGTGAGGTACTTAGATTATTAAATACCATTAAGCGGTGCTATATGTCACAGAACTATAGAGGTGGGCCGCTGATGGTGATAGCTCAGTACGGGTATTCCTCCACGTGTGCATATAGGGCTAAGAACTGTTCCTGACGAGAGTACTCCTCCGTATCCATAACCGGTTGTATAGCCATGACAGATTATCGTAAGGGGTGGTTTCTCGATATAACAGGAGTGCATTGTTAGGAGGATAAACTCCGCAGTGGGGGATTGTGGAGGCCTCCCTTCTGAGTTCGGCCCAGGGTGCAAAAGAGAGGCGTTCCCGGCTCTAGCTCCGGTGCGCCGATCGCGTAGAGAGGGAGAAAGGAAGAGTTTCGTGCAAGAGAAGACAGTGGCACAAGAGATTATACAAGTTCGGGCCACCGGCGAGGCGTAACCTACTCCTGTGTGATGGACTATATGTGTGTTCTTGCTCTCAGGGATCGAAACCCCTTCCCTCTAGGCCTGGGCCTCCTTTTATATTCCCAAGGGGACACCACATGGGCTGAACAGGCTACATTCTAGAGAAAAGGGAAAAAAACTCTTTTACAATTAAGGGCCACATTGTGGCATGCAGCAGAAGTCCACCGTCCTGTAGCACCGGCACGACTCCTGTCAGACCGCCCATCTTTCATGCGTGACACCGCGCGTCATTCTTCATTAAACGCCTGGAGACTTGCTTATCCAACCGTATGCGGTGAGGCGTGAGGTGAGGTGAGTGAGCCGAACCGGCTCACATGATTTTGATGCGAATGACCGATGGGACGCAGCACAGTACCAGGCATGCTGCCGCACGCCCGGTAGGTCGTTAGCAAGTGTATACTAAAATATTTATATACTAGAAGTACATAAATAGACTTTTCTTATTTCTTCACCACTTAGTCTAGACATTTATTTAGAGATATGTTAGCTTGATTATTCCTTCTGTATGTCAACCTACCCTATCCTATATTTGATTAACCCCTGCATTAGACTTTTATGTAGATAAATGTGATGAGCATTAATAACATAGTACTCTCTTACCATGTCTTCCCTTGGGATTAAATAAATACGATAACTTCGAAATACTTCCGGGTGAAATGTTACATCAATATATCCGTGCGCTTGCGGATTATATCTGTGATCGTAAGCAAATACCGACTCATACTTTTGGCGCCATTACCTGGGATGTAAATCCTAAGAATGTTGTTAAGAAATATCAACACTGGTCTTGAGATTTAAGTCCACATCTCCTACATTGATTCTGGGCCCGACAGGCACGTTATCAGTGGAGGGAGCGATGAACTCACAGAATGTCTTCTCATCCATAGTCGTGAAAATCGGAGGCACTGGTATGATAGGTTTATTTGCCGATAGTCTTTTGAGGAGGGACAACATGGGGTCTGGCGCTCCTAAAAAGTGCTTTAGGAATTTCTTTGAAACTTGTCGGCAAATTGAAACCAGTCATGCACTACCTTGTTTTCACATAAAAGCAAAAACAACCAAGGTTAGCCTGCAAAGACGGTGATCCTACATAGGTGGATATTAATTAATAATATGTGGTAAACTCTTAAACCAAATATCTTCCTCGGCAACGGCGCTAGAAATGCTTGTTGATATTTCTTAACGACATTACTAGGAATTTGATCCCAGCAATGGTGCCAAAAATATTAGTCGGTATTTTCTTACGATCACAAATATAATCCGCAAGCACACGGATATACTGCTATAGCATTTCACCCAGAAGTATTTCCAAGGTATCGTATTTATTTAATCCCAAGAGAAGATATGGTAAGAGAGTACGATGTTATTAATTCACATCACACTTATGGGATAGGGTAGGTTAACACAGAAAAGGATCATTCAAGCTAATTCTCTCTAAATTTTAATCTAGACTAAATGGAGAAGAAATGAGAACAACCTATTTCTGTACTTCTAGTATATGGTCATTTTAGTATACACTTGCTAATGTACAATCATATGGCCAATACCCCTAACAACGCCTTCCTTGTATATCGAGAAACCACCCCTGATTGCTGAGTTCCTTACGACAATCCGTCATGGCTAAACAGTTGGTTATGGATACGGAGGAGTACCGTCGCTAGGAACCTTTCTTAGCACTATATACGCACGTGGAGAAATACCCTTACTGAGCTATCACCGTCAGCGGCCTACCTCTATAGTTCCGTGGCATATAGCACCACTTAATAATATTTAATAATCTAACATCGTGCTTACATTACTAAATACTACTCTGCATCTCTGCAGATGATATAGAGCAGTCAATCGAATGAACATTAAGCTAATACCGCTGCATCTCTCTGGTAAGCTGGCCATATAATTAATACGAGACAAATATAAGCTAAAGTTGTTACTCGTATAATTATGCAAATAAGATAAATGACCAAAACTATATAAAGAAGAATATTTCATTATTGAAAAAAGTCTTACAAGAGAGGTACAAGCTACTAGAACCATACTCGAATCCTCTGGAAGACTTGAAGAACTCTAGAACTATTCTAATTCTAACTCCACTAGTGCTAGAATAAAGTAAAAGAACTAAGGAGAGCTTTTTTCTTGAATCTTCTGGGTATGCGTTGAGGTGAAGGAGAGGAGGTCCTTAAATAGCCTGAGTATGACGGTTGTGGAGCGCCAAAACCGGTATAACCACCGTTGGGAGGTTGGTAGTAACCGTCATTGGCTTGGGCTTGGGCCAGCGGACCTCGGCCTGGTTCGGCCGAATGGCAAGGATTCCAGGCCCAGTGCTTCCTCCAGGACTTAGCTTGATGGATCCTTAGCCGAGTGCCACGGTGGTTGGGCCCATTTGCAGGTGTTTTATTGATTTTGTGGGCCCATCCATCCATGTATCTACCACATGTCGAGCTTTGATTGGTCGAACGATTATTTTCCATCATTTCTTCCACTTATAGAGTGATCTCTTGTATCCAAAGAATTTGCCAAGTACAAGTGGAACTAGATTATTTCTAATAAAATATGCATGCAAACATTGCTAGTTCTCCATTATTTCCGAAAATATTAACGGTCAAAATTGGTCTATAACGACCATCAACAGCGGTGAATCCAGAAGCCGATCAACCCTTAAAACCAGGGTTGACCCAACTCCATCACTCCCACCATCGCCTAGGTACGTCAAAAAGGAAAAACGCTATACTACAAGCACAACTTTTTCCCACGCTGACTTTTGGTAAGTACGCTAAGTCTTCCAGGTTTTCCACGAACCGGTCCTTTATTGCCATGGGTGTGATAATTAAAACCATGCACCCACAACCCACCATTAAATCATATTATAGTTAAATAATTATGACCAATGTAACATGGCCAGGTGAGCTAGTATTAATTAAGAGAAAATTCACAAAATGCCATTGACAAATACTCAATTCCAAGATATGCCATCGATAAGTGTGAGTTCCATCAAATGTCATCGTACAAGTGACTTTTTCCCATAAATTTCATTATTGTTAGGATTCCGTTCGCAACCATCCGTTAAGTGTTATAAGATGAAGAGTGTATTTAACGGCGCGAGATGGATGGAAAATCGCTTGTACGATGGTATTTCATGAAACTCGCACTTGTCAATGATATTTCTTGGAATTGGGCGGTTGTTAATGGCATTTGTTGGATTTTTTATTAATTAATGTGATTATCCCATTAAGATGACCAATGAAACATATTTTAGTTGCCTTGAGCTCACAACTCGTTAAGATAACAAGTGTAAATAATGTGATTATCCCATTAGGTGAGCTAGTATTAAGCATGGCTAAGCATATCTAGATAAGTCAACATAATAAACCCCAAGCTAGTCAAATTATTACCCAAAGTTTGACAAAGAATGGATATCAAGTAAATGGGTCAGAAGAAAGCAGAAAGGTAATACATATCCCATGTATTTGCAAACGATAAATATTTTATAAAGTAGGCTCAACATGCTCAAGGGGGATGTGTCACTTGCTTTGCTTGTTCAGTTAATCTTTCGAACTCTTATCCCTGCGATCACAATCCTCCGAAACGATGAATTCTACAAGCTATCATACAAAATGAGGAAAAACCCTAATAAAAACCAAGGAAACATTAAATAAAAAGTAAAAAACATGTAGATCTGAACTTTAGATGAATTTTGCAAGTTGAGACCCAATTTGGAGTTCATATGAATTAGTTATGAATTTAAGAAGTTATGAGCCATTTAAACCAATCGCTGGAATTATAATCGGTTTATTAATGATTTATGGCGTTAGCCTAGTAGTGTGGTGGCACTGTTGATGGAAAAACACACACTGGCCTGAGAGATTTGCTTCACTCTAGTGCAGGTCCAATTCTTGCCTTCGGGTTCAGGGCATGCCAGTTGGTTTGATCCTGTAACCAACAAGAATAGAATAACACAGTTAAACTAGCAAATGATAGATGATCAGCTGGAAAACCGATGACGTATCATCTTGAACCTAACCAATGCAATTGAATAGAATCGGCTATCAGGTATGGTGTTAGAATAACATAAGGAACCCAAAATGTCGAATCAGCTATATATGTAATCAATCATATAATTTTCAGATCAATCTTGTTTGAACCATGAGCAAACGGTATAGATTGAACTTAACTGAGACAATATAGATTGCTAACAGATCAAACTGACCAATTTAAAGATTATATGTGTTTATATCATAGCCCGATGAAACAATATTTAGGTAAAGAAAAGATAATGTACTAGCTAATACTCTAATACGGCCTTATAAACATATATCAATCTATGTAAATATATTTAATGTAAACTAAATATATTTATATAAAGTGATTATCCATATAAGGGGTAAATATAGCATGTAAAACATGATTAGATTAACTAAACATATTAAAACATCTATATTAGGTAAGATCGGTTGAAACTCCGATTCTACCCTTGTTACAATCAAAGACAAGTTAGCCTTTATGATTCTAAGCACAGCTAGGGGTGATGCATCGCAAAGTATAAAAAGAAGCATAAAGTCTAAACAATCAAGCCTTTGATTAATCTTCAGGGTGATGGATACCTTAGCTAATCTAGATCAACAAAATAATTTACCTGATACTGGCAAAACCCTAAAGAAGATCTAGCCGATATAGATAAATTGAGCCATTGATATAGATTAACTAAGATATATGATAACCAGTGATTAAATTAACAAGATTAACACATTTAAAATGACATAATAACCTCAATAATACAAACCACTGTGACAAGCATTACCTGTTCTCAAGAGATCAAACCGATACCCTAACTCGAAGCAAGAACTCCTCGAAACGAACTAAAAGAAAAAAGGTGACGATGCGCCGCGAGTGTATTGAACGGGTCTTCTCTTTTCACATAGTTCTGGGCATATATTTATACCCATAGTACAAACTTGTCCATGAAGGACACGACTCAAACTTTCCTAAGTTACAAAATCATACGAACAAGTCGTTATGGTGAACTCTTGCAAAATCTCTAAGAAACTGACATTAATACTCCTAATTAATAGATACAATTGCCTATAATGGACTCTATCCTTTCACGGCAATGCTTTCTAATCCAATCCGGGTTCGTCGGAGCTCGAATACATCTATATCGGCTGCTCTATCCATATCGGCTTTGGCCAAATCTGATTTTGTCCAAGCCGATACGGGCCAAATTTTACTGTTAACAAGCGCCGACCAGTGGGACGCACCCATCGGTGACTCAAGGGAGGGCGGCACATGGTGAACCGGGTCCACATGTGCTCCGAGCGCGAGCACATGCAGCCACGTAGTGGCCAAGGTGGCCCGACAGGGCAAGGTGAAGCATAAACAACACCGACGTGGGATGCCAGTAGAGGCCACGTAGATGGACCAGATTCACGCAAATCAGATAGCCAGAGCACACCGACCTGGCCGGGCGGTGGCTGGTGGATGGGCACTGGCGGCGACCATGCGGCACGCTGGCACGTGTGGAAGATGTCAAAAAGGAGGGGAAAAGGGCGGGGATGCTCACCGAGGGTGCACTGAGGGCACACCGACGAGGGCGGCGGTGCAGGGAGGCGGTATCAGCCTTCGGGTGCCATGGTGACGGCGGTCTAGCGGCAGTCTATGTGCGGGGAGCGATGAATGGGGATGGTCATGACCTACAGAAAACAGGGGAGGAGTTAGGGAAACCCAGGATGACTGGGGATGGTGAGGAATGGCGGTGGATTCTGGCGAGCTGAGGGGACTAACAGGTCAACGGTGAGGGTAGGGTCCCGGCGACTATTGACGACAGTGAAGCAGTGGCCGAGGTGATTAACGAGCTTGTGGAGCTGTGAGAAGGGTCGGAGCGGCCTGACGACACTCCAATCACCGGCGGTGGACGGCTGGTGGCGAGAATCGGTGGCAGAGCTCTGGTTAAATAGTGGAGATGGTGATCCGGCGGTGTTTGAGGAAATTAGATGGGTGGCCGGGCAGCCACGAGGCGCAGTGAAGCTTGCAGTGATGGCAGTGAAGTGTAGGGGCAGTGCTAGCGGCGGTGGTGCTTGCTGGAGAGCGGCGGCGAATGGCGGCGCTCGGGATTGGCATGGGGAGTATAGGAAAGGGCATGAGGAGCACAGGCGAGTGGGGATAAGGAAGAGGTATGCACGGGGGTTCTATTTATGGACGTGAAAAGGCACGGGTGTGGGCCGCGGCATGAGAGAGAGGAGGGCATCATGGGCGAAGAGGGATGCGGCACCGGGTTGTACGCCGTAAGTGGGTGTGAATGGTGACCCGTTTCCACGTGATTTGACAGGGCCGAGGGCGCGTAAACAGCGGCGACCTGGTTGCATGGCCGGTGGTTGCCGGTCTATTGGTCGGAGGAAGATGGAGGGCCTCACTTGTGGGCATCTCAAGGGAGGAGGGAGGTGAAATGGACCTCACGGGAGGTAGGAGGAAAATGTGGGCCAACAGAAGTGATGGGTCGTCCTAGTAGAGAGGAGGAGAGGATGAGAATAGACTTTGGCCTGCGAGGAGAGAGAAGGAAGGAGGAGCGGTATGGGCCACGCGGGAGGAAGGTCCAGGATCAACCATGGGTTAGGTGCTGATGATCATGTTCGGATGTGCTCGGAAGCAAGAGATAATACACATGTATACAGGTACGGGCCTCCTGAAAGATAACAACTCCACTCCTGGTCTTCAACACTATTTGGGTAATTCATACAAGGATCTTGGGAAGCTCTCGAGCTAGCTTTGGGAGCCTAGTATCCTTCCTGTGTTCACTGTCTAACCCCCTTTACAGGGTCTAGGATGGGTTTTTATATCCTACAATAGTTGCCTATGTCTCCGACAAGAGACACAAAGTACCGTATACAATCATAAGCCTAGGCTATAACTCGTGTGGGGTTCCACGCCGGACCACCTGTAGTGTTCTCTCTCTACTGTAAGTCTGAAAGGCAACATCTGAGAGAGATTAGGACCGCATCTCTAAACATTAATGCTGAGAGGCAACTTGAGGAAATCTGCAGTTGATGGGATGGACAAGTTTTACAGCCTGCGTATCGCTCTCAAGGATACTGTAATAACCCGATTGACACTCATCCATTTGTTTTTGGTACACGAGCTACGAAGGGTGCTCGTGATATGTCACATGGAGTGCAGGGTTCCGCCCTCCTCCCCGGGTATGATTATGTGGACGCCACAGGAAGTAGTGACTTGTCTTCCCCACTTGACCCTACTAAACATGATACACCTGGCAGCCTAGAGGCATGGGTCACAGCATAAAAGAATGCCACGACCTGGTTCCTAAGCGGTGAGCCAACACACATCATGCTCTAGCGTAGGGGATGTGTAACCGTCTCCGAGTAGCTCTGAGGGTACGATCTCGACCCGAGTTAATGATAAACTTGTTTGTGAAACAAAAACAAATTGAAACAGATTTTGACCGAGGCGGCAAGGAATAAATTTGGTGGTTATGAGAAAGTTTATCACTGACCTAGGTAAGTTAAGCACCAAGTAAAGAAGCTACCTAGAAAACAAACCGAGTAGGACTGCATCTCCTTGAATGCGTATGGACCTGGTGGATTATGGCCACCAAAAGGGTGTGATACGTAGTCCACATTCGAATATATTTAGCAATATGCTATGCAAATTGGTTAAAATAAAAGGTAAAGCACATGTAAATTAAAGGTATATGAGAAAGTAATGTACCTCTGGAGTGAGAAACTTCTAAGACCCAACTAAACAGTAGCATATTTCTATGTAGTAAATTTAGAGTGGAATAAATATAATGTTTATTCTATCTAGGAAGAAACTCTGATATGGATACTTCATTTGCTGATAATGCCGCAGCGCCTTGGCTAGAACTTGCCATGTTCCCACCATGCGTGAAGGTGAACGCAGGTTTTGATGGTGCAGCAA
Source organism: Oryza punctata (assembly GCA_000573905.2). Classification (NCBI taxonomy): domain Eukaryota; kingdom Viridiplantae; phylum Streptophyta; class Magnoliopsida; order Poales; family Poaceae; genus Oryza; species Oryza punctata. The sequence goes on from CM002497.2 coordinate 11,778,900, forward strand.
AGCTATTGGTGTCAACATCATGAAGCATGATGAGAATGTCGAGCATTGTTGGCCGATCCACCGGGTTCTCCTGGACACAAAGGAGCCCGAGCTGGACACATTTGAGCAGCTCCATATCTGATAGACCGCGGCTATCACCAAGCAGTGATGCATCAGCAATTTCTAGTGGCGTCCCCTTCACCCAGTGGTCCCACACCTGAAATATATTACATGCTTTGATGAGTTCTTACTGCATGGAAAATGCCATTAGTTCTAGGAAATTGTATAACTCTTGCTAAATAGTAGTATAGGACAGACATAGCTGAGCAGATTGTTAGATTCTTCCACTGCACCCGACACATCAGTGTTCCTTCTTCCTGTCACAATCTCCAGGACTAAAACTCCAAAGCTATAGATATCTAACTTGACAGAGACGTGCCCAAGAACTGCATACTCAGGCGCCATATATCCTCTGCATGCATGCATTCCAGATTATGAATAAATTCTGAAATTCTAGCTTAGCTATATATTAGATACATAACTTTTATATTTTTATGTGCCAAATCTAACTAACTAAAATTAATTTCTACTCAAGTTTCATAAGTTGACTAGATATGTATATTCAAAACAATTTATGCGTTATAACCAGAGAGCATCATGTAAGTAATGAAAGAATTTATCAGAGTCTCGTCATTTTCTTACAGCGTCCCAACGACATGGTTTGTGATACTAGCAGTTTTGGTACCATCAAAGAGCCTCGCCAAGCCAAAGTCAGAAATCTTTGGGTTCATGTTGGCATCTAACAGTACATTGCTGGCCTTGAGGTCACGATGAATGATCTTTATCTGAGAATCCTCATGGAGGTAGAGCAGGCCGCGTGCTATCCCATGTATGATCTGATATCTTGTTTCCCAGTTTAACTGTCCTCGCTTCTCTGGATCTACCAAATACCAAATTTATCATTCATGCAAACTATGTTCAGTTACTATCCACTACTCAAGCATGCTACTAGTTGTCACTTGTCTGCATAATGATAATTATTGCAGCAAAGAATACTAACTGGTGTATCAGAGTGGATTTCAGTGATAAGTTTGTGTACATATATGCTGTTACCAAAAAGGAAGGTGTCAAGGCTTCGATTTGGCAGGTACTCGTACACAAGCAGCTTTTCCTCCCCCTTGATGCAAACACCTAGAAGCTTTGCAAGATTGTTATGCCGGAGTTTGGCAACAAATAACAGCTCATTTCTCAGCTGTTCAAGGCCTTGTCCTGATGTCTTGTCGAGCCTTTTCACAGCTATTTCCCGTCCATCCGGCAAGAACCCCTGACATAACAGAAGTAATAATGTCAGTATCAGCAGATTTCTCATTTGTATTTTCATATCATACATCAGCAACAAGGTATATATACCTTGTATACTGCTCCAAAACCACCATGACCAAGCTTGTTATATTCTGCAAAACTAGCCGTTGCCTTTCTTAGTGTTGCCAGGTCAAAGAGAAGTGACCCTGAATCGATATCATTCTCATCGGTATCTGCATTACACACACGCATTTTTTCACCATCACCAGACATTACCATGAACATGCAATAAACGAGTGGAAGTCCAGATTAAAATCACGGTCCGTTGATGTTCTAATCATTTTGTTCTGAATTCACTCAGCTATAATAGTTTCAGTTTCAGCTCTTTGGACAAATAAAAAATATTTTGCACATGCCTAATGCCCAGGAAACTCTTTTAATCACTAATGCCCGAGTTGTTATACTCTCCAATCAAAACTATGGGTGGCTCTCGGTTCAGTCGGTTGTATTTGGCATTTTGGCTCAGTGTGCTGCAACTGCGTACATAGAGTGGTCGAACATATGGGCTATGGCTGTTTTTTATGTTGGCACTGACCATATGCATTTTTGTTAGTCCTTAATTAGTACGCATTGAATAGAAAATGGAGAGGACTAGAAGAAGCATGTGGCACACACTCACATTGTTTCGCTTGCAATTTCCTCCAGAGGTAAACGGAGAGCAGAGACAGAAGTACAACTACAGAAGCCAGGACAGATACAACAATTGCTGCATTTTTTGGGCGACTTCTCCTCTTTCCTGCATGCAGTTAAGTGTAATGCATTATTATTAATTTATGAATAATAATCATAGTAATATTCCCTCCGATCATTAATACATGACGTTTTAATACTAATATTAGCGTGGTCAAGATGTAAGACCTATAACTAATAGTTTCGATTTTGCTAAACACCTGTCGGGTGATTTTTTCTATAATATTTGATGTTTTTTAGTCATACGATTGTGCGCCAAGATTAATACAGAAAATTACAGTTCTATATAACAAAACTACATTCGTAAATTCAGTTGATATGATATGTAAGTGCACTGTAATTTTGGTAAAAATATTGTATAAATAAATATGTATTTGTTGTTTTCTTTAAAATATAAAATTAGAATACTATATAAATAAAATTACATTTGTAAAATATAAAATTACAATCTTATATAACTAAAATTACATTTGTAAATTCAAGTGTACTATAATTTTGATAAAAATATTGTGTAATTAAATATGTATTTGTTATTTTATTTTATAGTTCGTCGGATGTAAATTTAAGGGTAGAAAAAATTTGGGTGATTCTGATAAATGTATACACAGTCAATAGTTCTTACAAAGAATAGAATCGAATGCAAACAAGTTCATACCGTTCTCCCAACCCTCTTGCCGTGGTGACGGCGACGGCAATGGCGACGACGGTGGTGACGGCGACGCGGTGAGCCTCACCGTTGGGTCATCGTCGTAGAAGAGGAAGGTCTCGTACCTAAGGTTGCACCACACAGCGTCAAACCTCCCTCCCATCCTTCCAGCAAAAGCCTTGGGCATGTCCACCCTGAGCGCCTCCACGCACGCCCGGCACGCCGGCGGCGCCTGGTCCGGCGCGCACTGCACAAGCCCATATATGTTGTGCACCATGTCCTCCGTCGTCGACGTGAACCCGTCGCCGGAGGCCATCACCCCGGCGGCGTACCTCCGCGTCGAGTTGTAAGCCGCCCAGTCGGCCAGCGCGCCGGCGAGGCGGGCCACGAGCGCGTCGAAGCGGCCGGCGTCGACGGTGACCCGGTTCTCGCTGGGGCTCCCGATCAGGACCTCCGTGTTGTCGGGCCTCGCCGTGAAGTCCGAGTACGAGAACCGGGCGAGGCAGCGGTCGTAGAAGACGGACACGTCCCTGTCGCCGCGGCACTCGCCGAAGGCGACGGCCGGCACGGCGGCGAGGCAGGACGCGCACCCGGCGCGGTCGGTGTCGCCGCGGCAGAGCGCGAGGCCCCAGACCGTGTCCGTGCCGCCGCGCCCGGCCGACGTGGTGGAGAACCGCGCGGTGGAGTTCGGCGTGCTGGCGGACAGCGTGGCGAGCACGACGCGGACGTTGGTGTGGTAGGTGGTGTTGGCGGCGTAGGAGCTGCCGTTGTTGCATGACCAGTTCATGAGCTCCAGAGCGCGGCAATGGCGGGGAAGAGGGAAGAGATTTGCAAGCAGCACTAATGGTAGTAGGGTGGGCCAAAACAACACCAGCGCAGCCATGGCGTTCTCACTGATCGATGGACACTATTATAGTCAGCAAAGCTCCTATCATATACCACCAGCGGGATGACCGAGCCGCTGGAAGTCACAGGCTTTGAAATTTTGTCTCGAATTTCTCGATTTAATATATTTTGGATTTATGGTGGGTCCTGGCAGTAAGTGACACTGGCCAAAAAATTCGAATTTATTTGAATTTAGTAAAATGTGGTTCAAAATTAAGTGAAAATATGTCCAATGTCAAAACTGTCCAAAAACTTGGTTTGGGATTTCCTAGAACTATGTCCCCTCAACTTCTATTTTTTAATTCCTAGGAGTAAAACCATTACTGATATAATAGTTAGGGCAGACAGGCTATGTTTGTATCACATTTACTTCAATTTTATTTCGCAGCCACATTTTTGGATTATATGGTAGACACACCCAGAACGTCACACCCGCACATCGACGAATACGTCTCTTAACCCAATATCAGAGAGATGGAAATCAGTAGTACAAATTTTTACTGCGTGAATTAATATTTTTAGCAGCCTGGACTTTACAACCAGACATTCAACCACTTGAACTTTATAATATTGTTCATATAAACCCTAAGGTGGTTTTGCAAAATGGTTCTTATCGAATTTGTACATACGTTGGATGAGTTTGACTCCGTGACATATTCATCGAACATATGTGCTAAAATCTCCACTAAAATCTCTTCACAGCCCCTTGTTCGAACTCACTTACAAACGAATACCAATCTAATATTATTAACATCAAAATAAAGTATAAGTTGAGAACAAATGGATTCACGATATGTAAATATGTTATATTGGTTATCCAAACCATTCATTTAGGCTTTCAAATACACAAAACCGATATCCAAAACCATCTTAGGATATAATATATTAAAACGGTATTGCAAACTTCACGGGATTGGATATCCTTTTTTAAAGTTCATGATGATAGATGGACTTCCACCAAAAGTCTAGGAGGCTATATGGATATTTTTTCCATGATTTTTAAATGCATGTTCCTCTTAACGTTTTATATATTGTTTGCAATTATTATGAAGTGCAGTTTCTGAACAAAAATCAGATTGACTTAATAATTCTAATTTTTTTCTAAATAACTATTTTGTTGTGCTTGTGATTGAGCCTCAATCATGTATTTGTGTTGTTCAATAATTCTTAAGTTTATAATTAAAAAGTACCAAGTTGATTGATGTTTTCTTTCAAACTACTGATTTTTTCTTAAACATATGCTCCATCCATTTTCATTTTACAATGTGAAGCTTATGATAATGCATTGGGATACCTAAATGTATAAAGATAATAGAGCTATCTTATTTTTTATTATCTTATTTTCCCAAAATATCTTTATATCTTTACATATAATCAATTTTTGAATTATCTTCTTTTCCGAAAGAAATAAAATTAGCTCTTACGAAAATAATATTTGAATTAGACTATTCAAACATACATATAACAACAGATTCTTACTCAATATCGTCTACAGTATATAGCATATAAAAATTACAAGTTTCAAATTGGTGTACTGATTGCGCAGGTTTGATACACTAGTAGCTTTTTCGTTGGGCAGTACTTCACAACTCACAAATTTGATCATATCACATACCAAAAAATTTTCGAACACCGTAAATCTCATATGCATGTTGAATTGTTGACAAACCTGTGTTGGAAACAGGACATGCTAATTTTATCACTATGATTTTAGATGGAAAAAGAGACAACCTACGCCACAGCTCTCGAAAATTTAATTCAACATGATTATCAAATTTTTGATTGATAGAACATAATTGTGAAAGCGTGCATTGCTCCGACTACTATTTTAATTCAAACGAAGGCAATGTTCTAGATGGCATCATAATTAGAGCTCGCTTGTCATGTAATTTGGATGTGCGATAAATGTATTGCAGACAATTAGTTCTTGTATCACTGAAATTAAAATTGGAAATATACAGCACTAGATCGCAATATAGCAATGAACAATATTTGCATAATACATTTTCGAATGATGTGGCAGTCCTAATGCAGAAATGAATGAAAGAGTGCATATATATATATATATAGAATTCAGTCACTCTTATATATCTAGAATTCAATTACTCTTACTAGTTCCTGAATCAAATTTTTTGGGGTAGCAAAAGAAGATTACAACAAGTATAATAAGGTAACATAAGCGGACTGTTAAAGTTGCCACATCATATTTGTACTTATGTGAAGGAGAGAGAAGAAAAGCGGGCTATATATTTGTAGCTAGCTGCAATACAAGTTCCAATAAACTATGTGAGAGATAAGTGGATTAAATATTAATGATGCAATATATATCTATAACTAACTATTGTATGATTGAGTTATTAAGTTGGGTATATATGATGTTTCAATTTTTGAAGCTAGTACATGGCTATATTACTAAACTTGCTCTACTGAGTTTTAGAGAGTACAAACATTAATTAAGCCGGACGGTTAGGGTCTTGGGCTCCTGGTGCCAGCGGCTGATGGAACCTCGACGCCTGCCTCACGATGACCAATCAGAAGCTGCTCTCTATGGATTGAGAAGCTGGGAGGGCAAACGACAACAACGGCTAGGTGCCTCGGTTGGCACCAGAAGACGGGAGTTAGGGAGAGGCCAAAGCTGCGAGGCCAAGGTGAGGGAGAAGCGAGCTGGAGAGGCCAGGAGGGGAGGAAAGGCGACGGCATGGGGCAGTCACATGCGTGCAAGGGAAGTAGGAGTGGTTGACCAGAGCGAACTCCCCAATGCTAGTGTATCTGCTCTGCCTTTCTTTGTTTACTAGGCTAGCTTATTGGGTCTAAGTGAGCAACTAAGCATATTTTTTTTTGGAGGGTGGGGGATCGCTGGGCCAAATTCGGGGCTAGTTCTGGGCCTACCGGAATTATCATGGCTACACCCTGGCAACCATAATCCTATGCTTTCCAATAGATATTTTTGTTTCTTTATGGTTTTAGTCCATTTATACCAATATAACTCCTCCTATTTGAACAGTTTAATAGGTCATATTTTAAAGGGTTAAGGTCATTTTGTAGTTGTGTCTAGGCTTCGAGATCCGACAGCTGACTTCTGCCCATCATTGTCGTGTATTAATTAGAGTTGTGGATACTTATCTAGCATAGCAAAGTCAGTGCAGAATCTTGGACAGATAGAACCAATTTTATATGGTTGAATACTTGAATTAGAACAATAGCCCATTTGTTGCTTCCACTAGAGGCACTAGAGGTGATGTTGTAGAGAACCACAACAAGGACGAACAGAACGATAGTAGAGATAACATATAGCGAAGACTATATAAATTCAAATGTATAACTTACTTTATCGGTACTATACGAATTTATGGGGTGGATGTAATTTGTAAGTTATAAAATGCTCATTTCAATACATGAATTTCTGTAGTCTGTACGGACTAAGGTTAAAATGGTACACTGTCTAATCTTGTTAAATGAAATGCCAATTAGGCTATTACAATATCATGTGGACAAATTCGTGAAGAGTGCCATGTATGCAGATACATGTTCAGTCAACTATAGAATAAAACATTGATTGTACAGTAGAAAATATTTTATGTAAAATATAGTAATAATGTCAGGATATAAACTGGAGACGGAAAAAATAAAAATCAAGGAATTATTTGATATGAGATGTGACATGTGCTTGTTAGCAACCAACAGTCAAATCTCAATAAACCAATATCCAGTACAAGCAATGGAGATTGGGATGGGATTGAACTGCAACTGTGCAAGTATTCTCAGGTTTAATGGAGAAAATGAGGAAGTAGGGGTACAAGCTACTAGCAAAAGTATTGAGGAAGAAAAAGAAGAAGATTGACAAGTTCCAAGCCATGTCGTCATAGCTAGCTGATGCCGGTTCAATTATTTGCTAATGTGGAGTATCTATTTCGTTTTACCTTGGGCTTGCTTGTGTTTGACTAGGTGGATGGTTGAACAGAGACTTGTACGCATTTGAGCAGACAGGCCCAGGGTGGGTCCCTCACATTACTTTCCTCATATGTGTACATGGTGTCATAATCACCGTCTACCCCAGTAAGTAAGTGTTGACGATGAAATTTGATAAGCAAATCTATCTACAAGGATCGGAAACACAACATAAGCGGATTTGAAAATATGCAAGGATATCGGAAACAGAGTGCGCATCGGCTGGAGTCCGAATCGGCTGTGGACTGATCGGCAGAGTTAGAGTTGGACAAGGTTAGCCGATGGAGCCGATGTCGGTAATATGACTTGGTACACGTCATCAGGTTGTGTTAACGTGCTTCATGTGGATTGCCATGCATCAATAAAGTCCTGAGGAGGCAATTGTATCTATTAATTAGGATATTTTATGTGATTTCCTTATAGATATTCCCGGTAAGAGTCCGCCTAAGGGAATTATTGGTTAGTTGGATTTGTATTAGGTTAATATGAGTCGTGTCCGTGATGGACAATGTTTGTAATTTCGGGTACAAATATAATCCCGAGGTTTTGTAAATAATAACAACACACGTTCAATCAATCTCGGCGCATCGCCAAACCTTTGTTTTCCACTTTCGATAAGTTTGTGCTTTCGAGTCGTGCTGCATCAGTTTGATCTTCGGCAAAAAGGTATATCTTGTCATGGCGAGTTATATCATTAGGGCTAGTGCTTACATCTCTATGACACTCTAGTTCTTTGTTGTGATTCTCCGAGTTATCATATATGTTATATAACTTAGATCGACAATGCAATCTACCTATATCGGCTAGATCCTTTCTAGGGTTTCATCGATATTGACTAGATTACTTTGTTAATCTAGGTTATATAACATATCCACCATCCCGAAAAGGCAACCATCGGCTTGATTCTTTAGATCTCATGCTTCTATTTATACTTAATGCTGCATTGGTTCAGTCCAACCTATTAAGTCGTATTTAGAATCATGGTATCTAACCTGCTTCATGGTTGTCAATGAGGATAGTATCGGGGTTTCAGCCGATCTTACCTGATATAGATGTTTATATTGTTTTATGCTTTGTTTAATATTCTATATCTGCCCCTTATGTCAGGATCTAATCTAATATAAATATATTAAGCTTGATATCAATCTAATTGGTTATAGTTTAATATATTTATTACTAGAGAATATCATAGCATAAGGTTGTATCGGAGCTATAGCCGATACACACTTAAACCTAGATATTGGCTATGACATCAGAATACTTAATCATTATTTCATGTTATCTTTAGACTTGGGCAATTTATACCGTCTCGGTTCAGTCCGATCTATCCCAATTGCTGATTTCTAAAATAATATTGATTTATTGATTATGTAACGTTGATCTTTTCAGCCGATATACTAGTTTTAGGGTTAATTTTATCATTGATTATACCTTACAGCCGATTCATGCTTTATTGCATCGGCTAGGTCACATACGATATGAAATCGGCCCTATGGCCGATAGAATATCGTTTACTGATATTCTTTGTATGTTTTCTTGTTGATTGCAGGATCAAATCAACTGGCACGGCCTTAAATTTGAAACCCTAATTTTGGACCTGCACTAGAGTAAAGCAAACCTCTCAGGCCAGTGTGTGTTTTTTGCATCAACACACTTTTGGCACACCTAGTGGGACTCGTGTCATCATGTCTCCAAACATCACTGAAGTTGCGGAGGACAACATCATTGCGGTTACACCCGAGCAGCTGAGTGACGAACAGAAAGAAGAATTGCAACAAATGCTGAACCAACTCCAAAATCAATATTTGCACTCGTTCACAGTCACCCGGCAAGGCACGGTCATCCAAAGGACCAAAATCCAAGTACCGACGATCGTGAAGCAAGACCCAAGTACTTCTGGATCCGGACAAGAGAAGGATAAACAAGTGAAAACCGAATCAAGTAACGAAGAATTGCACACATTGCAAGATCACATCGATTCAGCTGTACATCATGCGCTAGTCAACCAGTCCGGAGTACTTGTCAATACTTTGACAAACATGATCAAATCGGTAGTAGACGGAACGATAGCCGAAGAAAAGGCTAAAGGACCTATTTACCTACCAGATGGCACGTTCCTAGCATATAGAACCGTGAAGACAGAGATTGGCGGGAATCAGACAAATCAACAAGTGCTTCAAACCCAGGCTCCATCGGCTCCTTTCTCAAGTTCAAATATTCCATCAATTCTAACCAGATCACAGCCGATCACTGGGGGGCAAGCATCAACTCAATTAACACCAGAACAATTGATGAGTATTCTTCATCCAAAACCGCCAGCTGTTGACACATCTTACCAAATTCCTTCAGTTCCACAACAGCCGATTGGAATTACTCAGCCGATAAGCCAGCAATTCAGTACAGAACAACTTCCTTATGTGCCACCACAAGGCATATCGGCTGGCTTCAATAATCTTTATCAGCCTCACTCACCACGACCTCAGCCAATCCAATACGGCCAGATGGATCCAGTACAACAGCAGTATGGTGGAGCAATACCTCATCAACCCTGGGCCGATATGATCGCTGACATCATGAGGGAGCAATTTGGACTTAAACCGAAAGATAATGACAACATGTATCGGCATCCATATCCAAAATACTTTGATCGGGTTCCGTTGCCAAACCGATACAAGGTGCCAGATTTCTCTAAGTTCTCAGGACAAGACAATATATCAACCTACGAGCACATTAGCCGATTTCTAGCTCAGTATGGTGAGGCATCGGCTACAGAAGCTCTCAAAGTTCACTTATTCCCACTCTTGTTGTCTGGATCAGCATTCACTTGGTTTTCATCGTTGCCATATAATTCAATCAGGAGCTGGGCCGATTTGGAGAAACAATTCCACAAGTACTTTTTCAGTGGAAGTCAAGAGATGAAGCTATCGGACCTCACAGCTATTAGACAGAAATCAAACGAATCGGTTCCAGATTATATTCAACGATTCAGAGACGTGAGAAATAGATGTTACAGCCTATCTTTATCAGATTCTCAACTAGCCGATCTAGCCTTCCAAGGTTTGCTGGCGCTGATCAGGGAGAGGTTCTCGGCTCAAGACTTTGACAGTTTAGCACACTTGGCTCAGAAGGTATCGGCTCACGAGACAAGATTTCAAGAGGCTAGGAAATTCATCAAAAAGGCTAACAATGTAAATAATGTCTACAATTATGATTCTAACTCTGAAGATGAAGACCCAGATATCAATGCGGCCGAATGGGCTAGGAACAAGAAGACGGTGGTCTGTCAATGGGCTAAGAATTCGGCTACAGAGGAAAGGTTTGACTTCGACATTACCAAGGCCGATAGGATCTTCGATCTTCTTCTTCAGGAGAAACAGATTCAACTGCCGGCAGGACATGTCATCCCATCGGCTGAAGAGTTGAAGAAAAGGAAGTATTGTAAATGGCATAATACAGGATCTCATCACACTAACGATTGCAAAATTTTCAGACAACAGATCCAGTCGGCTATCGAACAAGGAAAAATTAAGATTGATGGATCCAACATAGTGAAGAGGCCGATGAAGATAGATGGACACCCTTTTCCAGTTAACATGGTGCATCCTGGATACAGCAGGAATACAACCGATGGAAATAAAAACTACACTAGGAGTATCAGATCGGCTGGTATGATCGGCAAGTATCAAAACAGGCGCCAACAGGAGGAGGAGACATATCCTGGTGAAGAAGAAAGATATTTTGATCCCCATTGGAGTTGTGAATTCTTCAGATTCTGCTGGAACGAAGGTATGAGGCTACCATCTATCGAAAATTGCCCTGGCTGCAGTGTTCCCGACGTCCAGTTCATCCAAAACCAAGCCGACAACATGCAATTACACATCGGCCAAGACAATCAAGGCTGTCAGTACATGAAAGACTTGGGCCGATGCGACAAGACAATGATGAAGATGACTCATGTGGAGAATCCAAGCCAATGAATCCCCAATGGTGTCCCTCTGGGATATTTACCAAGAATCAAAAGAGAAGAGTTCAAAGGATGAGGAGCAGAGAGCAATTCCAGGAGGTTGAGGGTGCAATTGAGCATCGGCTGCGGCAGAAAACGAAGAAAGTATGGCGCGTGAAGAGCAAAATGATGCCAGTCGTGAAGTCAGAGCCAATCGCAACAAAGGCAAGGAAGTGATGTCATCAGAGATAAATATGGTATTTATGTTGCCAGCCGAATATGCAGTAGAACAACTTGTCGAGCAAGAGGAAGATCTGCCATCGGCTAAGTTGATGTTATCTCCACAGCAAGCTGTTTTTGAGCGAAGGAACAGATCATCGGCACCTCAAGCCACTCTATGTTAAGGGATTTGTCAATGGTAAGCCGATGTCAAAGATGCTAGTCGATGGAGGGGCAGCTGTTAATTTAGTGCCTTATACAACATTCAGAAAGCTTGGGAAGAACTCAGAAGACTTGATCAAAACCAACATTGTTATGAAGGATTTTGGCGGGAACCCATCTGAGACCAAGGGAGTTTTGAATGTGGAGCTAACCATCGGCAGTAAAACAATTGCAACCACGTTCTTTGTTATTGATGGGAAGGGTTCCTACAGTTTGTTGTTGGGAAGAGATTGGATCCATGCCAACTGTTGCATCCCTTCAACAATGCATCAAAGCTTGATTCAATGGCAAGGAGACCAAATCGAAATCGTGCCAGCCGACAGGTCAGTCAATGTAGCTTGTGCCGATTTGTCTATTTGGGAGATGGAAGGAATTGATTGTTTATCTGGCAAAGTTTGGCAAGGAGATTACTTAAAGATTTCTGATGATGCCATACAGACAACAGGAGATGGAGAGCCCCAATTCTCGTTTTGAGGGCGCTGTGGAGGGTTCCAATTTATACACAGAAGACACCATTGATGATCTCGATGGCAAGCTTGGGCAAGGTTTTATGTCGGCCGATGAACTAGAGGAAATTGACATTGGACCAGGTGATAGGCCTAGGCCGACATATATTAGTAAAGGTTTACCGAAAGAATTTAAATGTAAATTAATTGCACTCTTAAAGGAGTATAGAGATTGTTTCGCTTGGGAATATTACGAGATGCCAGGACTTAGCCGATCGATAGTTCAACATCGGCTTCCTATCAAACCAGGCTATCGGCCATACAAGCAACCCCCAAGACGTTGTAAAGCTGCGATGTATGATGCTATTAAGGCCGAAATTACAAGACTCTATGATGCTGGCTTCATCAGACTATGCTGATATGCTGAGTGGATTTCCAATATAGTACCGGTTATCAAGAAAAACGGCAAGCTCAGGGTTTGTATTGATTTCAGAGATCTAAACAAAGCTACACTGAAAGATGAATACCCAATGCCGGTAACCGATCAACTTGTAGATGCAGCATCTGGACATAAGATTATCAGCTTCATGGATGGCAATGCTGGTTATAATCAGATTTTTATAGCTGAGGAAGATATCCACAAGACTGCTTTTAGGTGCCCTGGCGCTATCGGCTTGTATGAGTGGGTAGTTATGACTTTCGGCTTGAGGAGTGCTGGTGCTACATATCAGAGAGCCATGAACTATATTTTTCACGATCTCATCGGCGCATTAGTGGAGATATATATAGATGATGTGGTGGTTAAATCTAAGGAAGTTGATGATCACATAGCCGATTTGAAACAGGTCTTAGAACGAGCAAGGAAGTATGGATTGAAAATGAATCCTACCAAGTGTGCTTTTGGTGTATCGGCTGGTCAGTTTCTTGGATTTCTGGTTCATGAGAGAGGGATTGAAATTCCTCAGAGGAGCATTGAAGCAATTAAAGATATCAAACCTCCGAAAGATAAAACCAAGCTACAATCATTGATCGGCAAGATTAATTTTGTTCAGCGTTTTATATCAAATCTGTCTGGCCGCATAGAACCATTTACTCCTTTGCTAAGGTTGAAGGCCGATCAAGAATTTGTCTGGGGAGAGAAGCAGCAGCAAGCTCTGGATAATATCAAGGAATATTTGAGTACCCCTCCAGTTCTTATACCACCACAGAAAGGGATTCCATTTAAACTTTATCTATCAGCCGATCAAAATTCTATCGGCTCAGTCTTGATTCAAGAGGTTGAAGGAAAAGAAAGAGTTATATTCTATCTCAGTAGACGCCTGTTGGATGCAGAAACAAGATATTCACCTGTGGAGAAGTTATGCTTATGCTTATATTTTTCTTGCACAAAGTTGAGGCATTATCTACTATCCAGTGAGTGCATTATAGTTTGCAAGGCCGATGTAGTAAGATACATGCTATCGGCTCCAGTGTTAAAAGGACGAATTGGGAAGTGGATCTTTGCTTTGTCAGAATTTGATCTCAGATATGAATCAGCTAAGGCAGTTAAAGGGCAAGCGATAGCCGATTTGATAGTTGAACACAGGGATACCAGTGTTGATAATATTGACATCATGCCATGGACTTTATTCTTTGATGGATCAGTTTGTACTCATGGTTGTGGTATCGGCTTGGTGATAATATCGCCTAGGGGGGCAAGTTTTCAGTTTGCTTTTACTATTAAACCATACTCAACAAATAATCAAGCGGAATATGAAGCTGTTCTCAAAGGGTTGCAGTTATTAAGAGAAGTTGAAGCCGATGCTGTTGAGATCATGGGTGATTCATTGTTGGTGATAAGTCAATTATCTGGTTAATATGAATGCAAAAATGATACCTTAATAATCTATAATAAGAAATGCCAGGAGCTGATGAAGACATTCAAGATGGTTACTTTGAAGCATATTCCTAGGGAGCAAAACGTTGAAGCCAATGATTTAGCTCAAGGCGCCTCCGGATATAGGCCGATGTTACAAGGGATTGAAGTAGAAGTGGCCTGTATTCCAGCCGATGATTGGAGGTTTGATGTTTTTGAGTATCTAAAGAATCCTTCAAGATCGGTTTCAAGGAGATTAAGGTATAAAGCTCTTAAGTATGTTCTGTTGGATGATTCATTGTATTATCGGACGATTGATGGAGTTCTCTTGAAGTGCTTGAGTATGGAAGAAGCTAAAGTTGTTATGTGTGAGGTTAATGAAGGTATTTGTGGGACACATCAATCGGCTCATAAAATGAAGTGGTTATTTCGAAGAGTTGGATATTTTTGGCCGACAATGCTGGAGGATTGTTTCAGATATTACAAGGGTTGTCAAGATTGTCAGAAGTTTGGAGCAATTCAGAGAGCGCCAGCATCGGCTATGAACCCTATTATCAAGCCGTGGCCGTTCAGAGGTTGGGGTATTGATATGATCGGCCAGATCAATCCACCATCAAGTAAAGGACATAAGTTCATATTGGTTGCAACTGATTATTTCACTAAGTGGGTTGAGGCCATTCCTTTGAAAAAAGTTGACAGTCAAGATGCGATCAATTTTGTCAAAGAGCATATTATATACAGATTTGGTTTGCCACAAACGATTACAACTGATCAAGGTTCCATATTTGTGTCTGATGAGTTTGTTCAGTTTGCTGCTAGCATGAGAATTAAGTTGTTGAATTCATCACCATATTATGCACAAGCCAATGGACAAGCTGAAGCATCTAACAAGAGTTTGATTAAGTTGGTCAAAAGAAAGATAGCCGAATATCCCAAGAAGTGGCATACTATTCTAGCTGAATCATTGTGGTCTTATCGGATGGCTTGCCATGGTGCAATTCAGGTACCACCTTATCAATTGGTTTATGGGCATGAAGCTGTATTACCATGGGAAACCAACATCGGCTCTAGAAGGATTTCTTTACAAGATGAGTTAACAGCCGATGATTATCATAATTTGATGGTTGATGAGTCAGAAGATTTGGTTCAAGCACGATTGCGAGCTCTTGAGAAAGTTAGAAGGGATAAGGAGAGAGTTGCCAGGCATTATAACAAGAAGGTTGTACCCAAATCTTTTGAGGAAGGCGAGCTGGTTTGGAAATTAGTGCTGCCGATAGGGGCCAGAGATAATAAATTCGGCAAGTGGTCATCAAATTGGGAAGGACCGTTTCAAGTTCATAAATATGTTTCTAAAGGGGCCTATATGTTAAAAGGACTTGATGGAGAAGTATTTGGAAGAGCACTTAATGGAAAATATTTGAAAAATACTACCCAAGTGTTTGGATTGGTTCATAATCGGCTATGGTTTGCCGGTTTGTGGTTGATAGCCGATGTGTTTACATCACCTTTAGATGGCCGATATTTTTATCGCCCTTAGACACATAAGTTTGCAGTATTGTGTTCCCTACTACAAACTTGGGGGGCATGGAGGAGACAATTTAAAGTTGGGAATTTTTGAGCAAAATTTTCGGCTCGACAGCTAATAGCATAAGGTGCAAAATTTTCGGCTCGACAGCTAATAGCATAAGGTATTCCAGCATTTGGCTAAGAACAAAATCGGCTCAATGGCCAAAACGTATGTTACAGCAAAAATGTTTCAAGACAATTTATAGTTTGAGTTACTTCAAGCCAAATATTTTTGAATAGCCGATATAGCTCTTTGCCTGATTTGTTCTACTTCTTCAATGGCTTGAGCATCGGCTGCATTAGTTCCTGGGATTGGTTTCATAGCTTTACTCAGAGCAGCAAGGTGTTTCATAGATTTCTTGAGCTTGAGTTTTTGAACTTCGATAGCTTTGGGCAAATCGGCCAACTTTTGTTCTTCGGTGGTGATTTCAGCTCTGCAAATCTCAAGTTGTTGCAGAAGATCGACTTCTTTCTTTCTCAGATCTTCAATCTTCTGTTGAGTTGAGCTTGGTCCAGCCTCTAGTTCATCCATCTTGGATTTCTCCTCAGTGATTTGTTGGCGGCTGGATTGGACATTTGTTTCAAGAGCAGCACGCTCTAGCCGATCTGCGATTCTTTGTCTGGCTCTCTCCAATTTAAAACGGTGTTGCTCGAGGAAGACTGCAGGAGAGATCATCTCTATAAGTTCATCAGGGATTTGATTTTGGATTTCTTCAAACCTTGCCCTGATTGACCCACAGTTTACAACTAGTGCATCAAGGGAAGCACTTAGCCGATCTGCAATGTCAGCTAAGTTCCTTTTTAAGTCTTCAGAAATTGGGGAGATGGCTTTGCTAGTTGTTTCTTCCTCTTCATCCAAGAATTGTTTTATGTCAAAGGAGAACATATCGTCTAGTAACTGAAATAGGAGAAGGTTGATTAGTAATAAAATTGAGTATGAGCCGATAAATGTAAATATGGAGAGTGCTTACAGGAATCTGGGGAGCTGGAATTGTGGTGGTGATCTCGTCATCTTGTCGGCTAGCTGCTACTGATTGAGTATGCTCACTGGATGCTTGTTGAGGTGGTGTTACCTGCGGAGGCTATAAAGATAATAAATAGTCAGTATCGGCTAAGGATGAAATTAAAGTTGGGGTGAGTTAAAATTACCGGTATTGGTGGTGAGATTGGTTTCTTCCTTGTAGCAACTTGTTTCTTCTTGGGCTGCAAGGATGGATGAGTTGAGAGAATTCGAAACATGGAGATAAATGATGATAAGTCGGAATATCTTACTTGTGTTTTTTGAGAAGGTTTTGGAGGACTTGGAGTTTTTGCAGTTTGAGATTGTACTGCAGGAGGTGTATCGGCTTGGGGTGTAGAAATTTCGGCTGTGTCACTGATTTGGGCGGCAGCTTCATTGATTGCCTCGTCCATCTCGATATCCTTAAGGATGTCATCTATTTCTTGGGCTTGGGCAGTTTCTGTATCGGCTGTTTTCTTCTGCCTTTTGGTTGGTTTCTTCAGGAGTGTTGGCTTTACAGCAGCTTGTTTTGTCCTTCTTCTTTTGTCTCCAGTTTGCATCGGCTCTCTGAGTTGGCCTTGGAGTAAGGTGGCAGTTTTTGGGGCGTTGAAGCCGATGATGGATGGAGCTGGTCTACAGTTATTGGGGAGTTTAGTCATAGCATACTCTATAGGCTTGCCACTTCGGCTGACAAGAGGAGAATCTGTTGTCTGCAAGGAAAATTGTTGAATAATGAGTGTTGAACAGTTGATAGTAATGAAATACAAGAGCTCGAGAGGAGAAATTTACCTGGGGAACCAAGTTTGGTGCAATTCGAGTGAGATATGAGTCAACTGGCAGATAGAATATGTGACTTTTTATTTCTGACCACCATCTGTCGAATTGGATGCTCCTCATCAAGATGATATTGAATCTGTCAATGCTGCCGAGAGGGGGACCAGGGATGTTGAGTAATTTATCCATCATCAGAGCCGATACAGTATCACCTCTGGTCTGAATCTTGTCAGCATAGTATAAGCCGATGGGTAATATGCCCATGCCAAGTTGTCTTGCTGCCGATGCTGGATAGTAAAACTCATAAGATGGTTGAACATTTCTGCCTTGAGATATGCCAACTGGGAGTACGCATGGAGAGATTGCAGCAGTCAGGATTTCCCTGGGTGTTTCAAATCTTTCATTGTTGATTTCATTCAGCCTAAAGTCAGTTGGCAGTTCAAAGCTTTGGTAGGAGTCATAGGCAAACCAGATTCGGCTGTCCTTAGGGAATCCATCATAAAAGTTGCCGAACCAGTTATGGAAATGCTCAGCCGATGGTCCATGTCCGGCATAACTGATAGCTGCTTCTCCAAATGACATGCATCGGCGCATTTGGTCTGATTCATCATTATTTTCAGAATTGGCTGTGGAAGGGAACTCAGCTTCTAAGAGTGATGGCCTTTTTGCAACTTTCAAAGTGTGCAGGGTTAACCAAAGTTGGATAAACCACCATGGGCCAGCAGTATTCACATTGGCATCCATTATCAGTTTGGCCGATGATTGACTTAGTGTTTGATATGCTGCTCCTAGCAAATATTTTCCCAAGGGGAATTCTCTTTTCAAGACTAGGGCTTCGGCTAGGTGTTGCCAATTGGCTGTTGGGCCGTAGGTGGATCCATAGAATAGAAATTTATCTAGCCACATCATCAGGAAGGCGGCATGTTCTCTAGCCGATACAGGTCCTGTTCCCATATTGTCAGAGATAAAACCAGACCAGCCACCAATATTTTTGGTTTTGAACTTATAACTGCACTTGGTCTTCATACTGATGGGATTGGCCGATATGGTTATATCTAAGCCCGTGATCATGATTATGTCCAGCAAGGTGGGAGTCATCGGCCCTTGGTTGAACATAAAGCAGTTTAAGGTGTCTGACCAAAAATATGCAGCCGAAGACAGCATCGGCTCATCTTTCTTCATATCAGCTATGGACAAGGACAGGCATTGGGCTATCCCTATTTCGTCCCAGTGATCTTGCTTGCTAGCTGCGACTCTTTTATACCAATCTGTCCATTTATCAATTTGGGAAGGCCAAGACCTAAAAGTTGTAGTCCAATGGGAAAGAGACGGGTTGGCTTGTCTGAAAGGGATTCTGTTTGTCTCTGCGTTGATGATATTGGTGGGATCTAAATCGCCTATCGGACCCAGGAAGAAGTGGTTGGGTTCATTGAGTTTTGGGACGGCTACTTGATGACTTAGATGCTACAGATTGAAGAAGGAAAAGGTGGACAAAGGCAGAGTAAAAGTGAAGAAGTTTAAGGAAGAAATCGGAGTTAATGGGGAACTTACCTCGGCATATTCCATGGCGGCGGATTGTGGTGGATTTGACGAAGTGGCCATTGTTGTGCAGAGGTCGTCGCCGGAAGGGATTTGTTGCTCTGGTCGCCGGAGTGGAGAGAGAAGGAGTTCGCCGGAGTTCACGGAAAAATTTGGTGATTTAAGCGGTGAAAGCGGAGTTAACGCCGTGAAATATCCGGAGGAGCCGTTGGTATTTAAAGAATTAGGTGCGTAACGGTCACGGGGGTAACCCTAGAATTTTGCGGTTGAGAAGAGATAATTCCGTTGCATTATAAATACTTCGGAATTGGGGGGCATGTGTTGACGATGAAATTTGGTAAGCAAATCTATCTACAAGGATCGGAAACACAACATAGTCCGAAGCGGATTTGAAAATATGCAAGGATATCGGAAACAGAGTGCGCACCGACTGGAGTCCGAATCGGTTGTGGACTGATCGGCAGAGTCAGAGTTGGACAAGGTTAGCCGATGGAGCCGATGTCGGTAATATGACTTGGTACACGTCATCAGGTTGTGTTAACGTGCTTCATGTGGATTGCCATGCATGGATAAAGTCCTGAGGAGGCAATTATATCTATTAATTAGGATATTTTATGTGATTTCCTTATAGATATTCCCGGTAAGAGTCCGACTAAGGGACTTATTGGTTAGTTGGATTTGTATTAGGTTAATATGAGTCGTGTCCGTGATGGACAATGTTTGTAATTTCGGGTATAAATATAATCCCGAGGTTTTGTAAATAATAACAACACACGTTCAATCAATCTCGGCGCATCGCCAAACCTTTGTTTTCCACTTTCGACAAGTTTGTGCTTTCGAGTCGTGCTGCATCAGTTTGGTCTTCGGCAAAAAGGTATATCTTGTCATGGCGAGTTATATCATTAGGGCTAGTGCTTACATCTCTATGACACTCTAGTTCTTTGTTGTGATTCTCCGGGTTATCATATATGTTATATAACTTAGATCGACAATGCAATCTACCTATATCGGCTAGATCCTTTCTAGGGTTTCATCGATATTGACTAGATTACTTTGTTAATCTAGGTTATATAACATATCCACCATCCCGAAAAGGCAACCATCGGCTTGATTCTTTAGATCTCATGCTTCTATTTATAGTTAATACTGCATTGGTTCAGTCCAACCTATTAAGTCGTATTTAGAATCATGGTATCTAACCTGCTTCATGGTTGTTAATGAGGATAGTATCGGGGTTTCAGCCGATCTTACCTGATATAGATGTTTTACATTGTTTTATGCTTTGTTTAATATTCTATATCTGCCCCTTATGTCAGGATCTAATCTAATATAAATATATTAAGCTTGATATCAATCTAATTGGTTATAGTTTAATATATTTATTACTAGAGAATATCCTAGCATAAGGTTGTATCGGAGCTATAGCCGATACACACTTAAACCTAGATATCGGCTATGACATCAGAATACTTAATCATTATTTCATGTTATATTTAGACTTGGGCAATTTATACTGTCTCGGTTCAGTCCGATCTATCCCAATTGCTTATTTCTAAAATAATATTGATTTATTGATTATGTAACGTTGATCTTTTCAGCCAATATACTAGTTTTAGGGTTAATTTTATCATTGATTATACCTTACAGCCGATTCATGCTTTATTGCATCGGCTAGGTCACATACGATATGATATCGGATCTATGGCCGATTGTCTATCGTTTACTGATATTCTTTGTATGTTTTTCTTGTTAATTGCAGGATCAAATCAACTGGCACGCCCTTAAATTTGAAACCCTAATTTTGGACCTGCACTAGAGTAAAGCAAACCTCTCAGACCAATGTGTGTTTTTTGCATCAACAGTAAGCTAAGCTATGATATGGCATTTTGGCCTTATTTCATACACACTATATAAGTAAAGTTTGTGTATTGAAATGAACGTTTTACAAATAATCTATGTGCTAGATTACACACCTCATTGTGAGTCTATATACTGTTGGCGTAATTGTGATGTGTGTATAATCTGTCGTACCCACTATGAGTTTTCAAGTTACTACAAGAGTTAGTTATCACTGGTCCAATTTATATCTTTATTTAAATAAACAAAGGGAACCATAGCGGCCGCTTGCAATTTATATCTTTAAATGAACGAAAAAAGAACCGTGCGGTCATGAGGGGTGAACTAAACGGTCCCTTTGAATCATGACGGCTTTTTTTTCCTTTTTCTTTTTTACCGTGAATCCTGTGGCTATTTCCAGGCCCACGGATTGGACTGCAGAATTTTTCAACCAAAAAAAATCGAAGCAAAAGGGTGGACACCCCTCCATGTAATCAAAGGACATAATCTTCTGAAATCACCCAACTTTGGAAACTAATCATTCAATATTTTTTAAGAGAAAAGGCTCCACGAGCCAGGATTTTTACCGAACGGTTTCTCCGTATATTTATTGATAAATTTTCTTCAAAAAATTTAACATATGTAAATATAGTATAGTCGTAATGTAATTACATTGGAACAACTTATATGTAACTATAATATAATTTTGAACCATTCGTTTGCTTTAAAATTCGTGCAATGGAGGCTAGGAGTAATCACAACGCACGCACATGTGAGGGGATTCGGTTCGATCACCTTCGTTTCACGGAAATAACATATCACCTAGAAATTTTTGAAAGTTATATAGAAGTTCCACTATAGTTACATACAAGTTATAGTTTAATTACATTACGATCGTAATATATTTACATTTGTTAATTTTTTTACGAACGTACTATATTTACATTTGTTATTGTTATTTTTTTTAAGTTAAAATTTGATGACAACGTAGAGCTAGCCCCTTTACTGAAAGCTTGAACTTTTGGGTTCGGTACACAATGCTGCGGAAACAAAACATTCAAGGCAAATAGATGATGGGACTAACATTATAACATATGACTTGGCTAAACCATCGAAATAAACAATATAGGTAGGTTAGTGCATCCATAAAAGCAAGGAAATAATAGGATTAATATCGTTCTACAAAGTACAAGAAGTCAAGAACCCATCGACGGCAAGAAAGGAAAAAAAATGTCATGGCTGCTACTGGGCCTTCATTTGCCTTCTCATGCCAAACATGAAAACCGAAAGAAAAATAAAAAGAGAAGGCAATAACATACTCCGTATACTCGGAAAACATCATACCCTTACAGCGATCGACGAAGAAAAAAAAAACAATCCTAAGCGTTATCGTTCTTTTGTTTTTAGGGTGTTAGGGCTGTACATGATGATCTAAAAGTAAAAAAAAAAAAAAAAAAAAAAAAAAAAAAAAAAAAAAAAAATTGCACATAGGCCTGTTGATTTCCTGCATGTCTCTATGTTAGCATCAGTTCCCTCTCGTCAGTAACTTCCCTAGTTGCTCGTAAAGATCATGCTGCTCCTCGAACGTGAGATTCCTCAGTATCTGCATTACATGTATGCATTAAGGGTCAGGTTACATTTAATTCACAATGATATAATGCATGTCGAAAGGAGTCAAAAGAACCTGCTCCAGGATTGTCTCAACAGATAAGTCCTGTACCATCACAAACGATTGGTAATAGATATAAGCAAACACAGCCATAACCATCTGCAAGATGTCAATGATAATAGCACAGTATATGGTTAGAACATCAAAGGAGATAAAACCATCTCGAGCTGTAATGTAATAATGAAGAACATGGTCTCAAGCTCAATAATATGGTATGTTTTAACTCTAACAAAGACAAAATGAACAGAAGATTTACAGTAAGTTGGAATCACTGGAGAGCCCAACTGACAAACAAAATAATGCCTAGTATTTTTTATGCAAGTAAAATTGCAGAACAAAGCAGTTAATGATGATTTGCTCAAACATGGAAAGCATTGCACAGAGCCCAAGAGCACTAGCAGGTAGACGGAGGTTTACTCATCTGAAATACACCATTATAAACTGTCTTTAGAAAAAAATTAACTTAAAAGTACTTACTTGACAATCCATCCTATCAGTAAATCCACCATGGCCTGGTATGCTATCACCAAAATCCTGAAAAGTATACACCGAATAAGATTTCAATATTGAAATTTTTTTTCCCAAAAGATAATAGATGTGTACCTTGAATTTGAAAGCTCTTTTAAAGCCACTAGCGAAAAACCCTCCGAATGGTGCTATTATTGAAGCAAACAAGCCAAGAGCTAAGGCGTGCCACTGAATAGGCATAATTGTCACTTCTCGCCAACGGATCTGCAAAATAGAAAGGATGACAAAAAGACTGGATGGCACAAGGACTAGAAGACATGGAATGAGAACTCTGGTTCACTTATAAGAAACATATCAATGATTTCTTACCCATCCTGGTAAATCATAACTTTCTGGTGTAAACATAGGGCCAGGATCACAATGAAGCCATCCAGTCGACAAATCCTGAAGATAACATGATTAACAAAGATTGAAGTAGATTCCAACCTTGCTTCCAAAATGATAAATTTGCATCTACATCACTGAGAGGCCTAGAACCAAGTAATAGAACTGAAATTTTGCACTTCTGTTTCATTCCACAAGGTGAGCTAAAATATTTGCAGAAATACAACTACTGTCACCAAGAAGGCTAACAGCATTCATACTGGACATAATTCCCCTTCCGCATCGACTAACTTCTTCTGCTCCCCTGAGTCGCCAAGCCCAGCACCACCACCCACATATTGCTCAGTTCCTCGCATGCCCACTACAATGCCTCAGATATTACATTTTACACCGCTCAACTGATGCCAACCTGATGCAGATTCCACTAACGATGGCTGCCATGGGTAGCCGGGGTAACCCCTATAGCCAGCACCTGATGTTGTTCTACGACAGCTAACATGATGTATCAGGTCGCTCATCTGCCACCCCGTGCATCACCTTCCACCATCTGCAGCCCATAAGCAGCAACAAGTGGCAGCGAGGGCTATCACAACAAGCAACAAGTGCCATGATAGCAATGGCATCTCTTCATTGCTCACAACTTACTGGTCAGTTTCTGAGTTATTGATTATTCTATTGTGTTGTTTTGCACAAGTTCTTGCTCAGGATGAAGGCAATCCAGGAGTTTCTCGGTCTTGAGCTGCGACAATTTTGTATTGACTGTCTTTGGTATTATTTTTCATTTTTTCAGTGGTTTGCAGTTCTTGAGCTGCGACGATTTTGTTCGGTTTATCCTAGAGGACAGTTGCACTTGGATCTGTGCTTGAAGGAAATGCATAACTGTTTGGATGGCAGGGACAATGGAACTTACCATTTACCACCACAAAGAGGAAGGATAGGGAAGGGAGCTGGAGAATTTTGGTTACTCAGTTGTGTTATTTTGGTCTGATTGGACTATAGATTGAGACATAGGATATTTTAGTCCTATCCATGGTCATGGTTACAGAAAAGGAAATCATTTCAAACGAAAAATGCAACAGTAAGTGACAGTAGTGCTATTCATGAAAGATGTCGATCCTGCCTGTGCAAATTAGCTTTACCTTTCTGGGGCATGTTAACCACTGGAAATGACCCATGAAATTAGCAAGCTACAAAAAAAACAAACAATAAATTATAATCAATTGAACTGTTTCAGCACGTCGACCATATTTTAGATGTGAAAATCCAAAAGGTACTACAAAAGATGCAGTGTGAAATTGTGCCAGAAAAACATTGTAGCATCAGTAATTCATTACACTTCACACTTAGGTGACTAATAAAATTTAGTACAGATAGTGTGCCCATATACCTTCTGCTTTCAAGTTTCAAGAACTATGCGTTCACAGCATGATGAATCATGGCATTGCATTTTTTTTGCTCCAAAACTGGTCATGGTTTTGTAAACTAATTTGACAAGCAGTATATATCAATTATAATACAGTGTGTTGGAGCATCTATCAAACCATAACCGGTATGTTTAAGACTTTGTTTACTTTTTTAAGAAACAATTTGAACAGAACCGATTGTTATCAGATGGCAGAAAGATACTCGATATACTGAAAGAGTTACCAACAATGAGAAACTGAGACCTTTATGATTGAAGGATATACGGGTAGACAAGTGCTACTAACCACAAATGCAGAAAGCATGGTAGTCACTGATGCACCTAGAAAGCCCTCCCAAGTTTTCTTTGGAGAGAGCTTAATTAAGGGTGTTTTCCCAAAGAAGAAGCCGAAGAAATATGCAGCAACATCATTGATAGCGATCAAGGAAGCTGGTAGGAGGAACCTAAATAAAAAGCACCATTTTATGTCAGACTTACATTTGTCACTTAGATATGTCAAACGCTGCATAAACAGCAGTATCATATGTAGTTCTGAAAGAGGAAGCAGATAATGATTTCATGGCATGTTATCAGAAAATATAATTATAAATGGAGTATCTGTACTTATCTATACTATCTTAAAAGAAGCCAGTGGTGGTGGTGGTTCTGCCAGCCACCACCACTGATAGCAGGGCCCACATACTCCATCTCCATTGCTTGTTCTCACCAACTCCCAAGCCCCAGGCTTCCTCACCTCCCATGAGTTGACATTTTATGGCTAATCGACTTACTACACTATAATATGAACTCATTTTTTTGCTTTTATTTCTAAGAAAATCCGTTGCAAAGCACGGTCTTTTTTTTTTTTGCTAGTTTACTTAGAATGTTAGTAGTGGTAGTGGTCGTTCTGCCACACCACCCCTACCACTGACATTTGGGCCCTACAATCTATACTATTACACCACCACCACTGATCTAACAGATGGGTCCCATTAGTCAGCCCCTAACCTCCAATGAGTCCTCCCATTTCACTACAGGCTCTCCCTAAATTTCAAAATCACCTACTTGTTCAATAAGGAAAATCATAAAAGTACTACTTGGACTAAATACATGATTAATCGACATAATAAGCTAGAAACTCATTGTGTTTCCCGTTGCAATGCACAGGCCATTAGTCCCACATGGAGAATTTAGACAGGTTAGGGCTAGCACACAAAAACAACGTTACGACCATAGCACTTCCGGATCAAAACCTTTTACACGAAACGAGACAATGTAAATTCCTGCCTGTATAGAACGGCTTGGAATAGTACGTATTTTGTAAGATATGGTGTCACAGCTACAATTCTTCTTGATATAAGTTACTTTGATGCTGCATTCGAATGAATTATGCTAAATTTTAAGCATGACAGGGTGTTTCTTCAGTACTCCTGCTTCCCATAATATAAGTGATTGAACGATTCAAATTTTGTCCCAAAATACAATCGGATTTTAGAGTATTGCATGTCTCATCAATCACCCCTCATTCAACTTTGTTCTCATCTTACCCCCAACGACCCTCCGACACCTCACATGACCTCATTTAATGAGGAACACTATAGTCTTCGTCCTTCCTCCATAGGCTATCGAAAGAAACCTAGTATCCCTTATGTTATGGGACAAAGGTAGTATAAATTATTAGAGCATTGTAATATCATTCTGATCCTTCAGTCTTAAAAACTCCTTAACTAGTAGTATATTCGTGCTCTGCTGCAAATCTCATGAAGCTCATTACATGAAATACATTTGTGAGCAGAACCACTAATGACCACAAATCGAAAATAGAAAAGTATATTCTAAGTCTACAGTACTAAGGCTGCAAATGGGCACTTTTATTATCATAAAGAATAGAACATTCTGTTGGTTAGAGACTTTACCAAAATATCCCTTCATATATATTGGCCACAGTGAAAGATGACTGTGCAAATACCATCAGTAGGATCATGTGAGTCCATGCATATTGACTGAATTGATACTTGTATGCCTTTTTCTTTAGAGTGAGAATAAACCATACAAACCCTGTACGACAGAAGCAATAACCAAATTGATACATTGGCAGCACATAGTTAAAATTTTATGAATGGTGCAATGGACTCATTTATATATCAATAAGTTTATGCATTTCTACTATACTAGTGAAATTATGACATGAAAAAAAATTGTGTGCTATTTCGACTATACCAGTGAACTCTAACATTTCATCCGTAGGTAATGACATGAAAACGATAGTGCATTTTGTGTACTCACAAGGCACAACCTCCTAAAAACTTGAGGATTTAACATCTTTACTTCATCCCAAACCCAATCAGCTAACTGTGGAAAATTAAGGTTTACAGTAGCCATGCAATGTTCAACCATATCTAATTGTCATTAATATAACATGGCCAAACAATGAACTGTTGTTATTACCTGCTATATAAAGAAAATAGCAAATAAACATTTGGTACTTGATCAACCCACTCACAAGCTTGTACAATAACTTGTCTGAAGTCACCGTGTTGACAAGCTGCCGACTAAGGAAACGGCCATACGCAAAAAGCATCGCGGTGAAGAAAAAATGCCTGCAATTGTGACGAAGAAAACAAGAATCTGTATGGCATGCAAACATTCAAATGTTCATAGTCAGAAATAATCATGTCATTTTACCAGTTAAGTAGTCTGAACCCTGGAAGCTGCCTGTCCTCATTGGCCTTCCTGAGCAGATTGAAGAGCTCACTCGCCATAAAGATTTGGATAACGACAACCATAGCCCATATGTAGAGATGTCCCATGTATATCAAAAACACAAATCCTGCCATCATCCAGAGCGAAGAATACGTGCGAATAAGCATTGACTTGTACTTGTTCTGGTCATTTAGCAGCAAATTAGCGCTATTGGTTTTGTTCACATCAGAAGGAACCTGTAAAGAAAAAGACACAGAATTGTCCGCCACTCACATAATCAAGAAACATAAGGCCAACAAGAATGAGATACATATCTCAATAGAGGAAATAAAAATAAAAAAATAAAACTCACATCGCTGGAGCGCTTCCGCTGCCTCACACGGGCACCATGGGTCGGGCTCGGAGTTCCCGGGGTGACATCACCACCAGAGCCATTCTCTCTTTCAGCGGCGGATCTAACATGGGGCATGGGGAGGGTTGAGCTGAAACCCCCAAATTTTTATTTTACAAACTGCTGTTAGTACTAAGGTTCAGGCAAAGAGGGCAAGGTGCGAGGGTGCAGAGAGAAATGAGAGAGGGGGTGTGCCGAGGAGTGCTCACCGGCGGGGAAAGGATGCGGTGGAAGCAGCAGGACGGCGGCGGTGACGGCGGCGGCGCTGCTCGCACGGCGGGATGGGGATCGGCGGCTGCTCGGCGCGGCGGGCGAAGTCGCGAGGAGGGAGACGGGGAGATCGACCGACCAAAGGAGTCAGGAGTCGGAGGCCTATGATGCTGGGCTGATGCCTCATGGATATGCGCGAGTGGGCTTTCTGTAGCCCGGTGAGTGATTTTCATTTTCTTTTAGGGATAATAGTAATTCTCATAGAATAGAAAATCATACAAATATTCACCACCTTGAATAAAATATATTAAGCTAAAAAATGGTATGTTCTTTCGCAAAGAGATTCGATCCTATATATGGCCAATTGCGCCGCATTGTTTTACTGGTTTACGCACGAAATATAGTAGATATCTTAGATCTTTTACCAAATTGACATTTTATTGTGAGCTGGGGCCTAGCAGTTGGTTAGGTTCTTGTAACGTAACAGGGTCACCTAGGTTTAATTTTTATATTTGATATAGGTGCTGCATTTATGTTAGCTCAGAAATTAATTGGTAATTTCCGAACTAATTTGTGCATACAATTCTCGTCCAGGAATTAACCGAGATACACAAACTGACAATTTAATATACAGATTCATCGTAATACAACGTTACATACTTACATAAGAAAAGAAAACAGCAGTGGAAAAACGATCTAGCGATGGCTTCAACTCCACTCCCACAGGCAGCTCAATTGGGGTATAAGCCAAATGTCTTCTCCTTTGCAACTTTATTCAACTGAGGTTGATTGATTATTAAAGGGTGAGTACATGGAATACCCAGCAAGCCGCACAGTAAGTATGCAAGTGCACAAGGATACCACAGGATGGCAATAGTAGGGATCTTTTGCAAAAACAGCATTTAGCAAACATTTAAGAGTAGTAAAACAGTAGAGTAATTAATTATCAATATTAATCAACACTAAACAGCACACCAATGCTACACGGGCCCAACCATCTCTGAACAATCATGCCCGGTTGCACAGACCTAATCTCCAAACCAGGAATTAATCATTCCAAACTAGGAGCTAAACCAATTATTACTATTTATCACCTTATATTATTAATGAGTAGTGTGGAACTAATCACGAAAAACATTATTAGACCCGCCCATAACCGTAAGCACGGCTATTCGAATAGTTTTACTCTAGCGAAAGGTGTACCACTATACCCACAAGACACAGCCCCATAACATGTTATCATGCTCTCAGTACCACCACGGTACCTCGAAACGGGATTGTAGCAGTACCCCCAACATAACACAATGCAAAGCAGTGCACCGTTCCTGGATCATAATCACCCTCTTAAACCAAAGGCATGGACTCCCCAGCGACCCCCATAGACTTGTCATCATTTCTCAGTCTGGTGCACCGCTGAGAACCATGTTATACCAAGGGTAAAGTCGTTGCCCACGCTGGTCTGTGATTAGTACGGTTAATGTTTTACAACAGTAGCTCGCAAACCGGTCCTTAATTGTCATGAGCACGACCATCAAAACCATCTCAAACCACGTGCTCAGAACCCACCTTTAGTCAAGTTTTAGTTGGCAAGTTAATTAATTTATCAATCACGATTGACCATCATGAGCTACCATTAAATAGCCATCATTAAGATATAAGTGAAACATTAATTATCCCATTAGTATACTAATGTCTCTAAGCATGGCTAAGCAATTATATCTAATATCTAGCTGAACCAATATATAAAATCCAACTAGTCAAATTTATAATCCAAGAGATCAAGAAATAGGATAATCAATACAAACTGGCCATAACAAAGGAGTAGGTTCACACCACCCAATGACATTCAAAAATAAATGCACATTTGAAATAAATAGAGAATTTAAATATAGGATCAACATACTCAAAGGATTGTGTTTAGGATCTGTGTGACTTGCCTTGTAATAATCGGTCTTCAATTAGTCTTCTGGAACATTTCCGATGCACTCACGAACCTTCGAAATAACGGAAACGACAAGCTAACACGCAAACAAGAAAAAAATAAGAAACTCCAAATAAGCAGTACATAAAAAGTAAACAAACATATAGATCATGATTTTACATGAATTATGAGACTTGAACGGCCTCATTCCGACTTCATATGAATTAGTTATGAATTTTACAAGTTTTAATCCAATTAAGCCTATTAAAGAAAAGGCTATTCCAAATTAATTAAAAAATTTACAAATAATTTATAACTGAGAGAAAAGATTAAAACATCCTGTAGATAAAATATTGAATCAAATTTTGCATATGACATATAGAAAAAGGAACAATATGTCATTGAAAAGAGAGGGAAAATTATCTATATTGATTTTGGATGGCGGAGATCGGTTGACCGGATTTTGACCTCCATGTAGGTAGTCCCAAGGGATTTACCTGCCATTCTAAAGCTTCTGCAGCAATTCATCTTTCATGCTCATCCTTTCGCCTAAGGTAGTCTGATCTTGTTTCACTACGTGAATATCGACGTGTGCCGTCATTTTGTGGGTTCTCCATATCTACCCAGTCAATGGAGTTGCACACCGTACGGTATGTCTGCGTAAAATGTCATGATGTTTTAATAAATAAGTTAGCGTTTTTTGTACTGACTACAGTTAACTTAAGTTGGTGTTGACGATGAAATTTGGCTAGTGTATGAATCGGAAATAGAGTCCAATTCGAAGCGGAATTAAAGATATGCGGGATTCTCAAAAACAGAGTGCGCATCAGCTGGAAGACCATATCGGCTGGAAACCGAGTCTGATCTGGATAACCGATATGGCCGATATTGCATGTGTGGTCAATATCGGGTTCGAGGAAGAGTTTGAAATGATATTGCCAGACAAGGATAGAGTCCAGAATTGGCAATTGTATCTATTAATTAGGATTATCTGTAATTTCCTTGTAGATATTCTCAGTAAGAGTTCGCCTAAGGGATCTGTTCGCTAGTTGGATTTGTATTAGGATGATATGAGTCATGTCCATGTTGGACAATGTTTTTATTTTCGGGTATAAATATAGACCCGAGGCTTTTGGAATAAAAACAACAACAGTTCAATCAATCTCGGCGCATCACCAACCTTTTATTCTTTTACTTTTGGCTTGATTTCGAGTCGAGCTGCATCAATTTGATCTTCGGCGAAGTGGTAGGTCTTATTATGGCGGTTTGCATTATCAGAATTAGTAGTTACATCTTTATGACACTCTAATTTTATCTTGCGAATCTCCGAGTTATCATATACGTTATATAATTTAGATTGACAATGCTATCTATCTGTATTGGCCGATCTCTACTTACGGTTTTGTCGATAACGGTTAGATTGTCTTGTTGGTTTGAATTATATAATATATCCACCATCCTGAAAAGGTAGCCATCGGCTTGATTGTCTAGATATCATGCTTCTTTTCATACTTAATGCTGCATCAATTAAGTTTGATCTATTAAGTCGTGTTTAGAATCATAATCTTTAGCCTGCTTTATGGTTGTTAATAAGGATAGTATCGGGGTTTCAGCCGATCTTATCTGGTATAGTTTTTTACATGGTTTAATGCTTTGTTTAAATATGTTATATCTGCCCCTTATATGAAGATTTAATCTAATATAAATATATTGGACTTATTACCAATCTGATTGGTGATAATTTGATATATTTGTTGAAAGAGAACATACTAGTATAAGGTTGTATCGGAGCTATAGCCGATACATGCTTAAATCTGGATATCAGCTATGATATGAGTAAATATAATTGTTATTTCATGTTACCTTAGACTTGAGCAATTTATACTGTCTCCGTTAGGTCCAATCTATCCCAATTGCTGACTTCTAAAGTAATATTGATATATAGATTATGTAACACTGATATTTTCAACCGATGTATCAAATTTAGGGTTAGCTTATTATTGAATATGCCTTATAGCCGATCCATACTTCATTGCATCGGCTAGGTTATATCACGATATGATATCGGCTGCCCGGCCGATTGACTATTGTTTACTAATAAATTTGCATGTTTTTTCTTGTTGATTGCAGGATCAAATCAACTGGCACGTCCTTCGAACCTAAAAGCAAGTTTTGGACCTGCACTAGAGTAAAGCAAATCACTCAGGCCAGTGTATGTTTTTTACATCAACACGCTTTTGGCACGCCCGGTGGGACCTTTGTGTCATCATGACGCCCAACATCACTGAAGTTACAGAAGACAACGTTCTACCGGTCACGGTCAAGGAATTGAGCGAGGAACAGAGGGAAGAAATGAGGAAATTGTTAGATCAACTCCAAAATCAATACCTTCACTCGTTCGCGGTAACACGCCAAGGCACGGTAATCCAGAAGACCAAGGTGGAGTTACCGCCGATCGTTGAAATAGAGTCGAGTACGTCTGGAACGAACGATTACAAAGGCAAAGAGGATAAGGTCGAATTAGGCGATGACGAACTCCACACATTGTAGGACCGCATTGATTCGGCAGTCCATCATGCCCTCATAAATCAATCCGGTGTACTCGTAAATACTCTAACGAATATGATCAAAACGGTGGTGGATGGCACCATAGCCGAGGAAAAGGAAAAGGGGCCCAAGTACCTCCCGGGAGATGCTTTCCAGGTTACAGGACTGTGAAGACAGAAATTGGTGAGAAACATCCCATCCAAGCTCCGTCGGCTCCAATGTCCAATTCAAACATCCCCGCAGTATTAACGAGACAACAGCCGACCACTGGGGGGCAGGCTTCAGCCCAATTGACACCGGAACAGTTGATCAATATACTTGGTACAAGGCCACCAGTCAGTGACTCAGCATATCATGATCCTTTGGTTCTGTAGCAGCCGATTGGCGTTTCTTAGCCGATGGACCAGCAATACATATCAGAGCCGCCACCGTATGTATCATCTCAAGGGATGAGGGCTAATCCTAGCCGACAACATCAACCTCACTCGCCACGGCCCCAGTATCGGCCTGAACGATCTCCACGATTCCCAATGCAATACGGTCAGTATGATCCACCGCAGTATGGCGAGGGGGTATGATCACCGATGTAATGAGGGAGCAGTTTGGGCTCAAGCCTAAGGACAACGGCAGCATGTATCGGTATCCGTACCCAGAATATTTTGATTGAGTGCTATTACCAAACTGATACAAGGTACCAGACTTTTCAAAATTTTCAGGGCAGGACAATGTATCAACTTATGAACACGTCAGCTGATTCTTAGCACAATAGGGAGAAGCATAGGCTACAGAAGCCCTCAGAGTTAGATTATTTCCACTATCTTTATCTGGATCAGTGTTCACATGGTTTTCATCCCTACCCTATAATTCCATCAGGAGTTGGGCCGATCTAGAAAAGAAGTTTCATAAATACTTCTTCAGTGGCATCCAAGAGATGAAGTGCCCGCTCGGTCGCCACCGCCGCCCGCGTTGCCACGCCGGTCGCCGCTCAGCCGCCACGTCGCCCGTGCCAGTCGCCGCTCGGCCGCCGCCACCCGTGCGCCCGCGCCGGCCGCCGTTACTGCCCGCGTCGCCCACGCCGACCGCTGCTAGCCGCCGCCGCCCGTGTCGCCGCGCCACCCGGCCACCACCGCCTATGCGTGCCACCCACGCCGTTGCGCCCGCCGCCGTGGCCGCCGCGTGGCCGCCACATCGGCGCCACGCGTGCGCCACGTGGCACGCCGCGTGCTCACCGGTCCCGTGGACTTCGTTCGCGGTAGATTGAAGACCGGAGGCCGCTGAGATGCGGGGCCCGCTTGCCGGCACCGCCCCTCCTTCGCTGACGTCAGACCTGGGGGTTATTGCGCAATAATTTAAATAAGGACTTTTCTATTTATAGTAAAAACACAGTTAACCTTCTAAAATTCATAACTAATTAATCCGTGCTCCGTTTGAGCCCATTCAAGTCTCAGAAAATTCATAAAAATGTCAAGAACCCATTAAAAAGGTTTTGATCCCTATTTCAGTAGACTTATAGCCTGTTTTGCTTGTGTGCCTTGTATGCCGTGTAGAAACCAGCAGTTCCGACGCGCCTGTGTACTTCGAGGTTGTCGCAGAGGTTGATCCAGCGCAAGAGCAAGGCAAGTCATGCTTTTCATTCGACCATTTGTGTCTACTTTGCAAATGTCTTATTTATTCTCAAATACTGCATTGTTTTATAAAGTCACTTTATGGGCTTATTTACTTATTGTACTTGGCCACATATTTTGATTATCATGCTCCTTTGATAGCTTGGGAATTAATATGATTAGTTGTTGGGTAGGGTGATGCTTAGCCTTGCTTAGATCGAATAGCACACTAAAAGGGGTCATCTCACTTAATGACTTAGTGTAAATCCTTCGAGGTTTAACACCGAACATGTACCATCATGGTGTTAATGTATACTTAAAATATGACAAATGGTGGGCAGTGGGTGCATGGTTTTGCTAGACACACCCATGGTAGTTAAGGACCGGTACACGGCAAACCCTGGAAGAATTACCATGCTTTCCACAAGCCAGCATGGGCAATGGTTGGGCTTGTAGTGTAGCTTTACCTAGCTGACATATCCAGGCAAGGGTGAGCGTGATGGGGTTGGGTCGGTGGGGGTTTACTCGTTGATCAGCTTCCGGATTCACCTAGGCGCGAGAGGGGGCTGCCTGCCTTGGCTAAAAGGTGGGGGCAAAACCTGTGGTGTGGTGCGCTTGGTTAGGGAAGGTTATGCGAAGGGTCCTGTCACAGTTCCTTTCCGGTGTATCGTGGTGGTGTGCCGGTGCACGGTAACGTGTCGTGGGGCTATGTCTTGTGGATACAGTTGTACACCTATGATCAGAGTAAAACTATTCGAATAGCCGTGCCCACAGTTATGGGCGATCAACTAGATTCACCGTGATTAGTCCAACTGTTAATAACCTGGCTTAATGGAACTGGTTTACTTCAGGTGGTGGTTTGGGCCTGTCGCGACGTGGTGTAGCGTTGGACAGTGATGGTTTAATTCTGAGAAATTAAATCCAACAGTTTTACTACTTTCAACTACTGGTTCTAAATGCTTGCTTTATGCAAACAAACCTCTTAGCCTCCCTTGGTATTACTTGCATCATTTTTCTCCTTTCCGGTATGACTTATTGAGTACAGCGGGCAGTACTTAGTCTTGCTTCTTCTTTTCCTCACACTAGAGGTGGAGTATGTGTCAGATGGTGGCTATTCGGAGGAGTAGGCTTGTTGCTGTTGTCGAGGATGCTCGTGGACTGGAGTCACCACACTACGAGCGTCTAGTTATCTAGAATAGCTTGTTTACCTTTTTTCCGCTGCATTTATGTAAGACATTTTTATGGTGGTTGTAAGACGTGGTTTTGTATATCAACTTTGTCGTTTTGTGTACCCTGGCCGGTCCTGGACAGGGGTTGAATGCACATTCTGCTTGGAATTCGGGTTAGCAAATCTCTTGGCGTGACAGAGGCCAAGCCGTCGCCCACGATCCCGCGCCCACTTCCCCTACTCCTCTCCGTAAGAACCGGCACCCACACACCCACGTCGGCACGCCACTTCGCCACTGGTTCGAACCTCCCGCTGGCCTCGAGCCCGTCTCGCGAGCCTATAAAATCCATTTGCCGAGCTCCCTCTCTAGTTTTCCTCACTCGCCCGCTCCTCCCGCGCCCTTCGTCGTGCTCCTCACGCTGCTCCCTAGCTCCGTCGCTCGCCGGAGCTCTCCAGCCTCGCGCCGCCATCGCTCTAGCCACTGCCGCACAGCGCCGAGGCCACCTTCAAGTTCGCCGCATCTTGCCGCACCTCATCCACTGCTCAGCCTCTCCAGAACACCGCTGTAGTGCTGCTTCCACCGCTAACCCGGGCTCCACCATCCTTTTGCGGCCTTCGGCCGATCATTGCCGTCGATTGGTGTCACCCGGCACCATGATTCGTCCTCCACTAGCTTCGCAAGGACGAGGAGATCCTCGGCCGCCACTTGGTTGACGTTCCCCACTGCTGGAATCCGATTTCCCTCTTACGCTGCTGAGTCCCGCCATTTCCCACCCTCCGGCCGGCATGGTCCGCCGCCATGCATTCTCATACCCTCTCTAACCTCTTTTCTCCCACTCCCGTGGTGCAGTCGCCGCCCGTCTGCTCCTTCGTTCGTCGGGTTGTCGTTGTTGCCATCCCTTCCGCGTCGGCCACCGTCGTTCGCCGGTGAGCAGCTCCCTTTTCGGCTCTCTTCCTCTCCCATGTGCACCGTGGATCTCCACGCCGCCGCCGCTACTCCGGCATAGTCGGCCGCCGCTACCGCTCGCCGCCGGTGGCCTCCTGGCCCCGGGCGCTGCCGCTGCTGCTCGCTGGCCGGCTGGCCGCCCTACGCGCGCGGTCGCCTAGTCGCGACGTCGGTCACTCTTGGCCGCCCTATCGGCCGCGGGTCGGTCCGGGCCGTTGGTTGCCCGTGGACCAGTTGTGGTCCTGGTCCAACTGGTCCACGGTGCCACCTTGGTCGCGGTGGACCGAGTTCACCGTGCGCCCGTCCCTTGTGAGCCGCTGACATGTGGGGTCCACCTGTCGGTGCCGTAATAAATCATACTTAATTCCATAAATTCATTTAAATGACTCAAAACTTCTAAAATTCATAACTAATTCGTACGAACTCCAAATTAAGCCATTCAACTTGCAAAATTCATCTATAATTGAATTCTATATGTTTGTTTACTTTCCATGTACTGTTTACTTGGTTTTTATTAGAGTTTTTCCTTATTTTGCATGCTAGCGTGTAGTTTTCGTCGTTTCGGAAGATCGCGTTCGTGAGGAAAGAGTTCGGAAGATTTGTTTGAAGAAGCGAGACAAGTGACACGTTACCCTTGAGCATGTTTATTCTAATTTACAAATGTTTACTTCTTGCAAATAAAATTGCATGTTTGCTAATCACATGGGATTATGGAATTACCTATCTGCTCGCTTGTGCCATATTTACTTGATATCCGTCTTTGTCAACTTGGGTGATAATTTGACTAGCTTATGTTACTTATGTGACCTAGCTAGTGTTACATTTGCTTAACCATGCTTAATTACCACTAGCTCACAATATGGGATAATCACACTATATCCATTTACTATGTTGATGAGCTGTGAACTCAAGACATCTGGCTATATTTTATTGGTCGTAATCATCCAACTAAAATATGGCTTAATGGTGGGCTTGTGGGTGAATGGTTTTGCTAGTCGCACCCATGGCAATTAAGGACCGGTTCACGGGAAATCTTAGAAGACTTACCGCGCTTACTATGAGCAAGAATGGTCAACTGCTAGACTTTTAGTATAGCTTTCCCTTTTCCGACGTACCGATGGCAAGGGTGGGTGTGATGGAGTTTGGATGGATGGTGCTACGGGTTTTGTTGCTTCCGGATTCACCTAGGCACGAGGGGCTGCCTACCTTGGATATAAAGGTAGCAGCGAAACCTGAGGTGGGTACGATTGGTTAGGGGGAGTTATGCGCAGGGTCTTGTCACAATCACTCGCATGTTGATGTGTCAGGCATGGCATGGTGACATACGGTGGATTGTGTCTTGTGGGTACAATTGTGCACCTCTGGCTAGAGTAAAACTATTCGAATAGCCGTGCCCGCGGTTATGGGCGATCAATCAACTTCATCGTGATTAGTCCCACTCAATTAATTAGTTTGACTTAATGAACTGGTTTAGTCCAAGTGGAATGGATGGGTCTATTCAACGTGGGGTAGCGTTGTTCAGTGGAGATTTAATATTGCCTTATTTACTTAACCGATTTTACTATTTCAAAGCTATAAATGTTTTACAACCGCCTTTATGCAAATAGCCACAAACCTCCCCTTTGTCTCCCCTTGCACGTCTGCATCTTTGGTGTGGCTTGCTGAGTACGGTGGTTGTACTCAGCCTTGCTATTATTCACCCTTTTCAGAAGTGTAGTACTTCTGAGCTGAAGACGAAGTTAGAGGACGAAGGCTTATACCCCAATTGTGTTTTTGCCTGTGGAGTGGAGCTGAAGCCCCGCTAGGATTGCCATTTTCCACTGCTGCTGCCTTCTTTTCGGTGTGAGGACTAAGTGCCTCTTCTGTAAGTATTTATGCTTTATTTACGTTTGGATCTGTATATTTACCTGTCCTTTTTTGTACCCTAGCTTGATTCCTGGACAGGGATTTATACACAAAATAGTCTAGAGATTTGGCAAATTTCTGGGCGTGACAAAGTGGTATCAGAGCCAACTCGACTATAGGTTGAGCCAAATGGTCAAACCTTAAGGACAAGTTTTCTAAAAACCCTATTTGCAAAATGTCTCCTCTCCTCCTTCGGCAGTTATTTGCAAAATGATTTATCAAATTTCTCTTAGTTCCCCTCCAACTCATTAGTTATTGAAACTGGAGAACAAACCGATGGGTTCGCATCTACTCCCGAAGTCGATTCAAGCCTCGAGCTTCATGCAGCATGAAGCAAGATGGTCAATCCAGAGCCGGCTTTCCGCATAGATCAAGTGAAGTTTTCCCGGAGCCTACCTAAACCCAATCCCTCTTTGAAGAGTAGTTTCGCTAGCTGCTGGAACGTGTGTTGTTTGCTTGTGTGTAGGCTATGGTTTGCATCAGTGGTGAGGATGTGTCCATACTAGGTTGTTTGCTTAAGCAATTTGAACAATAAAAAGTCTACTCACAATAGATCAGTAGTCATGTGGGTTAAGGTCTTATCTTTAGTTGAACTCCTCTTTTCCTTCTCCCCCGTCCCGGCAGCAGATGGTCAGTGTCAGAGAGAAGAAGAGCAACAACAACAACAATGTGTTAAAGTCACAGATCAATGATTCTGTTGAAGGCAATAATGTACCCCGATGCCAGAAGAACCCCCGCTCGTGATCAACTTTTGGTGTCCAAGATCAGATGATGGGTGTATTGGTGCAGGAGATGCAAAACTTGATGCAAGGTCAACTACAGTGGAAGTAACTCCAGCAGCAACAGATGCAAGTTTAGATGCAATCTTAGAGTCAGAATCAGAGTCAAAGCTAGTATACCACCAAGTCCCCGGCAGACAAGTTCATCCAAGCCACCACCAATCAATGAAGCGACCAGTGATGCATGCTATGATTATGGTTTACTAGGGTAGTTCTTGCAAAGTGTCCGACCGTCCATGGAAGGTGTACGTTAGGACACAGACAGAAGATTGTTGGGATACGCGTAGGCTACGATAGCATAAAACAAAATTTTTCTACCGCGTAAACCAGGAACCATGCAAGTATGAGATCATAGATCGTTACCACTCGACGCGCTGTGCAGCGGAAATATGCGCTAAGGAGCCGAAGGAATCCTCGCGATGTAGCGCGCGCCGATGTAGAGGAAGTAGTCGATCGCAGTTGCTTGACCTTCTCCTCCTCGTGCGTTCTTCTCGCCGTGCTCCCACGCCGATCAGCACCGCAGGACAGCGGCTCCTCCACCGGTATCCACACGTCCAGGGAAGGAACACCACGCGCAGATGTGCTAGCACCCGCGCGCGGCTAGGGTTTGCTCGTGGAGGGAAGTCGCGGCTAGGGTTTCACGTGGCGTGATTTGTTAATCCCGCCGGCCACACCCCCTCATGTATATATAGGGACCAAGTCCGGGCCTCCAAGGCCCATAGGAGTCCTACTCGGATCCCTATCCGAAATTGAGCGCATAATGGATCTCCATCCAATCCCTTCATTCCGGCCCCTTAAGCGTGCGACCCTGTAGGTTCATGCACACTCGGGTGCAATCCGAAAACTCCTTTTCGGTCCACGTGTCAACAGCGGCCCCTAGCAGAACGTATTGACCCACCGAGCATACATAAAGATCATATCGGCTGAACCTTTAGTGTTTACTTGTATGAATCCCTTTGCCTCACGATATCGATTAAGCTCAAGGCTAGATATGTGCCATCCTCTAATAGCTCAATCATTCACTCGATCCTGTGATAGATTATATAACCTGCGATTGACTCCTCAATCACTTTTGGCATGGCCATGCACTTCCATAATCTATAACGTCGAGGGGCCCAGAGATATCTCTCCATAGGAGGGACAAATCCCATCTTGATTATTCATATCGCACTACATGTTTCATAACACACCCGAAGACTACTTTTATAACTATCCAGTTACGGAATAGCGTTTAGCAGTCCCTAAGTAAGTCACTACACATGTTGGAAACCATGATAATCTCAGGTCTAAGAATTCTATACCAACACTAATCGAGACCACTGATGGCACTACACAAATAGTTCTTGCAGTGTCTCATGTCGGGTCTATCCAACAACATGTTCCCCAACATGTGTCCACATTATCAATTTGGTATCTCCATACCATGATCCATGAGACATGATCATCAATCAATACATGTGCTGATCATTTAACCATATTTGTTCCACATATGATATTTGATCAGGGATCCTTTAGAAATAGCAACATATAATATAAAGAGTCTCATAAATGAATCACATATTCATTAACCAATAATGAGTTATCTATTTCAAGGAACAATATCAGATAAATATGTAAACATAGTATGTGATACAATCATCTCTATGATTGCCTCTAGGGCATATCACTAACAAAGATGAGGTGCAGTAACCCAGAAGGAATAAAGTTTCAGGCCAACTGATCATTAAGAATTATGGTGCAATACAGTTCGAACCTAAGAAGAGGGAGATAGCAGCATGGACCCATAAGGTATCAGCAACATGGTCATCGTTGTCACAAAATTCTCTCTAGAGGGTATGAAGAACTTCTCTCGTGGTGCATGTCAGCCGACTAGGCACCTCATGTTGTATCGTTCGCCTGAGTTTGAAGGTGATGAATGTGAAGGAGTGTTCTTAGATGATGATGAAAGTGAAGCAATCTTCGAAGAATTTATTGAAAAAGAAATGGAGTACAAAGCATGTACTGAATAAAAGAGAAATTGGATGCACCACTAGCATATGTATCCTCCTCTACCCCGTTGTGGAGACAACAACGTGCAAGGTTAAGCTTTATGAGAAATGTCACATATTTCCTATGCGAGGGAACATGTCATGTGCCTAAGGACTATCACTTGAATTTGGGCCTAGCTAAGACCATGGAAAAAATCATAGGATATCTTTGTGGCTCATTTGTCAACCCATGGTGTTCAATGCCAACAGTAACAACAATTATTTCGCTCTTCAACCAACTCCAACCCTAGTGGAGACCAATAGTGGTGGCGGAAATATGGTAAACAAGGTTCATGAGTCCCTCCTAGCTCCAATTTCAACTGTGAGCATGCCGACCCAGAAAAATGCATCAACCAAGTCAAAATTGTTTCAACTGTGGGGAGTTAGGTCATTGCTCCGATGGCTGCCTATGCCACAGTGCCAGCATGATCAAGTCAACCGTGTTTGCAACACCCCAACTCCTCAAGTTTCATCAGTTCCTGTACATAGTGGCCAGATCGAGTCAAATGATACTAGAAAGAGAAGTGCTACCAACCGTCACTTGATTGTAAAGTATCCATCACGATGAATTGTCATTAATGGCACCAGCAAAGGTTCTATTGTGCGACCAACAACTTTTCAAATGTCGTAGAACTAGCACCAACAAGGCAAGCGATTCAGGAAAAATAGTAATCCACCCCAACTGCAAAGAGACAATTCAATTCCTCACCATCTCGGCCGCAGTCAATGTCTTAAGTGTCAGGCTTTAAGATTGCCATCAACATCAACCATGCACCTCATGCTGCTCCAACTCAGATGCCTAGCAAGTAATCACAGAAGAGTGGCACCAATAGTAAGAAGGTTTTGTGTATTTCAGCTACCAAGAAGATTGATGTTTCTCTGAGGATTGTCAGCAGTCAAAGCATTGTGGAAACTTTAACCAGTAATCAATGAACGAACAGGTCAACCATGGTAGAATTAAAGGGTAAATGCTATCCCAATCGATAATTCTGTCAGCAAGGGTCAACAACAGTGCACAAGTCCTCGCTGTTCAAGTACCCCCTTGGGTAGAAAAGTTTCATTGCAGCTACAGTTGGAAGAGAAAGGTTAATAAAGCACGAATCAGATGGTTTTTCTCTCTAATGATTCATCTTGAGTATCCAAAAGCAAGTTAAGTTGTGTATCTGTTAATGTCACAGGAAACCTAGTGTTTCTTTCCTAGCTCATTGCAGTTTTGTCGAACTCCAAAACCTAATTGTCAGCCACGAAGGAAGGGTTAACCAGCAAAGTGAGAATAGTTAGACCATGGTAACACTCGATGTGATGAGGTCTCTCTAAGGGGTAGTATCAGCGGCACCTCAAGAGGATGAGAAAAGGGATGAAATATTTGAGTGTGACGTCATATGAGGAATTTTGGAACTCTCTAACCTTGGGAGCCGTGAGAGAATAGTAAATGATGATAACACCATAGTGGTGTGAACATGGGTCAAGAATGGTTTTCCATAGTTCAAGGCAGCTGTTTGTTGACGATGAAATTTGGCAAGCATATGAATCGGAAACGGGATCCAATTCGAAGCGGAGTTGAAGATGTGCGGGATTCTCGGAAACAAAGTGCGCATCGGCTGGGAGATTGTGTGAGGACCCAAAATAGGACCTCCTGTGTATAAGTGCTAGTCCAGGATCAAGCTAGCACACACAGACACAAAGATAATATCACAGCCAACATCACGCAGGAAACCTAACATTTATTAATAAGGTGACTGTGATAAGCCTTATGGCTAAAGTTTACATTTAATTATGCCACAAAGGGCCTAAAGGAAATAATAAAATAGCAGCGGAAAAATAAGATAAACTCGTAGTAGTTCCATTCAACTTGCCACAGGTAGTCAACTGGGACACGTGGCCTATTCCTCGTCTTCAGCAGCAAACTCCTCAGGAAACAGCGGGAACCTCTCTTCTGGAATTGGGGGAATTGCAAGGTGAGTACATGGAATACTCAGCAAGTACACGGAAATATGCATATGCACAGCTGTCAATAAAGGCAATGGCTATTTTGCATAACACAACAGTTTGCAGTTATAAACAATTTAGAAATAGAAGTTTAAAATAGCATTTATAAATAACGGGTGTTACCAACCAACCATCCACACAGGATATGTCCACACATGATATGTCCACACAGGACCACTTAGCTATATTCGTTAACCTGCACACAGATCATTCCCAGTTTTCGCAAACTACCCCTCATGAGATGTCACCGAGCATGTCCATGACCGAGGACGCGGCTATTCGAATAGATTAATTAAACACTCTGCAGAGGTTGTACAGCTTGACCCACAAGATTCATCATCCTTTTAACGGTCATGCGCAAGTGTCACACTTCAGGTTGTGTGCGGCCAAGGAGTCTGTAACAAGGCTTTTTAGAAACTCCGCCCCAACACTGTCTTCCCCCATGAGTCATCTTTTCCTCACACAGACAAGAAAGTACCCATGGCCAACCTTAACACCTATCATCTAGCCACCTGGGCCGACAGTGCCGAGACTCGGAATCCTACTAGGCCAGGTTCTTCCCATGAGAACATGTGGTTGCACGTTAGGCTCAGATCTATGACTTATGAAGTGAAGTCCTTAATTGACCAGGGCAACTTACCAACTACGGTAGCACACAGCTCAACAGTACACACAGAGACCATACCGATAATGATCACACAGATACATTACCACCTAACTAGGTTCACACAGAACCACCCATCACCCCAGTCCAAATCATTTTATCCGCCCGTTGTTTACTACACGGTGCAACACATGCTTCCGGAAAGATAGCACACAGCCACACAGTTCTTATTAAATCAATTATAAGTATACGATTAATCAAAATTATATTTTGCTTGTAAAACAACCTTGAGCGGGGCTAAGCATAACTACTCTACCTTGAGTTGAGCTCAATATTCAACTCGTAAAGACTAGGGTGACAAGGTAATATAGGTAATGAACAATTATCAACGGTAGGATATAAAAACAATTAGGTAACACTACCCATTGATAGTTTATAAATAAAATAATGCATGAATTGAAAATAAAATATTTTATAAAATGGGATCAATATGTTCAAAGTGTGCACTTGCCTTGCTCCCAGTACTGTCCCTGCACTGCGTCTTTGGAAACGAAATGTTCCTCTGCTCCGACGTCTACACGTTCGCAAACGAGAAACAAATAAACAAAAGAAAAAGCTAAATAAATAACATCAAATAAAATAATCAACTGAACCAGGAGGTAGAGCTCGATTTTAGAGAAATTTAGGAAAAAGAACGGATCGAATCGGAGTTCAAACGGAGAAGTTATGACCTCCGGAAGTTTGAATTTAGGAAAAATCCAAGGATAAAAGAAAAAGGAATATTCCGAGAATATTCTCTGAATATTTAATTTCGAAATTGAATTATTGTTATTAGGAAAATTATGGTGGGCCCACTGTAAGTGGCACGGAATATTTGGTGGACTCGGTGTATGTGGACTCGATGACATGGACTGACACGTGGCGACACATGGACAAATATGGATGATGTGGCGATGACGTGGATAGATCTAGGGCTGATGTGGCATGGGGTGGAATTATGTAGATCCAAGGGTGGAGATTGGATCTAACATATTGGATGGCTGTGATTTGTTGGGCTTTGGTGGCTGCGGGACCCACATAGCAATGTCTCGAAAGAAAAGAAAAGAAGGAAAAGGAGCTGCTGCTGTTGCTCCACACGACAGAGCCATGGCCATGGCGTGGACCTGCAGCGGCGCGGCGGCATTCTCCGGAGATGGCGTGCGGCTGCAGCGGTGAGCGGCGGCGCTGGAAAGAGGAGGTTGAGGCGG
Organism: Oryza punctata; assembly: GCA_000573905.2. NCBI lineage: Eukaryota > Viridiplantae > Streptophyta > Magnoliopsida > Poales > Poaceae > Oryza > Oryza punctata. The sequence goes on from CM002497.2 coordinate 11,823,774, forward strand.
ACTTGGTGGCGCACGAGCTCGCCGGACTTGGGAGAGGAGAGAGAAAAGTGGCACGGCAGCGTAGCAAGGTTGAAGAGCTCAGCCTCCAGGCATTACCGGTGGCAGCGGCGCGGCGAGGAAGGCGGCGACGACGGTGGCGCGGCACCCAGCAGCGGTGGCGGCAGCGGCTTGCGGTGACAGAAGAGGCGGCAGCGGCACAGGCTTGCGTGGCCGCGGCTCGGAAGAAAGAAAAGAGAGGGGAGGGGCGGCTGCGGTATTTATAGAGGAGGGTTAGGGTTAGGGCAGCGAAAAGGGAAGGCGGCGCAGCGGCGGCAATGGCGGCGCCGCAGGCGGCACGGCGCGACTTGCGGCGCAGCGTGCGGCATCGGCTTGGGCCGGCATGGGTTGGCGACGACTTGGGCCAAGGGCGACGCGAGGGAGGAGAGCACTGGGCCGAGGACGCAGCACAGGCTCGGGGTTAGCCTCCCCAGGCCTGCTGCACATGACAGGAGGAGAGAGAGCCAGAGGAAGAAGAAGGTGGAGAAAAAAGGGAAAAAAGAGAAAGGACAAGGGCTAAACCGCAGAAGAGATAGATTAGAGAATAGAGAGGAAGGAAAAAGAGAAAAAGGATAGGGACTTTTCTGGATTCATTTGGAATTTTCGGAGGATTTAGGATAATCGGAATTGAATAGGAATTTGAATTTGGGCACAAATTTAATTAAGGAAATGAGCTCCACTTCCGAAATTCCAATTAAATCCAAATAAAGTCAAATTAAAATACGACAAAGCCAACGATGTAATTAATTAAATGAATATATTAAAACCTTTTTATTTAGCAAAATTTTCATTAAGCTATTTTAGGCAGTTAAACCAATGTGAATTTTCGCAATTAGACGAAAAGTACGGAAAGCGAAAAATCAGGACGTGACAGATTGTATCGACCGATACCGAGTCTGATATGAACAACTGATACAGCTGATATTAGTTACATGATCAATGTCGGGTTCGAAAGAAGGATTGCGATGATGTTGCTAGGCAAGGATGGAGTCCAAGATTGGCAATTGTATCTATTAATTAGGATTTTATTTAATTTCCTTATAGACATTTTCGGTAAGAGTCCGCCTAAGAGACTTGTTTGTTAGTTGGAGTTGTAATAGGACAATATGAGTCATGTCTATAATGGACAAGTTTGTATTTTCGGGTATAAATATGTGCCCGAGATGTTGTGAGTAATAAGAACACCAGTTCAATCAATCTCAGCGCATCGCCAACCTTTTACTTTTACTTTCGACGAGTTCATGCTTTCGAGTCAAGCTGCATCGGTTTCGATCTTCGGCGAAGAGGTAAAACTTGTTATGGCGGTTTGCATTATGGGAATTAGTGCTTACATCTTTATGATATTCTAATTCTATCTTGTGAATCTCCGAGTTATCATATGTCAGACCCTGAATTTCGTTTCAGGGATTTATAAATTATTTAATAAATTATTCCTAGAATTTATATTAAATGTTCGTTAATTTACAAGTGAAGTTAATATGGGAAATAAAATTTACTTTATAAAACATGGCTGGATTTAATTTTTATTAAATTCTCCATGGTTAATTCTACTCTCTGGAATTTTATCGGATTTTTTCAGAGCTCAATTACTAATTTTAATCATACAAAGAATATTTCAATAATTATTTACATAAGAAATTAATCATTAGATGATTGGGTTATAATTTTGTTAAATACTTTGGGTGTTTAAGTATTTGCAAGATTTTTCTTGAAATTATTTGAACAATAGAAGTATTTTTAACAATTAAAAGATCATTGTGGTGATTAATTTATTTGGAAAAGTAATTAAAAATCCTCTCTCTTTCTTGGGCCAAATCTGCAAAGTCTACTTTGCATCCTTTCTTTTCTCTCCCCGTAGGCCCTTCCCCCTCCCCAAAGTCTGCTTTTCCTCCCTTCGTTCCTTTTCTTTTTCTTTTCTGCCAGCCCTTTTACCCAAAAGTCTATTTTACCTCTCTCGCGCTATAGTATCATCTTCCTCCTCGAGATAGAGCCGCATCTCTCCCGTGCGCACAGTACCGACGCCACGACCTCCACTAAATCCAGTCAACCGATCTCCGCCATCAAAATCAATATAGATATTTTCCCTCTCTTTTCAATGAGATATGGTTCCTTTTTACTATATATTATCCATCAAATTTGATTCAATCTTTGTACCGGAGGAGGATGTTTTTAATCTTTTCTCTCAGTTATAAATTATTTGTAAATTATTTAATTAATTTAGAATAGTCTTTTCTTTAATAGGCTTAATTGGATTAAAACATGTAAAATTCATAATTAATTCATTTGAAATCGGAATGAGGCTGTTCAATTCTCATGATTCATCTAAAATCATGATCTACATGTTTGTTTACTTTTTATGTACTGTTTATTTGGAGTTTCTTAGTCTTTTTCCTTATTTTGCGTGTAAGCTCGTCGTTTCGTCGTTTCGAAGGTTCGTGTGAGCGTCGGAAGTATTCCAGAAGACTAATTGAAGACCGATTATTGCAAGGCAAGTCACACAGATCCCAAACACAATCCTTTGAGCATGTTGATCCTATATTTAGATTCTCTATTTATTTTAAATGTGCATTTATTTTCGAATATCATTGGGTGGTGTGAACCTATTCCTTTGTTATGGCCAGTTTGTGTTGATTATCCTATTCCCTGATACCTTGGGTTATAATTTGACTAGTTGGACTTTATATATTGGTTCAACTAGATATTATATTTAATTGCTTAGCCATGCTTAGAAACATTAGCACACTATTGGGATAACTAATACTTCACTCTCATTGATGAATATTTAATGGTAGCTCACGATGGTCAATCGTGAATGATAAGTTAATTAACTTGCCAACTAAAACCTGACTAATGGTGGGTTGTGAGCACATGGTTGGAGATGATATTTGGATAGTTGTGCTCATGACAATTAAGGACCGGTTCACGAGCTATCTTTGTGAAACATTAACCGTACCAACCACAAGCTAGCGTGGGCAACGACTTTACCCTTAGTATAACATGATGCTCAGTGGAGCACTAGACTGTGAAGCGGCGACAAGTCCGTGGGGGTCGCTAGGGAGTCCATGCCTTTGGTTTTAAGGGGGTGATTATGATTCAGGAACGGTACACTGCTATGTGTTGTGTTGTGCCGGGGGTACTGTCACAGTCTCTATTCGGGTACTTTCTAGTATTGGGACGCATGGTGTTGAGGCTGTGTCTTGTGGGTACAGTGATACATCTCTGGCCAGAGTAAAACTATTCGAATAGCCGTGCCCGTGGTTATGGGCGGGTCTAACAATGTTTTTCGTGATTAGTCTCACACTAATCATTAATAATATATGGTGATAAATGGTAATAATTGGTTTAGCTCTTGGTTTGGAATGGTTTATTCCTGGTTTGGAGGTTTGATCTGTATGACTGGGATTGGTTGTTCAGGTTTGGTTGGGCCTGTGCAGCATTGGTGTGCTGTTCAGTGTTGATTAATATTGATGATTATAATTACTCTACTGTTTTACAATTCTCAAATGTTTGCTAAATGCTGCTTTTGCAAATGAGCCTGTATATTATGCCATCCTTTGTGTTATCCTGTGCACTTGCATATTTGCTGTGCGGCTTGTTGAGTATTTCATGTACTCACCGTTGCAATAATCAATCAAATCTCAGTTGAAGAATGTTTCTGAAGAAGAAGACGTTTCGCTTATACCCCACCTGAGTTGCCTGTGGGAGTGGAGCTGGAGCCTTTGCTAGATTGTTTTTCCGCTGCTGTTCTCTTTTCTAATGTAACTATATAACATTGTATTATGATGTATTTGTATATTAAATTGTCGATTTGTGTACCTCGGCTGATTCCTAGACGAGGATTGTATGCACAAATTAGTTTGGAAATTACTTGTGAATTTCCGGGCGTGACATCATATATAGTATATAATTTAGATTGACAATGCTTTCTTCCTGCATCGGCCGATCTCTATGTAGGGTTTTGTCGATAACGGCTAGACTGACTTGTTGGTTTAAATTATATAATATATCCACCATCCTGAAAAGGTATCCATCGGCTTGATTGTCTAGATATCATGCTTCTTTTCATAATTAATGTTGCATCAGTTAAGTTTGACCTATTAAGTTGTGTTTAGAATCATGATCTCTAGCCTGCTACATGGTTATTAATAAGGATAGTATCAGGGTTTCAGCCGATCTTATCTGGTATAGTCGTTTTACATAGTTTCAGACTCTGTTTAATATGCTATATCTGCCTATTATATTAGGATCTAATCTAATATAAATATATCACACTTGCCATCAATATGATTGACGGTAGTTGGGTATATTTGTTGCAAGAGAGTATCCTAGTATAGGTTGGATCGGAGCTATAGCCGATACATGCTTAGATTTGCACATCGGCTATGACATGATTGCATATAATCGTTATTTTATGTTATTTTAAACTTGGGCAATTTTGTTAACGGCGAAATTTGGTAAGCCTTGAAGTCATCATCGGCCTAGAATCAATATCGGCTTCAGAGTCCTAGAATCGGCTGATGGAATCTATCAATCGCCAACAGTCGGATTCCTACCAAATTCGGTTAAGGAAATTAATCTATTAGAGGAAATTTATTCAAAAGAGACCGAGTTCAAGGAGGATGTGGCATGGCAATTTATCTATTAATTAGGAAGAGTCTGTTAGTTTCCTTTTATCTTTAGGAAAGTGTGTTTAGTGTCCGATAAGGACTTTATGTTTTTCCTTTTATCTTTAGGAAAGTTTGAGTCGTGTCCGATATGGACTAGTATCTACCCATGGGTATAAATATGTACACCCGCGGTCTTTGTAAATTATCTCTCGATCAATTCAACTTCGGCGCATTGCCACCTTTTATCCTTTTACTTTCGACGAGTTCTTGTTTCAAGTTGGGCTGCATCGACTTCGATCTCCGACGAGGGGTAAGGCTTATTATGGCGGCTTGCGTTATCGGGATTAGTGCATCCATCGCTTCGATACTCTAATCTTGTTCATGTAAGTCGTCGAGTTATCATATATGTTATATAATCTAGATTGACAATGTTTTCTACTTGCATCGACCGATCTCCATCCAGGGTTTTGTCGATATCGACTAGATTACTTTGTTGGTTTAGATTATCTAATGTATCCACCACCCTGAAAATCAGTCAAAGGCTTGATTGTCTAGATATTATGTTTCTTTTCATACTTAGTGCTGCATTAGTTAAGTTTGATCTACTAAGTCGTGCTTAGAACCATAATCTCTAGCCTGCTTGATTACCAATAAGGGTTTCATCGGGGTTTCAGCCGATGAGTTATCTGGACGTTGCATCGGCTTACAAGGATTACATACAAGTTAGATTTAGCCGATGACAACAAAGGTTTCATTGTTTATCTAATCGTTTGGATTTAATGACATCGGACCTCCAATCGATCTATACTTTAACCTTCGAATCAATGCTTATTCAATCTATCATTACTAGCCGATTGATTGTTACTGGATTATATTATTGTTGATGTGACCATGGCTACTATGGATACAACCGTTGTTCACATCATGGATCAACAAGAAACTAGCAAGAACAAGATAAAAGCAATCTGAATTGCAAATAGGAATTCAATACAAATGATAAGTTGGGGTTCCGAAGAACAAGCAGACGGACGGTCTAGCCGACACGCGCGCTGCAAGCAAGTAGCAATGGCTAAACTTTAATCTAACAAAAACCACGGAAACCCTAAGGGGTACCTAGCTATTGAAAGGAGTGGGAGGACGACGAAGGGAGCCCTAGGGTCGTGCTCCACCTAATTGGGGCGCACCCCACATGGGCCCCACCTGGGCCGGGGTCCCAGATGAAGTTACAAGCCCATAAGCCGATTATAGGTGACGCAGCACCTTGTTTCTGTAATTGCGGCGAACTGAGATGGAATCTGGAGATGAGGCTGGATCCATTGGAAAGAGGATTCCAAGAGCTTTCCATCAAGTACTCACGGGCCGAAAACGGAGCTCGTATGTAGATTTGGATAGAGCTAGAGTGCCTGATCTTTTGGTGAGTGAAGGAAAATTCGATTTGGTGGAAGTAGACCCTCACGATCCGACTACGACGAGCGAACCCGAAGCGCCAATGCAATCGCTGAACCAACTCCCTGTGGTTACCGACCTTGCCGGTGCAAGATCAGCCTGATCACGAAGATCGTTTCCTGTCCGCAATCGAAGATCGAACAAGAAAATGAAACGAGCAATCTCAATATCACTCAAGGTGGAGTTCTGAATAAACACGAAGACAACGCTGATTTGCGCGTGTTCGAGAGTAGCTAAAGCTTTCCTGGTAATATTCCTCAACAGATTGTTGACCTTGCTGAAAACGCTACATTTTATTAAGCAAATCGCGGGCATAATAGGAAGGCACAAATCTATGTCGCATAGCAGCTTTTAGTTGAGCCCAAGTGGTGGGAGTGGTTGTGGGATGTGTTTGTTTATAATCGTGCAACGCATTCTTCCACACATATGTGTCCTTTTCAGATTGTTTATGGTTACATTCCACGGGTGCCTATTGATTTGCTTTCGCTTGATGCTGAGGACGCCCCACATATAGATGTTGTTGCATATATTGAACAAATGCTTAGCCTCCATGAACAAATTCAACAAAATATTGCTGCCTCTAATGCTAAATATCAGGTTGCTGGTAGTAAAGGACGAAAACATGTTACTTTTGAACCTGGTGATATGGTTTGGTTGCATTTAAGAAAGGATCGTTTTCCTACTTTGCGCCGTTCTAAATTGATGCCTCGTGCTGCTGGTCCCTTTAAGGTGCTTACCAAGATTAATGATAATGCTTATATCCTTGACCTGCCTGCGGAGTTTGGTGTTTCCACTAGTTTTAATGTTGCAGATTTAAAACTGTATGCGGGCGAAGATGAGGAGTTGCTGTCGAGGACGACTTCAGTTCAAGAAGGAGAGGATGATGAGGACACCAACTACAACACGAGTACATCTACACCAGCAGATGCTCCTCCACCTCAGGCGCCACCTTCTGGGCCAATCACCTGGTCCCGTGCGGGAGAATTAAACTTCGTCATGCTGCTGAAGAATGAAGGCCCAGAAGAATAGAAGCTGGCCCAACATGAGGCCCATGTGTGGGCGCCTAGGGTTGGGCGCCAGGGGCACGCGCGCATCCCCCTCCTGGCCACGCGCCTCTTCCTCCTGGCCGCTAGGGGCGTGGTCCCTTTTCTTCCTCTTTATTTTCTAATCTGAGTTTTGTTTACATCTAGCTTTAGCTACTCTCGAACACGCGCAAATCAGCGCTGTCTTCGTGTTTATTCAGAACTCCACCTTGAGTGATCATGGATCAACAAGAAGATAGCAAGATCAAGTCCTCCAAGTGCTGGAATCCAATTCGGCCACCTGCAGCAACGTTGACTTCAAACGGCCGCCAAATCTGCATACGAGCTCCGTTTTCAGCCCGTGAGTACTTGATGGAAAGCTCTTGGAATCCTCTTTCCAATGGATCCAGCCTCATCTCCAGATTCCATCTCAGTTGGCCGCAATTACAGAAAAAAGGTGCTACGTCACCTATAATGGGCTTATGGGCTTGTAACTTCGTCTGGGACCCCTGCCCAGGTGGGGCCCATGTGGGGTGCACCCCAATTAGGTGGAGCACGACCCTAGGGCTCCCTTGATCGTCCTCCCACTCCTTTAAATAGCTAGGTACCCCTTAGGGTTTCTTGGGTTTTTGTTAGATTAAAGTTTAGCCATTGCTACTTGCTTGCAGCGCGCGTGTCGGCTAGACCGTCCGTCTGCTTGTTCTTCGGAACCCCAACTTATCATTTGTATTGAATTCCTATTTGTAATTCAGACTGCTTTTATCTTGTTCTTGCTAGTTTCTTTGATTTGCTTGCAGGAATAAGGTTGATCTACACCGCAAGATCAACAATCCACGGAGAGGTGTATCGATCGCTAAGGCGCAACACAACGTCTCGTACGGTTGTAGTCGGATCGTCAACGTTTCTCTCAAATCGTAGTTATCATAAACTCACCGAAAGATCGGGCCAAACATCAGCCGTGAGCGTATCGAGTGGAGCTCAGGGTTTATCAAGTGGTATCAGAGCTTTCGTTGCTCGGTGAGTTTTTTTATCTACCTATAGCCAGAAAATAGCCATACAAAAAAAATTGCATCCTTTACCTTGCCATCTTTGTGCCACTGCATTGTTCTTTTCAGTTTTTGTTTTGTTGAGTTGTGCGTTGCATCGTCGAGTCGAGTTGCTGGTCTTAGCGTCTAGTCCGTTTAGAGTTTCGAGTTCTGGTCACGTCTAGTACCACTGTCGCCGTCGCCGCTGTGTCTTCATTGTCATCGGGATCTCTGAAAACGGAATTGTGTCACCGCTAGGGTTCCATTTTTCTCGTTTCGGGCATTTTCTGTCAGTTAGTTGTGGGGTTGCATCTAGGGTTTGCCATAGGCGGCTAGCCTTTGCCATGCTTTCATGCCGTACCATAAGTGAACAGTTAGATTGGTTTTTGGTAATAGATTGGATTGGTTTTGTGATTGAGTAAGAAGAGATAAAAAGGGAAGTGTGGGTGTCTTTCTTTTTTTCGGGTGGCCTTTCCAAAACCAAGGCCGAGACTCTCTCTCGGTTTGGTATGCCGCCCCACCCCCTCCCCTCCTTGTGTCCGACTTCCTCCTCTCCTCTCTCTCGGTTTCAATCTATACCGTAAATTGCTAAACAGTTTGGTGAAAATTTTTGGAGTGTCGGATTCGAGATCTGTTCGCAAAAATGGAACCTATGCGACGAGAGCATTCCATTTTTGTATAATTTTAATTTTAGGGTTTGCACTTTTACATTTGAGTCCCTGTAATTTTTATATTTACATTTGAGTCCCTATAATCTTGCATCCAGGTCCTTGAGTCGTTTTTGCTGGAAAAAAAGTCCAAAAAAGAGAGAGAAAAAGGTAGAAAGGTGCATAAAAAAAAGAAAATAAAAGCCGCACCAAAAAAAAGAAAGAAGGAAAAAGAGAAAGAAAGAAAGAAAAAAAAAGAAAGAGAAAATCAGTTGTTACCTTTGAGATTGCTTTCACGTATCAGGGTTGTGCTTGAGTTGTGCTATCTTGTGGTACCGTTTGTGTCTAGGCTCGCGTCTCTAGTACGTTCTAGTCTAGGACCAGCACGGTACTTGCCTTTGAACGATTATTCAACTTTGCATTCTCTGATTTGAGCATTTGCTATTTCTTTGCTACATATTTAAGCCTACCCAGAGCTCCACAGATTTGATTGCAGCCGTATAGCAAGTGTTTGCCAAGGCATCGATACATCCAACCTCCATTGGGGTGCTTGGTTGAGTCGATGTATATCATCATTCCGCTTGCATTGGTAAGAACTTGTAAGAGCTCGGTTAAAAGCTTGAGTGTGTGTGATATTTGAGCCTCCGCTACCTAGTAGTTAATAGGAACGTGCATATTTTTGTACGTTTCTTGTCTTCTACTAACAATGGCAGCGATACGGAAGATGATTGGGAATAGCTGTGCTCAACATCGACATCTTCGTCGAGACATGAGGAGTGATCAACATGACCATTATGAGGTAAGTGCTGATGTTCTAGCTAAAATCAAATCTGCACTACCTTATTTTGAAGGAAATTATGATCCTCATGCTTACATTGATTGGGAGCTAGCTGTTGTTGATAGAGAATTTGAAAAATATAAATTGTCTGAGAAACATATGGTTACGTGTGCATCTAGTGTTTTAGTTAAATATGCTTTTGATGATTGGAAATAACTTCGTCGGCATAACAAAATACCACAATCTTGGAAAGACTTGAAACGATATTTGAGAGATATTTATGTTCCCATGTATTATGCTGATATTCTGTTCAACAAACTACAATGTTTAAAGCAAGATACTAAAACTGTTACTTCATACTATCATGATATGCGTGCTTGTTTGCTACGTTGTGGTTTAGATGAATGCGAAGAAGCAACGGAACTGAGGTTTTTACGTGGGCTTAATAGTGACATTTAGGGCATGCTTGCATGTCAAAGTTATAGCTCTTTTGCTCATTTGTTAGAACTTGCTTGCAATGCTGAAAAACAAATTGAGGTTGTAAAGAAGCAACAAGTTGTACACGTGCCTCCTATTGCTAATAGTTTGCAGGAAGTAAACAATTGTCAAAAGGAGGAGAATGATGTTCTTGAGAAGAAAGAAGAGAACCATGAAGCACCTGCGATGTCTGAAGAAAGTTCGCAAGGTAAATTAAATGGTGATGAGATAAATGAATGTGAGTATTCTCAAGCTGAGCTACCCATGTCCACTTTTCATGCTATAGTAGAGCAACCTTTAGTGGAAACGATTATCGAGATTCCTTTGTCACAAGTTGATTTGTTTGCTGTTCCTTGTGATAAAGAAGAGTTGTGTGATAATGCTTCACTGATATCAATGCCACAACTAGTGAATGAACAAGCTATTTCTAGTGTTTCTTTGTATGCTGATTTCAGGCATGTTGTTCACATTGCTTATGAAGCTGAGGAACGTGAATTCTTATCTTCTTTAAATACTTTGGGCTATGTTCAATTTAGTGATTTTTGTGAGCTCGATAATTTGAAGGAGAAATTATTTGCTAAGTCTGATTTGCCATGTCCAACTAATACTATATTTCATATCTTTGGTAAATATAACGATAGAGGAATATATTTGGTGCATCGAGTTTATATATGTTCAGATCTGGAACCTCATGTAGTTATGCAAAGCAACAGCAGGCTAGAGAGTATTGTAATGACTAATCATGTTATCTCGAGTCTGTCTTTGTGATTTTGTGAAACAGATTATTTTAAATTGACTATGTGAAGAGCACCGTATGGAAAAACCGAGGACGGTTTTCCGTGAAGAAGGGGAGGATGATGTGACCATGGCTACTATGGATACAACCATTGTTCACATCATGGATCAACAAGAAGATAGCAAGATCAAGTCCTCCAAGTGCTGGAATCCAATTCGGCCACCTACAGCAATGTTGACTTCAAACGGCCGCCAAATCTGCATACGAGCTCCGTTTTCGGTCCGTGAGTACTTGATGGAAAGCTCTTGGAATCCTCTTTCCAATGGATCTAGCCTCATCTCAAGATTCCATCTCAGTTCACCGCAATTACAGAAACAAGGTGCTACGTCACCTATAATGGGCTTATGGGCTTGTAACTTCATCTGGGACCCCTGCCCAGGTGGGGCCCATGTGGGGTGCGCCCCAATTAGGTGGAGCACGACCCTAGGGCTCCCTTGGTCGTCCTCCCACTCCTTTAAATAGCTAGGTACCCCTTAGGGTTTCTTGGGTTTTTGTTAGATTAAAGTTTAGCCATTGCTACTTGCTTGCAGCGCGCGTGTCGGCTAGACCGTCTATCTGCTTGTTCTTCGGAACCCCAACTTATCATTTGTATTGAATTCCTATTTGCAGTTCAGATTGCTTTTATCTTGTTCTTGCTAGTTTCTTCGATTTGCTTGCAGGAATAAGGTTGATCTGCACCGCAAGATCAACAATCCACGGAGAGGTGTATCGATCGCTAAGGCGCAACACAACGTCTCGTACGGTTGTAGTCGGATCGTCAACGTTTCTCTCAAATCGTAGTTATCACAAACTCACCGAAAGATCGGGCCAAACATCAGCCGTGAGCGTATCGAGTGGAGCTTAGGGTTTATCAATTGTTATATTACATTATCACCAGCTGATTATCTTAATGCCATTATTTACTCAAGTATCAAGATCTATAATGGATATCGGCTGGTATTGGCATCGGCTGGAATCACTCCATCGGCTTGTCAGCCGATTGGCTGTTTTATCTATTGTTTACATATCTTGTCAGTTGCAGGATCAAACTGGCTGGCACGCTCGCATCTCATCATTATTTTGGACCTGCACTGGAGTTAAGCAGATCTCCCAGGCCGTCGTGTTTTTACGTCAACAAATTTATATTGTCTCGGTTAAGTCTGATCTATCTCAATTGCTAATTTCTAAAGTAATATTGATTTATAGATTATGTTATACTGATATCTACAGCGGATATATCAAGTTTAGGGTTTGATTGTCATCAAATATGCCATACAGTCGATTCACACTTCGCTGTGTCGGCTAGGTTACATCACGATATGACATCAGCTTCCTGGCCGATCGATTATCATTTACTAATAGAACTTGCATGTTTCATCTTGTTGATTGCAGGATCAAATCAGCTAGCACACCCTTGAACCCGAAAGTAAGATTTGGACCTGCACTAGAGTAAAGCAAATCTCTCAGGTCGGTGTGTGTTTTTTGCATCAACACGCTTTTGACACTCCCAGTGGGACACAGTGTCATCATGACGCCCAACATTACTGAAGTCACGGAAGACAATATTCTCCCTATCACGATCAAGCAGTTGAACGAGGAACAGAAGGAGGAGATGAAGAAATTGCTGAATCAACTGTAGAGCCAGTACCTTTACTCGTTCAGGTAATCGCCAGGGTTCAATAATTCAAAAAACCAAAGTTGAGTTGCCGCCGGTCGTAAACATGGAGCCAAATACATCTGGGGTCAATGATGATAAAGGCAAAGAGATGAAGATCGAATCAAGCGATGAGGAACTCCACACATTACAATATCGTAGTGATTAGGCAGTCCATCATGCCCTCATTAATCAGTCCGATGTACTTGTGAATACATTGACAAATATGATCAAGATGGTGATGGACGGCACTATAGCTGAGGAGAAAGCAAAATGACCTGTCTATCTCCCAGGGGACGCTTTCCCTGGCTATAGGACTGTGAAGTCGGAAGTTAGCGGGAAGCACCACTTAGTTCAAACTTAGGCTCCATCGGCTCCCATATCTGGCAGAACTATCCTGACAATATTAACAAGATAGCAGCCGATCCCTGGGGGGCAAAGTTCGACATAATTGATGCCAAAACAGCTAATCAATATACTCAACGTAAAGGCGCTAGTCATCAAACCTGCATATCATATTCCTTCGGTGCCACAACAGCCGATCAGAATGACTCAGCCGATTGGCTAACAGTATATACCAAAACCACCACCGTACGTCTCGTCACAAGACTTAGGAGCCAATCATAGCCGACAATATCAGCCTCATTCTCCGCGGTTCCAGTATCGGCCTGAGGGATCTCCACGGCTTCAATACCCAACCCAATATGGTCAGTATGATCAACCACAACAACAATATGGTGAAGGGGTATCGCAGCAACCGTGGGCCGATATGATTGCCAATGTGATGAGAGAGCAATTTGGACTCAAGCCTAAGGACAATGGTAACATGTGTCGGCATCCATACCCTGAATATTTTGATCGAGTACCGCTGCTAAGCCGATACAAGGTACCAGACTTTTCAAAATTCTCAGGACAAGACAATGTGTCGATGTATGAGCATGTCAGCCGTTTCTTAGCACAATGTGGAGAAACATTGGCTACAGAGGCTCTTAAAGTTAGATTATTCCCACTGTCATTGTCTGGATCGGCGTTCACATGGTTTTCTTCCTTGCCTTACAATTCCGTTAGGAGTTGAGCCGATCTAGAGAAACAGTTTCATAAATACTTTTTTAGTAGAATCCAAGAGATGAAGCTTTTTTTCAGATCTCACATCCATCAAGGAAAAAAATCGGATGAGACTGACCAGATTATATCCTGAGATGTAAGGAACAGGTGCTATTGTTTGGCATTGACTGATGTGCAGTTAGCCGATCTGGCTTTCCAGGGATTGTTAGCACCGATAAGAGAAATATTTTTTGCTCAGGACTTTGAAAGCCTAGCACATTTGGCTCAGAAGGTATCGGCTCATGAGACACGGTTCTTGGAGGCTAGAAAGTTTGCTAAGAAGGCCAACAATGTCAATAATATCTATAGTTATGATTCTGACTCTGAAGACGAAGACCCAGAAGTCAATGCACCGAGTGCCAATGGGTTAAGAATCGGGGAAGGAAGAAAGATTTGATTTTGACATTACTAAGGCCGACAAGAAATTTGATCTTCTTCTCCAAGAAAAGCAGATTCAATTGCCGATAGGATATGTGATACCATCGGCTGAGGAATTGAAGAGGAGGAAATATTGTAAGTGGCATAACACGGGATCACACAACACCAATGATTGAAGATCTTTAGGCTGCAGATTCAATCGGCCATAAAGCAAGGGAGAATAAAGTTCGATGAAGCTAAGAGGCCGATGAATATAGATGGTTATCCTTTTTTGGTAAATATGGTTCATACTGGAGCCGATGGGAGCCAAGCTGATATTAACAAATATCAGGCAAGGGGTTTCAAATCGGTTAGTATGATCAACAAGTACCAGAACAGACGCCAACGGGAGGAAGAAACGTATCACTACAATAGTGAGGGTTGTTTCGATCCCCATTGAGATTGTGAATTCTTTAGATTTTGCTGGAATGAAGGGATGAGACTACCATCTATCGAAGACTGTCCTAGTTGCGGTGATCCCAATGGACAATACGTTGGAAGATCAAGCCGACAACGTAATAGCGAGCATCGGCCGATTCAGCAAAAGTTGCCTATTCATCAGAGGCTTGGGCCTATTCGATAAGATTACTTTGAAGAGAAGCCACAAGCAAGAGCTGAGACCATGGAACCTCAATGGTGTCCTTCTGGAATTTTTACTAAGAGTCAGAAAAGACGTGTCCAGAGGATGAGGAATAGGGAGCAGTTCCAAGAAGTCGAAGATGAGATTAAGCATCGGCTGAAGCGCAAAAGAAAGGTTTGGCGCGTTAAGAGTAAAGCCATTCCAGCCGATAAAGTCAAAACCGATAAGGATAAAAGTCTTGTTGAGAGCAAGGGGAAGGAAGTTGCCTCATCTTCAATAAATATGGTTTTTATGCTACCAGCTGAATATGGTGTGGAACAAGTCGTGGAAGAAGCATGCGAACCACCATCGGCTAAATTGGTGCTATCCCCACAGCAAGCTGTTTTTGAGAAACCAGAAGGAACTGGACATCGGCACCTCAAGCCTTTTTATGTCAAGGGGTTTGTCAATGGGAAGCCGATGTCAAAAATATTGGTCGATGGGGGAGCAGCTGTTAACCTGATGCCATATGCTACTTTCAGGAAGCTGGGTAAAAATTCAGAAGATTTAATCAAGACCAACATGATTTTCAAAGATTTTGGAGGGAATCCGTCTGAGACCAAAGGAGTTTTAAACGTGGAGTTGACCATCGGCAGCAAGACAATTCCTACCACATTATTTGTCATTGATGGGAAGGGTTCCTACAGTCTGTTGCTAGGAATAGATTGGATCCATGCTAACTATTGTATTCCTTCAACTATGCATCAAAGTTTGATCCAGTAGCAAGGAGACTAGATAGAAATCGTGCCAGCAGATAGGTCAATTAACGTAGTTAGTGCCGATTTGTCTGTTTGGGAGATGGAAGGAATTGATTGTTTGTCTGGTAAAGTTGGGAAGGAGATTATCTAAGAGTCTCTGATTATGATATACAACCAACAGGAGATGGAGAGCCCCAATTGTTATTTTGAGAGCACCGTGGAGGGTTCAAATTTCTATACAAAGGATACTATCAACGATCTCGACGGTAAGCTTGAGCAAGGATTTATATCGGCCGATGAACTAGAAGAGGTGGATATTGGACCAGGCGATAGACCTAGGCCGACATACATTAGTAATGATTTATTAAAAGAATTTAAGTGTAAGTTAATAGAGCTGTTAAAGGATTACAGAGATTGCTTCACCGGGGAATACTATGAGATGCCAGGACTCAGCCGATCGATTGTTGAACATCGGCTCCCTATCAAACCTGGCTATCGGCCATATAAGCAACCCCCTAGACGTTGTAAAGCTGAGATGTACGATGCTATTAATGATGAGGACATCCTCCATTATTACCCGCTAGCAAAGACGCAACAAGATGTGCCGAGTGGCCCAGTTGTAGTCGGGCGGCGACCGTGTGAGCCTCTGAATAATCCCACCTTGCTTAGCTTGGGAGGAGGAAGCCACCTTAAAAGGGAGAGCCACACTTCCCCTACCAGACTAGTCTTTTAGGGTGATTGGGCCTTTCCCCGAGTGGGGGCGTCGGAGTTGCAGTGCTAAGATTGCGGGGTTTGGTAAAAATCCGGATCGGTGTGTCGTGCTTCGGGCGCATGGTGCTAAGATTGCGGGATTCGGGGAATCCGGATCGGTGCGTCGGGCTTTCGTCCAACCCCACCTGGGCCGGACTCATCATTTGGTATCAGAGCTGGGCCCTTGTTAAGAAGGGGAGAATGATGAGGACATCCTCCATTTTTACCCACTGGCAAAGACGCAACAAGATGTGCCGAGTGGCCCAGTTGTAGTCGGGCGGCGACCGTGTGAGCCTCTGAATAATCCCACCTTGCTTAGCTTGGGAGGAGGAAGCCACCTTAAAAGGGAGAGCCACACTTCCCCTACCAGACTAGTCTTTTAGGGTGATTTGACCTTTCCCCGAGTGGGGGCGTCGGAGTTGTGGTGCTAAGATTGCGGGGTTTGGTAAAAATCCGGATCGGTGTGTCGTGCTTCGGGCGTATGGTGCTAAGATTGCGGGATTCAGGGAATCCGGATCGGTGCGTCGGGCTTTCGTCCAACCCTACCTGGGCCGGACTCATCAATTAAGGCCGAGATTACAAGACTTTATGATGCTAACTTTATCAAACCATGCCGGTATGCTGAGTGGATTTCAAATATAGTACCGGTGATCAAGAAAAACGACAAGCTTAGAGTTTGCATCGACTTCCGTGATTTGAACAAAGCTACTCCTAAAGACGAATACCCAATGCCGGTTGCCGATCAATTGGTTGATTCAGCATCTGGACACAAGATTATCAGTTTCATGGATGGCAATGCAGGAGATAATCAAATTTTTATGGCCGAGGAAGACATTCACAAGACTGTTTTTTGTTGTCCTGGTGCAATCGGCCTGTATGAGTGGGTTGTTATGACTTTTGGATTAAGGAGTGCTGACGCCACATATCAATGAGCAATGAATTATATATTTCACGATCTTATCGTCTTATTGGTCTATATCGATGATGTGGTGGTTAAATCAAAGGAGGTTGATGAGCACATAGCCGATTTGAGAAGAGTCTTGGAGAGAGCAAGAAAATAAATGAATCCAACTAAGTGTGCTTTTGGTGTATCGGCTGGGCAATTCCTTGGGTTTTTAGTACATGAAAAAGGAATTGAGATACCTTAGAGGAGTATCAATGCTATCAAAGAGATAAAACCTCCAGAAGACAAGACAAAGTTGCAATCATTGATCGGCAAGATTAATTTTGTTAGACGGTTTATATCTAATTTATCCGGTAGAATAGAGCCGTTCACTCCATTGCTCACGTTGAAAGCCGATCAGAAGTTTGTTTGGGGGGAGAAGCAACAAAAAGTTTTGGACAGTATAAAAAAATATTTGAGTACTCCTCCAATCCTCATTCCACTATAGAAAGGGATTCCTTTTAAGTTCTACCTGTCAGCCGATCAGAACACTATCGGCTTTGTCCTTATCCAAGAGGTTGAAGGTAAAGAGTGAGTTATATTTTATTTAAGTAGAAGACTTTTGGATGCAGAGACCAGATATTCATCGGTGGAAAAGTTATGTTTATGTTTATATTTTTCTTACACAAAGTTAAGACATTATTTGCTTTCCAATGAGTGCACAATAGTCTACATGGCCGATGTAGTACGATATATGCTATCGGCTCTAGTCCTGAAGGGAAGGATTGGGAAGTGGTGCCTTAACAGAATTTGATTTACGATATGAATGGCTAAGGCAGTTAAGGGGCAAGCGATAGACGATTTCATAGTCGAGCACCGGGATAGCTCGATTGATCATGTTGAGATTATGCCTTGGACACTATTTTTCGATGGATCAGTTTGTACTCATGGATGTGGTATCGGCTTAGTGATCATATCGCTTAGGGGGTAAGTTTTCAGTTTGCTTTCACTATTAAACCTTATTCTACTAATAATCAAGCTGAGTATGAGGCTGTTTTGAAAGGGTTACAATTGTTGAAGAAGGTTGAAGCCGATGCTGTTGAAATCATGGGTGATTCATTGTAGGTGGTTAGACAATTGTCTGGAGAATATGAGTGTAAGAATGATATCTTGATGATTTACAATGAGAAGTGTCAAGAGTTGATGAAAACTTTCAGGATAGTTAGTTTGAAGCATATTCCCAGAGTACAAAATGTTGAGGCCAATGATTTAGGTCAAGGGGCATCGGGTTACAAGCTGATGTTGAAGGATGTATAGGTAGAAGTTGCATGTTTGCCAGCTTATGATTGGAGGTCTGAGATACTTGAGTATTTGAAGAATCCTTTTAGGTCAGTTTCCAGGAAATTAAGGTATAAAGCCCTTAAATATGTTTTGTTGGATGATACATTGTACCATTGAACTATTAATGGGGTTTTGTTAAGGAAGCAAAATTTGTCATGTGTGAGGTGCATGAGGGAATATGTGGTACTCATCAATCGGCTCATAAGATGAATTGGCTGATTAGGAGAGTAGGTTATTTTTGGCGACAATGCTGCAAGATTGCTTTAGATACTATAAAGGATGTCAAGACCGTTAGATGTTTGGAGCTATTCAAAGGGCACCAGCATTGGCTATGAATCCAATTATCAAGACATGGCTGTTCAGAAGTTGGGGCATTGACATGATCGGCCAGATCAATCCACCATCGAGTAAAGGTCATAAATTCATATTTGTTGCTACTGATTATTTTACTAAGTGGGTTGAGGCTGTTCCCCTCAAGAAAGTTGATATCAAGTATGCAATAGAGTTCATTAAAGAGCATTTCATATATAGATTTGGTTTGCCATAGACGACAACAACTGATCAAGGATCTATGTTCGTGTCCGATGAGTTTGTTCAGTTTGCCGATAGCATGGGGATTAAGTTGTTAAATTCTTCACCATATTAGCACAGGCTAATGGGCAGGCTGAGGCGTCTAAGAAGAGCTTGATTAAGTTGGTTAAAAGGAAGATTGCTGAATGTCCCAAGAAGTGGCATACTATATTGGCTGAGGCATCCTATTGGATGGCTTGTCATGGTGCTATTCAAGTTCCACCATATCAGTTAGTTTATGGTTATGAAGCTGTGTTACCATGGGAAACTAGCATCGGCTCAAGAAGGGTTTCTTTACAAGATGAGCTGACAACCGATGATTACCATAATTTGATGGTTGATGAGTCAGAAGAGTTGATTCAATCTAGATTGCGTGCTCTCGAGAAGGTTAGAAGAGATAAGGAGAGGGTTGCTAGGCATTATAATAAGAAGATTGTACCAAAATCTTTTGAAGAGGAGGAACTTGTGTGGAAATTGGTATTGCCGATAGGAGCAAGAGATAGTAAATTTGGAAAGTGGTCACCGAATTGGGAAGGACCTTTTCGGATTCAAAAGTGTGTTTCCAAACGAGCTTACATGTTGAAAGGACTTGATGGAGAAGTTTTTTGACGGGCTCTTAGTGGAACATATTTGCAGAAATACTATCCAAGTGTTTAGATTGGTTCATGATCGGCTGTGTTATTCCAATGCATGGTTGACAGCCGATGTTGTTTGCATCGTCTTTAGATGGCCGATATTTCTTATCGCCCTTAGATAAAATTATTATTTGCAGCATTATGTTCCCTACTACAAACTTGGGGGCATGGAGAGGCAAATTTTGGAGATTTTAAAAGCATTTGGAGAATTTAAAAGCAAATTTGAAGACTGTATTGACAAATACACATCAAAATCGATGTAACAATCGATGAGCCGATAGGAGCCAAGCTCGATGGCTGATATCAGCATCTACATGAGTTAAAATCGGCTTGATGGCTGATAGTAGTATATCACAGCAAAAGTTATTGTTTGAGACAAGTGTTAGTTTGTTACATCAAACCAAATAATTTTGGATTGCTGAAATCGCTCGCAGGTGAATTTGTTTTATTTCATCAATGACTTGTGCATCTACAACATCAGTTCCTGGGATAGGTTTGAGTGATTTGTTGAGAGAGGCTAAATTTTTGATTGAAGATTTAATTTTGGATTTTTGTTCTTCAATAGCTTGAGGGAGATCGGCTAACTTCTTCTCTTCTTTAGCAATCTTGACTCGACATTGGCGTAGTTGAACCAAGAGATCAGATTCTTCTTGTTTAAGCCTATCTAATTCATACCGAGTTGATTCTGGACCAGCCGATAACTCATCCAACTTGGATTTTTCCTCGTTTACTTGTTGACGACTAGTTTGAATTATTGCTTCAAGAGCTCTACGTTCCAGCCGATTTGCAAGTCTTTGTTTTGCTCTTTCAAGCTTGAACTTGTGCTGCTCAAGGAAAACTGCAGGGGATATAGCATCAATGAGGTCTTCTGGAAGTTGATCTTGGATTTCTTGAAATCTCGACCTAATTGAGCCACAATCTGTAACTAAGGTATGCAGTGAGGCCTTGAGCCGATCAGCAATATCGGCTAATCTTGTCTTATGTCGTCAGGCACTGGAGATTTAGTCTTGCTGGTTGTATCTTCTTCCTATTCATCAAAGAACTGTCTTATGTCAAAAGAAAACATATCGGCTAAAGCTTGCAAGGAGAAAGTTGTTATAAGTAAAATATTTTAAGTATGGCTGATATGAGCAGAGATAAAAACGGTGGAAGATTACCTGGGGGACATCTGTGATTGTTGCCATCGAGGAGGAACGATTGTTGTTGCTAGGGATGGTGATCGCTGATTTGGTCGCCGGAGGGGCCGAGAGAAATTGCCGG
Organism: Oryza punctata; assembly: GCA_000573905.2. Lineage (NCBI taxonomy): Eukaryota > Viridiplantae > Streptophyta > Magnoliopsida > Poales > Poaceae > Oryza > Oryza punctata. The sequence continues at coordinate 11,844,518 of CM002497.2, forward strand.
GGTTGGTGAGGATGGTTTGGTGGCTTAAGCGGTGAAAACGAAGTTAACGCCATGAAAATTCCGGAAAGGCGATTGCTATTTATGAAAGTAGGTGCGTAACGGTCGACGAGGTAACCCTAGATTTTTACGGGATTGACGAGATAATTCCGTTGCATTATATAATACTTCAGAATTGGGAGCATGTGTTGACGATGAAATTTGGCAAGCATATGAATCAGAAACAAGATCCAATTAGAAGCGGACTTGAAGATGTGCGGGATTCTCGGAAACAGAGTTCGCATCGACTGGAAGACTATATCGGCCAATACCGAGTCTCATATGAGCAGCCGATACAGCCGATATTGGTTATATGATCAATGTCGGGTTTGAAAGAAGGATTGCGATGATGTTGCTAGGCAAGGATGGAATCCAAGATTGGCAATTGTATCTATTAATTAGGATTTTATGTTATTTCCTTGTAGATATTTTCGGTAAGAGTCCACCTAAGGGACTTGTTTGTTAGTTGGAGTTGTAATAGGACAATATGAGTCGTGTCCATAACAGACAAGTTTGTATTTTCGAGTATAAATATGATCCCGAGATCTTGTGAATAATAACAACACCAGTTCAATCAATCTCGATGCATCACCAACCTTTTACTTTTACTTTTGACGAGTTCTTGCTTTCGAGTCGAGCTGCATCGATTTCGATCTTCGGTGAAGAGGTAAAACTTGTTATGGCGGTTTGCATTATCGGAATTAGTCCTTATATCTTTATGACACTCTAATTCTATCTTGTGAATCTCTGAGTTATCATATATACTATATAATCTAGATTGACAATGCTTTCTACCTGCATCGGTCGATCTCTATTTAGGGTTTTGTCGATAACGACTAGACTGACTTGTTGGTTTAAATTATATAATATATCCACCATCCTGAAAAGGTATCCATCGGCTTGATTGTCTAGATATCAGCTTTTTTTCATACTTAATGCTGCATCAGTTAAGTTTGACCTATTAAGTCGTGTTTAGAATCATGATCTCTGGCATGCTTTATGGTTGTTAATAAGGATAGTATCGGGGTTTCAGCCAATCTTATCTGGTATAGTCGTTTTACATAGTTTCATACTCTGTTTAATATGCTATATCTGCCCATTATATCAGGATCTAATCTAATATAAATATATCAGACTTGCTATCAATCTGATTGATGGTAGTTAGATATATTTTTCGCAAGAGAATATCCTAGTATAGGGTTGGATCGGAGCTATAGCCAATACATGCTTAGATTTGAACATCGGCTATTTTATGTTATTTTAGACTTGGGCAATTTATACTGTCTCGGTTAAGTTTGATCTATCCCAATTGCTGATTTCTAAAGTAGTATTGATTTATAGATTATGTTATACTGATATCTACAGCCAATGTATCAAGTTTAGGGTTCAATTGTCATCAAATATGCCTTACAGCCGATTCACACTTCGCTGCATTGGCTAGGTTACATCACGATATGACATCGGCTTCCTAGCCGATCGATTATCGTTTACTAATAGAACTTGCATGTTTCATCTTGTTGATTGCAGGATCAAATCAACTGGCACGCCAAGCAAGTTTTGGACCTGCACTACAGTAAAGCAAATCTCTCAGGCTAGTGTTTGTTTTTCGCATCAACACTGTTATAGTTCCGGGATCCACCACAAAGTTTCTTGGAAGACACCATTGGAGTTGCTCTAGCACATCTGTCCGTAGTAAATGGATGTGTATGACAGGCCAGGAAATCCAATTAGCATAGTAAGCGATAGAGAATCCCTCTCGGTGAATAATTTCTACTCAAGGATTGAAAGTGAACTTGTTTGGTCATTAAACAGATAGTCTTGGCAGCCTCAAAAGCAATTTTCTGGAGTTGTACATATTCCGATGTTAGTATGAAAGTAACAACTAAGTTTGTGTCTATCAATATAGAAGTGTCAGCCAATGGTGCGAGAGCTAGTGAAATAGGAAAGCAGTTAGAACACTCTTGTGGGCATGATCTGGTAAGTGATCTATGCTTGTTTCAATAGACATCTACCAATCGACCTGTTCACACAGTTGACACCGGAGTTAGAACAGAAGCATAAAAGTCAGGTCAGTAGTTAGACCAGATGGAAAAGTTAATCAAGAGTCAGTATGTGAAGAAGCTGAATGAGAGTTACGTGGCTGTCAACTTCGTGACATCAGCTGAATTTTAAAGATCCAAGCCTTCTTGGAATGGAATTGCACCGTCAATGCTTTCGATGGAGTATCGAGTTTTTAAAACCAGGGTTCTATGAAAGTCAAAGAAGTTTGTTCATTCTCAAGGATGGCAGTTTCATTGTTCATAGACAGGCGAAGCTTAACTACATTGATAAGATAAGCTCGAAGTTAAATTGGAGGTCCAACCGAGTAAAGCCAAATGAGTAGTAATTGAAGAAGTCAATTGCAAAGGTTAAGCAGAGCTACAGCAACCCCAAGCCATCATATTGAGTTCTCATGAATACCCGAGTTGCCGTATCAATTGTTCAGCTCACAAAAGCAGCGACCTACGGTCACACAGTCCAGTAGAAAGGCAGGTCAAGCAGTTCGTTGGAGTGCTTGTTATTCGGGTCAAAACAGTTCGAGCAAATTCGAAGTCTGTGGCTTTACCAAAGTCAGTTTCAAGGTGCTAACTGGGTCACGACAACCTCAAGTTAACAGGTTGAATTCCAAGGTACCGTTGAGCCACCGCATGACAGTTCAGATAAGAGAGGTAGGAACTTAAGACCCTGCGATTCAGACGAAAGGCTAAATCAAGCAACTTCTTGGTATCCCTGTTGTTGAGATCAAGCAACTCCCTAGAAGGCTCGTTGTTTAGGTCAGGAATAGTTCCAAGCCAAGTTAGAGCTTGTGGGTCTACAAAGTCAGTTGCAGAATTTCGAGAAAAGCATCACCAATTTCTAGTCTGTGTGGTGGATCCTCAGGTTATGAGATATGTCAGCAGTAACAGTTCAGTCCAAGCTGGTTGTTAAGTGTGTCATATCAATGGCTCAGTCCAATGATGTGGGATCTAAGAGCACCGGTAATCTAGATCCGTGTCAGATCGAGCAGAACCAGTAGGTGCAGTTTTTGAGGAAGCAACAGAGCGCTCAGTTGATGTCAGCCGAGCCAATTGTGCAGATTTGGTCAATCAGTCAGTGTGAGTCAGAAAAAACTGCAAGAGTCAGCAGACTAGTCCAACACTGCCCGCACCCAGCTTTCTTTCTAGCCATGCCCGAATCTGGGGACGAGATTCCTGTAAGGGGGTAGATTTGTCATGCCCTGATTTTTGTTCGGGATTAAAAATCATTAAAACACATTTCTAGAAATTATATTAAAATTTAAAACTAATTTACTCAAGTGAAATTAATTTGGAAATAAAATTTCCTTTAAAAATCATGGCCGAAAATATTTTTATAATATTCTTTGTGCCCTAATTTACTCTCTGAAATTTCCCGTGAATTTTCGGAGCTCAAGAAGTAATTTTAAGATCACAAAATTCATTTAATCAATTAAATAAAATGAAAAACAAATCAAATCCCCTCCTTCACTTCGGGCCGCTTCCGACCCAAAATCTTCTTTTCATCCCCGTGGTCGTCTTCCCCTCGTCGGCCCGCCCCTCCTCTTTGCCTCTCGGGCCATCTCCTTTCCCCTCTCCACTCGGCCCATTCGACCCTCTCCCTTGAAGTCCACTTTTCCTCCCTTAACCTGTCTCCACAATCCCTCTCTCTGACAGGTGGGACCAGCGGCCGTATCTATCATCCCCTTCCTCCTGCCAGCCGTGCAAAAACCGCCGACCAGGCCGCCACCTCCCACGTCACTGCGCCGCTCGCTCTCGCCCCATGAGTCAAGCCGCGGAGGCCAAGCCGTCGCCCACGATCCCGTGCACACATCCCCCACTCCTCCCCGCAGGAACCAGCGCCCAGACACACATGTTGGCGCCATTTCACCACCGGTTCCAGCCTCGCACCGGCCTCGAGCCTGCCTCTCGAGTCTATAAAATCCATCCGCCGAGCTCCCTGTCTCGTTTTCCTCACTCGCCCGCTCCTTCCGCGCCCTCCGCCACGCTCCTTACGCCGCTCCCCAACTCCGCCACTCGCCGGAGCTCTCCAGCCCCGCGCCGCCATCGCTCTAGCCACTGCCTCATAGCACCGAGGCCAACTTTGGGTTCGTCGTGCCTTTCCACACCTCGTCCACCACTCAGCCTCCCCAGAACACCGTTGTAGCGCCGCTTTCACCGCTAACCCGGGCTCCACCATCCTTTCGCCGCCACCGGCCGATGATTGCCATCGATTGGGGTCTCCCCGCACCACGATTCGTCCTCCACCAGCTTCGGAAGGATGAGGAGATCCTCGGCCGCTGCTTGGTTGACGTTCCCCACCGCCGGAATCTTGTTTCCCTCGCACACCGCTGAGTCCTGCCATTACCCGTCCTCCGGATGGCATGGTTCGCTGCCGTGCGTCCTCATCCCCTCTCTAACCTCTTTTCTCCCACTCCCGTGGTGCAATCGCCACCTATCCGATGCTGGTCCACCGTGCCGCCCGTCCGATCCTAGTCCACCGTGCCGCCCGGCCGTGGTGGATCAGGTCCACTGTGCGCCCGTCCCTTGTGAGCCGCTGATGTGTGGGGCCCGCCTATCGGCATCGTGCTCACCTTGGTGATGTCAGTAGTCATCCTTTTTTCTTTCTAAAAATAATTAATAATGCGCAATAAATCATACTTAATTCCAGAAATTCATTTGAATGACTCAAAACTTCTAAAATTCATACGAACTCCAAATTGAGCCATTCAACCTGCAAAAATTCATCTAAAATTGAATTCTATCTGTTTGTTTACTTTCCATGTGCTGTTTACTTGGTTTTTATTAGAGTTTTTCCTCATTTTATGTGCCAGCGTGTAGTTACCGCCGTTTCGGAAGATCACGTTCGCAAGGAAAGAGTTTGGAAGATTTGTTTGAAGAAGCAAGGCAAGTCACACATTCCCCTTGAGCATGTTGATCCTAATTTACAAATGTTTTGATGCTTGCAAATAAAATTGCTTGTTTGCTAATTACCTGGGATTATGGAATTACCTATCTGCTCGCTTGTGCCATATTTACGTGATATCTGTCATTTGTCAACTTGGGTGATAGTTTGACTAGCTTATGTTACTTATGTGACCTAGCTAGAATTACATTTGCTTAGCCATGCTTAATTACCACTAGGTCACAATATGGGGTAATCACACTATATCCATTTAGTGTCAAGACATCTGGCCATGTTTTGTTGGTCGTAATCATCCAACTAAAATATGGCTTAATGGTGGGTTGTGGGTGCATGGTTTTACTAGTTTCACCCATGGCAATTAAGGATCAGTTCGCGGGAAATCCTGGAAGACTTATCGCGCTTACCAGAAGGAAGAATGGGCAACTGCTGGACTTGTAGTATATCTTTCCCCTTTCTGACGTACCGATGACAAGGGTGGGTGTGATGGAGTTTGGATGGACCGTGCTGCAGTTTTTGCTACTTCGGGATTCACCTAGGCATGAGGGCGGGGCTGCCTACCTTGGATATAAAGGTAGGGCAAAACCTGAGGTGGGTATGATTGGTTACGGGGAGTTATGCGAAGGGTTTTGTCACAATCACTCGCATGGTGAGATACAGTGGATTGTGTCTTGTGGGCACAGTTGTGCACCTCTGGCCAGAGTAAAACTATTCAGCTGTGCCCGCGGTTTTGGGCAATCAACCAGCTTCATCGTGATTAGTCCCACTCAATTAATTAATTTGACTTAATGAACTGGTTTAGTTCAGGTGGAATGGATGGGCCTGTTCATCATGGGGTAGCATTGTTCCGTGGAGATTTAATATTACCTTATTTAATTAACTGTTTTTACTATTTCAAAGCTATAAATGTTTTACAACTGCCTTCATGCAAATAGCCACAAACCTCCCCTTTGTCTCCCTTGCACGTCTGCATCTTTGGTGTGGCTTGCTGAGTATGGTGGTTGTACTCAGCCTTGCTATTATTCCCCCTTTTCAGAAGTGTAGTGCTTCTGAGCTGAAGATAAAGTTAGAGGACCAAGGCTTATACCCCAGTTGAGTTTTTGCCTCTGGAGTAGGGCTGGAGCCCCGCTAGGATTGCCTTTTCCCACTGCTACTGCTTTCTTTTCGCTGTGAGGACTAAGTTTCTCTTCTGTAAGTATTTACGCTTTATTTACGCTTGGATCTGTATATTTACTTGTCGTTTTGTTTACCCTGGCTTGATTCCTGGACAGGGATTTATACACAAAATAGTCTGGAGATTTGGCTAAATTTTTGGGCGTGACAGAATATGTCATGTTAATGAACAACAACAACAGCGGGTACCGCCCACAAGGAGGACAAGGGTGGAACCAACCATACCCTTTCTATCAAGGAGGTAATAACGACAACTACAATAACAACCAATCTTCCTTGAAAGACCTTGTCTTTGCTCAGGCTAAAACACCTGACACCTTATCAAAGAAACTAGCCACATATGACAAGGCCTTAGAAAATATAAACGTCAATTTAGATGGCTTCGCATCTGCTTTCCAAAACCAACTAAGCTTTAACAAGATGCTAGAAACCCAATTAGCACAGCTGGCCGCTCTTTTCCCTACAAACAAATCTGGGAGGATTCTGGGGCAACCCGAACCATCACTACAAAATATTAAAGCGTTAACCACGAGGGGAGGAAAATCCACTCGCGACCCACAATATCCTAACCCTACAGGAACAAGCAAGGAAAGCAGGAACACTACACCACCTAACACAGCTGGAGAAGATGAAGCTGTGCACCAAGAGAAGGTAGCACCGCAGGAATACTACGACACCCACATGCTGCCATTACCTCAACGAAACCGGAAGCCGTTCGTGGATGAGCAATTCTTTCGCTTCATTGATGTGATCTGAAGGATTCACATGAATGTCCCCCTGTTGGATGCAATGCAAGTGCCGACTTATGCTCGGTATCTCAAGGGCATCCTCAATAACAATCGACCGATGCCTACCACAGAGTTGGTAAAACTGACGGAGGACTGTAGCAATGCTATACTCCACCGACTTCCGGAAAAGAAGGGTCCAGGGTGTCCTACGATCGATTGTTCGATCAGGACACAACACTTTGACCAGGCCATGTTCAACCTTGCGGCAAGCATCAGCGTGATGCCCAAGGAAGTCTTCGATAGGCTGAACTTCATGGTGTTGTCACCAACACCGATGCACCTCCAACTAGCAGACTCCTCGGTCCGTTATCCTACGGGAATTGCGGAGGATATACCGGTGAAAATCCGGGGTTTCTTCATCACTATGGATTTCGTGGTACTAGATATGGACACTAACAAGGAGACGCCACTCATCCTTGTGCAGACATTCTTAAGTACCGCGGAGGCGAACATTGACGTGGGAGCTGGAGAAATCCGGCTTCGCATCAATGGGAAGGAGGAAAGATTTGAGTTCTAGCCGAGAATGGAGCAATGCTCCATGGTGAAGATCACGTACGGGCCAAACCCACACAATATCCGAGAGGACGAGGTGAATCAACCCAAGATGGATAGCCTCATTGCTTTCATGAAGAACTTCCTAGAACGGGAAGGGAAGGCGAGGTTCCGTCCGGATCCTAAGACGACATCAACAAAGCTAGGAGTGTAGGCTATAAAGCTTGTAAACGTGGCTCGAAAGAAGCCACCTCCTGCACCAAAGATGAAAGATGTGCCGTGTCAAAGAAACGACACCCGTTTCCACGCCTTCGAGACAGGGTGCCACATCATCAAGCTGAACTCGAAGGGGGTACGGTCTTGCTTGTCGGACTAAAAATGATATTGCCCTCGCCAACAGGTAAATTGGTATCACTCAATTCAATTCTTTGCATTAAAGCATGTTTACTTTCTTCAAAATTTTGCATGAAATTTTAAATCGGGAGTAATTTTTGAGACAACAAAATTATAAATTAAATTTTTGAGAAAAAATGAAATAATTTTTGGCCATTTTCCATGTGGTCCCACTCCAACTAGCCGTTCGAATCCAACGGCTAAATTTGGGGCCGTTTGGACTGACCTCAGGTTTGGCCGAACTAGAAAAAGGGTGGTCGGCTGCGCAAATTTTTGGAGCAACGACTAGTGGGTCCCACATGTCAGTTATGACTATTGGGAGCCCACTATATAAGTGAAATTGTTGGGTGAAATGTCAATTCTATGGAAAGCCTAGAACCAAGAAATCCATAATCCTACCTTGAGACTTTTGCATAAATGGTTTGGATTGACTTTGTTCCCTAGAGGTAATATTAGAGTTGTGCATGAAGTTGAGTTGATGTTCTTATATGCCATGGTTAAGAAGATAAAAGTTTCTCCTATGTAATGCATGATTCGTCAATGGTTACAGAATTTTAAGTTCATCGACCCAATTGAGTGTACATCATTAGTTTCTTGTATAGCGTATAAAGTAGGAGTTGTGACTTGTGCTCAAGTTGCCTATATTTCAACTCTCTGCTCTTATGTTAACGAGGAGTTTTTGATAAAAGGCCATACACTCGAATCCGGTCCAGATGATTCACTTATTTATTATTTTCCCGGTTGTGCAAACGAAATACCGTTACCTAACCCAGGGTTTTATTTTTTACAACTGTTAAAAGCTAACCATCCCTCTCCAGTTGAAAGGGAAATCGCGAGCATCTGTTCAACGCAGGGTGACTTGAAACATGGTAAGAGAAGAACCTCAAGATGAAGCATCATCTTCACCACCAGTGCAGATGTATGAGGATGATTGGATCTCAACTGGGGATGCCCTTGGTTGGACCCAAGTCGCTCAACAAGAAGCCGAAGGTTCGTCATGGCAAAGTGCTAGTGACAACCGGTGGCAAGTGCCTCACGAACTGAACTGGGGGTACTCCCGTTCTTCCAGCTCAAGTGGTCTACCTCCGTTCAGCTGACTGCGTCGCTCGGTCTCCTCTCGAGGGGATTTGGATGAACTCACTCGGAGGGTAGGCAACCTGGAGCTACAGGCCGGAGAGATCCAGCACACGCTCGAAGGACACATCCTGCAGACTCAGGAGTGGCAGCATAATGTTAACACGCAAATGGAAAATTTCAACAACATGATGCGACAACAACAAGCCGACTAGCAGGCCTACTTTTGCCATCAAGGATTCAATCCTTACCAAGGACCCTAAGCAAAAGGCAAGTTTGGGGGGAGATGTATCTTCCCCTACCAAGGTGATTTGTATCATTTCCCTTTCCAATTGCATATTTCCCTTCGAATGCATCTATATAATTGAAAACAACATAAAAATTTGCAAAACATAAAAAGAACAAAAATATAGGATAGTTTTTACTATGCTAGGTAAGGTTGCTTAGTTCTCTAAGTTGAAATGATGAATAGTTGCTCTGTTTTTATCTTTTCCATGTATGGGTTCATAGTAAAGTGCTCTCTCAAATGTTAAGTCGGAAGGTTAAATTTTATTCGGGAACCTGAGAGATGTGAGTTGCACATTGCATGATCTGAGTCTAAGTTGTTGAGAAATATGATATGGCAAAATAGAGTTGGTATGATCTTGTTCTGAGTTTGACTTGAAATCCGGAGTTTTTTCAAAATGCTAAAACTTAGAAAGTTCCTTATTTGATATAAATTACTACCAGAGCCATATACTTGTCAAAATTCCATTGAGACCTTTGGTTAGATGGAATTTTGTTATTCCGTTGAACTTTGTCAAAATTCTTGAGACCTTTGGTTAGATGCTTCTCATACTTATTGATCAAGATCACGTACACCACTCATATACACCGATATGCAACACTTCTACATTGGAAGTTAGCATTCACTTTATCCATTCCATTCCATTTCATAAACAAAATAAATACTCCACATTATTTATGCCTCTCTTCCTCCAAAAATATCTTTCAGAAAAAGAAATGGAGGTATGGCTATGCAAAAGACAAAAAAAAAATCTTGCTCATACATTTGTATGAGGCATGATGAAAAAAAGAGTAAAAAAAGAGCCATACACTCTCTCAATTTCCAAAACGGAGGAAGAGGGATACAGAAGGAGTTATTTATCACATTTTCTCACGTTGATCATGATACCACACACTTGGACAATCTTGAGCAAAAGTATGTTTCACTATCTTCTTTGGTCTAGATTTTTGACTTAGTAATATATGTAAATGCAAGTATGCCTCATTTGATCCCCACCGAGCTCTACATACATGACCTTAGAATAGGGACAAAAAGGCAAAATCTTGGTGAGGAATACACATACACATTCTTGAGTGAATGAGAGATTCACTTGAGGAACTTGAACTTTATTTGCAAAATCATTTGAAAATCTCCGAAATGAAAGTTAGATAAGGAATGAGTAAGTAGTACTCTACACACCGTTGTATCTCTCAACCACCCAAGAAAAAGAGAAAGCGTGTTTGATCCACGGGTTTGTGTGTAGGGGTAAGCCACCTGCCAACTCGCTTAACTTGAGAGAGAGTACTCCTACTTTGTACCTTGTACATATGAGATATACAACATTGTAGCAACTCCTGATCAACAACCAAGTACTATGCTTGGAAGTCCTTTACTTGGGACGAGCGAAGGTTTAAGCTTGTGGGGTTTTGTTGATTGTCATTATAGACAAAATTCGAACGTCAATATTCTCGGAAATAAAAGAGAACTAGCAATGCTTGCAATGCAAATTTTATTAGAAATAATCTACTTCCACTTGTGCTTGGAAAAGTATTTGCTTCCAGAGATTTACACATAAATGGAGGAGAAATGACGGAGAAATACATCAGAGCTAGACTTATGGATGGACGGGCCCATATACCCAATGAAATGCATACAAATGGGCTCAACCACCGTATCACTGGGATAAGGAACCACAAGACAGGTTCGGTACAACTGCCATATGGCCAGATGACCTTAGCCTTCCACATGGGCGTCCCTAATAGCTCCCCAATGACGGTGGAGGAGCGTTTCAGACAAATCCAACCACCAAAACCATCATTCTCAAGCTACAAAAGGATTCCTCATTGTTGATGCAAGAAACACACACTCGCCTGAGAGATTTGCTTTACTCTAGTGTAGGTCCAAAAACTTGCTTTCGGGTTCAAAGGCGTGCCAATTGATTTAATCCCGCAATCAACAAGATGAAACATGCAAGTATTGTTAGTAAACGATAGTCAATCGTGATGTAACCTAGCCGATGCAGTGTGAGGTGAATCGGCTGTAAGGCATGTCCAATGAAAAACTAGCCCTAAACTTGATCCATCGGCTATAAATATCAGTATTATATAATCTATAAATCAATATTACTTTAGAAACTAGCAATTGGGATAGATCGGACTTAGCCGAGCCAATATAAATTGTCCAAGTCTAAAATAACGTGAAATAATGATTATATGTGTTCATATTATAGTCGATGCCCAGATTTATGCATGTATCGGCTATAGCTCCGATACAACCTTATACAAGGATATTTTCTTGCAACAAATATATCTAACTATCGCCAATCAGATTGGTGATAAGTCCAATATATTTATATTAGATTAGATCCTGATATAAGGGGCAGATATAGTATATTAAACAAAGCTTAGAACTATGTAAAATAACTATATAAGGTAAGATCGACTGAAATCCCGATACTATCCTTATTAACAACTATAAAACAGGCTAGAGACCATGATTCTAAGCACGACTTAATAGATCAAACTTAACTGATGCAACATCAAGTACGAAAAGAAGCATAATATCTAGACAATCAAGCCGATAGTTGCCTTTTCAGGATGGTAGATATATTATATAATTTAAACCAACAAGCCAATCTAGCCGTAATCAACAAAACCCTAGATAGAGATCGGCCGATGCAAATAATTCACAAGATAGAATTAGAGTGACATAAAGATGTAAGCACTAATTCCGATAATGCAAACCCCCATAACAAGTTTTACCTCTTCGTCGAAGATCGAAACCGATGCAGCTCGACTCGAAAGCAAGAACTCGTCGAAACAAAGTAACAAAAAAGGTTGGCGATGTGCCGAGACTGATTGAACTAATGTTAATTATTTACAAGACCTCAGGCTTATATATATACCCAAATATACAAACTTGGCTGTGATGGACACGACTCATATTGTCCTAATACAACTCCAACTAACAAATAAGTCCCTTAGGCGGACTCTTACCGAAATGATCTATAAGGAAATTACATAAAATCCTAATGAATAGATACAATTGCCTATCTTGGACTCCATCCTTGTCTAGCAACGTCATTGTAATCCTTCTTTCAAACCCGACATTGATCATGTAACCAATATCGGTAGTATCGGCTATCCATATCAAACTCGGTCTCGGCCAATACAGTCTTCCAGCCGATGTGCACTCTGTTTCCGAGAATCCCACATACTTTTAAATCCGCTTTGAATTGGATCCCGTTTCCGATTCATATGCTTGCCAAATTTCGTCATCAACACTCATTCTCCATTTCAACACACACCAAGAAGGATTCAAGAAGCTCTCATTAGTATTTTTTACTTTGTTCTAGTATTAGTGGAGTAGAATTAGAATAGCTCTAGAAGTCTCCAAGTCTCCCGGAGAATTCGGATATGGTTCTAGTAGCTATTCCTTCTCTTGTAAGACGTTATTCGGTAATGAAATATTCATCTTTATATAGTTTTGGTCCTTTACTTTCTTTATATAATTATACGAGTAACAAACTTGTGTTATACTTGTCTCGTATTAATTATATGACTAGCTTACCAGAGAGATGCAATGGTATTGGTTTAATGTTCGTTAAGTTGAATGCTCTATGTCATCTGCAGAGATGTAGAGTAATATTTAGTAATGTAAGCGTGGTGCTTAGATTATTAGATATCATTAAATGGTGCTATATGCCACGGAACTTTAGAGGTAGGCCACCGATGGTGATAACTCAGTACGAGTATTCCTCCACGTGCATATATAGGGCTAAGAAAGGTTCCTGGCGAGGGTACTCCTCCGTATCCATAACCAGTTGTATAGCCATGACAGGTTGTCGTAAGGAACACGACAATCAAGGGTGGTTTCTCGATATACCGGGGGGCATTGTTAGGGGGTTTTGGCCATGTAATTGTATATTAGCAAGTGTATACTAAAGGACTATATGTTAGAAGTAAAGAAATAGACTTTTCTCATTTCTTCTCCACTTAGCCTAGATTCATATTTAGAGAGAGTTAGCCTGATTAATCCTTATGTGTGTCACTCTACCCATACTCCGTAAATGATTAACCCTTGCTTAGACTTTGATTAACATATGTGTCATGAGCATTAATAATATAGTACTCTCTTACCATATCTTCCGTTGGGATTAAACAAATACGTTACCATGGAAATACTTTCGAGTGAAATGTTATAGCGGTATATCCATGCGCTTGTGGATTATATCTATGATCGTAAGAAAATATCGACTCATTTTTCTGGCACCATTGCCTGGGATTCAAATCCTAGAAATGTCGTTAAGAAATATCAACACCCTTGCTAGCCCTTTTTGCCCCGACCTTTTTCCTGGGCTCTGGCGGAGGACTCTTCAATTCATATATATGGTGAATGGCCCCATTTGCTTGTGTTTCGTTAGGTCTGTCGGCCCAAAACTCCATAAGCTTAAATATGGAACTTTAGTTCACCTCCTTCTTTATGTATCTTTTGTCTCAACTTTGATGGTTTGTCACCTGCATTTAAATATACACTAACGCTAGTGGAAATCGTTAGAATTAAACCCTACGACTATGTTGGATGTTTTATCTTTTGAGATTTATGCAGATATCGACAGCGTGAATTTGGCAGTTAATAGCCGTCCCGAGTAAAGGTTAAGGATTAATGTGGAATAAAATTTCTCAAGATACAATACAAGTACACAAATTATTTTAAGCCATACCTGTACCTGTGAACTTTGTGGTGTCTAACTTTCCATCTTGGGTAATTGATGAATGGAATGGTCGTAACTCAAGTTGTTCATGTTCCTCCTTTCAATCTCTTGGTTTTTTTTAATAAATTTTCAAAATATAGCTATACTCCTCAAATGACTCTCTCTTAAGTCACTCATTTGGTTTTTGATTTGTGGATCCTCATCAAGGCATATTTTACCGAATTGTCCCTATTCTAAAAGGCTATATATATGGATCTTGGTAGGGATCAATCGGGGCGTACCCGCATCACATATTTTGCCAAGCCAAAAAACTGGATCCAAGGAGATAGCAAGTCATACTTTTTGATCAAGAATGTGCATGTGTATGTGTTGGTTGTTTTGTGGGTGGAGAAAAGGAAAAATAAAAGATAACAACTCCATTGATATACCTCCTCCTCCATTTTTTTTCTTTTTGGACTTTAAGAGAGTGCACGGCTATCTTTTTTTTATCATGATGCTCCATACTTCCATGAGCAAGACTTTATATTTTTCTTTCTTTTGTATGGCCATGCCTCCTTTCTGTTTTTTTAGAAATAACTTTGGAGGATGGGCATAAATGATATGGAGTATTTATTTTGTGGATGATGGATGAAATGGACGATGAATGAGGGATGCTAGCCTCCAGTATAGAAGTTTAGCATATATGTGTGTACTATGTGTATGATCTTGATCATGAAAATATGAAAGCATCTCACACGGGTCATAGTAATTTGACAAAGCTCAATGTAATGTCAAGCAACCTAAATATGTATAAGGTTTTTGCAATGAGAATCATATATGGCCTTCATAGGTAATTATATAGTCAATGAGGAGTATTGCTGGAAAAATTTAATTTTTTGCAAATATAAATCCAAGTATCATGACAATTGGACAAGAATTTCTTTTATCATAACCATATCACAAATATGAATTACATAGATGAGCAAGGTTCCCTAAGATAGAAGTGTGTTCACAAGTGACAAGTGCTAGCCAAGAATAAAAAGTATACATGATCAATCATAGGAAAATTTTATTTGTTGAGAATTAATGCTTTCAACTTTTAATGGAGTCAAACTAAATTTTATTTGAATTTTCCAAGCATATTTGACTCACAGATATGGGAGGATAAGGGAGGAGACGTGAAAACCAGACTACACGGTGAAGGAGTAACAGAATCGGGCCAGGCAGTGGTCGGGCGAACACTTGGTTCAATCGACCCCAACCAGGGCTCGGTTCTGGCCGCTGAATTTCGTGCGTGACCGTGGGCCTGTGTTCATCACATTGACGTGTCGATTTGATGTTGTTGCGCGTCGGGAGTTCCGAAAAGACTCCCTCATACTTATTTTTTACCTGGTCTTTATTAAAAAATATAGAAAGCAAAAGGGGCTTCTACCGGGGTGAAATACCGGTGAGCCAAACTTTATTCATGTAACTCTAGGCGTACGAAGTGCCAAAATTTATTTTATTTTTATTTTATTTTGTTTTCATTTTTTTTCGTGGCAACAACGGAGGTGATGGGTAACTTAGCAGGGTGGAGATGTGAGGCGAGGATGCACAAGGGTTTGGGATTCGTACCAGATAGATCTTACCAAGCTTGGATACACATTGAATGCAACAATGTTTGACATTTGTTTTGCTTGGTTCCCTGTTAATCTGTTTTCTCATAGACCAAGGGGCGTGGTGTGAGTGTTGGAATTATTGTACACCTCTCCTCGGTTGTAATTTTTGTTCCCTGCAAGAGGTTAGTCGACAACAAATACCCGAGGGACAATACACACTTTGAAAAGATTTTATCGTGGCCTCAAGATCAGTTGTTCACATCCACACTAAAGAGAAATTTGATTCAAAAATTTTTTAGAGACACTTCTTTTTTTCTTGAAAACATTCTTTTTTTGTCAAAAAAATTACTGTTCACCAAATTTTTGTTTAAACAAAACTCAAACAGGGCTAGGGTAAAATTGCACACAGATAACAAAGGAGCATTTGACAGTCTTCTCACCGTGCACCTTTCTAAGGTGATGTGTTCCCCCTTTGTATGTTAGCAATTTAATAATTTGTCTCCTGGGTCCTGACTTACCTCCAATGTGAATTTGAACTTGAGGACTCACCCATCAATTTGAAAACTTTTCTGCAGGGGTTAGTCCACAAAAGATATATATCCAATGTCCATGAAAGTATTAACTCTAACGGCTCATTAATCGAAATCGACACCATGTCTAATTTGATTAAAGCGGAATATTTTAACCTAAGCACCATGCTTAATTGAAAAAGCCTATGGGTGTCTTGCGAAAACTCCCTAACCAGAGCATACGAAAAATAGACAAAGGAGACATAACCATGTATGATCAACGCTCATTCAAATGGAGATAAGTATGAGTAAAAGCAGTGGTGAACTCCCCTTTTTTTTGGCAAGGTAGGGCTAACATAAACTTTATACCTGGATGTCCTTGGTTGATGGAACTTGTGATGACAAGCTCGTCGATCTTCCCTCCACTTGGACTTCAAAAACATCAAAAACCAAGTGTGTGATGTCGAAATCTCCTATAGAGAGTGTTCCAACACCAAGGATCACCAAAGTATGTAGTTGATATAGTTACCGAGTTCTTAGACATCTTGCATGACCCTCATTCTTAATCTCAACTTGTAATGGTTAGCGACCCAGAGTACCTAAAGGTGCATACTATCCTAAAAATTGGTTCCTGCTTTTATTAGAAAGGAAACTTACCATAGTAATCTAGGCTATCTCCCGGCAGTGCTTTGTTTATGGTCACAAGCTCGACCATGGGGACATTGTTCAACAAGATTAGTGCCACAAACAAATACGAGATTTGCAGTATTTATGATAAATATAAGCATCCACGACCATCCTTCTAAACATGTTAGAAATTAGGACTGTAAGGTGGTTGTGGTCCTCGCATAAGGAGGCGGCACTAATCGGACATGACTCTAGGGATTTCTTAAGTGAGCATGAATCCTGAGGTATTTTGAAAGAGAAACTTTCAAGCTCATTTGTGGAATATTTTCTCTTGTCCTCCAAAGTCGATGTCTCAAGCTTGTCCATGGCTTGAAGGTTCTCCTTCCTAAGAAATGCATCGTGCAAGTTTCGGGTTGTTTCTTGACAACTGTCGAGAGAAACGTTTTGAGGGCCAGGGGGACAAGGTTTAGGCTCGCTCGAGGGCGATGAAGATCATTCGGTTTCATGAAGATAGACAATAGGTTCATATGAAACGAACGAAGATACAAACATCACCTCCTCGAACGGCTTACGCTTGGGATGAGGCTTTGCCCTTGATGTTTCTAGGCAAAAGCTATGAGTGACAAAAGCATTTTTCCCAAGCTTTTCCTTTAGGCTCCCTTGATATTCACCTTCTTGGTGAAGTTTTTCTAGGGGGAAGCCTATGAGAAGATCAAAATCGAGGGTAGGAAATATGTGGATATGTAGGTAGACCTCGATTTTGTCTATTTGAATTGGCACAGCCCTCACAATCCCACGAAACTCGTTCAACTATGCACCTGGACAGGGAGGACTTAAGTGATCTCGAGGGCTATCACCACCTTTACACCCACCTCTAACGTACTTTGGGGTACGCCACAATCACTAGTAATTAGCAACCTAGAGACCAAAGCGATCACTATCTGTTAATGAACAATAGTGAACAATGATCCAGTACAATAAATAGGAACTAACTAAGAAATATACTTCACAAATAGATCTCAATTACTTGTATAAGATAATATCAATTATATTAAAGTAATCGACAAGGTACAAAAAAAATTAGAGGAAGATTACCGACAACTCTGGAATTCCTCCGATCTTTCTCCCTACTCTCTCTACAAAGAGCCTCTTATAATTCAGCTCAAACTTGGTGTGTTGAGAATGAGAGAAGGGAGGGGTATTTATAGGTGGGGAGGTGCCTTGGGAATGTGGAGATGGTAAGAATCTAAAAGAGCATCTTCACTGTCCTCTTGCATTTGTCCTCTATATGGCGGTTTCTACCGGTAGAGACGGTCCCAACCGTCTTAGAATGTCGGTAAGTAACTGCCTGTGAAAAATAGGGCTGATAGGCCACTTTTTGGGTTCGGCCAAACCCTTGCTGGCCCTTTTTGCTCCGTCCTTTTTCCTGGGCTCTAGTGGTGGACTCCCCAGTCCATATATGTGGTGAATGGCCCCATTTCCTGGGCTCTATTCCTTTATATTGCAGCCCCACCATACTTTGTTAGCACTATCATCGTTATCGAAAGGGACAAAGTGCAACATCCCGTGTACTACGTCAGCGAAGCCCTCCATGACACCAAGGCACGATACCCCCAGATACAAAAACCGCTCTACGCTATAATCATGACATAAGAAAGCTACGCCACTATTTCCAAGCCCACAAGGTCACACTTGTCTCCTATTTTCTGGTAGGAGAAGTGGTCAGGAACAATGATTTTGTTGGGCGTATCGCTAAGTGAGTTGTCAAACTTAGCCAATTTGATGTCCACTTTGTTCTGAGAACAGCCATCAAGTCCTAGGTTCTCGCAGACTTTGTTGCTGATTGGACTATTCCTAACAATATTTCAACCAGCCAGACAGATAACGAGACATGTGTTGACGGTCCTTAAATCATAACGTCTTACCATAAATGCTTGCATAGAATGAAATAAAATATGGTATCTAACTTAGTTTCAGGGATTATTACTAAACATTTACACTAGTGTTGGTGAAATATGTGTATGCAGGTATTTTAAGGATAAAATACACCTGTCATGCAACAAAATACACCTTCGAACAATCAGGACGCGATTACACGGATTGGAGGGCCCATATATCAATCAAAACCACTTAGAATTGAGCTCAACCATAGCACAAGTTCTTGGGGGCCCATTAAGAAATCTCCCAGCCAAAAGGGAGGCTGGGAGGCGGCCCAGAAGTTCGGCCGAACTCCCAGTTCGGCCGAACCGCCAGTGAGCCCAATCGCGATCTGCTTCCACGTGTACACTCTTGATGGCTTCCCAATGACAGTGGAGGGGTGATTCCATCATTTCCAACTTCCAAAACCGTTATTTGGAGGCTATAAAAGGAGGAGCACAAGTCACTTTCAACACAAAACTGTTTGAGCATAATTAGAAGAGGATCTATTGTATCTTTTTTGTACATTAGAAAATAGGTAGAGAGTGAGGGGAAGCTCTGGAGGAGTGCCCAGAAGTTTGGCTCTCTCTCCGATTTCTGTCTCGATGGATGCAACTTTCTAGGAGTAATTCTAGAGGAGTACCGGAGCTGTCGGTACACTCTGCTCCGAGTTCGGAGAAACTTCTTCTATAAAGTAAGCATTCGGGATTCTTTCTTGAGTTATTTAATTACTTAGTCTAAGTGAGATAGATTTCCATCTCTGTGGGTTCATTGTTTAATATTCGTACTAAGTGCTGTAGTACTCGGACTCCGGATAAAGAAGAAAGTTCATGCGCAAGTATTAGAGTAGTAATTAATAACTTAGGCGTGGTGTCTAGGTTAAAGATTACCAGGTTCTCAGTGTTAACTCAGTCTAGCCTAGACTTGTCTTTACCCGAACATGTGTTGTTACAACATTTTCAGTACGGGTTAGACAAGGAGTCTGCTGAAAATCTCGATATTTCTACCGGAGGATCGTTCGCACACAAGACAACCACCGAAGGAAAAGAACTCCTAGATCTCATCTTAGAGAACAATTCTTTCTGCCGAAGTGAAGTCGTCCCGGAGTTCGAGATTATCCTTGAGGAACCTCTGTACATTGAGTCGGAACCTGACTCAACTGCGGAATCCTCATTCCCGTCACAAGAGCCAGAGGAAGCAGAAATTTATCCTCTGAAAATTCCATTCCAATTCGAGGAGGATCTTTTCGAAGATTATTGGAACACCTTGAATTATTCCTGCGAGAAGAGACCACCGACCAAGGTCATTTCTAATGAACCTCTCGATAAAGCTATGCTTAAAGAGACGGTCAAGAATTTGACCACCATCATGAGTAACAAATGGTTGAGGGAAGGAGAGCTCACCTCCGAAGCAATTCAGATCCGTCGCCCCTCCTCAACTGTTACGTGTCTCATTGGTGGAAATTGGTCCGTGCTCTCTATAATCTCTGTGTTGGTGCCAATGTTTTGTGCGCAACCTTTGCAATTGATTGCTTAGGGGATAGACCGTTGGAAACAACCGTTAAAACCTTCCGAATTTCTACAAACTCTACGACTGAAGGTTTAGGGATTATCTCTAGAGTTCCCATGAGGCACAACAGCGTTGAGGCCATATGTGATTTCCATGTGTTTGAAATCTCTGATTTTGACGTACTCATAGGCCATCACATAGAGAAACTCTTAGATGTGCCCGAAACAGGTGTCCTCAACTTGAAAATAGGAAGAATCGCCACCTCCGTCCCTGTGTTGCAATCAACCAATTCTTTGATGGAGCCTCCTCCTATTCCCGAGCCAATTGAGTAAGTACTGGTCATTTCTCCATTCGAGCCCCCAGAGTCTACTATCGATGAATCCATCGAAGAATTCAATGAAGGGGACGAGGAATCTGGAGAAACGATTGATCTGCCAAAAACGGATCAGCCGTCATGAGCCCCAATTGAGCTAAAGCCCTTACCTTCAGACCTACGCTATGCCTTTGTGAACAGCGATATGGAGTCTCCACTCATTATAAGTTACAAACTCTCTGAGAGGGAAACGACCCGACCTATGGCTGTTTTAGAAAAGCATCGTGCTGCTTTTAGCTATTCCCTCCAAGACTTAAAAGGCATTAGTCGGACCCTTTGCACTCATCGCATTTCCTTAGACCCATTGTTGATGCAAAAAAACACACACAGGCCTGAGAGATTTGCTTTACTCTAGTGCAGGTCCAAAACTTGCTTTCGGGTTCAAGGGCATGCTAGTTGATTTGATCCTACAATCAATAAGATGAAACATGCAAGTATTGTTAGTAAATGATAATCGATCGGCCAGGAAGCCGATGTCATATCGTGATGTAACCTAGCCGATGCAGTATAGGATGAATCGGCTGTAAGGCATATTCAAGGATAAGCTAATCCTAAACTTGGTACATCGGCTCGAGATATTAGTACTACATAATCAATAAATCAATATTACTTTCGAAGTCAGCAATTAGGATAGATTGGACTTAACCGAGATAGTATAAATTGCCAAGGTCTAAAATAACATGAAATAATGATTATATGTACTCGTATCGTAGCCGATGTCCAGATTTAAGCATGTATCGGTTATAACTCCAATACCACCCTATACTAGGATATTCTCTTGCAACAAATATATCTAACCAGCACCAATCAGATTGACTGTAAGTCCAATATATTTATATTAGATTAGATCCTAATATAAGGGGTAGATATAGCATATTAAACAAAGCATGAAACCATGTCAAATAACTATATGAGGTAAGATCGGCTGAAAGCCCGATACTATCCTTATTAACAACCATAAAGTAGGCTAGAGATTATGATTCTAAACACGACTTAATAGATCAAACTTAAGTATGAAAAGAAGCATAATATCTAGACAATGAAGCCGATGGTTGCCTTTTCAGGATGGTGGATATGTTATATAATTTAAATCAACAAGTCAATCTAGCCGTTGTCGACAAAACCCTAAATAGAGATCGGCTGATACAAGTAGAAAGCATTGTCAATCTAGATTATATAATATATATGATAACTCGGAGATTCACAAGATAGAATTAGAGTGTCATAAATATGTAAGAACTAATTCCGATAATGCAAACCACCATAACAAGTTTTACCTCTTCGCCGAAGATCGAAACCGATGCAGCTCGACTCGAAAGCAAGAACTCGTCGAAAGTAAAAAGTAAAAGGGTGGCGATGCTCCGAGATTGATTGAACTGTTGTTGTTATTCATTATATCTCGGGCTTATATTGATACCCGAAAATACAAACTTGTCCATGATAGGCACGACTCATATCGTCCTAATACAACTCCAACTAGCAAGCAAGTCCCTTAGGCGGACTCTTACCGAAAATATCTATAAGAAAATTATATAAAATCCAAATTAATAGATACAATTGCCAATCTTGGATTCCATTCCTGCTTGGCAACATCATTACAATACCTCTTTCAAACCCGATATTGAGGATGTAACCAATATCGGCTGTATCGGCAGTTCATATCAGACTCGGTATCGGCCGATACAGTCTCCCAATCGACGCACACTCTATTTTCGAGAATCCCGCACATCTTCAAGTCCGCTTCTAATTGGATCTTGTTTTTGATTCATATGCTTGCCAAATTTCATCGTCAACACCCATCATACACACCATCTAGGGAACCTCAGAGGAGGCTAAATAATGCCACGAGGGAGGTCATCAAAAATAATGCCTCAGAGGAGTCTTGAAACTCCTACTTGCCGGATTATCTATCCCGTGTCATATAGTGAGTGGGTTAGCCCTTTCCATGTAGTGCCTAAGAAGGGAGGCATGACGGTCGTTGAAAGCTCTAACAACGAGTTGATCCTGCTACATTTCATTGACGAAATGCTTGAGTAGCTAGAAAACCATTCCTTCTTTTGTTTCCTTGATAGGTATTCTGGTTATCACCAAATTCCCATCCATCCTGATGATCAAAGTAAGACTACGTTCACATGTCCTTACGGAACGTATGTATATCGAAGAATGTCGTTTGGGTTGTGTAACACATCCGCGTCATTTCAAAGATGCATGATGTCTATCTTCTCCGACATGATCGAGGATATCATGGAAGTCTGCATGGACGATTTTTCAGTCTATAGTAAAACTTTCGATCATTGTCTGGAGAACTTGGGCTTGCAAAGATGTCAGGAAAAGGACTTGGTACTTAATTCGGAAAAGTGCGACTTCATGGTTCATGAAGGAATAGTCATAGGACATCTAATCTTCGAAAGGGGAGTTGAGGTGGACAGAGCAAAAATCGAAGTAATTCGATAGCTCCCACCTCCTGTCAATGTCAAGGGAGTCAGTAGCTTCTTGGGTCATTCGGGGTTCTATAGGAGCTTCATAAAAGATTTCTCCGAAATCGATAGACCCCTAATAGCCTTGCTAGCTAAGGGTGTCCCGTTTGACTTTCATGATAAGTGTCTAAAATCCGTTAAAATCCTTAAGGAATCTCTCATATTAGTACCAATCATTCAACCCCCTCATTGGTCGCTGCCGTTTGAAATCACGTGCGATGCTAGTGATTTTGTAGTAGGAGCTGTCCTTGGGTAAACTTAGGATAGAAAGCACCATGCTATCGCATATGCTAGTAAAACTTTGACTGGAGCTCGGCTTAATTATGCCACAATTGAAAAAGATCTCCTAGCCATAGTTTTTGCCATTGATAAGTTTAGCTCTTATTTAGCGGGAGCTAAGGTAATAGTTTACATTGACCAAGTGCACTAAAATACCTGCTCACTAAAAACGATGCAAAACCTCGACTAATTAGGTGGATTCTTCTACTCCAAGAATTTGACATATAAATTAAGAATAAAAAGGGAGAAGAGAATTCTGTTGCAGATCATTTGTCGCGTATGCAAATCACTAACATGCATGAGCTATTGATAAATGACTATCTGTGAGACGACATGTTGTTAAAAGTCACAGACTTTGACCCGTGGTATGCAACTGTTGACGATCAAATTTAGTAATTCAAGTATCGGAGATGAAGATAGAATCAAACAGAATCGAAGAGATTTTATCGTATCAGAAACAGAGTGAGAATTGGCGGTAGTCCGAATCGGCTGCGGACAGGATCGGCAGAGTCAGAATCGGACAGGGTTAGTCGATTGAGCCGATTTTGGAAATGTGACTCGGTACACGTCATCGGGTTGAGTTTGGGTACTTCATATGGATTGCCATGCATGGATAGAGGCATGAGGAGGCAATTGTATCTATTAATTAGGTTATTTTATGTAATTTCCTTATAGATATTCCCGGTAAGAGTCCGCCTAAGGGACTCGTTTGTTAGTTGGATTTGTATTAGGTTAATATGAGTCTTGTCCGTGATGGACAATGTTTGTATTTTCGGGTATAAATATAATCCTGAGGTCCTGTAAATAATAACAACACACGTTCAATCAATCTCGGCGCATCGCCACCCTTATTTTCTACTTTTCGACAAGTTTGTGCTTTCGAGTCGTGCTGCATCAGTTTGATCTTCGACGCAAAGGTATATCTTGTTATGGCGGTTTGCATTATCGGAGCTAGTGCTTACATCTTCCTGACACTCTAGTTCCATCTTGTAAACTTCCGAGTTATCATATACATTATATAATTTAGATTGACAATGCAATCTACTTGCATCGGCTGGATTCTTTTTAGGGTTTCGTCGATATCGGCTAGATTACTTTGTTGGTTTAGATTATATAATGTATTCACCATCCCGAAAAGGCAACCATCGGCTTGATTTTCTAGATGTCGTGCTTCTCCTTATACTTAATGCTGCATTGGTTAAGTCCAACCTATTAAGTCGTATTTAGAATCATGATATCTAGCCTGTCTTATGGTTGTTAATAAGGATAGTATCGGGGTTTCAACCAATCTTACCTGGTATAGAAGTTTTACATTGTTTATGCTTTGTTTAATGGTCTATATCTGCCCCTTATATCAGGATCTAATCTAATGTAAATATATTGAACTTGATACCAATCTAATTGCTTATAGTTGAATATATTTATTACTAGTGAATATCCTAGTATAGGGTTGTATTGGAGCTATAGCCGATACATACTTAAATCTAGATATCGGCTATGACATGAGTTTATATAATCTTTATTTCATGTTACATTAGACATGGGCAATTTATACTATCTCGGTTCAGTCCGATCTATCCCAATTGCTTATTTCTAAAGTAATATTCATATATTGATTATGTAACACTGATTTTTACAGTCGATATACTAGTTTTAGGGTTAGTATTATCAATGACTATACCTTACAGCCGATTCATGCTTTATTGCATCGGCTAGGTCACATACGATTTGAAATTGGCCATCTGGCCAAATTTCTATCGTTTACTAATATTCTTTGCATATTTCTTCTTGTTGATTGTAGGATCAAATCAACTGGCACGCCCTTGAACCTAAAAGCTTAATTTTGGACCTACACTAGAGTAAAGGAAATCTCTTAGGCCAGTGTGTGTTTTTTGCATCACCACGCTTTTGGCACGCCCAGTGGGACCAAGTGTCATCATGTCTCCAAGCATCACCGACGTTTAAGACGGAAACATCCTGCCGATCACGGTCGAACAACTGAATGAAGAGCAAAGAGAAGAGATGAGGCAGATGCTGGATCAACTTCAAAAACAATACATGCCTTCGTTCACGGTGACCCGACAAGGCACGATTGTTCAAAGAACTAAAGTTGAGTTGCCGGCGATCGTGAAACAAGATCCAAGTACATCCGGGACGACTGAAGAAAAAGATAAGCAACCCAAGGTTGAAACAAGTAATGAGGAACTCCATACTTACAAGATCGAATTGATTCGGCTGTACACCATGCATTAGTCAACCAGTCCGGAGTACTTGTGAATACTTTGACAAACATGATCAAATCGGTAGTGGATGGGACGATAGCCGAGGAAAAGGCTAGAGGGCCTATAAAATTGCCAGATGGCACGTTCCTAGGGTACAGAACCGTGAAGACTGACATTGGCGGGAATCAACAAAGTCAACAACCGCTTCAAACCCAGGCTCCATCGGCTCCTTATTCTAGCACCAATGTTCCAACGATCCTGATAAGATCACAGCCGATCACTGGGGGGCAAGCACCAACTCAATTGACACCAGAGCAATTAATGAGTATTCTCAACCCAAAACCACCAGTTGTCGACACATCATATCAAATTCCTTCGGTCCCACAATAGCCGATTGGAACTACTCAGCCGATAAGCCAGCAATACAGCACAGAGCAACTTCCATTTATATCACCTCAGGGCATATCGGCTGGCTACAATCATGTCTATCAACCTCACTCACCACGACCTCAGCCGATCCAATACGGCCAGATGGATCCATTGTAGCAGCAATATGGTGGAGCAACACCACATCAACCTTGGGCCGATATGATCGCTGATGTCATGAGGGAGCAATTTGGACTCAAGCCGAAGGATAATGGCAACATGTATCGGCATCCATATCCAGAATATTTCGATCCAGTGCCATTGCCAAGCCGATATAAGGTGCCAGATTTCTCTAAGTTCTCAAGACAAGATAATATATCTACTTATGAGCATGTTAGCCGATTTCTAGCTCAATGTGGTGAAGCATCGGCTATAGAGGCTCTCAGAGTTAGATTATTCCCACTTTCTTTATCTAGATCGGCGTTCGCTTGGTTTTCATCTCTACCTTACAATTCCATCAGAAGTTGGGCCGATCTAGAGAAACAATTTCATAAGTACTTTTTCAGTGGTATTCAAGAGATGAAGTTATTAGACCTCACAGCAATCAAGCAGAAATCAGATGAGTCAGTTCCAGATTACATTCAACGATTCAGAGATGTGAGGAATAGATGCTATAGTTTGGCTTTAACAGATTCTCAGTTAGCCGATTTGGCCTTCCAAGGTTTGTTGGCGCCGATAAGGGAAAGATTTTCGGCTCCAGACTTCGAAAGCTTGGCTCATTTAGCTTAGAAGGTATCAGCTCATGAGACAAGATTTCAAGAAGCCAGAAAATTTATTAAGAAGACAAACAACGTCAATAATGTCTATGGTTATGATTCTGATTCTGAAGATGATGACCCAGAAATTAATGCAGCCGAGTGGGCTAGAAACAAGAAGTCGGTGGTCCGCCAATGGGTCAAGAATTCCGGAAAGGAGGAAAGATTTGATTTTGACATCACCAAAGCCGACAAGATTTTCGATCTTCTTCTTCAAGAAAAACAGATTCAACTGCCAGTAGGACATGTCATCCCATTGGCTGAGGAATTGAAGAGAGGGAAGTATTGCAAGTGGCATAATACAGGATCTCATAATACTAATGATTGTAAGATCTTTAGGCAGCAGATCTAGTCGGCTATTGAACAAGGCAAGATCAAGATAGATGAATCCAAGAGTCCGATGAAAATAGATGGACATCCTTTTCCAGTCAACATGGTACATTATGGATTTAACCAGAATACAGCCGATGGACGTAAGAATTACACCAAGAATGTCAGATCGGCTGGTATGATCAGCAAATATCAAAAAAGACGCCAAAGGGAAGAGGAGCCATATTCTCATGAGAGTGAAAGATTTTTTGATCCTCATTGGAGCTGTGAATTTTTTAGATTTTGCTGGAATGAGGGCATGAGATTACCATGTATCGAAGATTGTCCTGGGTGTAGTGATTCGGATGCACAATTTGTCCAAAGACCAAGCCGACAGACTGCAAGAGTGCATCGGCCGATTCAGACAAGGTTGCCGGTCCACGAGAGACTTGGGCCAATCCAGCAGGACGATGATGGAGATGATTCACCTGGAGAGTCCAAACAAATGCAACCGCAATGGTGCCCTTCTGGAATTTTCACTAAGAATCTGAAAAAGAGAGTTCAAAGGATGAGGAACAGGGAGCAATTGTAGGAGGTAGAAGGAGAAATTGAGCATCGGCTGAGGCAGAGGACAAAGAAAGTCTGGCGTGTGAAGAGCAAAGTAGTATCAGTCGACGAAGTCGAAGCCGATCGCAACAAAAATCAACAACAAAAGGGCAAAGAGGTGATGTCATCTGCTATAAACATGGTTTTATGTTACCAGCCGAATATGCAACCGAACAAGTTGTTGAGCAAGATGATGAGTTGCCATCGGCTAAGTTGATTCTATCTCCACAGCAAGCTGTTTTTGAGAAGCCTGAAGGAACTGATCATCGGCACCTCAAGCCATTGTATGTCAAGGGATTTGTCAACGGCAAGCCGATGTCAAAGATGTTAGTTGATGGAGGAGCAGCTGTGAATTTGATGCCATACTCAACATTCAGAAAGCTTGGGAAGAATTCAGAGATTTGACCAAGACAAATATGGTTCTAAAAGATTTTGGCGGGAATTCATCTGAGACTAAAGGAGTTTTGAATGTGGAGTTGACTATCGGCAGTAAAACAATTCCCATCACGTTCTTTGTTATCGATGGGAAGGATTCCTACAGTCTGTTGCTGGGAAGAAATTGGATCCATGCTAACTGTTGTATTCCTTCGACAATGCACCAGAGTTTGATTCAATGGCAAGGAGACCAAATTGAAATCGTGCCAGCCGATAGGTCAGTCAATGTAGCTAGTGCCGATTTATCTGTTTGGGAGATGGAAGGAATTGATTGTTTATCTGGAAAGGTTTGGCAAGGAGATTACTTAAAAGTTTCTGATTATACCATACAGCCAACAGGAGATGGAGAGCCTCAATTCTTGTTTTGAGGGCGCCGTGAAGGGTTCCAATTTCTATACAAAGGACACTGTTGATGATCTTGACGGCAAGCTTGGACAAGATTTTATGTCGGCCGATGAGTTAGAAGAAATCGACATTGGACCAGGTGACAAGCCTAGGCCGACATATTTTAGTAAGAGTTTATCAGAAGAATTTAAATGTAAATTAATAGCAATCTTGAAGGAATATAGAGACTGTTTTGCCTGGGAATATTATGAAATGCCAGGACTTAGCCGATCGATTGTTGAACATCGGCTCCCTATCAAACTAGGCTATCGGCCGTACAAACAACCTCCAAGACGATGTAAGGCCGATACGTATGATGCTATCAAGGCCGAAATTACAAGACTTTATGATGCCAATTTTATCAGACCATGCCGATATGCCGAGTGGATTTCTAATATAGTACCAGTTATCAAGAAAAATGGCAAGCTTAGGGTTTGCATTGATTTCAGAGATTTATACAAAGCTACACCGAAAGACGAGTACCCAATGCCAGTAGCCGATCAACTTGTTGATGCAACATCTGGTCATAAAATCATCAGTTTCATGGATGGCAACACTGACTACAATCAAATTTTTATGGCTGAAGAAGATATCCACAAGACTGCTTTCAGGTGCCCTGGTGCAATCGGCTTGTATGAGTGGGTGGTTATGACTTTTGGATTGAGAAGTGCTGGTGCTACATATCAAATAGCAATGAATTATATATTTCATGATCTCATCGGCATGTTGGTAGAAATATACATTGATGATGTGGTGGTTAAATCTAAGGAAATTGATGAACATATAGCCGATTTAAGACAAGTCCTGGAGAGAGCAAGGAAATATGGGTTGAAGATGAATCCTACTAAGTGTGCTTTTGGTGTATCGGCTGGGCAATTTCTTGGATTTTTGGTACATGAGCGTGGGATCGAAATTCCTCAGAGGAGTATTGAGGCAATCAAAGATATAAAACCTCCAGAAGAAAAAACCAAGTTACAGTCATTGGTCGGCAAAATAAATTTTGTTCGGCGTTTCATATCAAACTTGTCAGGCCGAATAGAACCATTTACCCCGTTGTTACGGTTGAAAGCCGATCAAGAGTTTGTCTGGGGAGAAAAACAACAGCAAGAATTGGACAATATCAAGGAATATTTGAGTACTCCTCCAGTTCTTATACCACCACAAAAAGGGCTTCCGTTTAAGTTATATTTGTCAGCCGATCAGAACTCTATTGACTCAGTTTTGATTCAAGAGGTTGAGGGAAAGGAAAGAGTCATATTCTATCTCAGTAGACGACTTTTGGATGCAGAAACAAGATATTCGCCTGTGGAGAAATTATGCCTGTGTTTATATTTTTCTTGTCAAAATTGAGGCATTATTTGCTTTCCAATGAGTGCACAATAGTATGTAAAGCCGATGTGGTACGATACATGCTATCGGCTCCAGTGTTGAAGGGGCGAATCGGGAAGTGGATCTTTGCTTTGTCAGAGTTTGATCTCAGGTATGAATCGGCTAAGGCAGTTAAAGGGCAAGCGATAGCCGATTTCATAGTTAAACACAGGAATGTCAGTATTGACAATGTTGATATTATGCCATGGACTTTGTTTTTTGATGGATCTGTTTGCACTCATGGTTGTGGTATCGGCTTAGTAATTATATCGCCTAGGGGGGCAAGCTTTCAATTTGCTTTTACTATCAAGCCTTACTCTACAAACAATCAAGCAGAATACGAAGCTGTTCTCAAAGGATTGCAATTATTGAGAGAAGTTGAAGCCGATGCTGTTGAAATCATGGGAGATTCATTATTAGTGATAAGTCAATTGTCTGGGGAATATGAGTGCAAAAATGATATTTTGATGGTCTACAATGAGAGATGTCAAGAGTTGATGAAGACTTTCAAGATAGTTACTTTAAAACATATCCCAGAGAGCAAAATGCTGAGGCCAATGATTTAGCTCAGGGTGCATCAGGCTACAAGCCGATGTTACAAGGGATTGAAGTAGAAGTGGCCGGCATACCAGCCGATGATTGGAGGTTTGATGTTTTCGAATATTTGAAGAATCCTTCTAGATCGGTTTCAAGGAAATTACGATATAAAGCTCTCAAATATGTTATATTGGATGATACACTATACTATAAGATGATTGATGGAGTTCTTTTGAAATGTTTGAGCCTAGAAGAAGCAAAAGTTGTCATGTGCGAAGTTCATGAAGGTATTTGTCGGACACATCAATCGGCTCACAAGATGAAATGGTTAATTCGAAGAGTTGGATATTTTTGGCTGACAATGCTGGAGGATTGTTTCAGATATTACAAAGGTTGTCAAGATTGTCAGAAATTTGGAGCAATTCAGAGAGCACCAGCATCGGCTATAAATCCTATTATCAAGCCATGGCTGTTCAGAGGTTGGGGTACTGATATGATCGGCCAGATCAATCCACCATCGAGTAAAGGGCATAAGTTCATATTGGTGGCAACTGATTATTTTACTAAGTGGGTTGAGGCTATTCCTTTGAAAAAGGTCGACAGTAAAGATGCAATTGAATTTGTCAAGGAACACATTATATAACGGTTTGGTTTGCCACAAACAATTACAACTGATCAAGGTTCAATCTTTGTGTCCGATGAGTTTGTTCAGTTTGCCGATAGCATGGGAATCAAGTTGTTGAATTCTTCACCATATTATGCACAAGCAAATGGGTAAGCTGATGCATCCAATAAGAGCTTGATCAAATTGGTTAAGAGAAAGATAGTCGAATATCCTAAGAAGTGGCATACTATTTTAGCCGAAGCATTATGGTCTGATCGGATGGCTTGTCATGGTGCAATTCAGGTACCCCCTTATCAACTGGTTTATGGACATGAAGCTGTTTTACCATGGGAAACCAACGTCGGCTCCAGGAGGATTTCTTTACAAGATGAGTTGACAGCCGATGACTATCATAATTTAATGGTTGATGAGTCAGAAGATTTGGTTCAAGCTAGATTGCGAGCTCTTGAGAAAGTTAGGAAATACAAAGAGAGAGTTGCTAGGCATTATAACAAAAAGGTTGTGCCCAAATCTTTTGAAGAGGGTGAGCTTGTTTGGAAATTGGTGTTGCCGACAGGGGCCAGAGATAATAAATTCGGCAAGTGGTCACCGAATTGGGAAGGACCGTTTCAAATCCACAAATGCGTTTCTAAAGGGGCTTATATGTTAAAAGGGCTTGATGGCGAAGTATTTGGAACAACACTTAATGGAAAATACTTAAAGAAATATAACCCAAGTGTTTGGATTGGATCTTAATCGGCGGCGTTTTGCCGATTCCTATCACCGGCCGATATGGTTCATATCGCCCTTAGATTTTTATTTTGTCCTACTCGGCTGTGCTGTGCCGATATGTGCTGGCCGATATATGTTATATTGCCCTTAGTCAAATTTTAATTTTGTCCTTGTTTCCTAAACATACCAAAATTAGGGGGGCATATACAAGATGAAAAGTGTGCGATTTCAATGCAAGATATATTAATCAGCACAAAGGAGATGAAAAGTGTGAGATTTCAATGCAACATATATTAATTGGCACAAAGGAGATCAGAGTATGTATTACACAAATTGGAGTTTTCTAGTCGATTACAAAATTTTTCTAAGTCCCTATTACATGATATTCTTGGGAAAGGTAGCGCTGGATAGCCGATATCGCCCTTTGTCGAATTTCTTCAACTTCTGCAATTGCTTGGGCATCTTGTGCATCAGTTCCAGGAATGATCTTAAGGGACTTGGTCATGTTGGCAACATTTTTTATAGCTGATCGCAGTTTTGCCTTTTGTTCTCCAATAGCCTTCGGGAGATCGGCTAGCTTCTGCTTCTCTATTGCTATCTTAGCATTGCATTCCTCGAGCTTGGCTAAGAGATCAATCCTTTCGGCTTCCAATTGATCTATAGTAGCTTTAATCGGCTCTTCGGCTAGTTGATCAAGCTTGGTTTTCTCAGCATGCACAAGTTGTCGATTTCCTTGAATTGTAGCTTCAATATTCTTCTTTTCTAGCCGATCTGCTATTCTCTGTCTAGCCTTTTCTAGCTTGAATTGATGTTACTCAAGATATACAGCTGGAGTAATAGCATTGGATAGATCATCCGGGATCAGAGCTTGGATTTCTTGGAGTCTTGCCCGGAGAGAACTACAATCAACCACTAAGCTATCAAGAGATGCTTCTAGCCGACGAGAGATGTCCTCCAGATTTCTTTTCACATCATCGGCTAGAGGAGCTAGAGCTTTGCTTGATGTTTCTCCTTCTGTTTCTTCGTCAAAGTAATCCTTAATGTCGAAGGAGAATAAATTGGCTAGTACCTGCAAGAAAGAGGAATGAACAGGGTATAAGTAACAGAACATTTATATAGCCGATTTGAAATTTTGAAGGATGTAAGACTTACAAGAATAGCAGGAGCAGCAATTTCTTCTTCCACAATGTGGTGGCTGCCTACAGCTGATGCAGTGTGTTCACTTGAGATTGGGTGTGTTGGAGGTGATGGTGGAGAAGGAGGCTGACAAATTTTGAATATTTGAACAAGTGTTAGCTGGTATCGGCTAAGAATAAGGTTGAAGTCTTAAGTGTTAAGAATTACCGGAGGAGTTTGAGCAGTTGGTTTAGCCAATATTGGTGCTGGTTTCTTCTTCTCGGCTGATTTTTTCTTCTGCAAAGTACAAAGTTTGGATGGTTAGATTGTTGATAATTGAAGAAATTTTGTAACAAAGGAGATGATCTTACTCTGGGTTGCCGAGAAAAGATTGTTGGAGCAGCAGGAGTTGTGGGAGTATGTTTTGGGGCTGGAGAAGCCGAAGGTGTTTTTTCTTCCACATCGCTCAGTTCGGCTGCAGCTTCATCTATTGCTTGATCAATAGCTGCATCATCCAAAGCTTCATCGACATCATCAGCTGGAGGAGGTGGTTGTTTCCTCAACTTTTTCTTGGCGGCTGGTGGCATGGTAGTTGATACTTTAGCTTTTCTTTTTCTGCCTGCATCGGCTGGTTCCCTTACTTGTCCTTGGAGCAGACTTGATGTCTTGGGGGCATGGTAGCCGATGCTGGGAGGAGCTAAGCCACATCCATTTGGTAGCAGCCCTGCAGCATATTCGATGTCCTTGCCACTTTTGCTTGTGCGAGGAGGAGATGAATCTGTAGTCTGAAAAGGCAAAGATAAGATGTAAAGTTAAGAACAGAATCGGCTGACATATTTAAAACATGAATAGGATAGAAGAAATAAAGGAGTTACCTGGGGGATCATGTCGGGGAAGAGGTCTGTCATGTAGACCGTAGCCGATTGGTGGAAGAGATGTTGCTTCCATTCAGCCCACCATGCAGTAAAGGATCTACTTCTGAACATGGCTAACTCGATGTTGTTGATACTGCCAAGGGGAGGCCCTGGGATATTGAGTAGCCAATCCATCATCAGAATTGATGTTATTTCTCCTCTGCACTGGATTTTATTGGCAAACCATAAGCCAATTGGGAGTTGCCCCATGCCAAACTGTCTAGCGGAGCTCATTGGATGGTAAAATTCATAAGATATTTTAATGTTCCTGCCTTGATGAATGCCGACAGGGAGGATGCATGGGCTTATTGCTGCAGCAAAGACTTCTCTGGACTTCTGAAATTTTTCATGGTTGATTTCTTCAAATCTGAAGTCCGATGGCAGCTCAAAGTTGATTGAATCCTCATAAAAGAACCAGACTCTGGCGTTTTTATGAAAGCCGTCATAAAAGCTGAAGAACCAGTCTTTGAGCAGTTCGGCTGATAGTTTTGCTCCGGCATCGGCTGTAGTGGTAGCATACTCTCCAAACGAAGTACACCTCCGATGGGTTATCTCTTCTCCATCATCATCAGTGATCGGCTCAAGTCTTGGAAACTCTGCTTCTATCAAGTATGGCCGATTTACAGCTTTCATTGCTACTAAGTTAAGCCAAGTCTGGAGTAGCCACCAGGGACCGCCTGCACTAACCACAGAGCCGATGGCAAGCTTGGCTGATGCATTGTTCAGAGTTTGATATAGATAGCCGAGCAAAATTTTTCCTAAGGGAAATTGTCTTTTCTCCTCAAGTGCTTCGGCTATGTGCTGCCAGTTGGAGGTTGGGCCACAGCTAGATCCACAGAATAGATATTTTTCCAACCACATTTATAAGAAGGCAGTGTGTTCTCTGGGGGTAACTGAACCTTGACCCATATTGGCTGAAATAAATCCAGATCATCCTCCTATACTCTTAGTCTTGAAATCAAATATGTTCTTGGAATTCCATATCATGGGGTTGGCCGATGTGGTGATATCAAGACCAGTGAGCATGGTAATATCCAACAGATTGGGAGTCATTGGTCCTTGATTGAATATAAAAGCATTGATAGTATTGGACCAAAAATAGCTAGCAGAGGCCATCAGGGGTTCATCCTTAGCTGAGTTCGCCAGGGTTAAAGCTAATGCTTGGCCGATTCCAATCTCATCCCAGTGGCTCTGTTTGCTAGCCGATATGCGCTTGTACCATGCAGGCCAGCTTTTCTGTAGGGATGCCCAAGACTGAAAGGCGTTTTTCCAGTGCCCTAGGTTTGGGTTTGCTAGCCTAAAGGGAATTCTGTTTGTTTCAGTGGTGATAAATTCAATCGGGTATAGGTGTTGATGCAAAAAACACACACTGGCCTGAGAGATTTGTTTTACTCTAGTGCAGGTCCAAAATTAGGGTTTCAGATTCAAGGGCGTGCCAGTTGATTTGATCCTGCAATCAATAAGAAAAACATGCAGAGAATATCAGTAAACGATAGACAATTGGCCATAGGGCCGATTTCATATCGTATGTGACCTAGCCGATGCAATAAAGCATGAATCGGCTGTAAGGTATAGTTAATGATAAAACTAGCCCTAAACTTAGCATATCGGCTAAAAAGATCAACGTTACACAATCAATAAATCAATATTACTTTAAAAATAAGCAATTGGGATAGATCGGACTGAACCGAGATAGTATAAATTGCCCAAGTCTAAAGGTAACATGAAATAATGATTAAGTATTCTGTTGTCATAGCCGATATCTAGGTTTAAGTATGTATCGGCTATAGCTCCGATACAACCTTATGCTCATAAGGATATCCTTTAGTAATAAATATATTAAACTATAACCAATTAGATTCATATCAAGCTTAATATATTTATATTAGATTGGATCCTGATATAAGGGGTAGATACAGAATATTAAACAAAGCATAACACAATGTAAAACATCTATATCAGGTAAGATCGGCTGAAACCCCGATACTATCCTTATTAACAACCATGAAGCAGGTTAGATACCATGATTCTAAATACGACTTAATAGGTTGGACTGAACCAATGCAGCATTAAGTATAAATAGAAGCATAACATCTAAAGAATCAAGCCGATGGTTGCCTTTTCGGGATGGTGGATACATTATATAACCTAGATTAACAAAGTAATCTAGCCGATATCGATGATACCCTAGAAAGGATCTAGCCGATACAAGTAGATTGCATTATCGATCTAAGTTATATAACATATATGATAACTCGGAGAATCACAACAAAGAACTAGAGTGTCATAGAGATGTAAGCACTAGCCCTAATGATGTAACTCGCCATGACAAGATATACCTTTTTGCCGAAGATCAAACTGATGCAGCACGACTCGAAAGCACAATCTTGTCGAAAGTGGAAAACAAAGGTTTGGCGATGCGCCGAGATTGATTGAACGTGTGTTGTTCTTCTTTACAAGACCTCGGGATTATATTTATACCCGAAATTACAAACATTGTCCATCACGGACACGACTCATATTATCCTAATACAAATCCAACTAACCAACAAATCCCTTAGGCGGACTCTTACCAGAAATATCTACAAGGAAATTACATAAAATATCCTAATTAATAGATACAATCGCATCCTCAGGACTCTATCCGTGCATGGCAATCCATATAAAGCACGCTAACACAACCCGATAATGTATACCGAGTCACATTACCGAAATCGGCTCAATCGACTAACCTAGTCCGACTCTGACTCTACCGATCCAGTCCATAGCCGATTCGGACCACAACCGATTCTCACTCTGCTTTCCGATACGATCTTATCTCTTCAATCCTCTTTGATTCCATCTTGATTTCCGATATTTGAATTACCAAATTTGGTCGTCAACACATGCCCCCCAAGTCCGGAATATTTGGTAATGTTTCGGATTTGCCAAATCTTATCTCCGAGATAATCTCGCTCTTTCCGTTTTTGACCGTTACCACATCTCTTTAAATACCTAACCGACGGCCCCGAAAAACTTCACACCATTATTACTGTTGCCACCACTTTCGCAATCTTCGTCTCTCCCAACTCCGGCGATCCCCTCAGCGCAAGTAGTCAACTCCAAACCATCCTTCACACATCCAACCTCCGCCGGCGAGAAAATGTCTTCGTCATCGGCTCCATCCGCTGCCCCATCGGCCGAATACGCTGAGGTAAGTCCCATCGGCTAGATCTCCTTTTTGCTCATTAAATCTTGTTTTCCGCAATCTCAATCCAGTTTCTTCCTCTTTTGCCTTATTGATGTAGCATCTCGCAAACCTAATTGCAATTCCCAGCCGCAATCATGAAAACAACTACTTCCTTGGGCCAATCGGTAACTTAGACCCCACTGAGTTTATCACTACCGAAATAAACAGAATCCCCTTCAGGCTAGCAAACCCCAACATCAGCCATTGGAAGAATACTTTTAAGTCCTGGCCATCCTTAGAGAAAAGCTGGCCTGCATGGTACAAGCGCATATCGGCTAGCAAACAGAACCACTGGGATGAACTCGGAATCGGCCAAGCCTTAGCCCTTACTTTGGCTAATTCGGCTAAAGATGAACCACTGATGGCCTCTGCTAGCTATTTCTGGTCCAATGCCATCAATGCATTTTTATTCAATCAAGGACCGATGACCCCAATTTTACTGGATATTACCATGTTGACTGGACTAGATATCACTTCATCAGCCAACCCAATGACCTTAATCTCCAAAAATAGATTTGATTTTAAAACCAAGAGCATAGGAGGATGGTCTGGCTTTATTTCGGCTAACATGGGTCAGGGCTCAGTTTCCCCTAGAGAGCATACTGCCTTCTTGCTGATGTGGTTGGAGAAGTTTTTGTTCTGTGGATCCAGTTGTGGCCCAACCTCAAACTGGCAGCATATAGCCGAAGCACTTGAAGAAAAAAGGCAATTCCCTTTAGGAAAGATTCTGCTTGGCTATTTATATCAAACTCTGAATAATGCATCAGCCAAACTAGCTGTCGGCTCAACAGTCAATACAGGTGGTCCATGGTGGTTACTCCAATCTTGGCTAAACTTAGATGCAATGAAGGCTGTCAATCGGCCACCCCTAACTGAAGCAGAATTTCCAAGACTAGAGCCGATCACTGATGATGAGGGAGAAGAAATAACCCATCGGAGGTGTATGTCCTTTGGAGAATATGCCAGCACTCCAACCGATGCAGGAGCAAAATTATCAGCAGAACTGCTCAAGGACTGGTTCTTTAGCTTCTATGACGGCTTTCAAAAAGATGCTAGAATCTGGTTCTTCTATGACGAATCAGCCAACTTTGAACTGCCATCAGACTTCAGATTTGAAGAAATAAACCACGACAAATTCCAGAAGTCCAGAGAAGTATACACCACAGCCATCAGCCCATGCATCCTTCCTGTCGGCATCCATCAAGGCAGGAACATAAAGGTTTCATATGAATTCTATCACCCAATGAGTTCAGCAAGACAATTTGGCATGGGACAACTCCTAATCGGCTTGTGGTTTGCTGACAAGATTGAATGCCGAGGAGAAATAACTTCAAGATTAATGATGGATCGGCTACTAAACATTCCAGGCCCCTCTCTTGGCAGTATAAATGATATTGAATTAGCCATGTTCAGGAGCAAAATCTTTACTTCATGGTGGGCTGAGTGGAAACAACACCTTTTTCACCAATCGGCTACCATCTACATGACAGACCTCTTCCCTGACATGATCCCTCAGGTAATTTCTCTTTCTTTATTTCATTCCTGTTTTAAACATACCAACCGATTCTATTTATAACTTACGAACTATCTTTGCTCTTTCAGACCACAGACTCATCTCCTCCTCATACCAGCAAAAGTGGTAAAGAAATTGATTATGCTGCAGGGCTATTTCCTAACAGATGTGGCATGACTCCTCCTGTCATCGGCTATCATGCCCCCAAGACATCAAGCCTGCTCCAAGGACAAATGAGGGAACCAGCCGATGCAGGCAGGCAAAGGAGAACTAGAGCATCAACTGCTGTGCCACCAGCCACTAAGAAAAAGGCCAAGAAACAACCACCTCCAACAGTCGATGATGCAGATGAAGCCCTAAAAGAAGCATCCATTGAACGGGCAATAGATGAAGCTGCAGCCGAATCTAATGTAAGAGAAAAAACACCTCCAGCCTCTCCAAAGCAAACCCCCACAACTCCTTCTGTTCCAGCTGTCTTCACTCGGCAACCCACGGTAAATTCATCTTCCTTGATACAAATTTTCCTAACTCACCCTCAACTTAATCCTCCAACTCTTGCATTTTGTAGAAGAAAAGACCAGCCGAGAGAAAGAAACCAACGCAAATATCGGCCAAGCCATCAATTCAAGCTCCTTTAGTAAGTCTCAACTGTCTAACACTTTGAATATCTCATTCGCCGATACTATTTAACACTTGCACAAATATTTTCAGCCTCCTTCCCCTTCATCACCTGTAGCACAACCGGTTTCCAGTGAACACACTGCCATCGGCCATAGGCAGCCATCATATCGAAGAAGAAGAAATCGCTGCTCCTGCAATCCCCGTAAGTTTCATCCTTAAAACTCTTCAAATCGGCTGTATAAAAATTTATTCTTACTTATATTCCTTTCATCTTTCCCATCTGCAGATCTTAGCCGATCTATTCTCTTTTGATATAAAAGACTACTTTGATGAATAAACAGAAGGAGAATTAACAAGCAGATCTTTAACTCCTCTAACCGATGACGTGAAAAGAAATCTTGAAGATATTGCACATCGGTTAGAAGCATCTCTGGACAGTCTGGTAGTTGATTGCAGCACTCTGCGATCCAGATTCCAAGAAATTCAAGCCATACTGCCAGATGAACTGTCCAACACAATCACCCCAGCTATGTATCTTGAGCAGCACCAATTCAAGCTGGAGAAAGCAAGACAAAGAATAGCCGATAGACGAGAAAAGAAAGATATTGAAGCAACCATTCAGACCAATCAGCAGCTAGTACATGATGAAAAAACAAAGCTTGATCAACTAGCTGAAGAGCCAATTAAAGCTTCAATAAATCAACTAGAGGCTGAAAGAATAGATCTGTTAGCCAAGCTTGAAGAATGTAATGCCAAAATTGCATTGGAAAAGCAGAAATTAGCCGATCTCCCTAAAGCTATCGGGGAACAGAAAGCAAAACTGAAATCGGCTATAAAGAATGTGGCCACCATGACTAAGTCCCTGAAGGTAATTCCTGGAACTGACGCCCAAGATGCCCAAGCTACTGCAGAAGTTGAAGAAATCCGACAATGGGCATTGTCAGCAATCCAGAAATATCTTGCTCAATGATTTCCTGTAATAAGGACCTAGAAGAATTTTGTAATTAATGCTGTAATCGGATAAAACATTTGTCTTGTAACATAACCTCTTAACTTCCTTATGCCGGTTGATACTATTGCTTTCATATAAGCCAATTTTATACCTGGCAGACTTGGCTGTATTCCAACTTATGCTAAATTTTGCTCAAAAATTTCCAACTTTTCATCTTCCAAGCCCCCCAAGTTTGTAGTAGGGAACACAATGCTGCAAACTTACATGTCTAAGGGCGATAAAAATAGCGGCCATCAAAAGGCGATGTAACACATCAGCTATCAACCATCAACCGGCAAACCATAGCCGATCATGAACCAATCCAAACACTTGGGTAATATTTCTTTAAGTATTTTCCATTAAGTGCTCTTCAAAATACTTCTCCATCGAGTCCCTTTAACATATAGGCCCCTTTAGAAACACATTTATGAACTTGAAACGGACCTTCCCAATTTGGTGACCACTTGCCGAATTTATTGTCTCTGGCCCCTATCGGCAGCACTAATTTCCAAACCAGCTCTCCTTCCTTAAAAGATTTGGGTACAACATTCTTGTTATAATTCCAGGCAACTCTCTCCTTATCCCTTCGAACTTTCTCAAGAGCTCGCAATCGTGCTTGAACCAAATCTTCTGACTCATCAACCATCAAATTATGATAATCATCAGCTGTTAACTCATCTTGTAAAGAAATCCTTCTAGAGCCGATATTGGTTTCCCATGGTAATACAGCCTCATGCCCACAAACCAGTTGATAAGGAGGTACCTGAATTGCACCATGGCAAGCCATCCGATAGGACCATAATGACTCAGCCAGAATAGTATGCCACTTCTTGGGATATTCGGCTATCTTTCTTTTGACCAACTTAATCAAACTCTTGTTAGATGCTTCAGCTTGTCCATTGGCTTGTGCATAATATGGCGATGAATTCAACAACTTAATTCCCATGCTATCAGCAAACTGAACAAACTCGTCCGATACAAATATAGAACCCTGATCAGTTGTAATTGTTTGTGGCAAACCAAATCTGTATATAATATGCTCTTTGACAAAATTGATCGCATCCTAACTGTCAACCTTCTTCAAAGGAATTGCCTCAACCCACCTAGTGAAATAATCAGTTGCAACCAATATGAATTTATGTCCTTTACTTGATGGTAGATTGATTTGGCCGATCATATCAATACCCTAACCTCTGAACGGCCACGGCTTGATAATAGGGTTCATAGCCGATGCTGGCGCTCTCTGAATTGCTCCAAACTTCTGACAATCTTGACAACCCTTGTAATATCTGAAAGAATCCTCCAGCATTGTCGGCCAAAAATATCCAACCCTTCGAAGGAACCACTTCATTTTATGAGCCGATTGATGTGTCCCGCAAATACCCTCATGAACATCACACATGACAACTTTAGCTTCTTCCATACTCAAGCACCTCAACAGAACTCCATCAATCGTCCGATAATACAATGAATCATCCAACAAAACATACTTAAGAGCTTTATACCTTAATCTCCTTAAAACTGGTCTTGAAGGATTCTTTAGATACTCAAAAACATCAAACCTCCAATCATCGGCTGGAATACAGGCCACTTCTACTTCAATCCCTTGTAACATCGGCCTATATCCTGATGCGCCTTGAGCTAAATCATTGGCTTCAACGTTTTGCTCCCTAGGAATATGCTTCAAAGTAACCATCTTGAATGTCTTCATCTGCTCCTGGCATTTCTCATTATAGATTATTAAGGTATCATTCTTGCATTTATATTCCCCAGATAATTGACTTATCACCAACAATGAATCACCCATGATCTCAACAACATCGGCTTCGACTTCTCTTAATAACTGCAACCCTTTGAGAACAGCTTCATATTCCGCTTGATTATTTGTTGAGTATGGTTTAATAGTAAAAGCAAACTGAAAACTTGCCACCCTAGGTGATATTATCACCAAGCCGATACCACAACCATGAGTACAAACTGATCCATCAAAGAATAAAGCCCATGGCATGATGTCAATATTATCAACACTCGTATCCCTGTGTTCAACTATGAAATCGGCTATTGCCTGCCCTTTAACTGCCTTAGCCGATTCGTATCTGAGATCAAATTCTGACAAAGCAAAGATCCACTTCCCAATTCGTCCCTTTAACACTGCAGTCGATAGCATGTATCTTACTACATCGGCCTTGCAAACTATAATGCATTCATTGGATAATAGATAATGCCTCAACTTTGTGCAAGAAAAAATAAGCATAAGCATAACTTCTCCACAGGTGAATACCTTGTTTCTGCATCCAATAGGCGTCTACTGAGATAGAAAATAACTCTTTATTTTCCTTCAACCTCTTGAATCAATACTGAGCCGATAGAATTTTGATCGGCTGATAGATAAAGTTTAAATGGAATCCCTTTCTGTGGTGGTATAAGTACTGGAGGGGTCCTCAGATATTCCTTGATATTATCCAGAGCCTGCTGCTGCTTCTCTCCCCAGACAAATTCTTGATCGGCTTTCAACCTTAGCAAAGAAGTAAATGGTTCTCTTCGGCCAGACAGATTTGATATAAAACGCCGAACAAAATTATTCTTGCCGATCAATGATTGTAGCTTGGTTTTATCTTACGGGGGTTTGATATCTTTAATTGCTTCAATGCTTCTCTGAGGAATTTCAATCCCCCTCTCATGAACCAGAAATCCCAGAAACTGACCGGCCGATACACCAAAAGCACACTTGGTAGGATTCATTTTCAACCCATACTTCCTTGCTCGTTCTAAGACCTGTTTCAAATCGGCTATGTGATCATCAACTTCCTTGGATTTAACCACCACATCATCTATATATATCTCCACCAATGCACCGATGAGATCGTGAAAAATATAATTCATGGCTCTCTGATATGTAGCACCAGCACTCCTCAAGCCGAAAGTCATAACTACCCACTCATACAAGCCGATAGCACCAGGACACCTAAAAGCAGTCTTGTGAATATCCTCCTCGGCCATAAAAATCTGATTATAACCAGCATTGCCATCCATGAAGCTGATAATCTTATGCCCAGATGCTGCATCTACAAGTTGATCGGCTACCGGCATTGGGTATTCATCTTTCGGTGTAGCTTTGTTTAGATCTCTGAAATCAATACAAACCCTGAGCTTGCCGTTTTTCTTGATAACCGGTACTATATTGGAAATCCACTCAGCATATCGGCATGGTCTGATGAAGCCAGCATCATAGAGTCTTGTAATTTCGGCCTTAATAGCATCATACATCGCAGCTTTACAACGTCTTGGGGGTTGCTTGTACGGCCGATAGCCTGGTTTGATAGGTAGCCGATGTTCAACTATCGATCGGCTAAGTCCTGGCATCTCATAGTATTCCTAGGCAAAACAATCTCTATACTCCTTTAAGAGTGCAATTAATTTACATTTAAATTCTTTTGGTAAACATTTACTAATATATGTCGGCCTAGGTCTATCACCTGGTCCAATGTCAATTTCCTCTAATTCATCGGCCGACATAAAACCTTGCCCAAGCTTGCCGTCGAGATCATCAATAGTGTCTTCTGTGTATAGGTTGGAACCCTC
This sequence comes from Oryza punctata, assembly GCA_000573905.2. NCBI lineage: Eukaryota > Viridiplantae > Streptophyta > Magnoliopsida > Poales > Poaceae > Oryza > Oryza punctata. The sequence goes on from CM002497.2 coordinate 11,888,021, forward strand.
CACGGCGCCCTCAAAACAAGAATTGGTGCTCTCCATCTCCTGTTGTCTGCATGGCATCATCAGAAATCTTTAAGTAATCTCCTTGCCAAACTTTGCCAGATAAACAATCAATTCCTTCCATCTCCCAAATAGACAAATCGGCACAAGCTACATTGACTGACCTGTCGGCTGGCACGATTTCGATTTGGTCTCCTTGCCATTGAATCAAGCTTTGATGCATTGTTGAAGGGATGCAACAGTTGGCATGGATCTAATCTCTTCCCAACAACAGACTGTAGGAACCCTTCTCGATAATAACAAAGAACGTGGTTGGAATTGTTTTACTGCCGATGGTTAGCTCCACATTCAAAACTCCCTTGGTCTCAGATGGGTTGCCGCCAAAATCCTTCAAAACCATGTTGGTTTTGATCAAGTCCTCTGAGTTCTTCCCAAGCTTTCTGAATGTTGTATAAGGTATTAAATTAACAGCTGCCCCTCCATCGACTAGCATTTTTGACATCGGCTTACCATTGACAAATCCCTTAACATAAAGTGGCTTGAGGTGCCGATGATCTGTTCCTTCGGGCTTCTCAAAAACAGCTTGTTGTGAAGATAACATCAATTTAGCCGATGCCATATCTTCTTCTTGCTCGACAACTTGCTCTACTGCATATTCGGCTGGCAACATAAAAACCATATTTATCTCAGATGACATCACTTCCTTGCCCTTGATGCGATCGGCTCTGACTTCATCGGCTAGCACCACCTTGCTCTTCACGCGCCATACTTTCTTCGTTTTCTGCCGCAGCCGATGCTCAATTGCACCCTCAACCTCCTGGAATTGCTCTCTGTTCCTCATCCTTTGAACTCTTCTCTTTTGATTTTTGGTGAATATCCCAGAAGGACACCATTGGGGATGCATTGGCTTGGATTCTCTACGTGAGTCATCTTCATCATCGTCTTGGTGCATCGGCCCAAGTCTTTCATGTACTGACAGCCTTGATTGTCTTGGCCGATGTGTAATTGCATGTCGTCGGCTTGGTTCTTGGATGAATTGGACATCAGGATCATTGCAGCCAGGACAATTTTCAATAGATGGTGGCCTCATACCTTCGTTCCAGCAGAACCTGAAAAATTCACAACTCCAATGGGGATCAAAATATCTCTCTTCTTCATTGGGATATTTCTCCTCCTCCTTTTGGCACCTGTTTTGATACTTGCCGATCATACCAGCCGATCTGGTACTTCTGGTATAGTTTTTATTTCCATCGGCTGTATTCCTGTTGTATCCAGGATGCACCATGTTAACTGGAAAAGGGTGTCCATCTATCTTCATCGGCCTCTTTACCATGTTGGATCCATCAATCTTAATTTTTCCTTGTTCGATAGCCGACTGGATCTGTTGTCTGAAAATTTTGCAATCATTAGTGTGATGAGACCCTGTGTTGTGCCATTTGCAGTACTTTATTTTCTTCAACTCTTCAGCCGATGGGATGACATGTCCTACCGGCAGTTGAATCTATTTTTCCTGAAGAAGGAGATCGAATATCCTATCGGCCTTGGTAATGTCAAAGTCAAACTTTTCCTCTGTAGCCGAATTCTTAGCCCATTGACAGACCACCGTCTTCTTGTTCCTAGCCCATTCGGCTGTATTGATATCTGGGTCTTCATCTTCAGAGGCAGAATCATAATTGTAGACATTGTTTACATTATTAGCCTTTTTGATGAACTTCCTAGCCTCTTGAAATCTTGTTTCATGAGCCGATACCTTCTGAGCTAAGTGTGGCAAACTGTCAAAGTCCTGAGCCGAGAACCTCTCTCTGATCGGCGCCAGCAAACCTTGAAAGGCTAAATCGGCTAGTTGAGAATCCGATAAAGATAGGCTGTAACATCTATTTCTCACGTCTCTGAATCGTTGAATATAATCTGGAACCGATTCGTCTGATTTCTGTCTAATAGCTGTGAGGTCCGATAGCTTCATCTCTTGAACTCCACTGAAAAAGTACTTGTGAAATTGTTTCTCCAAATCGGCCCAGCTCCTGATTGAATTATATGGCAATGATGAAAACCAAGTGAATGCTGATCCAGATAACGAGAGTGGGAATAAGCGAACTCTGAGAGCTTCTGTAGCCGATGCCTCACCACACTGAGCTAGAAATCGGCTAATGTGCTCGTAGGTTGATATATTGTCTTGTCCTGAGAACTTAGAGAAGTCTGGCACCTTGTATCGGTTTGGCAATGGAACCCGATCAAAGTATTCTGGATATGGATGCCGATACATGTTGCCATTATCTTTCGGTTTAAGTCCAAATTGCTCCCTCATGACGTCAGCGATCATATCGGCCCAGGGTTGATCAGGTGTTGCTCCACCATACTGCTGTTGTACTGGATCCATCTGGCCGTATTGGATCGGCTGAGGTCGTGGTGAGTGAGGCTGATAAAGATTATTGAAGCCAGCCGATATGCCTTGTGGTGGCACATAAGGAAGTTGTTCTGTACTGTATTGCTGGCTTATCGGCTGAGTAATTCCAATCGGCTGTTGTTGAACCGACGGGATTTGGTAAGATGTGTCAACAGCTGGCGGTTTTGGATGAAGAATACTCATCAAATTGTTCTGGTGTTAATTGGGTTGACGCTTGCCCCCCAGTGATCGACTGTGACCTGGTTATAATTGATGGAATATTTGAACTTGAGAAGGGAGCCGATGGAGCCTGGGTTTGAAGCATTTGTTGATTTCCTTGATTTCCGCCGATCTCTGTCTTCACGGTTCTATATGCTGGGAACGTGCCGTCCGGTAGATAAATAGGTCCTTTAGCTTTTTCCTCGGCTATCGTTCCATCGACTACCGACTTGATCATGTTTGTCAAAGTATTGACAAGTACTCCGGACTGGTTGACTAGCGCATGATGTACAGCCGAATCAATGCGATCTTGCAATGTGTGCAATTCTTCGTTACTTGATTCGGTTTTCACTTGTTTATCCTTCTCTTCCCCGGATCCAGAAGTACTTGGGTCTTGCTTCACGATCGTCGGTACTTGGATTTTGGTCCTTTGGATGACTGTGCCTTGCCGGGTGACTGTGAACGAGTGCAAATATTGATTTTGGAGTTGGTTCAGCATTCGCTGCAATTCTTCTTTCTGTTCGTCACTCAGCTGTTCGGGTGTAACCGCGACGATGTTGTCCTCCGCAACTTCAGTGATGTTTGGAGACATGATGACACGTGTCCCACTGGGCGTGCCAAAAGCGTGTTGATGCAAAAAACACACACTGGCCTGAGAGATTTGCTTTACTCTAGTGCAGGTCCAAAATTAGGGTTTCAGATTCAAGGGCGTGCCAGTTGATTTGATCCTGCAACCAACAAGAAAAACATGCAGAGAATATCAGTAAACGATAGACAATCGGCCATAGGGCCGATTTCATATCGTATGTGACATAGCCGATGCAATAAAGCATGAATCGGCTGTAAGGTATAGTTAATGATAAAACTAACCCTAAACTTAGCATATCGGCTGAAAAGATCAACGTTACACAATCAATAAATCAATATTACTTTAGAAATAAGCAATTGGGATAGATCGGACTGAACCGAGATAGTATAAATTGCCGAAGTCTAAAAGTAACATGAAATAATGATTAAGTATTCTGATGTCATAGCCGATATCTAGGTTTAAGTATGTATCGGCTATAGCTCCGATACAACCTTATGCTAGGATATCCTTTAGTAATAAATATATTAAACTATAACCAATTAGATTGATATCAAGCTTAATATATTTATATTAGATTGGATCCTGATATAAGGGGTAGATACAGAATATTAAACAAAGCATAACACAATGTAAAACATCTATATCAGGTAAGATCGGCTGAAACCCCGATACTATCCTTATTAACAACCATGAAGCAGGTTAGATACCATGATTCTAAATACGACTTAATAGGTTGGACTGAACCAATGCAGCATTAAGTATAAATAGAAGCATAACATCTAAAGAATCAAGCCGATGGTTGCCTTTTCGGGATGGTGGATACATTATATAACCTAGATTAACAAAGTAATCTAGCCGATATCGATGATACCCTAGAAAGGATCTAGCCGATACAAGTAGATTGCATTATCGATCTAAGTTATGTAACATATATGATAACTCGGAGAATCACAACAAAGAACTAGAGTGTCATAGAGATGTAAGCACTAGCCCTAATGATGTAACTCGCCATGACAAGATATACCTTTTTGCCGAAGATCAAACTGATACAGCACGACTCGAAAGCACAAACTTGTCGAAAGTGGAAAACAAAGGTATGGCGATGCGCCGAGATTGATTGAACGTGTGTTGTTCTTCTTTACAAGACCTCGGGATTATATTTATACCCGAAATTACAAACATTGTCCATCACGGACACGACTCATATTATCCTAATACAAATCCAACTAACCAACAAGTCCCTTAGGCGGACTCTTACCGGAAATATCTACAAGGAAATTACATAAAATATCCTAATTAATAGATACAATCGCCTCCTCAGGACTCTATCTGTGCATGGCAATCCATATGAAGCACGCTAACACAACCCGATAATGTATACCGAGTCACATTACCGAAATCGCCTCAATCGGCTAACCTAGTCCGACTCTGACTCTGCCGATCCAGTCCATTTCAGACCACAGCCGATTCTCACTCTGCTTTCCGATACGATCTTATCTCTTCAATCCTCTTCGATTCCATCTTGATTTCCGATATTTGAATTACCAAATTTGGTCGTCAACACCAGGTTGCCGATTGGTCCATGATAGTAGCTATTGTCATGATTTAGGCTGGGAACAGCGATTAAGTTTGCAAGATGCTACATAAGCAAAGTAGAAGAGAAAGAAAACGGACTAAGATTGTGAAAAACAGGATTTGATAAGGAAAAAGGAGATCTAGCCGATGGAATTTACCTCTGCGTACTCAGCCGATCGGGCGGCGGGCGGAGCAGATGAAGATGACATTTTCGCCGGTGGAAGTTGGACGAGCAGGGGGTTACTTGAGGATTGTCTTGCTGCACCGAGGAGATCACCGGAGGTTGAGAAGACGGAATCGCTAGGGCGGTGGAACAATATAACGGTGTGAGGTTTCTCGGGCTCGTCGGTTAAGTATTTAAAGTAGTGTGGTAACGGTCAAAAATGGAAAGTGCGATATTTTCTCGGAGATAAGATTTGGCAAATCCGAAACATTACCAAATATTCCGGACTTGGGGGGCATGTGTTGACGATCAAATTTAGTAATTCAAGTATCGGAGATGAAGAGAGAATCAAAGAGAATCGAAGAGATTAGATCATATCGGAAACAGAGTGAGAATCGCCTGTAGCCCGAATCGGCTGCGGACAGGATTGGCAGAGTCAGAATCGGACAGGGTTAGCCGATTGAGTCGATTTTTGAAATGTGACTCGGTACACGTCATCGGGTTGAGTTTGGGTACTTCATATGGATTGCCATGCACGGATAGAGTCCTGAGGAGGCAATTGTATCTATTAATTAGGTTATTTTATGTAATTTCCTTATAGATATTCCCGGTAAGAGTCCGTCTAAGGGACTCGTTTGTTAGTTGGATTTGTGTTAGGTTAATATGAGTCGTGTCCGTGATGGACAATGTTTGTATTTTCGGGTATAAATATAATCCCGAGGTCCTGTAAATAATAACAACACACGTTCAATCAGTCTCGGCGCATCGCCACCCTTATTTTCTACTTTTCGATAAGTTTGTGCTTTCGAGTCGTGCTGCATCAGTTTGATCTTCGATGAAAAGGTATATCTTGTTATGGCGGTTTGCATTATCGGAGCTAGTGCTTACATCTTCATGACACTCTAGTTCCATCTTGTAAACTTCCGAGTTATCATATACATTATATAATTTAGATTGACAATGCAATCTATTTGCATCGGCTGGATTCTTTTTAGGGTTTCGTCAATATCGGCTAGATTACTTTGTTGGTTTAGATTATATAATGTATTCACCATCCCGAAAAGGCAACCATCAGCTTGATTTTCTAGATGTCGTGCTTCTCCTTATACTTAATGCTGCGTTGGTTAAGTCCAACCTATTAAGTCGTATTTAGAATCATGATATCTAGCCTGTCTTATGGTTGTTAATAAGGATAGTATCGGGGTTTCAGCCGATCTTACCTGGTATAGAAGTTTTACATTGTTTATGCTTTGTTTAATGTTCTATATCTGCCCCTTATAACAGGATCTAATCTAATGTAAATATATTGAACTTGATACCAATCTAATTGGTTATAGTTGAATATATTTATTACTAGAGAATATCCTAGTATAGGGTTATATCGGAGCTATATCCGATACATGCTTAAATCTAGATATCGGCTATGACATGAGTTTATATAATCTTTATTTCATGTTACATTAGACATGGACAATTTATACTGTCTCGGTTCAGTCTGATCTATCCCAATTGCTTATTTCTAAATTAATATTGATATATTGATTATGTAACACTGATCTTTACAGCCGATATACTAGTTTTAGGGTTAGTATTATCAATGACTATACCTTACAGCCGATTCATGCTTTATTGCATCGGCTAGGTCACATACGAAATGAAATCGGCCATCTGGCCGATTGTCTATCGTTTACTGATATTCTTTGCATACTTCTTCTTATTGATTGTAGGATCAAATCAACTGGCACGCCCTTGAACCTAAAAGCTTAATTTTGGACCTGCACTAGAGTAAAGCAAATCTCTGAGGCCAGTGTGTGTTTTTTGCATCAACAGCAACCATCATCAACTTCATGGTCGCGGGGTATATGCCACCGGGAGAAAATAAGAAAATGTTGACCTACGAGAGCCGTAGGCACTTGTCGGATGAACCTTACCTTTATAGAGTACTATGGAGATGCGTTCCGGCAGACGAAGGAATGAAGATCATTGAGAAGTGTCGTGATGCCCCATATGGAGGTCACTATGGAGCATTCAGAACACAAGTAAAGGTCTTGCAAAGTTGATTCTTTTGGCCAACAATGTATGATAACACAAAGGAATTCATTCGGAGATGCACAGGGTGCCAGAAGCATCGAGGGATCACTGCTTGGGATGCGATGCTACTAACATACAACCTTCAAGTCGAGCTATTTGATGTATGGGGCATCGACTTCATGGGACCTTTTCTACAGTCCTATGACTGCGAATATATCCTGATGGCCGTTGACTATGTGTCCAAGTGGGTAGAGGCAATGCCATGCAGGGCGGCAGACTCCAAGCACGCCTGCCAGATGTTCCACGACATTATCTTACCTCGTTTTGGAACTCCGCGGATGGTGATAAGTGGTGGAGGGTCTCATTTCATCGATAAGACCTTCCGAAGCTTTTTGCAAGAGCTTGGGGCTCAGCACAACATTGCCACTCCATATCATCCCTAGACAAGTGGACAGGCAAAAATGAGCAACAAAGAAATCAAGAATATTCTACAGAAGACTATCAACGAGATGGGGAAGGCATGGAAGAACAAGCTATCTAATGCACTTTGGGCATATAGGACTGCTTATAAGACACCCATCGGCATGTCACTGTACCAACTTGTCTACGGGAAGACTTATCACCTTCCGGTAGAGTTGGAACACAGGGCGCACTGGGCTATTCGGAGTTGGAATATGGATCTAAAGGGAGCCGGACAACACAGGAAGATGCAGTTATCTGAGCTAGAGGAATGGAGGGACAGGGCCTATGTCGCACCGTGGAGTTTCCCCTTCTAGCTTTAAAATCATTAAATAAATCGCCTAACAGAAATTGTTTAATTAACCTAGAGCAAAACCCCAATTAATAAATGCATTTAATTAAGTGGAAATGGCATGGTGGAAGTTTTCTTGAGTTCTCTACGTTAAAATACATTAACAGGATTTTTAGCTGAATTTTCAGCGCCCCAGAAATAATTTTAACCAATTAAAAACCCTCTCTCCAATAATTAAATCCTAGGAAAATCCTTTTCGTTTTCTTTTCCATTTTCCCCTCCCTTTTCCTTCCTTGGGCTGCCGGCCCATTTCCCACCCCGCCGCCCCGCGTGCGCCTCCTTTTTTTCCCCGGACCAGCCCAAGGCCGTAGCCCGCAAGCCGCGCCCCTACTAGCCGAAGTCCGCATCACCTCTCTCCCTCTCCTGGGCCGCCGATAGGTGGGGCGCACCTATTGGGCCCTTCCCCTTCCTCTGGCCGGTGGAACCCACGCCGGTAACTGCCCCCTTCCTCTCCCGTGCCACCTCGGCCTCCCCCTTCGCTTTCGGCGCCACCCACCCCAATCCCCGCACACCGCGTGCGCAACCGCCACCGCCCGCAAGCCGCGAGAGGCGCGGGATTCATTTTTCGAATCCTGGCCACCTTTCTCTCTCCCCCCACCTACCCCACTACTCCGGCGAGAAATCCGGCCTCAACCGGCCACCCCCGAGCTCCCCACCACCGATAAAAACCTTCCCTGCACTCCCCTCACTTTTTCCCCCACCACCGTGCGTTCTCGTGCCCTGTAGCGCCATCGCCGCTGTCCCAGCACCGCTGCCCGTGGCCTCCGCGTGGCCGCCACGTCGGCACCACGCGTGCGCCATGTGGTGCGCCGCGTGCCCGCCGGTCCCGTGGACTCGGTCCATGGTGGACCGAAGACCGGGAGCTACTAACATGCGGGGCCCGCTTGCCGGAGCTACTAACATACGGAATTTTCTGTTAATAGTTAAGACATAGTGAACCTTCTAATATTCATAACTAATTCACTCGAGCTCCATTTAAGTCCTCTCAAGTTGCAGAAAATTCATAAAAATATCTAGAATCCATTAAAAATGGTTTTGTTTCCTGTTTCAGTAGATGATAGCCTGTTTGCTTGTGTGCTTTGTTTTTCGTTTAGATTCTAGTATTTCCGACGCTCCTATGTACTTCGAGGTTGTTGTAGAGGTCGATCCAGCGCAGGAGCAAGCAAGTCATGCTTTTCATTTGAGCATATTGTACCTAAATTGCGAATATCTTATTTTTCTACAAATATTGCATTGTTTTATAATGTCATTTATGGGCTTAATTACCTATTGTACTCAGCCTTTTGTTTTGATTATCCTTTTCATTTGATAGCTTAGGAAATAATTTGAGTAGTTGCTAGTTTAGGAAATGCTTAACCCTACTTAGATCAAATAGCACACCAAAGGGGGTCTTTCCACCTAATTATTTAGCATAGTCCATTTAATGATTAAACTAAAAGATGACAAATGGTGGGCTGTGGGTGTGTGGTTTTGCTAGTCGCACCTATGGCAATTAAGGACCGGTTCACGGGAAACTCTGGAAGAATTACCGTGCTTTTCACAAGCCAGCGTGGGCAACGGCTGGGCTTGTAGTGTAGCTTTTCCTAGCTGACGCATCCAGGCAAGGGTGGGTGTGATGGAGTCGGGTCGGCGGGGGTTTACTCGTTGATCGGCCTCCGGATTCACCTAGCCACGAGAGGGGGCTGCCTGCCTTGGTTTAAAGGTGGGGGCGAAACCTATGGTGTGGTGTGCTTGGTTAGGGAGGGTTATGCAAAAGGTCCTATCACAGTCCCTTTCCGGTGTACCGTGGTGGTATGCCGACGCACGGTAAAGTGTCGTGCGGCTGTGTCTTGTGGGTACAGTTGTACACCTCTGATCAAAGTAAAACTATTCGAATAGCTGTGCCCGCGTTTAGGGGAGATCAACCAGATTCACCGTGATTAGTCCAACTGTTGATAACTCGGTCTTATGGAACTGGTGTAGTTCAGGTGGATGGTTGGGCCTGTCGCAACGTGGTGTAGCGTTGGGCAGTGATTGTTTAATATTGATTAATAACTTTTTTATAACCGTTTTACTGTTTTCAACTACTGTCTGTAAATAGCTGCTTTATGCAAGTGAACCTCTGGCCTTCCTTTGGATTATTTGCATCATTTTTCCCTATTCCGGTATGACTTGTTGAGTATATTGGGTAGTACTCAGTCTTGCTCTATCTTCCCTCACACCAGAGTTGGAATACGCTTATGATGGAGGCTATTTGGAGGAGTAGGCTTGTGTCTACCATCGAGGATGCTCGTGGATTGGAGTCGCCACGCTACGAGCGTTTAGTTATCTAGAAGAGCTTGTTCATCTTTTTCCGCTACATTTATGTAAGACTTTTTACGGTGTTTGTAAGACGTGGATCTGTATGTCAACTTTATCGTTTGTGTACCCTGGCTAGTCCTGGACAGGGGTTGAACGCACATTTTGCTTGGAATTCGGGTTAGCGAATCTCTGGGCGTGACAAGTTGGTATCAGAGCTAGGTTGACCATAGAACAAGCCAACTGGAAACCCTAAGAGCCTCCTGAAACTCTTTCATGTGTATTTGCCCTTTCACTTGGAGTTGTTTCGGGGAAAGTTCGGGATTTCTGTTCCTGGGGTTTATGGGAAAATCTGGGTCGCCTATTCGATAGGGATTTCCTTGACTAAAGTTAGTCTAGGGTTTTAGAAAGTTTGGGGATGGAAGTTTCGGAGTTTGTTTGGAATCAACTTGAAAATTGGTTGGGAAAATGCATTAGGTCCTAGCTAAGGCATATGGGATGCAAAACCTATTTACTTTGGTTCTTACTATTATTACTATTTTTAATAATATTAGTACTATAATATTTTCCCATTATTTATAGTATGGTAATAGTGCTTATTTGACTCATATAAAGTATTCCATGCACAAATTTCTTCTTTTTTTTGTTTATTTACCTGAGTCCTTTAATTGCTTTCTTTAATTTGGATTTGAGCATGCATTGATTCCCCCCCTTGTCTTACCCCTACACACCGTGGTGAGGATAAGGATTGTTTTGTGGCAGAGCTTGCCCGCATGACTTTAGTTGTGGGTTACCCTGAAGCGTCAGAGTACACCACGATCGAGCCTCTCGGTGGCGAGCTCCCACACAGATTCCGCTTAGAGGTCCATGGCTTTGTGGGCACCAGTCTTCCCAACATGGTGGTCGAGGCTTCCGAAGGCACTGTCGTGCATGCCTATCAGGAGGCAGCTTATCTGATGATGACCAGCATCAGCGACAGGCACTCCTACGCCTTCGGCGCCACTGCGTACCGCTACCAACCTCGTTGTTCTACCAACAGCGATGTCAGCACCTTTCGCCTGACGTCAGGGGAGAATGACACCACCTTTGGACGCACGTCCACGGTGATGAAGGGACTGGAAAAGATGCACGCCGACGTCCATAAGGCGTCCAAGGCCCTCAACGACATGAAGCTGATCAAGATAGCCCGCTTCGAGGGTGAGGTAGCTTGCCTTAAGGCCGAGAATGCTAGTCTGCAGGGGCGTCCAGTGCCAGGTGGCCTCAGGATTCGCACTACGCCTATGAAGACGACCACAGCCCCGCTGCGTATCCAGCTTGCACCGAGGAACCCGCCTCCAGCTCCCGAGCCGCTTCCCCTCTTCGACCCGCCTTCGCCAGCTCCAACACCAGCTCCGCCGCCCTCACCAGTCGCGTCGCCAGCACCAGCGTTCACCATCACCTTCGTCCCGACATCTGCTTACCAGGGTGCAGCCAGTGGCAGTGGAGGTTGGTGGCATGCAACACCCAGTGGTAGCAACAGCAGTGGTTCTTGCTTAGAACCAACCAGCGGCGACACCGTCATGGCCGACTCCAGGAGCCATTCAGAGGAGCTCGGAGATCAGCAGGAGCCCAGCTACGACTCCACCGACCGCAGGAGCCGCTCCGAGCATTAGGCTCGCTACCCTTAGTTTTACCGTTTTACTTAGTTTTTTCTTTGCTAGTTTCCGTGTGTCAGGTATGATGCTTGTGGGCTAGTCGATGGTCGATATCATGTGCCTACGGTATGACTATCTTATTAAGGATCTGCATGTTGTTTTAAAGTGTTTAAATTAGATCAGAACAATTGCAATTTAATTGTAATATAATAAAGCTTAGTTTCTGAGCACTTTGTTTTTCCTCTCTTCCACCTCTTTCTGCTGGTTCTTCCCCTCTAGATGGTCAACACAAGGACAAGTGGTAACACCAGTGGCAATGAGGACCCGTCGGGAGGAGCACAAGCCAACGGAGCAACCAACAACGGTCCCCTACCCACACCACCTGAGAATCCCTCTATCGCTCAGATTTTGGCTAGCCAAACATAAATGATGATAGCAATGATGCAACAGATGCAACAACAGATGATGCAGCAGATGCAGTAACAGTCGCAGCAGCAGCAGTAGAGTCAGCAGAACCAACAGTTTGGCCTTCCGCCCCAATCCAAGCTGCCGGAGATTCTTCGCGTTCGTCCACTAACTTTCTCGAGCACCACCAACCCCATGGAGGCGAACGACTGGCTCCATGCTATTGAGAAGAAGCTCAACTTACTATAGTGCGACGATCAAAAGAAGGTCGCTTTCGCCACCGTCCAGCTATAGGGTCCCGCTTCGGCTTGGTGGGATAATTACATGGTCACCCGTCCACCCGGGATAGAAGTCACCTGGGCGGAGTTCTGTCGCAGCTTCAGGAAGGCCCAAGGTCCTGACGACATCATGGCACAAAAGAAGAGGGGATTCAGGGCACTCCACCAGGGCAACCGGATGGTGATAGAATATCTTCATGAGTTCAACCATCTCGCATGCTACGCCCCGGAGGACGTACGCACCGATGCAGAAAGGCAGGAGAAATTCCTCTCTGTCCTAGATGATGAACTGACCAACCAACTAATCTCGGGGGATTATGCTGACTTTGAGAAGTTGCTTGACAAGGCAATCCACCAGGAAGACCAGCGGAATAAGATGGACCGTAAGAGAAAGGCAGCCCAACTCAGAGCACACGAGGGGAACCAACAGAGACCCCATTTCATCGCCGGACAGCAGGGTGGACCTTCCACCATGATTGTTCGCCAACATCGTCCCTACCACCCTGGCAATTTCAATACCAACCACACAAGCAACCGCAACAACAACAGTGGGCAGCCCAACCGCAACCCAGTGCCACGCCCACCAATGGCCCCAGCTCAGCCGGTTCAATCAGCTCAACACAAGAAGGAGTTGTACTGGTTACGTTTCCTGTCAACTTAATTCCTGCCACCGTACTTTTCGATTATGGAGCTACGCATTCATTTTTATCCAAGCGTTTTGCTGGGACACATGGGTTGTCAGTAGTGGAACTAAAAACGCCTATGTGGGTCTACACTCCTAGGAATGATATGACCACAGCTCACTACTGCCCCTCTGTGGCAATATAAATCCAAAGCTCAAAATTTCTAGCCAACCACATCCTTATTGAATCCAAAGACCTAAATGTCATTCTTGGGATGGATTGGTTAACAAGGGACAAAGGAGTTATCGATTGCGCAAGCTGCACCATCACCCTGGTTAGTGGAAAAGGAGAAGGGGTGACGTTCTATCACATCCTAAAATCCCTAAAATATAAATTGTTGTTTAAAAGGAATTATTAGAAATAATTTTAAAGCTTAAAAGAAAAGATCTAGTTTTAATTTAATAATTTCCAATATAAATAGGGGCTAGATAAAATTTTGTTAAATATTTCTTTTATTCTTATAGTTCCTGGATTTTTCTGGGATTTATTTGAGCTAAGGAAGTATTTTTAATAAATGAAACATCATTTTAGTTATTATTTAAATTGAAAAAGTAAATAAAACTTTCCTTTTTCTCTTTTCTCTTTTTCGGCCCATCCAAACCTCTCTTCCTGCTGGCCCAGCCCGAAAGCACAGCTCTTCTCTTAACCGCAAAAAGTCTACTTAGCGTCCCTTCCTTCCTTTTCTTTTTCTTTTTGGCTAGCCCTTTTACCCAGAAGTCTGTTTTACCTCCCTCGTGCTACAGTGCATCTTATTCCTCCAGCCGTCTTCGTCCCGTCCAAAATTAGTTGCGGGAACGGATTCCCCTCAATCTCCTCTTTCCTTTCCCCAAAAAATCAACTCAGATCCAGTAGAAAATCGACTCCGATTCGAGCTCTATTCGGATCTTCTCTTTCTTTGGAAACCCTAAATTTTCTCGATTTTTTCCCCATCGATGTGGGTTCGATCCCGTCCTCCTGAGCCTATAAATAGGACCCCCTAGTCCTCCTCTATCCGCCGCCACCCTCGCCCTAGCTCGCAGCCACCAGTAGAGCCGCCGCCACCCAAGCTCTTGCGCCACTGCCGTCGACCTGGGTTCGGCCGTGCTTTGCCGCTGCTGCAGCCGTCGTCTCCGCTGCTGCAACTCGCCGGTGCTACGTCGTGGTCGTCAACGCGTGCTACGCCGTCGTTCCAACGTCGCCATCGTCGTCATTCGTTGTCGTTTCTCATCGTGTCGTCATCGCTGAGTTCGCTGAGCCATGCTCTACCCGCTGGTGCCATCTGTTAGCGCCACTTTGCCCTAGTTCGCCGGTAACCGTGGGGTTCCGAGTCGCCGCCGGCGATGATGTCGTCGTGACGTCATCTACCATGTCGTCGCCTAGTCGCGTGCCACGTGGTGGACCGCCTCTGTGCATCCGGTCTACCGTGGACCTAAAATGTTGATGCCATAAATTGTTTTCCCTTTTCAAAATTAATTCTTTATTACGTCATAGTTCAATTAAAATCTCTGTAAATGATTTAAATTAATTTAAACTTCAATAATTCATAACTAATTCACTGTAACTCGGATTTACTTGGTTCAAGTCTCTAAATTTTCAAAAAACAAAATCTGAAAACCACATGTACTGTTGATGCTTGTTAATGTACTTTTTTGGTTGATTTTGTTCTTTTCCTTTAGTTTCCGACGTTCCCAGAAAGTCTGTCGTTGCAGGAGAAGACTTTGAAGAGTTCGAAGACCAGCAAGGCAAGTCACACAGATTCCAAAATACCCTTTGAGCTTATTGAAACCATTTAAAGCTATTGTTTTTATTCAACTATTGCATTTATTTTCGAATGTCAGCGGGTGGGAATAACCTATTGCCTTTGATATGACCCCTTTGTAATTTGATTATCCACCCTTCATCACCTGGTTAATAATTGGATTAGCTAGAACTTTATATTATTTTAGCTAAAGTGATTAGGATGCTTAGCCATGCTTACAAACATTAGCTCATAAATGGGGAGAACTATGCTTCACTATCACTGATTAACATGTAGTTCACGATGGCTAATCGTGCTTGGTTAATTAAATAATTGAAAACTAAAACTTGTTAATGGTGGGTTGTGAGCACATGGTTTTGATGGTCGTGCTCATGACAATTAAGGACCGGTTCACGAGCTATCTCTGTGAAACATTAACCGTACTAACCACAAGCCAACGTGGGCAACGGCTTTACCCTTAGTGTAACATGATGTTTAGTGGAGCACCAGATTGTGAAGCAACGACAAGTCCGTGGGGGTCGCTAGGGAGTCCATGTCTTTGGTTTTAAGGGGGTGGTTATGATCCAGGAACGGTGCACTGCTTTGTGTTGTGTTGTGCCGGGGGTACTATCACAGTCTCTATTCGGGTACTTTTCCAGTCTCGCGACGCATGGTTCACATGATGTTGATGCTGTGTCTTGTGGGTACAGTAGTACACCTCTGATCAGACTAAAACTATTCGAGTAGCCATGCCTGCGATTATGGGCGGGTCTAACAATGTTTTTCGTTATTAGTTTCACACCTCTCATTAATAACAAAGATTAAATAACTGCTTAAAACCTGTTTAGCTCCTGGTATGGAATGGTATATTCCTGGTTTGGAGATAGGACTATGCAGCCGGGTATGGTTGTTCAGAACTGGATGGGCCTATACAGCGGGTATGTTGTATAGCATTGGATTAAGATTGTTTAATTAATACTTTACTTGTTTTATAAATTCTGAAATGTTTAATAAATGCTATTTATGCAAATGATACCATATTGTGCCTTCCTTTATTATTCCCTTTACACTTGCATGTTTGTTGTGCGGCTTGTTGAGTATTCCATATACTCACCTTGCAATAATTCATCAGAAGAGGAGTTCTACAGTGATGATGGAGGACTGGAGGATTAAGCTTAATCCTTGTCAAGCTGCTTGTGGAGTGAAGTCGCCTACGCTATTTATTTACTTTTCCACTGCTTACAACTTTATTGTGTGAGAGGAACTATCTAGCCTATTAATTAGATAAATAAATTGCACTCTACTATCAATTTGTTATTGTGTGCCTCGGCTGATTCCTGGACGAGGGTTTACACACATGTAAGCGTTTGGAATTTTGGATAGATATTCCGGGCGTGGCACGTTCCAGTCGCCGACACCCCAGAAGCAGAGAATGTGCTTGAATCAAGTCGATGCGGTGGAATAGACCACAGTAGTGGGGAAAAACCCTAAGAAGTTGGGCGATATTCCCATAGTGAGAGAGCACCCTGAGGTCTTCCCGGATGACCTAACCACAATGCCACCAAAGAGAGAAATCAAATTTCGGATTGACCTAGTACCGGGAACTGCCCCGATACACAAGAGGCCTTACAGGATGGCAGCCAACGAGTTGGCCGAAGTCAAGAAGCAGGTTGACAAGCAGTTGTAGAAAGGATACATTCGCCCGAGCACGTCACCTTGGGGTGCTCCGGTGATCTTCGTGGAGAAGAAAGACAAGACCAAGAGGATGTGCGTCGATTATCGCGCACTTAACGATCTGACCATCAAGAACAAATATCCGCTACCCCGGATTGATGATTTGTTTGATTAGTTGAAAGGAGCAACGGTGTTCTCCAATATAGACCTGCGATCCGGCTATCACCAGTTGAGGATCAGAGAAGAGGACATTCCGAAAATGGCATTCATTACTCGGTATGGGTTGTTTGAGTGCACTATCATGTCTTTTGTACTTACCAACGCACCAGCCTTTTTCATGAACCTAATGAACAAGGTGTTCAAGGAGATTTTGGACAAGTTTGTTGTAGTATTCATCGACGACATACTCGTCTACTCCAAGTTCGAGGAGGAGCACGAGCAACACCTCCGTCTGGTACTCGAGGAGTTGGAGGAACACCAACTCTATGCCAAGTTTTTTAAGTGTGACTTTTCACTCAAGGAGGTTCAGTTCCTAGGCCACATCATCACCGCTCAAGGAGTGGCGGTAGACCCGTCAAATGTGGAGTTAGTTACCAAGTGGACCCCACCGAGCACAGTCTCGCAAATCAGAAGTTTTATGGGACTCGCTGGTTACTACCATCGGTTCATTGAGAACTTTTCCAAGATTACCAAGCTAATGACATAGTTGTTGAAAAAGGATGAAAAATTCAAGTGGTCAGGAGAATGCAACAGAAGCTTTGAGGAGCATAAGAAGAAACTGGTGTCCCCCGGGCCGGCCCAAGGCTGCAGCCTGCAAGCCGCGCCCCTCCTCGCCGAAGTTCGCGTCGCCTCCCCTTCTCCTGGGCCACCGACAGGTGGGGCCCACCTATCGGGCCCTTCCCCTTCCTCCAGCCGGTGGAGCCCGTGTCGGCAACCGCCGCCCCACCTCTCCAGCGCCACCTCGGCCTCCCCATCCGCTTTCCGCGCCACCCACCCCACTCCCCGCACCCCACGCAACCACCGCTCCCCGCAAGTCGCGAGAGGCACGGAATTCATTTTTCGAATCCCGGCCACCTCTCTCTCTCTCTTCCCACCTCCCCCACTACTCCGGCGAGAAATCTGGCCTCAACCGGCCACCCCCGAGCTCCCCACCCCCTATTTAAACCTTCCCCGCACTCCCTTCTCTCTTTTCCCCTAACCACCGTCCGCTCTCGTGCCCTCTAGCACCGTCGCCGCTGTTATCTTCCCCGTCTCCAGTGAGCTCTCAGATGTCGCCACCCTGTTCGGCCGCTGTCCACGTCGCCACACCACTGCCCGCACGGCTGCCGCCCGCGCCGCCATCCCCACGCCACCGCCGCGTGGCCGCCACGTACACTGCTTGTTATTACATTGAGCTTTGTCAAAATATTGTGACCCATGCAAGATGCTTTTCATACTTTCATGGTTAAGATCACACACACTCCAAATACACGCACTGATGCTAAACTTCCTCATTTGTCATTCATTTCATCCATCATCCACAAAATAAGTACTCCATGTCATTTATGCCTCTTCCTCCAAAGTTCTTTTAAAAAAAGAGAGGCATCATATGCAAAAAGAAAGAAAAAGTTTTGCTCATACAAGTCATGATGAAAAAAGAGAGAAAAAAGAGAAAAAAAGATAGCCATCCACTCTTCCAAATTTCAAAAGAGAAAAGAAATGGAGGAGGAGACATACAAAAGGAGTTATTATAATTATTATTAGCATTTTCCTTTTTCCACCCACAAATTTACCATACACATACACATGCACATCCTTGACTAGAAAGTATGTCTTGTATTTCCGTGTGACGGAGTGTGAGCACCTCAACGGGGGACTGTGAGGGCCCCCTTTTGTGAGTTCGGCCTGGGACGCAGGGTGAGATTCGTGCTCCAATGAGAGAGATGCGTCGAGGGGGATCGATCCCTCGAAGGAGACGAGACAAAGGAGTTTATACAGGTTCAGGCCACCATGTAGGCGTAATACCCTACTGTTGTGTCTGTGGTTGATGTATCAATGGTGTGTTGGGGGGTACAAGTGCTTGTTCTTTCTGGTTGGGTGCCTGCCCGAAAAACAAGAAGCCAATCCCCTCCCCTCAGGCCTGGGCCTCCTTTTATAGCTCAAGAGGCTACCACATGGGCCAACATGCCACTTAAGAGAGAAGGAAAAACATTCTTTTACATTTAATGGTTGTCTTGTTGCTTGACTCGGAAGCCACTCGCACAGTCGTCGCGGCATGGCCCTCGTCCAATCAACCGGCTAACAAGGAGGATGCCCGCGTCACTCCCCATTAAATGGGTGGAGACTTCTGCGTTCCGTTCGTATCGGGAGACGAGCACCATCTGACCAGAGCCAGCCTACCGACTCTGGATGCGATGAGAGGCAAAAAAGCCCTTATCATTCTGAAGGGACGGAGCAGGATGCGCTGCGCACCGCCTGACATGCGGATAGTGCGTGGGTGCTCTGCTGCCATCCCATCCGTCATTTGACCGGTCGCGGACCGGTCAGTCACCGTGACCGTGTGACCGGTCACGCACACCCCACGCCGCATTAAATGTGGCGTGGCACGCTCGTCCGAGCCGCCATTAGTGCGGTTAGGTGGGTGTTGGAGACGCTCACCTAACCCCGCACACGTGGCGTAATCGCGGAGGGGTTAGGGCGGCCCGACCCTCGGGGCAGTGGAGTGAGAGGAGATAGGAGACTGGAGAGGGCAGCCGCCGCCACGCCCTCGGGCCCGACCCCCCCTCGGGGGGGCGCCATGTGGGTGCAGGGGGCCACCCATATCATTAGCTTTGATACCCCCGGGCCCATATCACCGACACCGTGGATCCACTATTTGACTTTGCAGTATATGTGATGCAAGTTATGCTTTACTCCTTTCCACACCCTGAGCTCCACATAAACCTTATTAGATGGTAAGAAAAGAAAAGGCACAATCATATGCCTTGGTGAGGAATCATACACCTTGAGTGATGGAGAGAATTAATTGAGGAGCAAAGCAAAGTTATAATTTGGTGTTGAAAAACCCTATGTTGTTCTTCATGAAAAGTTAGGGTGACTTGAGTCAAGATTGTTCCATTTCTCAATTCCCAGGATCGCATGGTAGACACTACAAAGACCCACAAGTACAAGTATGACTTTGAATAATGTGTTTGTATGATTATTAGTAAGGAAGTCATTAACCATTTTGTAGAGTCCATGGCCTTCACTCGGGAAGAGCAAAAGTTAAGTGTGGGGGTTTTGTTGATGGTCCTTAAATCAAAACATCTTACCGTGAATGCCTGCATATAATGAAATAAAATATGGTATCCAACTTAGTGGTAGGGATTATTACGAAACATTTCCACTAGTGTTGATGAAATATGTGTATGTAGGTATTTTAAGGAGAAAATACACTTGTCATGCGACAAAATACACATCCGGACTATCAGGACGAGATTACATGGATTGGAGGGCCCATATGTCAATCAAACCACTTAGAATTGAGCCCAACCATAGTACAAGTTATTGGGGGCCCATTAAGCAACCTCCCAACCAAAGGGGAGGCCAGGAGGCGGCCCAGAAGTTCACCTGAACTCCCAGTTCGGCCGAACCGCCACTGAGCCCAATCGTGATCTGCTTCCACGTGTACGCTCTTGATGACTCCCCAATGACGGTGAAGGGGCGATTTCGATATTTCCAACTGCCAAAACCGTCATTTGGAGGCTATAAAAGGAGGAGCACGAGTCACTTTTAACACACAACTCTTTGAGCTGAATTACAAGAGGCTCTATTGTATCTGTTATGTACATTAGAAAATAGGTAGAGACTGAGGGGAAGCTCTGGAGGAGTGCCCGGAAGTTTGGCGCTCTTTTCGGCTTCTACCTTGGCGGATGCAACTTTCTCGGAGTAATTCTCGAGGAGTACCGGAGCTGTCGGTACACTCTGCTCCAGGTTCAAAGAAAATTATTCTATAAAGTAAGCATTTTGGATCCTTTCTTATGTTATTTAATTACTTAGTCTAAGTGAGATAGATGTCCATCTTTGCGGGTTCATTGTTTAGTATTTGTACTAAGTGCTCTAGTACTAGGACTCCGGGTAATGAAGGAAGTTCCTGCACAAGTATTAGAGTAGTAATTAATAACTTAGGCGTGGTGTCTAGGTTAAACATTGCCTTTGTTTGTTTTGTATCCCATGGATTTGTTAGAGGTAGACGGCAGGTGGTGACAACCCTGAATTCCGTTCGAGTAATCCTCCACGTCCGGGTACATCATTGAGCTATACCCGGAACCACGCTGGCAGACTAGCAGTGGTCGGTGCATGAAGCAACAGATAGGAAAATACCTTCAACTTAGTTTAGATAATTAAAACACGTAGAAAGTCCGCTCTAGCTGAGCTAGCCTACCAATAGTTATCCTTGGATGATCTTAGCCTTAGGTAGATTACACACGTTTCCTGAGTTCGATATCCGTTTGGGGTCACCCGAATGTGAAGTGCTACAATGGTATTCCTTTCGTTTGTGGATTTTATCCGTGGACGATGGTGTTCGATGGAGCATTCAACAGCCAAGGAGTAGGGGCAGGATTCATTCTGACATCCCCGATCGGAGACCAGTTCAGACATGCTATCCACCTTGATTTTCAGGCAAGAAACAACACCGCGGAGTACGAGGGGCTACTCGTCGGGCTACGAGTTACCGCGTCAGTTCGGGTCAAGCGACTAATTGTGAAAGGAGACTCCGAGTTAGTCACAACGAAGTGCACAAGGACTACAAATGCTCTGACCCCGAGTTGGCCAAGTACCTCGTAGAAGTCAGGAAGCTGGAGCAGAAATTTGATGGTATCGAGGACCAACATGTTTATCACAATAACCTGGCATGCGTGCGTTTGGAAGAGAACCTCATGAGCTAGGCACTCTCCCAGATGTCCTGACAAAACATTCGATAAAGGAGTCTCACGACGATGACACCATAGCCAATCCAGACAATAGCTCGGGGGCTACCACAGAGGTCAACAACGTCGTGGCAGACATCGAAATGATCGAAGACTGGCGTAAACCGCTCATTGACTTCCTGGATGCTGACAAATTATCGAAGGATGACACAAGCAGAGAAACTCTCCTGTCAACCTAAGGTCTATTGTATGGTCGGCAACGATCTTTACAAAAAAGCCCCAAATAAAGTTCTCCTGAAATGTGTCTTTCCCGAAGACATCCACGCCGGTGAGCGAACTCTGGTGGGAAAAGCTTTTCGATAATAGTTTTTCTGGCCAACCGCCCTCAAAGACGCTTGCGACTTGGTACATCGGTGTGAAGCTTGTCAGTTTCACACACAAGCACTCCAAACAATACCTCCCACTTGGCCGTTCTCGTGTTGGGGGCTCGACATACTCGAGCCCTTTCCATGGGGATAGGGCGGCTACAAATTATTGTTTGCGGCTATTGATAAATTCACTAAGTGGATAGAAGCTGAGCCAATAAGAGAAATCAAAGCCGAGCACACCATCAAGTTCATGAAAGGGATATTCTACAGATACGGGTTGCCTCACTGCATCCTAACAGATAACGGCTCCCAATTCACAAGTGGTGCTTTCCAATATTACTGCATCGAATTCGGAGTCAAGATTTTCTTCGCTTCAGTTTACCATCCCCAGAGTAATGGACAAGTCAGATGGGCTAATAGTATCATGCTCCAAGGGATCAAAATATGTGTATGCGATAGGCTCTTGGCCTATGATACATGTTGGGTTGATGAACTCCCATCAGTCTTGTGGGCCGTACACACTACACCGACATCGTCCAATAATGAAACCCCTTTCTTTCTCGTTTACGGAACCGAGGCCATGCTCTCGTCCGAGCTACGACATCGGTCTTCACGAGATCAGAATTACTCTGACGAGGACAAGGAGGAAAGGCGAACAGACGATATCAACCTCCTAAAGGAACATCGACAACGAGTTGTCGTCCAAGCAGTCGCATATCAAGAGGCTCTGCATCGACATCATGAAAAGTGCATACGAGCCCGCACATTTGCCATCGGTGATTACGTCCTCCGACGAGTTATGTACCAGACAGGGCAAAACAAGCTATCACCCATGTGGGAGGGACCAGACATGGAGCTTGAAGTCTTGAGACTAGGCACATTCAAGATATCAGACGATGAAGGCCGCGAGTTAGCAAAATCCTAGAACATTGAGCAATTACGTAAATTTTATGTCTAATAATCGATGTACCAAAGTCTGTAAGTTTTCACGTTTAGTAAGAATACATCCAGTTCTGTCCAAATTTCTTAAGAGTGTTTTACCCCGAGATCCCTTTCCCGTATAGCGCCTTGTGCCAAAGTCGATCATATTGTCCTTTTACGCTTGTCTGACACACTTCTGAGGTCCTCACGATCCTCACCTGGGGAAGCTAAGAGCTGATAAGGTGATATCAGGCATTACAGAGCCAGATGACCATGTCATATTTGATCATGTCAGAGTGCTCAATAGCAGCGTATTAATTAAGCCGTGTAATTGGGATATGGTTTTCCCAACTTCACGGCTGGGGGCTAGGTATTCGCAGCTTCAACTTGGCCGGTTATAGGTTTTCAAGCCACCCCCTTCGATGGTTGAGAATAGTTCAGATGAGAGTACTTGTAAACTATCTATTTATTAACGCTTAAGCCATAGATTTATTTTTTTTTGCATAAGTTTGATAAATAGTTTAACTTTACAAATGTGCAACTAGTAGTTTTTGCAGGAATGGGTTCTACCACGAAGGCCACTGCCAGTTCATGGAAGAATACACTTTCTCGGCAAGAGGGGCTAGGGACTGCTGTTGACATTTTTAAACGACATTACTAGGAATTAGATCCTAGTCAATGACGCTAGAATTATTAGTCAGTATGTTCTTACAATCAAAGATATAATTCGCAAGCCCACGGATATACCACTGTAACATTTCAACCGGAAGTATTTCCAATCAAATATAGAATAGGGTAGGTTGACACACAGAAGGATCAATCAAGCTAACTCTCCCTAAATATTAATCTAGACTAAGTGGAGAAGAAATGAGAAAAGCCTATTTCTGTACTTCCAGTATATAGTCCTTTTAGTATACACTTGCTAATATACAATCATATGGCAAAAACCCCCTAACAATGCCATCCTGGTATATCGAGAAACCACCCCTGATTGTCGGGTTCCTTACGATAATCCGTCATGGCTATACAGCCGGTTATGGTTACGGAGGAGTACCCACGCCAGGAACAGTCATCACCATTAGCGGCCCACCTCTACAGTTCCATGGTATATAACACCACTTAATGATATTTAATAATCTAAGCACCTTGCTTACATTACTAAATACTACTCTACATCTTTACAAATGACATAGAGCAATCAACCGAATGAAAACTAAGCCAATACCAATGCATCTCTCTGGTAAGCTAGCCATATAATTCATACTAGACAAGTATAAACCAAAGTTGGTACTCATATAATTATACAAGTAAAGTAAAGGACCAAAACTATATAGATAAGAATATTTCATTATTGAATAAAGTCTTTTAAGAGAGGAAATAGTTACTAGAACCATACCCGAATTCTCCGGAAGACTTGAAGAACGCTAGAACTATCCTAATTCTAACTCCACTAGTGCTAGAACAAAGTAAACTACTAAGGAGAGCTTCTTCTTGATTCCTACTGGTGTGTCTTGAAGTGTGTTAGGCCTCCTCCTTTTATAGCTTGAGTATGACAGTTTTGGTAGTTGGAAATGTCGGAATTGCCCTTCAACCGTCATCAGGGAGGCATCTGGGACGTCCACGTGGAAGGAGATGCCAATCGGTGCCAATGTCGGTTCGGCCGAACCCTGACTTGGTCCATTGGGTCTCCTCTTGTGTGTCCTTAGACTTATGGTATGGTGGTTGGGCCCATTTACAGATGTTTCATTGGGTTTATAGGCCCATCCAACCATGTGTACACCGTATGGCGAGTTCCGATGTATTTTCTGTAATTTCTCCTCTATTTAAAAAGTTGTCTCTTGCAACAAATACTTTTCCAAGTACAAGTGGAACTAGATTATTTTCTAAATAATATATGCATGCAAGCATTGCTAGTTCTCCATTATCGTTGGGAATATTGACGGTCGAAATTGGTCCATAACAACTGTCAACAAAACTCCCCAAGCTTAAACCTTTGCTCTTGATCAGGAGTTGCTGCAATGTTGTATATCTAAACTCTACAAGGTACAAAGTATGAGTATCTCTCTCTCGAATTAAGCAAGTTGGCACGGTGGCTTACCCATACACCCAATACCCGTAGGTAACATGCTCCTCCTTGTCTTGGGCGGTTGAGAATTAGAATGGTTAGTAGAGCACTATTCACTCATCTCTTGTCTAAATATTATTCCGGAGGCTTTCAAATGATTTTACAAATAAAATCCAAGTTCGTCAAGTGATTCTTTCATTCACTCAGGAATATGCACCAAGATATTGCCTTTTTGTCCCTATTCCAATGTCATATATGTGGAGTTTGGTACGGATAAAATGAGGCGTACTTGCATTCAGATTTATTACTAAATCAAAACTGGGACCAAAAAAGATAGCGAACATATTTTTGATCAAGATAGTCCAATGTGTATGTGATATGGTAATGGATGTGAAGTGAAATGGCTCCTTTTGTATACCTCTCCTTCCCCTTCTTTTTTTTCTTTCTTTTGAAACTTGAGAGAGTGTATGGCTAGCCTTCTTTTTTTCATCATGTCTCATACGTGGTATGAGCAAGATTTTCTTTTTCTCTTTTTCCATAGCCGTACCTCTGTTTATTTTAAATAACACTTTTGGAAAAAGAAGCATAAATAATATGGAGCATTTATTTTGTAGGTGGAGTGGATGAAATGGATGAAGTGGATGCTAGCTCCCATTGTAGAAATTTAGCATAAGTGTTGTGGTGGATGTGATCTTGATCAATAAAGTATGATAAGCATCTTACATAGGTCACACCAATTTTGACAAAGTTCAATGGAATCACAAGCAACCATAAGTATAAGGTTTTGCACTGTAAAGAATATATGGTTCTAATAGGAATTTATATCAAATGAGGAACTCCCTAAGTTTATCATTTTGAAAAATAAAAAACTCTGGATTTCCAGTCAAACTCAGAACAAGATTACAGTAACTCTATTTTATCATATCATATCTAACAACAACTTAGACTTGGATATGCAATGTGCTACTCACATCTCCCAGGTTCCCCGATAATATTTGGCCTCCGACTTAAAACTTAAGAGAGTACTTAACTATTCACTATAAACCAATTGATGAGAGATATAAAACAGAACAACTATTCATCATTACAACATAGAGAACTAAACAATCTTACTTAGCATATAAAATTCTAACCTATATTTTTTTGTTCTTTTTATATTTTTTATATTTTTATTTTGTTTTCAAATTTGATGAATGCATATGAAAGGAAATATGCAGTTTGGAAAGAGAAATGATACAAATTACCTTGGTAGGGGGAGAGAAGTGTCCCCCCAAGCTTGCCTTTTGGTCAGGGTCCTTTATAGGGATTAAACCCTTGGTGGCAAAAGTAGGTCTGCCAATCGGTCTGCTCTTGCTGCATCATGTTGTTGAAATTTTCCATTTGTGTGTTAACATTTGCTGCCACTCCTGAATCTGCACGATGTGTCCTTCGAGCGTGTGCTGAATTTCTCTGGTCTGCAGCTCAAGGTTGTCCACCTTCCGAGTGAGTTCACACAGATCCACTCAAGAGGAGACAGAGCGACACAGTCGGCTGAAAGGTGGTAGACCACTTGAGCTGGAGGAGTGGGAGTACCCGTAGTGCACGTCATGAGGTACTTGCCACCAGTTGTCGCTAGCACTTTGCCAGGACGAACCTCCGGCCACATGTTGAGGGACTTTGGTCCAAACGGGGGCATCCTCAGCCAGGACCTAATCATCCTCATACATCTGCACTGGTAGTGACAAAGATTATTCTTCTTGATGTGCTTCTCTTGCCATGTTTCGAGTTACCCTGCATTGAACATATGCACGAGATTACCCTTTCGACTGAAGAGGGATGGTTAGCGGTTGGCAGCTGTATAAACAAAACCTCGGGTTAGGTAACGGGATTTCATTTGTACAACCAGGAAAGAAAAATATAATTGAATTATCTAGACCAGATTTGAGTGTACGACTTTGTATTAAAAATGCCTTGTTAACATAAGAGCGGGCGGTTGAAATGTAAGTAATTTGAGCACCCCTCACATCCCTGACTTCATAAGCTATACGAGATACTAAAGATGTATACTCAATTGGGTAGGTGCACTTCAAATTTTCTAACCATTGGCGGATCATAGATTGTACAGGTGAAACTTTTATTTTCTTAACGATGGCATATAAGATAATCAACTTAACTTCAAGCACAATTCTAATATCAGCTCTAGGAAACAAAGTCAAGCCAAGCCACTTATGTAAAAGCCTCAGAGTAGGGTTATGGATGTTATTTGTTCTAGGTTTTCTACATAATGGTTCGCTTGTGATACTGTGCCAGAACTTGTGTTTATCATAGTTGGGAGTTGCCTTCCAAAAATTAATTTTGCATGTTTTGTCAAAGCCTAGAAGTAGACTTAATTCTTTTCAAGAAAGGTGGAATTCCTTACGGAAAAACAGAAAAGAAATGCCATCATCTACTTCTAGCAGGGTGCACAAGAATTGCAAGGTAAGCAAGCAGGATCCTGGCTCATCTACCTGTGCAAATTTGTCCCATCCTATAGCTTGCCAGACGTTGTGGAAATCAATGTCCATACCTATTTTCTGAAGAAGATACGGGTCGTATGCTCGGGTATGAGCAAATGTCCGATCCTTAAGCATTTGATTAGCTTGGATTTCTCGGTCACCTACGAGGTCTAGGTCGGAGGCGCTGCTTCGGTGAAGCATCCACCTCCTCCATGGATGCATCAGCAGATGAATGTGCGCTCGACTCATCTTGGTGGTGTCTCGATCTTGAATTTGATCCCTTCTTGAATAAGCCCGAAATCCTTTTCTTCATCACTGCAACAAATGGGCAAGAGTACGAGACAAACTCAAGGGGGGGTTAAGCTAGTGAAACGAAATCAAGTCTACCCGGCGGTTAGCTTGCACCAAACCCAAGCAACTCATATATTCTAAAAATTGAAGCAAAATGCAGGGAATAAAGTTGAAAACAACACCTCAAAGCTTGAAATGAAGTTTGAGAGCAAGGGAGCTTTTGAGAGGGTGTTGAAAATGTGTTGAAATGGGATGAACACCTCTCTCCCTGCCATCTCCTTTTCATAGAGAGCTCCCAACGGCCAAATATGAAATGTGGGACCCACTAGTCGTTGCACCACAAGGTGGTGCAGCCAACCATTGCTCCCCTAGTTTGTCCAAACCATGGGCTTAGCCGAACCCAAGTTGGGTCCAACAGGCCCAAAGTTGGTGGGGGCCACGTGGAAATTGGCCAAAAAAAATTATTTTATTTTTTCTCAAAAATTCATTTTATAAATTTTATTATCTCAAATTATTCCCAAATTTAAATTCCAATTTTTTATGCAGAAATTTGAAAAAGTAAACATGCTTTGATGTAGAAATTAAATTGACGAAATCAAATATGGGATACATACCAATTTACCTGTTGGCAAGGGTGACATTGTTTTTAGTCTGATGAGCAAGATCGTACCTCCGTCGTGTTCAGCTCGATGATGCGGCACCCTTTCCCGAAGGCATGGGAACGGGCGACGTTTTCTTCACTCACCACACCTTCTTTGTCTTTGGCGTGGTCGAGGGCTTCTTGGAAGCTGGGGTCACAGGCTTTTTAGCCTACGATCTCAGCTTTGCTGATGTCGTCTTATGATTCGGACGGGGCCTGGCCATCTCTTCTTTCTCCATGAAGTTCATCATAAAAGCGAGGAGGCTATCCGTCTTCAGGGGTTTAACTTCAACCTCCTTGATATTGTGCGGGTTTGGCCTGTACTTGATCTTGACCATGCAGCATTGCTTCATTCTTGGTTGAAAGTCAAACTTCTCATCCTTTGCATTAATGCGGAGTCGGATCTTTCCAGCTCCCACATCAATGTTTGCCACCGTGGTGCTTAGGAATGGACGCCCTAGGATGAGTGGCATCTCCTTGTCGGAATCCATGTCGAGTACCACGAAGTCAACGGGTATGAAGAAATCCTGGATATTTACTGGAATGTCCTCGGTGATTCCCGCAAGGTAGCGGACCGAGGAATCAGCCAGCTCGAGCCGCATTGGTGTTGGCGACAACACCGTGAAGTTAAGCTTATCAAAAACCTCCTTGGGCATGACGCTAACGCTTGCCCCAAGGTCGCATAGAGCCTGGTTGAAGTGTTGTGTCTCGATCAAACAGGAGATAATGGGATACCCCGGATCCTTCTTTTCCGGAAGCTGGTGGAGTATAGCATTGCTACACTCATCCGTTAGTTTCACCAGTTCCGTGGTTGGCATTGGTCGCCTGTTGTTGAGGATATCCTTTAGATTGCGAGCATAGGTTGGTACTTGCATAGCATCCAAAAGAGGGATGTTGATGTTAATCTTTCAGATCATATCAATGAAACGAGCGAACTGCTCATCCATGGATGGCTTCCAGTTACGTTGAGGAAATGGCAGCATGCTGGTGTCGCAGTATTCCTGCAGTGCTACCTTCTCCTGCTGCATGGTTTCTGCTTCTCCAGCTGTGTTAGATGGTGTAGCGTTCCTACCATCCTTGCCTGTTCCTGCAATGTTAGGATAATGCGGGTCGCGAGTGGATTTTCTTCCCCTCGTGGTCACCGCTTTAAAACTCTCTAGAGAAGGTTTGGGTTGCCCTGGAATCCTCCCAGTTCTGTTAACAGGAACCAGAGTAGCCAGTTGAGCTAGTTGAGTTTCTAGCATTTTATTATAGCTTAGCTGGTTTTGGAAAGCAGAAGCGAAGCCATCTAACTAGACATTTATATTTTCTAAAGCCTTGCCATTTGCAGCTAATTTCTTTCATAAAGCATCGGTTGTTTTAGCTTGAGCAAAAACAAGGTCTTTTAAGGAGGGTTGGTTATTATTGAAATTACTGTTGTTACCTCCTTGGTAGAAAGGGCAAGGCTGGTTCCACCCTTGACCTCCTTGTGGACGGTACTCGTTGTTGTTATTGTTCATGAACATTACTTCTTCATGGGTTTCTGGACAGTCTATGCCAGAGTGACCGGTACTGCCGTAGACTTCACACATCGTGTGTGTCTAAGGCCTTAACGGTACCTTTCGTTACGTCCATTTCTTTATCGTCCAGGCGTTTCATGGGGAGGTCTAGCTTGGTGGCAAGCATTTCCGTCTCCTTGATGGTTTGCATGCCCCTTTGACGAGTTTGGAGTCATTCTTCACTCCATTCCATATTGGATACTATCTTCTCGATCAAATCAGTTGCTCCTCTGACGGTCTTCGAGATGAAGGCTCCTCTAGCTGCAGCATCTAAATGGTCTTGTGATGAGTGTGTTAGTCTGTTGTAGAAGCTTTGTAGGATCAGCCACTCGTCCATCCCATTATGATGATGACGTATTCTTGAAGCCTTTCCCATACTTCCGGGATCGTCTCATATTTCGTCTGCTGGAAGCTGGATATTCTTCCACGAAGAGCATTGGTTTTGCCTATCGGGAAGAACTTAGCAAGGAAGGCTGTTGAGAATTTGTTCCAGGTATCAACCATGGCATGGTTGGCATAAAACCACTATTTTTCGCTCTCCCTAGAAGAGAGAATGGAAACAGATGGAGTCAAATAGCATGTTGGCTAACTCCTTTAATGGTGTACGTGCTACAGATATTAAGGAACTGTTGTAGGTGAGCACTTGTCTCCTGATTTGGCTTGCCACGAACGGGCTACCTACACTATCGTGATCAAGCTGGTCTTGAGATCAAAGTCCACGTCTCTTGTTGACGGTCGTTATCAACCAATTTCGACCGTCAATATTCTCGACAATAAAACAGGACTAGCAATGCTTGCATTCATATTTTATTTAGAAATAATCTGGTTTCACTTGTACTTGGCAAAGTATTTTCTTGTAGGAGATGACTATATGAATAAAGGAGGAATGACGGAAAATTACATTGGAAGCAGACATATGGATGGATGAGCTCACAAGCCCAATTTAACATCTGCAAATGGGCCAAAACAACATACCATAAGTTTGAGGACGCACAAGAGGGGCCTAAGGAGGAAGTGGAGGCAAAACGAACCAGGTCAGGGCTCGGCCCAACCCTTGGTTCAGCCCAACCGACCTTGGCTCCGATGAGGATCTCCTTCGACGTGGACATCCCATATGCTTCCCCAATGACGGTTAGAAGGTGAATCCGACATTTCCAACTGTCAAAACCGTCGTTGAGAGGCTATAAAAGGACTCCTCATTTTCCCTTTCAACACACACCAAGAAGAATCAAGAAGAAGCTCTCATTAGTAGTTTACTAGTTCTAGCACTAGTGAAGTTAGAATTATAATAGTTTTAGAGTTCTTCAAGTCTTCTGGAGAATTCGGGTATGGTTTTAGAAGTCATTTCCTCTATTGTGAGACTTTATTCATTAATGAAATATTCTTCTCTATATAGTTTTGGTACTTTATTTTACTCGCATAATCATACGAGTACCATCCTTGAGTTATACTTGTTTCATATTAATTATATAGCTAGCTTACCAGAGAGATGCAATGGTATTAGTTTAAAGATCATTTCGATGATTCCTCTGTGTCAGTTGCAGCGATATAGAGTAATATTTATTGATGTAAGCAAGGTGCTAGATTTTTAAATACCATTAAGTCGTGCTATATGCCACGAAACTGTAGAGGTGGGCCACTGATGGTGATAGCTCAATACGGGTATTCCTCCACGTGTGTATATAGGGCTAAGAATTTTTCCTGGCGAGGGTACTCCTCCGTATCCACAACCGATTGTATAGCCATAACGGATTGTCATAAGGAACTCAGCAATCAGGGGTGGTTTCTCGAAATACCAGGAGGGCATTGTTAGGGGGTTTTTGGCCATATGATTGTACATTAGGAAGTGTATACTACAAGGGTGTTGACGATGAAATTTGGCAAGAATATGAATCAGAGTCAAGATCCGATCCGAAGCGGATTTGAAGATATGTGATAATGTCGGAAACAAAGGTCGTATCAGCTGAGGTGGAATCGGCTTAGATCGGGTTGGAGATAGTTAGTCGATGGGAGTTGGAATCGGACAAGGGAGCCAATATAGTCGGTTTTGGTTGAAAGATGAAGACTTCAGAGATATTGTCGAGCAAGGATATAGTCCGAGATTGGGCAATTGTTTCTATTAATTAGGATATTATGTAATTTCTGTAGATATATTTTTGTAAGAGTTCGCCTAAGGGACTTGTTTGTTGGTTAGAGTTAACTTAGGAAAGTTTGAGTCGTGTCCGATATGGACAAGTTGTATTTTGAGGTATAAATATGTGCCCGAGATCTTGTAAATAATTAACACTAGTTCAAATAAACTCTCGGCGCATCGCCATACTTTTACTTTTCGCAATTCTCGACGAGATCTTGTCTTCGCGTCGGGCTGCATCGGCTTTGACAAGAGGTCAGACTTATCTGTTATCATATATCTTGGCTAATTTAAATTGATAGAACTATTTAACTATACTGATTATACCTTCTAAAGGGGAACATCAATATAACTTAAATAGATCTCGTTGATCTAAATTAACTAAGGTATTCACCATCCCGAAAAGACAATTATCAACTTCATTATTTAGATATTGTGTTTCTTTTCATACTTAGTGCTGCACCAGTTAGGTTTGATCTACTAAGTCGTGCTTAGAACCGTAATCTCTAGCCTGCTTTATGATTGTTAATAAGGATAGTATGGGTGTTTCAGCCGATCTTATCTGGTACAATTGTTTTACTTTGATTTTTATCTTGTTCAACGAGTTGTATCTACCCTTATATTGGGATCTCAATCATTTAAATATATTAACCTTGTTAGTAATCAAGTTGATATTAGTTTACTATATTTATTATAAGATGATATCCCAGTATAAGGTTGTATCGGAGTTATAGCCGATACATGCTTAAACTTGAACATCG
This sequence comes from Oryza punctata, assembly GCA_000573905.2. NCBI lineage: Eukaryota > Viridiplantae > Streptophyta > Magnoliopsida > Poales > Poaceae > Oryza > Oryza punctata. The sequence continues at coordinate 11,920,535 of CM002497.2, forward strand.
GCTAATATACGAACGTATATTATCTTTATTTCATGTTATTATGGATCTAAGCAAATTATACTGTCTCAGTTAAGTCCGATCTATCCCAGTTGCTTATTTCTAAAGTAATATTGATATGTAGATTATATAACTTTGATCTTTTCAGGCGATGAGACGAGTTTAGGATTTACTTGTGCTTATAAATTTACATCATGGTCGATTCACCTTTCCTGCATCAGCTAGGTCATAAGGCAATACGACATCGGCTCTCTAGCCGATCGGCTGTCGTTTACTAATAATATTTCTTTATTTATTCTTATTTGTTTTAGGATCAAACGAATTGGCCCGCCCTGAACCCGAAGGCAGGATTTGGACCTGCACTAGAGTTAAGCAGATCTCTCAGGCCAGTGTGTGTTCTTTTGGATAAATATGCTTTTGCCACGCCCAGTTGGACCACAACCACCATTAGAACAACCGATAGGAGCAACTCAACCCATCGGCCAGCAGTATATGCCAGAACCTCCTCTTAACAATCAACATCAATCACCCCAGCAAAATCTAGGGGGCAATTATAATTGCCAATACCATCCTCACTCACCATAGGTTCAATATCGGCTGAAAGGATCTCCACAGCTCCAGTACGTGTCTTAAACACAATACAATCAATATGAGCAGATGCAGCAACAATATGGAGGAGGTCGACTACAGCCCTGGGCCGATATGATCACTGATGTAATGAGGGAGCAATTTGGTCTCAAACCGAAGAATAGTGGTAATATGTATCGGCATCCGTATCTTGAGTACTTTGAAAGGGTACCATTGCCGAACCGATATAAAGTGCTAGATTTCTCAAAGTTCTCAGGATAGGAAAATGTATCTACATATGAGCATATCAGCCGATTCCTAGCACAATGCGGAGAGGCATCGGTTGCAGAGGCTTTGAGAGTTAGATTTTTTCCACTCTCATTATCTAGATCAACCTTTTCATGGTTCTGTGCTCTATCATACAATTCTATCAGAAGTTGGGTCGATCTGGAGAAGCAGTTCCATAAAAAAATTTTTAGTTGTATTCAGGAGATGAAGCTATTGGATTTGACCTCTATCAAGCAAAAGTGAGATGAGTCGATGCCAGACTATATTCAACGATTTAGAGATGTGAGGAATAGGTGCTACAGTTTGGCCTTGACTGATTCACAGCTAGCCGATTTAGCTTTCTAGGGATTATTGGCGCCGATAAGGGAGAGATTTTCTGCTCAAGACTTCGAGAGGTTAGCACACTTAGCTCAAAAGGTATCAGCTCATGAACTACTATTTTAGGAGGCTAGAAAGTTTGCTCACAAGGCCAACAACATTAATAATGTTTATGATTATACTTCTTAATCTGAGAATGAAGACCCGGTGATCAATGCGGCTGAGTGGTCCAGAAACAAGAAAACGGTAGTTTGATTTTGATGTCACCAAAGCCGATAGGATATTTGATCTACTCCTCCACGACAAATAGATTCAACTTCCGGTAGGACACGTCATTTCATCGGCTGAGGAGTTAAAGAAGAGCGAATATTGCAAATTGCATAACACAGGATCTCCTAGTACAAATGATTGCAAAGTATTCAGATAGTAGATTCAATCGGCTATCGAGCAAGGCAGGATCAAGTTTGATGAAGCCAAGAAGCCGATGAAGTTTGATGGGCATCCTTTTCTAGTAAACATGGTGCATACTGGAGCCGACTGGGGTCAAGCCGATAAAAGGAGATACCAGGCAAGGAGATTCAATTCGGCTAGTATGAAAGACAAATATAAAAAGAGACAGGAGAAGGAAGAAGAGATGCATGGATATGATGATGGAGATTGCTTTGATCCTCATTGGAGTTGTGAGTTGTTAAGGTTTTGCTGGAACGAGGGGATAAGGTTACCATCTATTGAGGATTGCCCTAGTTGTAGTGATCCTGACATGAGATATGTTGGGGAATCGAGTAGGCAAGTTAGCAGAAGCAATGAAAATTGGCTGACTCAGAGGAAGTTACCTGTTCATCAAAGACTTGGGCTGATTCACCAAGATTACTTTGAAGAGGAATCTGGAGATGAATCAAGAACCAGGAGACCACAATGGTGCCTATCTGGTATTTTTATCAAAAACCAAAAGAGATCAGTCCAGAGGATGAGGAATAGATAGCAAATGCAAGAAGTTCACGAAGAAATTGAGCATCGGCTGAAGCGCACCAGTAAGGAATGGCGGGTCAAGAGCAAGTCAAAGCTGATATAAGTAGAAATCTTGCCGATTTATCCATTTGGGAAATGGAAGGAATTGATTGCTTGTCTAGCAAGGTTTGGGATGGAGATTATCTACAAGTATCTGATTGTGATATATAGCCAGCTCGAAATGGAGAGCCTCAATTGTTGCTTTGAGGGTGACATGGAGGGTTCAAATTTCTACACCAAAGATACTGTAGATGACCTTGATGGCAAACTAGGACAAGGATTTATGTCGGTCGATGAGTTAGAATAGGTTGATATTGGACCAGGCGATAGGCCTAGGCCGACATTGGTTAGTAAGAATTTATCAGATGAATTCAAGCATAAATTAGTAGAATTATTAAAAGAATATAGAGATATTTTTGCTTGGGAATATTATGAGATGCCAGGACTTAGCCGATCTATTATCGAACATCGACTTCCAATCAAACCAGGATATCGGCCGTATAAGCAGCCTCCAAGACGATGCAAAGTGGAAATATATGAAGCTATTAAGGCTGAAATTACAAGGTTGTATGATACTAACTTTATTAGACCATGTCGATATGCTGAGTGGGTTTCAAATATAGTGCCAGTAATCAAGAGAAATGGAAAGCTTAGGATTTGTATTGATTTCAGGGATTTGAACAAGGCTACCCCTAAGGATGAGTACCCAATGCCGAATGTTGATTTATTGGTTGTTGCAGCATCTGGGCACAAGATTATAAGTTTTATGGATGACAACATAGGTTATAATCAATTTTTTATGGCAGAAGAAGATATCCATAAGACTGTCTTTAGGTGCCCTGGTGCAATCAGCTTGTTTGAGTGGGTTGTCATGACTTTTGGTTTAAAGAGTACTGGTGCTACATATCGAAGAGCAATGAATTTTATATTTCATGATCTCATTGGCTTGCTGGTTGAAATTTATATCGATGATGTGGTTGTTAAATCAAAGGAGGTCGATGAGCATCTAGTTGATTTAAGAAGGGTCTTGGAGAGAACAAGGAAATATGGGCTAAAATGAATCCTACCAAGTGTGCCTTTGGAGTATCGGCTGGACAGTTTCTCAGGTTTCTTGTGCATGAGAGGAGGATTGAAATTTCTCAAAGGAGCATTAATGCTATAAAAGATATCAAGCATCTGGAAGATAAGACTAAGTTACAATCCTTTATCGGTAAGATTAATTTCATAACATGGTTTATCTCTAATTTGACTAGCAGGATAGAGCTGTTCACTCCATTACTCGGATTAAAAGTCGATCAAGAATTTGTTTGGGTTGAAAAGCAGCAGAAAGCTCTAGATAGTATGAAAGAGTATTTAAGTACCCCTCCAGTCCTTATTCTGCCGCAAAAGGGGTTCCTTTCAGATTGTATTTATCAGCCGATGAAAAACAATTGACTCAGTTCTAATCTAAGAATTTGAAGGCAAAGAAAATGTCATATTCTATTTAAGTAGAAGTCTTTTGGATGTTGAGACTAGGTATACCCCGGTGGAGAAATTGTGCTTATGCTTATATTTTTCATGCACAAAGTTAAGGCATTATTTACTTTCATACAAGTGCACTATAGTTTGCAAGGCCGATGTGATCAAATATATGTCATCGGTCTTGTGCTAAAAGGAAGGATTCAGAAATGGATTTTTGCCTTAACAGAGTTTGACTTAAGGTATGAATCGACTAAAGCAGTTAAAGGGCAAGCGATAGCCGATTTTTTTGTTGAACATCGGAATGATTCAGTTGAGTATGTTGAATTAGTACGTTGGACTTTATTTTTTGATAGATCAGGTTGTACTTATGGATGTGGTATCAGCATGGTAATCATATCACCTAAGGGGCAAGTTTTGAGTTTGCTTTTACTATCAAACACTATTATATTAATAACCAAGCTGAATATGAGGCAATATTGAAGGGATTACAATTATTGAAGGAGGTTGAAGCTGATGCAATTGAGATTATGGGAGATTCATTGTTGGTGATCAGTCAATTGTCTGGGAGTATGAATGCAAGAATAATGTCCTGATGATTTATAATGAGAAGTGTCAGGAATTGATAAAGACTTTCAACATGGTGTCTTTCAAACATATTCCTAGGGAACAAAATGCTGAGGCCAATGATTTAGCTCAGGGAGCATGGGGATATAAGCCGATGTTAAAAGATGTGGAGGTGGAGATTGCATCTATGCAAGCCAATGACTAGAGATTCGAGATTGTTGAGTATCTAAAGGATCCTTCTCAGTCGGCATCAAGGAAATTAAAATATAAAGCTCTTAAATATGTTTTGTTGGATGATGATCTCTACTATCAGACGATTGATGAAGTTCTACTTAAGTGTTTAAGTCTCGAAGAAGCCAAGGTTGTCATGTGTGAAGTGCATGAAGGAATTTGTGGTACTCATCGATCAGCTCATAAAATGAGATGGCTGATTAGAAGAGTTGGATATTTTTGGCCGATGATGTTATAAGATTGTTTTAGATATTATAAGGGTTATCAAGATTTTCAAAGATTTGGAGCAATTTAAAGAGCACCAGCGTCGGCTATGAATCCAATAGTTAAGCCATGGTCGTTCCGAGGTTAGGGAATTGATATGATCGGCCAAATCAACCCACCATCAAGTAAGGGTCATAAATTTATTTTGGTGGCTATAGATTATTTTACTAAATGGGTTAAAGCTATTCCTCTCAAGAAGGTTGACTCACAAGAGCCATCGAGTTTGTTAAAGAACATATCATATATAGATTTGGTTTGTCACAGACGATAACTACTGATCAAGGTTCGATTTTTGCATTTGACGAGTTTGTACAATTTGTTGAGAGCATGGGGATTAAATTATTAAATTCTTCTCCTTATTATGCGCAAGCCAACGGAGAAGTAGAGGCATATAACAAAAGCTTGATCAAGTTGGTTAAACGAAATATTGCTGAGCAACATTAAAAGTAGCATACTACATTAGCTGAGTCATTATGGTCCTATCAGATGGCATGTCATGGTTCTGTGCAAGTCCGCCTTATCAACTAGTTATGGATATGAAACTGTTTTGCCATGGGAAACTAACATCAGCTCAAGGAGGATTTTTTTGCAAGATTAGTTGACAACCGATGACTATCATAATTTGATGGTTGATGAGTCAGAAGAATTGGTACAGTTTAGATTACGTGCTTTAGAGAAAGTCAAAAAGGATAAGGAGTGAGTTGCTAGGCATTATAACAAAAAGGTTGTGGCGAAATCTTTTGAAGAAGAACTTGTATGGAAGCTAGTGTTGCCAATAGGAACGAGAGATAATTTGGAAAATGGTCACCGAATTAGGAAGGGCCTTTTCGGATTCATAAGTGTGTTAAAAGGACTTGATGGAGAAGTTTTTGCAAGAGCACTTAATAGCAAGTATTTGAAGAAATATTATCCAAGTGTTTGGATTAATTCGTGATCGGTTAGTTGTGTAGACACATGATACATAGCTGATGTTGTTCCATCGCCACTAGATGGCTGATAGAATTATCGCCCTTAGATGAGTTTTGAAGTATGATCCGTTATATCCCAAAACTAGGGGGGCATGTAGTATATAAAATTGCAAAAGTTGAAAATTTTTGAGCAAAATTGAATAGTTGATCTAATATGGGCTTGATGGCCGATACACTTGTAGTGCTTGCAAAAGATTAAAGTTATTGTCTTACATAAAAGATACTTAAAACGATTACATTAGCCCAAGAAGTTTTGAATTGCCGATATTGCACGAAGACAGATTTGCTCTACTTCATCAATCATTTGAGCGTCAGCAGCATTGTTTCCATGGATCGGCTTGAGGGATTTGTTAAGAGATTATGGGTACCCCATACCCACACGACTTGGTTATCCGACTAGTTATAGGGGATAGCTTATATCTATGTAATATGTAATGGATCATGACTTGGGTATTACGTTTCCTTATGTATTACGGAACGACCTAAAGTCTTGGTTTGACAATATTGTAAAGTAGTACTAGGAAACCGATACCATATTGGTTAAGATTTCTATCTTGTAATAATGCCCCCCATCCTATATAAGGTGGGCAGGAGGCTCTCTAGGGGGCATAATCGCACAATCCCCAAACAAGAGTAGGGTATTACCTCTCATTAAGTGGGCCATGAACATGTCTAAATCCTTATCTCCTCATCCATCCACTTTTTGGTCTCAAGCGCTACCCCTTTTCATATTGCCGAATTCTTGTTTCCACAGTTGGTGCGCCAAGTAGGGGTGCGTCGAGTTACTATCGACAAGTGCAATGGAATCAACTTCATGAGTCGCCGGTTTTCATCTTCGCTTCACCAGCTTTGACTTCCTTGCCCCCGACAACTTCAACAAGCTCTCTCTCTCATTTGATTTCAAATCAGACGGAGGAGATTCAATTAGAGGATAACAACCAATCTACCGCAGCGAGTTTTAGATTCAATCTACTATGGCTGCCACCAGCATCACCTCCGTCATCCCTAGGATCTTTTCTATAATAGCTTGGACTTCATCGCTGCCACCAAAAGTCCGACAAGCTCTAATCAGTCGGCCAAGAGATCACACACCAATTAAAGCAATCAGCAGTGAGATACAAGACCATGCAGCCGTGAAGTTTTCTTTTCTTTTCTTAGATCAGCCATGGAGATATATGAATCCGATTAAACAGCATACACTGCATCCAGAGAGACTTTATATCGAAGTCGGCTACGAAAGCTTTGATCGGTCTTGTCTCAATCTAGCCGAACATGTTTTATGCTTTATAGCTTTGGTTCTTGCCACATTAGTACAAGACACGTACACAATCAAAAGGATGACCAAGTCAATGCATGCACAGCTTCACATTAGGTTATCAAGATTCCGGTGCGGCTATTCCGAGTTGATTTATATTTGTTGCAGAAAATCCGGTCGCTAGGCCTTAAATCAAGAGTTTCTGTATCACAAACCTTTATCAGGTCTATCGTTTTAATTTCCTTACATAAACTAGATTAATATTGATTTTTCTAGTCATCTAATTCACAGATCTCTATCTGTTATTTTTGTGTGCACGTACATATGTGGCATCCGCTGCCACTGATTGGTGCCTTGACCTCCACGGTTGATGTACTCCGCCACCGTTGCTGATGGCGATATTGTCTTCCCCACCAGCCACCGTCATTGCCGCCGACTGGTGCCTCATCTTCACGGTTGGTTGTTCACACCACCGTTGATGGGGCGTCTACGTCTTCACCGTCGACCTGCCTTCGCTACCGCCGACTGCTGTCCTCGCCTCTACGGTTGGTGTACTCTGCTGCTGTTGCTGATGGCGACATTGTCATCACCGCCGGCCACCATCATTGCCGTCGACTGGTGCCCTTGTCTTCACGTTTGGTTGGTCACACCACCGTTGTTGAGCGTCTACGTCTTCACCACCGGCCTGCTTTCGCCACCGCCGACTGGTATCATCGCCTTAACGGTTGGCAGACTCTGCCGCCGTTGATGGGCATCTTCGCTTTCACCGTTGACCGCCTTCATTGCCGTCGACAGGTGTTTCCGCCTATACGGTTGGTAGACTCTACCGCCGTTGATGGGCATCTTCGCTTTCATCACCAGTCGCCTCAGCTGTTTCCATGGCTTGTGTTTTCATTGTCATTAATGGATGACCTTCTACCCACATCGGCTACTTCTGCTATCACCGAGGGGAATATTACAAAGCTAAGTCATCATTAATTTTCTTATTTATGTGATATTTTCCTTTTCCTCTGCCTCACTAAATCAATTGGTCACCATTGAGTAGTGAGTCAGGGGCTACAAATGTTTTATCATATTTTTTCAACAATTTTTCCTAATATTTATCGTGATTGCTTGCGAAATAATCTAAGTAAAAAAGTGCCAATCGAGTTATGGAACTCTATTTCCCTATGCTTTCCCTTTGGTTTGTCGATGCATAGTTGTCTTTGGGCCGATTCCTAGCACCCGGGGGCTCGTTGGATGGAGTATATAATGCAAGGTGCTAAGTATTACTCGGAAGAAATCAAAAGCATAGAGATATGATAATTTGTTTTCTACTCTTAACAATGGCAAAAGTACTCGATTAGTAAATTTCGATCCATGAAACTTGGTCCCATTAATGACGAACTCGTGTTAATGACCAGTCGGGCAGAGTGTTTAAACATGAGGAGTCATCTACTCGGGGAAATCAAATCGACAGGAGGACAAATACATATTTATAAATATTTTAAAATGCTTGAATTTTTCTCAAGTATTATATTTGCATCAGATGCTACTCATCCTACATTTTTATACTGCAGGATCCAAATCCAGATATGCATAGTAGGGATTTATGGCTTTAAGCTCATCTCCTACCCTTCGGGAATGGATCAGTCAGAACATCATCGCCGGATTGCCTTCGTCGCCGCCGACTGGTGTCCCTGCCTACACGGTCGGTTGGTGACACTACCGTTGTCGGGCATCTACATCTTCAGCGTCAGCCGCCTTCACCGCCACCGACTGGTGTCCCCGCCTACACGGTTGGTTGGACACACCACCGGTGTTGGGCGTCTACATCTTCACCACCGGCTAGCCTTCACCGCCGCCGACTAGTGTCCTCTCCTTCACGGTTGGTTGGTTACACAACCGTTTTTGGGCATCTACGTCTTCACCGCCGGCTTGCCTTCGTCGTCACCGACTGATGTCTCTGCCTACACGGTCGGTTGGTCACACCACCATTATCGGGTGTCTACGTCTTGACCGCTAGTTTGCCTTCACCGCCGCCAACTGGTGTCCTCGCCTTCACAGTTGGTTGGTTACACCACCGTTGTTGGGCGTCTACATCTTCAACGCCGGCTTACCTTCGTTACCACTGACTGATGTCTCTGCCTACACGGTCGGTTCGTCACACCACCATTGTTGGGCGTCCATGTCTTCACCGTCAGACGCCTTCACTGCCGCCAACTGGTGTCTTTGCCTACACGGTTGGTTGGTTACACCACCGTCTTTGGGCATCTACTTCTTCACCGCCGGCTCGCCTTTGTCACCGCGGATTGGTATCCTCGCTTTCACGGTTGGTTGGTTACACCACCGTTGTTGGGTGTCTACGTCTTCACTGTCGGCTTGCCTTCGTCGCCGCTGACTGATGTCTCCGTCTACATGGTCGGTTGGTCACACCACCGTTGTCGGTTGTCTACGTCTTCACCACCGGCTTGCCTTCGTGCGCCGCTGACTGGTGTCTTCACCGCGGGCTTGCCTTCGCCACCACCGACAACTTTTGGTGGTAGCGACGAAGTCCAAGCTATTGTAGAAAAGATCCTGGGGATGACGGAGGTGATGCTGGTGGTAGCCATAGTAGATTGAATCTAAAACTCGCTACGGTAGATTGTTGTTATCCTCTGATCGAATCTCATCCGACTGATTTGAAATCAAGAGAGAGAGAGAGCTTGTTGAAGTTGTCAGCAAGAAGGAAGTCAAAGCTGATGAAGTGAATACGAAAACTGGAGACTCATGAAGTTGACGGCACCACTCGAAACAAGAATTCGGCAATATGAAAAGGGGTAGCGCACGAGACCTAAAAGTGGGTGGATGCGGAGACAGGGATCTAGATAGGTTCAGGCCCTCTCAATTAGAGGTAATACCCTACTCCTGTTTGAGGATTGTATCCGCCGGGTGTTGTATTGTTTTGACGATCTAGTTGTGCGATTATGCCCCCTAGAGAGCCTCCTGCCCACCTTATATAGCATGGGGGGCAGGATTACAAGATAGAAACCTTAACCGATATGGTATCGGTTTCCTAATACTACTTTGAAATATTGTCAAACCAAGACTTTAGGCCATTCCGTAATACATAAGAAAACTTAATATCCAAGTCATGATCCGTTACATATTACATAGATATAAGTTATCCCTTATAACTAGTCGGATAACCATGTCGTGTGGGTATGGGATACCCATAATCTCCACAGTGTTTGGCCAAGGACTTGAGCTTGATCTTTTGATCTTCAATGGCCTTCGGGAGATCAGCAAGCTGTTGTTCCGTTTCTCCAATTTTGACTCGGCATTGCTCCAATCGAGCTAGGAGATCGGCTTCCTCTTGTTTTATTGCATCTAGCTCTTTTTGATTCGTTCTGGACCATTAGTCAGCTCATCAACCTTGGATTAATCCTCAAATCAACTTGTTGTCGGCTGACTTGTATCGTTGCTTCACAACCTTGGCGTTCTAGCCTATTGGCTATCCTTTGTTTGGCTCTTTGTAGTTTAAATCCATGTTGTTCAAGATAAACCGTCGGAGAGATGATATCTGCGAGGTCTTTAGGGAGTTGGCCTTGGATTTCATGGAAACGAGCCCTGACTAATCCACAATCGGCTAACAGAATGTCCAGGGAAGCCTCTAGCCGATTAGAGATATTGGCCAGTGTTGTCTTTACATCTTCAGGAATTGGAGATCTAGCTTTGCTGATGGTGTCTTCATCATCTTCATCCAAGAATTGACGTATAGTGAAGGAGAACATATCGACTAAGGCCTGCAAAGAATTTTATTAGCTAAGAATGGATGGATTAAGTTGATGTATAAATTCAAGGACATGTAATTACAGGGATAGATGGCCTGTCGGCTGTTATTATGATCTCTTCCCCATGGTGGCTCCCAACGACCGATGGAGTGTGTTCACTGGATGCTGGCAGATGGAGAGATGGTTGATGAATTGTGAGCTAAAAGAAATTGAAAAATAATGGTTAAGTATATAATGCAATCGACTGAAATGACTATGGGTGGAAAAGATACGAACTGAGATAACCAGTTAAGACAGTGGGTTTGGAGTTCTTCCTGGGCGTTTACTATACTTGACTATTGTCACGCCCGGAAATTCACTAGTAATTTCCGAACTAATTTGTGCATACAATCCTCGTCCAGGAATCAGTCGAGGTACACAAATCGATAATTTAATATACAAATCCATCATCATTATAGTGTTATATACTTATAGAAGAAAAGAAAACAGCAGCAGAAAAATGATCTAGCGATAGCTTCAACTCCACTCCCACAGACAGCTCAACTGGGTATAAGCCAAACATCTTCTTCTTGGGAAACATTCTTCAACTGAGGTTTGATTGATTATTGCAAGGGTGAGTACAAGGAAAACTCAGTAAGCCGCACAGCAAATATACAAGTGCACAGGATAACACAAAGGATGGCATAATATACAGGTTCATTTGTAAAAGCAGCATTTAGCAAACATTTGAGAATTGTAAAATAGTAGAGTAATTATAATCATTAATATTAATCAACACTCAACGGCACACCAATGTTGCACAGGCCCAACCAAACCTAAACAACCAACCCCGGTCATGCAGATCAAACCTCCAAACCAGCAATAAACCATTCCAAACCAGGAGCTAAACCAATTATTACCATTTATCACCATATATTATTACCATTTATTTCCAACCATGTGCTCACAACCCACCATTAGTCAGGTTTTTGTTGGCAAGTTAATTAATTTATCATTCACGATTGACCATCGTGAGCTACCATTAAATATCCATCAATGAGAGTGAAGTATTAGTTATCCCAATAGTGTGCTAATGTTTCTAAACAAGGCTAAGTAATTATATCTAATATCTAGTTGAACCAATATATAAAGTCCAACTAGTCAAATTATAACCCAAGGTATCAAGGAATAGGATAATCAATACAAACTGGCCATAACAAAGGAATGGGTTCACACCACCCAATGACATTCGAAAATAAATGCACATTTAAAATAAATAGAGAATCTAAATATAGGATCAACATGCTCAAAGGATTGTGTTTGGGATCTGTGTGACTTGCCTTGCAAAAATCGGTCTTCAATTAGTCTTCTGGAACACTTCCGATGCTCACACGAACCTTAGAAACGATGGAACGACAAGCTAACACACAAAATAAGGAAAAACACTAAGAAACTCCAAATAAACAGTATATAAAAAGTAAATAAACATGGAGACCATGATTTTAGATGAATTATGAGACTCGAACGGCCTCATTCCGATTTCAAATGAATTAATTATGAATTTTTTTACAAGTTTTAATCCAATTAAGCCTATTAAAGAAAAGACTATTCCAAATTAATTAAACAATTTACAAATAATTTATAACTGAGAGAAAAGATTAAAAACATCCTCCTCCGGTACAAATATTAGATCAAATTTGGTAGATAATATATAGCAAAAAGGAACAATATGTCATTGAAAAGAGAGGAAAAAGATCTATATTGATTTTGATGGCGGAGATCGGTTGATCGGATTTTGACCTAGAACAGACGGCTTAAATTGAACTTTGATAGATGCCACATGGGATGCCATGCAAGCAACCACATGAGCAAGGGAGGGTGAGGTGATGCCGACGAGGTGATGACATGGCAACTACCGGCACTGACGTGAACACGCCACGAGGGATAGACGGCTGACAGCACGGGGTTCGATGGTCGCCGGTGAAACATGGCATGATGATGCAAACAGAGGACGCCGGGAGGAGGAGCACGACGAGAGGAGCTCACCGAGGGGCGGCGCGACGTCGGACGACGATTGTACGACCGGCGGCGAGGTAGATGCGGTGGCGACGTTGGGTTGATGGTGACAACGGCGTTGTAGCAATCTTCGGCGGCAATGGAGGGGTGGACGGTGTTCTCCTCGCAGCTGTGAATCCAACGGAGGTGGCGGCGAAGCTTGACGACGATGGGAGGAGCGGCAGGGCCTTGCCGGAGAGCATAAAATAATAGCGAACTCAGCCTTCACGGTGATGGGGTGCTTCCGGCGGGTTTCGGTGGAGGATACGGGGTGGCCGGGCTTCGTCTTGGTGCTATGATGCCGAGGGAGGAAGCAACTCAGACCGGGGATGGCCGGGGCGACGGCGACGTGCAGCTGAAACGGCGACCAACGACGAAGAAAGAAGGAGCTCGCGAGAAGAGGCGGCTAGGGCACGGCGGAGAGAGGGAGGGGTGGTGGCCAAAAGAGGAGAGGGAAGGGTCCCCATTTATAGGCTCGGAAGGATGGGATCGAGCCCACATCGCCGGGAAAAACTATGAGAAAGTTTAGGTTTTCGCCGGAAAAAGGAAAGATTTAATCCGTGAAATTGGAAAGGATTTGCTTTGGTATTTTTGGAGATTTCTTGGGGGAAAAGTAGAGGAGATCGAGGGGAATCCGTTCCCGCAACTAGTTTTGGAAGGGGAGCAATGGGGAGACCGGATTTGACGCGAGATGGGGCGTTGGTACAGTGCGCACGAGAGAGATGCGGCTCTGTCTGGAGGAGGAAGACGACACTGTAGTGCGAGGGACGGAAAGCAGACTTCTGGGTAAAAGGGTCAGCCCAAAAAGAAAAAGAAAAGGAGGGAGGAAAAGTAGACTTTGCAGATTTGGCCCAAGAAAGAGAGGATGTTTAATTACTTTTCCAAATAAATTAATCGCTGCAATGATCTTTTAATTGTAAAAAATACTTCTAATATTCAAATAATTCCAAGAAAAATCTTGCAAATACTTAAAAACCCAAAGTATTTAACAAAATTATAACCCAATCATTTAATGATTAATTTCTTATGTAAATAATTACTGAAATATTCTTTTTATGATTAAAATTAGGAATTGAGCTCTGAAAAATCCGAGAAAATTTCAGAGAATATAATTAACCATGGAGAATTTAATAAAATTAAATCCAGCCATGCTTTATAAAGGAAATTTTATTCCGATACTAACTTCACTTGTAAATTTATGAACATTTAATATAAATTCTAGGAATAATTTATTAAATAATTTATTAAATCAGGGTGTGACAGCTATTACCGATGCTTTTTTTGACTAAGAAAACCGGAAAAGGGTATGATGAGTATATACAGAGAATTGTGCGAGGAGGAAAGAAGAATTGGATGACTACCTTGACCTCGGTAGCAGTTTTGCATGGACAAGGATGGGTTAGAGCAAGAGAAGTTGGCATCGTGGCCTAAGGGGTATGGGCTGGGATTTCTTCTGTGTCACTGACATTTTCAGCACCTTCATCAACTACCTCTTCCATTTTTGTCTTCTTTTAAGAATTCCTCCATATTATAATCAATGAGAGGTAAATCTTCATCGGCCGAAGTTTTCTTCTTGTTGGGCACAGTGGATTTTCCTGCGGCTTTCTTCATTCCTTTCCGTTTGCCTATGATCGGCTCCCTGATTTACCCTTGGAGGAGTGAGGTGATCTTAGGGGCATGATAGCCGATGATGGATGGTGCTGGGCCGGTGTTGTTTGGAAGCAAAGCTGGTGCATGCTTTATTGTCTGACCACTTTGGCTAACATGAGGAGGAGATGAGTCAGATGCTTGTAAAACACAATGAGAAATTTTCAAAGTCAGAAAAAGTACTAGCGTTAAGATATATTGAAAAAGTTGGAAGAAATGACTTACTTGGGGATTCAACTCAGGTAGTATTTTTGTCAGATACATCTGAGCCGATAGATGGAAGATATGGCTTTTCCATTCTAACCACCACCGGTCAAAGAGAACACTTCTGATGAGGATAGGGTTGAAGCGATCAATAGCACCAAGTGGTGGGCCCTCTATGTTCAGGAGCTTGTCCATAAAAAGAGCCGATGGTACAACACCCCTTGGCTAGATCTTGTCAGCAAAATATAAGCTGATTGGGAGCTGGCCGATGCTGAGTTGTCTAGCTGCAATCATTGGATGATAGAACTCATATGAGACTTGGACATTTCAGCCCTGAGATATGCTAGCAGGAAGTATGCATGGAGAAATGGCTGTAGTAAGGCTTTTTCAGGGTTTCTCAAATATTTCATCATTGATTTCATCGAGTCTAAAATCGGTTGGCAGCTCATACATAGCAAAATCTTAATATGTGAACTAGATTCCAGTATCTCTTGGAAACCCATCATAGAAGTTGCAAAACCAATTCTGAAAATGATCGGCCGATGGTCCTGACTCAGGTTACACGGAAGCTGCTTCTCCATAAGACATACATTGGCGTGTTTCAGGTTCTTCACTGTCAGAATCGGCTATGGATGGAAAACTTGACTCAGAAAGAGCAGGTGTGTGAGCTACTTTCAGTGTATACAGGTTGAGCTAGAGTTGCAGTAGCCACCAAGGGCCACCTAGATTGACATTACTGTCCATCAAGAGCCTAGTCGATGTTTGGCTCATCATCTGGTATATTGCCCCTAAAATATATTTGCCCAAAGGGATTGACTTTTTGGAGGCAAGGACTTCAGCTAAATGTTGCCAGTTGGCTGTGGGACCACAGGTTGGGCCACAGAAGATGAAATTATCAAGCCACATCATCAGAAAAGCTACATGTTCTCTTTGAGATATAGAACCTGTTCCCATGTTCATGTAAATGTATCCTGACCATCCTCCAACATTCTTGGTCTTAAACTTATCATCACATTTAACCTTAAGACTGATGGGGTTAGTCAATGGGGTAATGTCTAGGCCGGTGATCATAGTCATGTCTAGGAGCATGGGTGTCATCGGCCCATGGTTGAACATGAAGGCTTTAAGTGTATCTGACCAGAAGTAATTAGCAGCCGATAGCATGGGTTCATCCTTTTTCATATCGGCCTAGAGAGAGGGAGAAGGCATTGGGAGATCCCTAATTCATCCTAATGAGTTTGTTTGTTGGCTGCTACTCTTTTATACCATTCTTTCTACCCATCAGCTTGGGAGGGCCATAATCTGAAAGTTCCTGTCCAGTGGGCCAAATCTGGATTCGTTTGCCAAAAAGGGATTCTATTTGTCTCAGCATTAATAAGCCAAGTTGGATCTGAGTCGCCCATCGGGCCTAGTAAAAAATGGTTTGGTTCTTTGGAGAGGGGGATAGCTATCTGGTATGACAAGTGCTACAAAGTAAAGATAAAAGAAATCAAGACCAAAATTAAAAAAGAGGAAATACGAAGATTCAAGAATAAGCCAATATGGTGAAAAGTGGTTTACCTCAGGGAACTCAGATGGAGCTTTTTGGCTTGGGGAGGACGGTTCCGATGATGTTGCCATGGAGCAGAATAGGGGAGTTTGCCGCCGGAGATGGAGTTCGCCGGTGGGGATCACCAGAGTGCTGAGAAAGTCACCGGAGCTTCAAGAGGAAGATTGCATGGCTAAAGCCGTGAAAAGCGGAGTTAATAGCATGAAACTTCCGAGGGTGTTGGTTACTATTTATGAGAGCACACGCATAACGGTCGGAAGGGTAACCCTAGAAACTTGCGGGATTGAAGAGATAATTCCGTTGCATTATATAATACTTCGGAATTGGGGGGCATGTGTTGACGATGAAATTTGGCAAGAATATGAATCGGAGTCAAGATCCGGTCCAAAGTGGATTTGAAGATACGCGATAATCCCGGAAACAGAGTTCGTATCGGCTGGGACGGTATCGGTTGATTCCGGGTTGGAGATAGTTAGCCGATTCGAATTGGAATCAAACAAGGGAGCCGATATAGTCAGTTTCGGTTGCAAGATGAGGACTTCAGAGACATTGCCGAGCAAGGATAGAGTTTGAAATTGGGCGTTTGTATCTATTGATTAGGATATTATGTAATTTCCGTAGATATATTTTGGGAAGAGTCCACCTAAAGGACTTGTTTGTTGGTTAGAGTGAAGTTAGGAAAGTTTGAGTCGTGTCTGATATGGACAAGTTGTATTTTCTGCTATTTAGATGTGCCCGAGGTCATGTAAATAATTAACACCAGTTCAAAAAAACTCTAGGCGCATCGTCACACTTTTACTTTTCACAATTCTCAATGAGTTCTTATCTTCGAGTCGGGTTGCATCAGCTTCGATCTTTGACAAGAGGTAAGACTTGTTAACGACGTTACTAGGAATTAGATCCTAGGCAATGGCACTAAAATTACATCACACTTAAGTAGATTAAAGTCTAATGCAAGGGTTAATCAAATATAGAAGAGGGTAGGTTGACACACAGAAGGATCAATCAAGCTAACTCTCCCTAAATATTAATCTAGACTAAGTGGTGAAGAAATGAGAAAAGCCTATTTCTGTACTTATAGTATATAGTCCTTTAAGTATACACTTGCTAATGTATGGCCAAAACCCCCTAACAATACCCTCCTGGTATATCGAGAAACCACCCCTGATTGCAAAGTTCCTTATGACAATCCGTAATGGCTATACAATCGGTTGTGGACACGGAGCAGTACCCTCGCCAGGAAAAGTTCTTAGCCCTATATACACATGTGGAGGAATACCCGTACTGAGCTATCACCATCAGTGGCCCACCTCTACAGTTCCACGGCATATAGCACCACTTAATTGTATTTAAAAATCTGGCACCTTGCTTACATCAATAAATATTACTCTATATCACTGCAGCTAACATAGAGCAATCATCAGACTGATCATTAAACTAATACCATTGCATCTCTCAGGTAAGCTAGCTATATAATTAATACGAAACAAGAATAACTCAAGGATGGTACTCGTATAATTATGCGAGTAAAATAAAGTAACAAAACTATATACAGAAGAATATTTCATTAATGAATACCCAAAGTCTTACAAGAGAGGAAATAGCTTCTAAAACCATACCCAAATTCTCTGGAAGACTTGAAGAACTCTAGAACTATTATAATTCTAACTTCACTAGTGCTAGAACTAATTAAACTACTAATGAGAGCTTCTTCTTGATTCTTCTTGGTGTGTGTCGAAAGGGAGAATGGGGAGTCCTTTTATAGCCTCTCAATGACGTTTTGATAGTTGGAAATGTTGGATTTGCCCTCCAACCGTCATTGCGGAAGCATATGGGATGTCCACGTCGAAGGAGATCCCCATCGGAGCCAAGGTCGGTTCGGCCGAACCAAGGTCATAGAGCAATCAATCAAATGAACACTAAGCCAATACGAATGCATGTCTCTGGTAAGCTAACCATATAATTCATACTAGATAAGTGTAAACCAAAGTTGGTACTCATATAACTATATAGAGAAGAATATTTCATTATTGAATAAATTCTTACAAGAAAAGAAATAGTTACTAGAACCATACCCGAATTCTCCGGAAGACTTGAAGAACTCTAGAACTATTTTAATTCTAATTCCACTAGTGATAGAACAAAGTAAACTACTAAGGACAGCTTCTTCTTGATTCCTCTTGGTGTGTCTTGAAATGTGTGAGGCCTCCTCCTTTTATAGCTTGAGTATGACGGATTTGGTAGTTGGAAATATCAGAATCGCCCTTCAACCGTCATTGAGGAGGCATCTGGGATGTCCACGTGTAAGGAGATGACAATCGGTGCCAAAGTCAGTTCGGCCAAACCCTGACTTGGTCCGTTGGGCCTCCAGTTCCTCCTAGACCTCCTCTTGTGCATCCTCAGACTTATGGTATTGTGGTTAGGCCCATTTACAGATGTTTCATTGGGTTTATGGGCCCATCCAACCATGTGTACACCGTATTTTGCTTTCGATGTATTTTTCCAACATTTCTCCTTTATTTATAAAGTTATCTCCTGCAACAAATACTTTGCCAACTACAAGTGGAACTAGATTAGTTCTAAATAAAATATGCATGCAAGTATTGCTAGTTCTCCATTATTGTTGGGAATATTGATGGTCAAAATTGGTCTATAATGACCGTTAAAACAACTTCTCGAAGAAAGTCAAAATTCATCTGCGGGCGAAGATCCCAGATACAGGCGGGAACATGACCTCCTACGTACCGGCTAGCATGACGACTCTTGATTTACGCTATCATCGATGCGGTTCCCGATACCCTCTAGCTGGTCACACGTTCTCTTGATCCACGAAACATAGCCCACCGTCGACTTCTCGGGAGGAGGGCGCGCTTCACGGAGTTTCCTGCAGACCCACGACAAGGCGTCGCAGCAACTCATGAGGTACAAGTTCAGCTAGATCTCGCGTCCTCGAAGATTTTTGACGTATTGATCCTTCTTCGTGACATCCATCGCTCTTTCAAGCTGGTCCACTTCTAGTTTAGTCCTCTAGAACTCGATGCGATGATCTTGTTCATCAAAAGCATCCTCGAGGTCTACAAACATGGAGCGGTTTTTGTTTATCCTACCTCATGCGAGGCATAAGGACGGGGATACAATAATTAGTAACCTTACCCTAAGTATGCCAGAGGAGAGAACTTAGGTGGGATCCGGACGGTCCAAGTGCGCTTGACCACGACTACTGCATGATTGTCGACATCAGGAGTGGATGAATCTAAAGGAGGAGTGGGCACCACGTCATGATCTTCAGGATGTCCTTCTTGCTGGACGTCCTCATCTCCGATACATCTACAAATAATACCGTAATGAAGGAAATCGCTTAAAGTGTGATAAAAACGGAAATTGTTCACGAGAGGACAACAAACCCAAAAGTTACACTTAGGATAGATAAAGGAATACAAATCATTACTGTTCGAAAAATGGGATCACGGTGTCCCCCAGGTCCTCGCCCTCCGACATCGCTTCCTCGCGTGATGGTTCGGCTCCACCCTTGTCGAGGACCTCCTTCAGGTCGATCTCGGGGTGCATGAGCTGCAGACACGTGAGAACATGGCATGCGCCAGTACGGAGACCAGCGCATGTGTCCTCGGCCACCTGCTCAACATGCTTACTGGGAACTTCATTGAGCTTCCCGATAAGGTCAGCAAGCGAGGACACGACTGTGGTCTCGTCGGAGAAGGGAGGACCTCTTTCTTGGATCCCCAAGCTGTGCACCAGCATGTCCAGCCGGTTATAGTTTTGTTGTATCCCTTCGCGGATGGCCTCCAGATGGCCTTCGGTCTCTGCCATCAGCGCCTCCAACCCCCGCCGTTGCTTCTCATGGCCTGCGACGAGGTCCTTCATCTTTTGAAGGCCCTTGTGCGCTTCTGCGAGCTGGCTGTTGAGCTGCGCAAAGGACAAGGCATCTTTCTTAAGACGCTCGATCTCAGCGAGCATTTCTCAGGTGCTAGTCTCGAGTAGGCGACATGAATCGGCCAAACTGTCAGCGACTGGCGCGGACGAGTTGGTAGGTACTTGAGGAGGAGGAGGAGGGGCCAAGGTTGATGCAGTAACGATGGCGGCCAGTGGAGATGAGCTGGTGTTCATACGACCAACGATTTGGGTGGAGGTCGCATGAGAAGTGCTGTCAGAGGCATGGATTAGAAACAAAGAGAAGAGAACAAATACGTTACAAGATGACATTGCTCAAGACTTCACTTACTCAGGTTTTTGCCACTTCAGGAGTTTCCTCCGCGGTTGAGGGGGAGCTACGATAGAGGCCTCAGTGAGAAAGTAAGTCAGAACGATGTTGTCTTTAACGAAATCTGCTAACGAGAGATAAAGTCAGAACTTACCTTGGAGCCGCTTGTCTAGACCAGCGTACCGACGCCAGGAGAGAGCTTGGACGTCGTCGCCCAATTTCTCTTTGGTGCCTTGGAACTGCTACCACTTGAGATGGTGGCAGCGCTGGCCTGCTCGGTGGTGACCTGCTCCTTCAATGTCAAGGAGGCCTGATGATCGATAAGGGGACCGATTACATCCACCAGAGGAAGGGCCTATGCAACTTTAGATTACTAAGTCTTCAAAAATATGCGAAAGGAGAGTGCAGTAAGATGAAGTTGCTTACGTTGATGGCAGCATTCTTGTCTACGACTGGGAAGTCACGGATAGGGGTGGGTAGCCAGGTAGAGTCAGAGGCAGGGCTTGCGATAACATGGCCCTCTCGGGCAACCACAGTGTCTTCGTTGAGATCTACAGAAGAACGGACACGTCACTACACAATCATGGACAGGTGGGTTGCGAGAACGAATACCCCGATTCGAGATCCGTGTCTCGTCATCAGCTCCAGTGTATTCGAACACGGGGCGAGCGCCAGCCTGCAGTGGTTGGATTCGACGATGTATGAAGTCTGTAGTTACTTCATACCCCGATAACCCTTGTTCTCGGAGGCTTTGGATTTTATCTACAAAGACTTGGATTGAAGGGGTCAAGGAAGGTCTTGAGGTCCAGGAGGAGGAGCGGTCGGGCTGGTCTTCTAGGATAATGGGAACGAAGGCAAGATCCTCCGCATGGAGATAGAACCATTTGGATCTCCATGAGCTCCGAGATGAAGGGTAATTGAATGGGATATATTCCACCTTCATCCCGTCTCGGAGACGGAAACCGCAGCATCCGGAGATTCTGCGGGATTCCATCCACCGGAGCTCATAGAAGTGATGGAACAAATCAAGGAACGGTATTACCCCGAGGTAGGCTTCGCAGAGATGAGCGAAGATGCTTAGGAAAAAGTTGACAGTGTAATTTGGCTAGTGGGGTTATTTGGTTTGCCAAATTACTGATTAGTTATTTGTTGGCTTAATTAATTGTTTTCTTTTGGAAATTATGTGCTAAGTTAACAGGTACTGCACGTGGGGTTTCAATGTGTGGAGATGCTTCACAGAGTCAGAATATATGCAACTATGCAGTGCGCAGGAAATTGTATGGCTATTCTCATCAAGAAAGCGGCAGTGGTGCTGTTGGACAACGAAGAGGCAATGGAGATTGGGACAGGCACGATGCAACGCTGCGGCTGGATGGATTTGTGTGAAGGCATATGCGTTTTATTTTGGTAGAGTTAGAGATATTTTTTTATCACATTGTTTCCGTATTCGGCTAGGACTGTAGGAGTAGTACGTGTTGCCGAATATGTTTGCTAAAAGACCGAAGCATGCCTGATATATATATCAGGTGCATGGCCGATTGAAAAGGATCAATCGAACAAATTCAATCAACCTGTTTATTTTTTCAACTATTTCGTTCTCTTTTTCCTATGCTTCTTCTCCACTGCCAATCCTTAGGGTCTGGTGGATCTGAACGTTTTGTGCTGGAAAACGGTTGGTTCTCCTCCACAAAACTGAGGATTCTTTGTTGCTTTTCTCGGAAAGCATCCGGTGATCGTCACGTAAGCACGATCAGTGTCGTGTTGTCGCACGATCAATTTCGCGTGCCAGTAAAAAGCAATAGAATTTGGGTTCAGCTGGAGAAGATGCAGACTGTAGAAATTCAGAAGAAGCAAAAGGAATTCGGAAGGGGAAGCGAGAAAACCACACCCAACGAAATCCTCTAAGACTACGATTTTTCCTAGAGCGGGTTTAGGTTGAATACCTCCTTCCGTGCGTTCCATGATGTTACGCCCAGGGAGAGATCCTTCCACTTGCAGTTTCTTCATCCTCACGGTGTCGATGATGGACTTTCCGAAATCCATAGGATCGAATTTGGGGATGGCGGAGAAAGAGGAGTGGGTTAGGGCTTTTTGAGGTTAGGAGATGGATTTAGTGAGATGCATGCATAGGGAAATGGACGATGTTTTGGGAAAAGGAGTCTAGATGGGTCTCGAGGCTGGAATTTATAAGCGCATTCCAGTCGGTTCGAATTTCGAGGAAGTGAGAGAATGTCGCTGTGATTTTCCCAGGTTTGTTTGTGGCAGTGGTTTAGACTTCAATTCAAATTCGTTTAAGGATCGTTGCTCTTCTATTATTGATGTCGCTTGCTTCATATCTTCTCGATTTTTCGAGAACAATCAAGAAAACATGATATCGATGATTGAGAAGTCTGGGTACGAGAACGAGACTCATTTGATGTGAAGTCGGAGGCTATTGTCAGGGTTACGGATAAGGCATACCCTCTATCCTTGGAGTCATGCAATATGCGAATACGGTATATCTATGTGTATACGGAAAGAGTTTGTCAGATTGAGGTCGTATCTACGAAACAGGAAGTAACTGAGTCCTACTCAGAGAAGATTATGATACTTTCTTCATCGTATGGGGTCCGATATCTCTGAGTTCTACTGGAAGATTAAGGTAATCTGCGGTATAAATATAGACTCCCTGAGGGGGTATAGGTCATCAAATCTCAATACCAGACATCCACCACCACCGATGCAATCCGGAGGACTTGAAGCCAATCTTGCCGATAAGATCTCGTCGGGCTGATCTCGACAAGGATCTCTTCGGTAACCTCGGAGTTCCGTTGTTCTCTTTTGTACTCTGTGGTATTTTATATAATCCCATATAAACTGGATTAGGGTTGTTACCTTACGAGGGGCCTAAACCAGTATAAATTTTATCCTTTTGTGTGCTTGATGTCGTGTTGTGTAGACCCTTGTACCAACATAACCCAATACCCTTAGAATACGGTCTGCAGATATGATCCGTCGACACACTTTAACTTCATTTGTAAATTATTGAAATTTAATATAAATTCTAGGAATAATTTATTAAATAATTTAGAAATCCATGAATAGAAAATCAGGGTGTGACAATATGCACTGCTACTTAAGCCATCATTCGTTCCTCTATGTTTTGCTGAAATAGTCACCTATTATATGCATACTACTACGCATGCACGTGGAATCCATCTCGCTAGCTAGAAGCTGATTAGGGCTGCATATCGAGCCAGCTCGAGTCGGCTCGTGCTAGCTCATTATAGCTCGGCTCAAATCGTTATCCTAACGAGCTAAACGGTTAGCTCTGCTAGGCTCGTTTGAAAGCTCAACCTAGCTCGATTAGCTTGCGAGCTACACACTGCCCTCCTGCTCGTGTGCACGTTCATGGTGTTGGAGTTGCAGATAAAGCAAATGGAGCACAAGGATTTGGATTTTAGATACACATACACATCTTGTCTACAATATTATATATACATATACTGAGGCATTAGCAGAAGTCAATGCCGACCGAGTCAACAAGCTTGCTCGGCACCAGCCGTGCTGAGGCCGATGGCGGTGAGGACGCCAGGTTTGGTGGTGGTGGATCCAGTTGATCCATGACCGAGTGAAGCGGGGTGAGCGGCGACCGGCAAAGGTGATTGCGATGGCGAGGCAAAGGCGGAGCGGGTGGCCTGCACTCAGCGGTGGGCTGGGGGCCTAGAGCAGCGCCATGAGTACACGGGTCTGCCGGCGGCGCTAGAGCGAGAGGAGGGGATTGGGAGAGTTATTTTTTCTTTCTTTCCTGTTTCGCGGAAGGGGATCGAGAGAGTTCGGCATTGACTTGGATGGTCACTGCCTCACCGGCTATCTAGGGTTGCATGGTTGGTGTTGGATGGAGGTGGGCTGTGGTCTTTTTGCATCTTTTCCTTGTGTTGACGACAAAATTTGGTAAATCATGCATTGAATTTGAAGTTAAGACTGAAGCGGATTTGGAAGGAAATCGGTAACAGAAACATAGTATAAATCGGCTTCGGAACTGCATCGGCTACAGTGTGCATCGGCTGATATTGAATCGGACAAGGAAGCCGATGTAGCCGATTCTGACAAGGGGATGTTGGAACCATTGTCGGGTTCGTTTAAAGTGTTTCATGAGGATTGTCATGTATGGATTGAGTCCGAAAAAGACAATTGTATCTATTAATTAGGAATAGTTTGTTAGTTTCCTTTTATCTTTAGGAAAGTGTGTTTAGTGTCCGATAAGGACTTTATGTGTTTCCTTTTATCATTAGGAAAGTTTGAGTCGTGTCCGATATGGACTAGTATCTACCCATGGGTATAAATATGTACACCAGGGCTCTATGTAAATTATCTCTCGATCAACATAACTTCGGCGCATCGCCACCTTTTACCTTTTTTACTTTCGACGAGTTCTTGTTTCAAGTTGGGCTGCATCGACTTCGATCTCCGACGAGGAGTAGGGCTTGTTATGGCGGCTTGCGTTATCGGGATTAGTGCTTCCATCGCTTCGACACTCTAATCTTGTTCATGTAAGTCGTCGAGTTATCATATACATTATATAATCTAGATTGACAATGTGTTCTACTTGCATCGGCTAATCTCTATCTAGGGTTTTGTCGATATCGGCTAGATTACTTTGTTGGCTTAGATTATATAATGTATCCACCACCCTGAAAATCAGTCAAAAGCTTGATTGTCTAGATATTATGTTTCTTTTCATACTTAGTGCTGCATCAGTTAAGTTTGATCTACTAAGTCGTGCTTAGAACCATAATCTCTAGCCTGCTTCTTGATTGCCAACAAGGGTTTCATCGGGGTTTCAGCCGATGAGTTATCTGGATGTTGTATCAGCTTATAAGGATTACATACAAGACGGATTTAGCCGATGACAATAAAGATTTCACTGTTTCTCTAATCATTTGGATTTATTGACATCGGACCACCAGCCGATGAATGCTTCAACCTTTGAATCAGTGCTTATTCAATCTATCATTACTAGCCGTTTGGCTTCTACTGGATTATATTATTTTATTTTCATCAGCCGATTATCTTTATGTCATTATTTACTCAAGTATCAAGATCTATACTGGATATCGGCTGGTATCGGCATCGGCTGGAATCATTCCATCGGCTTGTCAGCCGATCGGCTATCTTTCGATCTTCAATTTATATATCTTGTCAGTTGCAGGATCAAACTGACTGGCACGCCCGCATCTCATCATTATTTTGGACCTGCACTGGAGCTAAGCAGATCTCCCAGGCCATCGTGTTTTTACGTCAACACAATCTGGCACGCCCAGTGGGACAACGATTTTTATACCTACATGTCTGAAGAAGAAGTCGACGCCAAGATCATGGTCACAATGGAGGATTTGACTGAGGAACTGAGGCAAGAGATGGAGCAAGCAAAAGTTGATTTTCAAAAATGTTGCCTTCAATGTTTCGTCATGACACTAGAAGGGCCATTTCAAAAATCTCAATTTCCCAAGCCGATGATTGAAATACTTCAAGATAAAGTTGATGAAGCAGTTCATCGCGCGTTGTTTAATCCATCTGGAGTTTTGGTAGACACATTGCAAGATTTTATCAAGGGAAAAGTTGATGAATTAATTGTTCAAAGAGGCCAGCTCGGGGGGCAGATTGAAGAACAACAACAATATTGGCCGGAGGAACAATGCCATCAGAAGAACAATGGTTGGGCCGACAGAATTGCAAAGTTAGTAGAGGAGCAGTTTGGAATTAGACCTAAGGAGCATATCTATATGTATCGGCAGCCATATCCTGAATGGTTCGATAGAGTTCCGCTTCCATACCGATACAAGATTCCAGACTTCTGCAAGTTTTCAGGGCAAGATGATATATCTACAACGGAACATATCAGCCGATTCTTAGCGCAATGTGGGGAGGCATCGGCTGAAGAAGCTTTGAAAGTTAGATTTTTTCCATTATCTTTGACTGGATCGGCTTTCACATGGTTTTCATCATTACCATCAGATTCTGTCAGAGGATAGACCGATCTTGAGAAGCAATTTCATGATTATTTCTTTGCTGGAATCAGTGAAATGAAGCTTTCCGACTTAATATCGGTTGAGCAGCAAAAGGGAGAATCGGCTATGGAATATATTCAAAGATTTCGTAATGTCCGCAGCCGATGCTATAGTTTGAGCCTAAGTGATGAGCAGCTAGCCGATCTTGCATTCCAAGGATTGTCAGCACATATCAGAAATATATTCTTTTGCCATGAGTTTGACGATATAGCTCATCTAACGCAGACGGTATCGGCTTACGAGAGCCGATTGCAAGAAGCAAAGGAAGATTAATTTTGGAGTAATCAAGGCGAGATAGAAGAGAATTTTGAAGCATGAGTCCTCATACTCCAAAACTGGGGGGCATGTGTTGACGATGAAATTTGGTAAATCATGCATTGAATTTGAAGTTAAGACCGAAGCGGATTTGGAAGGAAATCGGTAACAGAAATATAGTATAAATCGGCTTCGGAACTGCATCGGCTACGGTGTGCATCGGCTGATATTGAATCGGACAAGTAAGCCGATGTAGCCGATTCTGACAAGGGGATGTTGGAACCATTGTCGGGTTCGTTTAAAGTGCTTCATGAGGATTGCCATGTATGGATTGAGTCCGAAAAAGGCAATTGTATCTATTAATTAGGAATAGTTTGTTAGTTTCCTTTTATCTTTAGAAAAGTGTGTTTAGTGTCCGATAAGGACTTTATGTGTTTCCTTTTATCATTAGGAAAGTTTGAGTCGTGTCCGATATGGATTAGTATCTACCCATGGGTATAAATATGTACACCCGGGCTCTATGTAAATTATCTCTCGATCAATACAACTTCGGCGCATCGCCACCTTTTACCTTTTTTACTTTCGACGAGTTCTTGTTTCAAGTTGGGCTGCATCGACTTCGATCTCCGACGAGGAGTAAGGCTTGTTATGGCGGCTTGCGTTATCGGGATTAGTGTTTCCATCGCTTCGACACTCTAATCTTGTTCATGTAAGTCGTCGAGTTATCATATACATTAGATAATCTAGATTGACAATGTTTTCTACTTGCATCGGCCGATCTCTATTTAGGGTTTTGTCGATATCGGCTAGATTACTTTGTTGGCTTAGATTATATAATGTATCCACCACCCTGAAAATCAGTCAAAAGCCTGATTGTCTAGATATTATGTTTCTTTTCATACTTAGTGCTGCATAAGTTAAGTTTGATCTACTAAGTCGTGCTTGGAACCATAATCTCTAGCCTGCTTCTTGATTGCCAATAAGGGTTTCATCGGGGTTTCAGCCGATGAGTTATCTGGATGTTGTATCGGCTTATAAGGATTACATACAAGACGGATTTAGCTGATGACAATAAAGATTTCACTGTTTATCTAATCATTTGGATTTATTGACATCGGACCACCAGCCGATGAATGCATCAACTTTCGAATCAGTGCTTATTCAATCTATCATTACTAGCCGTTTGGCTTCTACTGGATTATATTATTTTATTTTCATCAGCCGATTATCTTTATGTCATTATTTACTCAAGTATCAAGATCTATACTAGATATCGGCTGGAATCATTCCATCGGCTTGTTAGCCGATCGGCTATCTTTTGATCTTCAATTTATATATCTTATCAGTTAAAGGATCAAACTGACTGACACGCCCGTATCTCATCATTATTTTAGACCTGCACTGGAGCTAAGCAGATCTCCCAGACCGTCGTGTTTTTACGTCAACACCTTGGTGGATTTTGTTGCTTCGCTAGGCTTGTTGGGCCAGGTTGGCTACACTGTGCTGAGCTCATTTGGCTCGTGAGCTGCTCACGAGCCAACGAGCTAAAACCTTAGCTTAGCTCATTAACAAATCCAAACAAGCCGAGCGAGCTAATAAGCCATAAGCTTTTCGTCCAGTGATGTAAAATAGTTCCTTTATACATTAAATAATGAAGTACACATTTATTTACAAATCACCAGAATATATTTCTTGAAATAATCAAATATGTAGTACAACATATAGAATATGTTGTGCACTTTAATGTGAACCAAAATCCATATCAATAGACAGTTATATGTGAAGACAAAAATAACAATTGTCCTATCATGGACATTTTTTTTGAATGAATTGGCACCAGAGTGTGCCCATTTTATTGAATATAGCAGGAGAAAAGGAACTGTACAAAGCTATAACATTCCAAATTTACAAAGGAGAGTAAAAAGGAAAAGGGCTAAAGAATGATGTGGGACAGTCTTTTTGCACTGGCTAGGACCCATGTCTTGGCCTCCTTTATCTTCGCAAGGAGTGATAATGTTGAGAGCTCTTTGAGCTGAAATACTTTTTGTTTCTCTCTTTCCAAATCACCCATGTCGTTAGGAGCAGCAGTGTGTGGACTCCTTTCCTAGGCATCCCATGGTGGGTTGCCATCGCCGTCCACCAACTCTGCAGGGAAGTAGTTTGCATGCAGTTGGCTGGTTTGATGTGCTCTTGTGACATCCAACATGCCAAGTTATACCAAAATTTCCTGGAGTCTCTGTAGTCCACGAGGAGGTGGTACCCCGTTTTTCTGGTGTACCTACATAGCGGGCAAAAGGTGTTGTTTGGCCATCCTCGAGTAGTCTGCTGTTCAGACCCTGTTTTGAATGATCAGCCACGCAAAGATCTTGCATTTGTTTGGACCCCACGGTTTACGTATGATCGTGTGATGTGACCATGCCTACTATGAATAGAACAATTGTTCACATCATGGATCAACAAGAAGACATCAAGATCAAGTCGTCCAAGTGATAGAATCCGATTTGGCCACCTGCTACATTGTTGAGTTCAAACGACCACCAAATGTGCATACGAGCTCCATTTTTGACCCATGATTACTTGATGGAAAATTCTTGGAGTCCTCTTTCCAATGGATCCAACCTCATTGCCAAATTCTATCTCAGTTATCCGCAATTGAAGAAACAATGTGTTGCATCACCTATAATAGGCCTATGGGCTTGTAACATTGTCTCGGACCCCGGCCCAAGTGGGCCCCATGTGGGGTGCGCCCCAACCTGCAGGAGCACAACCCTAGGGATCCCTTGGTCGACCTCCCATCTCCTTAAATATCTAGGAACCCCTTCAGGTTTTTTCGGGTTTTGTTAGATTAAAGTTTAGCCATTGCTACTTTATCTTGTAGTTACATGTGTCGGCAAGACCACCTAATTGCACGTCTTCTGAATCCCAACTTATCGTGTGTATTCAATTCCTATTTGTAATATCAGATTGCTTTTATCTTGTTCTTTCTTCTGTGGTCGATTTGCTTGCTAGAATAAAGTTGATCTGCACGGACAAGATCAACAACCCATGGAGAGGTGTATCGATCGCTAAGGCGCAACACAACAACGTCTTGTACGGTTTTAGTCGGGTCGTCAATGTTTCTCCCAAATCATAGTTATCTCAACACACCGAAACATCTAGTCAATCAAAGCTAGGAGCATATCGAGTGGAGCTTATGGTTTATCAAGTGATACCAGAGCTTTCATTGTTCAGTGAGTTTTTAGTCTACCTATAACCAGAAAATAGCCATACAAAAAAGATTGCATCCATTACCTAGCCATCTTTGTGTTGCTGCATTGTTATTTTCAGTTTTTGCTTTGTTGAGTTTTGCGTTGCATCGTTGTGTCGTGTTGTTGGTCAGTTCTGGTCACGTATATATATATTACCACTATCGCCACCTCTGCTGTGTCTTTGTTGTCATCCAGATCTTCAAAAAGGGAATCGTGTCATTGCTAGAGTTCCGTTTTTTCTCGTATCGGGCATTTTTTGTTGATCGGTTTTGTAGTTTTGAGTTGCATCTAGGGTTTGCCTAGACCATTGCGGTGCTTGTGTGCTTCTGTTTCGTGCGTGAGGAAGGACGAAGGGGATAAGAATTTTGTAGATTGGATTCGGTTTCCATACGTGAGGAAGGAGGAAGGGGAAAGTTTTGTACATTAGATTTAGTTTCCACATTATGGATTGGATTTAGAGTCCAACTCTCTACTACATCTAAAAGCCAAACCCTCCTACTC
This sequence comes from Oryza punctata, assembly GCA_000573905.2. Taxonomy (NCBI): domain Eukaryota; kingdom Viridiplantae; phylum Streptophyta; class Magnoliopsida; order Poales; family Poaceae; genus Oryza; species Oryza punctata. The sequence continues at coordinate 11,950,915 of CM002497.2, forward strand.
CCTCCCACTCTGCCGACACCTCCCCACAGTACCTCCACCTCCCTACCGGTTGTACCGAGTTACTAGCACCTGGATGAAAAATATGTCGGTATCGGATTCAAGATCTATTTGAAAAAACGGAACCTATGGTAAACGGAATCTATGGGAGGAGAGCATTCAATTTTTGTATAATTTTAATTTTTAGGGTTTGCTCTTTTTCATTTGAGTTCCTGTAATTTTCTTATTTACATTTGGGCCCTTCTGATCTTACATTGAGATCCTTGAGTTGATATTTTGAAAAAAAAATGCAAAAAAAAGAGAAAAGGTAGAAAAGGTGTTGAAAAAATAGAAAAGAAAAAAGCTGCACCAAAAAAACGAAAATAGAAAAAATAGAAAGAAAAAAGAAGGAAAAGAGAAAATCACTTGTTATCTTTGAGTTTGCTTTTGTGTATCACCTGTTGTGATATCGTTTGTGTCTAGGCTTGCGCCTCTAGTATGTTCTAGTCGACGACCAACACGGTACTGAAATTGAACAATTATTTAACTTTGCATTCTCTGATTCGTGTATTTGCTATTCTTTTGCTATGGACGTGACTACAACGGGAATGTAGGTCATAACCAGCTACCTCACTCTCATGAATAAGTACACCTAACAGTGTATGTCTTTTCTTTCTTCTTATAAAATTTTCTTTTGAATTACTAATCCGATTTACGATCCGATTACACCTTTGTGTTCGTGACAATTAAATCTTTATAAGAAGATCTCACATGATATATTTTTGATGAAAAATAACAAATTACTTTTATAATATATCTAATTAATTTTAGATTTCATTAAATTACTTCTTAGACATATAAAAATAAATTCAATAAAGCCTAAAAGTAATTTACATATACTATATAGAAGTAACTTAAAAAACAGAAAGTAACTTGTCACGACAATAAAACTAAATCTATTGTCGGGTAAAAACACAAGTCTATCTAGAAATTAAATTTCATTGACATAGTATAGAACTAACCAATAAACTAAACTGTTTAATGAATGTCTAAAAAGTAATTTAATTAAATATAAAAGTAATTTATATATATAATAAAAGTAACTTACATATATTATAAAAGTAATTTACAATATAAATATTTTTTTCATCATAATACAATCATGTAAGATCTTGTTATAAAGATTTAATTGCAACGAACACAATGGTGTAATCGGATAAATAGTTTAAGAGAAAATGTGTAAGAAGAAAAAAATGATATGCACTATGAGGTGTACTAGAGGCAACTAGAGTGCTCTCACGTATGGGTGTCTCTCATTAAGACTAAACCGAGAGTGGCCTTGGTTTAGATTTTACCCTTTGCTCAATATCGATATCTTTATCAAGACATGAGGAGTGATCAACATCATACATATGAGGTAACTGACATTGTTCTAACCAAGATCAAATCTGCACTACCTCACTTTGAAGGAAATTATGATTCTCATGCTCACATTAAAGGGGAGCTAGTGGTTGATAGAGAATTTAAAAAGCATGACATGTTTGAGAAACAAAAAATTATGTGTGCCTCTAGTGTTCTAATTAAAAATACTTTTTATGATTGGAAATACTTTTGTAGGCATAACAAAATACAATGTTTGAAACAAACTACAATGTTTATGTTCCCATGTATTATGTTGATATTTTGCTCAACAAACTACAATGTTTGAAACAAAAGATACTAGAACTGTTACTTCATACTATCATGATTTGCATGCTTGTTTATTACATTGTGGTTTAGATGAATGCGAAGAAGCTACGGAATTGAGGTTTCTATGTGGGCTTAACAAAGAAATTCAGGACATGATTGCTTATCAAAGTTATAGCTCAACAATCTACAATGTTTAAAACAAGATACTAGAACTGTTACTTCATACTATTATGATTTGCATGCTTGTTTATTACATTCTGGTTTAGATGAATGTGAAGAAGCTACGGAATTGAGGTTCTACGTGGGTTTAACAAAGAAATTCAGGACATGCTTGCTTGTCAAAGTTATAGCTCTTTTGCTCACTTGTTACAACTTGCTTGCAATGCGGAAAAACAAATTGAGGATGTGAATAAGCAACAAGTTGTACTCGTGCCTCCTATTACTAATATTTTGCAGGAAGTAAACAATTGTGAAAAGGAGGAGAGACACAAGATGGAGCCGCCTTTCTTATTGCTTAAACTGAAGTCAATTGCACCTCCATCATTTGAAGAGATAATCAAAGATAAATTAAATGTTGTTGAGATTAATCAAGGTGAGTGTGGTGTTAATGAATTGAACATTGTTGTCGAAACGACAACTGCATACGTCGAAGGACGTGGTTACTCAACAGTAGTTGGAAAAAGTAAAGTGTGTTAAATTCAGGATTTTTCTCGGGATCCCGCCTTACATGGCCCTAGGGAGCTAATTATAGTCCCATTACAGGTCCCCCTATTAGGGTTTAGGTCTTTTACAGGGGAATTTACATGGTCACCCATGTGAAAGGGACATTTATGTGGGTATTCAATGTAATTAAGATACATGGGCCTTTAATGGGCGATTGCTGGCCCATCGGCCTGCGGGCCGGCGTGATTGGGCCGGCCCACTGGGCCTTCTTGGATCGGGCCCAACTTGGCGAGGTCACCCCCTTTGGCTTGCACCCTTCGCCGTGCAGCCTTCGCCCAGGACATGTTTAGACTTGCCAGGATCCAGCGTGACTCTTCGCCCTTCGGCGCCTTCACCTCGTGGTCTTCGCCATAGGGCTTCGCCCCAGTGGATCTTGGGCGCCTTGAGCCTAAATCCTCGTTGTTTGCTTGGTTTCGGGAGGTCTGGTCGAAAGGTCTCATGACATACTGCCAACAAGCCCCTCACGGGCAAGGGTGAGATAGGAGCTTCGGCCGAGACCGCGCAAACCATGTAGTATGGTATGTGGCGCCCCCTTTCGACCAATGCTCCTGCCGAAACCTATCTTGTGCTCCTGCAAAGAATGTGTGCATTGTATGTGTTGTTGTGAGTTGAATTTTTTTTTGTTTATAGCTTTCGTCTTTCGCGAATGGCGAAGCTATCTTTACTGTTTGACTGGGCCCAAATGAACAGTGATGGGCCTTCGCCTTCCGCAAACGGCGAAGTTATCCTTACTGTTTCACTGGGCCGAAGTGAACAGTGATGGGCTTTTTCCCTGAGGGCCTGCCACTATGCGGCCTGGTCCATAGGATTTTACCGTTTCGCCTACCCTTGCGACACGTGGTAGTTCGCGATTTGGCCGGGAAGGCGAAACGTCGCCTGGTAGGCTATATATTCCTCCTTCCCCCTTTTCACCGCCCTTACCCCCATCATTCTCACCATAGGCGCTCTCTTTTCTCGCCTTTTTACTCACGGCGCTCTGACTTAACCGAACCCTTTCACCAGTTGACCCCTTTTGCTACTATGCACTCGCTTCGCTATGGCCCCACGGAAGCTGAACCCCGTCTCCACAACGGGTCCCGACCCCGGCCGTATTGACGAAGGCACCACCGCGTTCCTAGGGGTATCACTCATAGATGATGACGAGCTGGCGAAGATGGTCAGCTCTGGCGTGGTGGCAGAAGGACGGGCCTTCGCCCCTGGGGATGCTGAAGTACCGAAGCCGGGCGACAACCAGACGGTTGTGTTCGCCGTATTTTTCGAGGTCGAGCTTCGATTTTCATGCAACATATTGTTGCCGAAAATCCTTCGCCTTTTTCAGGTGGAACTTCCCCAGTTGAGCCCTTCGGCTCTCGTCTGCATTGCCATCTTCGACTGGGCATGTCGAACCGCTGGGTTTGAACCAAGCGCCAAACTCTTCGGCGCTGTTTTTTCGGCCACCGTAAACTCGAAGACGGTGGTCACTCTTGCCGGGACGAAGAAGACGGTGTTCGGGAGTGTGAACTTCAATGTTCGCCCCGAGCACTCCGACCTGTGGCCGGTTAGCGCCACCATGTCGAAGTGGGATCACCACTGGATGACGAAGTGGTTTTACCACTCGATCCCCTTCGAGGCCGGGTCTGAAGCGGCGAAGGCCCTCCGATGGAGGCGTAGGGCGATCTCGCACAACCAGAATCCCAAGGTCACCGTCAGTGGCGCCATGGAGGCGCGGTTCGCCTTGCTCCGCAAGGTTTGTTCTCGGTTGAGCTGCCGCGATCTGGTGGAGGAATTTTGTATGCTTCGCATATTCCCCCTCTCCCAGTCGTGGTAGGTCGAAGTTGACCAGGATGAAGAGGTCAACGGCCCACCGAAGCTCGTTATGCCTGCTGGTGCGAATGGTTTGTTTACCCTTTCTTCACTTTTATATGTTTCGCTCTTTGTTTTTCTTTTGTTCGACACCTGACATAACGACATGTCTCTTTTTTAGTGTTGACCCTCGCCCAGGCCAACACCGAAGCCCGAAAGATGATCGGCGATGTGTCGGTCACAGAGTACAGCCAGCTGCTAACGCGGCAAGCGGCTGGCCAGGTGAACCGGGTTCACGTCGGCGAGCTCCCTCCATCGGGCGAAGCCATTTAAAGCCGATGGTGAAGAGGGCCCCTCCCGGAAACGCTTGCGGGGGCAAGTGAAGTTGGCCCCCCGCAAGCGAAGGGCCCCTGCCTCCACTGATTCCGACACCGACGATGAGGACGGTGTCAAAGATCAAGAAGACGTGGGGGAAACAGAGGTCGCGGTTGAAATGGCCACGGATGAGGCCGCCGACAGCCGCTCCGGGATGCGCGGCTACACCCTGACTCCCAGCCCTGAGCGCATCGAAACTGGGGCGGAGTCGAACTCCTCCCCCTTTCGCCGGAAAGACATGGAGGGGGTGAAAGCCCTGGTCGCGATCACTGCGGCCAAGACGGCGAAGGGGGAGTCCGTTAAGAAGACCCCTCAGAAGAAGGGGCTCGTCGCCATCGCTCGCATTTTCAGCGACAATGATTCCTCGGACGAGACGCCTACTTCGCCCGGCGGGCGAAGCCTGGGCCTCTCGACCGCCCTTGGCGCAGTGGGTGGGGCTGGAGCTTCTGCTTCAGCCGAACAGGTCGTGAAGATGGCGGCCTGGGTTTTCAGTAGCCCTGTTCGCCTGTCGCTCATTTCGCCGCCTGCCCTTGATAAGGGTAAGAAAGCGGCGGAGACGTCCGCCTCGGACTACTCCCAGGCGCCGCCCCGCTTCGCCCCCAGCGACTTTGAGACCCGGGCGGAGCTCATCCCCTTCATCGAGGGGGTGAGCAACATCGTTGCTCCGGCCGGCGGCCCGAGCCTCTTTGCTGAACTGAACGAGTTCGACGAGGGCTGTTCCGCCGTCAAGAGCCTGGCGGTCCGGGTATGTTGACTTCTCTCTTTTTTTTGCGTCATCGTTTTTGACAACCTGTCTTAACATTTGGCCTTCCTCTCTTTTTGCCAGATCCTCGCGGCCCATTGTTTCGACGGAGCGAACCATGCGGGCCCGTCTGGATGGCCTGAAGAACCGTCTTCAGGCCAAGGACGACGAGCTGGGTCGCAAGGGCCTGGAAATGGAAGGCCTTGCTCGGTCCCTCAGGGAGGCGAAGGCAGAAAACAAACGCCTCCAGGCCGAGCTAGACAAGGGCAACGAGGCGAAGGCGGAGATCGAACGCCTCAAAGCCGAGCTTGAGAAAGAACGGGGGCACTCCGCCGCCCTTACAGATTACTATAATCTAACGGAGCCGAAGATGGAGGCTCTTCGCCAGGAAGCTAGCAAGGCGGACACGAAGTCCCAGCGACTTGCGCGCGAGGTGGCGAGGGCCACTGAGTCCGCCAAGACCGCCTGCCGCACGCTTCGCCTCGCCCTTACTGACATGGGGGCGAAGGTGCGGGGTGTGCCAGGCGAACATGCTTCCGTCTTTGAGTTCTCCGAATGGACTCAACAGGCTGGCGGTGTGGTCTCGGACTGTGCCACCGCGTACGGTGATTGCTGTCCACGTGTGTCTGCGGCCTTCGCCATGGGCTTGCTGCAGCAGTCCGGTTGTGAGCACATCGCCCAGTTCCCTGACTTCGCGAAGGGGGACTGGGAGGTCAACGCCCAGGACATTTCGCCCGCACTCCGCGCCCGGCAGAAGCAATTCCGGCAGAAGGACGGCCGATCCACTGCCAAGGCCCACCTACTCGAGCAGTTGGCGAAGACGGAGGCGGCGGACCAAGGCGAAGAACCAGCGGAAGGGGGTGGAGGCGATGCCCAAGACCACCCAGAGGTGTGAGGCCCTCCGCCCGCTCTTGTAGATTTTAATAGTTTTTACCTTTTGGTGTTTGCCGTATAGGGCGAACAATGTAAATATGGCTGATGGCCAATCTTATTGTAGAATGTTTTAACATATGTAATATATGACAAGCTTCGCCAACTGTGTTTGATGTCTTTTGTACTCGTGCTTGCATTGCTCCACTTACTTTTTTCGCCCAACTTATGTGCTCTAGCTTCGCTTTCTGCGTTTCACCACTTGATTTTCCACCGTTTTCAGGATCTTCGCCGAAAGCTGTGCGTTCGGCCCCCCTTTGGGGATTGGCGAAGCAGGAACGAGAAGTTTGTTGCGGTAAAAAATTTGGCGAAGATCCGATATCTGCTTCGACCTATTTACCGCGAGATGATAATAAATGGCAACAGTTACAAGGTTGTGAATGTTGCTAACTGGATGCGAACACACCCCGGGCGAACCTTGGAAGACTACGATCGTGTCCACTCGGCGTGCATGGTTATCTTCTGGCGAAATCATCAAAGGACCGATCGGCAGGAAGCGATCGCCCAGCGCCGTTACAGCATTTCTCTTGTTTCGCCCCTACTCCCCTTAGGGTAGTTTACAACATTAGCAGTGACGATGAACCTAGTTCGCCAGATCACTCCTTTGGAAGTGGTAGTTGTTTTGGGGGCGAAGATGTAATTTATTTGCAAACTAAGCTGTAAAGCCTGTTGTATTCCTTTCGCCTGTACCATGTTGTACGACATGTACTCTTCGATTTTTTTCTTCGAAGTTAATAAAGATGTGCTTTTATTTCCTTTTTGCTATCTATTGCATTGTCACTTTTCGTGCTTTCATTAGGTTGGAATGTATCGGCCCCTTTGCGTGTATTAGCGAAATAGTTCTGCTGACTTTTCAGCTTTCGTCTTCCGTTATTGGTCTTTGGTGCTTCCCACTGGAGCGGCACACGTTTTTGTGTAGATCGAGTATAACGGTGTTCCGTTACTTTCTGAAGCAAGCTGTCGCGGTTTCAACGTTCGGCGAGCGATGCTTTGGCCAATTCATTTCGCCCCCCTGGCGTTTTCGCTGATCAGGCGTTTGCCTTGGGGTTTTTCCACGAATTATCTTGTAAACAAGTAAACAAGGCGAAAGACACACAGATTTTATACTGGTTCGGGCCTCCAGAGTGGATAATAGCCCTACGTCCAATTTTTTTTCCTTTTTTCATTTTCTCCTTTTTTTGTATTTTTTGTGCTGGAAGGCTTACATAATGGCAGATGCCGAAAGGGCTATGTAACAGTATGTACATTTTTACACTTTGGTGAATTGGGTGCCATCCTTTCTAAACGTGGAAACGCTTAAGAGAATCGGTGTTCCACGAGTGGTCGAACTCTTCGCCTTCCAATGTTGCTAGGCGAAAGGAGCCCGTCCTTGACCTGTGCTTGATGAGGTACGGCCCTTCCCACTTTGATTCAAGTTTCCCGACTGCTACCGGGTTCGCCTTCTTTCTTAGGACAAGGTGGCCGGGTAATAGCTCTGTTGGGTGAACCTTTTTGTTGTAGGTTGCCGAAGTGCTTGTGGTGTATTTGCACATGTGTTCTAGCGCTTCGACCCTTACTCCTTCGAGGAGTTTGAGTGACACTTCGCGGCCATCTTCGCCCCCAGAGAACATTAACCTTGGCGAGTTAGCCCCTAGCTCTGTTGGGGTCATTGCTTCGTCTCCACAAAGAAGCATGAATGGACTAAACTTGGTTGGTCTTGTGCGGGTTGTCCAAAGGGCCCAGAGAACGGACAGCATTTTGTCTGGCCATCTGCCATTCACCGCCCCTTCGAGTCTTTTCTTGAGTGCCTCCAAGATCTTACCATTTGTGCGTTCGGTCGCCCCATTTGACTGTGGGTGCGTGACCGAAGCGAACCTGATTTCCAGGTTTAGCCCTTCGCACATTTCTCTGAACTTGTCAGAGTCGAACTGTTTGTCGTTGTCCGTGATGAACTCTTTCGGCACTCCAAAACGGCAAACAATATTTTTCCAGACAAATTTCTGTATTGCTGCCGAAGTGATCGTGCCGAGTGGTTCGGTCTCGATCCAACGTGAGAAGTATTCAATGGCTACAACTACGAACTTGTATCCATTTCGCACCACAGGGAAAGGGCCAATGATGTCTAGCCCCTATTTGGCGAAAGGCCAGACTGGTGCGATAGGCTGCAACTCATACAGTGGTGCGGTTTGACTTCGGCCGTGTCGCTGACAGCTTTCGCACTTTTTGGCCTGCTCAACACAGACTTTCACCACAGTGGGCCAATACACTCCTTGGCAAAACACCTTGGAGGCAACTGTTCTTGCAGCCTGGTGTGCACCGCACAGCCCCTGGTGTATTTCTTTCACCATTTCCTCGCCTTCGGTGAAAGAGATGCATCGAAGCAAAGGTTGTAGGACCCCAGAGCGATATAGCTACCCCGAGACCAGCGTATATTGCCTGGCTCTGATTTGCAAGCGCGTCACTTCTGCCTCATCCTCTGGGAGCCAACCATTCTTGAGGTACTTTACGAACGGAGTTCGCCAGTCCTCTGGGTCTTCGCCCAGGTTTGCCTGGTCAACAACCATGATATCCAGGGTTTCTCTGGGCACGCTTGGTGCATACAAGACTTCAAAAAAGATGCCTGGTGAATGCGGGCCTCCACAGGCGGCTGATTCCGCCAGGGTATCTGCTTCCTCATTCTGACCGCTAGGTAAATGTTCAACCGTTATGCTGGCGAAACACTTTTCCATGGATCGAACAGCCTCCAGGTACCTTTTCATTCCATCTTCTTTTGCCTCAAAGGATTTGTCAACATGACTTGCCACCAGTTTGGAGTCTGTTCGGATGAGCAAACACCGAACCCCCAATGCTTTTGCCCTTCTTAGACCCAACAATACTACATCGTACTCGGCCGCGTTATTAGTCGTGTCGAACTGCAGCCTTGCGGCATACCGAATTGGCACGTCCCCTGGTGAAGTGAGTACTGCCGCGGCCCCCGCCCCCCTGTGCGACCACGAGCCGTCGGAGTGCATTATCTAAGGCTGTTCGACGGGCTGAGGTTCAGGGGCGGACGCCGGTGTCCATTCGGCCACGAAGTCGGCTAGGACTTGGGACTTGATAGCAGTGCGGGCAACAAAATGCAGGTCGAAGGGAGATAACTCCGCTGCCCACTTTGTGGTACAGTGATACTGCAATGGTACAGTGACTTTGTGGGCCTGAAAATAGTGCTTGATTTTGTGCGAAGCCATCACTAGGGCGTAAGCAAGCTTTTCCATTTCAATGTACCTTATCTTCGCCCCTTGCAAAGCCTCAGAGACGAAGTACACTAGTTTCTGTCCTGACTCTATCTCTTGGACAAGGACTGCATTGACCGCCACCGGCGAAGCCGTTAGGTATAGCAGCATTTCGCTTCCCGGTGTTAGGCTAACCAGAGTGGGTGGGCTTTGCAAGTACTGCTTTAGCTCTTCGAACGTTGCCTGACATTCAGGAGTCCAGCTAAACTTTCCCGTGCCTCGGAGGGTCTTAAAGAATGACAAACCCCTTTCGGCTGCCTTTGAGAGAAAACGACTGAGCGCCGCAATTCGGCATGCGAGCTTTTGTACTTCGCGTACGCTCGTCGGTCGCTTCATTTGCTGGATGGCGTCGATTTTCTCAGGGTTCGCCTCGATACCCCTTTCGAAAACAAGAAAACCCAACAACTTGCCCGTGCGAACTCCAAAAACACATTTTTCAGGGTTTAGTTTCATACCCGCCGCGCGGAAGTTGTCGAAGGTCTCCTGCAAGTCGGACGCATGGTCGAAAGCCTTACGGCTTTTTACGACAATATCATCGACATAGGCCTCCACATTTCGACCCAGCTGTTTGCGAAGCACCTTGTACACCAGCCTGGCAAACGTTGCTCCGGTGTTGCTCAGACCGAAAGGCATCCTGAGGTGGCAGAAAGTGCCGAACGATGTGATAAAGGCTGTCTTGGGGATGTCACTTGGATTCATGTGGATCTGGTGGTAACCAGATTATGCATCCAAGAAGCTCATGAGCTCGCAACCGGCTGTCGTATCAAAAAGTTGGTAGATCCATGGCAAGGGGAAGTCATCTTTCTGGAAGACCTTGTTGAGGTCTGTGAAATCGACGCACATGCACCACTTGCCGTTCGACTTCTTCACCAAAACCAGGTTCGCCAGCCACTCTGGGTGGTCGATCTTCTGCAGCTTCTGCTTTCTTGGCTTGGCGTCCGGCTTGACCGCTAGGTGATGTATGATGAGTTCCGTCGAAACACCTCCCACTTCATCGGGGCTCTAGGTGAAGATGCCAATGTTCTTCTTGAGGACTTCTAGAATGTTCCCAGCGTCCTCTTCGCCCAGGTAGCCCCCCAGCTGGACGAACTTCACCGGGTTAGTGTCGTTGACTTGCATCTTGATCACCTTACCATGAGGGGCTGACTTCGGCATGCGTTTAGCATGCGGTTCGGCCTCAACATTGTGTACTGCCCTGTTGATCACGGCCAAGTCGCCTTTTGATGTGGCCGGAGGTAGAAGCCCCCTGACGACGATCACCCCTACTGGACTGGGCATTTTGAGCTTGAGATAGTTGTGGTGGGAGATGGTTTCGAACTTGTTCAAGGTCGCACGACCGAAGATGGCGTTGTAACTGTACGGTATGTCAACCACGTCGAACAATATCTGCTTTTCGCGCCTATTTTCACTTGTGCCGAAAGCTTCCACCAACTGTACTTGGCCCAGAACTTGAACTGCCTCACCGCCGAAGCCGCGAAGCGAGGCTGGTGCTTGGGTGAGGGCCAGGCTTGGCAGCCCCATCTTGGCGTATGCTTCGGCGAAGATGACATCGGCTGAGCTTCCTCCATCAACCAAAATTCACTGGACTTCGAAGCCAGCTACTTTGGCTGAGATCACCAGGGGGTCTTGGTGTGGGAACATTTCTCCTTCGGCATCCTCCGGCCCAAAAGAAATTTGCTGATTCAAGTACTTCGGGACCCTTCGCCCGCGGCGGTGATGTTATGCACCATTCGCAGCTGCAAATTTTTCTGCCGGTCCGCCCTTGTAATCACCTGGATCACTCTGCGCTGCATGTCTTGGCGCTGTTCGGCTGGGGGTGCTTGCTCTTGAAAAGCCTCGCGAGGCACTTCAACAGGAGCCCCTTGCTGCGGCCTTGGTTCTTGAGCGTTGCTTCGCTGACGAATGATTCGGCATTGCTCGGTGGTGTGCGAAGATCGCCCATGATAGGCACAATAGAGGTCTTTTCTAACCTTCTTGCGAACAGGCTGTTGGTGGCTGCCACCTTGCTGGGTGTCGAACTCCTTGCGGAGGGCCTGTACCTCTTTGACAGCCATCACAGCCTTGCCCGTGCGGTCAGTTCTGAATTTTCTCCAATTCATGGGGGCTTGGCTTGGTCTTGGCGGCTGTCCCTTGTTCACCGGCTGGGGTTGGCGAACGGCGAGAGGAGCTGGTTCGGCGACCTGTGCTTGCATCTGGGCTTGGGCGGCGGCGATGGAGGCTTTATCGTACTCAGCCTGGATTGCTTGCCTTCGCTTGGAATCCTCTTCGCTTCTTGCGTACCCGTCGATGATGCGAAGCAGGTGCTCGAGAGTCTACGGTTCCTTGTTGGCGATTTTCCTTGTGAGTTCACCTTCAAGCAGCCTGGCCGAAGCGACATTAATGACGGACGCTTTGGTTATATCTTGAACTTGGCATCGGGCTTGCGAGAAACGACGCATGTACTCCCGTATTGATTCCCCCGGCCTCTGGCGAATGCCGAGCAAATGTTGCTGCGTCTTCGGCTCCTCGTAGGTGCCTCGAAAGTTAAGGACAAAGACATCGCGCAATTGCTCCCATGAGTAAATGCTATTGGATGGTAAATTGAAATACCAGGAATGGGCGATGCCGTCTAGAGCGAGATGGATTACCTTCGCCTTGGTATTTTCATCGCCGTGAGCGGCTTCGATTGCGGACTCGTAGATGGACAGAAGTTCTTTTGGGTCTGTTTCGCTCGAGTACCGCGGAACGGGTGGGAACTTGAACTGGGGTGGGATTGGATGAATCTTGATTCCCCCACTCAGCGGCAACCCCTTTTCGCCCCCTGCCTTGCTCATGGCGCCCTGCAGCGAGGGCCCGCCCGGCTGTGGATAAGGCGTGACAAAGGGCGAAGTCATGGCTTGCGTGTGTGGCTGGGCCACGGTGTTCGGCGGCCCGGTCCCGAACGGTGGCGCTTGGGTGGCGTTGCTGAAGTCGAACTGTGGTCCTTGACTCCATGGCGAAGCCCCTGGCCCGGGTTGGTTCGGCAGCAGCCAACCGGGTGCGCCCTGACCTGCGCTCCCCTCCGGTTGGACCGACGGTGCTGTACTTGAGATGTTGTGGGGTTGATTGAGTTGCTGAAGGAAAGCTTGAAGCTGTGCCTGCAGGGCCAAAGCCCATTCAGCCATTGCTTGTGACATTTGACCGGGTGGTGAGGGTGTGGCGAAACCTGCGGCTGCGCACCATGGACCGGGTGAGTTGTTGCGGCCGGAGGCTGCCCAGCAAAGTACACCGGTGTTTGCGCAGCTTGTGACGGAAGGGCTTGTACCGGCGCTTGCGGGTAGACTTGAGGCGGGATGTAGCCCGCCGAGTACTGGAGAACTGGGGCCGAAGCGACCTTGGCTTGCCGTGCTGCTTCATATGCTTGCTGTTGCTCTTGCATTTGGCGAAGCATGTCGTGAAGTCGCATCATGTTTTGCCGCATGGCTTCCATGCTGGCTTCGGCTTGCGCCTCAAGGTTGGGGTCGGCTTGCGCAACGGCGAGTGTGGCTGAAGTCGTAGCTGGATGTGACGAAGTGTGTTGGGGCACCACCAGCTGACTTGCTGAAGGGATCTCCGGCGCCTGCCCCGCCGAAGTGACCGGAGCCGAAGACGGTGGTTGCGGTGCGGGCGCCGAAGCCATCGGTGCTCCCCCAACTTCGGCGATAGGCGCCGAAGGTTCTGCTCCTTCTTCGGCGGCCATCACCTCTTCTGCTACACTCTCCTTTGGGTTAGCAACCCTCTTTTTCGAGACCTTCTTCGGTGGCATTCGCTCTTAGTGGTTTCGCTCGGAGGTCTCCACGGTCGGTGCCAGCTGTTGTCGAAATGACAACTGCATACGTCGAAGGACGTGGTTACTCAACAGTAGTTCGAAAAAGTAAAGTGTATTAAATTCAGGATTTTTCTCGGGATCCCCCCTTACATGGCCCTAGGGAGCTATTTATAGTCCCATTACAGGTCCCCCTATTAGGGTTTAGGTCTTTTACAGGGGAATTTACATGGTCACCCTTGTGAAAGGGACATTTATATGGGTATTCAATGTAATTAAGATACATGGGCCTTTAATGGGCCACTCGGCGATTGCTGGCCCATCGGCCAGCGGGCCGGGGTGATTGGGCCGGCCCACTGGGCCTTCTTGGATCAGGCCCAACATGGCGAGGTCACCCCCTTCGGCTTGCACCCCTCGCCATGCAGCCTTCGCCTAGGACACGTTTGGACTTGCCAGGATCCAGCGTGACTCTTCACCCTTCGGCGCCTTCGCCTCATGGTCTTCACCATAGGGCTTCGCCCCGGTGGATCTTGGGCACCTTGAGCCTGAATCCTCGCTGTTTGCTTGGTTTCGGCAGGTCTGGTCGAAAGGTCTCATGACATACTGCCAACAAACATGCTATTTTTGTGTGCTGATTTAAAACATGTTGTTCACATTGGTAATAAAGTTGAGGAATGTGAATTATTATCTTCTTTAAATACTTTGGGCTATGTTCAGTTTGATGATTTTTGTGAGATCGATAATTTGAAGTAGAGATTATTTACTAAGTCTGATTTGAGATGTCCAATTAATGCTATTTTTCACATCTTTGGTGAATATACTGATAGAGAAATATGTTTGGTGCATAAAGTTTATATATTTTCAGATTTCGAACCTCTTGCAGTTATGCAAGGAAATAGCAGGCTAGAGAATACTATAATGACTAATTATGTTATCTTAAGATTGTGTCATTTTGATTTTGAAGAAACAGGTTGGTTCTATGTAGAAAAACTGAGGATGGTTTGTCGTGAAAAAGGGAGGACAATATGACCATGCCTACTACAGATAGAGCAATTGTTCACATCATGGATCAACAAGAAGACATCAAGATCAAGCCGTCCAAGTGGTGAAATTTGATTTGGCCACATCCTACATTCTGACTTCAAACGACCACCAAATGTGCATACAAGCTCCGTTTTTAGCCCATGAGTACTTGATGTAATGTTCTTGGAGTCCTCTTTCCAACGGATCTAGCCTAATCGTCAAATTCCATCTTATTCATCCGCAATTGAAGAAACAATGTCTTGCATCACCTGGAATGGATCTATGGGCTTGTAACTTTGTCTGGGACCCCGGCCCAAGTGCGGCCCATGTGGGGTGCGCCCTAACCTAATGGAGCACGACCCTACGGATCACTTGTTTGACCTCCCACCTCCTGAAATAGCTAGGTACCCCTTCAGGATTTCTCAGGTTTTGTTTGATTGAAATTTTAGCCCTTGCTACTTTATCTTGTAGTTACGTGTATCAGCTAGACCACATAATTGCATGTCTTCAGAACCCCAACTTATCCTGTGTATTCAATTCCTACTTGCAATATTACATTGTTTTTATCTTGTTCTTGCTTGTTTCTTCGATATGCTTATAGAAATAAGGTTGATCTGCATCGGCAAGATCAATAACCCACGGAGAGGTGTATCGATAGCTAAGGCGCACCACAACAATGTTTTGTACAGCTGTAGTCGGGTTATCAACATTTCTCACAAATCGTAGTTATCTCAACTCACCGAATGATCAGGCCAATCAAAGTCGTGAGCGTATCGAGTGGAGCTCAGGGTTTATCATCATGTCTTAGTTTGTGTTGGTGGACCCGAGGAACTGCGCTTTTTACGCAGAGCTGGTTGTGTACTTGCCATGATATCGGCTACAATCTCTCGACAAGAGTTAGCTTGTCTCGATGCTTTGCATTATCGAGACTTTTATATTTTTTTAGATGTATTAATCCTGTTCTTGTGATCATCCTTTATCATTTATTTATCTTAGTCAATCTAGTTTAGTATCTCGATTTCGTTGTATCGGCTGAGGCTCGTTTTAGGGTTTATAGCAGTATTGGCTAAATTGTTTTGCTAGATTAGATTAGCTAAGGTATCTCCATTATGAAAAGTGATTAATTACTTGATTGTAATGGCCAGTAAACTATCTTCTTTGCTCTAAATATTGGATCATCGGCTATTTATATAATAGTATCTAAAAAGAGATTGATAAAAGAACAAATAGGTACATTACATCTGATGGGACATATTTAGGGTTTCACTTTACTTATTTTATTATAATTCACTTCTGATTTGGTCTAACTACATCGGCAATGACATCCAACGATATGTTTTTTACTCATCGGTCGATCGGCTATCATTCATTTAACTATATTGTTTGTTTTTCTTTTTAGTTGTAGATCAAACCAACTAGCACGCTCTTGACACACGACGCAAGCCTTGGACCTGCACTGGAGTAAAGAAAATCTCCCAAGCCGCCGTGTTTTGCATCAACACGCTTTTGGCACGCAAAGTGGGACCTCTTCAACACCTTCATCATGGTAGAGAACAACGAAGATAACATTATCCCTGTGAGGGTGTAACATTCTGAAATTCCTTAATAGTAAAAATCACTAAAATTTCAAACTTTTTGAAACTTTTGCATCATGCTGGTTATTGTGATTGCTATTGCTTGCCAAAACCATAAATGGTCACAATGAAAGTAAGGTAAAGATCTATGTTTGAGTAATAAGTATAATTTACAAGAATACATTATTAACCCTATAAATATTCATGCACATGAAAGAAAGCCAAATAAAGTGTAATATAATCATTAACTTCTGTAATATAAACTAGAAATCAAATAATAAATACTTGAACCATATCATGATTGTCAGAAATATAAGTACACGTGAAATAATGGTCCCCACTATAGTGACCCTGTCTATAAATAATTGTTTCAGTAGAATATTTAAAATTAATATCTAAACCACTTTAACAAGCCTCACATGGCATAAAATCCACTCATGTAAAACTATTGGTCATATAAATAAAAAGACTAAATATATCACTACCATTGTAATTGGCTCATTAGGGATATTATCATTAATTTCTAGGTATAACAAGGCCCAAATTACTTAAGTTAACTTTTGCATGATCCAATATAAACTAATTAAATTTGGAGGGTAATGAGTAAACAAAGAAATAAATAAATATTCAAATAAAATATTTGAATTCTTAAATCCAAAATATATAGAGTTGCATCTCAATTCAATTCCAATCACATCCACTTTTACAGTTTAGTCCCTCTCTTTTTCTCTCAGGCAGCCACTGTTCATGGGCCGCCAGGTGCTCGACCTAAGTCCTAGCCCACGCTGAGCCCCGCACCGCTGCCGCGCGTCCCATCGCCGCCCGCTCGCCACGCGCCGTCACCGTCGCCGCTCGCGTTGTCATCCGCCTCGCGCACCGCGTCCCGACACCGCTGCGCGCCGTTGCTGCACGTGCCGTCACTGTCCGCCTCGCGCCCCGCGCACTGCGTGCCGCTGCCGCACGTCGCTGTCACCGCCCGCCCCGCGCCGCCCGCGCCACACGCGTCCCATCCGCCCGCCTCCGCACCGACCACCTCTCCCCGGCCCTCCTATAAATACCCCCCACACCCCTCTCCCCCTCCACACCTCTTCCACCCCCTCCCCTCTCCACTCTGTCGCCACGCGGCCCTTTGCCTCCACGTCACCGCCCATCCACCGCCGGTCTGGGTGAGCTCCCCCCACCCCTTCACTGTCCGCCGCCGCGCTGCTAGGAGCCGCTCAGCTGGGCGACATAAGAGGAAGCAGAGAGGAGAGGAGAGGAGGAAGAGAGAGGAAGCAGAGAGAGGGGAGAGAAAAGGAAAAGGAGAGAGGAGAGAGAGGGAGGTGGGTCCCACCTGTCAGCACACCGTAAGTTGTAGATAATGTTTCGGATTAAAAACAAATCAATTAGGAACAGTGCGGTTTCACGATTTCTTGAATTAATTCAAATTTGAATCTTTAAATTAGCATAACTTATTCATTTTAGCTCCGATTCGAGTGAAAATTGAACCTAAATTCATCTAAATTAATGAACTTTCCAATGGTATATAATTCACTATTTAATGAAATATATTTATAAAATAATTAATATCAAATGATTAAATAATGGTTAACCTAAAGATATGCTAATAAATAAAATTGATTACTGTACAGTAAACTAGGTATGCGAATATTTGTTGTTAACTTGTTTTATCACTATGGAAACCATGTGCATCTAGATAAATTATTTCAATTTAAATCAAAGATAAGAGATACTAGTAACATTTATTATTCCAGGATCATACATAATTAAAGCCATGATTTAGAAATTACCCAAATAGAGGATTAACTTATAAATTTACAACTAAAATCCGAGTATAAACATATGTCATACCTAGGCCATATTTATGAGAAATAATAACACAGCTAGTGTGATTAAATCATCTATACAAACTTCATTAATCGCATATAATGTGGGGGTAGTATATATATATGATTTGGTTAACATCCATTAATTAATCAAACAGAACCATCTAGAGCACATATCCTGTATGACTTGTATTAAAAAGATGTTGTACAGTATAGTAATGATCTATTTGTTGAATATATTAAACTAAAGGGATACAGGAAAGACATATATACAATATAAATACATTATAATTTTGACCTCACATAATTTAGTTTAACTGTAACTTATTAGGGTTAATCTTTAACTATAACCTCACGAATCTAACATACAGAGCAAGGGAAATTATTAACCTTTTATAATAATAAGTAAAATCTATATACACATCAGGTGAAGAATTCAAATAATAACTCCACTGATATAATAATAGTACAAATGATTCACTGTGATGATTTGGTTGATCCTAAATCTATCCAACAACAGGACCGTACCATAGAGTTTATAATGTCCTTTAGCGTGTGACCATTTCATTTACATAAGAGCCTATGTAGTCATAATCTTTCCATATCCAGTAGCTAGACCAAACTACAAATTAGCAAAATGTATCTTTCATATACGGTGCTGGGTAGTTCCCAATAGATCTACCACGACAATATAATATATTAAGAAACCTTAGCCCCATAGCATACTGGAATCCATTAGCAAGCATGAGTAGTATGAACAACCCTAGGTATATTCTATCATTTATATTTGGTTTGCGCATATTTGATTGTTGTTTGAATATTGGTTTTTCTCGCGTATTATAGAATTTGTTTATTGGTTAGTCATGAGGCAACGTGTGCAACTTTCAGGAGGTGAAGGTTGATCAAGATTATATAAAGAGTAAGGACTATCCTGAGCAGGCAAGTCATCACCCCTCCCTTGAGCATGTTGATCCCAATTGCGAAATTAGTTTGTTTACAAATAAATTTGCATGGAATGATGAATATCCTACTTATGGTTATGCCATGTCTTTGATAGTTGTTTATCTTATTCCCTTGTACCCATAATTACGTATGAGTCCCTAGTCACTTATAACAAATGTTTAGTAATACTAATTTAGATTCATGCATTCTTATATTTATTAAATGTTATATGCTTGGGCAATTACCTTAAGGAAGGTAATTGACATACGGCATGTGGAGACATGAGTGCCACATTGCCATGACATTTATGAGATGATTTGTGAAAGAACCTAAACTAAACAAAAGTTTTCGACAGGGGCGACTATGGCTCCTTCATTGGGACTACGGCTCATGTGTGATGCGTCTCTTTCATTTATGAGATGCCGTGACGCGTCTCTTTCATTGGGACTACGGCTCATGTGTTGGGCAAGTCATGAAGTGCTGGTTAAAGCGTACATCCTTTGCAGTGTGAGTAAACCAATCTATTCGAACAGACGTGCTCGTGGATATTGAGCACCGGGACATGTATTACACTTGGGTTGACTCTAAATTCTTAAATTGATGGGTTGGGATTATGCATATTGTTTTGGACTAGGTAAACAACTTCTCGAGAGGTGAGAAGGGGTAGACCCCAAAAAATCATGACGAGACAGTGGCGGGAAGCCATCCTGATATAACCTTGGATGGTAGACAGAACCTCTGCTGCTAAAGCAACTGTGGAACTAAAATTTGATCAGTCAATGCTAAGTCTTAGGTTTGTAAAATGATATTTATGAACTCAGCTTTACACAAAGTAACCATAGCCACTCCTTGTATTACCCAGTACCTAACTGCATTTTGTGTGGTCGCTTGCTAACTATTTTTGTACTCATTGTTGCTCTATATATCTCTTTTAGCAGAGTGCTTGAAGAGAAGCCCTTGTTAGTACGCTTGCGTACCTAACAGGACGATCGGAGTATGGTTCGGTTCTATGTCTCATTCCCCCAGTCTACTGCTTGTGGCATGTCAACCGGGCCCTAATGTAAGCATATAACTCTTTAGCCTGAATTCATTCGTGATATGTTGTGATTCGGCTACGTATGTATGTACCAACTACTGATCCAGGGATTGGTACTGATAAACACAGGAGATTTCCGATTTCCGAAATCAGGGGTTGATAGAGGGTTGAACAACTGATGGATGAGCAGAAAGCTGAGATGGAACACCTCCTGAATCAACTGCAGACGCGTTACTTGCACTCATTCGTCATGACTCGGTAGGGCACCGTAATACAAAAGACCAAGGTAGTGTTGCCTTATGCCGAGGACACAACGCTAAGTACGTTGGGGGCCAACAAAGACAAAGACGTGAATACTTAGTCTGAAAATGAAGAACTGCATACTTTACATGATCATATCGACTCAGCGGTCCACCATACGTTGATCCACCAATCTGGAGTGTTGGTAAACACGTTGACAGGGGTAATCAAGTCAGTTGTAGATGGAAAGATTGCTAAAGAAAAGGCTAAGGGACCAACGTACTTACCGAATCATACATTCCCACAATACAGGACTGTGAAAACAGAAATAGGGGGTGGATATCATCAAACAGCACCTGTATCAGCTCAAGCTCCGCCAGGATTCACTCCTATATTGTTGACAAAGCAACAGCCGGTATCAGGTGGCCAAAGCACCAACACCATGACCCCAGAACAGTTAGCTTAGTTGTTAAAAGCGAAATAGCCAATCGGCGAAACACAAATACCAGCAACTCAGCCGATTTCGAGTCAGCAACCCACGGTTTTTCAACAAACATCACAACAGCCGATTGGGCCTTCATAGCTGATCGTTCCTCAATATGTAAACGTGGATCCTCAGGGCTTTCAATTCCAACCTCAACCTACTACTGGATTCAATTCCAATCTCCATTACCAATGCTCTATCGGTAAGAAGGATCTCCTCAAATCCAGTTTTTACCTAAGCCGATGTACAATCCGTATGAGCAATAGTATGCAGGTGGGGTTCAGCAACAACCTTTAGTCGATGTAATTGCTTCTGTGATGAGGGAACAATTTGGATTAAAACCAAAGGATAGTGGGATCATGTATCGGCACCCTTACCCTGAGTATTTTGATAGGGTTCCTTTGCCAAACCGATACAAAGTCCCTGAATTTTCTAAGTTCACAGGACAGGTCAATGTCTCAACTTATGAGTATATCATCCGATTTTTCATACTGTGTGGTGAAGCACTGGCTATCGAAGCCCTAAGGGTTAGATTTTTCCCCTTGTCCTTATCTCGGTTGGTCTTCACTTGGTTCTCTTCACTGCCGTATAATTCGGTTAAGGGATGGGTTGATTTGGAGAAACAATTTCATAAGTATTTCTTTAGATGAGTTCAAGAGATGAAGCTGTCGGACTTGACTGCAATTCAGCAGAAGGTTGATGAGTCGGTGCCTGATTATATTCAAAGGTTTAGGGACACAAGGAATAGATGCTACGGCCTAAGCTTGACCGATTCACAATTAGCCGATTTGGCTTTCTAGGGATTACTTAGGCCAATACGAGAAAGATTTTCATCACCGGATTTTGAGAGCTTGGCTCACATGGCTACGAAAATATCAGCTCATGGGCAAAGGTTAGCCAAGTATCGGCTCATGAGCAAAGGTTCCAGTAAGCGAGAAAAACAGCAGTGAAGAAGATTAACAACGTGTATAATTATGCCTCTGATTAAGATGAAAACCAAGAACTAGAGATTAGTTTAGCTGAATGGTCAAGAAATAAGAAGACTACTATGTGTCAATGGGTTAAGGATGGTGGAATAGAGGAGAGGTATGATTTTGACATCAACAAAGCCGATAGAATATTTTACTTGTTGTTATAGGAGAAGCAGATTGTACTACCAGTGGGACATGTGCTTCCATCAGCTGAGGAATTGAAGAAGAGATTT
This sequence comes from Oryza punctata, assembly GCA_000573905.2. NCBI lineage: Eukaryota > Viridiplantae > Streptophyta > Magnoliopsida > Poales > Poaceae > Oryza > Oryza punctata. The sequence continues at coordinate 11,972,475 of CM002497.2, forward strand.
TGTAAATGGCATAACATAGGATCTCATCATACTAATGAATGCAAAGTGTTCAGGCAGCAAATCCAACCGGTTATCGAGTGAGGAGGAATTAAATTTGATGATGGCAAGAAGCCGATGAATATTGATGGTCATTCTTTTCCTGTCAACATGGTTCACACAAGGCTAGATGAACAAAGGGTTGATAGAAGCAATCATCGGACCAATCCCAACAGCCAATATAACAAGTTGATTGATAAATATCAAAAGTTACGAGAGAAACAAGTCTAGAGGAATTATCAGAGTTATTGAGATAGGTATTATCAGTATGATTATCAAGATGATGACTTTTATCAAAGCGAGAAGGACGATTTTGATCCTCACTGGGATTGTGAATTCTTCAGGTTTTACTGTAATGAAGGGATGAGATTGCCATCAATCAAGGATTGCCCTGGGTGCAGTGAATCTAGGCAGTACAACAATTCTTCTCGGGCTAGTAGTTCTAGGCAATTTGAAAATCGGCCAAAACGAGAGAGCCTATCAATTCATGAGAGATTGGGGCCGATTCATCAAGATTATTTTGAGGACGAAGTTGAAGACTGCCAAACTGAACAGACTTAGAATCCTCAATGGTGCCCAAGTGGTATTTTTACCAAAAATCAAAAGAGGAGAGTTCATTGGATGAGGAATGGGGAGCAGATGCAGGAAGTTGAAGAAGAGATCAACCATCGGCTAAAATGTACAAGGAAGGAGTGGCATGATAAGTCCAAGGTCGTATCGCCCGATGAGGTTGAAGCTTGTAAAGATAAAACCACAATTTCAGCATCTATTAATGGAAAAGCTATAGCATTAGCTTAAGTTAATATGGTGTTCAAGCTACCAGTAGAATACGATATTCATGTAACCGATGAAGGTATAATTGATCCATCGGCTAGTTTAATGTTATTACCAGAACAAGCTGTATTTGATAAACCAGAGGAAATCCAACATCGGCATTTAAAACCATTGTATATTAAGGCATTTGTCAATGGATGTCAAAAATGTTAGTTGATGGAGGTGTAGCTGTCAATTTGATGTCCCCGATTTTCGTTCAGCATTAAAAATCATAAAATAATGCATTTGTAGAAATGATATTAAAAATCAAAGCAATTTAATCAAGTGAAATTAATGAGGGAATTTTAAATTTCCTCTTAAAATCATGGCCGAAAATATTTTTGTAATATTCTCCATGCCCTAATTCACTCTCTGAAATTTCCGGTGAATTTTCTGAGCTCAAGAAATAATTTTAATGAAACAAAGTTTATTTAATCAATTTTAAAAAAGAAAACAAATAAAAACCCTCTCCTTTGCACTTGGGCCGTTTCCGGCCCAGGCCTCCCTTCCCTCCCTCATGGCCTGCGTGCCTTCTTCTCCTCTATCCCCTCCTAGGCCCGACACCACCTCGGCCCAACTCGCCTCCCCTCTCACCCAAAGTCCACTTTACCTCCCCCAACCGATTCCATCTCTCCCTTTCTCCGACAGGTGGGACCCGTGGCCCCACATATCATCTTCATCTCCTTCTTCCAACCACCCCGCCGGCAACCGCCTCCGCCCACATCGCCAGCCACCCCGCGTGCCCGGGACGCCCCCGCCCCACTACGCCCGCAAGCCCGCAACCCTCTCCCAACCTCCTCCGCTTTCCCCGCATGCGTCTCTCTCTCCTCTCCTTGGTGTCGACGGCGGTTTTGCCCTTCCCCGGCCACGTCCGTAGCTCCCAAGCCTATATAAGCCCCTCCCGTGCACCCGTTATTGGCTTCCCGTACATCCCGAGCTCTCCCGTGCCCCGCGCGCCACCGCCCTATGCACGCCACCGCCCCGAGCACGCTGCTGCCGCGCGCATGCGCCGCTTGCACCGCCGCCCTCGCCTGGGCCGTTGCCCGCGCCCTCCCGCGTCGCCGCCGCTCGCCGCCTCTCCTCATCGCCACCTCCCGACCGGCCGGCCGGCGAGCGTCGTCCCGTCCATGCCCGTGGGCTACCCACGACGCCATCTCGGCTGACTCGTGGGGCCCACGCATCAACGCTGGCCTCCCCTTTGCTAACGTCAGCACCTCCTTTTCCTTGGAGAAAATAAACAATAATTGCGTAGTAAATCGTAATTAATTCTAGAAATTCATTTAAATAGCTTAAAACTTCTAAAATCCATAACTAATTCATACGAACTACCAATTGAGCCATTCAACTTGCAAAATTCATCTAAAATTGAGCTCTACATGTTTGTTTACTTTCCATATACTGTTTACTTGGTTTTTATTAGGTTTGTTTCCTCGTTTTGCGTGTCAGCGTGTACATTCTGCTGTTTCGGAAGACCGCAGTCGCGGGGAAAAGAGTTCGGAAGACCAACCGAAGAAGCAAGGCAAGTTACACATTCCCCTTGAGCATTTTGAACCCAATTTATAAAGTGCTTTATCGTTTGTAAATAAATTACATGTTTTGCTAATTACATGGGAATAGGGATTACCTATCTGCTCGCTTGTGCCATATTTACTTGTTGTCCTTTCCAAAATTGGGTGATAATTTGACTAGCTTCTGTCTCATGTGGACCTCGCTATAATTATATTATGCTTAGCCGTGCTTAATATCACTAGCCCACAATATGGGATAATCATATTATCTACTTCTAGTATCTTGATGAGCTGCGAGCTCGAGACACCTGACCATGTTTCATTGGTCGTAATTATCCAACTAAAAGATGGCTTAATGGTGGGCTGTGGGTGCATGGTTTTGCTAGTCACACCATGGCAATTAAGGACCGGTTGATGTGGATAAGGGTTCCCAATCTTCCGAAAGGTTCTGATAATCAACGATTATGTGGAGTCGTGACACAAATCGATCCGGCTTGTTGAACGAGCACGTTCCCGAACCCCGCAATCGGAGCACCACATCTCCTCTGGTTGTCAACCATACCGAAACCTGGTTGACCTTGCCAAGAAGGCTAATCCCTGCTTGCGAATCGAAGAACACAAACAAGAACAAAGAAGATTGCAACCAAAATTGCAGATGAATCATTAAGCTCACAAGTTGGGGTCTTACAAACCGATCTAGCGGCAAAACTGTTCTTGACAGAGTAATCTAAGCAAAACCCAAAAACTAAAGATGGCGACGGCTCTAATATATGGAGTTTAGGGTCGTGCAAGCACCCCTTGACGTAACCCTAATGGTGATGTGAACAAGGGTTCCCGATCTTCCGAAAGGTTCTGATAATCAACGATTTGGTGGAGTCGTGACACAAATCGATGCGGCTTTTTGAACGAGCACGTTCCCGAACCCCGCAATCGCAGCACCAGATCTCCTCCGGTTATTAACCGTGCCGAAACCCAGTTGACCTTACCAAGAAGGCTAATCCCTGCTTGCGAATCGAAGAACACAAATAAGAACAAAGAAGATTGCAACCAAAATTGCAGATGAATGATTAAGCTCACAAGTTGGGGTCTTACAAACCGATCTAGCGGTGAAACTATTCCTGACAGATTAATCTAAGCAAAACCCAAAAACTAAAGATGACGATGGCTCTAACATATGGAGTTTAGGGTCGTGCAAGCAATCCTGACGTAACCCTAATGGGCTCCAACACGATACATGGCCCAAAGGCCCAAATACGGCGTTGCAGCGCCGGAACAGATTCTGTACATCAACTTGTTCGGTCAATTCCCGATGACTCGTAACGAATTTGGACATGGGACTAGAACCATTGGAAAGGTTATCTTCTTAGCTTTCCGTCCATATAAAGAACGCCCCAATCCTAACACATATGCAACCTGGGTGCCTGTTTTAATGTAGACTGGTCTTGGACTCCGAAATGGACTCGAAGTCGACTTGGTTTGGGCCTCCACCTTGACTTGAACGTCCTCGCTGATCCTCCGTGACTCTAAGTCCTTCTCTAAGTATTTACTTGTCCTTTCCATTGTTCCTAATCATAATATAATTATTAGGTAGTAATCTATTCTCAAAATCATATAAGGAAGAATTTAGGAATGAGCTCACCTTTAAATTCAATTATCGTGCACGAGGATTGTTGTGTATATCCGAAGGAGGATTGTTGTGTATATCCGAAGGAATGATGTCCATATCATCCTCCCCCTCTTGAATTAAAGTCGTCCTCGACTCAAGCTCATCTTCTTCTCCCAAGTATGGCTTCAGATCTGAAATGTTAAACGTGGGACCACGGTCCAAAAGATCCTGGACTTGCCACTGAATTTCCTTAGTCTCCTCGGGATTGGTTCGATAAGCAGCACAGTTTGGCAATGTTGCTCCCGGGATCAAATCAATTTGGTGCTCTATCCTTCTCATAGGTGACAATCCCGAGGGTATCTTAGCTGGAAAAACGTCCTCATCAGCAGGAGGTATCGAGCTAACAATATCATCAAGAGAAAACAAAGCTTGTTTGCATATCAAGGAATAGCAAATATCATCAGCAGAAATTTCAGCAATATCACATTTTGTGGCAAGCAAAACACCACCCTTCAATTTAATTCCCTCGGCCTTAGAACTAGGTGAAGGCTTATCCTTTTTAGGTTGAAAAACAGATTTAGCAACTTGCTGATTTTCAGATGCATCAAGTTTCAAACTAGCAGCATGATAAAAAGCATGTTCTTTATCAGCTTCTACAATTTCAGCAGGGGTTAATGGAACCAAAGTAATTTTCTTTCTTTTATGCACAAAACTATATCTATTACTTCTACCATGGTGTGTAGCATCATTATCATGTTCCCAAGGACGACCCAACAAAAGTGAACAAGTTTGCATAGTAACCACATCACAATCAATAGAATCAACATATGAACCAATGGAAAATGAAACTCCGCAAGATCGTGTTACCTTTGCTTTTCCAGAATCATTTAACCACTGAATATGGTATGGATGTGGGTGTGGGCATGTGGTCAAACCAAGCTTCTTGACCAAGTCAGAACTCACCAAATTATTGCAGCTACCTCCATCAATGATCACACGTGCACGATGGTTGTTGATAATGAAGTAAATCTGGAACAAATTATGGCGTTGCAACCTTTCAGATTGTTGTACCTGCGTGCTCAGCACCCGCTGTACAATAATGTTCATGTAGGCCACTGTGTCCTCACGCCCAAAGAATTCACCATCCTCAGCATCAACTCCTTTCCTTTCTTCTTCTTCTTCATCTTCAACATCGGAGGTGCTGATATAGCCATCTTCTGTGGCAATGTATGTCCGTTGACTAGGACAATCTTTCTGCACATGGCCAAATCCTTGGCAGCGGTGGCACTGAATGTTTGGAGTGCGTCCCGTCGAAGCGACGGATGAAGCAATCTTAGCGGGTACCTGCAAAGGACTTTTACCTGAATCTGCTGGACGTGGCGGAGGTGGTTTTGGCACTACAGAAACTCCGGTACTTGCCTTGTTCTTGCCCTGCTGATCACGCCCCTGCAATTCCTTCTCTGCAAGCATAGCAAGCTGAAACAACTGGTTGACAGTGTTAAATTCCTTATAATCAACTATGTTCTGGATTTCAACCCTCAAACCCGAATAAAAACAACAAATGGCATCATCGGTCCCCTCCACAATGCTACAACGCATTAATCCTTTTGTAGCTCACCATAGTAATCCTGTACAGATTTATCCCCTTGTTCTAAATGCATCAGTTTCCTGCGTAACTCTCTATGATAGGATGGAGGAACAAATCTATCGCCCATAGCTACTTTAAGTTCTTCCCAAAGTAGTAAGTAAAACACCCTTGGCAGCTAACCCAGTCCACCAAATGATAGCAAAATCTTTAAACTCACTACTACCTTGTTGAACTCTATGTTGCTCAGGCACAAGATGGGCACTAAATTTTTGCTCTACTGTCATCTCCCAATCAAGGTATTTCTCAACATCATAATAACCCGAAAAGGTAGGTATTTTAAACTTAACCTTAGCATAAGGATCATCGGGCACACGATTATTATTACCTTGTTGGTGGTGGTGTTGAGTGCCACCCATACCTGTCATGTTGAAGCGAAGACAACGTCGTTACCGTGCTTGTCGTGTAGCTTGTTCATCTATATTACCATTGGAATTGTACACCGTGTCTTCTGGATGTCCACCGGCGTTGCTGCCGTTCACTTCGTCATTGGATGGTTGTCGAGTCTCCAACGCAACAACCCGATCAGTTAGCGTAGACACCCGCTTGTCCAACCTCTCCATGTGTTTGCTGAGGTTGAGTTTAATGATGGCTTCTTGAAAAACCCTTGTGACTACCTCCGTCATCTCTTTTTGAACATTTCCTACAACAGTTCGTAGTTGCTCTTGACTGACACAGTCAGCAAAATCCTTGGGAGTCGTCTCCTCATTGTCTCCTACCATTGTAACACCAAAACAGCAACCAACGGTGAAGGTTATCCCTAATAATTTACTACGCATGTGTAGTGGTGCCTCTCAACAACTTAGCAATATGGAGCACCTTACCAAGCCGTTATAAGGTTCTTACCAGCAAAGCAAAGGATACCTGGAAGGCGTAGTCAGCGATTGCAAGGATCAAGAACCAGTGCTGTCCAGAAGTAATATGTAGAGCTAGGAAGGCCAAATATATGTGACTGGTACACAATCCAATGACAGATAGTAATGCTGAATAAAAAATCCCAAGTCAGTTGCCCTCAGTTGCTGGTCTACTCGTGTCCTAGACAGTAGTGGTACCAATGATGGTGCGAAGGAATATGACACTGGTAAACAGCTAGGAAAGATGGACGGGCAAGCTTCGGTGAGTTTCAGCAAAAACAGCAAAACCGCAAGGCTGATAAGCTCAACGGAGCACATCGTGAGCTCGAGGCACTAGTGGAAATCAACTTTTCTTTTTTTATTTTTCTTTTATTTTTTTCTTTTCCAGGAGCACGAAAATAGGCACACCACAAGGTTACGGCTTGATCGGAGTTGATATGTGGCCTATGGTATTTTCTGAAACCACTATTAAGGAAGTGCAGAAACTTAAGAGCTCGAACAGACAATTTTACAAGCCAAATTTCGGAATTTTGATTTCGCCAAACCCACCAATTTTTTTTCTCTTATCCGAAAAGTTAAATTTTGCCTGATTCTGAGTCTGTATGCAGAAGTTATGGTTGTTTGAAGTTGGGGCTTCCGACTAGGTTTTCCCGAGGGGATATAACCTAATCGGTTTTGGCGGTGGAGATCGATATGGTGGCAGAAGAGTTTGGGAAGGTGTTCTGGTGTTGCGTGGTGATCTTGGTAAGTGTTTATAATGGTTTCTCAAAGCATGAACCCTGATAAACTGGGTGAAGATGGTGGTGGCTAGGTGTTGACGATGAAATTTGGCAAGCTAGTTGATACATATGAATCGGAAACAAGATCTAATTCCGAAGCGGATTTGGAGATATGCGGGATTCTCGGAAACAGAATATGTATCGGCTGGGAGACCGTATCGGCTGGAACCGAGTCGGATTGGGATAGCCGATGTAGCCGATATTGCATGTGAAGTCAGTATCAGATTTGATAGAGAGTTTGAGACGATGTTGCCAGGCAAGGATAGGGTCAAGAATTGGCAATTGTATTTATTAATTAGGAATATTTGTAATTTCCTTATAGATATTGTTGGTAAGAGTCCGCCTAAGGGACTTGTTCGCTAGTTGGATTTGTATTAGGATAATATGAGTCATGTCCATACCGGACAATGTTTGTATTTTCGGGTATAAACATAGACCCGAGGTCTTATGAAAAAACAACAAAATAGTTCAATCAATCTCGGTGCATCGCCAACGTTTGTTTTCTATTTTCGACAAGTTCATGCTTTCGAGTCGAGCTGCATCAGTTTGATCTTCGGCAAAGAGATAGGTCTTGTTATGGTGGTTTGCATTATCGGAATTAGTGCTTACATCTTCATGACACTCTAATTCTATCTTGCGAGTCTCCGAGTTATCATATACATTATATAACTTAGATCGATAATGCTATCTATCCACATCAGCCGATCTCTATCTAGGGTTTTACTAATAACGGTTAGATTGTCTTGTTGGTTTACATTATATTATGTATGCACCATCCCGAAAAGGAAACCATCGGCTTGATTGTCTAGATATCATGCTTCTTCTTATACTTAATGTTGCATCAGTTAAGTTTGATCTATTAAGTCGTGTTTAGAATCATGATCTCTAGCCTACTTTATGGTTGTTAATAAGGATAGTATCGGGGTTTCAGCCGATCTTATCTGGTATAGTTGTTTTACATAGTTTCATGCTTTGTTTAATATGCTATATCTGCCCCTTACATCAGGATCTAATCTAATACAAATATATTAGACTTATTATCAATCTGATTGATATTAGTTAAATATATTTGTCGCTAAAGAATATCCTAGTATAAGGTTGTATCGGAGCTATAGCCGATACATGCTTAAATCTGAACATCGGCTATGACATGAGTACATATAATCACTATCTCATGTTATTTTAGACTTGGGAAATTTATACTGTCTCGGTTCAATCCGATCTATCCCAATTGCTTATTTCTAAAGTAATATTGATTTATAGATTATGTAATACTGATATTTTCAGCCGATGTATCGAGTTTAGGGTTAGCTTATCATTGATAAATACCTTACAGCCGATTCATGCTTTGTTGCATCGGCTAGGTTACATCACGATACGATATCGACTAACTAGCCCATTTATTATCATTTACTAATAAACTTGCATGTATTTTTCTTGTTGATTGCAGGATCAAATCAACTGGCATGCCCTTCGAACATAAAAGCAAGTTTTGGACCTGCACTAGAGTAAAGCAAATCTCTCAGGCCGGTGTGTGTTTTTTTGCATCAACACGCTTTTGGCACGCTTGGTGGGACCATTGTGTCATCATGACGCTCAACATAACTGAAGTTACTGAAGACAACGTCCTACCAGTCACGATCGAGCAGCTGAATGAAGAGCAGAGAGAAGAGATGAAGAAATTGCTAGATCAACTCCAAGACCGATATCTGCATTCAATCACGGTAACTCGACAGGGCACGGTTATCCAGAGAACTAAGGTGGAGTTATCGTCGATCGTGAAATCAGACCCAAGTACATATGGAGTTAACGAGGATAAAGGCAAAGAACCCAAAGCCGAATCAAACAATGAAGAACTTCATACATTACAAGATCGCATCGATTCGGCAGTGCATTATGCTCTCATCAATCAATCTGAAGTACTTGTGAATACATTGACAAATATGATCAAGTCAGTAGTTGATGGAACTATAGCTAAGGAAAAGGCAAAAGGACCAGTATATCTACCAAGCGATACGTTTCCAGGTTACACGACCGTGAAGACCGAAATTGGGGGGAAACAACAAACGTTTCAAACCCAGGTTCCATAGGCTCCCCTGTCTAGCACAAATATCCCAACAATATTGACAAGATAGCCGCCGATCACTGGGGGCAGACTTCAAATCAGTTAACACCAGAATAGCTGATGAGTATACTTAATGCTAAGCCGCCAGTTGTCGATACTAGATATCATATTCCTTCGGTTCCACCACAGCCGATTGGAATTACTCAGCCGATAGGCCGACAGTACAGTCCAGAGCCACTTCCTTATGTGTCATCTCAAGGTATATTGGCTAATCTCAATCAGCATTATCAGCCTCATTCTCCACGGCCTCAACCGGCGCAGTACGGCCAGTATGATCAGATCCAACAACAGTACGTTGGAATATCACAGCAGTCATGGGCCGATATGATTGCCGATGTGATGAGGGAACAGTTTGGGCTCAAGCCTAAGGACAATGGCAACATGTATCGGCATCCATATCCAGAATACTTTGATCGAGTGCCACTGCCAAACCGATAGAAGGTGCCAGATTTCTCCAACTTTTCACGGCAGGACAATGTGTCAACTTATGAACACGTTAGCCGATTCTTAGCTCAATGTGGGGAAGCGTCGTCTACAGAAACCCTCAGAGTTAGACTATTTCCACTATCTTTATTTGGATCGGCATTCACATGGTTTTCATCTTTACCTTATAACTCCATCAGGAGTTGGGCCGATCTAGAGAAACAGTTTCCCAAATACTTTTTCAGTGGCCTCCAAGAGAAGAAATTGTCAGACCTCACAGCTATCAGGTAGAAATCGGATGAAACAGTGCTAGATTATATCCAGAGATTTAGAGATGTGAGGAATAGATGTTGCAGTCTTGCTCTGACTGATTCACAACTAGCCGATCTGGCTTTCCAGGGATTGTTAGCACCGATAAGAGAGATTTTCAGCTCAAGACTTTGAGAGCTTAGCTCATTTGGCTCAGAACATATTGGTTCATGAAACCCGATTCCAGGAAGATAGAAAATTCGTTAAAAAGGCCAACAATGTTAACAATATCTACATCTACGATTCTGACTCCGAAGATGATGATCTAGAAGTTAATGCAGCCGAGTGGGCTAGAAACAAAATGACAGTAGTGTGCCAATGGGTTAAAAATTTGCGGAAAGAAGAAAGGTTTGATTTTGACATTACCAAAGCTGACAAGATATTTGTTCTTCTTCAAGAAAAGTAGATTAAATTACCGGCAGGGCATGTGATACCATCGGCTGAGGAATTGAAGAGAAGAAAATATTGCAAGTGGCATAACATAGGATCTCATAGCACCAATGATGGCAAAATCTTCAGACAACAGATCCAATCGGCTATAGAACAAGGGAAGATTAAGATTGTTGAATCCAAGAGGCCAATGGAGATAGATGGATATCCTTTTCCAGTCAACATGGTTCATACTGCGGTCAATAGAAGCCGAGCCGATAAAAATCATCTGAAAAGTATTAAATCGGCTAGTATGATCAACAAATACCAGCGAAGGCACCAAAGGGAAGAGGAGTCATATTATTATGATAATGAAAGATATTTTGATCCGCATTGGAGTTGTGAATTCTTCAGATTCTGCTGGAACGAAGGGATGAGGCTACCATCTATTGAGGATTGTCCTAGATTCAGTGATCCCGATGTCCAATATAGTCACAGGTCAAGCCGACAGAATCTGGGTATGTATCGGCCGACTCAGCAAAGACTATCAGTTCATGAGAGACTTGGGCCGATCTGACAAGACTGTCATGAAGATAATTTGCAAAGAGATACTAAAGATGTGCAACCACAATGGTGTCCTTCCGGAATTTTCACCAAGAATCAAAAAAGGCGTGTCCAAAGGATGAGAAAAAAGGAACAATTCCAGGAAGTTGAAGGTGAAATTGAGCATCAGTTGAGGCCAACAAAGAAAGTTTGACGTGTGAAGAGCAAAGTGGTGTCAGCCGATGAAGTTCAGGCTGATCAGAATAAAAATCTTCAGAGCAAGGGCAAAGAGGTGATGTCTTCTTCGATTAACATGGTTTTTATGCTACCAGCTGAATATGCAGTTGAACAAATGGTTGAGCAAGAAGATGGATCACAATCGGCCAAGTTGATATTATCTCCACAGCAAGCTGTTTTCGAGAAGTCAGAGGGAACTGATCATCGGCACCTCAAGCCTTTATACATCAAGGGGTTTGTTAATGGGAAGCCGATGTCAAAGATGTTGGTTGATGGAGGAGCAGCTATCAATTTAATGCCATACTCAACTTTTAGGATGCCTGAGAAGAATTCAGAGGATTTGATCAAGACTAACATGATTCATAAACCTAAAGGAACTGATCATCGGCATCTCAAGCCGTTGTATGTCAAGGGATTTGTCAATGGGAAGAAGATGTCAACGTTGTTGGTTGATGGAGGAGCAACTATTAATCTAATGCCATATTCTACCTTCAAAAAGCTTGGCAAGAGTTCAGAGGATTTAATCAAGACTAACATGATTCTGAAAGATTTTGGCGGGAATCCATCTAAAACCAAGGGAGTTTTAAATGTGGAGTTGGCCATCGGTAGCAAGACAATTCCTACTAAATTCTTTGTTATTGGTGGGAAGGGTTTCTACAGTCTGTTGCTGGGAAGAGATTGGATCCATGCTAATTGTTGTATTCCTTCAACTATGCATCAGAATTTGATTCAATGGTAAGGAGACCAAATTGAAATCGTTCCAGCCGATAGGTCAGTCAATGTAGCTAGTGCTGATTTATCTATTTGGGAGATGGAAGGAATTGATTGTTTATCCGGAAAAGTTTGGCAAGGAGATTACTTAAAAATTTCTGATTATGATATACAACCAACAGGAGATGGAGAACCCCAATTGATACTTTGAGGGTGCCGTGGAGGGTTCCAATTTTTATACAAAAGATACTGTAGATGATCTTGACGGCAAACTTGGACAAGGATTTATGTCGGCTGATGAGTTGGAAGAGATAGACATTGGACCAGCAGATAGGCCTAGACCGACATATATTAGCAAAGGTTTAACAAAAGAGTTTAAATGTAAATTAATAGCACTTTTGAAAGAATATAAATATTATTTTGCCTGGGAATACTATGAAATGCCAGGACTTAGCCGATCGATTGTTGAACATCGGCTCCCTATCAAACCAGATAATCGGCCATACAAGTAACCTCCACGAAGTTGTAAAGCTGAAATGTATGATGCTATTAAGGCCGAAATTACAAGACTTTATGATGCTACTTTTATTAGACCATGCCGATATGCAGAGTGGATTTCAAACATAGTACCAGTGATCAAGAAAAACAGCAAGCTCAGGGTTTGTATTGATTTTCGAGATTTAAATAAGACTACTCCTAAAGATGAATACCCAATGCCGATTGTTGATCAATTGGTTGATGCAGCATCTGGACATAAGATTAGCAGCTTTATGGATGGTAATGCAGGATACAATCAGATTTTTATGGCTGAGGAAGATATTCACAAGACTGCTTTTAGATGTCCTGGTGCAATCGGCTCGTATGAGTGGGTTGTTATGACTTTTGGGTTAAGAAGTGCTGGTGCTACATATCAAAGAGCAATGAATTATATATTTCATGATCTTATCGGCTTGTTGGTTGAAATCTATATTGATGATGTGGTGGTTAAATCTAAGGAAATTGCTGAGCACATAGCCGATTTGAGGAAAGTATTAGAAAGGGCAAGGAAATATGGGTTGAAGATGAATCCAACCAAGTGTGCTTTTGGTGTATCGGCTGGGCAGTTTCTTGGATTTTTGGTACATGAGAGGGGGATTGAGATACCACAAAGTTATAAAACCTCCAGAAGACAAGACCAAATTGCAATCATTGATCGACAAGATTAATTTTGTACGACGGTTCATATCAAATTTATCTGGCCGAATAGAGTCGTTCACTCCCTTGTTGAGGTTGAAAGCCGATCAAGAGTTTGTCTGGGGAGAAAAACAGCAAAAAGCTTTGGACAACATCAAGGAATGTTTAAGTACTCCTCCGGTTCTCATACCACCGCAGAAAGGGCTCCCTTTTAAGCTTTATTTATCAGCCGATCAGAATTCTATCGGCTCAGTGTTGATCCAAGAGGTTGAAGGTAAAGAAAGAGTTATCTTTTATTTAAGTAGAAAACCTTTGGATGCTGAAACTAGATATTCACCTGTGGAGAAATTATGTCTATGCCTATATTTTTCTTGTACAAAGTTGAGACATTATTTGCTTTCCACTAAATGCATTATAGTGTGTAAGGCCGATGTAGTACGGTACATGCTATCGGCTCCAGTTTTGAAAGGGAGAATTGGGAAGTGGATTTTTGCTTTATCAGAATTGGACTTAAGGTATGAATCGGTTAAGGCAGATAAAGGGCAGGCGATAGCCGATTTCATAGTAGAGCACAGAGATATTACTATTGATCATGTTGATATCATGCCATGGAGTTTGTTTTTTGATGGATCAGTTTGCACTCACGGATGTGGTATCGGTTAGGTGACCATATCGCCTAGGAGGGCAAGTTTTCAGTTTGCTTTCACTGATTATTCTACAAATAATCAAGCTGAATATGAAGCCGTTTTGAAAGGATTGCAATTGTTGAAGGAGGTTTAAGCCGATGCTGTTGAAATCATGGGTGATTCATTGTTGGTGATTAGTCAATTGTCTAGGGAATATGAATACAACAATGATGTTTTGATGGTGTATAATGCAAAGTGTCAATAGTTGATGAAGACTTTCAAGATAGTTACTTTAAAGCATATCCCTAGAGAGAAAAATGTTGAAGCCAATGATCTAGCTCAAAGCGCATCAGGCTACAAGCCGATGTTGCAAGGTATTGAAGTTGAAGTTGCATGTCTGCCAGCTGATGATTGGAGGTTTGAGATATTTGAATATTTGAAGAATCCTTCTAAGTTGGTTTCTAGGAAAATAAGATATAAAGCTCTCAAGTATGTTCTGTTGGATGATACATTGTATTGTCGGACTATTGATGGAATTTTGTTGAGATGTCTAAGCTTAGATGAAGCAAAGGTAGTCATGTGTGAAGTTCATGAGGGAATGTGAGACTCATCAATCGGCTCAACAGATGAAGTGGCTGATTAGAAGAGTAGGATATTTTTGGCCGACAATGCTGGAGGATTGTTTCAGATATTATAAAGGATGTCAAGATTGTTAGAAGCTTGGAGCAATTCAAAGAGCACGAGCATCGGCTATGAATCCAATTATCAAGCCATGGTCATTCAGAGGTTGGGGTATTGATATGATCGGCCAGATCAATCCACCATCAAGTAAAGGTCATAAATTCATCTTGGTTGCTACTGATTATTTTACTAAGTGGGTTGAGACTATTCCTTTAAAGAAAGTTGATAGTAAAGATGCCTTTGAGTTTGTCAAAGAGCATATTATATATAGATTTGGTTTGCCTCAAACGATAACAACTAATCAAGGGTCAATTTTTGTGTCAGATGAGTTTGTTTAGTTTGCTGATAGCATGAGAATCAAGTTGTTGAATTCTTCACCATATTATGCATAAGCTAATGGGCAGGATGAGGCATCCAATAAAAGCTTGATCAAGTTGATTAAGAGGAAGATTGCTGAATATCCTAAGTGGCATACCATATTGGCTGAAGCGTTGTGGTCCTATCGGATGGCTTGTCATGGTGCTATTCAAGTTCCTCCATATCAATTAGTTTATAGTCATGAAGTTGTTTTACCATGGGAAACTAACATCAGCTCTAGGAGGATTTCTTTACAAGATGAGTTGACAACAGATGATTATCATAATTTGATGGTTGATGAGTCAGAAGATTTGGTTCAATCTAGATTATGTGCTCTTGAAAAAGTTAGAAAGGATAAAGAGAGGGTAGTCAGGTATTACAACAAAGAGGTTGTGCCAAAGTCTTTTGAGGAAGATGAACTTGTTTGGAAACTGGTATTGCCGATAGGAGCAAGAGATAACAAGTTTGGGAAGTGGTCACTGAATTGGGAAGGACCTTTTCCGATTCATAAATGTGTTTCTAAAGGGGCTTATATGTTAAAAGGACTTGATAATGGAAAATATCTGAAGAAATACTAGCCAAGTGTTTGGATTGGTTCATAATCGGCTGAGCTATGCTGATGTGTGGTTTATAGCCGATGTGGTGAACATCGTCTTTAGATGGCCGATATTTTTATCGCCCTTAGACATATAAGTTTGCAGCATTGTGTTCCCTACTACAAACTTGGGGGGCATGGAGGATAATAGATTGGACATTTTTGCGAATTTTTTGAACAAAATTAGACAAGACAATATATTATAGCAGTTATCATAACATATTGACTCGATGGCCGATATCAATATATTACAGCAAAAAATATTGTTCAAGGGTTGTTTAATTGTTACATCAGGATAGATACTTCTGGATAGCCGATATAGCTTTCTGCCTAATTTGCTCTACTTCATCTATTGCTTGAGCATCGGCTTCGTTTGTGCCAGGGATTGGTTTAAGGGATTTGCTCAAGGAGGATAGGTGCTTGATGGATTTCTTCAACTTTGTTTTCTGAGCTTCAATAGCTTTAGGCAGATCGGCTAATTTCTGTTCTTCAGATATGATTTCAACCCTGCAAGTTTCAAGTTGCGCGAACAAATCGGCTTCCTTTTTCTTTAATGTCTCTATATTCTGTTGGATTGTGCTTGAGCCAGTTGCCAATTAACCCAACATGAGTTTTTCATTGTTGACTTGTTGTCGGCTAGTTTGGATATTGGCTTTGAGGGCAGAGCGCTCCAACCGTTCAGCAATTCTTTGCCTTGCTCGTTCCAATTTGAAGCGATGTTGTTCAAGTAAAACTGCTAGAGAAATCATATCTATAAGTTCATCAAGGATTTGATCTTGGATTTCCTGAAACCTTGCCCTGATTGGCCCATAATCTGCAACCAGTGCATCCAAAGAAGCACCAATCCAATCAGCAATATCGGCTAATCTGTTCTTCAAATCTTCTGGTATAGGAGATGTAGCTTTGCTGGTTGTTTCTTCTTCTTCCTCATCCAGAAATTGCTTGATATCAAATGAAAACATATCGGCTAAGAGTTGAAGATAAGGAAATGTTAATAAATGATGTCAACATTAGCCGATATATAGATATGTATGAGATCTGAGTATATACTTACAGGAATTTGAGGAGTTGGAGTTACAACAACAACCTCTTCATCATGTCGACTTGCTGTAGCCGATGGAGTATTTTCACTTGAGATTTGATGAGGGGATGAACGTTGAGGAGGCTGAAATAGTACCAAGTGTTGATCAGTATCGGCTCGATATGAAATTAAAATTGAAGATGAGTTAGAATTACCGATGCTGGTGGAGGAGTTGGTTTCTTTCTAGCGGCAATTTGCTTCTTTTTTGGTTGAAAGGGGGTTATTGAGTTAGAGATCATGAGTTATAAAGAAGAATAGATGGCTGTTAGGATATTTTTACTTGTGTTTTCCGGATGAGATGCTTTGGAGGACTTGGAGTCTTGACAGCCTTGGATTGAACTGTAGGAGGGGTATCGGTTCTGGGTATTGTGATCTCGGCAGTTTCACTAATTTGGGCGGCAGCCTCATTCACGGCTTTTTCCATCTCAATTTCTTTCAAAATTTCTTCTACCTCCTGATCCAGAGGGGTTTCTTCATCGGCTGCCTTCTTCTGTTTTTTGATTGGTTTCTTTGAGATGGGAGGTTTGACGACAACTTGCTTTGTTCTTTTGCGTTTGTCACCCGCTTGCATCGGCTCTCTAAGTTGACCTTGAAGTAGGGTAGTTGCTTTTGGAGCGTTGAAGCCGATGGCCGAAGGAGCTGGACCACAGTTGTTGGGGAGTTTAGCTGCAGCATATTCTATCGGCTTGCCACTTCGGCTGATGAGAGGACGGGGTGAATCTGATGTCTGCGAAAAAAATGAAGATGTTAAGTATTGAAGAGATTGATAAAATAAGGATAAAGGTTGAAGGGAGGGAAATAGTTTACCTGAGGGACCAGATCTGGTAGTATTTTGGTGAGATAAGTTTGGGCCGATAGATGGAATATGTGAGTTTTCCATTCAGACCACCATCTATCAAATAGTATGCTTCTCATTAAAATAATGTTGAACCTGTCAATACTGCCAGGATGAGGTCCTGAACCAGTATAACCAGTAATTGCTTCACCAAAAGACATGCATATGCGCACTTGGCTTGATTCATCATCATTATTAGTATCAGCTAGAGATGGGAATTTTGCCTCACTAAGTGATGGTCTTAGGGCAACTTTAAGAGTGTGCAGGATGAGCCAAAGTTGTATGAACCACCAAGGACCACCTGTGCGAACACTTGAATCCATGATCAGATTAGCCGATGACTGGCTCAGAGTTTGATATACTACCCCTAGCAGATATTTGCCCAAGGGAAATTGTCTTTTTGATACTATGACTTCGGCTAGGTGTTGCCAGTTGGCTGTTGGGCCACAGGTGGAGCCACAGAACAGAAACTTGTCAATCCACATCATCAAGAAGGTAGTGTGTTCCCTAGCCGATACAGGGCCGGTTCCTATATTCTCTGAAATAAAACAAGACCAACCCCCAATATTTTTGGTTTTGAAGCGATAAGTGCATTTGGTCTCCGGGCTGATAGGGTTAGCCAATGTGATGACATCTAGACCAGTGATCATGATTATATCAAGTAAAGTAGGGGTCATCGGCCCGTGGTTGAACAGAAAAGCATTCAACGTGTCTGACTAAAAATATGCAGCCGAAGACAGCATTGGCTCATCTTTCTTCATGTCGGCTATGGACAGAGATAGACATTGGGCTATTCCCATCTCGTCCCAATGATCCTGTTTGCTGGCAGAGATCCTTTTGTACCAGTTTATCCATCCATCTACTTGGGAGGGCCAGGATCTAAAGGTTGTTGTCCAATGAGTGATAGATGGGTTTGACTGCCTAAAAGGAATTCTTTCTGTTTCTGCGTTGATGATGAAAGTTGGATCTATATCACCTATTGGACCCAAGAAAAGATGGTTGGGGTCATTGAGTCTCGGAATAACTATTTGATGAAACAGATGTTACAGATTGAAAAAGAGGGATTGAGGGTAGGAACCAAACGAAGAAAACGCAAAGATAGAGTTTGAGACGATGACACTTACCTCAGGGAATTCTTTTGCCGGGGCGCTTGATGGGCTTGATGAGGACGTCATTGGTGCGCAAGGGATCATCGCCGGGGGTGGATTCATCGTTGCGGTCACCGGGGGAGAAGAAAGCAATCGTTGGAGATTCACGGATGAGTTGGGTGGCTTAAGCGGTGAAAACGAAGTATTTATGAAATTAAATGCGTAACGGTCATAGGGGAAACTCTAGGTTTTTGCGGTTACGAAGAGATAATTCCGTTGCATTATATAATACTTCGGAATTGGGGGGCATGTGTTGATGATGAAATTTGGCAAGCTAGTTGATACATATGAATCGAAAACAAGATCTAATTCCAAAGGGGATTTGGAGATATGCGGGATTCTCGGAAACAAAATACGTATGGGCTGGGAGACCATATCGGCTAGAACCGAGTCCCATTGAGATAGCCGATGTAGCCGATATTGCATGTGAAGTCAGTATCGGATTTGATAGAGAGTTTGAGATGATGTTTCCAGGCAAGGATAGGGTTTAGAATTGGCAGTTGTATTTGTTAATTAGGAGTATTTGTAATTTCCTTATAGATATTGTCGGTAAGAGTCCGTCTAAGGGGTTTGTTTGCTAGTTGGATTTGTATTAGGATAATATGAGTCGTGTCCATACCGAACAATGTTTGTATTTTCGGGTATAAATATAGATCCGAGGTCTTATGAAAAAAAAACAGTTCAATCAATCTCGGTGCATATCTTCGGCAAAGAGATGGTCTTGTTATGGCGGTTTGCATTATCGGAATTAGTGCTTACATCTTCATTACACTCTAAGGCTTCATTCGTACGTAGGTGTTGGTAGCTCATTTTTGTGTTTGGAACTTTGTTTCTGTGGATGTACTGCAGCGCACTGTTTTTGGTAGACTAACGGGGAAGCAGCTGTCGACGCCGTTTGCCCGCCGACAAAATCAGTGAAGACGCGCTCGATGATCTAGCTTGGTGCAGGGCTGGCAGCCGGTGGAGGAAAAATAAATGGCCCAAGGATGGACAAAAAATGGTACACGCACATGCGTATCATCACTTGTTTGAAAATGAAATAAATTTGTGAAGGGTAATTATATTAGACGATAAGCGGAACGCTTATAATTGAAAGTGAAAAACGAATTAGTGAAATGAAAGATTGATTTATAAGGCTTTAATTTCGTAATTGTGCTCATTAATTCGTATGACATGTCATTACTCTGTGGTATTAGTTAACAATTTATTTTTCATAAGATTTGATGAGTTATAGTAGTATATTGAGAAGAAAATGATTGTTTTCATTGCCGAAAATATGAATAGACAGACAGTTAAGAAGGAATGATGTGTCATACAATTGACATAAAAATTAGTGTAGCAAATTTATTGTGAAACTGATGACATAAATTTCTACCCTCATCCGTTGCTACTATGAAAATCACAACACAAAATTTACGCCTTATTGTACAATTGAAAATAATATGAAAAAAAATAACAGAAAATAATACATGAGCCAATTTATAAGATAGCTCAATTATGAGATGTGAAATCGATGCGTAATATTTGAAGACAACAGAAATTGAATTGCACAATACAAATGTTGATACTGACTACCGTACATAAGTCACTACCAGTTAAAACCATACAGACTCTTGAATGTAATAACAACATACGTAACACGCATTAGGGATAACATGTGCGTTACTCAGCACCTACTGATAGCGATAGTACACCTCATCGGCAATGCAGTAACGCAACGTGCTCATAGCCTGCTCGCTATTTGTTGCATAATACATTTGATCGAAGGAATCGTTCTCCGGTGGCACCGGATAGCCGTTGTACAGAGCATTATTTTGACGGTAGTTCACATCCTGACGCGTGTGGGAACACCCTCTCCTGGGTAATACGGTATTTCTTTCATTATTTTCCACATTTTTTTCACGATGCCGAATGTCCTTTCAACAATACCTCACAACGAAGAGTGTCGATGATTAAATGTCTCTTCTCATCCTACGGGTGGCGGAGCTCCCTGAATACCAAGTTGATCCCTATGGTAACGTAGATGTGGATACGGTGCAAGAAATCCCATCCTACAAGGAAATCCAGAGTCCACAAGTAGATACCTTCATGTTTTAAAATGACAGAATATTTTTTTTTTTGCAGTTCAAGTCAAGCTTGGAATGTTGTAACATATGCCATTCAAATAAAGTAGTGAAAAAATGTAACTCACCAAGCAGTACCCGCGGGAAATCGTACGGGTAATACCGCACTGCCTCGTTCAGAATCCTTTGGTCGTGAACCGATCCTGGCCATCCAGCATCGCAGAACATAATTTTCCCGTCGTGATCACATATGACTAGAACATTTTTCATCGTTACGTGGTGCTGGTTCCTATGTTGCATAGACTGGCTGAAGAAGTCACGACTGACGCATGCGTGCCGTCAATAGCGCCCACTGACTGATAAAATGGTTTGAACCAATGGTCGTGAATAATCGAAGAGTGATATTCACTGAAGTTGGGATCCACTGCTTTCAAAATTTTCCCAGCGAGGACGTTCATAGACAACAAAACGTGGTGGAAGCAAATAAACGCTGTGGAGTTCGAGCGGACCCACCGATTGTTCGCGTCTCTACAGGGACGATTTCTAGCCATAGTGTACAAGAAAATCCCAACTTTTTCTAGTGAACATACCCCAGATGTTCCTGTGAGGCCGTACAATGTGATCAGGAGGTCGTGTAAACTGTGTATCTATTCTGCAGTCAGCCGGAACATTGCCCGCCATTGGCTTCGATTCGCCATCGTTTCCAACATCCAACTGATACCGGTTTGAACCGGTATTCTCCTTGGTGCTCTCTCGTTTATGGCAAGAGTAGCAGCTAGTATGTCAATGATAGTATCGTCCTCGTCGCTGCTAGTGTGCCCTCCTATCCAACTCGATCCACCAGCGCCCGAACTCATCGTCGAATTATCACTTGTAAGCATAAGACTAGTACTCTCAAAACAGCAGTGTAATGCAAACATATGTAGGAAACAAAATTGCAACTCGCACAAATGGAATATAACAAATCTATAAAAGCCGAAATTGTTGCATAAACTCAGTACCTCATAGCAAACATTACCACACGCCGATTGATAAACATAACTAGACGAAATTATTTTGAAAACAACACACTACAGAACTAACAGTGAATTGGAAGTACAGGATACAAACTACTTCGTGCCACCAGATGATTAATACTCTTCTCCGTTTCCATGAGTAGATATATATTCTAGGCGTTCTTCGACGTCCTTCAGCTGAACGAAACAGTTGCAGTGGAATTCATCACGGAAAAGACGACAAGCAGCATACCACACCCACCCTCCAGTACAATGGCCATCATTTTCCACCAACTCCAAGCAGGCCTCAAGCCCTTTGGCCTTAGCTGCAGCTGTCTCAGCAGTGCGGCTCACCATTGACTGCTCTCGCAGGGATGCAAGCCTCTCCAGTGCCTGCCCAGTGGAGTCGGTGCGGGTCTTCTTCGAAGACCCCCCCGAGGCACCACTTTCTGCAGCTGGCCTTTTGCCCTTACCACAGTATGCAGTCGGTGGTGGTGGAGATGGCATTGGTGGCCTGTAAGCGGTTATGAGCTGCGTGACGTCGATGATCTACCACTGTACTGCTCCTTGCGGTGCGGCTTGGTCTACCCCCGTGACAGCCGAGTGGTTGCAGACAACAGTGTGCCCGCTGAACACCGTGTGGTGAAGGTCAATGTGCTTGAGAGGATCATTTCTGAAGGTGCTCACACCTTTCTTCACAGTTATACACATGCACAAGTTACTGATTAGCACTGATGCAAGCATAGAAACAGACACTAATTGTTATATAGTTCATGTTGCTACCAGTTGTTATAAATAATAAAATGAAATGTCACAAAGAAAATATCGATCAGTGATAACATTTATGTTTCCATTCAGTGCCCATGAATAATTTTCCATTTAGTGCAAAGGCATCAGGTAGATAACAATATTACGTTTTGAATTGCTGATTACAGTACTGATACAATTGTAGCTTAATTTTATAGTTATTCTGAACCATGCATGTAAACATAATGAACTTATCAATTGCTCTAAATAAAAGGGAATGGCACCCCTGATTATAAATACAGGGTTAAGACTAAAGCATATATGAGCACAAAAATTCCATATTTACAGCTGGTCATTTGTTTCCATAATTCTACTATGAAAATATTGTTTTCTGTCATGCCAAACTACACAACTGTCTGACACCAAATACAGCTACATGCATATAATAAATTACAGTGCACTTTGCGGACCAAGAAATATGGTCTGCAAAATTTAATTGGTCATGTAGTGACATACCCGATTTTTGCTTTCCCACCATGAATCGTCGGCTACAATGGCTGAAGTAAGGGGATCACGACCAAGCCCGGAAGCCGGTGATTCAAGGCAGACCCACATGTGGAACCGCTTCTTACAATGCCCCCATATGTACTCCAATTGAGCCTTGTTCAACCTCTTCTTGCACTTGGAGTACATTTTCTTTGCCAAGTTCTCCCATGCCTGGGCCTTGGGGGAGTTGGAGGTGATGTTGTAAGCTGCCATCACCCCCAAGCAACTCTCAAGAAACACACGAACCTCCAAATCGGTCCAGCGGTGACGCCCATCGGACATCTACTATATGCAAGTCAACCTAAATTGAATTGGAAAACCAAATATACACAAACCGGCAATACCTTCGATGAGTCCTTGCCGCGGACGAGGTCCCAATCAATAGAACGGCCGACGGTGGTAGGGCTCACTCTTCGAACGAACTCGATGACGCCTTTCGGAGACTTAGCGCGAACCTTACATAGAGCATGCGCGATATGCACAATGTCGTCGGCTGCAGCCGTGGCGCTACCCGCGTCGGAGGTGACGGAGTCGGAGGAACCCTCGCCGGACTCCAGATCGCCGCCCCGGATAGAGATCGGCACAGCTAGAGGGGATTCAACAATCGCCCCATCCAATGCTGTCCGCAAGAGCTCAAGCTCTCGCTTACGCTTCTTCGCTCTCGTCTCCATCCTACGCTGCACACACTCGGTCTCAAATAGAGGTGGCTGCACAACTCCGCCAGCTTGGCCGCCTTGATGCGACCAATCATGCCACCACTGTGTCACCCAAGAGTACAAGCACACAAGCGGGCAAGCTGGAAAATCTGGCCAGCCTCACGGGCGCCGATGACGACGCGCACAGTGAGCACGCCGGCTGGCTTTGGCCGCCCTCGAGGGAAACGCAGACAGCTCCAGAGCACCTCCGCTTCTGCCACCTTTACCCGATCGGTGCCGCAAGATGACACGCGGGCGGGAATCGATGGGGGAGCACGGGGCTGCAGGCGAGAATCGATGGGGAAGCATGGGCCTGCAGGCGAGGAGAATCGAATCATCCGGTGGCCTGGTCGCATCGCCTGCGAGACCACCAGCGAGAGGAGGAAGAAAGGGGATCAGAGAGAGCGAGATTGGATGGCAAGTGCTGACTCCCGACGGAAAAGGTGAGTGCCAACCGGCCCACCAACGTCCATTGACGTCGTTAAGTCCGCTTCGTATGTGCAATCGTTATTTTTCTGTGTGGGACCACACTTCCAGTGCACAGAACACTGCCGCATTTCGAAGTCATACATACGAACGAAGCCTAATTCTATCTTGCGAATCTCCGAGTTATCATATACGTTATATAACTTAGATCGATAATGCTATCTAACCGTATCAGCCGATCTCTATCTAGGGTTTTGCTGATAACGGTTAGATTGTCTTGTTGGTTTAAATTATATAATGTATCCACCATCCCGAAAAGGCAACCATGTCTTCTTCTCATACTTAATGCTGCGTCAGTTAAGTTTGATCTATTAAGTCGTGTTTAGAATGATGATCTCTAGCCTGCTTTATGGTTGTTAATAAGGATAGTATCGGGGTTTCAGCCGATCTTATCTGGTATAGTTGTTTTACATAGTTTCATGCTTTGTTTAATATGCTATATCTGCCCTTTACATCAGGATCTAATCTAATACAAATATATTGGACTTATTATCAATCTGATTGATATTAGTTAAATATATTTGTCGCCAGAGAATATCCTAGTGTAAGGTTGTATCGGAGCTATAGCCGATACATGCTTAAATCTGAACATCGGCTATGACATGAGTACATATAATCACTATCTCATGTTATTTTAGACTTGGGCAATTTATACTATCTTAGTTCAGTCCGATCTATCCCAATTGCTTATTTCTAAAGTAATATTGATTTATAGATTATGTAACACTGATATTTTCAGCCGATGTATCAAGTTTAGGGTTAGCTTATCATTGATAAATACCTTACAGCCGATTCATGCTTTATTGCATCGGCTAGGTTACATCACGATATGATATCAGCTAACTAGCTGATTGACTATCGTTTACTAATAAACTTGCATGTATTTTTCTTGTTGATTGCAGGATCAAATCAACTGGCACGCCCTTCGAACCTAAAAGTAAGTTTTGGACCTGCACTAGAGTAAAGCAAATCTCTCAGGCCGGTGTGTGTTTTTTTGCATCAACACTAGGGTTACAAAGGAAAACACACGACTAGCCTAAAACACGAACTAAACCAGCAATATGAACTTAAACTAGGACTCAAACTCAACACTATGGACTTTGCAAATCATCATGCAAAGGCTAAACACGATCTAGGTTAAGGAGAGACTATCGACTACAAATTTTTTTTGGCTTTTTTGTAGACTCTAGGATAATAGCGAAATCAAAAACTAAACTAGGGTAAAGAAACTGAGCGAACCTGATGGTGAACCTAAAGCTCTGATACCACTTGATGTGAACAAGGGTTCCTGATCTTCCGAAAGGTTCTGATAATCAACAATTTGGTGGAGTCGCAACACAAATCGATCCGGCTTCTTGAACGAGCACGTTCCCGAACCCCGCAATCGCAGCACCACATCTCCTCTGGTTATCAACCATGCCGAAACCTGGTTGACCTCGCCCAGAAGGCTAATCCCTGCTTGCGAATCGAAGAACACAAACAAGAACAAAGAAGATTGCAACCAAAATTGCAGATGAATGATTAAGCTCACCTTGACGTAACCCAACCAAAATTGGGTCTTACAAACCGATCTAGCGGTGAAACTGTTCTTGACAGATTAATCTAAGCAAAACCCAAAAACTAAAGATGGTGATGGCTCTAATATATGGAGTTTAGGGTCGTGCAAGCACCCCTTGATGTAACCCTAATGGGCTCCAACACGATACACGACCCAAAGGACCAAATATGGCGTCGCAGCGCCGGAACAGATTCTGAATGTTAAATTGTTTGGCCAATTACTGATGACTCATAACGAATTTGGACATGGGACCAGCACCATTGGAAATTTTATCCTCTTAGCTTTCCATCCATATAAAGAACGCCCCAATCCGAACACGTATGCAATCTGGGCGCCCGTTTTAGTGCAGACTGGTCCTGGACTCCGAAACGGACTCGAAGTCCGCTTGGTTTGGGCCTCCACCTTGACTTGAATGTCCTTGCTGATCCTCCATGACTCTAAGTCCTTCTCTAAGTATTTCCTTGTCCTCTCCATTGTTCCTAGTCATAATATAATTATTAGGTAGCAATCTATTATCAAAATCACATAAAGAAGAATTTAGGAACGAGCTCACCTCTAAATTCAATTGTCGTGCGCGAGCTCTTGTGAATAGACCTTGAATGACTAAGGGAGGATTGTTGTGTATATCCGAAGTAATGATGTCCGCATCAACTGGGCACCAACACGATACACGGCCCAAAGTCCCAAATACGGCGTCGCAGCACCGGAACAGATTCTGAACGTCAACTTGTTCGGTCAATTCCTGATGACTTGTAATGAATTTGGACATGGCACCAGAAACATTGGAAAGTTTATCTTCTTAGCTTTCCATCCATATAAAGAATGCCCCAATACGAACATGTATGCAACCTAGGTGCCCGTTTTAGTGCAGACTGGTTCTGGACTCCGAAACGGACTCAAAGTCGACTTGGTTTGGGCCTCGACCTTGACTTGAACGTCCTCGCTGATCCTCCACAACTCTAAGTCCTTCTCTAAGTGTTTCCTTATCCTCTCCATTGTTCCTAATCATAATATAATCATTAGGTAGCAATCTATTCTCAAAATCATATAAAGAAGAACTTAGGAACGAGCTCACCTCTAAATTCAATTGTCGTGCGCGAGCTCTTGTGATTGGACCTTGAATGACCCTGGAAGACTAACAGTGCTTACCACAAGCAAGCATGGGCAACTGCTAGACTTGTAGTACAGCTTTTCCCTAGCTGACGCATCCAGACAAGGGTGGACGTGATGGGGTTGGGTCGGTGGGGTTAACCCATTGATTGGCTTCCGGATTCACATAGGCACGAGGGGGGCTGCCTACCTTGGCTAAAGGTGGGGGCAAAACCTAGGGTGTGTTGCGCTTGGTTAGGGGAGTTATGCGAAGGGTCTTATCACGATTTCCCCCTTTGCAGTACCATGGTGGTACTTCGGGGCATGGCAACATGTGTGGAATCCTGTTTTGTGGGTATGGTTGCACACCTTTGGCCAGAGTAAAACTATTCGAATAGTCATGCCCGCGGTTATGGGTGATCGACGAGATTCACCGTGATTAGTCCCACTTTATTAATTAACATGACTTAATGAACTGGTCTAGTTAAGGTGGAATGGTTGGGCCTTTTCAACGTGGTGTAGCGTTGTTCAGTGGAGATATTTAATCTTGCCTTAATTAATCAACTGTTTTATTGTTTTCAACTATAAATGTTTACAACCGCCTTTATGCAAATAGTCACAAATCCTCCTTGTTTCCCCTTGCGCGAAAGCATTGTTGGTGTGGCTTGCTGAGTACGGTGGTTGTACTCAGTCTTGCTATTATTCTCCCTTTTCGGAAGCGTAGTGCTTCTGAGCTGAAGATGAAGTTAGAAGGCCAAGGCTTATACCCCAATTGAGTTTTGCATGTGGAGTGGAGCTGTAGCCCCGCTAGGGTCATCGCCTTTTCCGCTGCTGCTGCTTTCTTTTCAGTGTGAGGACTAGGTCCCTCTTCTGTAAGTATTTACGCTTTATTTACGTTTGGATTGGTATATTAATTTGTCGTTTTGTGTACCCTTGCTTGATTCTTGGATAGGGATTTATATACAAAATAGTCTGAAAATTTGGGATAAATTTCTCGGCATGACAGCAAGGTTACAGAAGATCTGAGCAAGACTAATATGGTGGTAAAAGATTTTGGAGGTAATTCTTCTGGAACCAAAGCAGTTTTGAATGTTGAATTGATGGTTGGAAGTAAAACAATTCCTACCACATTCTTTATCATTGATGGTAAGAGTTCATATAGCTTTGTTGGGAAGAAATTGGATACATGCAAATTGTTGCATTCCCTTAACAATGCATCAATGTTTAATTCAATGGCAAGGGGACCAGGTAGAAATCGTGCAAGTCGACAGGTCAGTACATGTTGCTAGTGCTGATTTAACTCTTTGGGAAATGAAAGGAGTTGATTGTCATTCTGGAAAAGTTTGGGAAGGTGAGTTCCTAAAAGTGACCGATTGTGATATACAGCTGATTGGAGAAGGAGAACCCCAACTTTTGATTTGAGAACATGGTTGATGGTCCAAATCATTCCACAAAAGATGTTGTCGATGAATTAGAAGGTAAGTTGGGCCAAGGTTTATGTCGGCCGATCAACTAGAATAAGTTGATATTGGGATAGGAGACAAACCTAGGTCGACATTTGTAAGTGTTGATTTACTAGAAGTTGTTAAACGAGAGTTGATCGCATTATTAAAAGAGTATAGAGATTGTTTTGCCCAGTAGTAACATGAAATGTCAGGACTTAGCCGATCTATAGTAGTACATCAGCTACCCATTAAACAAGGATAACGACCGTTTAAGCAACCTCCGAGGAGATTCAAAGCAAATACGTATGAAGCTATTAAGGCTGAAATCACTAGATTCTATGATGCTAATTTCATAAGGCCTTGCTGATATGCTAAATGGGTATCAAACATAGTACCAGTAATAAAAAAGAATGGGAAGCTTAGGGTATGTGTTAAACAAAGCTACACCCAAAGATGAATACCCAATGCTGGTTGCTGATCAGTTGGTTGATGCGGCTTCAGGACATAAAATTATTAGTTTTATGGATGACAATGTGGGATATAATCAAATGTTTATGGCAGAAGAAGATATACATAAGACTGCATTTAGATGTCCTGGTGCAATCGGCCTATATAAGTGGGTTGTGATGACTTTTGTTTTAAGGAGTATTGGTGCTACGTATCAAAGAGCTATGAATTATATATTCCATGATCTCTTTTGTTTGTTAATTGAGATTAATATTGATGATGTGGTTATGAAGTCAAAAGAAGTTGATGGACATATAGCCGATTTACAAAAGGTACTTGAGAGGGCAAGGAAGTATGGTTTGAAAATGAACCCTAATAAATGTGCCATTGGGGTATCGGCTAGACAATTTTTGGGTTTCTTGGTAAATGAAAGGGGAATTGAGATTACATAGAAAAACATATATGATATCAAGAAGACAGAGCCCCCAGCAAACAAGTATAAGTTGCAATCATTGATCGGCAAAATCAGTTTTGTAAGGAGATTCATATCAAATTTGTCAGGGAGGATTGAGCCGTTTACTCCGTTACTAAAACTTAAGGAAGATCAAGAGTTTGTTTGGGGTGAAAAACAGGAAATGGCTTTAGATAATATCAAAGAATATTTGAGTTCTCCACCAGTTTTAATACCACCACAAAAACGGGTTCCATTCAGATTGTATTTATCTACTGATGAGAAGCCTATCGGCTCAGTTTTGGTCCAAGAAGTTGATGAGAAGGAGAGAGCAATCTTTTATCTTAGTAGAAGGCTTTTGGATGCCGAAACAAGATATACCCCTGTGGAAAAGTTATGTTTATGTTTATATTTTTCATGTACAAAGTTGAGACATTATCTACTTTCAAATGAGTGCGTTGTGGTGAGCAAAGCCAATGTGGTCAAATGCATGCTATCGACTCCAGTGCTAAAAGGATGGATTGGAAAGTGGATTTTTGCTTCGATCTTAAATACGAATCGGCCAAAGCAGTCAAAGAGCAAGCCTTAGTCGATTTTATCGTACAACATCGGGATGATTCGGTAGGATATGTCGAATTAGTGCCTTGGACTTTATTTTTTTGATGGACTAGTTTGCAGGCATGGTTGTGGTATCGGTTTGGTTATTATATCATCTAGGTGGGCAGGTTTTGAGTTTGCTTTTACAATTAAGCCATGTTATACTAACAATCAGGCAGAGCATGAAGTAGTACTCAAAGGATTATGAGTGCAAAAATGATATTTTGAGGGTTTGCAATGAGCAATGAAGAATTAATGAAAAACTTTAGGATCATTACAATGAGACATATTCCTGGGAAACAGAATGTAGAAGCTAATGACTTGGCTCAGGGGGCATCAGGATATAGGCTGATGTTGAAAGATGTTGAGATAGAGGTTGCAAATATTGATGCGATGATTGGAGATATGAAGTTGTTGAGTATTTGAAGAATCCTTCTCAATCGGCTTCGGGGAAGTTGAAATATAAGGCTCTTAAGTATGTTTTGCTTGATGACGATTGATGGTGTCTTGCTCAAGTGTTTAAGTTTGGATGAAGTAAAAATTGTTATGAGAAGTTCATGAAGGTATTTGTGGAACAGATCAATTGGCTCATAAAATGAAGTGGTTGCTTAGAAGAGTTGGATATTTTTGGCCGACAATACTAGAAGATTGTTTTAGATATTATAAAGGTTGTCAAGATTGTCAGAAATTTGTGGCGATACAAAGAGCACCAACATCGGTTATGAATCCAATTGTCAAGCCATGACCATTCAGAGGATGGGGTGATATGATTCGCTAGATTAATCCACCATCAAGTAAAGGGCATAAGTATATTTTGGTGGCAACAGATTACTTTACTAAATGGGTTGAATCTATACCTCTAAATAAATTTGATTCAAGAGATGCTATTGAATTTGTAAAAGAATGTATCATCGATCGATTTGGAATTCCTCGAACTTTGACTACATATCAAGGATCTATTTTTGTATCGGGTGCGTTTGTGAAGTTTGTCGATAGAATGGGAATTAAGCTTTTAAATTTGTCTCCATATTATGCACAAGCCAATTGACAGACCGAAGCTTCAAATAAAAGTTTGATTAAGTTGTGTTGACGATGAAATTAGGCAAGCATGTGAATCGGAGTCAAGATCCAATCCGATTATTTAATGTATCTACCATCCTGAAAAGATAATCATCGGATTGATTATCTAGATATCATGTTTCTTTTCATACTTAGTGCTACATCAGTTAAGTTTGATCTACTAAGTCGTGCTTAGAACCATGATCCCTAGCCTGCTTTATGATTGTTAATAAGGATAGTATCTTGGTTTTAGCCAATCTTATCTGGTACAGTTGTTTTACTTTGGTTTATATCTTGTTTAACATACTGTATCTGCCTCTTATATCAGGATCTCAACTACTTAAATATAGTAAGCTTATTATCAATCTAGTTGATGTTAGTGTAATATATTTATTATAAGATGATATCCTAGTATAAGGTGGTATCAGAGCTATAGCCGATACCTGCTTGAATTTGGACATATGCTATGACATAAACATTGTTGGCAGTATGCCATGAGGCCTGTTGGCAGTATGCCATGAGGCCCTTCGACCAAGCCTGCCGAAACCAACCAAGCGGCGAGGATCCGATCTCCCAGCACCAAGGCTTGTGGGGCGAAGCCCAACAGCGAAAACCGGTGGCGAAGCCCGATGGCGAAGCCCGATGGCAAGGAGCCACATGGGGCTCCTGTCGGCCTGGGCGAAGCCTACATGGCGAAGGCATGCACCGAAGGAGGATGGCTTCGCCAGGGCGGACCTGCTCCAAGAAGGGCCGATGGGCCGGCCCAATCGCTCCGGTCCATGGGCCACAGAACCAGTAGTCACCAGGTGGCCCATTGAGGGTCCACGCGCACTCTAATTACATTGAATACCCATGAAAGGGCCCCTTTACGAGGGCGACCATGTAAATTCCCCTGTAATAGCTCTAAACCCTAATAGGGAGATCTGTAATAGGGTTATAAATAGCCCCCTTGGGCCATGTAAAAGGGGATCCAATTTTAATACAAAATTTATGACACTTTACTTTCCCAACAACTGTTGAGTATCCATGTCCTTCGACGTATGCAGTTGTCGTTTCGACAACAAACATATATAATCTTTATTTCATGTTATTTTGGATCCAGGCAATTTATACTTCTTGGTTAAGTCCGATCTATTCCGATTGTTGATTTCTAAAGTAATATTGATATATATAGATTATATAATATTGATATATATATATATCATGGCCGATCCATCTTTCTTTGCATCGGCTTGGTTGATATACGATACAACATCGGCTCTCTGGCCGATCGGCTATCATTTTCTAATAGTATTTGCCTGTTTATTTCTTGTTAATTGTAGGATCAAATCAAGTGGCACGCCCTAGAACCTAAAGGCAAGCTTTTGGGCCTGCACTAGAGTAAAGCAAATCTCCAAGGCCAGTGAGACTTTCATCGTCATGACGCCTACTGTCACTGATGTTACGGAAGAAAACGTGATCCCCATGATAGTCGAGCACTTGAGCGAGGAGCAGAAGGATAAGATGAAGACAATTACTCGGCATAGCACGGTGATAAAAAAAACCAAAGTCGAGTGACCACCAATCGGAAGCATGGAATCAGGTACATCTGGAGTAAATGAAGATAAGGACAAAAACGTTAAAACCGAGTTAGGGAGCGAAGAACTTCACACACTACAAGATCACATCGACTCGACAGTTCATCACGCCCTAATCAACTAGTTCGGTGTACTTGTCAATACTCTAACTAACAAGATCAAGACAGTGGTAGATAACACTATAGTTGAGGAAAAAGCAAAAGGACCGATTTATCTTCCACAAGATACCTTCCTAGGTTATAGGACCGTGAAAACTAAGATAGGTGGGAAACAACAAACGGCTTCAGTACCAACTCAAACCCCATCAGCTCATGCATCCAGTGGACCCATTCCAACAATATTGACAAGACAGCAGCCGATGCATGGAGGACCGAGTTCAACTCAGCTTACTCCTGAGCAATTAATCAATATGTTAAAGATGAAGCCACCGGTTATGGAGCCGATTCCTCAGATACCTTTGGCACAGCAACCCACGATGCCACAACCACCGTTGCAGCAACCAATAGGAGTAAATCAACCACTCGGCCAAGAGTACATGCCAGAGCCACCTCTCAATAGTCAGCATCATGTACCCTAGCAAGGTCTAGGGGCAATTACAAATTCCAATATCAACCCCACTCTCCACATGTTCAGTATCGGTCAGAGAGATCACCATAGTTTCAATATCCACCTCAGCTTAATCAGTATGAATAGATGCAACAGTAGTATGGGGAGAAGCACAACAACAACCCTGAGCCGATATGATCGCGGATGTGATGAGAGAACAGTTTGGGCTTAAGCCTGAGGATAATGGCAACATGTATCAGCATCCATACCCTGAATATTTCGATCGAGTACCACTGCCAAACCGATACAAGGTGCATATTTTTCAAAATTTCATCATTACCAAGGTCGATAGGATATTTGATTTACTCCTTCATGAGAAACAGATCCAACTTCCAATAGGACAAGTCATACCATCGGCCGAGGAGCTGAAGAAGAGAAAATATTGCAAGTGGCATAACACAGGATCACATAGTACAAATGATTGCAAGATATTTAGACAGCAGATCCAATCGGCTATAGAGCAGGGCAGGATCAAGTTTGATGAAGCCAAGAAGCCGATTTAGATTGATGGACATCCTTTCCCAGTGAACATGGTACATACTGGAGCTAATAGGGGTCAAGCCGATGAAAAGAGATATCAGGCCAGAAGATTCAACTCGGGTAGTATATTAATAAATATCAAAACACACGCCAAAAAGAAGAAGAGGTGCATGGCTACAACGATGGAGACTTCTTTGATTCTCATTGGAGTTGTGAGTTATTCAGGTTTTGCTGGAACAAAGGGATGAAGTTACCATCTATTGAGGATTGCCCTGGTTGTACTGATCCTGATGTAAGGTATGTTGGAGGACCAAGTAGGCAACTTATAAGAACTAATGAGCATCGGCCAGTTCAGAGGAAATTACCCCTTCATCAGAGACTTGGGCCGATTCATCTGGATTATTTCGAAGAAGAGTCTGAGGAGGAATCAAGGACCAAGAGGCCGCAATGGTGCCCATCTGGAATCTGTACCAGAAACCAGAAGAGACGAGTCCAGAGGTTGAGGAACAGAGAACAAATGCAAGAAGTGGAGGAGGAGATTGAACATCGGCTGAAGTGCACCAGGAAAGTGGTGTGTGAAGAGCAAGGTCGTACCAGCCAATGAGGTCAAAGCCGACAACAATAAAAATCCTGCAGTAGATAAAGGGAAAGCAGTCGCCTCATCTTCAACAAACATAGTTTTTGTATTGCCAACCGAATAGGGTGCAGAACAAGCTAGTGAGGAAATATACGAAGAGCCATCGGCTAAGTTGGTCTTATCACCACAGCAAGCTATTTTGAAAAGCCGGAGGAGACTGGACATTGGCATCTCAAACCTCTGTATGTTAAGGGATTTGTCAATGGGAAGCTAATGTCAAAGATGTTAGTCGATGGTGGAGCAGCTATCAACTTGATGCCATATGCTACTTTTAGAAAGTTGGGTAAAACTGCAGAAGATTTGATCAAGACCAACATGGTTTTGAAGGATTTTGGAGGAAACCCATCAAAAACTAAAGGAGTTTTAAATGTGGAGTTAACCATCGGCAGTAAGACAATTCCTACTACTTTCTTTGTCATTGACGGGAAGGGCTCCTATAGTCTGTTGCTGGGAAGAGATTGGATTCATGCTAATTGTTGTATTCCTTCATCTATGAATCAAAGTTTGATCCAATGGTAGGCAGACCAGATAGAAATCGTGCCATCCGACAAGTTAGTCAACATTGTTAATGCCGATTTATCTATTTGGGAGATGAAAGGAGTTGATTGCTTGTCCATCAAAGTTTGGGAAGACAATTATCTAAAAGTGTCTGATTGTGACATACAGCCAATTGGAGATGGAAAGCCTCAATTATTGCTTTGAAAGCACCGTGGAGGGCTCAAACTTCTACACCAAAGGCACTGTAGATGATCTTGATGGCAAACTAGGACAAGGATTCATGTCGGCCGATGAGTTAGAAGAAGTAGATATTGGACCAGGTGATAGG
The DNA here is from genome assembly GCA_000573905.2 of Oryza punctata. Classification (NCBI taxonomy): domain Eukaryota; kingdom Viridiplantae; phylum Streptophyta; class Magnoliopsida; order Poales; family Poaceae; genus Oryza; species Oryza punctata. Next base: position 12,007,233 of record CM002497.2, read on the forward strand.
CCTAGGCCAACATATGTTAGTAAGGGTTTATCAGATGAGTTCAAGCATAGATTAGTGGAATTATTAAAGTAATATAGAGACTGTTTTGCCTGCGAATATTATGAGATACCAAGATTTAGCCGATCAATTGTACAACATCAGCTCCCTATTAAACCAGGCTATCGACCGTACAAGCAACCTCCAAGATGCTATAAAGATGAAATGCATGACGTTATAAAGGGCGAGATTACAAGGCTATATGATGCCAACTTTATTAGACCATGCTGGTATGCTGAGTGGATTTTAAATATAGTACCGGTAATTAAGAAAAATTGCAAGCTTAGGGTTTGCATTGATTTTCGAGATTCGAATAAAGCTACTCCTAAGGATGAATGCCCAATGCCGATTGTTGATTTGTTGGTTGATGTAGCATCTGGATAGAAGATTATAAGTTTTATGGATGGCAATGCAAGTTACAATCAGATTTTTATGGTAGAAGAAGACATTCACAAAACTGCTTTTAGGTGCCCTGGTGCAATCGGTTTGTTTGAGTGGGTTGTCATGACTTTCGGGTTGAGGAGTGCTGGTGCTACATATCAAAGAGCAATGAATTATATATTTCACGACCTAATCGGCTTGCTGGTTGAAATTTATATCGATGATGTGGTCGTTAAATCAGGAGAGGTCGAGGAGCATCTAGCCGATCTACGACGGTTTTGGAAAGAGCAAGGAAATATGGATTAAGGATGAACTCTACTAAATGTGCCTTTGGAGTATCAGCTGCACAGTTTCTTGGATTTCTGGTACATGAAAGGGGGATTGAAATTCCTCTAAAGGAGTATTAATGCTATCAAAGATATCAAGACTCCAGAAGACAAGAGTAAATTACAATCCTTGATCTGCAAGATCAACTTCGTAAGGCAATTTATTCTAACATGTCTAGCAGAATAGAACCATTTAGTACATTGCTCAGGTTGAAAGCCAATCAAGAATTTGTTTGGGGGAGAAGCAGCAGAAAGCTTTGGATAGTATAAAGGAATATTTGAGTACCCCTCCAGTTCTTATTCCACCACAGAAAGGGATTCCCTTCAAGTTGTATTTGTCAGCCAATCAAAAAACAATCGGCTCAGTATTAATCAAGGAAGTTGAGAGCAAAGAGCAAGTCATATTCTATTTAAGTAGAATACTTTTGAATGCTGAGACCAGAAATTCACCGGTGGAAAAAATGTGCTTATGCTTATATTTTTCATGTACAAAGTTAAGGCATTATTTACTTTCCAATGAGTGCACGATAGTTTGTAAAGCCGATGTGGTCAAGTATATGCTATCAGCTCCTGTATTGAAAGGAAAGATTCAGAAGTGAATTTTTGCCTCAACATAATTTGACTTGAGGTATAAATCAGCTAAGGCAGTTAAGGGGCAAGCAATAGCCGATTTCACAGTTGAACATCGAAACGATTCAGTTGATTACATTCAGATCGTACCTTGGACTTTATTTTTCGATGAATCAGTTTGTATTCATGGGTGTGGTATCGGCTTAGATCATATTGCGAAGGGAGGCAAGATTTGAGTTTACTTTCACTATCAAACCTTACTATACTAATAATCAAGCTGAATATGAGGTGGTGTTGAAAGGATTGCAATTGTTAAAGGAGGTTGAAGCCGATACCATTGAAATTATGGGCGATTCGTTGTTGGTGATCAATCAATTGTCTGGGGAGTATGAGTGCAAGAATAATATCCTGATGATTTATAATGAAAATGTCAGGAGTTGATTAAAACTTTCAAGATGGTGTCTTTGAAACATATTCATAGGGAACAAAATACTAAGGCCAATGATTTAGCTCAAGGTGCATCGGGATACAAGCTGATGTTGAAAGATTGTGAGGTAGAAATTGCTTCTATGCAAGACGATGACTGGAGATTTGGGATTGAGGATTATTTAAAGGATCCTTCTCGATCGGCATTGTTGGCAGCATGCCATGAGGCCCTTCGACCAAGCCTGCCGAAACCAACCAACCGGCGAATATCCGATCTCCCAGCACCAAGGCTTGTGGGGCGAAGCCCAACAGTGAAAACCGGTGGCGAAGCCCGATGGCAAGGAGCCACATGGGGCTCCAGTCGGCCTGGGCGAAGCCTACATGGCGAAGGCATGCGCCGAAGGAGGATGGCTTCGCCATGGCGGACCTGCTCCAAGAAGGGCCGATGGGCCGGCCCAATCGCCCCGATCCATGGGCCAAAGAACCAGTAGCCACCAGGTGTTCCATTGAGGGTCCACGCGCACTCTAATTACATTGAATACCCATGAAAGGGCCCCTTTACGAGGGCGACCATGTAAATTCCCCTGTAATAGCTCTAAACCCTAATAGGGAGATCTGTAATAGGGTTAAAAATAGCCCCCTTGGGCCTTGTAAAAGGGGATCTGATTTTAATACAAATTTTATGACACTTTACTTTCCCAACAACTGTTGAGTATCCACTTCCTTCGACGTATGCAGTTGTCGTTTCGACAACAGCTGGCGCCGACCGTGGGGACCTCTGAGCGAAACCACTACGAGCGAATGCCACCGAAAAAGGTCTCAAAAGAGAGGGTTGCAAACCCAAAGGAAGGCACAGCCGAAGAGGTGATGGCCGCTGGCGAAGGCACGGAGCCTCCGACGCCTGCCGAGGTGGTGGCTGCGCCGGCGGTTTCGGCACCCGCGCTACAACCGCCGCCTTCGGCCTCGACCACTCCGGCGGAGCAGGTACTGGAAATCCCTTCGGCAACACAGCCGGCTTCGACAACAATCGCCGCTGCACAAGTCGATCCTGGCCTTGACGCACAAGCCGAAGCAAACATTGAGGCCATGCAGTAGAACATGGCACGGCTCCAGGACATGCTTCGACAAATGCAGGAGCGGCAACAGGCGTACGAAACGGCACGGCAGGCCAAGATTGCTCCGGCCCCCATCCTCCAGTACTCGGCAGGTTACATCCCGCCTCAAGCCTATCAGCAAGCGCCGGTTCGGCCTCCCACGATCCAAGCACACCCTTCGCCCGGTCAAATGTCACGGGCAATGGCGGAGGGGGCCTCGGCATTGCAGGCACAGCTTCAGGCTTTCCTTCAGCAGCTCAACCAACCCCACATCTCAAGCATAACCCCTTCGGCTCAGCCCGAGGGGGGCTCCGGCCAAGGCGCTTCAGGGTGGCTGCAGTCGAACCCGCCTGTGCCAGGGGCTTCGCCCTGGAATCGGGGGCAACAGTTGGACTTCTACAACACCACCCAAGCGCCACCGTTCGGAAGCGGGCCGCCGAACGTCGCCGCCCAACCGCTCCCCCAGGCCATCACCTCGCCCTTCGCCACGTCGTATCCACAGTCAAGCGGGCCTTCGCTGCAGGGCACAGTGGGCAAGGCCGGGGACGAAAAGGGGCTGCCACTGAGTGGGGGGATCAAAAATCGTCCGATCCCACCTCAGTTCAAATTTCCACCCGTTCCGCGGTACTCGGGCGAAACAGACCCAAAAGAGTTCCTCTCAATCTATGAGTCCGCGATCGAAGCTGCTCACGGCGATGAAAACACCAAGGCGAAGGTAATCCATCTCGCCCTTGACGGCATCGCCCGTTCTTGGTATTTCAATCTGCCATCCAATAGCATGTACTCATGGGAGCAATTGCGTGATGTTTTCATCCTCAACTTCCGGGGCACCTACGAGGAGCCGAAGACGCAGCAGCATTTGCTCGGCATTCGCCAGAGGCCGGGCGAATCAATACGAGAGTACATGCGTTGCTTCTCGCAGGCACGATGCCAAGTTCAAGACATAACGGAGGCATCCGTCATCAACGCCGCTTCGGCCGGGTTGCTCGAGGGCGAACTCACAAGAAAGATCGCCAACAAGGAGCCGCAAACCCTTGAGCACCTGCTTCGCATCATTGATGGGTACGCAAGAGGCGAAGAAGACTCCAAGCGAAGACAGGCGATTCAAGCCGAGTACGACAAAGCCTCCATCGCTGCGGCCCAAGCTCAAATGCGAGCGCAAGTTGTCGAACCGGTTCCCCCCGGCCGGCGAACCAGGGGCAGCCGCCCCGGCAAAGCCAAGCTCCCATGACCTGGAGGAAATTCAGGACCGACCGAACAGGCAAGGCGATCATGGCTGTCGAAGAAGTACAAGCGCTCCGCAAGGAGTTCGACGCCCAACAGGGCGGCAGCCATCAGCAGCCCATTCGGAAAAAGGTCAGAAAAGATCTCTATTGCGCCTATCATGGGCGGTCTTCGCACACCACCGAGCAGTGCCGAAACATCCGCCAGCGAAACAACGCCCACGAACCAAGGCCACATCAGGGTGTCGCTGTCGAAGCGCCTCGCGAAGCGGCCCAGGAACAGTCGCCTCCAGCCGAACAGCACCAAGACGTGCAGCGCCGAATTATTCAAGTAATCACAAGGGCTGATCCACCAGTCTCGCTGTCGAAGCGGCAGAAGAAGTCGCAGCTGCGAACGGTGCACAACATCACCGCCACAGGCGAAGGGGTCCCGAAGTACTTGAGCCAGCAAATTTCTTTCGGGCCGGAAGATGCTGAAGGAGTGCTATTCCCGCACCAAGACCCCTTGGTGATTTCGGCTGAAGTGGCCGGCTTCGAAGTCCGGCGCATTCTGGTCGATGGAGGTAGCTCGGCTGATGTCATCTTCGCCGAGGCATACGCTAGGATGGGGCTACCAACCTCGGCCCTCACTCAGGCGCCGGCCTCGCTTCGCGGTTTCGGCGGTTCAGGTCCTCGGCCAGACATGGTTGAAGGTTGTCTTCGGCACGGGCGAAAACAGACGCGAAGAGCAGATATTGTTCGACGTCGTCGACATGCCGTACGGCTACAATGCCATCTTCGGCCGCACAACCCTGAACAAGTTTGAAGCCATCTCCCACCACAACTACCTCAAGCTCAAGATGCCGGGTCCGGCAGGGGTGATTGTTGTCAAGGGGCTTCAGCCTTCGGCTGCGCCGAAAGGCGAATTGGCTGTCATCAGCAGGGCGGTGCACAATGTGGAGACCGAACCACATGCTAACCGGGCGCCGAAGCCAGCCCCTCACGGCAAGGTAATCAAGGTGCAAGTGAGTGAGGCAGAACCGTCGAAGCTCGTCCAGCTAGGAGGCGATCTAGGCGAAGAAGAAGCCGCAAAAATCCTGGAAATGCTCAAGAGAAACATCGACATCTTCGCCTGGAGCCCCAGCGAAGTGGGAGGCGTTTCGCCAGAGCTCATCATGCATCACCTGGCCGTCAAGCCGGACGCCAAGCCAAGGAAGCAGAAGCTGCGCAAGATGTCCGCTGATCGCCAAGAAGCAGCGAAGGCCGAAGTGCAAAAGCTTCTCAGGGCCGGGGTGATCAGGGAAATTGATCACCCGGAGTGGCTGGCGAACCTGGTCTTGGTAAAGAAGTCGAATGGCAAGTGGCGCATGTGCGTCGACTTCACAGACCTCAACAAGGTTTGTCCGAAGGACGACTTCCCCTTGCCGCGGATCGATCAGCTTGTCGATTCGACGGCTGGCTGCGAGCTCATGAGCTTCTTGGACACCTACTCTGGCTATCACCAGATCCACATGAATCCAGACGACATCGCCAAGACTGCCTTCATCACGCCGTTCGGCACTTTCTGCCACCTCAGGATGCCTTTCGGCCTGAGGAACGCCGGAGCAACGTTCGCCAGGCTGGTGTACAAGGTGCTTTGCAAGCAACTGGGGTGAAACGTGGAGGCGTACGTCGATAACATTGTCGTGAAAAGCCGTAAGGCCTTCGACCATGTGTCCGATTTGCAAGAGACCTTCGACAACTTGCGTCGGCGGGTATGAAACTAAACCCAGAAAAGTGTGTTTTTGGAGTTCGCGCCGGCAAGTTGTTGGGTTTTCTTGTCTCCGAAAGGGGTATCGAGGCGAACCCCGAGAAAATCGATGCCATTCAGCAAATGAGGCCACCGTCGAGCGTACGCGAAGTACAGAAGCTCGCGGGCCGAATTGCGGCACTCAGTCGTTTTCTCTCAAAAGCAGCCGAAAAGGGCCTGCCATTTTTTAAGACCCTCCGGGGCGCAAGCAAGTTTAGCTGGACTCCCGAGTGCCAGGCCGCATTCGAGGAGCTAAAGCAGTATTTGCAAAGCCCACCCGCCCTGGTCAGCCCAACACCAGGAAGTGAAATGCTATTGTATCTAGCGGCTTCGCCAATGGCGGTCAGCGCAGTCCTAGTCCAAGAGACAGAATCAGGGCAGAAACCGGTGTACTTCGTCTCCGAAGCATTACAGGGGGCGAAGACGCGGTACATTGAAATGGAAAAGCTCGATTACGCCCTGGTGATGGCTACGCGCAAGCTCAAGCAGTACTTCCAGGCCCACAAAATCATAGTGCCTTCGCAATACCCCTTGGGCGAAGTACTGCAGGGTAAAGAAATCTCTGGCAGACTTAGCAAGTGGGCGGCGGAGCTATCCCCCTTCGACCTGCACTTCGTGGCGTGCACCGCCATCAAATCTCAAGTCCTGGCCAATTTTGTGGTCGAATGGACTCAGGCGATCGCCCCCGAACCCCAACCTGTCGAACAGCCTTGGACAATGTATTCCGATCGCTCATGGTCACATAGGGGGGCGGGCGCCACGGCCGTGCTCATTTCACCGGGGGGCGTGCCGATCCGGTATGCCGCAAGGCTGCAGTTCGACACAACCAACAACACGGCGGAATACGAAGCGGTGCTGCTAGGCCTAAGGAAGGCGAAGGCAATAGGGGTTCGGCGCTTACTCATCCGAACTGACTCCAAGCTAGTGGCTTGTCATGTTGACAAATCTTTTGAGGCAAAAGATGAAGGGATGAAGAGATACTTGGAGGCCGTTCGGTCAATGGAAAAGTGCTTCGCCGGCGTAACGGTCGAACACTTGCCCAGGGGGCAGAATGAGGAGGCTGACGCCCTGGCGAAATCTGCTGCTTGCGGAGGACCGCATTCGCCAGGCATCTTCTTTGAAATCCTGTATGCACCAAGCGTGCCCAAAGGAATCGAGGATGTCATGGCCATAAACCAGACTGCCAAGGGCGAAGACCCAGAGGACTGGCGAACACCGTTCGCGAAGTACCTCAAAGACGGCTGGCTTCCAGATGACGAAGTAGAGGCGAAACGCCTGCAAATCAGGGCCAGGCGGTACAAGCTGGTTTCAGGGTAGTTGTACCGCTCTGGAGTGCTCCAACCTTTGCTTCGCTGCGTTTCCTTCGCTGAGGGCGAAGAGATGGTGAAGGAAATTCATCAGAGGCTTTGTGGGGCACACCAAGCTGCCAGAACTGTCGCCTCCAAGGTGTTTCGCCAAGGGGTATATTGGCCAACCGTGCTGAAAGTTTGCGTGGCGCACGCCAAAAGGTGCGAAGGCTGCCAACGGCATGGCCGAAGCCAAACCGCCCCACAGTATGAGTTGCAGCCGATCGCTCCAGTATGGCCCTTCGCTAGGTGGGGGCTGGACATCATTGGCCCATTCCCAGCAGCGCGAAATGGTTACAAGTTTGCAATTGTGGCCATCGAGTACTTTTCTCGCTGGATCGAGGCCGAACCACTCGGCACGATCACTTCGGCGGTAATGCAGAAGTTTGTCTGCAAAAACATTATTTGCTGTTTTGGAGTTCCAAGGGAACTCATCACAGACAATGGCAAACAATTCGACTCTGACAATTTCAGAGAAATGTGCGAAGGGCTAAACCTGGAAATCAGGTTCGCATCGGTCGCACACCCACAGTCGAACGGGGCGGCCGAACGCGCAAATGGCAAGATCTTGGAGGCGCTCAAAAAAAGGCTTGAGGGGGCGGCGAAGGGCAAATGGCCAGACGAAATGTTGTCCGTCCTCTGGGCTCTCCGAACGACTCCCACGCGGCCAACCAAGTGCAGCCCATTCATGCTCCTTTACGGAGACGAAGCAATGACCCCAACAGAGCTAGGGGCTAACTCACCAAGGGTGATGTTCTCGGGGGGCGAAGACGGGCGCGAAGTGTCGCTCGAACTCCTGGAAGGGGTGCGAGTCGAAGCACTGGAGCACATGCGCAAGTACGCCACAAGCACTTCGGCAACCTACAACAAGAAGGTTCGCCCGACAGAGCTCCTGCCAGGCCAACTCGTCTTAAGGAAAAAGGCGAACCCAGCAGCGGTTGGAAAGCTTGAGTCGAAATGGGAGGGGCCCTATCTCATCAAGCACAGGTCAAGGACGGGTTCTTTTCGCCTAGCAACACTGGAAGGCGAAGAGTTCGATCACTCATGGAACACCGCTTCACTCAAGCATTTCTATGTCTAGAGGGTGGCACCCTGTTCGCCAACATGTAAAAATGTACATATTACCATGTAGCTCTTCGGCAACTGCCATTTTTGTAAGCCGTTCGGCGCAAAAAATACAAAAAAAAGGAGAAAATGAAAAAGAAAAAAACTGGAAGTAGGGCTGTTATCCACTCTGGAGGCCCGAACCAGTATAAAATTTCTGTGTTTTTCGCCCTTTTTACTTATGTGCATGATAATTCGTGGAAAAACACCAAGGCAAATGCCTGATCAGCGAAAGGGCCAGGGGGCGAAACGAATTGGTCGAAGCATCGCTCGCGGAACGTTGAAACCACGACAGCTGGTTTCAGAAAAAAAACCCCGAACACTGTTATAGTCGATCCGCACAAAATTAAGCCGCTAAGCGCAAAGTGCAAAGGATCGACAACGGAAGTCGAAAGCTGAAAAGTCAGCAGGCCTATTTCGCCAATACACGCAAAGGGGTCGATGCATCACGACCCAACAAAAGCACGAAATGTGACAATGCAGAAAATGGCGAAAAGGAAACAAAAGCACATCTTTATTAAACATTGAAAATACACTCCATAGCTTACACTGTGTAACGCGATACAGGCGAAACGATCTGAAACGTTCGCTTACAAGAAAATTACATCTTCGCTCCCAAGGCAACTACTAAAGGAGTGATCCGGCGAACATGGTTCGTCATCACTGCTGATATTGTACACTACCCTAAGAGGAGAGGGGGACGAAACTACAGTAAGGGCGTAGCGCCGCCGGGCGATCGCCTCCTGCCGATCGGTCCGCCGATGGTTTCGCCAGAAACGGACCATGCCCTCCAGGCGCGCCACATGGACACGATCGAAGTCCTCCAGCGTTCGCCCAGGATGGGTTCGCATCCAGTTAGCGACGCTCACAATTTTGTAGCTGTTCCCATTGATTGTCATTTCGCGGTAGAAAGGCCGAAGCTGGTATCGAACCTTCGGCAAATTCTTCACCGCAATGAACTTCTCGTTCTTGCTTCGCCAATCCCCAAGAGGGGGCCGAACACAAAGCTTTCGGCATTTACCCTACAAAAATGGGAGTGTCACGCAGGCGAGCGGAAGAAGAGAAAAGTGGATGCGAAAGAACTAGGTGAGAGAATCACAAAAACATCTCAAACGGTTCGCGCGTCACACAAAAATGATATAAATGGCAAAAGGAGTCATATATTTCAACTAGTTCAAGGCCTTAGCCATATTTACATAATTCGCCCCTAAAACGGCGAAGAACAAAAGAAAAAATTACAAAAGTAGATGGGCGGAGGGCCTCACACCTCGGGGTGGTCTTCGGCTCCTCCTCCGCCCCGCGCAGCTGGTTCTTCGCCCTGGTCCGCCGCCTCCGACTTCGCCAGCTACTCAAGCAGGCGGGACTTGGCGCCAGAGCGGCCCTCCTTCTGCCAGAATTGCCTTCGCCTGGCACGGAGAGCGGGCGACACGTCTTGGGAGCTGACTTCCCAGTCCCCCTTCGCGAACTCGGGAAACCGGGCGACGTGCTCGCACCCGTGCTGTTGAAGCAGCCCCAGGGCGAAGGCCGCCGACACGCGCGCACAGCAATCGCCGTACATCGTGGCGCAGTCGGAAACCGCGCAGCCGGCCTCTTGGGTCCAATTGCAGAAGTCGAGCGCGGAGGCATCTTCGCCGGGAACATCGCCCGCCTTCGCCCCCATGTCCGTAAGGGCAAGGCGAAGGGTGCAACAGGATGCATTCGCCGCATCGGTCATCTGGGCCGCTTCTCTGGCAAGGTGTTTTACCTTTTCCTCCGCCTTGCGCGTCCTCTGGCGAAGGGCTTCCATTTGGAGCTCCGCCGAATCATAGTACGCTGTGAGTATGGCGGTTTGCTCCCGCTCCCTTGCCAGCTCGGCCGTGAGGCGGTCGATTTTGGCCTTCGCCTCGCTGCCTTTCTCGAGCTCGGCCTGAAGGCGTTTATTTTCCGCCTTCGCCTCTCGGAGGGACCGGGCAAGTCCCTCCATCTCGAGGCCTCTTCGGCCTAGCTCATCGTCCTTCGCCCGGAGTCGGTTTTTCAAACCGTCCAGGCGGGCCCGCATTGTCCGTTCGGTAGAACAATGGGCCGCAAGAAGCTGGCGAAAAAGTAAGGGCGAATTGTAAGCCAAGTGTAAAAAAGGAAAAAGAGCGAAGGAGCTTACAAGAACATACCCGCACAGCCAAACTCTTCATGGCGGAACACCCCTCGTCGAACTCATTGAGCTCGGCGAAGAGGCTGGGGCCGCCGGCCGGCGAAACGAGCGTGCTCACCCCCCCACGAAGGGGACGAGCTCCGCCCGAGTTTCGAAGTCCCCGGGGGCGAAGCGAGGCGGTCCCTGAGAGTGCTCAGAGCCGGACCCCTCAGCTGCCTTCTTTCCCTTGTCGAGGACGGCGGCGAAATGGGTCGACGGGCCGGGCTGGTGAAGACCCGGGCGGCCGCCTCAATCACCAATTCGGCCGAAGCCGAAGCCCCGGCCTCACCGGTCGCCCCAGGGCTGCGCCCCGCGGGCGAAGTGGGCGTGCGACCCGACGATTCCTCGTCACTGAAGGCGTTGGCGATGGCGACAACCCCTTTCCTCCGGGGAGCAGGCCTCGCGGCGCTGCTCTTCGCCGCCTTAGCCGCAGCAATAGCAACTAGGGCATTGGCGCCCTCCACGTCTTTTCGGCGTAGGGGTGAAGAGGCCGATTCCGCCCCAGTTTCGGCATGCTCTGGGCTAGGAGTTGGCGTATAACCACGCGTCCCAGAGCGGCTATCGCCCGGCACATCACCAACGTCTTCGCCCGCAGCCTCGGCCTCTCCCGCTTCCTCCCCTTCGGCATCCTCGTCCCCTTCGACGTCGGAGTCCGTTGGGACGGGTGCCTTCTTCTTACGGGAGGCGAACCTCACCTGCCCTCGCGGGCGTTTCCGCGAAGGGCCAGCTTTGCCATCAGCCTTAAAAGGATTCGCCCTTGGGGGAAGCTCGCCGGTGTAAACGCGGTACGCCCTGCCAGCTGCCTGTCGAGTCAGCAGCTGGCTATACTCCGCCACCGACACGTCCCCAACAAGCCTTCGGGCTTCGACGTCGGTTTGGGCCAATGTCAACACTGCAAAAACGGCGAAGGCCCATGTCAGGTCCGAACAGAAAATAAAGCGAAGAGGCAAAGGGGGAAGAAGAATAAAACACTCACCATTCGTCCCTGGGGGCAAAACAAGTTTGGGTAGGCCGTCGGCCACTTCGCCTTGGTCGACTTCGACCTGCCATGCCTGCGAAAGCGGATAAGTCCGCAGCATGCAGAATTCCTCTAGCAAATCCCGGCAACTCAGCCGGGAACACACCCTGCGAAGCAGGGCGAAGCGAGACTCCAGGGTACCGGTAACGCCAACCCTGGGCTTCCGGGCGGGCGAAATCGCACGACGCCGCCAGCGCAGCGCCCTCGCCGCTTCGGAATCCGCCTCGAAGGGGATGGAGTGGTAGATCCACTTCGCCATCCAGTGGCGATCCCATTTCGACATGGCGGCGTTAACCGGCCACAAGTCGGCACGTTCGGGGCGAACGTTAAAGTTCACACTCCCGAACGCTGTCTTCCGGGTCCCGGCGGGGGTGATCACCGTCTTCGTGTTGACGGCGGCGGAGAAGATAGTGCCGAAAAGATCGGCGCTGGGCTCGAACCCCGCGGTCCGGCACGCCCAGTCGAAGATCGCGATCCGCACCAGGGGCCGAAGGGCTCAACTGGGGCAGTTCGACTTGGAAGAGGCGGAGGATCTCCGGCAACAGGATGTTGCACGAAAATCGGAGACCAGCCACAAAGAAAACAGTGAACACCACCGTTTGGTTTTCGCCAGGATGCGGCACTTTGGCTTCTCCGGGGGCGGACGCCTGCCCCTCCGCCACCAGGCCGGCGTCAACCATTCTGGCCAACTCGTCATCATCGACGAGCGAAGCCCCCAGGAAGGCTGTGGTGTCATCGTCAATCCGGCCGGGATCGGGTCCAGTCACGATGACTGGGTTCGGCTTGCGGGGAGCCATGGGCGAAGAGGAAGTTTGTTGGCGAAAAGGGTTACTTGGGCAAAGTAGGTCGCTCAGAGATTAGCCGAGAGCAAGTGGAGAGGAAAGTAACTGCGGTGAAAGTGACAAGGGTAGCGACGGTGAAAACGGGGGGTGAGAATATATATCTCACCCAACGACGCTTCGCCTCCCCAGCCAATCAGGAGCGGCCACGTGTTGCGGGGTGGGTGAAACGGTAAAATCCCATGGGTCAGACCGTGCGGTAACGGGTTCCAGAAACAAAAAACCCACTACTGTTCGCCGCGGCCCAACGGCCCATCACTGATTCGCTAAGACCCAACAAAGTGACATGGGCCACTCCACTGTTCATGAAAAGGCGAAGGCCCAACACTGCTCACATTAGGACCGGTAAAAAAAAATCCCCACAACTGCTCGAGATGGGGGAAGACCATACACTATAATCCTTTTTCGCATGTCGCAAACTTTTTGCAGGATCCAGAACGATGGGTTTAGGCAGAAGCATCGGTCGAAAGGGGACGCCTCATACCATACTACATGGTTTGCACAGTCTCGCCCGAAGCTCCTATCTCACCCTTGCCCCTGAGGGACTTGTTGGCAGTATGCCATGAGGCCCTTCGACCAAGCCTGCCGAAACCAACCAAGCGGTGAAGATCCGATCTCCCAGCACCAAGGCTTGTGGGGCGAAGCCCAACAGCGAAAACCGGTGGCGAAGCCCGATGGCGAAGCCCGATGGCAAGGAGCCACATGGGGCTCCGGTCGGCCTGGGCGAAGCCTACATGGCGAAGGCATGCGCCGAAGGAGGATGGCTTCGCCAGGGCGGACCTGCTCCAAGAAGGGCCGATGGGCCGGCCCAATCGCCCCGATCCATGGGCCAAAGAACCAGTAGCCACCAGGTGGTCCATTGAGGGCCCACGCGCACTCTAATTACATTGAATACCCATGAAAGGGCCCCTTTACGAGGGCGACCATGTAAATTCCCCTGTAATAGCTCTAAACCCTAATAGGGAGATCCGTAATAGGGTTATAAATAGCCCCCTTGGGCCTTGTAAAAGGGGATCCGATTTTAATACAAAATTTATGACACTTTACTTTCCCAACAACTGTTGAGTATCCACGTCCTTCGACGTATGCAGTTGTCGTTTCGACAACAGGCATCATGGGAATTAAAGTATAAAGCCCTCAAATATGTTTTGTTAGATAATGATCTTTATTATCGGACAATTGATGGAGTTTTATTAAAGTGTTTGAATCTTGAAGAAGCCAAACTTGTCATGTTCGAAGTGCATGAAGGGATTTGTGGTACTCATGAATCGACTCATAAAATAAAATGGTTGATCAGACCAGTTGGGTATTTTTGGCTGACGGTGTTAGAGGATTGTTTCAGATATTATAAAGGATGTTAAGATTGTCAGAAGTTAGGAGCAATTCAAAGAGAACCAGCATCAACTATGAACCCAATACTTAAGCAATGGTCGTTCAGAGGTTGGTGAATAGATATGATCAGCTAAATCAATCCACCATCCAGTAAAGGTCATAAATTTATTTTGGTGGCTATAGATTATTTTACTAAGTGAGTTGAAGTTATTTCTCTGAAGAAGGTGGATTCTAAGGACACCATTGAGCTTGTTAAGGAACATATCATATATAGGTTTGATTTACCACAGACGATAACAACTGATCAAGGGTCTATCTTTGTGCCCGATGAGTTTGTCCAATTTGCTGGAAGCATGGGGATTAAATTGTTAAATTCTTCACCATACTATGCGCAAGCCAATGGACATGCTGAGGCATTTAACAAAAGTTTGATTAAGTTGGTTAAAAGGAAGATTGTTGAATATCCTAAGAAGTGACATACTGTATTAGCTGAGACATTATGGTCCTATCGGATGGCATGTCATGGTGCTATTCAAGTTCCACATTACCAACTAGTTTATGGGCATGAAGTTGTTTTGCCATGCGAAACTAACATCAGCTCATGGAGGAGCTTTGCAAGATGAATTTACGGTCGATGATTGTCGTCGAAACGACAATCGCATACGTCGAAGGACGTGGACACTCAACAGTTGTTGGGAAGGTAAAGTGTAATAAATTTTGTATTGAAATCCGATCCCCTTTTACATGGCCCTAGGTGACTATTTATAACCCCATTACAGATCCCCCTATTAGGGTTTAGGGCTATTACAGGGGAATTTACATGGTCACCCTCATAAAGGGGCCCTTACATGGGTATTTAGTGTAATCCAGGCTCGTGGGCCCTCGATGGGCCACCTGGTGGCTTCCGGTTCATTGGCCCATGGCACGGGGCGATTGGGCCGGCCTGCTGGCCTTTCTTGGACCTGGTCCGCTCTAGCGAAGCCATCCTCCTTCGGCGCATGCCTTCGCCATGTAGGCTTCGCCTTGGCTGACCGGAACCCCTTGTGGCTCCTCGCCATCGGATTTCGCCACTGGGTTCCGCCATCGGGCTTCGCCGGTTGGGCTTGGAAGTAGTGCTTAAGCTTGCGTGAAGCCATCACCAGGGCGTAAGCGAGCTTTTCCATTTCAATGTACCGTGTCTTCGCCCCCTGTAATGCTTCGGAGACGAAGTACACCGGTTTCTGCCCTGATTCTGTCTCTTGGACTAGGGCTGCGCTGACCGCCATTGGCGAAGCCGCTAGATACAATAGCATTTCGCTTCCTGGTGTTGGGTTGACCAGGGCGGGTGGGCTTTGCAAATACTGTTTTAGTTCCTCGAATGCGGCCTGGCATTCGGAGGTCCAGTTAAACTTGCTTGCGCCCCGGAGGGTCTTAAAGAATGGCAGGCCCTTTTCGGCTGCTTTTGAGAGAAAACGACTGAGTGCCGCAATTCGGCCCGCGAGCTTTTGTACCTCGCGTACGCTCGACGGTAGCCTCATTTGCTGAATGGCGTCAATTTTCTCGGGGTTCGCCTCAATACCCCTTTCGGAAACAAGAAAACCCAACAACTTGCCGGCGCGGACTCCAAAAACACACTTCTCAGGGTTCAGCTTCATACCCGCCGTACGCAAGTTGTCGAAGGTTTCTTGCAAATCGGACGCATGATCGAAGGACTTACGGCTTTTTACGACAATGTCGTCGACGTACGCCTCCACGTTTCGCCCTAGTTGCTTGCGAAGCACCTTGTACACTAGCCTGGCGAATGTTGCTCCGGCGTTCATCAGGCCGAAAGGCATCCTGAGGTGGCAGAAAGTGCCGAACGGCGTGATGAAGGCAGTCTTGGCGATGTCGTCTGGATTCATGTGGATCTGGTGATAGCCAGAGTAAGCCTCCAGAATGCTCATGAGCTCGCAGCCAGCCGTCGAATCAACAAGCTGGTCGATTCGCGGTAAGGGGAAGTCGTCCTTCGGACAAACTTTGTTGAGGTCCGTGAAGTCGACGCACATGCGCCACTTGCCATTCGACTTCTTCACCAAGACCAGGTTCGCCAGCCACTCCGGGTGATAAATTTCCCTGACCACCCCAGCTGTTCGGCTGGAGGCGACTGTTCCTGGACCGCTTCGCGAGGCGCTTCGACGGAGACACCCTGATGTGGGCGTTGTTTCGCTGGCGGATGTTTCGGCACTGCTCGGTGGTGTGCGAACACCGCCCATGATAGGCGCAATAGAGATCTTTTCTAACCTTTTTACGAATGGGCTGCTGATGGCTGCCACCCTGCTGGGCGTCGAACTCCTTGCGGAGCGCCATGATCGCCTTGCCTGTTCGATCGGTCCTGAATTTCCTCCAGGTCATGGGAGCTTGGCCTTGCCGGGGCGGCTGCCCCGGGTTCGCCGGCTGGGGCTGGCGAACCGCGGGGGGAGCCGGTTCGACGACCTGCGCTTGCAATTGGGCTTGGGCCGCAGCGATGGAGGCTTTGTCGTATTCGGCTTGAATCGCCTGTCTTCGCTTGGAGTCTTCCTCACCTCTTGCATACCCATCAATGATGCGAAGCAGGTGCTCAAGGGTTTGCGGCTCCTTGTTAGTGATCTTTCTTGTGAGTTCGCCCTCGAGCAACCCGGCCGAAGCAGCGTTGATGACGGATGCCTCTGTTATGTCTTGAACTTGGCATCGTGCCTGCGAGAACCGACGCATGTACTCTCGTATTGATTCGCCCGGCCTCTGGCGAATGCCGAGCAAATGCTGCTGCGTCTTCGACTCCTCGTAGGTGCCTCGGAAGTTGAGGATGAAAACATCACGCAATTGCTCCCATGAGTAAATGCTATTGGATGGCAGATTGAAATACCAAGAACGGGCGATGCCGTCAAGGGCGAGATGGATTACCTTCGCCTTGGTGTTTTCATCGCCGTGAGCAGCTTCGATCGCGGACTCGTAGATTGAGAGGAACTCTTTTGGGTCTGTTTCGCCCGAGTACCGCGGAACAGGTGGGAATTTGAACTGAGGTGGGATCGGACGATTTTTGATCCCCCCACTCAGTGGCAGCCCCTTTTCGCCCCCGGCCTTGCCCCCTGTGCCCTGCAGCGAAGGCCCGCTCGACTGTGGATACGGCGTGGCGAAGGGCGAGGTGATGGCCTGGGGGAGTGGTTGGGTTGCGACGTTCGGCGGCCCGCTTCCGAACGGTGGTGCTTGGGTGGTGTTGTAGACATCGAACTGTTGCCCCCGATTCCAGGGCGAAGCCCCTGGCCCAGGTGGGTTCGTCGGCAGCCACCGTCAAGCGCCTTGGCCGGAGCCCCCTTCCGGCTGAGCCGAAGGGGTTATGCTTGAGATGTGGGGTTGGTTGAGCTGCTGAAGGAAAGCCTGAAGTTGCGCCTACAATGCCGTGGCCCCCTCCGCCATTGCTCGCGACACTTGACCGGGCGAAGGGTGTGCCTGGACCGTGGGAGGCCGAACCGGCGCTTGCTGATAGGCTTGAGGCGGGATGTAACTTGCCGAATACTGGAGGATGGGGGACGGAGCGATCTTGGCCTGCCGTGCCGCTTCGTATGCCTGTTGCTGCTCCTGCATTTGTCGAAGCATGTCCTGGAGTCGTGCCATGTTTTGCCGCATGGCCTCCAGGTTTGCTTCGGCTTGTGCGTCAAGGCCAGGATCGACTTGCGCAGTGGCGATTGTTGTCGAAGCCGGCTGCGTTGACGAAGGGATTTCCAGTACCTGCTCCACCGGGGTGGTCGAGGCCGAGGGCGGTGGTTGCAGCGCGGGCGCCGAAATCACCAGCGCGACCGCCGCCTCGGCAGGCGCCGGAGGCTCCGTGCCTTCGCCGGCGGCCATCCCCCCTTTGGCCGTGCCTTCCTTTGGGTTCGCAACCCTCTCTTTTGAGATCTTTTTCGGTGGCATTCGCTCTCAGTGGTTTCGCTCACAGGTCCCCACGGTCGGCGCCAGCTGTCGTCGAAACGACAATCGCATACGTCGAAGGACGTGGACACTCAATAGTTGTTGGGAAGGTAAAGTGTAATAAATTTTGTATTGAAATCCGATCCCCTTTTACATGGCCCTAGGTGACTATTTATAACCCCATTACAGATCCCCCTATTAGGGTTTAGGGCTATTACAGGGGAATTTATATGGTCACCCTCATAAAGGGGCCCTTACATGGGTATTTAGTGTAATCCAGGCACGTGGGCCCTCGATGGGCCGCCTGGTGGCTTCCGGTTCATTGGCCCATGGCTCGGGGCGATTGGGCCGGCCTGCTGGCCTTTCTTGGACCAGGTCCGCTCTAGCGAAGCCATCCTCCTTCGGTGCATGCCTTCGCCATGTAGGCTTCGCCTTGGCTGACCGGAACCCCTTGTGGCTCCTCACCATCGGATTTCGCCACTGGGTTCCGCCATCGGGCTTCGTCGGTTGGGCTTCGCCCCCTGGTCCTTGGGTGTTGGGAGACTGGATTCTTGCCGCCTGGTTGGTTCCGGCAGGCTTGGTCGAAGGGGCCTCATGGCATACTGCCAACAATGATTATCATAATCTCATGGTTGATGAGTCAGAAGAGTTGGGACAATCAAGATTATGAGCTTTGGAGAAAGTCAGGAGAGATATAGAGAGGGTTGCAAGGCATTATAATAAAAAGGTTGTATCAAAGTCTTTTGAAGAAGGAGAACTTGTATGGAAGTTGATGTTGAACGAGAGATAATAAATTTGATAAATGGTCACCGAATTTGGGAGGACCTTTTCGGATTCATAAATGTGTTTCAAAAGGAGCTTATATGTTAAAATGACTTGATGGAGAAGTTTTTTGGAACGCTCTTAATGGAAAGTATTTGAAGAAGTATTATCCAAGTGTTTGGATTGGTTCGTAATCGGCTGAATTGTGCTGATGTATGATTGATAGCCGATGTTGGTTGCATCACCTTTAAATGTCCGATATGAATTATTGCCCTTAGTCATATTATAAGTTTGCAACATGATTTCCCCTACTACAAACTTGAGGGCATAGAAGATAAAATTTGGGATTTAAAATGCAAATTTGAAAGTTAAAATGTCAAGAATAAGATATCGCGCACAGGTGGATTTACTCTACTTCATTTATGATCTGTGTATCGGTGGGATCGGCTTGACTGATTTGTTGAAGGATGCTAAGTGTTTGACCGATGACTTAAGCTTGGACTTTTGATCTTTGATGGCTTCTGGGAGATCGACTAGTTTATTTTCTACTTTTGAGATCTTAAGTCGGCATTGTCTTAGTTGAACCAAGAGATCAGTTTCTTCTTGTTTTAATATGTCAAGTTCTTGCTGAGTTGATTCTGGGCCAACCATTAATATATCTAGTTTGGATTTTTCTTCATTGACTTGTTATCGGCTGGTTCGGATTGTTGCCTTGAGTGTTGTACGTTCTAGCTGATCTGCAAGTCTTTACCTTGCCATTTCAAGCTTAAATTTGTGCTGCTCTAGGAATACTGCTTGGGATATACCATCCACAAGATCATCAGGGAGTTGATCTTGGATTTCTTGGAATCTCGCCCTTATAGATCCGCAGTCTATAACCAGTGCATCCAAAGAAGGCCCTAGTCGATCAGCAATGTCAGTTAATCTTGTCTTGAAATCATCAAGTACTGGAGATTTTGCTTAGCTGGTTATGTCTTCATCCTCGTCTAGAAATTGCCTTATGTCAAAAGAGAACATATCGGATAAGTGATGGACTCCGATATAGCCGATATAAGGGATAGTTAAGTACATTCTTACTGTAGACCCCCGATTTTGCAAATCGGAAATCTCATGTGTTTATCCGTACCAATCCCTGGATCAGTAGTTGGTACACACATACATAGCCAAATCACAACATATCACGAATGAATTCAGGCTAAAGGGGTTAAATGCTTACTTTAGGGCCAGGCAGGCCAACAACTATCAGAGAACAACAGCGGAAGACGAAACAATACAAGGGCCCGGTTGATATGCCACAAGCAGTCGACTGGGGAACGAGACCTAGAACGGGACCGCACTCCGATCATCCTGTTAAGTACGCAAGCGTACCAACAAAGGCTTCTCTTCAGGCACTCTGCTAAAAGATATATATAGAGCAATAATGAGTACAAGAGTACTCAACAAGCCACCACACAGGAATACATATGATAGAGGGTATTTCAAGGAATGGCTTCCGGTTCTTTTGCGTAAAGCAAATTTTATAAATCCTTTCACAAGCCTAAGACCTAGCTTATACTGATCAAATTTTAATACCATAGTTCATTAATCAACGACGGTTCTGTCCACCATCCATTGTCATCCAAGGATAGCTTCCCGCCATTGAGTCGTCATGGTTTTCTGGGGTCTACCCCTTCTCGCTTCTCGAGAAGTTGAACCAACAGCACATAAAAGTCATTATGCATACCCATCCCATTCAGTTTAAGAATTTAGAGTCTAGTCAAGTGTAATACATGTCCCGGTGCTCAATATCCGCGAGCACGGCTATTCGAATAGATTTAGTTACTCACACTGCAGTGGATGTACACTTTACCCGCACTCCGTGACTTGCCCAACAAATGAGCCGAAGTCCCAACGAATGAGACGCGTCACGGCAAAGCCTTTCAATAACCTCACATTGGCAGTACCCGCTCCATGAACTTACATCCTCATGCACTCTAGGCGTACACGGTTTCTAGCAGTGAGAGGAGTTCTGGCGCTCCCGGGAAGGGAAAAACTCACACATGCATTAAGTTATATTAAAATTTAGGTTCACACGTGGCGGTCCTACCGGTGGCTACCCCACCGTAGGCCCCGCCCCTCATACACACTAAGAAAACCACTATGCAGGGATACTGCCTCCGCTCGGTTACTTACTCCGCTAGGTCTATACCCATCCGAGAAGTACGGTTGTACGAGGGTCGTTTCATGCTTAGCTTCATGGCTCGGTCCTTAATTGACCGGGGACGGTGCTAGCCTTTTCCGGATACCACCCAAATCCACCATCCGCCCCAGTCGAAAACAATTGTTTAATTTTTATTTTCCTTTCACAAATCATGTCATCAATGTCATGGCAATGTGGCGCTCATGTCTCCACATGCCGCATCTCAATTACCTTCCCAAGGTAATTGCCCAAGCATATCGCATTTTGATAAATATGAGTATGCAAAGTTCTAAGATAGCATTACTAAGCATCTGTCATAATTGACTAGGGACTCATACGTAACATGGTTACAAGGGGATATGGGGTAAACAACATTCAAGGCATGGCATAACAACAAGTAGGATGTTTATCATTGCATGCATCTTTATTTGTAAACAAAGTAATTTCGCAATTGGGATCAACATGTTCAAGGGATAGTGATGACTTGCCTGCTCAGGATAGTCCTTACTCTATAATCTTGATCAACCTTCTCCTCCTGGAAGCTGTGCACGTTGCCTCACGACTAATCGATACACCAATACTATAATACGCGAGAAAAACCAATATTCACCCAATCAATCAATCATGCGCAAACAAATATAAATGTTGAAGTCGCGACTAGGGCCGCTCATATTACTCGCTTCCATCTAAATATAATGGTCATAGTATCAAGGTCGGATTAATGAATTACTTCGGCGAATTATTTGATTAGTTTACCAATCGAGCCATTATTTTAATTATGGATAGATTTTACCCGACGCTGTTACAGGTTAATAATTATCCAAGTTTTATATGTTAGATTTGTGAGGTTGTTAATATTAGATGTGCGGATTATCTTATTACATAATTCTATAATGGATAATCCTAATTCGCAGTTGGGCTACTATTATATGAGGTCAAGAATTATAACCAGTATTTTCTCTATCTTAGATATTTTATCGTATAATCTATAGTTTAATAGGTGCAACCATAAGTGACCGTGTTACCGTATGTGTAAATACGGATGTACCACACATGCGAGTCAAGGATGTATTAATATTGGATTATTTTCTAAACACTTGCCTCCTATTAGAACTGTACAGTATATGTGTGCAAGAATATCCATGGGTTCGATTGCCTATTGTCCATGAGCTTTTCAATACAACTTATACCGCATATGCAATTAGGATGGCTCTGTTTAGTTAATTAATGGATGACAACCAAATTATATATACACTACCCCATACAATATGAGATTTTTTAATTTCGTGTTGGTGATTTAATCACATTAGCGCTGTTATTATTTCTCGTAAATAAGCTATGAACTGACCTAAGTGTACTCATATTTTATCTACAAAATTACAAGGCTAGACTTTATTTAAATAATTTATAAGTCATGGGTTTAATTATATTTGGACAGATTAATATATGGCACTAGTATCTTCTATGCTTCAATTAATTTAAAAAAAAATTATTTCTAAATAGTTTACATAGTTCCTACAGTGATAAAACATGTTAAAGATAATTATTCTCCTACCTAGTTTACTGTACAATATCAATTTGTATTTATTAGCACACTATTTCGATTAACTTTTATTTTATTGATTGATATTATAAAATAAATATATTTTATTAAATAGTGAATCATATACCATTGGAAAGAGCTTGAATTTGTATGAATTTAGGTTCAAGTCTCACCCAAATCGGAGCTAAAATGAATAAGTTACGCTCGTTAAAAGGTTTCGATTCGAATTAAACCCAAAAATTGTGAAAATATACTGTGCACAAGACAGAGGTGGGGCCACCTGAGATTTTCTCTCTCTCCCTTTTTCTTTTCTTTCTCTTTTTTTTTTCTTTCCTTCTTCTTCCTTGCCTCTCCTGCTTCTTTCTTCTTTCTCTTTCACTTCTTCTCTGCTTTCTTCTTCCCTGCTCTCTCGGCTCATCTCTCCTCTACTCGCCCGGCCGAGCGGCAGCGGAGGGCGGCGACACTGCGGCGGGCAGGCAACGCGGCGGCCAAGCGGAGGTGGCCGGCGGCGAGGCGGGCGCACGGCGGTGGGCGTGGCGCGGTGGCGAGGTCGGTGTCGGCGACGCGGCGGCTAAGCTGCGGTGGACGAGGGAAGTGGTGGGGGGTGTGGAGGAGGGGATGAGGTGGGGGCGCGGGGGTTTTTATAGGGGCAAGGAGGGGAGGGGTGCCCCGGTGTGAGGCGCCGACAGTGGGCGGCAGTGCGGCAGGGCTCGGCGCGGACGGGCGCGGGGCTTGGCGCAGACGGCCGGGCGCGGGGCTCGGTGCGGACTGGCGGGTGGATGGGATGGTGCAGCGCGGCAGGGACGCAGGGCGCGAGGCCGCAGGCGGCAGTGGGCCGACGGCGACGCGGGCGCGGCGCACGCGCGGCACGCGCAGGGGGAGCGACGGCGACGGACGTACGGCGGCGTGGGGCGCGAGGCGCGGCGAGGTGACGCCGATGGCGACGCGCGCGGGCACGGAGCGCGAGGGCGCGGCGCATGGCAGCGGGAAGGGGATAGCTGGGCTCGGATCGAACACCTATAGGGCGATGAATAGTGCATTTTCTGTTTTATTAGGTTTTCAGTGTTTTGGTTGATTTCAAATTTGAACAAAAATGCAATTTGAACTTGTGTTTCCTCCTAGGCATTAGAGTGACAATTTTAAGTGTTCCAATGTAATTTTGACCAAAATTTAATATTGTGCATTATTTAATATTTATTATAGATTATTTCATGTTTGTCATTTTAAACCTCCTATGTTTTGGAATTTATTTACATTCACCCACATATAAATTCGTGTTATATTAATCTGGATGTTACCCTAAAAGTTGTGATGGTGCAAATGTATTTTTATTGTATTAATCAAATGATTTTAGCCCCAAAAATTTGTCTAGGTAATTCGGAGGCTTTCGATATTTCTAAAATTAATTAAAATATTCTAAGGTGGCTTTTGTCAATATGACAGCACATTTGTCTCAATTTATTTATGGTTTAGTTTATTTTATGTGGGTTTGATATATTTAATTACAATCTCCCAATGCAATTTGGAATTTGGCGCAGCATTGATCTACATATCGGATTAAATATTCCCGTAATTCTATTTATATATAGGGCTTAGTTTATTTGAACGATTATCATTTCATGTGTATTTATATTTCATGGGATATTCTGAGTCTCAGTACAATATTGATCTCAATATTGAATCAAATACACCCATGAGCCTATTTTACACATAGAGGTCAATTTAGTTATATGACCTATTATTTTATATGAGCGAATTTTATGCAACGGAAGACTTGATAAATTGTTTTAAATATTAATTTAAATATTCCAACGAAACATTCATATATAATAGGGTCATTGTAGTAGTGACCATTATTTCATGCGTACTTATATTTTATGACACTCATCACATGGTTAAAGTATTTATTATTTGATTTGTACTTTATATTACAGAAGTTAATAATTATATTGCACTTTATTTGGCTTGTTTTCTTGTGCAAAAATATTTGTAGGGTTAATGGTAAATTATGTATTCTGGTAGATTATATTTATTACTCAAATATAGATCTTTACCTTGCTTTCATTGTGACCATTTATACTTTGGCAAACAACAGCAACCATAACATCCAGCATAATGCAAAAGTTTTAAAAA
Organism: Oryza punctata; assembly: GCA_000573905.2. NCBI lineage: Eukaryota > Viridiplantae > Streptophyta > Magnoliopsida > Poales > Poaceae > Oryza > Oryza punctata. The sequence continues at coordinate 12,031,383 of CM002497.2, forward strand.
GTTCGAAATTTTAGTGGTTTTTATTGCCGGAATTTTCAGGGTGTTACACTTACAGGGATTGGAGGAACTGGGATTAAAACAATTGTTTCTTCTGTATGATGGCTTCCTATAGCCGATGGTGTGTGTTCGCTCGAAGCTGGCTGGTGAGGAGGTGATAAAGCTCGAAGAGGCTAGAAAATTCCAAATGTAAGAAGGGTATCGATGAGCATAATATCATCAAAAGCATAAGTTGAGAAGATAAGTACCTAGGATTTGCAAGGACATCTTCTAGGTGGACTCGGAGTCTTAGCCGGGCTTGATGGATCGGCTGGTGGAGTATCAGCTTGAAGTCTTATGCTATTGGCAGCAGTTTGTTCATCATCACTAACTTGAGCAGTGCCCTCGTCAATTTCTTCCTCCATCTCTACCTCTTTAAGGAATTCTTCTACGTCAGGGTCAATAGGAGGTAGATCATCGGCTGATGATGACTTTGGCTTTTTGCTGGATGCTTTCTTCTTAGTCACGAGGGGTTTGGTGGCAGCTTTCTTTGTTCTTTTACGCTTGCCAGCAGTGATGATCGGCTCTCTAATTTAGCCTTGAAGCAAATCTTTGATAGCAGGAGCATTGAAACCGATGGCAGAAGGAGCTAGGTCTTTGCCTGATGAAATCTTGGTCGATGCATAGTTAATGTCTTTTCCACTTTTCCTTTTAGTTGGAGGAGGAGAGTTGCTAGCCTGCCATATGTTTTAAAATGTCAGATATATATATGAGTGGATCCAAAATGAAAGGATTTATTAGTTGGGAGATTACCTGAGGGCTAATTGAGTGATCAATAGTGGTCAGATAGAAGTCAGCCGACTGGTTGAAGAAAAGATGGATTTTCCATTCAACCCACCACTTGTCAAAGAGTTGGCTTCATTTTCTGACAAGAGTAATTTGGCCGATGGATCTTAGGGGACGATTCTCAAGTTTCAAGATCCTGTCCATTATCTGAGCCGATGGTACTATGCCTCTTGTTTGAATTTTCTCTGAGAAATATAAACCGATGGGCAGTTGTCCCAGACCAAGTTGCCTAGCTGCTATCATGGGGTAATAGAATTGATAAGAAGATTGAGTATACCAGCCTTGAGAGATGCCAATTGGAAGGATGTGTAGGATCGAACAGTAAGAACTAAGCCAACTAGAGGGAGGGTGAATGGTTGGTATGCCCAAAAACCAAAACTTTTAGCGAAAATAAAAGTTACCATTAATTTCGATGAATCGCGGTCTGACCGAAGTTATTGTGCCGGTCTGACCGCCTGGTACACGTCGGTCTGACCACTGGTCTGCCTCCGGTCTGACCGCCGCCTTGCCGCTGGTCTGACCGGTGGAATGTCGCCGGTTAGACCGCCGATACCCGATGAAACACAAATTGAAGAACTCATCACGACTTTATTGATTCTCTCTGTGTTTACAAAGTGCACGAACAGTACTCCTTACAAAAATCTCAACTAAACTCGAAACCCTAACAAAAACATTCAACTCAAATTGCTCTACCAAAACGATACCGGGAAGCCTTACACTCCCTCTCTTTATACCCAAGGTAAGCAGCCTAAAGCCACGAACCAAACTCATACTAGAAGTCCTAATCACCCTAGGAAACCTTCTCGTATAAGAAACAAACTTTACATAACCAATCTCACCAAATTTGGACTCATTCCAAATTTGACTCCGCATCCCATACGCACACAATACCTCCATCGTATGCCATATGGAACCTTCACCTTCCATGTGTATTGAACTCTAGCCTTAGTATCCCACATGATCTCTGATCACCCTGGGCGTCGTCTTATCCCCAAGCCGACTCCCGGTCCATCACCGCAAATACTCTCCCGGCATAAATTCACCTACACATGAAACAAACACAAAAACCATATTCCGAGACCAAGCTATCCCCAACTTGACTCATTGTTAGCAAACAACAGTATTACATACGTATAGTATCCATCTAGAAGTCATATTCATGAAACAATCACGGATATCCAAACAAACAACCCGAAACCGAAACCGACTCAGTGTCGACCGGTCAGACCGCGGGCTGCGCCGGTCTAACCGCGCAATACACGCCGGTCTGACCGGCAGCCTCTGGCTGATCTGACCGGACCCAATTCAGCAGCACCTGTATATCACCTGTAAAAATCCAATCATCTCCAAAACCACTTCGCAAATAAACTCCAAATATCAAAACCAATAATCTCCAATGCCAATTGTTCATCACAGAATAATAATCAAAATCACCTTTGATTTTACAATCTCCCCCTTGATGAACACATTGGCAAACCCGTCAAAAATGTTTTGGTGTTTGGAAAAATAAAAACAAAAAATGGTAAAAAAGCACACTTCATACAAACGTACACATCGTGCTCGAAAATCCAAAGAAAAATTCCCAATTGAACCAAAAACGCAAAAAAAATAATACACCTTGCTTCTCCCAAAAACACTTCTCCCCTTTTGACAATGATTTCATCAAGTATAAGAATGATGTTCATTAATGTAGAAGAGCTTAGCACACATATAGCATGTCAAGTCATGTGTTGCAATAAAAAGAAGATGAACCCATCAATAGCATAACAAGCATGCAATAAAGTATAATCATGAACCAAAGATTTTACAATTAAGCTTGAATTAACAATCAAAATTCATGATTTCACATGATTTATAATGCAACAGCTTAACAAGCACATAGGTTGAAGAATAAACACTAAACACATATACCTATTGCACTTATCATTCTTTCTCAAATAAACGTTAGAACTAAACAACCAAGAGAAATTTATAACTTTTTCTTTTTCTTGAGCCTTTTTGCTCACTTTTTTAAAATAGCCCGGGTACGTCCCTGTCATCAAGACTGTTTCCAGGGATTCGGCACCCATTATTTTGCTCATATCGAATACGTCCTTATCGTCAAGACTGTTTCCAAGGATTCGGTATTCATTTTTCTATATTTTTTATTCTCTTTGCACAATGAGCAACAAAGCTATTTGAGGAATAACAAATCAATAAAGCATATATATAGAGTAGTTATAGATCAAACCATATGCTAGCATCAATATTGCACATTTGCTTAATTCAAGTATAGAATTTAAGTGTCATGTATCATCTCCCTTAAAAGCAAAATCTAAATTTCATAAAAAGACTAGAATACATACAATCTAACCTATAGACAAATAAACCTTCATAGTATTGCTAGCATGCACAAGAAAATACCATATGTATAGAACAAAGCTCTCTTTTTCAATTTTTCTCATTGTCATACTTTTTGCTTGATAAAACCATGAAGTACAAACTCCCCCTCAAAACATGCCAAAAGGATGAATTATGCCCAATTCACCACGAAGAAAAGCAAAGCGATTAGAATCCAAAGGTTTAGTGAAAATATCAGCAAGTTGCAATTTCGTGTCCAAAAACTGCAATTCAACATCTCCCTTCTCAACATGATCCCTCAAAAAGTGAAAACGAATATCAATATGCTTTGTGCGTGAGTGTTGAACATGATTCTTAGCAATATTAATAGCACTAGTATTATCACAAAAGAGAGGTACTTTCTCAAAAGTAAGACCATAATCTTTCATAGTAGATAAAAGCCAAAGAATCTGTGAACAACAGCTAGCAGCAGCAACATATTCAGATTCAGCAGTTGATTGAGCAACACTAGATTGTTTCCTAGAAGACCATGCAATCAATGATGTACCAAGAAAATGACATGTTCCACTAGTACTTTTCCTATCAATTCTACAACCACCAAAATCAGCATCTGAATATCCACTTAAGCATATAGAAGATGAAGTAGCATACCAAATTCCAAACTCAAGTGTATGATTCAAATACCTCATTATTCGCTTAACCGCTTGACGATGTGAAGCACGAGGAGAAGCTTGAAAGCGTGCACACAAACACACAGCAGATTGTATGTCTGGCCTAGAAGCAGTTAGATACAACAATGATCCAATCATACTTCTATACTCCTTTTGATCAACAGCTTCACCATCTTCATCAGGATCCAACACAGCTGTAGAACCAATTAGTGTTGAAATTGGCTTGCTATTCTCCATCTTGAACAGTCTCAAAAGATCCTTCGTATACTTCGTTTGATGCACAAATATACCTTGAGGTGTTTGCTTAACTTGCAATCCCAAACAGTATGATAACTCACCCATCATGCTCATCTCAAATTCCCTACGCATAGTCTCAGCAAACTCTACAACCAAAGCGTGAGTCGAACAACCAAAGATAATATCATCCACATAAATCTGAACGAACAGTTGATTATCACCATGCTTAAGAACAAAAACCGTTTTGTCAACCTTTCCCATTGTAAAACCTTTCGCAAGCAAAAAGTTCTTAAGCCTATCATACCATGCTCTAGGTGCTTGTTTCAAACCATACAAAGCTTTAGACAATTTAAAAAACATGGTTGGGAAAATCAAGATTTCCAAAACCAGGTGGTTGTTTGACATAAACTTCCTCTTGTATAAAACCATTTAGAAAAGCACTTTTCACATCCATTTGATACAATTTAAAACCTTTTGAAGTTGCAAAAGCCAACAAAAGTCTAATTGCCTCAATTCTAGCAACAGGAGCAAAAGTTTCATCAAAATCCAAACCCTCCACCTGAGAAAAACCTTGAGCAACAAGTCTAGCTTTATTTCTTACAATCAAACCATCCTCATTTTGTTTATTTTTGAAAACCCACTTGGTTCCAATAATATTATGTCCAGAAGGTGGTTCAACTAAAGTCCAAACTTTATTTCTCTCAAAATTTTCAAGTTCTTCATGCATGGCGTTAATCCACGATTCATTAGTTAATGCATGTGACACATCTTTGGGTTCAAAAGAAGCAACAAATGCAGAATTTGCACAAACATCATGAGTCGTTACCTTAGACCTAGTAGTCCGCTCACCTAAATTACCAATGATTTGTTCTGGCGGATGTTGTCGTTGAATGCGCAAAGGAGCCGCGACTTCTGAAGTTGATTCACGTTCTGTATCAGTACCGATCGAAGTTAAAATCTCCGGAGGACCATCTCGAACAGCATCAACAGAACCCTCAGCCGATGACCCTGGCTGGTCTGACCGCACGTCCTACGCCGGTCTGACCGGAGGTGTGCCGGCGGTCTGATCGGCCTGATGCCCGGTCTGACCGGCCGAGCCGACCTCGTCGTCGTCGTCGCTCTCGTCTTCAAAAATACGACCATCCTCCCCCAGAATCTGTGACAATGTACCTGCAATATCGGGTCTATTACCCGGACTAGCCTCGTCAAAAGAAACTTCGCAAGTCTCAACGATTTTGTTAGTCTCCAAAATAAGTACACGATAGCCACGAGGTGTGCGGGGTAACCAAGAAACATTCCATCGATAGAGCGTGCTTCAAACTTATCCAAATTTCCAGATTTCAAGACAAAGCATTTGCAAGCAAAAACACGCAAATGTGAAACTTTGGGTTGAAGTCCAAATCGAAGCTCATAAGAAGTTTTTCCAAGTTTTGATCTCAAGAAAACCTGATTTGAAATATAGCATGCAGTATTAATCGCCTCAGCCCAAAATTTTCTAGGAGTGTGATACTCATCCAACATCGTTCTAGCCATCTCAACCAAAACACGATTCTTTCTTTCAACAACACCGTTTTGTTGCGGAACACGAGGAGAAGAAAATTCATGTTCAAGACCTCTTTCGTTGCAAAATTGTTCAAATGAAGCATTTTTAAATTCACCACCATTATCAATTCGAATTCTTTTCAAAGAACCAGGAGATTCAAGATCCAATCGAAGAAACAAACCACGAAAGTGTTGAAACGCCTCATCCTTAGTTGCCATAAAGAAAACCCAAGAGTATCTAGAAAAATCGTCAACAATAACCAACACATACCACTTTCCTCCAACTGATTGCACTCTAGCTGGACCAACAGTGTCCATATGTAATAGCTGTCCTGGTGCATCAGTCATCACAGAAACAATAGGAGCATGTGAAGAAGCAACCATCTTAGCATGACGACACGGTGTGCAAACCAAATCAAGATCTTTCTTAAGTTTAGGCAAACCACGAACAAGATCCAAACCACTTAACCTCGTGAGATGATCAAAACCAACATGTCCAATTCTACGATGCCAAAACATCACATCCTTACTAATCTTAGCAACCAAACATGTTATCACAGGTGAAACAGGATTTTCAAAATCAGCTTTAAACACTCTTCCATAGCGAGAAGTATTCAACACAGAATCACCATGAGAATCAAAAACTTTACTTCTAGTTTTCTTAAAATTAACCTCAAAATCTTCATCAAGAATTTGTGAAACTGAAAGCAAATTATACTTTAAGTCCTCAACCAAAGCTACATTCTTTAATTCAAATTTGTCATTTACCTTAATCAAACCTGTAGCGAGAACGACACTTGTAGAAGCATCACCAAAGATAATCGATTCAGTCTTGGATGACCGTTTGAGGGAGGAGAACCAAATTTTATGACCGGTCATGTGCCGCGAACAACCTGAATCCACGATCCACACGTTTTGCTTCCTTGCCACCAACACCTACACACAAGCAGAAGTCGAAGTCTCAGTACTGGGGTTAGGTGATAATAAAAATTTAGGAATCAAGTACTGAGACACACAACCAGAAGATCCAATAGGCATATAACCACGTGCAAAAAACAGTTTGAGAATTTTCAAAAAAATTTCTCCGAGGCCGGTCTGACCGAGGTACAGTGGCCGGTCTGACTGCTTCTGTACTGCCGGTCTGACCGCGGGACCCACTACGGTCTGACCGGTTTCCTCGAGGGAAAACCAGATTTTCGCCACTTTGATTTTGCAAAAGCAATCTCTCTCTCCCTTTTCTGTTTATGAGTTAATCTGAAACAAAAATCAACAATATGTTCATCTTTGCCACAAAACGAGCAAGTATATTTTTCACGATGAGTATAAACATTGGTAGAATCAGATGACTTAGCAACACCAGCAACAACAGGAGATTTTGCATGCACAACATTGGATTTTGAAGAAGATGCACTCAAAGTAGACATGATGCCAGCAGATTTAAACACAATGTTCTTAGTTTCTGGTTTAACCAAAATTTCACCACTTCTAGCACCAACACCTAACACAACAGGAGGATGTCTAGTATGACAAGCATAAGTATTAAAACCTAAACCACGGTTATGTGTGCTAACCTTAGATTGATCTAGAATCATGTTGAGGTTCTTTTTATCATCAGAGAATCTTAGCAAAGAATTTTTCAAATAAGAAACCTCTTTTTCCAAAATAGCACAGTTTTCATAATCTATCATGACACCTTTACTTTTACGACACTTGGGGAAAGAAAGCACTTCATTGTTTTTCACAACATCTTCCATGTACTCAACACGACCTAAAGCATATTTTAATTTCAACTTATTCAAATTACATGTTGAGCAATCCAAAACATCATGAGGTTGTTTTAACTTTTTAGCACAAATCATGTTAAACATCAAACTAGCATGAAAAGCAATTTGATATTTTTGCAACAACTTTTTAGTTAAAATCAACTCATCCAATGTGCGTGTGTGCAAAGCAAAACTAAGAGCAAGAGAAGATTTACTTTTCAAATCATGTGCAACATTGACATCTCTAATTTTAGAAATTTCATTCATTAAAACCTCACAACTTTGACAATCATCATCATTAGGAATAAGAGATTTTAATATATCAATTTCAGAACTAAGAGATTCAATGATAAACTCCTGTTTTCTATACATCTTCTTACACTTCATATTTTTTGCACTCAAAATATTAATAGCTTCTTCAAGAGCACTTACCTCATTGACTTCACACTCTGAATCCGATTCACCACGCGCCATGAAGCAAACACCGGAGATGTTCTTTCCCTTATCATCATCTCCACTCTCACCATTTACATCGCTTAGTGGCTCAAACGCGGCGTAGACTTGATCAAAAGCCTTTTTGAGAGTCTCCTTGATCTTCTTTCCTCCTCTAACTGTACTCTTTGGCTTGTTGTCATTGGTCTTCTCACCACCATTATCTTCCCTCCTATTTCTCCCAAGCTTAGGACAACATGAACGAAAGTGATCCGTAGCACCACATTCAAAGCAACGATTTGGTCCACCTCTTTTCCTGTACCTAACATTAGTCACAGCTCGAGAAAGTCTGTTAGATAACAAAACCAAGTCCTCCTCCTCGAACTGTTCGAGTTGATCATCGGACATGGCATTAAACAAAGAAAATACGGAAGACTTTGATGAAGAAGTATCAACATCCAAAGAAGTTGAGGAAGAAACCAAAGCACTCGACTTAGAATCAACTTTACGAGAAAGAATATTCATCTCATGTGTTTTCAGTTTTGAGTAAAGCAAATCCAAAGTTAAAGTAGACATATCAACAGACTCCTGAATAGGTGTAACTTTCATCTCCCAAATAGACATGTCAAGACCATTCAAAAAGTGGCGAGAAATCTCAGATTGTGTATAATTAACATCACAAGAAGAATCAACAGATCTAAGATCACTCAAAATTTTATTAAACCTAGAAAGATAATCATCCAAAGCTTCTCCAGGTTTCATCTCAAATTTAATATACTCCTTTTTGAAAAGATCTCGACGAAGTCCTTTAATGTTATTTGTTCCTTGATGAAAATTACTCAAAGCAATCCAAATCTCATGGGCAGTTCGAAGATGAGCAACACGATCATAATCCGAACGAGAAATCCCACTCAAAAAAATATTGCGAGCTTTGCAATTTTGTTCAAACTCAGTTTTTAAAAATTTTGTTCAAACTCAGTTTTTAAAACAGCAGTATTAATTTGTTCAGGGATCTCATAAGGATGAGAAAATTTTCTCCAAATATCATAATCCTCAGCCATAATATAAGACTGCATCCTACTACACCAATGAGAAAAATCCGTTCCATCGAAAACATGAGGCTTAGTTGAAAACCTATTAGCAGCCATGGCAAAAACTCTAGATTGATTAAAATTCAAAGAAGAAAACAAGGCTCTGATACCACTTGTAGGATCGAACAGCAAGAACTAAGCCAACCAGAGGGGGGTGAATGGTTGGTATGCCCAAAAACCAAAACTTTTAGCGGAAATAAAAGTTACCATTAATTTCGATGTATCGCGGTCTGACCGAAGTTGTTGTGCCGGTCTGACCGCCTGGTACACGTCGGTCTGACCACTGGTCTGCCGCCGGTCTGACCGCCGCCTTGCCACCGGTCTAACCGGTGGTATGTCACCGGTTAGACCACCGATACCCGATGAAACACAAATTGAAGAACTCTTAAAGTAGATCACGACTTTATTGAGTCGCTCTGTGTTTACAAAGTGCACCAACAACACTCCTTACAAAAATCTCAACTAAACTCGAAACCCTAACAAAAACTTTCAACTCAAATTGCTCTACCAAAACGATACCGGGAAGCCTTACACTCCCTCTCTATTTATACCCAAGGTAAGCAGCCTAAAGCCACGAACCAAACTCATACTAGAAGTCCTAATCACCCTAGGAAACCTTCCCGTATAAGAAACAAACTTTACATAACCAATCCCACCAAATTTGGACTCCTTCCAAATTTGACTCCGCATCCCATACGCACACAATACCTCCATCGTATGCCATATGGAACCTTCATCTTCCACGTGTATTGAATTCTAGCCTTAGTATCCCACATGATCTCTGACCACCCTAGACGTCGTCTTATCCCCAAGCCGACTCCCGGTCCATCACCGCAAATACTCTCCCGGCATAAATTCACCTACACATGAAACCAACAAGGAAACCATATTCCGAGACCAAGCTATCCCCAACTTGACTCATTGTTAGCAAACAACAGTATTACATACGTATAGTATCCATCTAGAAGTCATATTCATGAAACAATCACGGATATCCAAACAAACAACCCGAAACCGAAATCGACTCAGTGTCGGCCGGTCAGACCGCGGGCTGCGCCGGTCTAACCGCGCAATACACGCCGGTCTGACCGGCAGCCTCTGGCCGGTCTGACCGGACCCAATTCAGCAGCACCTGTATACCACCTGTAAAAATCCAATCATCTCCCAAACCACTTCGCAAATAAATTCCAAATATCAAAACCAATAATCTCCAATGCCAATTGTTCATCACAGAATAATAATCAAAAACATCTTTGATTTTACAGGATGCATGGAGATATGGGCGATATGAATCTTTATCTCATTCCTGGAAATTCTTCGTTGTTCAATTCATCCAATCTGAGGTTTGTTGGTGATTCGTAATTAGGGAAGTCTTCATATGGGAACCATACCCTAGACTCATGAGAGAAGCCATTGTAAAAATTATTAAACCATTCACAAAATGTTTCGGCCAATAGCCCCGATCCAGAGTAAGTTGAGACTGCTTCTCCAAACGATATACATCGGCGTTCTCCTGATTCTTCACCATCTGAATCAGCTAGAGATGGGAACATGAATGCATGCAGTGGACTTCTGTTGATGACTTTGATTGTGTACAAGTTAAGCCATAATTGGATGAACCACCAGGGACCTTCATAGTTAGCCGATGTGCCTTGTAGTAACTTAGCCGATGATTGGCTCAGGGTTTGGTATAATGATCCAAGTAGGTATTTTCCCAGAGGGAATTGCTTCTTTGCTACTATGGCTTCGGCTAAATGCTGCCGGTTTGCAGTTGGACCACATGTAGAGTCACAGAACAAGAACTTATCTAGCCACATGAGAAGGAAGGCAGTGTGTTCTCTGGCTGATACTGGCCCTCTCCCCATGTTCTCAGAAATAAAGCCTGACCAGCCTCCAATGTTCTTGGTTTTAAACCTGTGAGCACATTTGGTTTTTAAGCTGATGGGGTGGCTGATGTAGTGATATCTAGGCTGATAATCATGATGATATCAAGGAGAGTGGGAGTCATCGGCCCATGGTTGAACAGGAAGGCGTTCAGGATATCAAACAAAAATAAGCTGCGGCTGATAGCATGGGTTCATCATTTTTCATATCAGCTACTGAAAGAAATAAACACTGAGATATTCCCATCTTGTCCCGATGATCTTGTTGACTAGTAGCCATCCTTTTGTACCAATCTACCCATCCATCGACTTGGGACAACCAGGATCTAAATGCAGTGGACCAATGAGCTAGGTTTGGATTTATTTGTCTAAAAGGGATTCTGTCTATCTCTGCGTTGATAAAGGTGGTAGGATCTATGTTGCCCATCGGACCCAAGAAAAAGTGATTTGGCTCTTTTAAGCTCGTGATGGCTACTTGGTGGATTGAGTGCTACAAGTAAAGGAAGGATTGAATCAGAGGGAGAGGAGAAGAAGAAACAAGACAAAAATGAAAACGAAAGATTGGGCCGATGGTAAAATTTGGTAGATAAAAGGGCTTACCTTAGGGAACTCGTCGGGCAATGCGCTTGGTGGGCTCGAAGAAGTCGCCATCACTCCAGGCAGGAAGATCGCCGCGGGAAGTAGAGTCACGAGGGAAGTCACTGGAGATGTTGAGAAAATCGCCAGAGCTAAGTGGGAAAGTTTTTGGCTTAAGCAGTGAAAACAGAGGAGGATGGGGTGAAATTTTCTAAGGCAGTGGTTACTATTTAAAAGGAGAGCAGTTAACAGTCCAGAGAGAAAAGCCCTACAAATTTGCGGGGACGAAGAGATAATTTCGTTGCATTATATAATACTTCGGAATTGGGGGAATGTGTTGACGATGAAATTTGGCAAGCATGTGAATCGGAGTCAAGATCCAATCCGAAGCGATTTTTAAGATATGCGGGGATCTCGGAAACAGAGTGTGCATTGGCTGGAACTCTGTATTGGCCAATACCGAGTTCAATACGGTTGGTCAATACAGCTGATATTGGCAAGTTTGGTTTCACAATCAATGTCGGATTCAAATAAAGGGCTTCAATGATATTGCCAGATAAAGATAGAGTCCATGATAGGCCATTGTATCTATTAATTAGGATATTATGTGATTTCCTTAGAGATATTTTTGGTAAGAGTCCGCCTAAGGGGCTTGTTCATCGGTTAGAGTTATATTAGGAAATTATGAGTCGTGTCTGTTATGGACAAGGTTGTATTTTTGGGTATAAATATAAGCCCGAGGTCTTGTAAATAATTAACACCAGTTCAATATACTCTCGGCGCATCACCACCTTTTGTTACTCTTCTATTTCGACGAGTACTTGCTTTCGAATCGAGCTGCATCAGTTTCGATCTTCGACAAGAGATAAAGCTTGTTATGGCGGTTTGTATTATTGGGATTAGTGCTTATATCTTTATGACACTCTAATATTGTTTTCGTGAGTCACTGAGTTATCATATTGTTGACGATGAAATTTGGCGAGTATATGAATCAGAGTCAAGATCCAATCCGAAATGGATTTGAAGATGTGCGAAAATCTCGGAAATAGAGTGTGCATCGGCTAGAAGCCTGCATCGGCCGATACCTAGTTTGATACGGCTGGCCGATACAGTCGGTATCGGCATGTTTTGGTTACATGATCAATGCCGGATTCAACTGAAGGGCTTCAATGATATTGACAAGCAAGGATAGAGTCCAAGATAGACAATTATATCTATTAATTACAATTTTATGTAATTTCCTTATAGATATTTTCGGTAAGAGTCCACATCAGGATCTTGTTCGTCGGTTAGAGTCGTATTACGAAAGTATGAGTCGTGTCCGTTATGGACAAAGTTGTATTTTCGGGTATAAATATAAACCCGAGGTCTTGTAAATAATGAACACCAGTTCAATATAGTCTCGACACATCGTCACCTTTTATTACTTTTCTGTCTCGATGAGTTCTTGCTTTCAAATCGTGCTACATGGATTTCGATCTACAATAAAAGGTAAAGCTTGTTATGGTGGTTTGCATCATCAGGATTAGTGCTTACATCTTTATGACACTCTAATCTTGTTTTCTGAATCACCGAGTTATCATATACGTTTTATAATTCAGATTGACAATGCTTTCTATTTGCATCGACTCACCTTCTTTTAGGGTTTTGTCGATGATGGTGTCATGGGCCCAGGGGCATGCTGACTTGAGGCTTGAGGCGGCCCTGTACGCCCACGTGGCCGTCCCCCAAGGGGGGATCAGGTCTGAGGGTGACGTAGCGGCCACCCCTCCAAGTCCCAACGGCCCCGTACGCCCACGTGGCCATCCCCCGAGAGGGTATCGGGCCTGAGGGTGATGTGGCGGCCGCCCCCTCCGAGTCCTGGTGCCCCTCGCTTGCTACCAGAGCAGGGGTCGGGCTCCCCCAATCCCCTCGGGCTGTCCCTACGTGTGACGGGGTAGGTGGGCGCTCCCAGCGCCCACCTACCCCCATTAATGGCGGGGCGAGTGGAGTGCGCATGCGCGCACGCGTGCTGCATTAAATGCGAGTAGACACGCACGCGCGCCTGACACCGGTCATAGCCGGCTGACCGGTCTGTGACCGGTGCGAATGATCGATGGGACGTAGCACAGCACCCGGCGTGCCGTCTCCACGCCGTTAGGTACGCTGCGTGCTCTGTTGTGTCACATCCAAATCATCTGAGCTGATCCGGCTCACTCATCCAGCCGGGGTTGGTGTGCCAAGTCTAATCACCCGGCACACATCGCCATGAACGGGCGGAGCGTCTAAGTCTCCGGCCGTTTATGGGGGGATGACATGTTGCGCCACAGACGGGTGGTGCGCGATCTGACAGGGATCACATCGGCGCTGTAGGGCGGAGGACTTCCTTCCCAAGCTACAATGCGGACCTTAATTGTAAAAGAATATATTTTTCCTTTTCTGTAGAAAGTAGCCTGCTTGGCCCATGTGGTGTCTCCTTGGGACTATAAAAGGAGGCCCAAGCCTAGAGGAAAGGGGAGAGATCTTTGGTGATTTCTTCCTCTGGAGTTCTTTCTCTGAGCAAGATCATACATAGTTCATCTCACACAAGAGTAGGGTATTACGCCTCATCGGCGGCCCGAACCTGTATAATTTCTTTGCGCCACTGCTCTCTTTTTCTCTCTCTCCATACGCAGCTAGCGCACCGAAGTTGGAACCGGAAACGCGTCTTCCGCACCGTGGGGCGAACTCAAAAGGGGGTCCCTCATAGTCCCCCGCAGAGTTGTTTACCCTCCGTCAGCTGGCGCGCCAGGTAGGGGTGCACAGACGCATTTCTCAGTTCTCCATCCCTTCCATGCGCCCCAAGTTTCGCCAGATCAGCCCTATGGCTGAAGAGGCGGTGTTGCGCACGCCCACACCGAGCGACGGCGACAGCGGCGGGGAGCTGCATCCTCACCGTCGAGCGTATTCCGCCTCCTCACTACCACCCAGCGACAAGCGGCGGCGCCACCCCAAGGTGCATCGCCGCCTGGATTACGGCGACGGCGGTACCCCTCAGGGTGCCCTCCAGGAGGCGGGAGCACTCCTGTGCCACCCGCCCATCGCCTCAGACCCGGAGGCCCCCGTCCAGCGGGGGCTGGACGACGTGGCCAACCTGGTCAAGACAGCACATCAGCAGCTTGGTGCCGGCTACCGTTCGTCGGCAGCCGGATCATCCGGCCCCGCAACTGTGACCTCTTCGTCTGCAAGGCGAAGAGCTCGACGGGCGGCGGCTCACATCCGCCGCTAATCCACACTCCCCTCGTCGACGCCCACGGTTACTCGTGGGCGTCACGGGAACATATATGATGGGCCGGATGCCAGGGTCAACATTGAGCGCAGGCGCGATGAGCGCCGTGCCACCCACATAGGGGAGGGCACTGCATCTTCGATAGTGGTGCACCCTACCGGCCCAAGGGGCTGGCCCCCTGTTTCCCCTGTCGCCGCAGCTGGATGCCGTGCCTTTGTGGCGAGTCTTCGGGGTGTCCGATGGCCCCCAAAGTTCCGGCCTAGTATCCCGGAGAAGTACGACGGGAGCGTCAACCCCACCGAGTTAATCCAGATCTATACGACTGGAATCGAGGCGACGGGGGGTGATGACAGGGTCATGGTGAACTTCTTTCCCATGGCCTTTAAAGGCCAAGCGCGGGGTTGGCTCATGAATCTGCCACCCGCCTCGGTCCACTCCTAGCAAGGCACATATCCTCGCCCGGGAGAGGAAGCAGATCTGCGCGCCGTGCACCGGAGGGACAATGAGTCCCTCTGATCTTATATCCAGCGGTTCTGCCAGGTCCGCAACACTATCTCCTGCATCCCCGCTCATGCGGTGATATATGCGTTTAGGGGAGGCGTGCGACACAATCACATGCTAGAAAAAATAGCCTCCAAGGAGCCCCAGACCACCGCGCAGCTTTTTGAGCTCGCGGACCGCGTGGCCTGGAAGGAGGAGGCATGGACCTGGAACTCCTCCGACTCTGGCGCGGCGGCTGCGGCTGCCTCCGAGCCCGCTGCCCGTTCCGGGCAGCGAGAAAAGAGGAGGAAGAAGAGGACTACCCGCTCCGGCGACGAGGGGCACGTCCTCGCCGCCGAAGGAGCCTCGCGGCTCCAGCGCAAGGGGAGGGCCGCAGGCGGCCATAGAAAGGACGCCGGTGCTCCCAGTCGAGAGCACCAGGCGGCAAGTGGTGCTCGATGCACAACACCTCCCTCCACGACCTCGCTGACTGCCGCACGGTCAAAGGCTTGGCCGAGCGGGTCAGGAAGTGGGGGGAGGACCAGGGGCAGGAACGCCATGGGGGCCAAGGCCCGACGACTCCTACCCGTGACCGGCGAAGTGAGGCCAAGCAGAAGGCCCCTGCCGACGATAATGGTGACGACGACTTGGGCTTCCAGGAGCCTGAGGCCACCGTCGCAACCATAGATGGGGGAGCACGCGCTCATGCTTCCCGCCGCAGCTTCAAGACCATGAAGCGTGAGCTTCTGGCTGCGGTCCCCAGTCATGGGCTGCACGGCGGGCTCGGTGGTAGGAGGTGCCGCTCACCTTCGACCAGACCGATCACCCCTCGTGCGTTGCCCGAGGTAGACAGATTGCGATGGTGGTGTCCCCCACCATTTGCAACGTCAAGTTGAGGCGCGTCCTGATAGATGGCGGCCTGCCCTCAACATTCTACCCCCCACGGCGTTTGGTATCATCAAAGCCCTGGGGATGAAGCTCCGGCCGTCCCTCCCGAATATCGGTGTGACGCCGGGGCACACATGGCCTCGAGGTCACATTGACCTCCCGGTCACTTTTGGTGGCCCCGACTACTTCCGCACCGAGCGGATTAACTTCGATGTGGCGGATCTCAATCTGCCCTACAACGCGGTGCTGGGAACGCCCGCGTTGGTGAAGTTCATGGTGCCCACCCATTACGCCTACCTCCAGATGAAGATGCCAGGACCACAGGGCCCCATCACCATCCACGGCGATCTCAAGATCGCATTGGCTTGCGCGGAGCAGCGCGCGAGCGACCTTGCCGCGGACCCAAAGCCCGCGGGCGGCGACGAGAGGCCCGAAGCTTCTTCGTCTCACGCCCCGAGGAAGCGGATGACCTCAAGCGGCGAGGTCCCCGTGAAGGAGGTGGCGCTGGCCGGGGCCTCCCACTATCAATACATATTTTCCTCTTATTGTTCTTTTTGAATAATACATACATCTTTTCTTACATATATTTGAACGGCTGTGGTTGGTTTTCCTTGTGTGATCCATCGGGTGCTTTGTCTTAACTCGGGGCGCTTGTGTTCGTGTCGCTCCCAGTGATTCGGACCGCCTAGACGCCAATGGGGCCAGAGTGAGCCGTGCCCCGGGACACGTTGAACTCCGAGGTAACTCGCCAATGGCCCACAATCGGGTCCGCACTTACCCCGGTCCTCGTGCTCTCGGCCTGGCCAGTCTCGACACGTGGAACTCTCCAAGTGCACTAGCTCCGGTCCTTATCACTTGGGATGCCGACCCGAACCCGAGCCCCCGCTTGAGTCAAAACACCGGACAGATCAACAAAGAACCCAACCTGCGGCTCGTGGCCTCGGACTCCGCGAGAGCCCGGGCCTGCTCGGTGACCGTGGCCTCGCGGAGATGGAGCGTGCCTCCATCTCCGCAGCGGCGGCCTCGTTGGTTGCCAGGGTCTCCTCCCGCGCCTTGAGTTCGTCGGCACGAACCCGCAGCGTCCTGCTGCGCGCCAATAGGGCCTCATCGCGGTGGCGGACGGTGGCCTTGGCCTCAGCCGCCCTTTGCTCTCGAGCCGCGACGGCGTCCAGGACCCCCCGCGCGGCGTCGTGCCGGCACGTTAGGTCGGTGCTCAGGGACTCGTACTGGAGGCGGAGGTCCGTCGCACTCCCCTCCATGGCCGCGGTCGCGGCAAGCGCCGCAACCCTATCCTCCACCTCCTGGGTGATCTCCGCCAGGGCCTCCGTCCGCGCGTCGAGCGCTGCGAGGCGGGCGACGTGGGCCTTCCGGCCCGTCTCCACCATAGCCTCCATGGAGCGACACCCTTCGGCGAGCCGCTCCCACTCGGTGGCCAACTCGGCCCGCTCCCCCAGCAGAGCCTGGATCTGTACATTGAGCCCCTCCATGACGGCATTGTTGACCGTCGCCATGGCCTAGAGAAGGGGCTCCGCGCCTAAGGGGGTAGAGGCGAAGAAGGAGGTCCGGCGCCTCGGGCTCAGCTTCAGGGGCCCCACCGAGGTCTGACCCTCCTTCCGAGGCCTGATCGGCCTCGGGCCTCGGGGTGGTGTCAGGCCCCGAGCGTCCCGTCCCCGAGCCACCGCTCGCGTCCCTGGCGGCCAACACCGCCATCCGGACCTGAGTGACCTCGGCCTCTTCTCGGGTGTGGGCTGCTTCGGCCTCTCTGGCCCGGGATGCATCCGCCTCCCGTGTAGCCACCTCGGCTTGTCGTGCGCGGGCCGCCTCGCGAGCGGCTTCTTCAGCCTCCCGCAAGCGTGCCTCGGCAGCTTGCCGGTCGGCCGCTTGCTAGGTCGCCTCGTCAGCCGACGCCCCCTCGGCCCCGACCCCTGTGGGCCGGCCGGCTTTGGGTTGGTGGGCGCCCCGGCGTGGTAGGTTGTTGCACAAATAAAGCCAAATGCGAGACACACATAAATAAAATGGAAGAGGAAGGTGACCCCTGATGGAGCCAAGACGTACCTACTAGGTGGACGTTTGAATGTCCACTTTTGGGGCTCGATAAAGCCCCCCCTGCTGGGCTCGGTCTCCTCCAGCTTGTGAAGTCGTCTCCTCTGCGTTTCCCCCATGAGGGCGGCAATGGCGAGCCACTCGCCAGCAGCCCCCCGAGGCTCTATCGGCGCAACCCCGTCGGGGTGGAGATGGGGGAGGGCTATCCCCAGCCTTGCGCTTCCCCTTGGGGTCGCTAGGACGGCAGCCCCCGGAGCTGCTGCCGGGGGGACCGACGAGCGCCCCTTGCTGGAAGAGGGCCGCTCTCCTCCTCCGCTGCCGCTGTAGCCGGCGTCGTCGTGGCCCCGGTACCCCGAGGTGTCGATCGCGACCATGATCACCCGAATATTTTTGTGATCGGGATCGTAGCACAGGGGGATGATTCCAGTGGGGACCAGGGATGGCTCCACCGTGCTGAGGTTCAGCACGCGCTGGACCACCACCCGGAGGTCCTCCGGGTTCTAATCCCAGTCGCGCCCTGGGTGCGACCGGCCGGGGTCCTCGGAGCCGTTGTACGCCCAGGCGCCCCAGGTGCGCCGCTGGAGCGGGGCAATGCGGCGGCAAAGGTAGTCTCCGAAGACCATGACGCCGGTGAGCCCCTGGGCGTGCAGACCGGTCAGGCGGTCCAGGACGGCGTCGTACGCGTCCCCAAGCTTGGCGGTCGACCGCCAGGTTGGTCTCTGCACCGGTGGTCGGCTTGGGAGCCGGAGGTGGCGCTCGTTAGGGAGACCGGTGTAGAACCAGTCGCTCTTCTAGTCGTCCCACTTCTTGCGCAGGACGTAGGGGATGTACTGGTGCGCCGTCTGGACCAATGGCTGGAAGTAGCAGCCGCCGACCTCCGTTGCCGGCGACACGGACTGTGCGGTGTAGAACCACTGGAACAGCTGGAGGGTGGGCCTCACCCCCACGAACATCTCGCGCAGGTGTGCGAAGATGGCAAACGTCATCACGGTGTTGGGGCTGAGGTGCGCCATCTGGAGGTCATAGTAGTCCAAGACCTCCAGGAAGAAGCGCGAGAATGGCGGGATGAGCACCGTCATGGTGAAGGGGAGGAAGAACACCGACCGGTGAGGGTACTGTGGCGCCGAACGCGCTTCGCCCAGTATCACCGCCTCCCGGTCGGGCACCACCGGCATGAATTTGCACGGCAGGCTTGCCATCCTGTCGCTCGTAATGCGGGAGGGTGGCAGCACGCTGCCTTCAACTGGTGAAGACCCCCGTGCCATTGCAGCAGAAGAGGAGGAGCGCGAGAAAAAGTGCGAGCGGCGAGAAGGGCGCTGGAGGACGAAGAGAGCTAGGGCGCAGGGAAGCTGTGTTGGGAAAAAGTGGCGAAGGAAGGAGAAGATCCCCTTCCTGATGCCCTTTATACCCTAGCCGCTGTCGTGCCTGGCTCCTCATTTCCCACACCCACTAATTCGGCCCCTCAATTATCGCGTGCACTCCCTCCATTAGCCCCACTACTCTGTTCTCGGCATGCGTGCGAATTCCCGCAACCGTCCCGGAGATAGAGGGACAGATCGCGTCCGCGTTGGTAGCGCGCGCGGTTACCAAAAATATGCCATCATCACCACTCCGAGTGGACGGATGAACGTGCCCTGTCTAACACGCTGCCCCGAATAATGGGGCCATCACGGAGTGATGGCCCATTATCACCGAGAGGCGGTTTCCCCTTGCGCAGAAACAAGCGACCGTTCATCTTCTCCGAGAAGCCTGGGCCCACGTAACACAGGACAAACTGGGTGGCATAAAACCTGGTCGTCTCGCAGTGGGCCCCCACAGGCTTTACGCTGGGGCTACTATCGGTGTCATGGGCCCAGGGGTATGCTGACTTGAGGCTTGAGGCGGCCCCGTACGCCCACATGCCCATCCCCCAAGGGGGATCAGGTCTGAGGGTGACGTAGCGGCCGCCCCCTCCAAGTCCCAGCGGCCCCGTACGCCCACGTGGCCATCTCCCGTGGGGGATCGGGCCCGAGGGTGATGTGGCGGCTGCCCCCTCTGAGTCCTGGTGCCCCTTGCTTGCTACCAGAGCAGGGGTTGGGCTCCCCCGATCCCCTCGAGCTATCGCCACGTGTGACGGGGTAGGTGGGCGCTCCCAGCGCCCACCTACCCCCATTAATGGCGGGGCAAGCGGAGTGCTCCTGCTCGTCCGTGCCACATTAAATGCGAGTAGACACGCACACCCGCCTGACACCGGTCATAGCTAGCTGACTGGTCTGTGACCGGTGCGAAAGACCAATGGGACGCAACACAGCACCCGGCGTGCCGTCTACACGCCGTTAGGTATGCTACGCACTCCTTTGTGTCACATTCGAATCATGTGAGCTGATCCGGTTCACTCATCCAGCCGGGGTTGGTATGCCAAGCCTAATCACCCGGCACACATCGCCATGAACGGGCGGAGCGTCTAAGTCTCCGGTCTCCGGCCGTTTATGGGGGGATGACGTGTTGCGCCACAGACGGGTGGTGCGCGATCTGATAGGGATCACATCGGTGCTGCAGGGCGAAAGACTTCCTCCCCAACCTACAACGTGGACCTTAATTGTAAAAGAATATATTTTTCCTTTTCTCTAGAAAGTAGCCTGCTTGGCCCATGTGGTGTCCCCTTCGGAGTATAAAAGGATACCCAGGCCTAGAGGAAAGGGGAGAGATATTTGGTGATTGCTTCCTTTGGAGTTCTTTCTCTGAGCAAGAGCATACATAGTCCATCTCACACAGGAGTAGGGTATTACACCTCATCGGCGGCCCCAACCTGTATAATTTCTTTGCGCCACCGCTCTCTTTTTCTCTCTCTCTCCATATGCAGCTAGCGCACCGAAGTGGGAACCGGAAACGCATCTTCCGCACCCTGGGCCGAACTCAAAGGGGGTCCCTCACAGTCCCCCGCTGAGGAGTTTACCCTCCGTCGGTTGATAATGGCTAGATTGACTTGTTGGTTTAGATTATTTAATGTATCTACCATCATAAAAAGATAATCATCGGCTTGATTGTCTAGATATCATTTTTCTTAGGGATACTTAGTGTTGCATCAGTTAAGTTTGATATACTAAGTCGTGCTTAGAACCATGATCCTTAGCCTGCTTTATGATTGTTAATAAGGATAGTATCAGTGTTTCAGTCGATCTTATCTAGTACAGTTGTTTTACTTTGGTTTATATCTTGTTTAACATATTGTATCTACCCCTTATATCAAGATCTCAACTACTTAAATATATTAAGCTTATTATCAATCTAGTTTATATTAGCTTAATATATTTATTATGAGATGATATCCTAGTATAAGGTAGTATCGGAGCTATAGCCGATACCTGCTTAAATTTGCACATCGGCAATTTATACTGTATCGGTTAAGTCCGATCTATCCCAAATGTTGATTTCTAAAGTAATATTGATATATATAGATTATATAATGTTGATCTTTAGAACTGATGGATCAAGTTTATGGTTTATTTAAGCTTGTAAATATATATCATGGCCGATCCATCTTTCTTTGCATCAGCTAGGTTGCAATACTATACAACATCAGCTCTGTAGCCGATCGTCTCTCGTTTTCTAATAGTATTTGCATGTTTATTTCTTGTTGATTGTAGGATCAAATCAACTGGCACGCCCTAGAACCCGAAGGCAGGCTTTTGGATCTGCACTAGAGTAAAGCAAATCTCTCATGCCAGTGTGTGTTTTTAGCAAGAACAAGGTGATAAAGAGAAAGATTGATGAGCATCCTAAGAAATGGCATACAACTTTAGCTGATTCATTATAGGCATATCGTATGGCTTTTCATGGAGCTATGCAAGTACCACCTTATCAATATGTGGACTTGAGGTTATTTTATCGGCTCAAGAAGGATTTCATTACAGAATGAGTTATCAACCAATGATTACCATAACTTGATGATTGATGAGTTGGAAGATTTGGCACAGGTTAGACTGCATGCTTTGCAGAGAGTTAAGAGAGATAAGGAACATGTTTCAAGGCATTATAACAAAAACGTGGTGCCAAAGTCTTTTGTCGAAGGGGAGCTTGTTTGGAAGTTGCTATTGCCGATAGGGTTAAGAGATAATAAGTTTGGCAAGTGTTCACCTAATTGGGAATGGCCTTTCCTGATTCATCGTTGTGTTCCGAAGAATGCCCATATGCTTGAAGGATTAGATGGAGAAGTTTTTGGTAAAGCACTTAATGAAAAATACTTGAAGAAAAATTACCCAAGCGTTTGGATCAATTTATAATCAGTTGTTTAGCCGATTCATGATTTAGCCGATGTCAGAGTACATCGCCTTAAGATAGCCGATATGTGTTATCGCCCTTAGGTCAAGTGTAATTTTGAAGTATGAATGTTCATACTACAACATTGGGGGCATATATGAAACAAAGCTTACAAAATCTTGGAATTTAAATTTTTTAAAGATTAAATTACTATTGGTTTAAGTCATTAGCCGATGTGAGCATCGTCACCTTGAGATGGCTGATATAGTAATATCGCCCTTAGACAAAATATTCAACTTAACACGAGTATAGTATAAGCAAAAGTAATATCGGCTTGATGGCTGATACAAATATTACAAGATTGAGAGTTTGTAGCTAAGATTATTTCTGTTACATCAACCCAGAAAGCTTTGGATTGCATTAATCGCACGCAGGTGAATGTTGTCAACTTTCTCAATGGCTTTTGGGTCATCAGCTTCATTTCCTGGAATTGACTTCACAGATTTGGTCAAATTGAAGAGGTGTTTAGCCGATTCTTTCAACTTTGATCTCTGTTCTTCAGTTGCTTTAGGTAGATTGGCTATTTCTTTTTCTGTGGAGTCTATATCCATTCGACATTGCCTAAGTTCCACCAATAAAGCAGCTTCTTTGTTCCTAAGTGCATCAAGCTTCTGATTGAGGATAGTTGGGCCTGCAACAAGTTGATACAATTTGGCTTTTTCTTCATTTACTTGTTGTCAGCTGGCTTCAATGGTTGATTCTAGAGCTTGAGCTTCGTGACGATCAGCCATTCTTTTCATTGCTCTTTGAAGTTTGAGTTGATGTTGTTCTAGTTATACGGTAGGAGAGATAATATCTGCTAATTCATCTAGAAGTTGATCTTGAATTTCTTGGAATCGTTGTCTGATCGGCGCACAGTCTGTTACTAATGCATCAAGAGAAGCGTTTAGTCGATCAGCAATTTTGATCACCTTTGTCCTCAAATCATCTGAAATCTCTGCCCTGGCCAAACTTGTTGTTTCTTCTTCATCCTCATCAAGATACTCTTGTATATCAAAAGAAAACATATCGGCTAAGTTCTGCAAAAGGTTAAAGGAATAAGTTAGTAGCAATATTCTGGCTGATATGATAACAGTTGGACTATTAAAGTTTACCTTGACTTGGGATGGTAGGAGTAACAATGTCTTGTTGTCGGCTGGCCACTGATAAAGTGTGTACGCTTGAGGCTGGCTGATCGGTTAGAGGTGATGGAGCTTTTGGCTGAAAAAGTTACATATACAATATGATATCGGTCTGGTGAATCCAAAATAAAAGCGATATAAATAAAACTTACTGATGCTACTGGAGAAGTAGGAGGTGTTGGCGAGGGTGTTCTGATCTTGGATGGTATCGGCTGATCTTGTTTCTTGTGAGCGGCTGATTTGGTTCGAGGCTGAGGAATAAAATTGGAATTAGTTTTAGCAAAAAAAATTCGGTATGACGGGTTTTAGAAACTTACAAATGCAGCTTGGGGAAGAGTAGAATGAGCCGATGGAGATTGTGCTTTCTTCGGTTTGATCGGTTTCTACAAAGAACAAGGGAAATTAGTGAGATGATTCAAAAATATTTTTTTTTCAGAAAGGTTGATGAAATTGTTATACCTTAGCAGCAATTTTGCGCAGCCGGTATAGAGGTGATGGAGACAATGGAGGTACATCGGCTGGGACATCTTTGGCAGCAGTTGAAGATTCATCGGCCAGTTCTAGATCAGATTGTTCTTCTTTGCTCCTCTTAGCAGCAACTTCATCAATCTCTTCATCCAATACTTCATCTTCTATGAATTGATCTAAAGCAGGGTCAATATCTTCTAGATCATCACCTTTGCTGGTTTTCTTCTTTCTGGCTACTGGTTTTTTGGTAGCTTTCTTGGGTTGCTTACGTTTGCCAGCTCCTTTTTTCTTTGGGCTCTTAGCTATCGGCTCCCTGATTTCACCCTGGAGGAGGGAGGTTACTTTAGGGTCATTTAGGCCGATTAGTGAAAGAAGGAGGTGTTCCTCTGAAGGAGATAGAGCTGTAGCATAGACAATTGGCTAGTTGCTCACACTAACTACTGGAGGAGGAGATTCAGGAGACTGCAATGAGAAACATAAGAGTAAGTTGATGAAGATGTGATTCACAGGAAAATGTATGGGATAAGAGTTGACTTACTTGAGGTTGGATGGTATCATCTATGATGGTGAAGTAGAATTCTGGTGGCATAAAGAATAGGTGTTTCTTCCATTCTCCCCACCACTGATCAAACATGAGATGTCTGAAAAGATGGAGGTTGATGCGATTGCAAGCACCTAAGATGGGACTTTCAAGATTCAACAATTTGTGCATTGTCACAACTGATGTCACTTTGCCCCTGGTTTCTATGCTTTTGATAAGAGGTAAATTGATGGGAAGCTGGCCTAATCCCAACTTTGTGGCAGCCGATGTAGGGTGATAGAATTTATATGAGGTTTCTACATTTCTGCCCTGAGAGATGCCAGTTGGTAGAATACAAGGGGATACAGCTGTGATGAAATTGTTCTAGATCTTGGATCGGATCCATCATTCAAGTCATTCAACCGTAGATCCACGGGTAGTTCAAATTCAGAAAAGGTGTCATATACAAAGAATACCCTAGCTGCTAGTTCAGGGCGGTCGTAAAACCTATGGAACCATAACTTGAAGTCATCCGCTGACTGATCGGCTGCAGGATATACGGAGGCAGCTTCTCCAAATGACATGCACCTTCTGGTGTTGGATTCTTCATTAGCAGCATAAATGGTTGGGAAAGCCGACATAGTCAAAGATGGTCGTTTGGCCATGATATTAGTGTGCATGATGAGCTAGAGCTGGGTGAACCACCAAGGACCTCCATAACTAACAGGTTTGTTCATCAGTATGTCACAGGTAGCGATGTGCATTATCTGGTAGACTGCCCCAAGGAGGTATCGGCCTAGAGGAATTTTCTTCTTTACTACTAGAGCTTGAGCAAAGTGCTGATAATTTGTGGTTGGGCCATAAGTTTATCCACAGAATACGTCCCTTTCCAACCACAAAGCCAGGAAGGCAATGTGTTCTCTTTCTGAAACTAGTCTAGTTTCCATATGCTCTGTGATGTATCCAGACCAGCCTCCAATATTCTTCGTTTTTAGCTTGTGAGTACATTTGATATCCAGACTAAAAGGTTTGGATGATGTGAGGATGTCCAAGCCAGTTAACATCTTGATATCGAGCAGAGTTGGAGACATGGGTCCTTGTTTGAAAAGGAAGGCATTTAATGTATCAGACCAAAAGTGACTGGCAGCAGATTGCATCGGTTCGTTTTTCTTGATCTCAGCCAAAGATAGAGCGAGGCACTGGGCTATTCCCATCTCTTCCCAGTGGGTTTGTTTGGTAGATGCAACCCTTTTGTACCAAGTCCTTTATCCATTTAGCTTTGAAGCCCAAGATCTAAAAGTTGATTTCCACATGGCTAAATTAGGTTTGGTCTGCTTGTATGGGATTCTTTTGGTCACGACATTGATAAAATCTTGGGGATCAGGGTTGCCCATTGGACCGAGGTAGTAATGGTTGGGTTCATGTATAACCGGGATGCTGGTAAGATTAAGAGAAAAGTATGTTTGAGATCAAATCTGATGAAAAAAAGAAAAAAAATGAGGGATATGGTGTCCAAAGAGTTGATGTAGACCTAAAAGCCAATGAGAGGATTTGATGAACTTACCTCGGGAACTTTAGTTGTTTGAGCCATCAATTCAAGTGGAGGTGATTAGTGCAGGGAGATCGCTGCCGAGGGTTGCTTCGCCGGAGAAATCACCGAGAACGGGAGTGGGGATTACTGTTGCGAAGGCGGTGGTAAAAGGTCTAATGGAACTGAAGGTTTCAAAGGGGTTTGATACTATTTATAAGATACTATTTTGCGGGAAGCTTGGAGATAATTCTGCCGCATTCTATAACATAGCGGAATTGGGGGGCATGTTTTAACACCAAAATTTAGCATCCGACTCAGAGAAAAAGAAGGCAGATCGAAGCGGATTTGGTGCAGGATCGGGTCGGATTGGAAAAGCAAACTTCGCGTTGGCTGGATTCCTTATCAGCTGGAAACAGAGTTGGAATCGGTTTGAGCTGATAAGGAAAGTGGCCGATGCGGGTTAGCTTGGGCTCGGTATGGACCAGGATTGGAATAAACATTATCGCCGTTCAGAGGTAGAGCTCGTTTAAGGCAACTGTATCTATTAATTAGGATATTAGTGTCGATTTGAATTAGAGATATGGTAAGAGTCCGCTAGGTGGACTTGTTCGTTTGTTTTTATCGTTAGGGAAGTTTGAATCGTGTCCACTATGGACAAGTTTGTACTCTAGGTATAAATATAAACCCAGGATCATAGTAACAAAAGACGACAATCCAATTAATACAACTTTCAGTGCATCGCCACCTTTTCCTTTTACTTTTCGACGAGTTCTTACTTCGAGTTGGGGTATCGGCTACGATCTCTCGACAAGAGGTAGCTTGTCTCGATGGTTTGCATTATCGGGGTTTTTATATCGTTTTAGATGTAATAATCATGTTCTTGTGATCATCTTTTATCATATATCTTAGTCAATCTAGTTTAGTATCTCGATTTCGTCATATCGGCTGAGACTCATTTTAGGGTTTATATCAGTATTGGCTAAATTTTTTTGCTAGATTAGATTAGCTAAGGTATCTACCATTGTGAAAAGTGATTAATTATTTGATTGTTTAGACTTTAAGTTTCTCTACATACTCTGTGATGCATCATCCCTAGCCGTGTTTAAAATCTTAAAGTCTAACCTGGAATTAATTATAATTAAGGATAGTATCAGAGTTTCAGTCGATCTTACCTAATATACATTAACCTGTGTTTCATGTATATTTGCCACTTATATAGATAGATCATTTTATATAAATATATCAAGTATTAATCAATCCACATTAGATCATTGTATCTACGATTGATTATTATTTCATATATTTATTTAGATTGATTTGCTTATATAAGTTTATACTAGAGTAATAGCCAGTAAACTATCTTCTTTTCTCTAAATATTGGATTATCGGCTATTTCTATAATATTATCTAAAAAGAGATTTACTTATTTTATATTTAGGGAAATATTTAGGGTTTCACTTTACTTATTTTATTATAATTCACCGCCGATTTGGTCTAACTACATGTCAAAGACCTCCAACGACACGTCATCGGCTCATTAGCCGATCGGCTATCGTTCATTTAACTATATTGTTTGTTTTTCTTGTTGGTTCTAGATCAAACCAGCTGGCACGCTCTTGACACTCGAGGCAAGCCTTGGACCTACACTAGAGTGAAGCAAATCTCCCAGACCACCGTGTTTTACGTCAACAATATTGCATACACTAGTGACAGCACATCCTTCGGGCGGTGCCCTTGCATCCAGGCCGAGTTCCAGAAACTGGCTATTGCTCCGTCCCCCACGGTTATGGTAGTAGCTGCTACGGAAAGAATCCTGCCGATGTCGTCGCACGGGGTGTCCAGCGCGATCCAAGTTTTTTCCAGGGATTTCCATTCCTGCATAGCCATCTAACCCGTGGCGCTCTTGCAAATTCTCTAAATTCAGTACTCCCAAGCCACCATAGGCGGTTGGTGAGCAGGTTATTTTCCAGTTTACTTTGCATTTTCCTCCTATTAGCTTATCTGAGCCTGCCCACAGGAAGCTCTTCCTTTGTTTGTCGAGCGTTTCCATCGACTCCTTGCATACCATTAAGGCTCTAAGGAGGTAGACTGGTTGCGACTATACCACTGATTTCACAAGTGTTGTTCGTCTGGCGAGCCCCAAATTTCTTCCACACCATGCTGCCACTGTTCCTGCTGATTTATCAAAAAGAGGTTGTATAGGTCTGTCTTCTATAATCTTTTGTTGCAAGGGGTAGGCCCAAATATTTCATAGGCAGTGATGCTCTAGTTGCCGGTGTGTTCTGAGTACATCATCTAGGTCAATGTTGGCGCATCTGATGAATGCCACTTGTGATTCTATAATGGACATTGAACAAATGTTCTAATCAACACAACCCCTCCTCACGTCGCCATGACCCGTGACCATTCTTGGTTGCCGACCTCGATGGTGAGGAAGATGGCTGGTGGAGGGCGTGGGCAGGCGATGTCGGAGAATGGGAGGGAGTGAGGAAGGCAACAGAGGCATGGGTAAGAGAGAGGGATCAGCAGAGGACGAGCACAGATGCCTGTGGGCTTCGGGCGCGATAGATGGATCAAAGCGTGGTGTGAGCAGCGGTGAATCGACGATGGAGGAGGGCGGAGGGAAGCGATGGGCGAAGGAGAAGGGGATGGGCGGTGTTGCATGGATCGGGCCATAGATAGAAGATGTAACTGATCTGCCTAGCCCCTAATCGCTCTTCTCCGTTGTTGGTTTCCTTCAGTCAGTTCCACATTGATGATGTATAAAACAAGTGACATTTCTTGCAGCCATCACTTGCCAATGGTTGTGGTTCTATATTTAATTTGTGTATTGTAGACGGGTTATACCCGTCTACGTTATTAGAGTATGAGGATCGTTGGTACCATGGTATACTCAAGATTGAGATAAAAGATACGGGAGATAGAGTTTTTTATACAGGACCCCTAAATGTGATTGCATATTCTAGAAAAGGATGTTTAGAAATAAGATCGTTACAATAAAACAGTCCAGGTGTTCTCTATATACATAACAAGCGGTTAATACACACCTATGAACTCTAATATTTCCTCTTGTTTCTTGCCACGGAATACAGATCAAAAACCACATGTTCCATCTGGTATGTTCTCTATCTATGATTATTTTGTGCTAAATTGTTGCTCCCCAACTTTTACCCCTATATCTGGATCATGCAGATAATTTTGAATAGACAATCCTCAGGGTCTCTAGGAGTCAGTGAAGGCAGATGATTGTGCTGCAATCAACGTAATTATACCATATCATGGTGCAAGTCTTAAGAGCAAAGCTTAATAGTATAGCTAGGTATTGGCTATTAACCCATATTAAAGCTAACATGTATAATATGTTAACTATAAGGTTGTAGTGAAGGCAGATGATTGTGCTGCAATCAACGTAATTATACCATATCATGGTGCAAGTCTTAAGAGCAAAGCTTAATAGTATAGCTAGGTATTGGCTATTAACCCATATTAAAGCTAACATGTATAATATGTTAACTATAAGGTTGTTTTATTTTTTTCCTCTCTCTTAATATGAATTTAATGTAAACATCTTGTAGCATGTGTATACCTAGCTCTTGCATTAGAGCCAACACTACGTACTTTTCTTTACCTTTCTTCCACATAAGTTAATGTAATTGGTTTATAGTCCACTATTATTGAGGGGCGGACCTAGCATTTCTCCGGGCCTCGGGCCAACCCATGGTGTATTTTAGCCCACACACTGAATACATGGTGAATTTACATAGGCTTCCATGGGCTTAAGCACCTAGGCCAAGGGCCATGGCCCAGGTGGCTCGGGACTTGGGTCCGCCCATGATTATCCTTGCTCTTAGTATCATATCGTGGATTCTGGGTAACCTCCATGATTATTCGATGAATCATGTCCTATACTGGATTTGTTAATCAACATTATAATCGATTAATTGGAAAATACTGGACATCTAGCAAAAAAAATTATATGCATGGTTCGATTGAAGATATAGATTTGTCAAACATTAATAGACCAAAATTACTAAATTTTAAATGTTTTGTTTCGTTAAATCAGTTCAATCTTAAGGTAAAAGGGTAAGAAATGTTCTTATGCTATCACCATCTTTATGTGGTCCTACTCTTTAATTTATTTATTTTTTGAATGAACCGCACAATATAGTGCAGGGTCTCATATCGATATAGCGTAAAAAAAATATAAGACTAGCCTTAGAGGCTATAATCAGGAAAAGAAAAAGTAACACGCCATGCTGCATGCATACCACACATTGTGCGACGAAGAGAGGCAGACAAGAACACATCATCCCACTGCACTCAAAACCATCCACACTATTGGGTACGAGAGGGAAAGGGCAAGAGAGAAAGATGGATCCACTCTCCCCCCAGTCCTACCAACATGGCCATCTTGTGGTAGACAGAAGTGCCTCAACAGGAGAACAAACCATCTAGAGAAGAGATTAGTGGGAGAGGACCTTCAAAACAATGCCTCCAACGAGGTTGCAGCACCTAGACACCACCGCTTGTCCTAGGATCCAATGTTTTCACTCGAAAGATTCCCCAGGAGGGAAAAGAACGCCATGACAACGCCTCCAAGAAGGTTACAGCGCCTGAAAGCGCCGCGGCTGCCAACCTTGAAACAGGCTAGGTTTTCACCCGGAGAAACTCTTGCCATCCCATGCCACATCCCCATCACTCCCATCAGCCACCACCACCCAAAATCACTTCAACGTGAGGCCACCGCACCAGCACCCCACCACGGGGCAGCAACCATGAAATAGGCCCCTTCCGGAAGAAAGGCCAAGTCCTGCACATTGTTATTCCTGTCGCCACCTACGCCGTAGCCCGTCGCTGCGGAGAGGGGTTCTGCCATCAACACCACACCGGTGAGCACCGCGGCCTCCCCTTCCCAACAACATAGGCCACAGCACCGCCGCTGCCACCATCATCCCGTTGCTGTTGTCAGCAAGAAAGGAGAGGGGGATGGGGGGAGGACTGCCACCTCGTAGCCACACTTGGTTGGCGCTGCAGCCCACCCCTCTCCCACCATCATCGCTGAGAGCCACACAAGGGGATGCTGGATTCAGGCAGCCACCGCCTAGCATATCACCATGACGTCTACCTCGTGATGTCACCTCGTCGACCCGTCACCGACCATAGCACAGTACAGATGCCGTCAATGCTACCGCCTCTCCACTGCGTCAGGTGTCATGCGGGCTCGCCACACCACCCCGTCACTGCCACAGCTACTAGCCTGCTGCCACGCCAATGTCACCGCCCATCGCCAAGACAACCACCAACCTCCATCAACCGCTCGCAGCCGTCACACGCGTCAGCTTCTTGCTATTGTCGCCCCTCCGATGGCCACCACAGTCGTAGTTACGGTCTTGCTCGACCTTAGCTGGATCTATCATGGGGGCGCCAGATCCAACATTGTGGGCACCAGATCTGGTCCCCGCACCGGATCTAGCCCCAGGTTGGGTACACCGACGAGCTCGCCAGGGAGAAGCGGAGAAAGGGAGAGCTCAATTGGGGCAAGCGGGGAGGGGAGGTAGTTTGGCCACGACGCTGTCACGACCACCACCACCACTCCGTTTTATTGTGCGCCACCATCTGTCTCTCCCGCGCGAGAGACGGCTCGCCACCAGGCGATGTCTTTTTGATCGGTCGCACTAAACACATTTGTACTCGTGCACGTGTCACAGCGCGTGATCCTTTCTACTTATCTGTGAAGACCGCATTCTAGAGTTATTTAAAGAAAGCTACACAGCATATTGAACCAAACACTCTACACATCAGCTCCTACTCCAACATAAAGCGGCCTTACAAGTTGCAGTTGGAGCTGGACCCCTGCCACAACAAATATTGAACCAAAGGGAAAGGAGAACAAAGCAAGCATACCTAGTAAAAGAATTACTGCTACGCCTGGGGAGAAAGTAGGAAACAGAAAAATAGGAGAACAGCTGAATTTTCAGAGCAGCCAGCATGCGACATTTAGAAAAACACATCGAACATTTCAGTATCAACACAAACTTAAAATGTTGCCATCAGACCTACACCAGCAACCATAAATAAGAGTCAAACTTAATTAGCCGTTACCTGCTAATTTGGGCTACTGATCAGTTGCGCAAGCATCATAATTAATCATCCTCCGTTTGTACCCAAATTAAACAACCAACATATTATATTAGCAACTAGGACGCTACCACATCTGATGTCAGTGACGAATTTTTAACCATCTGAACAAGATGATGGCCCCCTAGCATGGTCCCTGGCATGGTCAAAGTAGAAGAAATCTTCTTGTACCGCGTCCCTGGAATCAGTGACCAAGAGGCCATTGTTGAAGATGCTCTCGATGCTATTGGTCAAAATGTGCTTCCGGCGTGCCATCTTTTCAAAGTCTGTGTCGCACCCATGGTAGTTCCCATCAGGTGGGTGAATGATATTGATCCCTTTATACTCACAGTAGAAGCACCGGACCTTCTCTGCAACGAATGAGAGGAAGATTAAGCGAACATACAAGAGACAACTGTTGCAAAAGCAAGCACATGTGTAACTAGAACATGCAGGTGGATTTTTTTTTTTTTTTGGTGGGGGGAGGGGGGGGGGCACCAGTTGCATCTCCAGATTGCAATTCTACCTTCAGTTACTAGCAACATTCCTTGGTGAATGAGACTAGTTAAAGGCATGCCAAACCAAAAGGCAAAAGCACCAAAAAGCGAATGAGAGACGCACCGGTATTTGTTGGTGGCACGACAACAGGGCAGCAAGTGTTGTTCCTGGCACGGTCGCTTTCTTCATCGTGGTTAACGCACTCTGCGAAGAAAAGGGTTGGCAACAGGACTGCAGCACATGAGCTAGTAGGGCTCGCCAAAAAGTTAATGTGGGAATAGTGAAATTTGTTTGGCGATCTTGGCCAGTTAATCCTGCTGAGCTCTGGGCCATTGCGGTCCGCAACACTTCCGTTCGCACCACAGATGACATGGATCACATACTCAGGGCCCTGCAAACATACAAAACAGTTCAATTTCGTAAGCACACGTGACAATTACAATTAGCTTACCAGTGCAGTGCTTGCAAGAAACTAGTGATGAGAACACAGAATCAGGGAATAAAGTGAGCCATACCCCGTTCTCCAGAACATAGCTTTCCAGTGCGGTCTTCGCCTTCCTGTGGAAAGAGCTCATGTCGGCCCAGAAGCACTTGGTAGCATCAGGGAATAAATCAATGGTGCGTTCCGCCGCCAGCGTCAAACGTACCAGCTCCGATGGCATCCCAAGCGACGGTGGTGGTTCCTGTAACAGTGACTTGATGACGGAATGCACATCCTCTCGGGAGAATCTGCGAGACTCCCTTGGCAGCATAGCACGAGCACGCTCAGACATGAGGAAATCTGGTAGTCCATCAGCGCTCGGGTGCTGAGCCGCAATGGCCATCACACTGTACAGCTGCAAGCGCTTAGCCATAACATCCATGAAGCGGAACAGCTCGGAGTCGGACAGCATTCTACGTTCTTGGTTCCTCAGGAGTGCTTGCTGCAGTACGCTCATGGCAGTGGCAAAGTCCCCGTTGGCGTAGAGGAGGCACCGGATGGCTTGGAGTTCAGAGAGGTTGTAGTTCCCGGCAAAGGCACGGAGGCCAGCGACGAGGCCAGCAATGGAACGCCGCTCGGCACGGATCAGCGCCCACCTGCCAATCATGTCCAGGTCTAGGTGCAGCTCCTTGGGGACCGGGAACGCGGCGTCGTACCAGATGGTGTTGAGGAGGATGTTGGAGACGGGATCGAGTGGGCCGTAGCAGTGGCCGGCCATGACAACGCTGCGGTGGTAACGGCCGCGGAGCAGGTGTTGAGGTAGGAGAGCGAGTGCCTCGAGGTAGAATCCGTGGATTTTGTCAATGAGCACGCTTTGCAGAGCCTTGGTGCATGTTCGAGTGTTCTCTCGTCCTTGACGGTGACACCTAGCGGGGCGAGTGGGGAGAAGGCGGCGGCGGCGGCGGCCAGCTCGGGTGGCAACCTTGGAGGGACGAGAAGCATCAGTCGTTGAGTACAAATTTGGTCATTGGTTTCTTCTTCTAGGAGAAGGTGGCGGAGGTGGTCGACGGCTGAGCAGGTGAGACGACCCGTCGTCCTAGAGAGGAGATGGTGGATCTTGTGCGCCTTGGAGAAGAGCGAGAGCATCTCCGTGGCCAGTCTGTCCGGTTCGGGGTGACCCGCGGCCCCTGCGGCGCACCGGAGGGCGGTCTTGGCGGTGCAGGAGCCGATGTCGAACGCGCATATGCAACGTTCTGCCTCGACGAGGTGGACGGCGGCGAGGAGGTCCCCCTCGGCGGCGCGCAGGAAGTTTATCGCCTCCAGAGTGGGTAGGTAGCGGAAGTAGGAGGTCATGAACCCCACGAGGGCTTTGAGAGACCCCCGCGCCATCGTCTTCAAGCCCTGCCACATCTCAACCTCATCCACATCCGCGCCGGAATCCTCACCGTCACCGGTGCCGAGGTGCCCGATGGCGTTGGCGACGATGTTGGAGACGGGATCCATGGGGCCGAAGCAGAAGCCGCCGTCGAGGATGGCGGGCAGCAGCGCCGGCTTCTCTTCCACGGGGAGGCGCTCAATCGCCGCGTTGTAGAACCCAATGATGCATCGTCTCAGCACCGATTTGTCGCCTCCGCCGCCGGCAGAGCTCGCATCGGGCACCGGCCAATCGGGGCGAACTCGTTTGCAGGCCATTGGACAGCGAGAGGTGGGCGGATTTGGATTCGGGGATTTCGGTTTGCCTACGGATTTGAGAAGAGGCCCTTTTCTCCTGTTTGTTTGGGCGACGAATCCGTAGGTGTGCTTTGTGCCTGTTGATGAGCCGAGCTCGAGCTGGACCTAAACTTGAGCCGAGCCTCTACAATGGTGGTCCAGCTGGGGATTGGGCTCAGCTTGAGTATTTGCTCCATCCTCCATGCTACTAAAAATACAAATACGATTTCTCGGAAAAATAGTTTAGAGACCCCTCTTTTGTTCTAATTTTTGGAGTTCTAAATTATTATATTTATTAAGTTTATTTTCCAAAATATCAAATGCAGATAATCTTTATGGCTTCGCCACTTGCTTCTCCCCGTAGCTTCCATCCATGCTCTATCTACCGGAGGGGTGGACATCGACGGACAAAAAAAAAACCGAGGTTAGTAGTTCGGCCACCACCCTTGCTTAACCGAATAAACCAAATTCAGCCAAATAGGCCAAATACAGAAGACATCAGCCCAACTAATTTCACATCCTAGGCTTGCACTGCATCTCCTCGGTCCTCCTCGCTCCTTTTCCCGATCCTCTCATCCGCCATCCCCAGGAATCGCCTTACCGTCAACCCACTATGTACTCATTCATTGTGTGACACATCGAACGATCTAGAATCATCCGATTAGTTACATCCGATGTCACACAGCTCTCCATAGCCTGCCCCCATCCATACCACGCGATTTTCGCCCTCCCACACCATGCGATTTTCTCCACCTTACTCGACCGCCTCCTTTCCATAACAACTCGACGGCTCATCAATTGCACCCATCCTCTCCTAATGCTGCCTCCTCTACTACCCATCGTCGGCTCTAACTCCACCGCTCCGCCCGATCCGCTCGCCGCCTCCCTAACGCCCTCATGCGCCTCATGCGCCGTGTCCAAACCCTAACCTTGCCGCCCACCGATCTACCATGCGCGACATCTACGCCGCGCACAAATCGCTGTCACCATCATCGCCTTAAAAATATCATCTCCGCGGACCTTGACTTCCTCCCGTTGTCCACTGACTCACCCGTCCGTCAGTCGCTCCTCCTCCTGTCGTCCACAATCGAATCTCGTAGTCGCTCCCCCTGTGGATCTCCTGCAGTCGCAAGTGTTGCCGATCCACCTTCATTGCTCGTCCTTGCATGCATATCTCTTCTCCCCATCGCCCCTCCCTTCCCCACGCCCCTGCCTCCACCCATTCCTTTTGCATGCTGCCAAAAGAACTACGGCCGCCGACGATCCTCCGTCGTCAATGCCCAGGACGCCTCGCCCTGTCGGCCACAACCAATCCATCGTGTGGACCGTGGTACAAGCCTCCAGGGTGGTCGCTCTCGTGACGAGGCCACTACCACGAGCATATCGGTGCTTATCAGCCACTGGCACTCCGTTGCCGTGCTTAGTCTCTGCAACTGCGGCTTGTTGGTGATTTCACGATTTAGTGCATTACTGCTCTGAAACAAGATTGTTTGCTTTTATTTGGTTTGATCAAGGTTCATTTTCTTTGCATAAACAGTTTTCCTGCAGCTGGATGTACTACAGTAAGTGTTCGAGGCATGCCACGAGGACCTTCGACCGAGTCGCCGAAACCTACTCACGGCCACCTAGGCGAACAGCAGGCAATGAAAGCCAAGTAGTCACGAAGGCGGAGGCACCAAGGACGAAGACTGCGTGAAGCCAGTGCCCTTCACCTTGGAGCTGAGTCCCTTCGCCCCTAGGGCGGCGGGCTTAAGACTTAAACCAGCCGAACGACCCATAAAGGCCCACCTGGCAGCCCAATAAAGGGCCCTGGGCCTTATATTCGATAATTACCCCCATAAATATCACTATCATGAGGGTAGCCATGTAAATTCCCCTGTACTTAGTAACCCTAGGGTGCATGGGTCCGTATTAAGCCTATAAATAGGCCTCATAGGACATGTAATGAGTGATCCCAAAATTTTGAACAAAAATGTTAATATACTGCTTTATTTTTCCATCGAACCCCGTCTTTCGACGGACACAGTTGTCATTCGACAACAGCTGGCACCGTGCATAGGGAACCCATGCCGATATTACTGATGCCACCAAAGAAGATAGTGCGTGAGAGTGGTAACGAAGAGGAAGGAAGGCGAAGGAGAAGTCAAGGCAGCGAGCGAATCTGAAGAGCCTGCGAGGGGCGAAGCTAGGATGGAGCCATCAAGAGCCGAGGGTGAAGCCTCAGAGCCTGCAGGGGGCGAAGCGAGATGTTAAGCCGAAGTCGCAACAACCCAAGTTCAAGCTTCAACCACCACTGCAACTGCTGCGGGTGCAGAAGGCGACGCTTCGTCGGAACGAAGGGCGGAGATGGAGGCAATGCGACAAGACATGATAAGGCTACAAGACACGCTTTGCCAAATGCAAGAGCAGCACCACGCATACGAAGCAACCGTACAAGCCAAGAACGTAGCTTCGGCTAAGCAAGCAGCCACTTCAACGGCCGTGACAACTGTGGCAAAAGCTACTTCCGTTGGTCGAGCTTCGACTCAAGTGGTACAACCATCTGCGGCACCTCATGAGCGGCCCAAAGAAACTGTCAACCAAGCAGCGATGGCTCCCACGAGCGCCCCTATTGCCTCGACTCAGCCGGTGCGGCCGATTCAAGCTCCCATGCTTAAAGCTTCGACGGATGCTACTTCGTCTCTCTAGGCGCAATTCCAAGTATTTCTCCAGCAGCTGAGTCAACCCAACAATATTACTACAACCACAGCCCCTTCGTCTCAAGCCATTGGTGGACCAAGTAAAGGCAAAATGGCATGGCAGCTGCCGAACTAGCAAGACTTGCGTTCGCCAACCCAAACGCCTTCGCCAATCCCGCACGGTGCCACCGTCGGACCAAGTGGAGCATTGCAAGCGGTTCAGCCGAACGCTCCTGTCCCTCCTCAAGGCCCCGGGATGAACTCCCCTTTCGCACCGCCTTACCCAGGCTTTTCGCTAGAGTAACAGCAAGGTGCAGTGTTAAGGACAGGGGTGAAAAGAAGCTACCTCTGAGCTGGGGGTTGCAAAGCCACCCAATTCCCCCCAGTTCAAGTACCCAGCTATCGCGAGGTATTCGGGGGAAACCGATCCAAACGAATTCCTATCGATCTACAAGTTGGCAATCGAAGTGGCTTATGGCGATGAAAATACCAAGGCCAAGGTGATCCACTTCGCCCCGCACGGCTTCGGCAAGTCGTGGTATTTCAACCTTCTACCAAGTAGCATCTACTCATGGGAGCAGCTGTGCGATGTCTTCATCATGAATTTCCGAGGAACTTATGAAGAACCCAAAGCCCAGCAAGATCTGTTCGGCATTCACCAGAAGCCGAGCGAATCCACAAGGCAATTCGCAAGGCAATACTTACAAGCAAGATGCCACGTGCAAGACAACACGAAAGCATCAGTGATCAATGCTGCTTCGGCGGGCCTTCTCACATGTGACTTAACAAGAAAAATAGCCTGGAAAGAACAGCAGATGGTTGATCATCTTTTTGTATCATTGACAGCTACGCCCGAGGCGAAGAAGATACCAAGCGGTGGCTTGAGATCCAAGCTGATTACGACAAGGCGGCGCCCCAAGCAAGTCTACAAGAGCCAAACACCTTGCCAACAGTAAACCAAGCACCCCCAGCCCCACCTCCAAGACATGGCCCAAGTCACATGACATGGAAGAAGTTTTGCACCGAAAGGGGCAAGCCAGTAATGGCGATCGAAGAGGTCCAAGACCTTCGCAAAGACTTCGATGCGAGTCAGCGAGGCGGCCAGGGGCTAGCAGCAAGAAAAAAGTACAAGAAAGACAGGTACTACAAGTACCACGGCAAGTCATCACACACGACAGAGCAATGCCGAAACATTGAACATCAAGGCCATCACCAAATGTAGAAGCTGAACCCCGCCAATCACGAACAACATCATGACGGGCCAAGGAGGGTGATCCAAGTTATCACAAGAACAGAACCGATCGGGCATTCATCAAAACGCCAGAAAAAGGCACAAGATCGAACAATGCACAATATCATGGCAACTTCGGCAGGCAGTGTGGGCCTGTAGTTTTTAGGTGCTAAAATCTCTTTCAGCCCGACAGATGATTAAGGTGTCATTTTCCCCCATCAAGACCCCATTGTAGTCTCTGCAATGGTAGCCGGATGTGAGGTTCAGCATATTCTGGTGGATGCAGGGAGTTCGGTAGATGTCATCTTTGTCACCGCGTACAAGCAAATGGGCTTGCCGATTCAGGCCCTATCTCAAGCTCCTGCTTCGCTACAGGGCTTCGGAGGGAACACAGTGCAAGTCTTGGGTCAAGCTCAGCTGTGGGTGTCATTCGGCCCCGTGGGAAACAAGCAGCAAGAATTGATCCTGTTTGACGTTGTCGACATCCCATACCATTAGAGCGCGATCTTCAGCCATGCTACACTGGACAAGTTTGAAGCGATAGCTCATCACAACCACCTCAAGCTCAAGATGCCAAGACCAGCCATTGTGATCATGGTCAAGGGAGTTCAGCCTTTAGTTGCCTCACTCGGTGAACCGCTCGCAAGCAACAGAGAGGTCAACATCCTGCAGGTTGAAGCTGGCGAAAGGGATCGTATGATGCCGAAGCCATCTCCACATGGCAAAGTAATCAAGGTTTAAGTCGATAAATTCGACCCAAGCAAGATGGTTTCGCTTGGGGCCAACCTAGCTGAAGAGGAAAAGCAAAAAATATTGAAAGTAATAGCAAACAATCTTGATGTCTTCGCTTGGGGTCCCAACGAAGTCGGTGCTGTTTCGCTAGATCTCATCATGCACCACTTGGCAGTCAAGTCAGACGCAAAGCCAAGGAAGCAAAAGCTTCAAAAGATGTCTGCAGATCGCCAGGAAACGGCCAAGGCCGAAGTGCAGAAGTTGCTCAAGGCCGGAGTGATCGAGGAAATCGATCACCCAGAATGGCTGGCGAACCCTGTTTTGGTGAAAAAGTCGAATGGCAAGTATTGTATGTGTATTGACTTCACTGACCTAAACAAGACCTGCCCAAAGGACGACTTCCCGCTTCCATGGGTCGACCAACTGGTTGATTCGACCGCAGGATGCGAGCTCTTAAGCTTCCTGGACGCCTTCTTGGGGTACCTTCAGATCATCATGAACCCCGCAGACTGGGGGAAGACTGAAATTCATCACTCTTTTCGGCACCTTTTGCCACCTCACAATGACCTACAGCCTCAGGAATGCGGGGGCCACCTTCGCCAGGCTGATTTACAAGGTCCTTAGCACGCAGATCGGGAGGAATGTCGAAGCATATGTTCATGACATTGTCATCAAAAGCCGAAAGACATCTGACCATGCCGCTGATTTGCAAGAAACTTTCGACAACCTGAGGGCGGCTGGCATCAAGCTGAACCAGGAAAAGTGTGTCTTCAGCATCTGCGCAGGCAAACTATTGGGATTCCTCGTCTCCAAGAGAGGCGTAGAGGCAAACCCAGAGAAAATTGATGCAATACAACAAATGCAGCCGCCGAAGAACATACGTGAAGTACAAAAACTCACAGGGCGCATTGCGGCACTTAGCCGTCTTTTGTCAAAAGCAGCCGAAAGGGGTTTACTGTTCTTCAAAACATTGCGAGGGGCTGAAAAGTTTAACTGGACCCACCGAATGCCAGGATGTCTTCGATGAGCTAAAACAATACCTTCAGAGCCCCAAGGGGCGTCATGTCATGCCCAAAAATTTGCTAACC
This sequence comes from Oryza punctata, assembly GCA_000573905.2. NCBI lineage: Eukaryota > Viridiplantae > Streptophyta > Magnoliopsida > Poales > Poaceae > Oryza > Oryza punctata. Next base: position 12,071,812 of record CM002497.2, read on the forward strand.
TGAATTTCAAGCAGAATGTGTATTAAATCTCTGTCCAGGACCAGCCAGAGTACACAGACGACAAATTGATACACAGATCCACATCTTACAAAAATAATAAATTTAAAAGTCTTACATACGTAGCGGAAATAAATTATTAAATAATCTAAACTAAGATCTTCATTAAAGCGTAGTATTCTCCATAACCACAGGCATCCTCAACGTCCGGAACAAGCCTAATCTTCAAAATATTCATCATCCTGATAATTCTCTCTCTCTAAGGTTGGAAAAATTAAGCAAGACTGAGTACCACCCACCGTACTCAACAAGTCATACCAATAGAGAAGTATGATGCAAGATAATATCAAAGGAATAGCTATAAGGTATTTGCATACAAGCATCATTTATAAAACATAATTTGAATCTAGTAAAACAGTTGATGTAAATTAATCAATATTAAACATCACTGCCCAACGCTAAACCACGTTGCAACAGGCCCAATCATACCACCTGAACTACACCGGTTCATTAAGTCATATTATTAGAATGAGACTAATCACGGTGAGCTGGTTGACCACCCAATAACCATGGGCACGGCTATTTGAATAGTTTTACTCTGATCAGAGGTGTACAACTATAGCCACAAGACACGACCTCACAACATCTTACCATGTGCCGACATGTCACCATGACATACCGAAAAGAGACTGTGACAGAACCCTTTGCACAACCCTCCCTAACCAAGCATACCCACCTTAGGTTTCACCCCCACTTCTTAGAAAGACAGCGGGCAGTCCCCTCTCGTGCCTAGATAAATCCGGAAGCAGCATAGACCAAAACCAGGTCCATCCATACTCCATCACGCTCACCCTTGCCTTGGTACATCGGCTAGGTTAAGTTACACCCCAAGTTCAGCCTGGAGCCCACGCTGGCCTGTGATTTGTACGGATATATCTTCCAAAGATTCCCGAGAACTGGTCCTTAATTGTTATGGGCACGACTATCAAAACCATGCACCCACAACCCACCATTTAAACATATTTTAGATTAATTAAATTAATATCATAATGGTACATCATTAAGGACTGAATTAGAATGAATCGTATAGTGTGCTAATTGATCTAAGCATGGCTAAGCATTCCTAAACCAATCATCTAGTTATTTTATGACCCAAGTTATCAATGGTACAAGGTAACAATGGCCGAGTACAATAGACATCCATCCCACATGACATTATAAAAGAAAAGCAATTTAATAGAAAAGCGGGAATTTTATAAAGCGGTTCAACATGATCAACATGTCAACCGAACCGGTGAACAGAACCAGTGGCTCAGAACGGCTCTAGGGTTTTAGAATGACTCGGTACAACCAAACCGACATGACACTACGCCACACTACATGCGAACGAATGTGACAACCGGCTAGCAAGCGCATGCGGCACAGCCGGTAGGCACAACCGGCGACACGACAAGTGGCCAAAAGTGGCGTCGACGGTGACTGCGGCTCGGTAGGACGGTGGCAAAGCGGCAGGGCGGCAGCCGGCTTGGCAGTGGTGGCTGCGAGTGCGGCGCTCGGGTGACGGCAGCGGCACGACACGGCTCGGCACGACAAGCACGCGGCTGCGGCTAGGGTAGCGGCAGCGGCACGACAGCGACGTGGCAACGGCGCAGCGTCGCGCGGCTGCGGCTAAGGCAGCAGCCCGACGGCACACGACACGGCAGCGATGGCGCGGCACACGGCGGTTACGACGACTAGGGCAGTGGCGCGGCAACGGCGATGTGCGGCACGGCAACGGCGGTGGCACGGACGGAGACGGTGACTAGGGTACAACACACGGAGTAGATTAGATAGATTACATAGAAAACAAAGGAGATGGTAACCGCGGTGAATCTCACCGGTGAGGGACAAGAGAGGAGAGGTGCTCACCAGAGAAGATGACGACAGCAACGGCACGACAACGGGAGGCGGCATCGGCTAGGGGAGGGATAGGGGGTGGCGGCTAGCGCTAGGGGATGGGCAGGGGGTGGCGGCTATGGGAGGGGCAGGGAAAAAAGAAAGAAAAGAGGGGTGACAGTGCATCTAGGCCCCTATTTGTTTTGATGATTAATGACAATGCGATTAGAGAGGACTAACAATTTTATTTAAGTGAATGTGAAGGATTGTTAGTCCGTGACGATTTGTAGCGCAATGCATAACTCAATGAATGCAATAAAATCATGAGTTGCGGCAATGATCAAGGGTTGTATTGTATATTTTCATTTCTTTGGGTCATTAGGGAAACCGCACTATTAAGAGGGATAATGCATTGACATATGAGGAGTGATGAATGTGCTCAAAATCAATTTTTAAAAAAGTGTTTCTCCTCAGTTTCTGTGTTCTGGAAATTTTCGGAGTTATCTAGAAACAGATTTTCGGAATTTCCGAAAATAGACAACCAATTTTAGCTTTTGGAAGTTTTCGGAGTTATCCGAAAGTGATTTTCGGAGTTGTCCGAAACTGAAAATGTCTGCGAACCAAAAATGTTTCTGGAAATTTTCGGACTTGTCCGAAAGGAATTTTTAGAATTTCTGAAAATATCCAAAAGGTTGTTTTGGTTCTGGAAATTTTCGAACTTGTTCGAAAAGTTTTCAGAATCTCCAAAGAATCTTCAGTTGACTTCACTATTTCGCTGATCTGGAAATTTTCGGATATGTCCAAAATTAATTTGCGGAATTTCCGAAAAATGCAAGTATTGTGCATAACGGGCAGATCTGGAGCTGTGGCTATAAATTGCCCACTCTCTCCACTTGTGAGGGCTGCTGGTCACATTGGATATTTTCGTGCCCTTGGCTTGTTTATCTCGTGATTCACTTTTGAGCCTTGCTTTCTTGTTTCCCCTCTCACCTGTGCTCGTTTCAGATTTGGTGTGTGTGTGAGAGTTGTGGATTCAAGTTTGTGTGAGTGCTTGTTGTTGGCTTCGTGATGATTTGTGAGCACTTGCATCATCTTCGGGAGTTCTTTGCATCATTTGTTACTCTTGGAGGTTGAGGACTCCTAGGCGGCTAGGTGTAACTCCCGAGCCACTGATCTACGTGTGGTTGGCCGGGAGAAGTTTGTGAAGGTCGGATCTCACCTCCGAAAGGGAAGAGATACCACTAGTGGAAGGAGTAGTGCTTTGTGCAACCTCTTGAGGAATGGGTTAGCAAAGACTCGGCTCTTTGTGAGCTCCTCAACGGAGAGTAGAATCCCCTCAAGGATTTGAAGTCCGGGAACAACTCATCTTGCTACAACTTTAGTGATATCCCTTTTCTCACTCCTCTAGCTTTGCTCCATTATGCCACTATATGATTAGTTGTTGTTTGTGCTAACATATTCTTGTTGTAGGCAGCTAGATCTAGAGTTTACTTTGGATTGCTCATACTATGATATTTTCAGAAATTCCAAAAATCATTTTCGAAAATTCTGAAAATCCCTACTTCCGCATTTACTTGAGTTTTTGAATTAGCCTATTCCCCCCCTCTAGGCCTAATTGACCCTTTCAATTGGTATCAGAGCCTAATGTCCTGATTTGGCTTAACCGCTTGGAGAGATCATATCGAATCAAACAGAGGATGGCAAGGAGGGTGATAAGGGAGCTAAGGTTCCTTATGAATACTCCTCTACTTCTACATCTTATGTGAGCACCTATAGCGGTAAAGCTCCCTACTTCAATGGTACGGACTATGTCGCTTGGAAACATAAGATGAAGATGCATTTGAAGTCTATTAACCCATATATTTGGAGAATAGTCGAAAATGACTATGTTTTGCAAAGACCCGAGGATCCCACCAAGGAGGATGACGAGAACGAGCACAGGAACGATCAAGCCGCTAATGCAATACTTAGCGCCTTGAGTGGAAGTGAGTTCAACCGTGTGGACGGCATTGAGAGTGCCAAAGTGATTTGGGACACGCTTCGGAATTTGCATGAAGGCACGGACAGTGTTCGCGAGTCCAAGGTGGAGATCCTCAAGGGGCAATTTGAGCGGTTTGTGATGTTGGATGGTGAGAGCCCAAGCAACATGTATGATCATTTGAGCAAGATTGTCAATGAGATCAAGGGGCTTGGCTCCAAGGACATGACCGATGAGGTTGTGGTCAAGAAGATGGTTCGAGCAATCACTCCAAGGAACTCTACCTTGGTGACCATCATTCGTGAGCGTCCGGACTACAAGACTCTCACACCTCATGATTTGCTCGGATGCATTCTTTCCCATGACATGCTTGAGCAAGAATCCAAGGAGGTCATCCAATACATCAACCAAAGCTCAACCGCAAGCATCAAGAAGGAAGACTTGGTGTTGAAGGTGAAGGAAGAACAAGAAGAAGAGAGCTGCAAGAGCAAGAGCAAGGCGGAGATCGATGATGAAGAGATGGCTCTCTTCATCAAGAAGTCCTGCAGGTTCATGAGGCGAAGTGGTTTCTTCAAGGGGAGTTCTTCCAAGCACTCCTCCAACAAGTCAAGTTGAACACACTCCACAAGGATGTGCTATGTGTGCAACGAGCCCGGGCACTTCATGGTGGATTGTCCTCACATCAAGGATGACAAGAAGAAGAAGGGTGAAAAGAAGGAGAAGCACAAGCAAAGAAAGCGGGAACAGCAAGGCCAAGCTCACCTCGGGATACTCTTCGGCTCTGACTCTGAGTCAAGCTCAAGTGATGATGAGGGAGTTGCCATGTTCGCTGTCAAGCCTTCATCACCCTTTACACCAAGACTCTTCAATTACTCAAGTGATGAGGATGCTCCCATTTGCCTCATGGGAAAGGAGCCTAAGGTACCTTCCTCTCTCAAGTCCATAAATGTTGATCTTGTTAGTGATGAGGAGGATGAGGTTGATGAGGTTATGGATGAGGACTTGTTCAAGTCCATAACTAAGGAATCCATATCGCACTTGAGTGAGTTGCTTGGGAGAATCGAGAATCAATATGCAACCCTCGAGAGGCAAGAGGCTTTGCTCATTCGTGAGAAGGAGCGAACTCATGAACTCAAGGTTGAGCTTGCTAAGGAGAGAGATAAAAATGAGGCTTTGGTACAACTTTACAAGCGAATTAAAGAATCTCATGCTAATCTTGAGGTGACGAATGCTCAACTTCAAGAGAGAGTGGATGGCTTGGACAAAGCTTACCTCTCTCCTGAAGAGAAGTTCGAAACCTTAAAGAATAGTGTCTCTCTCCCTAGTGAGGCAAATTGCTCTAAGATTGCCCCAAGCAATGAACCATGTGCTAGGTGTAAGGACATTGATATTGATGCTTGTACTACAAACTCTACATCTTTGAGTGCTTTGCAAAAGCAAAATGAGAAGCTTATGGGACTCCTTCACAATGGTCTTCTCAAGTGCCATATGGGTAGTAAGGCCCTAAAGGAGTACCTAGGCTATCAACGGGATAACTTCAACCATGAAGGTCTTAGGTATGTTCCTCCACCAAAAGGAAAGATGGACAAAAGTGTGATGATCAAGAAGCCCCAAGGTCTTAGCAACTTTGTTAAGGCCAAAAGTATCCTTCCTAATGATTGTGATTCACATTGTTCTTTTGATGCAACTTATATTCTCAGGAAGAATGCTAATGGTCGTGTTGTTGTTAAGTATGTTGGCCCAAGGGGCAAGAATGTTTCTATCAAGAGAGTGCTTTGGGTGCCTAAGGCACTTGTTACTAACACGAGAGGACCCAAGCAAGTATGGGTACCTAAAACTAGAAATTGATCTCTTGTAGGATTATGTCTCCGGTGGAAAAAGTTGGGTGATTGATAGTGGATGCACCAATCACATGACCGGAGAAGAATCAATGTTTTCATCTCTTGATCCAAACGGCACATCTCAAGAGAACATAGTCTTCGAGGACGATGGAAAAGGAAAGGTAAAGGGATTAGGTAAGATTGCAATCTCCAATGATCTTTCCATTTCCAATGTCCTCTTGGTAAAGTCTCTAAACTGTAATCTTTTGTTCGTCTCTCAATTATGTTTCATGGGTTACAATTGTCTTTTTACCGATGTTGATGTGACCGTATTTAGAAGGAATGATTCCTCGATAGTCTTTAAGGGTGTTCGTAAGGAAAATCTTTATCTTGTGGATTTTTCCTCAAGTAAAGCCAAACATGAGACATGCTTAGTGGCTAAGTCCAACATGGGGTGGCTTTGGCATCGGAGGCCAGCCCATGTTGGTATGAGGAATCTTCACAAGCTTCTAAAAAGCGATCACATCCTTGGACTAACAAATGTTCAATTTGAGAAAGATAGGGTGTGTAGCACATGTTAAGCCGGGAAACAAATTGGAGCACATCACCCGATCAAGAATGTGATTACTACCACAAGACCATTGGAGCTTCTCCACATGGATCTCTTCGGACCCATTGCTTATCTAAGCATTGGAGGTAACAAATATGGTCTTGTTATTGTTGATGACTTTTCATGCTTCACGTGGGTGTTCTTTTTGCATGACAAGAGTGAGACTCAAGCTATCTTCAAGAAGTTTGCAAGAATAGCACAAAATGAGTTTGAGATCAAGATCAAGAACATTTGAAGCGACAACAGCAAAGAGTTCAAGAACACGTGCGTGGAGAGCTTTCTTGATGAAGAAAGCATCAAGCATGAGTTCTCGGCTCCATATTCACCTTAACAAAATGGAGTAGCCGAGAGGAAGAATAGGACTCTCATCAAGATGGCGAGGACCATGTTGGATGAATACAAGACATCGGACCGCTTTTGGACCGAAACTATCAACATCGCATGCCACGCCATCAACCGCCTCTATCTTCACTGCCTTCTTAAGAAAACTCCCTATGAGCTTCTTACCGGTGACAAACCCAATGTCTCTTACTTTCATGTTTTCGGTAGTAAGTGCTACATTCTTAACAAGAAGGCGAGATCCTCAAAGTTTGCTCCTAAAGTGGATGAGGGGTTTTTGCTTGGGTATGGGTCAAAATGAGTGCGCATACCGCATTTTCAACATAACCTCTGGTATTGTTGAGATCGCGCGTGATGTGATATTTGATGAAACTAATGGCTCTCAAGTAGAGCAAGTTGACTCACATGTGTTAGGTGAAGAGGAGGACCCAAGCGAAGTTATCAAGAGGTTGGCTCTAGGAGATGTTTGTCCTAGGGAGCCACAACAAGGGGCCTCTTCCTCAACACAAGCGGAGCCATCTACATCAACCTAGGCCAACGATCCCTCACCTTCACACATGGATCATGGTGAAGGAGACGAGCACGTGTCATCTTCACCAGTCAACCTTGCATGCCCAAGGATACACCAAAGCATTCAACGAGATCACCTCACCGACAACATTCTAGGTGATATCAACAAGAGAGTACCCACTAGATCTTGAGTTGGAAATTTTTGGGAACATTACTCTTTTATGTCTTCCATTGAGCCAGTAAGGGTAGAAGAAGCACTCGTTGATCCGGATTGGGTGATGGCGATGCAAGAAGAGTTGAACAACTTCACACGGAATGAAGTGTGGACATTGGTGGAGATACCGAGGCAAAACATGATAGGTACCAAGTGGATCTTCCGGAAGAAACAAGATGAGAACGGCGTGGTGGTAAGAAACAAGGCAAGGTTAGTGGCTCAAGGGTTCACCCAAATCAAAGGATTGGATTTTGGTGAAACCTTTGCGTTGTTAGCTAGGCTTGAGTCAATTCGCGTTTCATTTGCCTTTGCTACTAACCTTGATTTTAAGCTCTACCAAATGGACGTGAAGAGCGCCTTCCTCAACGGTCCAATCAATGAGTTGGTATATGTGGAGCAACCACCGGGTTTGAAGATCCAAGGTATCCAAACCATGTTTATAAGCTTCACAAGGCGCTCTATGGGTTTAAGCAAGCCCAAGAGCTTGGTATGAATGCCTTCGTGATTTCCTTGTGAAAAACGGGTTTGAGATTGGCAAAGCCGATTCTACTCTTTTTACTAAAAGACATGATAATGATATTTTTATGTACCAAATATATGTCAATGACATTATATTTGGCTCTACTAACAAGTCTTTTAGTGAAGAATTTAGTAGAATGATGACCAAGTGCTTTGAGATGTCCATGATGGGTGAATTGAAGTTCTTCCTCGGCTTTCAAATCAAGCAACTCAAGGAAGGAACCTTTATTTGCTAAACAAAGTACTTGAAGGACATGCACAAGAAATTTGGCATGGAGAATGCAAAGCCAATCCACATGCCCATGCCGTCAAATGGGCACATAGACCTCAACGAGCAAGGTAAAGACGTCGACCAAAAGGTATACCGTTCCATCATTGGCTCACTCCTTTACCTTTGTGCATCTAGGCCCGATATCATGCTTAGTGTGTGCATATGTGCAAGATTTCAAGTCGCTCCGAAGGAGTGTCATCTTGTGGCCGTGAAGAGAATCCTTCGATATTTAGTGCACACACCTAACCTTGGTCTTTTGTATCCTAAGGGAGTGAGGTTTAACCTCATTGGCTATGCCGATGCGGATTATGCCGGGTGCAAGGTGGATAGGAAAAACACATCGGGTACTTGCCAATTCTTGGGTAGGTCCCTTGTTTCTTAGTCTTCTAAGAAGCAAAACTCCGTGGCCCTATCCACCGGCGAAGCGGAATATGTTTCACTGAGGAGTTGTTGTGCTCAACTTCTTTGGATGAAACAAACCTTGAGAGACTATGGCCTAAATGTGAGCAAAATTCCACTCCTATGTGACAGTGAGAGCGCTATCAAGATAGCCAACAACCCCGTCCAACACTCCCGATCCAAACATATTGATATTCGGCACCACTTCTTGAGAGACCATTCCACAAGAGGCGACATAGACATCCAACATGTGAGAACCGACAAACAATTGGCGGATATCTTTACCAAGCCTCTAGATGAAGCTAGGTTTTGTGAGTTGAGAAGTGAACTAAGTATCTTGGATTCTCGGAATATGGCTTGATCTATTGTATGCATTTTTGATTGCTAGAATAGGGTTGTATACCACTTTGTGACAAAATGGACATTCAATTCATGGATGGACACTAGTCATTTCTTTTGTGGATAATTTGAATCTATATGTTTGGGGATCTCATTTTTCAATGAATTTTGGTCCTTGCACAATTTGAGATAGATTCACACATTCCCTCTTTCGAGGGTGACTTATCTTATCTTATGGTAATTTACTCTCTTTTGATCCTCGGATCAATCCATTTGACTTGTGTCTATTGTTTTGTGTGATTGCTTGTGTGCTAGTCACAAGTTCAAATGGGGGCCAAAGTGTTCGACCATCCATCCCTTCCAAATTCCCTTCAAAAAGGTTGTGAAAAGTGTCTTTCATCAAAATTCCCAGTGCAATCCCTTGAAAAATTCATTTCAAAATGGTTGTGAAAAGGTTTCTTCCAAATTCCGGTCGAATCCCTTTCAAAACATGAGTTTTCCTGCATCTTTCGGATATTCCAAAAAAATTCCGAATATTCTGAAAAACTGCAGTCCTTTGGAGCTAAAATCCTCATTCCCAGGAGTTTTCGGAAATTCCGGAAATTTTTCGAAAATTTCGAAAATTTCCAGAAGCGTGCGAAAACCTTTTGTAAATTTTCGGACATATCCGAAAATTGCTACCATAATTTCTGAAAAATTCAGGGTATATACACCTCCCACCCGTGTCTCTCTCTCCTCTATTTACACTCCTTTTCCCACGGGTTCCCCTCCCTTCTACACTCCTCACCGGTGGCCAACCTCTCTCCAGTGACTCATCGGCGCTCCCCTCCACTCCTTCCTTGCGGGAGCACGTTTGGGGGCTCTTGTGGAGGCTACAATGTCGTTCTTCACCACGTTCTTTACTCGTTCTTCGCGTTCTTGAGGTATACTTCTTCAAATCAAATCCTTTACTTCCTCGGTTCAAATCAGTTGATTCCCTTAGGTGGAGATGTTCCCCTAGTGCCATAGCTCTTGTAGATTCAATTTCACAAGTCTTTGTGGGTGGATTCGTGCGGGATTTAGGATTTAGGGTTCGGTCAGCTTTTTTTCGGACATATCCGAAAATAATTTTCGGAATTTCCGAAAATTGCTGCCCGAGCCCTCCAACTCGGTATTCGCATGATTTTTGCCTCACATCACTTGTATTTCACTTCCTTGACTTCCATGCATTCATTGTCTATCTTTTTCTTGATTCGAGGATGCCTCGACGCAAGATTGCTTCTCGCAAGTCCAAGCGTCAACGGGATCATTCTCCTACTCCATCCTCTCCGGAGGATTTGGACAGTGATTGGTCCGGAGCAAAGGATACGGATCCTCAAGTGACGCGGGTGGCCAAGGGCGGCACGCTTCCGCCACGTCGATCGACTCAGTCGCACGGCGCTGCAGGTTCCTCGAGGCAACCTCGCTAGTCTACTGGTGAGGGCTCATCTCAGCAACCTTAGACGCCACCACACATCCCCGCCATCCCCATTGGGCCTCTTCGGATCCACACGCCCGAGCGGGACCCGGTCGTTATTCGCTAGGTCCACGATTGGCGAAAGAAGTCTGAGGTGGTTGCTCCTCACCGGGATGAGGATCCTCGTTCCAGTCACCGTTCTGCAACTGATGCTTGGTTCTGGACCCTGTTTCAGCAAGACTTCTATGAGTCCGTCATCAAGTCCAAGTCTCACCCCATTGTGCCAATGCAATGGATCAACTGGGAGGAGCTGCAAGCCTATGAAGATCCTATCCTCAACTCAGTTGTTGCCGTCTGTGAAGAGATGGGGGTCCGAGCTTTTATGACTCTTCAACAGCCATGGTGCAATGAGATCATTGCCCAATTCTATGCCACGGTGTACTTTGATCGTCATCGTGATGTGCATTGGATGACGCAAGGCTCTTGGTACTCGATTTCCTATGAGAGGGTGGCTAAGCTATGGGGTTTTGATTTGCACTGGATGCGCCACTTCACCAACTTGCATGATCATCAGATTCCCCACAACACTGAGCTTCGTCCTCTGTACCTTCCTGATGGAGTCTTAGGCAAGATTGAGGGCCTTAAGCCCTTTGACTCCTATCTGAACCGGATGATGCGCCGGTCGCTTGTGCCAAAGAATGGTGATGCTAGCAGCATCAACCATCTCTCCCGGAATGTCCTGCTCAGGTTCAATCCTCCTTCCCATGCATTCCATATTTTCAACTTTGTATGGGAGGAAATCCGTTTGGCATCCATTCAGTACAAGAAGGGTTTGGTCTACACTCCTCATCTCATGAGGATGATCGAAACCGTCACTCAGTTGCAGTTTTAGCATGAGATGCCTCACTCTCAGCTTCACCTGTGCCTGCTCAAGGCCGACTGCCCCTCCATGGCAAGCACTTCTGCTGCAGCTAGGAACATCCCCTCCTCCTCGACTCAGCCTCAGCAGTTTGCTCCTGTGGCTCGTCACGTGCCGTCTCCTTTGTTTCGCATTTTGCGGAGTCTGTTTGGCCTTTGCTCTGCAGAGTCTAAACAGAACCGCAAAAGTGCAAAACGAAGTTCAGAAGACGGCCCGGCACATCCAATCTATGCAGGCACAGCTGAACCAACATCTTCAGGTGGATGTCCCTCCTTCCCCTCCGGACTTTGAGGCGGAGCCTGACGAGCTTGAGGAGGAGATTGAGGATCCATTCGTAGGACTTCCTCAGGATTACGACTTCTTTGGATTTGGCCATGGCTATGCCCATCCTCCTCCTCCTCCAGAGGATCCTCCCCAGGAGCCCTTCATTTGAGTCGTCGTCGCATCGTCCTCCCTTTTTGGTGTTTTGATGCCAAAGGGGGAAAATATCTATCTTTATTTATTTCCAGGTTTGGTCGAACATTGATGGCATCTCAATATGTATGAGACTACGTGTGGTAGAATTTGAGTTATTGTAATCTTATTAATGCTTTTATGTAAGTCTTTAATGACTGCTTATGTGTGACTTTGTGATGTAATATCATTTATGCTAATTGTCTATGTGATGCAATGCTTTCATTTCTATTCATGTGAAATGTGGTGATGATTAAGTCATATTGTGATTCTTGTTGTGAGCTTAAATGTGGATGCAAGGTTTTAGGGGGAGCTCTCCACTTGCTTATAATGCACACTTCTAGGGGGAGCTTTCACTAAAATCATGCACCAAAACCTTTATATCGTTTCATTCTCTATTGTGATCTAATCGTGTTGTCATCAATCACCAAAAAGGGGGAGATTGAAAGTGCATCTAGGCCCCTATTTGTTTTGATGATTAATGACAATGCGATTAGAGAGGACTAACAATTTTATGTAAGTGAATGTGAAGGATTGTTAGTCCGTGACGATTTGTAGCGCAATGCTTAACTCAACGAATGCGACAAAATCATGAGTTGCGGCAATGATCAAAGGTTGTATTTTATATTTTCATTTCTTTGGGTCACTAGGAAAACCGCACTATTAAGAGGGATGATGCATTGACATATGAGGAGTGATGAATGTGCTCAAAATCAATTTTTAAAAAAGTGTTTCTCCTCAGTTTCTGTGTTCTGGAAATTTTCGGAGTTGTCTAGAAACAGATTTTTGGAATTTCCGAAAATAGACAACCAATTTTAGCTTCTAGAAATTTTCGGAGTTATCCGAAAGTGATTTTCAGAATTTCCGAAAATGACCAAGAAGCAAAATAAGTTTCTGTAAATTTTTGGACTTGTCGGAAACTACTTTTCAGAACTTCCAAAAATGGCAGTGAATTCAATAAGTTTCTGTAAATTTTCGGAGTTTTCGGAAATCGATTTTCGGAATTTCCGAAAATGTCAGTGAACCAAAAATGTTTCTTGAAATTTTCGGACTTGTCCGAAAGGAATTTTTGGAATTTCCGAAAATATCCAGAAGGTTGTTTTGGTTCTAGAAATTTTCAGACTTGTTCGAAATGTTTTCAGAATCTCCGAAAAATCTCCAGGTTACTTCACTGTTTCACTGATCTGGAAATTTTTGGATATGTCCGAAATTAATTTTCGGAATTTCCAAAAAAATGCAATTTTTGTGCATAACGGGCAGATCTAGAGCTGTGGCTATAAATAGCCCACTCTCTCCACTTGTGAGGGCTGCTGGCCACATTGGATATTTTCGTGCCCTTGGCTTGTTTATCTCGTGATTCACTTTTGAGCCTTGCTTTCTTGTTTCCCCTCTCACCCGTGCTCGTTTCAGATTTGGTGTGTGTGTGAGAGTTGTGGATTCAAGTTTGTATGAGTGCTTGTTGTTGGCTTCGTGATGATTTGTGAGCACTTGCATCATCTCCGTGAGTTATTTGCATCATTTGTTACTCTTGGAGATTGAGGACTCCTAGGCGGCTAGGTGTAACTCCCGAGCCACCGATTTACGTGTGGTTGGCCAGGAGAAGTTTGTGAAGGTTGGATCTCACCTTCGAAAGGGGAGAGATACCACTAGTGGAAGGAGGAGTGCTTTGTGCAACCTCTTGAGGAAAGGGTTAGTGAAGACCCGGCTCTTTGTGAGCTCCTCAACGGAGAGTAGAATCCCCTCAAGGATTTGAAGTTCGGGAACAACTCATCTTGCTACAACTTTGGTGATATCCCTTTTCTCACTCCTCTAGCTTTGCTTGATTGTGCCGCTATAGGATTAGTTGTTGTTTGTGCTAGCATATTCTTATTGTAGGCAGGTAGATCTAGAGTTTACTTTGAATTGCGCATACTCTGATATTTTCGGAAATTCCGAAAATCCCTACTTCCACATTTACTTGAGTTTTTGAATTAGCCTATTTCCCCCCTCTAGGCCTAATTGACCCTTTCAAGGGGGTTAAGGGGGCTTAAAAAGGGGGGTTGGGTTTTAGGTGGGGCCGGCCTAGGGGAGGGGGAGCGTGCATGGCAGGGAGAGGGGAGGTGGCGCACGGCTGTGGGGAGGAGGGGGAACTTAAAAAGGAAAGGTGGGGGAAACAAATGCGGTGCCGTTTCGGGAAAGGAAAAAGAAACCGAACCGGAATAGGAGTAGGACTCGGCTCGTCATACAAACGAAACCGCGGCGGCAAAGGGGTCGGCGGATACAATGAACTGCGAACAGGGAGAGTGAACCGAGAACGGTTCACGACCAAAGGAGGGAAAACAAAGAATTATTAATTCAAATCCTGATATTTTAAATTAACATGATTACTTCCTCTTCTTTGAATATTCCACTGAATGTCCTGTTAACGATTTGAAGCAAAGAGAATTTGAAAAAAAAATTCTCCCTGACAATTTCGATTGTTAAGCACAATGTTAATTTAGGGTTTCCTACTGGTTAAACAGAGTACTTTCGTCAGATGATTTATATATGAATTATGAACTACAGAAAATTGGAAAACTCCGGGTGTGACAAACTTACACCCCTTAAATGGAATCTCATCCCCGAGATTCAAAAGAACAGGCGAAGAGATGCGGATGGACGGCTTTCAACTCATCTTCTCTCTCCCAAGTTGCTTCTTCCTCTGAATGGTGACCCCACAGTACTCTGCAGAATCTGATCACCTTGTTTCTGGTTCTTCTCTCGCTTGTCTCAAGAATACGCGTAGGCTTCTCCACATAAGACAAATCTTCCTGTATTTCGATGTTATCCGGACTTGCCTGTTCCTCTGGCACTCTCAAACATTTCTTCAATTGAGACACATGGAACACATCATGTATACTAGCCATGTTGGGTGGTAGTTCTAACTGAGAAGTAACTTCTCCTCTTCGTTCTAGAACTCTGTATGGTCCCACGTAATGTGGTGCCAATTTTCCCTTGGTCTGAAAATGGTGAACTCCTCTGAGTGGAGTGATGCGAAGATAAACATGGTCTTCGGCCTCAAAACTGATCTCATGGCGATGATTGTCAGCATAACTCTTCTGACGGGGTTGTGCAATCCTCAATCTTTCCCTGATTACTCTAACTTTTTCCTCTGCTTCGCTTAACACTTTTGTTCTGAACAACTGACGTTCTCCTGTTTGATCCCAAAAATGGGGCGTACGTATTTTCGTCCATAAAGTGCTTCAAACAGTGCCATCTGCAAACTGGCTTGGTAGCTGTTGTTGTAAGAAAACTCGACATACGATAGATTCTTATCCCAAGATCCACCAAAATCAAGGGCGCAAGATCTCAACGTATCTTCCAAGATTTGATTCATCGCGGGCTCGCGGCGTCACGCGCTTGGGGCATGGCTGGCCAACCGACGGAGGGGAAGGGATGGCGGATAGGGGAGAGTGGTCACCGGTCACGGCTGGGGATAGGGCGGGGCGATCGACGGAGGGGAAGGGACGACGAACGGGGGAGAGTGGTTGCCAATCGCGGCTGGGGGCGGGACGGGCCGACAGACGAAGGGAAAGGGAAGGCGGATGGCCGAGCAGCGGCGGGGGAGAGTGGTTGCCTCGCGCCCTCACTTGGTAGCGCGCTCGCTGCTGGGTCGCACGCTAGGAGGGTGACGCCGTGGCCCGTGGCCCGTGGCGGCTAGGAGGCGTGGGAACTAGGGACGTAGGGAGTGCAGTGACATTAGGGTTGGAGATTATATATACCACCATCTAAATGGGCCAGATGGGCCTTCAAATTAGCTAATTCTTGCTATGAGCTCATATCCCTGGGCCCCACCGGGCCACCCGCGGGTGAATAACCTCCCCCACCCCTGCAAATTTGCGGGGGCCCGTCCACGCACACCTATAGGTGTGAAATCCCACCCAGCCCCAGCCCCATTAGGGCGGGGACCTAACCCCAATGCGGAAATTGCCACCCCTAGCCACAAGCATTCCAGAATGAGTTGGTTGACTTTGTGATTTCGATTTGCTTTGATGCTGGTAATTTGCTACAGTATGTCTTCTAGTTGTGTAAAAGGTGTTAAAATTATGCCCAAATTCTGTCAATTTTTGATCGAAATATGTCCAAATTTTATCAGTTTTGTGACAAAAGTATGTCATATCCGTAAAAGTTTGTCAAAATTGCAAGATGAGTGTATAAGAAGGGGCAAATATGCAACAACCTGTAAGGGTAGGAATGTCTTTTCGCCAAAGAATTAACACCGTTAACCTATCTATCCAAAGTAGGAATAAAACTTGGTTTTGTTTCGAAACACAGGGGCAAAAATGAAAACCTAAAAAAAAAACAAGGACGCTCAATATTGAACATTGAAATAGGGGTAAAAACGAAATTATCCCTTTCAACATTGAAATAGGACTCTAATGCGCTAAGCTGATGCATTGAATACCATGTGTGCCAAACTAATCATCACAATTCAAGCCACAATCAGAGCAAACAAAATTATACATTTGGTCACCACATGTACTACTCTGAAACAATGCCAGCTGGCTGAAGAGCACCTGATCATGTACTTGTGTCTCTGATGCTCATGACAAACACAGTACTTTCTTCCACGTATCTGATTTAATTTAAACATGTAGTTCCAAGGGTTCAATTATTTGCATGGATACGTTGTTAGGATAGGTTCAGAAAATACTCTGTTATCGTATAAACAAAACCGTACATTAAATTTAATTAATGTAGTACTATGTGTATCACCTGCCACTGCACTACACACATAAAGTAGTTGTGAAGGAAATTTGGTTACAAGTGCTGATGTTTTCTTGGATTGATTAGAGACTTCAGAGATGCTGGATGGTGTTCTACGCAATTGACTCTTTTTGGGTTTAATTGTTATGTCCATTGGTTATGTTCTTGACGGGTTGGAGATGAATAATATTGCGGCAATTCACGTATAGAAGATGTTGTGATACGAGTGGATACCGGTGAAAATTAAAATGACCGTGAAACTGGCGGAGCTAACCACACGTAAAATTACACGTGGCATGTAAGTAAACTGAGGAGAAAAAAAATCCAGACAACGCAGGAAATCGGAACATTTACTACTTTCACAAGTTGATGATACAATACCGCAATAAAAATTCATAGTATATTTCTTCTCTCCAAATAGGTAGCCTCAAAGAAAGACTAAAAGTATTTAACAATAAAAGCGGTCAATATGGAATACTCCATCAGTCCATTTTACTAGCGACCATAGCTGGAAATTTACTACACCATGTGACACGTATTCTTGGCGATTAATTGTCGGAAATAAAACTTGACTTGAATAATATTATTTACCGATATTATAATATATGCCAGGAATAACTAACACTTAATATCATACTAGCATATGTTCAAAGCTACATTTAGCTGTCTCAAATTTATCTCATCACACTTTTTTGTTGATGAAAATATTTTATACACAAAGTTGTTGCATCTCCAACACTACGAAATGAAAAGAAAGAGTAAGGACTCCCTCCGTCTATAAATACAAAAGATTTTAAGGCTTAAGAGATTTGTTCATAAATAAAAGAGATTTGAAAGTGCTACTTGTTTTATTAATAACCTATTGTGCCTCCATCCCAGAGTAATTGTATTTCTATAGAAATCCATAATAACCCTATTTAATTACCACACTGCATTTACCATAACCCTATTTAATTACAGATTAGCAACAAACACCATTTACCATAATAACCCTATTTAATTACCACACTGCATTCATATATTCCATGCATCCACTTGATTGAAAAGGAAGGCTAAAAAAATAACCAACTTTACCATTGTTAAACATGATTTAAAGGAAGGTTAGGTCCCACCTTAACAGACATACTATTTTTTTATAAAATTTAAATGGTAGAAATACAATTATTCTGGGATAAAGGTAGTACCATTTAATTTTCTTTCTATCTTACCATCTCCTACTTAATGAGAAGTACTTAATGAGAAGTATTATAGTTTGTTCTCTTAATCTCTCCAGAAAAAGAAAACAGACTCCCTTATATCTATTAACAGAGAGAGTACGGAAGAGTGGAGTTGATCATTTTAAAAGAAAAACTTTATTTTCGTTCTTAGCTTGTACTAGTAGCAATATTTGATGATGTATGATATTTTTTAACGACTCGCACCAGATAATGCGAAGTTCATATTGATAGAGCAGGAAAAAAATACAAGATTACAACCTTGGGAGGTCGTAACCAGGAAAACGAAGAAAAAACAATCACCACCCACGCACCGATAGCACCAAGACACAAACCCTTAAAAAGGCTAGCACCAAACCAGCCGCCGCTAAGTGTGACCGGTTGTTGCAAGGTCAACATAGGAACTACAGCCGGGATCACCCAAAACCTAACCCAAACAACCAACACAAAACCCCACTGCCACAGCCGGCCAGTCGCAGCCATCGTCACCATCGCCCACATCCTGCCGCCAACATGCCGGCCCGCCACATCTACACCTCCTCCTCCCGTGTGTCGGTCTCCACACCGGTAAGCGTGTCCTGTCGTGGCCTCCCATACCTCCTGCCACCGTCACCGTCGCCCACATCCCGCCGTCGTCGTCGACTCGCCGGCCCGCCGCGTCTGCAACACCAACGCTGCTCCAGCCGGCCTCATGGCCCAGCGCACTCCCGTCGCTGCTACCACCACCACCAGTCGTCGCCACCGCCACCCCACAACCCTGCTGCTAGCCGCCACCCCGCCAGATCCGTTCGGAAATGGCACGGATCTAGGCAGTGGCTCCGCCGCCATCAACATTCGCCATCGTCGTCACCACCACCAGCAGTCGCCGCCACCACCACCACTCAGCCCCACCGCCCGCCGCCACCCTGCTAGGTCTGGCCGAAACGACGCGGATCTGGATGGTTGTTGCCGCCACCCCGGATAGCTCCCCTGGCTGTCCGAGTGCGAGGTGGGAGACAGGAGAAACCCCGTCGCTGCTATCCTTGCGGCCACGCGCCTTTGCCAGCGCCAGCTCAGGCGGTAGTGTGGCGGAGAAGGGGGGAGGAGGAGGCAGGTGGCAATGGTGTCGTCGCCTCCTAAGCGGCCCTTGGGGAGGATGATGTGGGAGTACCTATACTTGCGTGTGCGATGATGTATGATAGGCACTGGGAAATAAAACGGTGCATTTTTTACATTATTTGAGCTATGACATTTTCAATAAAAAAAACAGATACTACTAGTATTTGTTTGACACGTGGTCAGGTCCAAATCTTGGCTTCTCTTAGTAGATTTCTCGCTCATGAAAACAACATAACGTTTTTTTTACCTACGGTGTGAAGGATGAAGAAATATCCATCCAGAGTTGGACTAGCTATAATGATGATATTCTTAATTGTGGAAATTAATTAAAGTAAACCTTCATTAGTCATCACGCTCACCTTACCTGTGAGCTGTCCACCACTAGTCCATCACTACGCAATTAGCCAGTCGACCAGCAACAAAAGCACAACTGCACAACCCCTGTATGGCCATATAATACTACTATGTGCTATGATCACGCACATAAAAAAAAAGTGAGGAAGAAAAAGTTCTAAGCCCTTTTAAACTAAAAGCCATGAACATTACTTGCTTCAATTTATGACGCATCAAGTATTGAAAATACCTTTGGTTAAACATTTTAAAAAATTCCCCTTCAAAAGAAAAGCTGTAAGATTTGATATTGTTCTAAATTCGATCAAATATATGAAAATTATAGAGTAAACTGTGCTAAACCGCAGGTTTTAATGTCCAAGTCATTGAAAATCGCAATTCAAATAACATATAGAGAGAATCATATATGTTGTAGGTAACTAAGAAAACACCCTAAATGAAGCGCCATGACAACCTACCAACGACTCCATGTGTAAGATATTTTTTTTACCAACGCGCAAAAGGATTGCACGTTCAGTATATTAGAAGAAAGCAAACTTTTTTGTTATACGCTGTAACCGGGCGGATGGCCATTGCATGAGGACAAGGAGCAGAGAGAAAACAAGAGTACTGCTAACAAGAACAAAATGCTAGGAAAAAAACGCTACTTCTAGAGAGAGAGGAGCGTGTGGAGGTGTAGTCCCGCTAAACCCCCAACAAGTCCCAAAAAGTTGCGGCGCTAGCGGAAGACCACACACAACCTTCTTGAAGGATGGACTCCAGAACAGCCGAGGGCGAGAGTGATGGGAGTCAAAAATCCTGGAGTTCCGCTCCTTCCATAGTTATCAAGAAACCAAAAGGCCTTCTTTCTAGGACTAAGGAATCAAACCCTGCCCTGAGATGCTCAGGTAGGCAGGCCCTAGAGGTCGGCCACCAGTCCTGGAGCGAGCCGCCATGGGGCATACTGAGGACAGCCCAACCAGGAGGAGACAGCATACGGTGATAGATCTGACGACCAAACACACACTCAAGCCGGATGTGGTTCGTCGTCTCCGGATCCTGAGCACAAAAGAGACAGACTACGTGTCTATCAATGTCATGCTTCTGCAGGAGGTCCACCGTCCAACAACGTTGTTAAAGCGCAAGTCAGAGGAAAAGCTTGCATTTGGCTAGACCTTTTACCGTCCAGAGCAGATCGGTGCACGCAAAGGAGTGCTAGCCAAGAAAGAACGCATGGTAGAGTAGCGCTGATCACTCTTCCAATACCACACAAGACGGTCCTCCGTGCCTGGCAAGAGCTGGATAGGTAGCACGGTATCCTAGACTACCAGGAATTGGAAGATGCCTGGGATGGTGAGAGCGCCGCGGATGTCCCCCACCCAGGAGTTGCCCGCGAGGCCAGTAGTGACCGTGCGCGAAGCCCAGTGCCAAGGAAGCCACTGAGCGACCCTCAATCCATTGGTCTATCCAGAAGAGAGTTACCATACCGTCTCTTGGCACGACGAAAGTGGATGCTGCAAACATATCTGAAATGCTCTACTCTATTGGGGCTTTAAGGTCAGCCCCGTAAGGATGCCCCCAGCGTTGGAGCTAAAGCCAGTGGAGTCGTAGAGCGAAGCCGGACATCCTCACGTCTGCAATACCCAGTCCACCAATAGCTCTGGGGCGGCAAACATAAGTCCAAGACACACAGCACTAACCGCCATGGGCTGAGTCTGCTCCCGTCCATAGGAAGGCACGACGCTTCTTGTCGATTGCTTTGATGACCCAGGCCGGCAGACCCATTTCCATGGACACATGTACTGGAATCAAAGAGAGCACCAACTAGACCAGCACAGAGCGGCTCACCAAGTTGGTTAGCCAACCCTTCCAGGGAGGAAGACGACGGGAGACCTTGTCAACTAGCGACTGTAGGGCCACCTTCGGTAGTTTCCTGACCAATGGTGGGATGCCAAGGTAGGTGCAAGGAAACTGAGAGATGGAGCAGGGGAAGGAGGTCTGGACCAGCTCTAGGTCCTTGACCGAGCAACGGATCAGAGTGATCAAACACTTGGCGAAGTTAGTGCGAAGCCCGGAGGCCGAACCGAACACCGAGAGGATGCCTTGGATGAACTCGAGATCCTGCCGGATGGGCGAGAAAAGGAGAACTAGGTCATCAGCGTAAAGAGAGGCACGATGCCGCAAAGCACGGTCATTAGCAGCACTTTTCCCACAGGATCTATTGCAGGAAGAGGGTAATCTCCAACTTAGACTTGTCAATTTTATTTCTCATGAAAATAGCAAGTTAACTCGAAGAATTTATCGTACAAATGGAGCGGCAAGAACTCGCTCGAGTCGGAGGCCTTGCGGATCATCGCGTTGAGCACATCCATAACGAGGATAAAGAGCATGGGGGAGAGAGGGTCCCCTTGCCAGAGTCCCCTCCGGTGGAAGAGACGGGGACCCAGCACACCATTTACCAGAACTTGAGAGGAGGAACCACAGAGAATCAGGAAGATCTAGTCACGCAAGCGGCGAATGAACCCTAGGTGGATGAGCACCTCAAGCAGGAACGGCCAACAGACCGTGTCAAAGGCCTTCACGATGTCCACCATCAGAAGCAGACAAGTGTGCGCTTGGCATGGAGCACCGTGGCCGCAAGCTAGACGTAGCGGAAGTTGTCGTGAAGCGAGCGACCCTTGACGAAGGCACTTTGGTTGACCGCCACAAGGTCATCCAGGTGAGGCGAGGGATGGGTAGCCAGGATCTTGGTGAACAGTTTGCCAAAACTATGGATGAGGCTTTTTGGGCGGAAGTCTTTAACTTCCACGGTCTCATCTTTCTTCGGCAGAAGGAAGATGAGGGCATCATTGACGGAGGCGAAGCCCTGCCCGTTAGTCAAATACAGGGTGTTGAGGGCAGCCAGGACCTCAGGCTTGATCACCGACCAACAAGCTTTGTAGAAGCGGCCAGTAAAACCATCGGGACCGAGCACCTTATCAGGGTAGATTCTTGATGACAACCCACAATTCCTCCTCAGAGAAAGGACTATCTAGGCCTCCAAGCTGGCGGGGGAGAAAGCCAAGGAAGTGGAAGTCGAGACAAAGCTCCCACTCGACGTTTGTCCCTATGATGCTGCTAAAGTGAGAAGAGGCAAGTTCTAGCAGTTCATCATGGGAGATGGCAAGGTGGTCACCATCACGAAGGCGCATCATGAAGTTCTTCTGTCTCCAAGCCCGCACATGAAGGTGGAAGAACTTGGTGTTAGTGTCACCCTCCTTGAGTCATACCAAGTGCTAACACTGGTAGACAATGGTACACTCGAGCGAGGCAAGACTGAGGCATTTCAGCTTCAGGTCCCACTGAAGCCAAGACTCCAGGGGAGAGAGAGATAGGTTCTCCTAGGCGACGTCGAGTCGGAAGATGAGCTCCTTCGCCATCTACAACTAGAGGCGGACACTGCCGACGTGTTGCTCACTCCAACTCTGCAGGCGATTAGCCGTGTTAGAGAAGCACCAGGCCAGCGCGGCCAGAGGGGGAAGGTTGGCAGGGGGTTGCCAAGCATCCCGCACAACCTGGAGGAAGCCGTCAAACTTAGGCCAGATTGCCTCAAATGAAAGCGATGCACTTTAGGCGAAACTACACAGGAATGAAGGAGGAGAGCACAATGATCTAAGGCAACAGAGGAGGCCGCTTGGAGGAGGCAGGCGGGGAAAAGCTCCTCCCACTCCGTACTAAAGAAGACACGATCAAGCTTAACGAGCATAGGAGAATCACGCTCATTACTCCAAGTGAAACGGCGATCGTGGAGCAGCAACTCCCGTAGGTCCAACTCATCGATCAATCGACGGAAGAGGCCCATCATGCACCGATTGAGATTCAGGTTGTTCTTATCTTGAGCCTCGAGAATAAGGTTGAACATCTGAGATAGACCAAACGGTTGTCCTCCAGGCAAGCAACACCCCCCATTCTAACCGATAGCAAGCAAGAAAGAACAATCAAAGTCAAGACCTAGCATTTCCAGAATTGTACGGGAAGCGATTACATCCAAATTGGTCTTCTCAAGGCAGAGTAAAGAGACACACTCATCACGGACAACATCACGGACGGCATCCCGGCGGGTGCGCGAGTTCAACCCGTGCACGTTCCACCCCAAAACATTCTCGTTGCATGATCCCATTGAGGGGAACCACGCTGAGAAGAGAAGGGGCAAAGTTGATCAACCGCACGTGGTCAACGCCTCGGTAGCTTGAGCCGGGGTAAGGAGCTCGAGAAGAGCGATGAAAGCTCGATGATGTGATCCTAAGAGAGTGGTTGGGTGAAGAGGGCGTCATAAGCCGCGACTGCCTCGACCGAGATTGGACCCTCCTCAGGGGCCAGACTGAGCTTCCACATCAGGTTGCGCTAGGCGCGCAAAACCGCGTGACTCGGCCCTTTGAGCTCTAGCGTAGCAGCGATCCGCTTGTTGCACTTCGGAACAACCCCCACAGCCCCAGGGGTGAGAGGTGGCAGAGGCAAGGACGGCGGAAGAAGCGCCAGAGGGAGAGGCTTGGAGCAGTTGGTAAGGACGGCACGTAGAGCAGCGTTGTCCACCACCGAAGACGGCAGTGAGTGTGCCATCGGCCGACCATCGAGGTCGAGGACGACCACCGGTACATTATAGAGGATGTCGTCGGGCTTATCACCCACCAACACCTCAGCAGGTGGTAGTGCCGGCATCATCGGAGACAAGTGATGTGGAGGTAGCGAAAGTGGCAAAACCACAGCTGCCACCACCAGACTCAGCGGCGCTGGCATTGTCAGAGATGGGTGACGTGGAGGCGGTGACAAAGGCAAAACCATAGCCGCAGAGGTAGACGATAGTCATGCGGCGGGGGTCAGCAAACCGGTTGGCCGCGACGGTGAGATGCTGAGCTCACAGACCGCGTGCGGTGGCAGCGCCGTTGCGGCACCAGGAGATGGCAACACGGCCAGCGGTGGCGGTAGCGGGGAGCAGCTAGCGGTGACGGCCGAAGCGAACGCAACATGAAGGCACCCGACGGTGGCCGGAGTTGTTGATGATGGAAGTGTCGTCTGCGGTGGCAAAGGTATGGCCGGACTAACCTCACCGACCAAGGCATGAAGCTCGTCGAAGAAGGGGTCGAACAATCCGTGACCCATCACCGGGACCCCACCGGCGAGCCCATCGGTGAGAGGGTGCGAAGGCGGTCGAGGCACTGCCGACGGGGACAGTCGGTGGGACAGCAGCAGGGGCGGGGATGAGGTGAGGCCAGCAACACAACGTCGAAGGGAGACGTGGCCGAGCCCATCATATGGTGGCCCCACTGTGGCTGGTGAGCCAACCGACGAGCAGTAGGAGGCGCGGACGGCGGCGCATCAGCAACATGTCTGATGGTGGGCTCCGGCAACACGGAGTCTCGAGGAGACATCAGAAACTCCTCGACCGATGGCCCCACGGTGACCGGCGCCGCGCTGACAAGACCAGCGAGGCGACCATCGCTGGTGGCTTCCATGGAGAGGCAGCGGGGCTGACGAAGACGGCCACCAAGACCGACAAGTCCGATTAGGCGCCCATCACCAGTGGCTTCTGTGTAGAGGCAGCGGGGCTGACGAAGACGGCCGTCAAGACCGGAAAGATGCCCTTCACCGGTGGCGTCACAACGCCGGCGACCACGGCAGCCTGGAGGCCAGCAAACCGACGGAGTTTGATGAGTTGGCATTTGGCAAGCTGACAGCGTCCGCAGTTCTCTAGCCCAAAGGCCCCGTCAGTCTGGATGGAGATGGGCCAAGCCCAGTAGGGGGAGGAGGGAGGAGGCCCGTCTCAATTCTCATGGGGTCGAAAAGGCTGGGCCCATCTAAGTCGAAATTGGAGGGAGGTCCCTATCACCAGCGCTGGAGAAGATGAACAGGAAGTAGTCTGGCTAGGCAAGGTGCACCGAAAACCGGCTCATGGGGATGTGCAAAGCGGCCGACATAGCCAGGGCGGCATTGCTAGCATACATCACCATGTCCAGGCCGCTCATATGGGCGAAAAGAGCACGCCGGAGCCGGCCCTCCTCCACAATCTGCGTGGAGCGCTCAAGCACACACATCGCGACCGACGGCATCACCGCAAGAGGAGGAGCTAGCAACGCCACGCCGGCACCGAGAGGAGGAAAGGGTGCTTGCATAACCATCGGTGAGCCCACCGGTGTGGACATCTGGGAGGCTGACGACGTGACGTCGGAGGGGGTGGCGGCGTGACGAGGAAGTACGCGGCGATGCTGCGAGTCCGAAGACATGCCTGGGCTGCGAGGCCACTTGCAATCGCGCGCGACATGGTGGAAGCCCCTGCAGTGCCGGCAGCGGACTAGGAGGCGGCAGGTGGTGATCTGGTGTGTCGACAAGAGACAGTTGAGGCAGCGGTCAAAGAACTATTGCGGGATTCCATCATGCCTCGTCGGCAGAGCAGAGGTCCCCTCATGGCCGACCGGCCGCGGTTGGCGTCGGCAGCGACAGCGACGCCCTGGTTGTCAACTGCCATCCGCCCACGCTGG
Organism: Oryza punctata; assembly: GCA_000573905.2. Taxonomy (NCBI): domain Eukaryota; kingdom Viridiplantae; phylum Streptophyta; class Magnoliopsida; order Poales; family Poaceae; genus Oryza; species Oryza punctata. Next base: position 12,097,372 of record CM002497.2, read on the forward strand.
AGTCGACTGCGACTGCGACGCAGCCGTCCTCGAATGGACCACCAACGACGTGGCCGCCCAAGCCGGCACCACCAGTGGCGGAGCCTCCCTCAGAGGGGCCGCCTGCGATGCGGCTGCGGGCAACGGGACAACCAGCGCTAGGGCCCGTGAAGATGGCAGCCGAGGAGCGCAACGTGCGTGTCAACGCAGGACAGCCCCCGGCGCGGAGGCGCGACTAACGCAAGACGTGGTGCCGGCGTGCATGGAGGCTCCACCGGGCGCGCCAGCCCGCCCATGGACAGGGGGCGCTGAGGCGGCAAGGCTGCCAGCGTAGAGGAGGGTGCAGCGGTGGTGCAGTAATGGTGGTGGTGGCCGCCGTGCCATGTCCAGTTAGGAGCGAGGAGAGGAGGAAGAGAGGGGGACATCGTGGAACAAGGACGGAGAAGGGGAGAGGTCTACATGTGATGGTGAGCTGTCCGGTTGCCCCACCTCGCCGTCACCGGCGGGCACGACAACGACCGAACAGAGTGCCATGGCGGTGGGCACCAGGGCCGGAGTGGCGGCCGGCACGGGGCGGCGGTGGCCGACGGCACAGGAGCAGGTGGAGGCGCGGCGCGGAGCGTGTCCGTACAGTCAACACACCACCACCATGGGAAAAATACATGTGTAAGATAGATAAGATTTTCTTAAGGTGAGGTTTCATGAAATAATAATACCATAAGGTCTGAGGTTATGTGCTTTTACTAAACCTTATAGATGGCTTTATGTATGAAATTTTGCTCAAAATATGGTGCATTTCAAATGCACCGTGGTAATATCATAGATATACGGTATTTGATAAATGATACTAACAGTAAAATTATATTCAAAGAATGTATTATATCCAAATTGGAATTAGTATTTTTATGAATAGTAAATTTCACAAAACTATAAATGCTTTAACCTTTCATAAAACTACAAATACTTTAATCAAATTATTACAAACTGCCGAATTTTCCAACTGGTTCATAGAAGGCGGCACATATGAGAGAAATCAAAGGTGCCGACTCGATGCATCTGCTCGAACTTCCCTTCACCCCGATTCCGTAGAATATTTAATTTCATAGAATTAATCGGCATCCAAGAACATCAACACTAAACAGTAAACACTAAGAATGCCCCTGCCGCCGCCTCCCTCCTACCAAATCTAGTTGAGGTGAGTGTGCCGCCACTACCGTCCGCCTCCCCTCCTGCCGGATCTGGCAGAGGGGAGGGTGTAGCCGCCGCCCGTCGCCTCCCCTCCCGCCGGATCTTGCGGAGGGGAGGGTGCCGCCGCTGGACCAATAGAGTAAGAGGAATGTGCGTGAGAGGGAGAGCACAACGAGACAGAGGGGAGCACGACTGTGCTAGAGAAAGAGGAGACCGGGACAGACCGAGCCCTCCTCCCGGCCTTATCTGCTCAAGATCACTGGTCAGCTCGGATCGGTTTTTACAGGTATCTTTTTATAAAAACTGGGAAATATAATATAATATAAGTGTTAGTTTTTTAATTAACTGGAACCTATAGTAAATTAAAGATGTTGTTTTTTAAAAAACATCACCTATAGTATTGGTATCGGTTTTCTATAGAACCGACACTATAGCCACTTAAAGGTGCCGGTTTATTTGTATTTTCATCCTGCGGAGGTGGGAAAAGGTCTATAGGTGTTGGTTTTAGCACTTCCGGCACCTATAATACCGACCTCTATGTGCCTTTTTAGTAGTTGGTGACAGTCGTTATGTATCAATTTCGACCGCCAAATAGCATCATGAATAAAGGGAAAATTAGGATTTCTTACACGTATACCAATAATAAATGATGTAGTTGTATTAGGATTATAGAATTAACATGATGCAAGAATTATATACTAAAGTGAAGGAGAAATGAAGCCGATATGCAAAAAAACACATCTCCGGAGAATCACGTGCGAGCACACGGATTGAGGGGCCCACAAGTCAGCTCAAACCAACTTAAAATGGCGCCAAACCACCGGGAACCATCATAGGAGCCCACCTGTCATCCACCAAGCAAAGTCAGTGTAGTAAAGCGGTTACTCTGGTTCGGCCAATCCAGGGATGGCGCCGCTTGGCCCAACCTTCCATGTGGCGACTCCACTCCTAATGGCGGTTGTGGTGGTTTGACTGAAATTGGCAACCGTCATAAGCAGCTATAAAAGGAGGAGCTCTCTGCACTTGCAACACACACCTCAAGGAGTAATTTTCTTTTCCCTATAGTCTTCTCGGAGTTTCTGGTATATCTTTAGTACTTTACTCTTCTTGTAAGATTATTGTTGAATTAATTGAATTATCTTATTCATTTATTTATTCTAATAGTCTATATATTTCTTTATTGAGTATATTTCTATGAGTAGTACATACTTCGTATATCTGCTTCATCCTAGGCTAGTCGATCCATGTTACAGTAATGGTTCAATGACCTTTATAGGTTGCTCTGGCTCCAACTTGTTCATTCATAAGGTGAGAATCTTGGGGAGTTAGTGATATTATTTATTAGCATAAACATGGTGGTTAGGCTAGATAAATATCGTTGGATGCAGGTATGCCCCACAAAAAGTGAGGTGGGTGATAGGTGGTGACAGCCATATCTATCCTTTGTATTCTTTCACATTCAGGTACGACATAAGAGTGCATAAATATCATGCTGGTAGACCAGTAGGGAGTGGTCTCTCGGTAGTACCTAGGTGCTTGAAACTAAGTCATATGTTGTAAGCATGTATATGTTAAGTGTATGCTAGACATCAATAGATTAGAAGTATAATTGTACCATAGTTTTCTAGTGTTCTCTTGTACTAAATATTATTATAGAAGTGAATCTCCCGTGTGTCCACTACCTTTATGTTATATCATCCTAACCCCTATTTAAACTATGGTGAATTATTTATAGATTGGTTAAAGAGATATGAACTATATTTTACACCGCTGTCTTCCCTGCGGAATTATAAATACGATACCCTTGGGAATACGTATGGGTCAAATGCTACATCGGTATCCATGCGCTTACGGATTTATCTACGATCTAAAAAATACCAACAATAGTGTACATGTGTATCATAAAACTATATACTTAGAAACAAATTTCTCACATGAACTAGGGCTGGCTTAGTTGGTTGATGGTGTAGGCGCACGCACAACCCAAGTTTGAATCCTCATCGAGATGAATTTAGTTGCTTATTTTCTTCTTAAAACAATCCTTCTTGGTTGATCCTATTATCCTTTTAACAAATAAATTATCATAGACCTATATATTAAAATAAAGTATCATAAAATTATAGATTTATTGACAAAATTCATCATAAAATTATAAGTTTAGCACCATGTAATCACAACACTACAACATTTACAACTCGAAGATAATATTAGTGCTAAGGATTTAAACACTAAAATCCATTGTTTTATGATATTTATATTAAAAATTTGTAGTTTTGTGATAAGTTTAATATTAAATTTGTAGTTTCGTAATAATAATTTGGTTGGTGAAATTTAATGAACCAAGGATTACAAATTTTTTTTCTGCCCCTACTGAATGTATACCCAATCCAAATCCTTAATACGCATAATAAGACTAGTTGGCGTGCTATACCTTTTCTCCGATTTGAAGTGAAGTGAGGGACCTCAAACAGGGGTAACATTAATGTCAAACAAAGGTGGGAGGGACAACCATTTTTCCCTTGAAATTACAAACTTGACATTCCTCCTGCTCAAACATCACATTTTAATAAGAAGGACATAACATATACCAACAACAAACACCAATGGAACAAAATATGAAATGGAAGCCCAATTTAGTAGCAAATATTTTAGCAAACAAGTTGTTTGGAGCTAGACCAGAATCTTTAGAGCCTTTTCTACTGACAAAAAATGACTTAACATGTTAGCACGGAATATGTGACTAACCACTATTGAAAAACCTTTTCTCCCCACCAAAATAAACATACTGTAGTAGAAAACAAGAGAAAATAAAGAAAATCATGCATACTAGTTAAATTGTTTGTTCGAGAAAAACTAAACCGATTGTTTAAATCTTGATACTCCTAAATATTAAGCACGGTGGGTTATGCTTGATAGAAGATTAGTGATATCGTAAATTTGTCGTTCGTTATTTAGTGTGTTATCCTCTCATTGTTTACCTTTGGCTCATCAGTGACAACCAAAATTAAATTTGATACTTAATTTTAGAATTGATTCCGCTGTATTCTAATCTTCCTTTTCCGGTATCAATTTTGGATCCCCGAATAATACAGATATATACTATATTTTACCCTCAAGTTATCTTTTGGCTTTCCAAAAAAAGGTTATATTTTCCTTGAGTGCATCTATCAGTCAGTCTATCATAGCTCAATCGATTAAAGCCTTAATTAGGGGGATGTGTGCGTGTTGTAACCAAAAACAAAAATGTGGGGTAATGAATTGATTAATAATGAATATAAGCGACCAAACAGGCATGATTATGCTGTGGCGGGTGTCGTTCCCTACCCGTTAACCAAGCTCCCCTCCCTCATTCATTTCCTCCTCACTAATCAAAACCCCAAATCACCCCTCCTCTCTTTCTCTCTCTACGTCTTTCCCTTCTCTCTCCTCCCCTCTCTCTCTCACTAGCAACTACTCCCTACAGCAGCAGCGGCAGCAAGCAGCTGCAGCTAGATCACCTGCTCCACTCTCGCCAAAAGAATCCACTCTGCCAGACCTCTGACAGACCTTTGCTTCTGTCCTGAATGCTCCATAGTGACCTCCATATGGGGCAGCATGACACTTCTCAATGATCATCATTCCTTCATCTCCTGGAACACATCTCCGTAGTAGACCGTCTGAACAGACTCCGTAAAGGTAGGGTTCATTCCACGAGTGCCTGCGGGTCTCGTAGGTCAACCTCTTCTTATTTCCTCCAGGTGGCACATACCCCACGACCATGAAGTTGACGATGGATGAAATGGATGCTAGCTTCCAGTGTAGAAGTTTAGCATATGTGCGTGTATGTTGTGGATGTGTAATCTTGATCATAAAGTACGAGAAGCATCTAACATAGGTCATAGGAAATTTGACAAAGTTCAATGGAAATACAAACAACCATAATATAAGGTTTTTCAATGTAAAAGAATGTATGGCTCTGATAGGAACTTATATCAAATGAAGAACTTACTAAGTTTATCATTTCGAAAAAAATAAAACTCTGGAATTCCAGTCAAATTTAGAACAAGATCATAGCAACTCTATTTCACCATATCATTTCTCACAACAACTTAGACCTAGATATGCAATGTGCTACTCACATCTCTTAGGTTCCCGGATAATGTTTGGCCTTCCAACTTAAAACTTGAGAGAGTACTTATCTTATGAACCAATACATAAGAGATATAAAGTAGAGCAACTATTCATTATTTCAACATAGAGAATTAAGTAGTCTTACCTATCATATAAAATTTTAACCTATATTTTTGTTCTTTTTATATATTTTGCAAATTTTTATTTTGTTTTCAAATTTTATGAATGCATTATGAAAGGAAATATGCAGTTTGAAAAGGGAAATGATACAAATCACCTTGGTATGGGGAGAGACATCTCCCCCAAGCTTGCCTTTTGCTTAGGATCCTTGATAGGCCTGCCAATCGGCCTGCTGTTGCTACATCATGTTGTTGAAGTTTACTATTAGTGTGTTAACATTTTGCTGCCAATTCTGACTTTGCACTATGTGTCCTTCGAGCGTGTGCTGAGTTTCTCCGGTCTGCACCTCAAGGTTGCCCATCCTTCGAGTGAGTTAAGCTAGATCCCCTCGAGAGGAGACAGAGCGACGCAATCGGCTAAAAGGTGGTAGACCACTTGAGCTGGAGGAGCACGAGTATCCCAGTGCACGTCGTGAGGTGCTTGCCACCAGTTGTCACTGGCACTTTGCCAAGACGAACCTCCGGCCTCATGTTGAGGGATTTGGGTCCAACCGAGGGCATCCTTAGCTTGGACCCAATCATCCTCATACATCTGCACTGGTGGTGACAAAGATGATTCTTCTTGAGGTGCTTCTCTTGCCATGTTTCGAGTTACCCCCCTTTCGACTTAAAGAGGGATGGTTAGCTTTTGGCAGTTATACAAATAAAACCCCGGGTTAGGTAACAGGATTTCATTTGTATAACCGGGAAAGAAAAATATAAGTGAATAAACCGGACTAGATTTGAGTGTATGGCCTTGTATCAAAAATGCCTCGTTAGCATAAGAATGGAGGTTTGAAATGTAAGCAATTTGAGCACCCCTCACAACCCAGACTTCAAAAGCTATAAGAGATACTAAAGATGTACACTCAATTGGGCAGGTGAACTTCAAATTTTCTAACCATCGGCGAATCATGCATTGTATAGGAGAAACTTTTATTTTCTTAACCATGACATATAAGAGAATCAGCTCAACTTCAAGCACAATTGTAATATGTAACACCCTGAAAATGTCGACTTTGAAATACGAAATTAAAATTCGGAATAATCAAAAATCTTTTTCAAAATACATTCATGCCAGAATTAATTTATTTCGATCTGTTATTTTTCTTTTATGCGTGGGCTAATAGACGAGCGTATGAGAATATGTCGGTATTTAATTTCAAATATTATTTATTCAAGGAACTATGATTATGAGATATCCTAATCTTTGCATATGCCAACTATTTTCGGAAAACCCTTCTCTATATATTAAAAACCCTCGGGCATATTTACTTTATAAATAAAGCTATATATATATGTAACACTGTTTTGATAAAACCCTATTAGGATAGTGTATTAAAACAAATAGTATTTTACTAAAGAAATATAGCTTGATTATTTTCTATGAACCTTGTAAAGTTTGCCTTCGGAAAACTAATTGCAAAATAATATCTTTTAGTAACGTATTTACTAAAAGCCATATTTGCGCAACATAATTCCTAAAAGGCTATTTTCAAAGATATGACCTCCTCAGATAAAGTCTAGTCCTCAGTTATAATTTTAGCTTGCTTGTTAGTTTTATTATTTATTGGTGTATGTAGATTGTGTGCTAAAGGTCTCGATTAAATCCTATCTCCCGAAAAGGTACCCTCACATCGACCATCCTATCCGTCTCTTTCTTTTAGCGCTTCGGTGTTAATTAATTAAAGTCCCGAAGTCCTCCTCTTCTACCGCAATATTATCCCTCTCCCAAACTCTTATCCTACGGTTAAATTTTAACCGCTCTATCAAGTCGACCCTGATGGTACCCTCGAATAATTAAAATCGAACGACGCATTTATCTATCACGCGTCGATTCGAATACCACCAATTTTATTTCTACCGTGACGGTGGGATTTGAATGTCATACGTCCTCCTAGAAATTCTTTTTTTCTTGATACAGTCAGAGCGCTCGCAATAAAATCCTAAATTTAATTCTCAAGCGACTGAATTATTTCACCTGGATTCATACTAGAAATCCAACAACCTGTGAATAACCCATTTACACGATTTAATCCCAAAATCGACGGTCCCATTTATACAATCCAACCCCGACATCCAAATTTAATTAAAAAGTCCATATATACAGTCCAGCTACAAATTGAAATTCAAATATCCCAAATAACAGTCCAATTATACAAACCAATTACATCCCAGTGTGCCAAATCTAATTCGAATGTTGAATTAAACAGTCCAAATTATAAATATAGTCCATTACAAATTCCATCTCCAATCCCCTTCAAATTTCCAAATTACATATTCCAAAGAAAATATTCAAACCTCCTATTTCTTTGGACCACATTTTCCTCCGTTAGCCCAACCCATTTCACAACACAAGTTCATTTCCTCTCCCTTTACCTTGGCCTCCTTGCTGTGAGCCACTTCCAAGTCTATATTACCTCCCCGACTCATTCCTTCTTCCTTTCTGTATTTGGGCTGGTAGGCAAGGAAGTCTATTCCTCCTCCCCCAGACAGTAGCTGCGACGACGTCGCTGCGCGCCGTGCCGCTACGGCAAGGCCGCTGCGCCATCACCATTTGCCGTCTTCCGCTCCCGTCTCACCTGCGAACTTGTCGTCCATTCCCGCGTCCTGCCCAACCTCGCACCGCTGCCAGCCATGCAACAAGTTAGTTGTGCTTGTACCTGCATGCAACAGCCAGCCATGCATGCATGCACCATACAGCTAGCCCGAGCTAGCCCCTGCTTGCGCCATGCAGCTAGCCGTACGTGTGCATGCAAGAACGGGACAACCCCGCCGGCCGCTGCCGCCTCCCCGCGTAGCAGGTTGTTGGGCACAGCTGCCAGCCGGCTGCACGCTAGTGTCGAACGGCGACCGGCGCCTAACCTCACAGCGCCTAATGCCAGCCGCCATTACCGGGTTTAGCGAGCGCGCGCAGCTGCTTAGCCGCCGCCCAACGGTGCCGTGAGTCAGCCACCGCCCAAACCCCGCCCAGCCTATCCCAAGCTACCACGCATGCGTCGGTCGATAACGCCGTGCAGATCGTGACGCCAAGCGTCACCGCTCTCACCTGCACACGCGTGTTTTCCGGGATGGAATGAATGCAGGCAGTAGCTATTTAGGCGTCGTCGCGGGTGAGCAAGCAACCGGCCCCTCTCCCTTCTCTCTTCTCCTCCTCCTCGCTTTGCTCCCCCGCAGCGAGCACCAGCGCCGCGCCAGGCCGCCGCCGTGCACGCCCGGCCAGGCCACGCCGAGCCGGCCACCGCCCTCGCGCAGCCTGCCAGTGCCGCACGCGCCCCGGCCCGGCAGTCGCCCTTGCCACCCGGCCGGCCGCCGTCGCCAGCGCCGCCCCGAACCCTCCACCTACCGCACCGTCGAGCCGGCCGCCGCCCCCACCGGCCCTGCCGTGCTGCCCGGCGCCGCCGAGGCACCAGCCAAGGCCGAGCCAAGACCGGCCGCCGCCCTTGCCACCCGGCCGGCCGCCGTCACCGGCGCCGCCCCGGCCCCCTCCACCCACCGCGCCGCCGAGCCAGCCGCCGCTGCCAGCCGCGCCCCTCCTCCCCTCTACCAGCTCAGTGTGTGAGAGGGAGCAGAGAAAGAGAGAAAGAAATAAGCATAATAGAAGGAAGAGAAGGAGAGAAGAAGAAGAGATAAGGAGAGAGAAGAAGGAGAAAAGAAATAAAAAGAAAAGGTGGGGCCCACACCTTTGACTCTCTCTCCATGGACCCATTCAGAAATAAAGTCCACATTTCCTCCCCCTGCATTCTTTGGGCTGCCGTCCAAAAAGTCTGTATGAGGTCCCTCATCTTTCGTTGAGCCGAAGCCCACCAACGGACTGCCTCCTTACCAAAAGTCCATAATATATCCCTCTACACACTCAAGCTCACTCAAAAGAAACTCCATTATACCTCCCTCGGCTCACTGCCACAGCCAAGGAATATTTTTGGAAATATTCCTTTCAATTTAATAAATGCATTTGCACATTCCATAAAGTCCATTAATCTTCCAAAATTCGTATCTCCCTAACCGTAACTCCGATTAACTCCGTTCAACTTCCATCATCTCTCTAAAATCGAGATCCATTTGTTGGCACCATTAGTTTGTATTGAATATTATTTTCTTTTATTTTTTAGGATTTTGTGTGGTTTTCTTCGGTCGTTGATCGGACGTTCGGATTCTCCGTTTATTCTTTGATTGTGGATTTTCCGGTTATTATAACTGTTGCGGATTTCTCGAAGATTATACGAACCTAAAGCAAGGCAAGTCACTACGCCCCCTTCCTCGAACATGTTGATCCTATTTTTATAAATGTGTTGATTGTAAATAAAATTGCATGCTATTTATAAAATGCGTATCTACATTGTCTAAGCTTTACCTTTGATATTGTTTACCTTTATGCACTTATACCCCTTTGTTACCTGAGTCTATTATTTATGCGCGGTTAGTTATCTATACTGCTTAGCGTTGCTTATGTGTAGACGTTTGTACACTCCATACTTATAATATATGGCTATGGATGTGGATGTGGCGATCACTCAGCGGGAGTGATGGTTAGATACGGGTGGAGACATAAGCGCCACCCGCAACATTAAAACCTTTGTGAAAACCAAAAACTTAATGAAACAAAACTATTTCGACTGGGGCGGCATGAATAGGATATGGGTGGTCCTAGGAACGGTAAGCCGCCGACCCTGGTCAATTAAGGACCGAGTCAAGAAGCTATGCGAGAAACGAACAGAGTACGACCGCATTTCTCGAGTGGGGTAGGACCCGGTGGACTAGGAAATTCTCGTGGGGTGGCACCCCAGACATGGTAGGTTCTGGACATTCGTTGTTGTGGTTTAGATCGCTTGGGTCGATCTGTTGAACGCCGGCAAAAACATAAAATGCACCCTAAGTATATATTATGTAACCCCCTAAGATCTCGGGAGCGCTAGGACTCCTCTCACAACCGGCTCGAGGTAGGAATGTGGCGCCGGGGGTGCAATGGGGATTCATAGTCCTTGGAGCAGGTGCCGCCATGCGAGGGTAACCGAAAAACCGGGCCGTGACAAGTCTCATGTGTTGGGTGCGTCACGGAGTGCGGGATTAAAAGCGTACATCCACTGCAGTGTGAGTAAACTAAACTATTCGAATAGCCGTGCTCACGGTTAATAGGCGCCGGGACTTGTACTACTCTTGACTAGCCTCATTAATTTTTAATATTGCTTAAAATATGATTGGAATGGAAGGTGTGACCTTGCCCAATGTGCGGGGAGGTCCTAATGGTGAAAACTGTGGAAATTGGATGCGAGGGTAAACCGGACCAAGCAAGGCTTGGGGAAGGAGGATGAACCCTCGAATGTAATGACAACTTCAACCTAACGGTTGTTTTCAGTTAAAACTGCTACGTCATAGGCTTGTGAAATAATTTGTGAAAACTAGCTTTATGCAAATAAATCAAGCCATCCTTGAACCCCTATGAACATTATGTGCATTCCATAGTGGTGGCTTGCTGAGTACGGTTGGTACTCATTCTTGCTTATTTAAATCTTTTAGAAAGGTGTTGGTGCCGACCTGTACATGTGCTATGATGGCAAGGAGTTACCGAGGACGGTGGAATAGGGACCTAGGTTCACCAGTCGATGCGTGTGGGACAAGATGGACCGCCGCTGCTTTGCTTTCGCTATCTTATTTATTTGTTTTGGTATTTGGTGTTGTTGTCGGCCATGCTTGGTCTAATTGGGTCCCATTTGGGCTACCCTTGTATTATTAAAATATTGTAAGACCTGTATGACTATGTCAGCTTGTGATATACAACTGCAGCATGTGTGTACCATCTACTGATCCAGGGAATGGTATTGTAATACACATGGAGTTTCCGGTATACAAAAACCGGGGGCCTATATAATATCAGCTCTAGGAAACAAAGTCAAACCAAGCCACTTATGGATAAGCCTTAGAGTTTTTGGATATCATTTGCTCTAGGCTTTCTATAGAATTGTTCCGTGTAATACTCTGCCAAAACTTATGTTTATCATATTTATTTAGAAATAATCTAGTTCCACATGTACCTGGCAAAGTATTTGAACACAGGAGATTACTTTATAAATGACGGAGACATGGTGGAAAATACACCATCAACCAATCAACGTGGTGTACACGTGGATGGGAGGGCTCACAAACCAAATGAAACACCTGCAAATGGACCTAGCCAACATGCCACTGGATCAAGGATCCACCTAACAGAGTGCAGGAGAAAGAACTGGGCCAGGAGGGCCAGCCAGGGGCCAGCCGACCTAGGCTCAGCCCAAAAGGCCCTCAAATTACATGTCGGTAGTTACCAACTTCCTAAGGCGGTTGTGACCGTTTCTACTAGTCGAAACCGCCATCAGGAGGACACATGGCAGCTCAAGAGAGAAGATGCTCTTTTGATGCTGGGAATCTCCACTCTCTCCACCACATATAAAGAGCTCTCATCCTCTCCTCCAAGACACACCAAGAGGAATCAAGAAGAAGCTCTCCTAGTTATTGACTTTGTTCTAGGACTAGTGGAGTTAGAATTAGAATAGTTCTAGAGTTCTTCAAGTCTTCCGAAGAATTCAAGTATGGTTCTAGTAGCTATTTCCTCTATTGTAAGACTTTATTCAATAATGAAATATTCTTATTTATATAGTTTTGGTCCTTTACTTTACTTGCATAATTATACGAGTACCAACTTTAGTTTATGCTTGTCTCATATTAATTATATGGCTAGCTTACCATATAGATGCATTGGTATTTGCATAGTGTTCATTCGGTTGATTGCTCTATGTAATCTGCAGAGTTGTAGAGTAGTGTTTAGCAGTGTAAGCGCGGTGCTTAGATTACTAAATATCATTAAGTGGTGCTATATGCCACAAAACTGTAGAGGTGGGCCGCTGATGGTGATAGCTCAGTACGGGTATTCCTCCATGTGCGTAAATAGGGCTAAGAAAGGTTCTTGGCGAGGGTACTCCTCCGTATTTCTTAACGTTCACAGATAAATTCCGCAAAAGAACGGATATACCGTTGTAGCACTTCACCCGGAAGTATTCGAAGGTATCGAATCCCAGGGAACGAAGGTGTTCAACTCATCAATAGGCTCATCTAAGGATACAAGTTAATGTAGGCAAAGGGTAGAGAGGATTTTCTAGTAAATCACAGGGTCGTCTAGAAAGCTTAATTTAATTCTATTGCAATACTTCAGGCACAGGCTTGCTCACTGCTACCAAAACTTGCTCTTCTACGCACTCCGACAGGGAGGACTTAAGTGATCTCGAGGGCTGTTACCACCTCTACACCCACCTCTAACGTACTATGGGGTACGTGGCAAACACTCAAAATTAATTACCTAGACTCCACGTCTATATAATTAATTACTACTCTAGTGTTAGCTAAACACTAAAGTAATCACTATCTCTTAATGAGTAATCACTATCTCTTAATGAACAATAGTGAACAATGATCCAGTACGCTAATAGGAACTAACTAAGAGATATACTTCACAAGATAAATCTTAATTACTTAAATAAAATAATATCGATTATATCAAAGTAATTGACAATGTATAAAAGGAAGAAGAGGAAGATACCGACAACTCCGGGATTCCTCCAATCTTTCTCCCTCACTCTCTCCCTATTCTAAGTATACGTAAGAATACAAAGAGCCTCTTATAATTCAGCTCAAACTTGGTGTGTGTTGGAGGAGAGGATGAGAGCTCTTTATATAGGGGGTGGAGAGAGTGGAGATTCCAAGCATTTAAAGAGCATCTTCACTCTCCACTTGCCATGTGTCCTCTCTATGGTGGTTTCTACCATAGAAATGCTCCCAACAGTCATAGCAAGTCGGTAAGTAATTGCCTGTGAAAAATGGGGCCGATTTTAGACACTTTTTGGGTTCGGCCGAACCAAGGGTTCGACCAAACCCTTGTTGGCCTTTTTGGCCCCGACCTTTTTCGTGGGCTCTGGTGGAGGATTCCTTAGTCCATATGCATGATGAATGGGCTTATTTGAATGCGTTTCATTAGGTTTGTGGGCCCAAAACTCCATGAGCTTGGATATGGAAGTTTAATTCTCCTCCTTCTTTATGTATCTTTTGTCTCAACTTTGATAGTTTGTCACATGCATCCAAATATGCACCAACACTATGTAATTTGTTAGAATTATACCCTACCGCTATGTTGGTTGTTTTATATGTTCAGATTAATGCAGGTATTGACGGCGTATATTTGACAGTTAATAGCCATCAACATCTGTCCTGATCATGAGATGGAAGAGTGGTTGATCCTGCAAAGCTTCTACAACGGACTAACACCCTCATCACTAGACCATTTAGATGCTACTGCTGGGGGAGCCTTCTTCTCGAAGACCGTTAGAGGAGCAACTGATTTAATCGAGAAGATGGTATCCAATATGGGATAGAGTGAAGAACGACTCCAAACCCATCAAAGGGGCATGCACACCGTCAAGGAGATGGAAATACTTGCCGCCAAGCTAGACCTCCTCACGAAATGCTTGGACGATAAAGAAAAGGATGTAAAGCAAGGTATCGTTATGGCCTTAGACTCACACATGACATCAGAATTCGGGTATGGTTCTAGTAGCTATTTCTTCTTTTGTAAGACTTTATTCAATAATGAATTATTCTTCTTTATATAGTTTTGGTCCTTTACTTTACTTGCATAATTATACGAATACCAACTTTGGTTTATACTTGTCTCGTATTAATTATATGACTAGCTTACCAGAGAGATGCATTGGTATTGGCTTAGTGTTCATTCGGTTGATTGCTCTATGTAATCTGCAGAGATGTAGAGTAGTGTTTAGTAATGTAAGCGCGGTGCTTAGATTAGTAAATATTGTTAAGTGGTGCTATATGCCACGGAACTGTAGAGGTGGGCCGCTGATGGTGACAACTCAGTACGGGTATTCCTCCATGTGCCTATATAGGGCTAAGAAAGGTTCCTATCGAGGGTACTCCCCCGTATCCATAACCGGTTGTATAGCCATGACGGATTGTCATAAGAAACTCGACAATCAGGGGTGGTTTCTCAATATACTAGGATGGCATTGTTAGGGGTTTTGGCCATATGATTGTACATTAGCAAGTTGAAAGGGTCACTTAGGCCTATAGCTTAAGAAAATGCGAAAGCAGAGGTTTTCGGAAATTCCAAAATAGCTTCACGGAAATTCCGAAAATCACAGAAAGTGCGCACTATTAAAGAAATGCTAGATCTAGCTACCCACAAACTTAAATCACTAGCACAAACAACAACTAGAATTATAGAGGTACAAGCAAGTAAAGCTAGAGGAGGGAGAGAGGGATTTCACCGAGGTTCTTGCAAGATGAGTTGTTCCCGAAGTTCGAATCCTTGAAGGGATTCTACTCTCTGTGGAGGAGCTCACAAAGAGCCGGGTCTTTGCTAACCCTTTCCTCAAGAGGTTGCACAAAGCACTCATCATTCCACTGGTGGTATCTCTTCCCTTTCGGAGGTGAGATCCGACCTTCACAAACTTCTCCCGGCCAACCACAAGTAGATCGGTGGCTCAAGAGTGACACCTAACCGTCTAGGAGTCCTCAACCTCCAAGAGTAATGAATGATGCAAAGATCTCTTGGGACTAAAGCAAGTGCTCACAAATCGTCACAAAGTCAACACCAAGCACTCACACAAACTTGAAACCGCAACTCTCACACACACAAAATCCAAATCGAAGACCGGCGGAGAGGGGAATCAAGCAAGCAAGGCTCAAAAGTGTATCTCAAGAGTAGCAAGCCAAGGGCACCAATGTTTGCAATGAGAGTAGCAGCTTGACCTGGAGAGGGAGTGGGGTATTTATACTCCTACTCACAGATCTGCCCGTTATAGGCAAAAATCTCAATTTTCAAAAATTCCGAAAATTGAGATTTTAACTTTTCGGACAAGTCCAAAAATCTCCAGAACAAATCACAAAGAGACCAAATGGGATTTTCGGCACTTCCGAAAACTTTTCGGACAAATCCGAAAATGAACAGTACCAAACCATTTTTCAAAAATTCTGAAAGTGAATTTCGGACAAATCTGAAAACAACCCGAGGGATGTGTTGTTCACTGCCTTTTTCCAAATATCCCAAAAACATTTTCGGACAACTCCGAAAATGTCCAGAGAGATGGTTTGGAAATGCACTTTTTCGGAAATTCCGAAAATGTCTTTCGAACAAGTCCGGAAACGTTGAGAGAGAGTTTTCTTGCAACCTTTTCGGATATTCCAAAAGTTATTTTCGGACAAGTCCAAAAACCACCCGAAGCTCGTTTTTCTCTCAGACTTTTGGGAAATTTGGAAATGGCATATCAGACAAGTCCGAAAAACTCAGACAAAGCACAAATGAGAAGATATCACTGGAAAGAATAAATTTTTGAGCACCTAACTCATTCCTCATCACCAATGCATCATCCCTCTTTATAGTACGGCTTTCCTAATGACACAAACAAAGGAAAAAAGTACATTATACCATTTGCTCATATGCCGCATCACATCGTTTTCTCGCTTCACGGGGCTTTGCATTGAACCATGCATTTTTGAGAACTAACATTCCTTCACACATTACTCAATAAAATTGTTAGTCCTCTCTAATCGCATTGTTATTAATCACCAAAATCATTAGGGGCCTAGATAAACTTTCACAAGTAGAGATTAAAAGGACTATATACTAGAAGTATAGAAATATGCTTTTCTCATTTATTTTCCACTTAGTCTAGATTATTATTTAGAGAGAGTTTGCTTGAATGATTCTTCTGTGTTTCAATCTACCCTATCCCATAATTGATTAACCCCTGGATTAGAGTTTGATCTACTTAAGTGTGATGTGAATTAATAACATACTACTCTCTTACCATATCTTCCCTTGGGATTAAATAAATACGATACATTGGAAATACTTCCGGGTGAAATGCTACAACATTATATCTGTGCGCTTGCAGATTATATCCGTGATCGTAAGAAAATACCGACTAATATCTCTGGTGCCATTGCCTAGAATCTAATTCCCAGTAATATCGTTAAGAAATATCAACAGCTGCTGCAATGGTTGCTGAGAAGTCAGAGGTTCTTGACTTGAGATCGGCTGAGTTGTTGGTGCTCGCGTCTCCCCAATTTGTTGTTTCATCTTCAACAATTGCGCCTGGTGCTCGCGTCCCCCAATTTGTTGTTTCATCTTCAAGTGCTTTGAAGTCATGGTGTTAGAAACTTGACCTCCTGAAACCGGTTGTTGCTTTATCAACAAAATAGGATTGAACCCTGATGCAAATGGAGCCGATATAGGAGTTGTATGCTGATATCCACTCCCAACTCAGTCTTCACAATTCTGTAAGATGGGAAATATGATTTGGAAAATATGTTGGTCCTCTGGCCTTCTATTCAGCAATTGACCCATCCACCACTGACTTGATCATCCCAGTCAATGTATTGACTAGCACTCCAGATTGATTGATCAATGCATGGTTCACAGCCGAATCAATGTGATCTGGTAGAGTTGGTTTGTATTCTTCCTTATTCTCTTTCTGCTCTTCTCCAACTTTCTTGCTACTTCATTCTCCTTCAGGATTTGGCAATTTTATTTTGGTATTTTGAATCACACTTCCTTGCCGAGTCATGCTGAAAGAGCCAAGGTACATCTACTGCATTTGCTGAACAATCCTTTCCATCTCTGTTTTCTGCTCATCGGACAGATGCTCGATAGTGACTGGAATGACGTTGTCGTCAGTGACCTCAGTGATGGAAGGCGACATGATGGCTTGGGTCCCACTGGGCATGCCAAAAGCGTGTTGATGCAAAACATGGCAGCCTGGGAGATTTGCTTAACTCCAGTGCAGGTCCAAGGCTTGCCTCGAGTGTCAAGAGCGTGTCGGCTGGTTTGATCCTGCAACCAACAAGGAAACAACAAACATAGTTAAATAGCCGATAGTCCATCATCTGGTTAAGCCGATGTCGTATCATCAAGACTTAGCCGATACAATTAAACCAAATTGGTTTTATCTTTATGATGAACTAATGAAAGCAAAACCCTAAATATGTCTTATCGACTGTAATACTATCTTATTTGTTTTTATCAATCTTGTTTTAAACAATATTATGGAAATAGCCGGTAGTCCAGTATTTAGAGTATAATAAATAAAGTATTGGCTATTGCTCCAGTACATCCTTATTTAAACAAATCAATCTAAATAAATATACTAAATAATAGTCAATCTCAAGTACACTAATTTGATTGAGATTAACTAAAGCTTGGTATATTTATGTAAAGTAATATGTCCATATAAGTGGAGAATATACATAAAACACATGTCAATGCATATTAATATTAGGTAAGATCGGTTGAAACTCCGATACTATCCTTAATTAATTATGGTTAATTCCAGGTTAGATTTTAGGATTCTATACAAGACTAGGGATGATGCATCACAAATTATGTAAAGAAGTCTAAAGTATAAACAATCAAATAATTAACCATTTTTCAGGATGGTGGATACCTTAGTTAACCTAATCTAGCAAAACGATTTAACCTAAATTCCCCCTTTCTCAAATTGGAGATGAAAGTAGGAGCAATAACGAAATTCCCCCTTTCTCAAATTGGTGGAACGACTACACCAATTTGCCTCAAAATTGGCCTTAATTTGCCTAATGAGGCAGTTCAAACGAGGAGTTTATATTACTGATGATGTAGTTCTTGCATTTTTCATATTCTTGTTCTTTTAATATGTTTCTGACAGTCAATCATCTCTTTCAGAAAAAGAAAAAAGGTGTCATAATTCTTTAGGTTTGCACTATTTTGACTAGCTGACACAAATCTGAAGAACTGGCCTTACCAGTGATTATATGCTCATGCCTAGCTGCTTCCAGAAATTTGCAAGAAGTAATTAAACTGGATTTCTTTTTTGCACAATTGTTTCTCTGATTTTTGTTTTCAAATCTGGAATGTGAAATCTGGATCTGAAGTATTGTGTAAACTGATTCCTGAATATTGTGTAATCTGAATCTGAAAACTTGATCTTCAAATATGGAATATGCTGCCTGGAAGCTGATCCTTCTCAAACAATATGGATGGTTTCACATCTGGAACAATACAGCAAAAGTTCTATATATTTGGCTGCGGAGACCTCAACCCAGAAACAATGTTTTTATAAGAACTCAGTGAAACAATCACATATTTTTAACACATCCATCACATTGTTCGTTTTCGCATATGTGTTTCAGATTTTTTTTTTTTTTTTTTGAAAATACGTTGTACATTGATGTAACCATCTACATCAGCATCAGATGTTTTGCACAATAGAACGATCTCTTTACTGAATATTTGCAACGATGCGTGTAACTGATTAAAACCATCTACATCAGCATCAAAGAATCAAAGAATACATGCTTGATCTGAGACAATTACACTTGTGCAGCACCACAGTACTGATCAATGCTCATGCAGCTCTACACATCCATAGACCGTAGTGGAGGCACCGCTGCGACCGCCGGGGTGATGCGCCGCTGCTCGACGACGGCGAGGGGACGGCAGCTTTTCACCTTCGTCCTCGGCGCGTCGATCACCTGGATCATCCTCTGCTTCTTGGCGGACGCGGTATCCTCGTAGCCCTCCTGGAGCTTGCGCTTCGCAGCCGCAAGCTTCGCCTCGTCCACGAGGGCCGGCGCCTCCTCGTGCCTGTTCGATGCCGTCTTCTTCCGCGGCACCGTGGGCGCCGGCTTGTGAGCAGCTAATGACACAAACAAAGGAAAAAAGTACATTATACCATTTGCTCATATGCCGCATCACATTGTTTTCTCGCTTTCACAGGGCTTTGCATTGATCCATGCATTTTTGAGAACTAACATTCCTTCACACATTACTCAATAAAATTGTTAGTCCTCTCTAATCGCATTGTTATTAATCACCAAAATCATTAGGGGCCTAGATGCCCTTTCAATCTCTCCCTTTTTGGTGATTGATGACAATGTGACTAGAACACATTAGAGATCTTTATGGAAATAAGGTTTTGGTGCAAAGTTTTAGAGATAGCTCCCCCTAGAAGTGTGCATTAGAGGCAAATAGAGAGCTCCCCCTAAATCTTTGCATCCACATTTAGGCATATACAAAAGTCACAATATGACTTAATCAACAAAAGCATAGAACATCCATATTTGAGCTGTTGGACTAGAGATAAAATATAAGGCATTACATCACATAGTCTCAACACACGCATTTATTTAAAGTTTTACATAACCGTATAAATAAAGATGACAATGTTTAAACACATAAAGTCTCATGCAACAAGCTAAACATTGTTCTACCAAAGGATAAAAGATTATTATTCTCCCCCTTTCGCATCAAATCACCAAAAAGGTAGAAGTGGAGAAGCGCCGCCTCAGACAAATGGAGCCTGTGGAGGATCCTCAGGAGGAGGAGGCGGAGGGTAGAAGCCACCACCGAAGCCAAAGCTGAAGTCATAGTCTGGAGGGTACCCGGCGAAGGGGTCCTCGATCACCTCATCCTCGGGCTCATCGGGTTCCGCCTCAAACCCAGGAGGCGAGGGGGGACGATCCACCTGATAATGCAAGTTCAGCTGGGCTTGCATTTCATTCACACGCCGAGCCATCTTCTTCACCTCGTTTCGTGCCTTGTGATTCTTCTTAGCCTCTGCAGAGAAAAGGCCAAAAAGACTCCGCAAGATGCAAAACAAGGGAGAGGGCTCCCGGCGGGCGACAGGGGCAGCAGCCTAAGTCGAGGAGGAGGGGATATCAGTGGTCTCAACAATAGAGGAAGGGCCCACTCTAGAAGTGGAATAAGCCTTAAGAAGGCGAAGGTGTAGCTGAAGGTGAGGAACCTCATGCTTAAACACGAGACCAGTGACGGTCTCGATCATCCTCATGAGGTGAGGAGCATATACAAGGCCCTTGTGATATTGGAAGGACGCCAAACGGATCTCCTCCCACACAAAGGTAAAGACATGGAAAGGAGTGTTGGGGGGATCAAAGATCACCAGGACATTCCGAGAGTAATGGTTGATGTTGCTAGCATCACCATCCTTAGGCACAAATGTCCGACGAAGCATCCTATTGAGGTAGGAGTGGAAGGGCTTGAGGCCCTTCATCTCACCGGGGACACCACCGGGAAGATAAAGACGAGCCATGTCCTCAACACTTGCAACGGGATAGTCATGGAGACATTAATGAGTGTTCTTCTGGCTCAAGTTGAATCCCCAAATCTCAGCCAGCCGGGTATAAGAGATAGAGTACCAAGTACCCTGTGTCATCCAGTGGATCGCACGTGTCCGGTCAAAGAACACGGTGGCATAAAACTGAGCTATGACCTCTTCACACCAAGATTGTTGAAGGGCCATGAAGTAGCGATCACCAAATGCTTCCAACTCCAGCCAGTTGATCCAGTGCATGGAGACGGTCTTGTGAGCCTTCTTCATGATGACCGTCTCATAGAAGTCTTGTTGGAAATGGGTCTAAAAAGAGAGTCGGAGGTAGTGCGGCGAGTAGTGCGTCGATCCTCAGCCCACTCAGGAGCCACAACCTCGAACTTCGGACGCTAGTTCCGAGGTCGACATACTACGGCAGGATCCCGTTCAGGGGTGTGCACCCGCAGGGGACCAATGGGGACAGCGGGGTTGTGCGGAGGAGTTTGAGGGCCCCAAGACGAGCCCTCGCTAGTGGACCGGTGAGGAGGCCTCGAGGAGCCCTCACAGGCTTGAGAGCGTGCTGCCGACCGCCGAGGAGGAAGTGTAGACCCCTAGGCCACATGGGCAACCTGAGGGCTTTCCTCCTCCCCGCCGGACCTAGCATCATACGAGCCATCAGAGGCTGAAGAGGGTGACGGGCGCCGAGGACACTTGGAGGCCAAAGTCTTGCGAGGAGCCATTCCTTGAACAAAAAGATGAGGCACAAGATTAGAGTGACGAACAGGGAGGAACTCAAATGAAGGAATGGGGAAAGAATTATGCGAGATAGAGGTTGGAGGAGTCGGGCAGTTATTTTCGGAAATTCCGAAAATAATTTTCGGAATTTCCGAAAAGGGCTGGCCGAACCCTAAAACCTAGAAACCGCACGATTGCTCAAATAAAAGCCTATGAAATCAAATCTACAGCATCTATGGCACTAGTAGGGGTCGAAGGAGGGGGTATTCCATGGAGAAAAGGTGGAAAAGAGAGAGGAAAGAGAGTCCACGAGAGAGAAGATATATATCGTCAGGATTTTCGGACTTGTCCGAAAAAAATTTCGGACATGTCCGAAAGAAGTGCGAAGTCAGCCGAGAGAAGGGACCTGGGAATTTTCGGAGTTGCCGATAAATTTTCGAACATGACGAAAATTTTTCAGAAAATTCCGAAAAAGGCAGAAAAACAGGTTTTCAAAGCAAATTCGAGGGATTTTGATAGAAAATTTTCACAAACATTTTGATAGGAATTGGAGTGAATGTTGGTCGAACAACTTGCCCCCATTTGAACTTTGATTAACCATCAATCAATCATTACAAAACAATAATCACAAGGTCAAATGGGTTGATCAGAGGATCAAAAAGAGTAAATTACCATGATATAAGATAATTTACCCCCAAAAGAGGGAATGTTTGAACCTATTGCAAGTTGTGCTAGGATCAAAATTCATTGAAAAATGAGATCCCTATACACAGATTCATTTTATCCACAAATTAGTGACTAGTGTTCATCCATTAATTGAATGTCCATTTTGTTACAAGGTAATATGCAACCTATTCTAGCAACCAAAGTGCATGCAATAGATCAAGCCACATTCCGAGAATCCAAGATATTTAATTCACTTCTCAACTCACAAAACCTACTTTCACCTAAAGGCTTGGTAAAGATATCCGCCAATTGTTAGTCGGTTCTCACATGTTGCATGTCTATGTCGCCTCTTGTGGAGTGATCTCTCAAGAAGTGATGGTGAATATCAATATGTTTGGTGCACGAGTGTTGGACGGGGTTGTTGGCTATTTTGATGGCACTCTCATTGTCACACAGGAGTGGAATTTTACTCACATTGAGGCCATAGTCTCTCAAAGTTTGTTTCATCCAAAGAAGTTGAGCACAACAACTCCCCACCAAAACATATTCCGCTTCGGTGGTGGATAGGGCAACGGAGTTTTGCTTCTTGGATGACCAAGAAACAAGGGACCTACCCAAAAATTGGCAAGCTCACGAAGTGCTTTTCCTATCCACTTTGCAACCGGCATAATCCGCATCGGCATAACCTATGAGATTAAACCTCGCTTCCTTAGGGTACCAAAGGCCAAGATTAGGTGTGTGGACTAAATATCGAAGAATTCTCTTCACGGCCACTAGGTGACACTCCTTCGGAGCGGCTTGAAATCTTGCACACATGTACACACTAAGCATGATATCGGGCCTAGATGCACAAAGGTAAAGCAATGAGCCAATGATGGACCAGTATACCTTTTGGTCGACGTCTTTACCTTGTTCGTTGAGGTCTAGGTGCCCATTTGACGGCATAGGAGTGTGAATTGGTTTTGCACTCTCCATCCCGAATTTCTTGGGCATGCCCTTCAAATACTTCGTTTGGAAAATGAACGTTCCTTCCTTAAGTTGCTTGATTTGAAGACCGAGGAAGAACTTCAATCCACCCATCATGGACATATCAAAGTGCTTAGTCATCATTTTACTAAATTCTTCACTTTAGTAGAGCCAAATATAATGTCGTCGACATATATTTGGCACACAAAGATATCACGATCATATCTTTTAGTAAAGAAAGTAGAATCGGCCTTGCCAATCTCAAAGCTATTTTTAACAAGAAAATCACGAAGGCATTCATACCATGCTCTAGGAGCTTGCTTAAGCCCATAGAGCGCCTTGTGAAGCTTATACACGTGATTAGGATACTTTGGATCTTCAAAACCTGGTGGTTGCTCCACATGCACCAACTTATTGATTGGACCGTTGAGGAATGCACTCTTCACGTCCATTTGGTAGAGCTTGAAATCAAGGTTAGTAGCAAAGGCTAATAAAAAATGTGAATTGACTCAAGCCTAGCTACCGGGGCAAAGGTTTCACCAAAATCTAAACCTTCGATTTGGGTGAATCCTTGAGCCACTAACCTTGTGTTGACGATGAAATTCAGTAAGCCTCGAAGTCATCATCGGCCTAGAGTCAGTATCGGCTTCAAAATCCTGAAATCGGCTGATGGAAGCTATCAATCGCCAATAGTCGGATTCTTACCAAATTCGGTTAAGGAGATTTATCTATTAAAGGAAGCTTATCCAAAGGAGACCGAGTTCAAGGAGGATACGGCATGGCAGTTTATCTACTAATTAGGATGAGTCTGTGAGTTTCCTTTTATCTTTAGGAAAGTGTGCTTAGTGTCCAATAAGGACTTTATGTTTTTCCTTTTATCTTTAGGAAAGTTTGAGTCTTGTTCGATATAGACTACTATCTACCCATGAGTATAAATATGTACACCCAGGTTCCATTTAAATTATCTTTCGATCAATTCAACTTCGGTGCATCTTTACCCTTTTACTTTCGATGAGCTCTTGTTTCAAGTTGGGTTGCATCGGCTTCAATCTCCGACGAGGAGTAAGGCTTGTTATGGTGGCTTGCGTTGTCGGGATTAGTGCTTCCATCACTTCGACACTCTAATCTTGTTGACATAAAATGTCGAGTTATCATATACATTATATAATCTAGATTGACAGTGTTTTTTACTTGCATCGACCGATCTTCATCTAGGGTTTTGTCGATATCGGCTAGATTACTTTGTTGCATTAGAGTATATAATGTATCCACCACCCTGAAAATCAGTCAAAACCTTGATTGTCTAGATATTATGTTTCTTTTCATACTTAGTGTTGAATCAGTTAAGTTTGATCTACTAAGTCGTGCTTAGAACCATAATCTCTAGCCTGCTTCTTGATTGCCAATAAGGGTTTCATCGGGGTTTCAGCTGATGAGTTATCTGGATGTTGCATTGGCTTACAAGGATTACTTACAAGTTAGTTTTAGCCGATGACAACAAAGGTTTTACTTTTTATCTAATTGTTTGGATTTTGGCGACATCGGACCTCCAGCCGATGTATGCTTTAACCTTCGGATCAGTGCTTATTCAATCTATTATTACTAGCCGATTGGTTGCTACTGGATTATATTATTGTTACATTACATAATCATCAGCCGACTATCTTTATGTCATTATTTACTCAAGTATCAAGATTTATACCGGATATCGGCTAGTATCGGCATCGGCTGGAATTACTGTATTGGCTTGTCAGCCGATCGGCTCTTTGATATTCAATTTATATATCTTGTCAGTTACAGGATCAAACTGATTGGCACGCCTGCATCTCATCATTATTTTGGACCTGCACTGGAGCTAAGTAGATCTCCCAGGCCGTCGTGTTTTTCCGTCAACACCTTGCCTTGTTCCTTACCACCACACCGTTTTCATCTTGCTTGGTCCCTCCACCAATGACAACACTTCATTTCTAGTGAAGTTGTTCATCTCTTCTTGCATGGCCATCACCCAATCCGGATCACCGAGTGCTTCTTCTACCCTTAGTGGTTCAAGAGAAGACACAAAAGAGTAATATTCACAAAAATTTGCAACTCGAGATCTAGTAGATACTCCCTTGTTGATGTCACCCAAGATGTTGTCGGTGGGGTGAACTCGTTGGATGCTTTGGTGTATCCTTGGATGAGTAAGGTTGATTGGAGAAGATGGCACGTGCACGTCTACTTCATCACGATTCACGCTTGAGGGTGGGGAATCGTTGCCTTGAGTGGATGCGGATGGCTCCACTTGTGTAGAGGAAGAGGGTCCATGTTGTTGCTCTCTAGGACGAATATCTCCTAGAGCCAACCTCTTAATAGCTTCACTAGGATCCTCCTCTTCACCTAACACACGTGAGTCAACTTACTCTACTTGAGAGTTCTTAGTCTCATCAAATGTCACATCACGCGTGATCTCAACAATACCGGAGGTTTTATTGAAAACGCGGTATGCACACTCATTTGACCCATACCCAAGCAAGAACCCCTCATCAACCTTAGGAGAAAACTTTGAGGATCTTGCCTTCTTGTTAAGAATGTAACACCTAATACCGAAAACACGAAAGTAGGAGAAATTTGGTTTGTTACTGGTAAGAAGCTCATAGGGAGTCTTCTTAAGAATGCGATGAAGATAGAGACGGTTGATTGCATGGCATACGGTGTTGATGGCTTCGGCACAAAATCGGTCCGATGTCTTGTATTCATCCAACATGGTTCTTGCCATCTCGATAAGAGTCCTATTCTTGCTCTTGGCTACTCCATTTTGTTGAGGTGAATATGCAGCCGAGAATTCATGCTTGATTCCTTCCACATCAAGGAAGCTCTCCACGTACGTTTTCTTGAACTCTTTGCCATCACTTCAGATGTTCTTGATCTTGAGTTCGAACTCATTATGGGCTCTTCTTGCAAACTGATTATGGCTTGTGTTTCAATCTTGTCATGCAAAAAGAATACCCACGTGAAGCATGAAATATCATCAACAATAACAAGACCATATTTGTTATCTTCAATGCTTAGATAAGCAATGGGTCCGAAGAGGTCCATATGAAGGAGCTCCAATGGTCTTGTAGTCATGACATTCTTGATCGGGTGATGAGCTCCAACTTGTTTCCTGGCTTGACATGCGCTACACACCCTATCTTTCTCAAATTGCACATTTGTTAGTCCAAGAATGTGATCGCCTTTTAGAAGCTTGTGAAGATTCCTCATACCAACATGGGCTAGCCTCCGATGCCAAATCCACCCAGTGTTGGACTTAGCCACTAAGCATGTCTCAAGTTTAGCTTTATTTGAGGTGAAATCTACGAGATAAAACTTTCCCTTAAGAACACCCTTAAAGACTACCGAGGAATCATTGCTTCTATAAACGGTCACATCAACATCGGTAAAAAGACAATTGTAACTCAAAGAGTATAATTGAGAGACGGATAAAAGGTTGTAGTTGAGAGATTTTACCAACAGGACATTGGAAATGGAAAGGTCAATTGAGATTGCAATTTTACCTAATCCCATTACCTTTCCCTTTATATCATCCCCAAAGACTATGTTGTCTTATGAAGTGCCATTTGGATCAAGGGAAGAAAACATTGACTCTTCTCCAGTCATGTGATTTGTGCATCCGCTATCAATCACCCAACTTCTTCCACCGGAGATATATTCCTACAAGAGATTAATTTCTAATTTTAGGTACCCATACTTGCTTGGGTCCTCTCATGTTAGTAACAAGTGCCTTAGGCACCCAAAGTACTCTCTTGATGGAAATATTCTTGCCTCTTAGGCCTAAACACTTAGCTACAAAACGACCATTAGCATTCTTCCTAAGAACATAAGAGGCATCAAATGAATTTTGTGAAGCACAATCATTAGGAATGATACTTTTGGCCTTGACAAAGTTGTTGAGACCTTGGGGCTTTTTGAGCATTACTCTTTTATCCACCATCCCTTTCGGTGGAGGAACATACCCAAGGCCTTCACGGTTGAAGTTGTCCCTTTGATAGCCTAGGCACTCCTTTAGGGCCTTACTACCCATGTGGCACTTTAGAAGGCCATTGTAAAGGAGTCCCATAAGCTTCTCATTTTGCTTTTGTAACACACTTAAGGATTTAGAGTTAGTAGCACAAGCATCAATATCAATATCCTTACACCTTGAGCATGGTTTCATTGCTTAGGGCAATGTTAGAACAAGATGCCTCACTAGGGAGAGAGATGCTATTCTTTAAGGTTTCAAATTTTTCTTCAAGTGAGAGGTAAGCTTTGTCCAAGCTATCCACCCTCTCTTGAAGTTGTGAGTTTGCGACGTCAAGTTTAGCATGAGATTATTTGATTTGCTTGCAAAGCCGTACCAAAGCCTCATTTTTCTCTCTTTCCTTAGCAAG
Organism: Oryza punctata; assembly: GCA_000573905.2. Taxonomy (NCBI): domain Eukaryota; kingdom Viridiplantae; phylum Streptophyta; class Magnoliopsida; order Poales; family Poaceae; genus Oryza; species Oryza punctata. The sequence continues at coordinate 12,124,705 of CM002497.2, forward strand.
CTCACTCTTGAGTTCAAGAGACCGCTCTTTCTCACAAATGAGTAAGGCCTCTTGTCTCTCAAGAGTTTCATATTATTGTTCAATTGTCCCAAGCAACTCACTCAAGTGAGGTAATGATTCCTTGGTCATGGACTTGAACAAGTCCTTATCCATAACCTCATCAACTTCCTCATCAACCTCCTCTTCTCCATCACTAATGAGATCAACATTGAAGGACTTGAGAGATGAGAGTACTTAGGCTCCTTTGCCATGAGACAAATAGGAGCATCGTCATCACTAGAGTAGTTGAAGAGCCTAGGTGTAGGAGGTGATGTAGGCATGATGGCGAACGTGGCCACTCCCTCACCATCACTTGAGCTTGACTCGGAGTCATTGGAACCGAACATCATCCCAAGGTAAGCTTGGCCATGTCGCTCGCGCTTGCTATGCTTGTGCTTCTCCCTCTTGTCGCCCTTCTTCTTCTCTTCTTTGAGGTTGGGGCAATCGGCCATGAAATGTCCGGGCTCATGACACTCATAGCATTTCCTTGTGGAGTGCCTCCCACCTCATTGGTCGTTGGTGCGCTTGAAATAACTCCCCTTGAAGAAGCTGCTTCGACTCATGAACTTCCCAAACTTCTTGAAAAAGAGTACCATCTCTTCATCATCCTTCTCCTTCTTGCTCTTGCGACTTTCTTCTTCTTCTTCCTTTGACTTCAACGCCAAGTCTTCCTTCTCGACACTTGAGCCTTGGTGAATGAATTCAGTGACTTCTTTTGACTCTTGCTCAAGCATGTCATGGGTAAGAATACGACCAAGCACATCATGAGGGGTAAGAGTCTTGTAGTCCGGACGCTCACGAATGATGGTCACCAAGGTAGAGTTCCTTGGTGTGATGGCTCGAATCATTTTCTTGACCACAACTTCATCGGTCATCTCCTTGAAACCAAGCCCCTTTATCTCATTGACAATCCTGCTCAACCGGTCATACATGTTGCCGGGGGTATCTCCATCCAACAGGACGAACCGCTCAAATTGGCCCTAGAGGATCTCCACCTTGGACTCTCGAACACTATCTGTGCCTTCATGCACATTCCGAAGTGTGTCCCATATCTCTTTGGCATTCTCAATGCCATCCACTCGGTTGAACTCACTTCCACTCAAGGCACTAAGTATGGCATTAGCGGCTCGAGCGTTCTTGTGCTTGTTCTCGTCGTCCTCCTTGGTGGGATCATCAGGGTTCTACAAAACATAGCCTTTTTGGACTATTCTCCAAATCAACGGGTCAATAGATTTCAAGTGCATCTTCATCTTATGCTTTCAAGTGGCATAGTCCGTACCGTTGAAGTATGGAGCTTTTCCACTATAGGTGCTCACATAAGATGTAGATGTTGAAGAAGAGTAATCCCATGGAACTTTGGCTCCGGTTGGATCACCCTCCTTGCCTTCCCCCGTTTGGCCCGACATGATCTCTCCAAGCAGTTAAGCCTAATTACGAGATTAGGCTCTGATACCAACTGAAAGGGTCACTTAGGCCTAGAGGGGGTGAATAGGCTAATTTAAAAACTTAAGAAAATGCGGAAGTAGAGGTTTTCGGAAATTCCGAAAATCACAAAAAGTGTGCACTACTAAAGAAATGCTAGATCTAACTACCCACAAACTTAAATCACTAGCACAAACAACAACTAGAATTATAGAGGTAAAAGCAAGTCCAGCTAGAGGAGGGAGAGAGGGATTTCACTGAGGTTCTTGCAAGATGAGTTGTTCCCGAAGTTCGAATCCTTGAGGGGATTCTACTCTCTGTTGAGGAGCTCACAAAGAGCTGGGTCTTCGCTAACCCTTTCCTCAAGTGGTTGCACAAAGCATTCCTCCCACTAGTGGTATCTCTTCCCTTTCGGAGGTGAGATCCGACCTTCACAAACTTCTCCCGGCCAACCACATGTAGATCGGTGCCTCAAGAGTGACACCTAACCGTCTAGGAGGCCTCAACCTCCAAGAGTAATGAATGATGCAAAGATCTCTTGGGACTGAAGCAAGTGCTCGCAAATCATCACAAAGTCAACACCAAGTACTCACACAAACTTGAAACCGCAACTCTCACATACACACAAAATCCAAATTGAAGACCGGCGGAGACGGGAATCAAGCAAGCAAGACTCAAAAGTGTATCTCAAGAGTAGCAAGCCAAGGGCACCAATGTTTGCAATGAAAGCAGCAGCTTGACTTGGAGAGGGAGTGGGGTATTTATACTCCCACTCACAGATCTACCAGTTATAGGCAAAAATCTCATTTTTCGAAAAATCCGAAATAACTTTTCAGACAAGTCCGAAAATCTCCAAAACAAATCACAAAGAGATCAACTAGGATTTTCGGCACTTCCGAAAACTTTTCGGACAAATCCAAAAATGAAGAGTACCAAACCATTTTTCGGAAATTCCGAAAGTGAATTTCGGACAAATCCGAAAACAATCCAAGGGATGTGTTGTTCACTGCCTTTTTTGGAAATTCCGAAAAACATTTTCGGACAACTCTGAAAATGTCCAGAGAGATGGTTTGCAAATGCACTTTTTCGGAAATTCCGAAAATGTCTTTCGGACATGTCCGAAAACGTCCAGAGAGGGTTTTCTGCACAACCTTTTCGGAAATTCCGAAAGTTATTTTCGGACATGTCCGAAAACCACCCAAAGCTCGTTTTTCTCTCAGACTCTTTTGGAAATTCCAAAATGGCATATCGGACAAGTCCGAAAAACTCAGACAAAGCACAAATGAGAAGATATCACTGGAAAGAATAAATTTTTGAGCACCTAACTCATTCCTCATCACCAATGCATCATCCCTCTTTATAGTACGGCTTTCCTAATGACACAAACAAAGGAAAAAAGTACATTATACCATTTGCTCATATGCCGCATCACATCGTTTTCTCGCTTCACGGGGCTTTGCATTGAACCATGCATTTTTGAGAACTAACATTCCTTCACACATTACTCAATAAAATTGTTAGTCCTCTCTAATCGCATTGTTATTAATCACCAAAATCATTAGGGGCCTAGATAAACTTTCACAAGTAGAGATTAAAAGGACTATATACTAGAAGTATAGAAATATGCTTTTCTCATTTATTTTCCACTTAGTCTAGATTATTATTTAGAGAGAGTTTGCTTGAATGATTCTTCTGTGTTTCAATCTACCCTATCCCATAATTGATTAACCCCTGGATTAGAGTTTGATCTACTTAAGTGTGATGTGAATTAATAACATACTACTCTCTTACCATATCTTCCCTTGGGATTAAATAAATACGATACATTGGAAATACTTCCGGGTGAAATGCTACAACATTATATCTGTGCGCTTGCAGATTATATCCGTGATCGTAAGAAAATACCGACTAATATCTCTGGTGCCATTGCCTAGAATCTAATTCCCAGTAATATCGTTAAGAAATATCAACAGCTGCTGCAATGGTTGCTGAGAAGTCAGAGGTTCTTGACTTGAGATCGGCTGAGTTGTTGGTGCTCGCGTCTCCCCAATTTGTTGTTTCATCTTCAACAATTGCGCCTGGTGCTCGCGTCCCCCAATTTGTTGTTTCATCTTCAAGTGCTTTGAAGTCATGGTGTTAGAAACTTGACCTCCTGAAACCGGTTGTTGCTTTATCAACAAAATAGGATTGAACCCTGATGCAAATGGAGCCGATATAGGAGTTGTATGCTGATATCCACTCCCAACTCAGTCTTCACAATTCTGTAAGATGGGAAATATGATTTGGAAAATATGTTGGTCCTCTGGCCTTCTATTCAGCAATTGACCCATCCACCACTGACTTGATCATCCCAGTCAATGTATTGACTAGCACTCCAGATTGATTGATCAATGCATGGTTCACAGCCGAATCAATGTGATCTGGTAGAGTTGGTTTGTATTCTTCCTTATTCTCTTTCTGCTCTTCTCCAACTTTCTTGCTACTTCATTCTCCTTCAGGATTTGGCAATTTTATTTTGGTATTTTGAATCACACTTCCTTGCCGAGTCATGCTGAAAGAGCCAAGGTACATCTACTGCATTTGCTGAACAATCCTTTCCATCTCTGTTTTCTGCTCATCGGACAGATGCTCGATAGTGACTGGAATGACGTTGTCGTCAGTGACCTCAGTGATGGAAGGCGACATGATGGCTTGGGTCCCACTGGGCATGCCAAAAGCGTGTTGATGCAAAACATGGCAGCCTGGGAGATTTGCTTAACTCCAGTGCAGGTCCAAGGCTTGCCTCGAGTGTCAAGAGCGTGTCGGCTGGTTTGATCCTGCAACCAACAAGGAAACAACAAACATAGTTAAATAGCCGATAGTCCATCATCTGGTTAAGCCGATGTCGTATCATCAAGACTTAGCCGATACAATTAAACCAAATTGGTTTTATCTTTATGATGAACTAATGAAAGCAAAACCCTAAATATGTCTTATCGACTGTAATACTATCTTATTTGTTTTTATCAATCTTGTTTTAAACAATATTATGGAAATAGCCGGTAGTCCAGTATTTAGAGTATAATAAATAAAGTATTGGCTATTGCTCCAGTACATCCTTATTTAAACAAATCAATCTAAATAAATATACTAAATAATAGTCAATCTCAAGTACACTAATTTGATTGAGATTAACTAAAGCTTGGTATATTTATGTAAAGTAATATGTCCATATAAGTGGAGAATATACATAAAACACATGTCAATGCATATTAATATTAGGTAAGATCGGTTGAAACTCCGATACTATCCTTAATTAATTATGGTTAATTCCAGGTTAGATTTTAGGATTCTATACAAGACTAGGGATGATGCATCACAAATTATGTAAAGAAGTCTAAAGTATAAACAATCAAATAATTAACCATTTTTCAGGATGGTGGATACCTTAGTTAACCTAATCTAGCAAAACGATTTAACCTAAATTCCCCCTTTCTCAAATTGGAGATGAAAGTAGGAGCAATAACGAAATTCCCCCTTTCTCAAATTGGTGGAACGACTACACCAATTTGCCTCAAAATTGGCCTTAATTTGCCTAATGAGGCAGTTCAAACGAGGAGTTTATATTACTGATGATGTAGTTCTTGCATTTTTCATATTCTTGTTCTTTTAATATGTTTCTGACAGTCAATCATCTCTTTCAGAAAAAGAAAAAAGGTGTCATAATTCTTTAGGTTTGCACTATTTTGACTAGCTGACACAAATCTGAAGAACTGGCCTTACCAGTGATTATATGCTCATGCCTAGCTGCTTCCAGAAATTTGCAAGAAGTAATTAAACTGGATTTCTTTTTTGCACAATTGTTTCTCTGATTTTTGTTTTCAAATCTGGAATGTGAAATCTGGATCTGAAGTATTGTGTAAACTGATTCCTGAATATTGTGTAATCTGAATCTGAAAACTTGATCTTCAAATATGGAATATGCTGCCTGGAAGCTGATCCTTCTCAAACAATATGGATGGTTTCACATCTGGAACAATACAGCAAAAGTTCTATATATTTGGCTGCGGAGACCTCAACCCAGAAACAATGTTTTTATAAGAACTCAGTGAAACAATCACATATTTTTAACACATCCATCACATTGTTCGTTTTCGCATATGTGTTTCAGATTTTTTTTTTTTTTTTTTTTGAAAATACGTTGTACATTGATGTAACCATCTACATCAGCATCAGATGTTTTGCACAATAGAACGATCTCTTTACTGAATATTTGCAACGATGCGTGTAACTGATTAAAACCATCTACATCAGCATCAAAGAATCAAAGAATACATGCTTGATCTGAGACAATTACACTTGTGCAGCACCACAGTACTGATCAATGCTCATGCAGCTCTACACATCCATAGACCGTAGTGGAGGCACCGCTGCGACCGCCGGGGTGATGCGCCGCTGCTCGACGACGGCGAGGGGACGGCAGCTTTTCACCTTCGTCCTCGGCGCGTCGATCACCTGGATCATCCTCTGCTTCTTGGCGGACGCGGTATCCTCGTAGCCCTCCTGGAGCTTGCGCTTCGCAGCCGCAAGCTTCGCCTCGTCCACGAGGGCCGGCGCCTCCTCGTGCCTGTTCGATGCCGTCTTCTTCCGCGGCGCCGTGGGCGCCGGCTTGTGAGCAGCCGGCGGCGTATTTGCCTTCTTGGCGCGATCAGCCGCCGCGAGTGCAGAGGCATTCTTGGTCGGCAGCGCCGGCGGCTTCCTGGTCAGGTGTTCGTCGACCAGAGCCTTCCAGTTCTTGTAGAGCGCGGCGGCAAGGTCGCGCACCTGCTCCGACGAGTGCTTCCTCAGGCCGCTGATCGTCTTCCCGATCTTGCTCGCCTCCAGCGTCTGGAACGTCATCGGCACGGTTTGCAGCGCGTGGAGCAACTCGACCACGGCCTTCTCCGACGAGTCGGAGCTCGGCCTGCCGTCTTCTCCGACCTTGAGCTTGCTCTTGATATTCTCAACCTCCTCGCCGGAGCCGAAGATCTCGCCCGTGGCAGGTCTATTGGCGCGTCGGAGATCTTGCTCGTCGCAGAGCCGAAACATATCCTCCAACGGGATGTCGCGGCCCGCGAGCTCCATGGTGGCGAAGCCGATGGCCTCGTCGAGCTGCTCGGCTCTCATGGAGCGAACCATCTCCCTCACCGCCGCCTCTGCCTCTCCGCAGGCCATGGCAGCGCGCGCGAGCGAGCGAGCGAGAGAGATCGCTCAGATTTCGCTAGTGGCGTTGCAGGAATTGGGGATGGTTGGCACCAAATTTATAGGAAAAAGGTAGGACGAACACGGTGTCTCTCCTTCTCCGATTCGAACTCATGGCGGGGCGCGGACTCCGAGTTCGACTGTGTCTCCGATTACGCGGGAAAACGCATAGTCGCCGCCTATAAATTTAGCGCTAATTCGGTCGCGAATGCTGATCCAAGAAACAGAGCCACGAGAGGAATCAGAGCTTTTGCTTGGAAGCGATCTCTCACAGCGTTGCTGCCATAACCGCCGGCGGCGAGGCGATCCCGGAGAGGTGGAAGGAGCTGGTTCGCTCCCTGGGAACCGAGCATCTCGTCGACGCCATGTACGTCGCAATCGACGACTTGTCCGCGCGCGAGCGCGACACGATTTCGCCGGAGCCTTGGTGGCGCCTTGGCGACCGCCGCGCCGCCTACAAGAAATCCTTTCGCACGCGATGGATTGGGCTCCGGCTGCTCCGCCAGTGAGCACGAGGTTGAGAGGATGAAGATCAAGCTCGTGGCCGTGGTCGGGGAAGACGGCGGCAACCCGAGGTCCGACTCGTCGGTGGAGGCCGTGATCGAGTTGCTCCGCGCGCTGCAGGCCTTGCCGATGCCGTTCGAGACGCTGGAGGCGAGCAAGATCGGCAAGACGATCAGCGGCCTAAGGAAGCACTCGTCGGAGCAGGTACGCGACCTCGCCGCCGCGCTCTACAAGAACTGGAAGGCGCTGGTCGACGAACACCTGACCAGGAAGCCGCCGGCGCCGACCAAGACTGCCTCCGCTCTCGTCGTGGCTGATCACGCTAACAACGCAAGCATGGCGACGGCGGCTGCTCATAAGCCCGCGCCAGCGGCGACGCCGAGGAAGACAGCGTGCAACAAGCGCAAGGAGGCGCCGGCCGCGCTCCCACCAGAGATGGACGAGGTGACGAAACTGGAGGCGGCGAGGAAGAAGCTCAGGGAGCGTTACAGAGAGGAAGAGATGGCCAAGAAGCAGGGGAAGATACAGATGATCAACGCGCCGCCGCCAGGGAAGGCGAAGCAGCGCCCCGCCGTCGTCGAGCGGCGCGGCGTGGTCCGGCGCACGGTGGCGAGTCACGCCCCGGTGGCTGCTTCTGTCCGGACGTAGACGGTGTTGTGCTGGTGTAATTCTTGGATGAATACTACTCTGCTGTAGATGGATGATTTCTTTTGCAAAGTTCAGTCGTCCTGAATGCAGAGTATTTTTTTTATTATGTAATAATGTACAAACTCCAGGTGTATTATGTATTACTAAGTCAGGTTATGTGAATAATTAAATAGCAAGGCTGATGTACTGAACAAAATTCTGTTGTATGTGGTTTCAGAAAATTCATAAGCAGCCCATGTTGTGTGTATTAGAACTTCAGAGAATGTACATATGATTTGGCCAGACTGTGTATCCTGTATTTTTGCAAATATCTGGGTATATCCCTAACTGGTTATTTGACATACGTGAACTACTAGTCACAACCAGAACTTTCGTATGGCTATCTTTTTGGCCATTACATTAGCTTGTTCGTGCCAGTGTATGTTTGCATGTTGCATGAACAGATTATACATTTTTTGACAACCTGATACTAACCTATGGATTTAATGGCATTTTGTACCTTCAAATCTCAGATGTATTTACCCAGATGATAATTCATTTCTCTTTCTCTGTAATAAGAAGGCAACTTCTGAAAATTCGGATGATTGGAACTGACGGCCTCTCAGGCGCTCACCACTATGGATGTGTAGTGCCCAGTAATTCTTGATGGTTTCGTCATCTCCGCACTCTTGTTTTGTGGTGTAGAAACACGGGCTCGTAACAATCCTGCATCGTATTTCAGCTGGGACGATTTTGGTTGCTATACGCGAGACCCCACTCCTCCAACATTGATTATGACACTTATCGAATTATGGAGAGTTGCTAGAAGCCGATCACTTGGCTCTTGAAGCTCACTTTGAGGAATGACAATGAAAGATGGTTTCCTGCTACCCGAAGATGAGGCAAGGTGTCATCAAGCGAGAAGAATTCACGATGACTGTCGAAGACAAATCAAAGGTACCAACCAGTTTCAACAATACCCCTATACTTGCATATGAAGTTGCGTGTTTCAATGGTAGATGGTATTATTTTTGCTAGTTTAAATGATCGGTTTACTTCCTTGTGGAGAAAACTAGACCAATGGTGCAGTAAGATCCTGGATCATTTTAGGTGGGTGGAAGATATTAAGGGTGTGCCGTCTAATAGAGCGCTCAACGAATACCCCTATACTTGCATATGAATGTGGAGATTATGAGTACCACATACCCACAGATCTAGTTATTTGGCTGGATCATAGGGGATATACTGTGTATACAGAATAAGTATGACATTAGGACTCGGGTATAGTGTTGGCTGGTGTATCAAGTTATAGCCTGTAGTCCTGGTTGGTTGAGATTGTAAATTGGTTATAAGAGATTTAAACCGTAAGGAGTTAAATCTCTATCTTGTAAACCATGCCTTTCGACTATATAAGGAGGGTGAGGTGCCCCTTACGGGGTGAGTGAATCTAGATAGAGAAATCAATAGATAACTTGGTGGGTTTAATCTCCAAACAAGAGTAGGGTATTACTTATTCAAGAAGGTCTGAACCTATCTAAATCCTTTGTCTCATAACCCATCCAATTTTCCTTCTTGTTCGCTACCCCTTTCATTTTGCCGAATTCTAGTTTCGACAGTTAGCGTGCCAGGTAAGGGAGCGTCAAGTTTATCACTAATCAAGTGACATGGGATCGTCATCAGGCATCGATGACTTCGTCTTTCCTCCGGGGCAGGCGTACCGCTTCGGCAGCGTCGACTTCATCACGGACAACTTCGGCAAGATCTCTCTTCTCAACTCGGCCTCCAACCAATCAGGGGGAGACAAGTCCCTTGGTCGCTAGGTCTTCCTAATGCGGCTGAAACCAGCACCAAGCTACTTTCTCACAAGATGGCCTTAAACCACATGGGGGAACGTCTACATCAACTCCTCTTCCTACGCCGAGCCCACCTCAAGACGAGCAAGAGTACCCGATGATCATCATGCAGTTACCACTAGATCTAGTCGCAGTTCTCGGATCAAGATCGCCATCCCCTCGTAGGTCCAGATCCAATCCGAACTCGGTCAAGATTGGGTCTGGCTTCAGAGAGGTCAACGTCATACTTCCAACACTCGGATCCTGCTCCACCACCGAGCTCGCTGCCTACGCTAGCTCTTTAGAAGAAAACATCCACGGTGATGCTGCCAGCGCCGAAGCTGGAGATGACTCCAACTTTGACGATGACTATACCCCAGTTTTCAACGGAGTCTTCATGGAAAACAACGAGACCGACGCAGAGGTAGCCGCAAGGCTACAAGCCGAGGAAGCGGCCCAAGCTGGAGTCGAGCAGGAACGGGTCAAACTGGAGTAAGACAGGATCATATTAGACCAAGATAGGGCTAGACTGGAGCAAGAACGATAGGAACAAGCCGAACAAGATCGCCTACGCAGGGAAGACGAAGAGAGGAGGTGCAAGGAAGAGGAAGACCGCAGAAGCAGAGAACTAGCCGTGACAGGGCGCAGGGCAAGACACCTCATTGGGCAAACCGTAGTCGACAACACCAATGTATTCCTTACACCGCAACAAAATGCTATCGGGGCTGTTACTCGGCATGGCTCCGCCTCACATCACACCGCTGATCAATCAAGTGAAGACCCTCATCGCGGCAACCATCCCGAATGCTGGAGAAAGCCGACGACCCAGTGAATCTACATCGAGAACTCCAGCTGGCAGTCGCCCACCATCCTCAAGAATTAGAGATAGTAGAAGCAAGACCAATTCCCGCACCAACCACAACAGCGGAGCACGCCGGGAGCAGTCGGCCCAATCGCCCATTCGCCACGTTGCCCACCCATCGCCTCGTGCTAGAGATCGCAGATTTCACTCCGACTACCACAGTCCCCCTAGGGCTTCAATCGACCTGAGGGACACCCTTAACCAGCGACGCAAAGAGAGAGGCGTTATAATCCAAGATGACAACGATTGCGAAGGAATCCCCGCTTTCACCAATGACCTGCGTCGAGTGAATTGACCGACCGGTTTTAAGCCGACTGGCATCGAGAAGTACGACGGCAAAACTGACCCCGAGTCCTGGTTAACCGTCTACACGCTCGCAATTCACGTAGCAGGAGGAGATAGCAAGGCCATGGCGCACTATTTGCCGATAGCGTTGACCGACTGGGCCAGGAACTGGCTCACTGGGTTACCACAAGGCACCATTGGTTCCTAGAGCGAACTTCGCGACCACTTCATCGCCAACTTCCAGGGTACTTTCGAGCGCCCTGGGACACTCTTTGAGCTATACAACATCGTACAGAAACCAGACGAAACTCTACACGAGTACATACAATGTTTCTTCGAGAAGCGCAACAAGATTTCTGACATCACCGACGATAACATCATTGCCACATTTACATGAGGACTCCGCAACAACTTGCTCATCGGAAAATTCAGCCGCAAGACACCGAAAACAGTCAAGCAGATGTTTGAAAATGCGAACAAGTACGCTAAGTCAGATGATGCAGTCAAGGCCTCCAAGCAGTCGGTAGGAGGCTGGAGTTCCAAGAAGAAGGACAATGAAGGTGCGATAGGAGCCAGTGGAGAGCGGCGGGAAGCACAAGGATTGCAAGCGTAAGCCTGAAGATCTGGTTGCTACAACTTCGAACTTCCAGAACCAACGGCCCCGAGTCACCACCTACGACAGAATAATGAATGGCCCCTGCACGCATCACCCTAATAAGGGACACGCGGCCAAAGACTGCTTCATCTACAAACAGTTCGCAGAAAGGTATGCTGCTCAAATCAAGAAGACGGCCGAAGGAGAAGGCACCTCTGGGCAAAAGAAGAATGATGACGAACCAAGTCATAGAGCTTTTCAAGATCCCATGAGTGAGTTAAATCACATCTTTGGAGGTCCGCTTGCATACGAATTGAAGAGAAAGCAGAAGCTTACTGACAGGGAGGTCAATGCGGTGCAACCAGGAGTTCCACAGTACTTACGGTGGTCAGAGATCCCAATCAAGTTTGACCACTCGGATCATCCCGACCGAGTGGTCCACCTAGGGCGGTTCCCCCTAGTACTAGACCCAGTCGTCCGCAACGTCAAACTTAAGTGCACGCTTATCGATGGAGGTAGCGCACTCAACATCCTGTTCGCCAAGACCTTGGATGAGATGCAAATCCCACGTTCCGAGATGAAGCCGAGCTCCCCTCCTTTCCATGGAGTCATTCCAGGACTATCTTCAACACCACTCGGCCAGATCACTCTCCCGATCACCTTTGGTATGAAAGAGAACTTCCGCACGAAGAACATCAGCTTTGAGGTCGCTGACTTCGAGACAGCCTATCACGCCATCCTTGGCCACTCGGTGTTAGCCAAGTTCATGGCCATACCTCATTATACCTACATGATGATGAAGATGCCTGGTCCACGTGGAGTTAGATCCCTACGCAGCAACGTCAAGCAGGCTCTCACCTGCGACAAGGAGAGCTGTGAGTTGGCACAATCTCGTGAGAGATCTCTCGGCCAATAGGAAATCCGGCTAGCTGTGTCAACATCACAAGAAGGCGAGGTCCCTGCTAAAAAGGCAGCCAAATCTGGAGAAGGCGACGCCAAGACTAAGAAAATTCCTTTAGATTCCTCTGATCCCTCTAAAAACTGTTGTAATAGGCGTCGAGTTAGATAGTGAATAGGAAAACACGCTCATCACCTTTCTTCAAGCTAATAAAGATATCTTTGCATGGAAACCATCTGATATACCTGGTATTTCTAGAGAGGTGATTGAGCACTCTTTAAATGTTAAAGAAGATGCTAAACCTATCAAACAATGACTCCACCGGTTTGCACAGGACAGAAGGGACGCTATTAAAGAAGAGTAAACCAAGCTCTTGGTGGCAGGTTTTATCAAGGAAGTCTACCATCCCGACTGGTTGGCAAACCTGGTCCTGATTCGTAAGAAGATAGGACAATGGCGGATGTGCGTCGACTACACTGATCTTAACAAAGCTTATCCTAAAGACCCCTTCGGCTTACCCCTAATAGACCAAGTGGTGGATTCAACGGCCGGATGCAAGTTGCTTAGCTTCGTTCATCACCCCGTTCGAAGCATACTGCTACATCACCATGCCCTTCGGATTGAAGAACGCAGGGACTACCTATCAATGCATGATCCAACGATGTCTCCAGACGCATCTTGGACGCAATGTGGAGGCCTACGTTGACAACATCGTCATCAAGACGAAGCAAAGAGACAACTTGATAGAAGACTTGGAGGAGACTTTCGCCAACATACGTGCTTTCAGGATGAAGCTAAATCCCGAGAAATGCACCTTCGGAATACCGTCAGGGAAGCTACTTGGCTTCATGGTGTCTCATAGGGGCATCGAAGCTAACCTGGAGAAAATCAATGCCATCTTAAATATGAAGCCCCCGAGTTCCCAGAAAGATGTCCAAAAACTCACAGAGTGCATGGCTGCACTCAGTAGGTTTGTTTCAAGGCTTGGAGAGCGAGGGATGCCTTTCTTTAAGCTGTTCAAGAAGAACGATGATTTCTAGTGGACTCCAGAAGCCCAAAAAGCGTTCGAGGATTTCAAAACCTTTCTAACAACTCGGCCGGTGTTGGCCTCGCCATTGCCGTAGGAGCCGCTGCTACTTTACATATCGGCGACTTCAAAAGTAGTGAGTACGGTCCTGGTCGTCGAGCGTGAAGAAGAAAATCGCACTTAGAAGGTTCAGCGACCAATTTACTTCGTAAGCGATGTCCTTGCCGAATCCAAGACGCGATATCCTTTGGTACAAAATTTTTTTTATGGAGTCCTAGTCACCATTAGAAAGCTGGCCCACTATTTTCAGGGTCACCCGGTCGTGGTGGTCACATCGTTTCCACTCGGCGACATTCTTCGCAATCGAGGAGTTAAAGGGCACATCGCCAAATGGGTCTTAGAGCTGATGGCTTTAGACATCACTTTCAAGCCTCGGGTTTCTGTGAAGTCACAAGTGTTAGCTGACTTTGCGGCAGAGTGGACCGAGTGTCAAGAAGAGGTACCTACGGAGAACATGGTATACTAGATGATGCACTTCGATGGATCCAAGAGGATTTCTGGGGCTGGGGCAGGAGTCGTCCTGATTTCCCGACTAGAAAACGCCTGAGTTATGTGCTTTGGATTCATTTCTCAGCCTCGCACAATGTCGCCGAGTATGAGGCCCTCCTGCACGGCCTACGGCTCACCGTGTCCTAGGGATACGGCGAGGAGATTCTCAGTTAGTGGTCAATCAAGTAATGAAATACTGGTCATGCCTCGACGACAACATGGCCGCCTACCGGCAGGAGGTTCGCAAACTGGAAGACAAATTTGACGGTTGGAGTTAACCCACGTTCTCCGACACAATAATGAGGTGGCAGACCGACTGGCTAACTTCGGATCCAAAAGAGAAACAGCTCCTTCAGACATCTTCGTGGAACACCTCTATGAACGAACTGTTTTGAAGAAGTCAACTTCGGAGAAGGAAGTTGGTGAACAAGTTTCATTGCTTGATGTCGACTGGAGGACGCTCTTTGTCAAGTACTTCAAGCATCAGGAGCTACCTCCTAACAAGAACGAGGCCGAGAGGATTCATCGCCGCAGTAAGACTTATGTCCTTGTAGAGGAGGAATTATACAAGAGAAGTCCTTCTGGCGTGTTGCAAAGATGTGTCTCCCTCGAGGAAGGCCTACAGCTTTTAAAGGATATCCACTCGGGAGTGTGCGGTAATCATGCGGTAGCATGTACATTGGTCGGAAAGGCATACCAATAGGGTTTCTTTTGGCCTACAGTAGTCAGCGATGTAGACAAGATCGTCCGCACTTGCGAATGTTGTCAATTTTTTGCTAGACAGACCCACCTGCCAGCTCAGGAATTACAAACAATCCCACTTTCTTGGCCCTTCACGGTCCTTTCAAAAGGGCGCAATGCGGGTACACACATCTCTTTGTCGCGGTGGACAAATTCTCCACGTGGATTGAGGCGAAACCAGTCACGACGATCACAGCGGATAATGTACGAGATTTCTTCATCAATATTGTACATCATTTCGGTGTGCCGGATAGAATCATTATTGATAATGGTACTCAGTTCACAGGAGGTGTGTTCAAAGTTTTTTGCGAAGATTTTGGAATCAAGATTTGTTGCGCTTCTGTAGCGCACCCTACAAGCAATGGTCAAGTCGAGCACTCAAATGGGATGGTACTCCAAGGGATTAAAGCCCAAGTTTTTGACAGATTGCGTCCTTACGCCGGTCAGTGGACAGAAAAGTTACCTTTAGTATTGTGGTCATTGCGTACCACTCCGAGTTGAGCCACGGGCCAGTCACCCTTCTGTCTGGTATATAGGGTAGAAGCCATGTTGCTGAGTGAAATGGAGTTTGAGTCCCTTCGTGTTTGCAACTTCAGTGATGAGCGCCAGGAGCACGACATGGCAGATGATTTGAACCGACTAGAGAAAGCCCGAGAGGTAGCACTCATCTAGTCGGCTAGATATTTGCAAGGCCTTCGGTGTTATCATAATCGTAATGTCAGATCACGCGCTTTCATAGTCGGGGATATGGTTCTTCGGAAGATCCAGATGACCAAGGATAGGCACAAACTATTACCTCTATGGAAAGGACCCTTTATAATTGCGGAAGTTACTCGGCCGGGAGCCTACCGACTAAAGCGTGAAGACAAACGATAGTGGATAATTCATGGAACATAGAGCATCTTCCTTGTTTTTACACTTAGATATTTCTTTGTAATCCTTTCCTTGCGAGTGCCGACTCGTGGTCTTCCTTGAGTCGGTAGTCGGGGGCTATCAATAATAATGGAGCACGATGTCAATTTGTTTATGTGATTTGTCATTGACCCTATCTAAGTTTAAATCTAGTGGATGAGGACTAAAAATTTTTCAATGGCTTTAACGAGCTTTAGGCTTGAAGAAGTCAGAGAGAAGTTTTAAGAAATTTAAAACTAGATTTACAACTTAAGGCATGGTATAAATAAGTCACTACACAACGAATTGAAATTCCATGGACAAACTACATACAATAACAAGAGTTTATGATTGAAAATTATCTAAAACATCACAAGCGATCTTGTTGGCTGGGTCTTGGGCTTGATTGATCAGCTCAAGAGCCTCTTCATCTATGGTACCTTTAGCAAACCCATCTCTAGCGGCTTCTACATCAACTCGAGGGTACATGGACTTAATTATGGCCAGAGCTTGACTTGCTCCCATGGAGGTGGCATCTTTGATATTATTGAAGTATCTCGCCGGAGCAGTACAGAGACCTTCAAAGATTTCCACAGCGTCTTCATGGCTGGAGCCGAGTCCATTTTGGAAAATGGCGTTCAAGATTGGGGCAGCGGCATTGGCTATGTCATCCCGAACGCTCTCCACTCTTTTTACTCGCTTAGCGAAGATATCAAACTGGGCCTTGGTTTTCAGTTTATGAGCTACGTTATGGAAAGCTAGAGTGAGTACCCGAATGGATATAATAAGAGCATGCACAAACGAGAAAGATTGAATCTTTACCTTCGAGATTTTCCTCGGCTTTGGTTTTTTCGACTATTGGCTGAGTATTAGATTCTTCAAGTTTTTTCAGATGGGCAATCAGGGACTCAATTTTTGCTACTTGTGCTGAAGGAAGTCGGATGAGTTTGTCAGGCTTGATATATGCCTAAAGAAAATAAAAGATGATGATTACCTCCAATTGTTCCCCGGTGGTCGAAGCTGATATCCATGAGTTGGGTGATTTGGTCTTTTAATTTCCTCTCCTTGGATTGAGCGTCTTCTTGAGTTTTCCTTAACTCGGCCTTGACCTTTTCGAGGGTCTCGAGGTGTGGGACGAGTTTCTCTAGTGCATTGGTCTTAGCCTCATTATGAAGATGAATCCTCTTGATTTAGCAAGTAATCGAAAAGGCTGATGAAGATAAAGGGAGAAATACCTACATTGACCAGTCGGGTGGACTCGTTTAAGCTTCTGATTAGCATATGGAGCTCTTCATCCTCCTTTTGTTTATTTATCACGATGTTTTGTAGGATACCATCTCTATCCCTCCATTGAAGGTTGGTTGGGGGAAGAGAATCCTCGACCAATTTGATCCTGGGGATTTCTTCTTCTCCTTCGCTGATTAAAGGACCTGATTCACAAAATTAAAAATGATCGGTATGGAACGTAAAGATGGATTTGGAATACATCGAGAAATTTACCTATGATGATCCTGGGGCATCCCGGAAGAGGGCTCTGCGTATGACTAGTCGGCGGGCACCTAGATTTTGTCTCCCCATTATTTTGTGGTGGGGAGCTAGTTGATTGCTCTTCTTTTTCCTGTTGTTGGTCCCCTGGCGATATATCCTGATCAGCAGTCTTGGGATCTACATCACTTGACTGGCTATGGGTCGGGGGTTCAGCTTCTGAGGATGGTTCAGCGTTTTCCAACTGGTTTCCAGTCGGGGTTCTGATTTGGATTCGGATGAGGTGCTCACGGGTAGAGTTTCAGTCTTGCTAGTTGGGTCAATGTCTTGTGGCTTCCTGCACCAAGAAATAGAAGAAGAAAGTTGTACAAAAGTTCAAATCTTCCAGGAGACAGTAACTTTCTTAGCTTGTGATGAGACGATTAAAGAGTGAAAATTCAGAGTAATTAGTACCTTGAAGAACTGCGGAATCTTGGAGCGGGCTGAGTGGCGGGAGATCTGGCTGGTGCGGTTGCAATGCTGGTTTGTTGTTTGCTCAGTTTGTCATCTTCGGAGTCGCTGCAGACCAGTTTCCTCTACTTCAGCTTGTGCATCGCGTCATCATTTTGGGCTGCTCGTTTGCTCTTTCCAGTCGGATTAATTGTGGGGCCACCGGAAGGTTGAGCACTTTTGACTGCTGGTTTGTGGGGAGCAAAGAGAGGAGGTTTGGAAGAGAAGCGCAGATTTTCCTAGGTAAGAAATATTGTGAAAAAATTGTTAAAGCTGTTGAGCTGAAGTTAATCATTTGAAGAAAGGTTTAAGTTTGCTTACTGTTGGAGGCGGTCGCATCAAGCTGTATGGGCTAACTGGGAGTTTGTGCCCATAGTCGACGGCTATGCTGGAAGAGAAAACTTTGTACATATGGCTGCACATGATCTTGTAGTCGATTGAGTTGGGATCTTCGCGGTTTGGATCAGATTGGCCCTCATACTCGTATGCTGGTTTGCTTCTCTCTTTGATCGGAGCCAGTCGGCACTTGATGAAATGCCAAGTGACTTGCTCCCCTGGAGACCCTTTTGTTTGATTTCCACCAGGCGAAGAAGTAATTCGTTAGCCTGGGCGAGCTCGTCGCCGATTAAAAGATTTCTCCAATGTTCTTGGGGAACTGGTGGAAGACCGACGAAGTCGGGAAGGCAGGGGGTAGGATTAGAGATGTAAAACCAATTGGAATGCCAGCCCTTGTTAGAGGTTTTGAACGGGGGAGAGAAGTCTTTTTGTGTAAGAGTGGCTGAGCAACTCGCATCCGGCCATTGAAACCACCACTTGGTCTATTCGGGGTAAACCGAAGGGGTCTTTAGGACAAGCTTTGTTAAGATCAGTGTAGTCGATGCACATCCGCCATTGTCCTGTCTTCTTACGAACCAGGACCGGGTTCGCCAACCAGTCGGGATGGTAGACTTCCATGATAAAACCTGCCGCCAGCATCCCTTCTGTTCTATGCAAAACGGCGGAGTCGTTGTTTGTCCACCGTTGCGTGTTTCAATGGTAGATGGTATTATTATTGCTAATTTAAATGATCGGTTTACTTCCTTGTGGAAAAAACTAGGCCAACAGTGCAATAAGGTCCTGGATCATTTTAGGTGGGTGCAAGATATTAAGGGTGTGCCGTCTAATAGAGCACTCAATGAATACTTTGAGGTTTGGGATAAAATCCTGGAGTTCCAATTGCAGCAATGTGAGGAAGCTAATGTAATCTGAAAGATGGCATCCGACGAAGCCTTCTCTACGTTCTATGCATATCACATGTTTTTTTAATGGCAAAAGAGATATCTCCATGTCCAGAGTTGACCTAAAAGAGCAAGGTCCATCCATCTCCGGTTCATTTTTTTACGTGGCTGGCGACTAAGGGACGTTGTTTAATAGCAGATAATCTGCGGAAGAGGGGTCGACATAGGAAGATTGTGAGCACACTACTACAAATCATATTTTTCCTTGACGGCCAGAACACGTTTTCGCCGGCAGACTGCCTGGCCGCATGCGATCATAGGCTAGTGAAAATTCAGGCTAAGGTTGCACATTTTGTTTAGAGTTTGGAACTGAAAGTTCAAGTATTATTAATTTGGTTTTGATGATTAATGATAAATCCAATTACATGAGACTAATATTTTTAGGCAAAATTTGCTACAAAACACTCAAAATTTGGGTAATTTGCTGATAGACCTCGTAAAAACGTATCACGGCTGAAAAACACTCTAAAATAATTGGTAATTTGCTAGATGACACTTTCGACTTAATTAGAGAGAGAAATTCTTCAAAAAGAGAAGAATGCCCCTAGGATCAAAATCTTTTGAGCTGAGGTTAGAGTAACGATGGAATATGATGTATGCTACTGATGTACTTGGGGTGATGGTAAATTTAGAGTTGTATAACTTTTAAACTTTTACTCTAATACCATGTTTGAAGCTTGTGGTCCTAGGGGCATTCTCATTTTTCTTAAGAATTTATCTGACAAATTGGACTGAAAGTGTCCTCTAGCAAATTACCAATTTTTTAGCATGTCTTGCAGCCGTGATACGTTTTCTCGATGCCTATTATCAAATTACACAAATTTTGAGTGTTCTGTAGCAAAATTTGCCATATTTTTATAAGCATTTATTTGTCTAGCCTCTTGTGGTGATGAAATTGGAAATTGTGAGAGATGGTTCCCGGACTTCATGTGAGTTGAGATAGAAATGCTCGTTGATGGTGGACCTAAATCATAACAAGGATGAAGTGCACGGAGATCAAGTTATATGTACCATTCCTTCTCTCCATGCACATATTCATATGTTCATATATAATATTTCCATGTGATTGATATATATGTGTGAGACTAATGTTTTGTTTGAGCCTTATCTCTTGTTTAGTCCCTTTACATTGAGAACATGGAGATGATGAATGTATGCATTTATTTTAATGTCTATATTTGATAAATGCCTTCTATTCTTGTATAGGATATTCCCCAATATTTCATCTCTATTTATGCATATTCTTGCTTCACACAAATCTTTCGTATGGACATATTTAGGGAGAGCAAATCCTATACGTTAGTTATGCATGCATTTGATCCTAGTTATTTACTTTCATTTAGTTGGGATCTTTACATTTGAGTATATAACACTCGTGGTATTGATTAATACTCATCATTTATTCATATCATTTTTTACATACAATCGGTTGGTCAATAAGTGGAGGTTGATAACCAAATCATTGAGACTAACAATTTCATTGAGTTGAATGAGCGAAATAGATCCAAGAATTAAAACAAGTGTTGATTCTCAAGGGAGATCATGACACCTAAAGATATCAATGATGACAAAGTGAAGATATGAAGATGTGGGGTACGAAGTAGCCACTACGGCAAGGGGCTTGGCACCGAAGGACCAAATCCAGTGGTGAAGAGCAAGAGATGACTTTGTCGTGATGGACCGTGCGAGACCATTGGAAGCTACAAGGAGCCTGCATCAATTTTTGAAGAATATGTGGTAAAGATTGTATAATTCTTTTCCCATTTACATTTGAGTATAGGAATACCGTACTATCAAGAGGGATGCAACTTCGATGTGTTCGTATATGTCTCAGTGCTCAAAGTGACCTATCCTAGTGCTTCCTTGAGAGAAAACCAAGCTTTAACCCATCCTTTGAGTAGTTTTCGACTTTGATTTTGGTTGAATTGGGTAGTCCTCCGAGCGATCTTTCCATAGAGTCCAAGATCATAAAAAACAGACTTCCGAGCAACAAGTTATGATCGTTTTACTTTGTGTTTTTGGAAATTCCAAAAAATTTCGAAAATTCAAAAATTGCCAAAATCTTAGTTCTGGTGTTTTTCGGATTTTTCCCAAAAATTTCAGGAACTCCGAAAATTTTTGGAAACTCCGAAAATGTCTGTGAAGTTGCCCTCTAGTGTTTTTCGGATATTTCTGAAAATATTTTAGAAAGTCCGAAAAATGGAATCTTGACCTCCAACAGCTAGTTTTGAGAGGCTTGGGTATATAAACTCCTCTACCCTACTTTGAGTGGCTGCTGTTCTTGGCAAAAGTAGACACATCCAAAACCAAATAGCCTTCTCCATTCCCCTAACTTAGTGGTGTCTCTGTGAGAGAGATTTGAGAATGGGAGAGTTGGATTGAGAGAAGTTGAGAGCTAGTGAGTTTCACTCCATGCTTTGAGCACTCGAGTTCATAGTAAGCAAATCTTCGATTGTGTTTTTTACTCTTAGGACTGGGGACTAAGGTTTCCTAGACAGATAGACATCACCGGTGAGCACCCAAGATTGTGGTGTGGCTCGGAAAGTTTCTATAGGCTTCAGTTTTGCCTCCGCAAGGAAAGATATCAAGAGTGAAATCGAGAAGTGCATTTTTGCAACCTTATGAGAAAGGGTTGAAATAGACCCGGCCTTTGTGACCCCTCAACGGAGACGTAGGATCCGTGTATCCAAACTTCAGGAACAAATCACGCGTCTCCTTTCTTGGTTTGCTCGTTCTTGTCTTCTCTCATATTGTGTGTTGTAGCAGGAGGTAAACACCATCCTCCTCGTTCGGTCAAAACACTAAGGGAATAGAAACTTTTAGGGTTCTTTAAGTATCCAACCAGGAAAACACTGCTCGAGTGGGAAAACACTACTCTAGCAGGAAAACACTACTCGAGCGGGAAAACACAATGTGGAGTTTTGTTCGAGTCAACTAAGCTAACATTCCTCGAGTGATTTATCCTATTTGGGTAACCATCGTGTGTGGCAGGTAAAGTCCAAGGAACCGGCAGGCGAAAAAGAGTGTTCGAACATCTGAGATGGAAAAGATGTTTGGCCAAAGAGCTCGAAGAAAAACTCCACTCGAGCAAGGAAGATTCCACAAGGAGATTCCACAGGGATCACTTTCAACCATTTCTACCAGTTGGCATCCAAAATACCGTTTAGACCTCTGAAATGTACCAAAATACCCTTAAGGCTGCTGACCTGGTAGGGGTATTATAGTAAACCCACGAAGACTCATGAGGGTATGGATGTAATCTCACGTGCATGGTGTAAGATATATAAGCTAGTCAAAGTCTCGTAGCAAGGGGGATGATCAATAGAAAAATACCGCTTGCTAGCACTGTGTATTTTACACTCGAGCTCATTCTTAGGACAGGTGGGGGAATTGCACTTTCCCATCTATCCCCAAAACTTGTTCATGACCTAAGATCACAACAGTGGCGTCGTCTGTGGGGACGTAAAGTCTCTTTGGAGTGGGCTCGAATAGTAAATGTGACGTTCTCAACTGCAAAATACTGCTCCAGTTCGATACACAGACAGTTTCGTGAGCGTGGCAACAGCACTCGAGAAAGAGTGGGCGGAAATGACTGGACAATCCACAGAAGTTGAGGTGAATAGAGCAGGACACGAGGAAAGAACCGTTGGCATGACAGGAGAGGAGATAAAAAGAACAATCCCAATGAAGTAGAACTTGCTGAAATGGTACAGGCACAGGGGGCTGTTATGGTGAGCCAACAACAATATGATGAATTACAGAGAGAATTACAAAGGTTATAAGCTTTGCACAATCAGGCAACAGGAGCAGGCGGATCTAATGATTATAGGGAAATACAAGGGGCTGACAGAGCTCAACCACATCACATAGAAGTAGATACTCGAGAAGAAAACACTCAAGAAAAAATGCTCAAACAATAAATACCCAAACTACTAGAATAACACAGGAAATTCGCCAAACCCAAATTCCCCAAACTCATATTCCTTAAACCCAAATTTCTCAAACTCATATTCCTCAAACCCAAATTCCTCAAGTTCATATTTCTCAAACCCAAATTCCTCAAGTTCATATTCCTCAAATCCAAACCCCTCAAACTCATATTCCTCAAATTCAAAATCCTCAAATCCGAATTCCTCAAATACAATTCCCTCGGACTCAAACCCTCCTAAGACAAATCCAACAAACCCAACTCCCACAAAACCAAATTCCCCAGTCCCAAGTACCCCATGGGCAAAATACCGGTCAACCCTCCCAGGTCATTCCCCCACACCAAATGTCATATACACAACCCCCCAGGCAATTCAAAACCAACAACCCATATATAGCATTTGACCAATCGTACCATCAACAACAAGTATTTTACCCATATTATTCACAACCAGCTGAACAATACCAGAACCAAAAAAGCCAATTCCCACAAGTACAACAATCCTATTTCCAACCAACTCGTGCAATTGACACGAAAAACCCCCTTAGCCAAAGCTTGCAGATGGCACCTTGGTCAACGCATTTCAAGTTGTCAAATATCACAAAATACAAAGGCAACACATATTCGAATGAAATCTAAGAGTATACGAAACAACAGTTGAAGCTGCAGGAGGAGATGACACAACAAAAGTCAAAATTCTTCCAACCATGCTAGAGGGCGTTGCACTGTCATGGTACACGACTATTCTCCCAATGACAATTTACTCTTGGAAGCACATGAGAGATACTTTTCGAGCTGGATTTATTGGAGCATATGAAGAGCCAAAGGAGGCAGATGACTTGTACGCCATGAAACAGTTATAGGGAGAAACAATAAGAAGTTTCATAGTGAAAGTTTTCAATGATAAGATGTCAAATCAAGCAAGTAGATGATGAAATGCTCATAGTAGCTGCCAAAAGGGCTTTGTTACCAGGACCTCTTCGTTTTGATCTCGCAAGAAATAGACCAAAAACAGAAAAAGACCTGTTTGAGAGAATGAAAAGTTTTGCAAGAGGAGAAGAAGATGAAATAAGGGTGCAAGCTGAAGAAGCAGCTCTGTTAGGTAAAAAACAGCTCAAGAACAAGCAAGTTTCCCAAGGAGAAGAACAAAAAGGGGAAAATACCATCAAGCCATGGAAAAAGTTCAAACAAGAACACAAACATGAGCAGAAAAAATAGGTTAATTTCATTGGAGATAGCTCGAATAGCGGAGAAAGATTCTTCCAGCAAGATGGAAAAGGGAAAAACCAATGGGAGAACTCCAGGAGAGGAAGAAATCATTGGGGACAACCTGGACGAGGCCGGGGCCAATGGTGGAATTTCGACTGAGGAAGAGGAAGATGGTGGAAGAATGGAAGAGGTAGAGGAAGAGAAAATCAAGGTGAATACAATAAATTCTGCCAGATACATGGTCCAGGTGGTCATTCCACAGAAGAGTGTTATAGCAAGTTTTGCAGAATACATGGCCCAGACGGACATTCCACTGAAGAATGCAGACAAATGAATTACATGATAGAACAGCACGTCTCCCAGTATGAAAACAAGTATGAAGGAACTCATGACAAACGAGGACAAAATGCGATAGAAGCTCCACAAGTCATGAAAATAGAAACAAAAGAAGAAATGTCGAAAAGGGTAATCAATGCAATAACAGGAGGCTCATCGCTAGGCATTGAGTCAAAAAGACAAAGAAAAGCATATATGAGACAGATAAATCATGTGGGAACAAGCAATCAGTCAAATCCACCAGCTTAAAAACAATAATCTCTTTTGGCCAAGAAGATGCAGAGGGGGTGTACTTCCCTCACCAAGGTCCTTTAGTGATTTTAGTGGAAATAGCACAGTGCGAAGTACAAAGGGTGCTGGTTGATGGAGGAAGTTCAGCAGATGTACTCTTCTATGATGCTTTCAAAAACATGCAAAACCAGAAGATAGATTAACAAGTGCAGGAGTACCTTTGCAAGGCTTTGGTGGACAACAAGTACATGCAATTGGGAAAATACCGTTGCAAGTAGTGTTTGGCAAAGGTGATAACAAGAGCAAAGAGGAAATTGTGTTTGACGTAGTTGACATGCCATACCAGTATAATGAAATCTTTGGAAGATCAACAATCAATGTTTTTGAAGCAATAATACATCACTATTACATATCTATGAAACTTCCGGGACCGAGAGGGGTAATAGCAATTCGAGGTGGCCAATTAGCAGCTAGGAATTTCGAGCTTCAGGGAGCTCCAAATGTAAAAGGGGTTCATGTAGTTGATCAAAAAAATGGAGAATACTCAAAAATGTAAAAGCCAGTCCCTGAGGGTAAACAAGGAAAGTACAGTTAGATGAACATGACCCTAGAAAGTACATCTTGCTAGGTGAAAATTTGGAAAAACATGTTGAGGAAGAAATTTTGGATGTATTTGCTTGGTCACCAGAGGAACTACAAGGAGTAGATAGAAAGTTGATAGAACACAACTTAGCAATCAAACGAGAGTATAAACCCAAAAAGCAAAAGTTGAGGAGAATGTCCACAGACAGACAACAAGCCGCAAAGGTCGAGCTCGAGAAGTTACTAAAAGCAAAAATCATAAGAGAGGTTATGCACCCAGAGTGGTTGGCAAATCCAGTATTGGTGAAAAAAGCAAATGGAATATGGAGAATGTGCGTCGACTTTACAGATCTCAACAAGGCGTGCCCCAAAGATGATTTTCCATTGCCAAGATTAGATCAATTGGTAGATGCGACGACTGTATGTGAATTGATGAGTTTCTTGGATGCATATTCCGGATATCATCAAGTTTTCATGGTGAAAGAAGATGAGGAGAAGACATCATTTATAACACCGTTTGGAACTTACTGCTTTAACAGAATGCCTTTTGGCTTGAAGAATGCAGGAGCAATTTTTGCTAGGTTAATAGGTAAAGTACTAGCCAAACAATTGGGCCACAACGTGGAAGCTTATGTAGATGACATAGTAGTGAAAAGAAAACAGTCATTTACTCATGGAAAGGATTTACAAGAAATATTTGAAAATTTAAGGAAATACCCAGTCAAGCTGAACCCAGAAAAGTATGTTTTCGGTGTCAAAGCTGGAAAGTTGTTGGGGTTTTTGCTATCAAAAAGAGGGATAGAAGCAAATCCCGATAGGATTGCAGCAATCCACCAAATGTAACCACCTAAGAATACAAGAGAAATGCAAAGGCTGACAGGTCGAATGGCGTCTTTGAGCAGATTTCTCTTGAAATCAGTAGAAAAAGGCTTTCCCTTTTTCAAAACTTTGAGAGTAGCAAACACCTTTGAGTGGACAACTGAATGCCAACAAGCTTTCGACGATTTGAAGAAATACCTCCAAGATATGCCAACACTGGCAAGTCCACAAAAAGGCCAACCGTTGTTAATGTATGTGGCGGCAACACCGGTGATAGCAAGCGTAGTGTTGGTACAGGAGGAGGAAAGTAAACAAGTACTAGTGTATTTCATATCTGAAGCATTACAAGGGCCAAAAACAAGATATTCGGAGGTGTAAAAGTTGATTTATGCAATTGTGATGGCTTCAAGAAAGTTGAGACACTATTTCTTGTCACATGATATAACAATTCCGTCGGCATACCAGATAGGAGAAGTGTTGACAAACAAAGAGGTAGCAGGGAGAATAGCCAAATGGGCAATGGAACTTTTACCCTTTAACCTCAAATATATCTCAAGAACAGCCATAAAGTCACAAGTACTTGCAGATTTCGTCGTAGAGTGGACTCCCAACGATATAGAGGAAAAGGAAGAGGTCGAAAAATCATGGATAGTATTTTCCGATGGGGCGTGTAACGCTATGGGAGCAGGTGCTGCAGCAATCATCAAAACACCAATGAAGCAAACACTAAAGTATTCAGTTCAATTGGCTTTTCCATCAACGAACAACACTACAGAATATGAATGAGTTTTGTTAGCCATGAGAAAAGCAAGAGCACTAGGGGCTCGACGCCTAATAATCAAGACTGACTTAAAGTTGGTAGCTGGTCATTTTTCCAAAACATTTGAAGCAAAAGAAGAAACAATGGCAAAATACCTAGAAGAAGCAAGGTTGAATGAAAAGTACTTTCTTGGGATAATGGTAAAAGCTATAACAAGGGAAGAAAATGGAGAAGCCAACGAGCTAGCAAAAGCGGCCGGTGCAGGCCAACCGCTGGAAAGTTCATTTTTTGGTGTGATAACTCAACCAAGCTATGAGAAAAGAAAAGTGGTATGTATACAAAAAGAGGGGGATTGGAGAGAACCGATACTGAAATATCTAGCCAATGGCCAACTTCCAGAAAAAGAAGAGGAAGCAAGGAGAATACAGCTAATGTTTAGAAAGTACAAAGTGATGGATGGATAGTTATATAAAAGTGAGGTTACCGCACCTTTGTTAAAATGCATAACAAAAGAAGATGGCATGAACATGAAGGAATATGTGGCACTCACCAGGCACCACGATCAGTAGTATCAAAAGTGATAAGGCAAGGGATATATTGGCCAACAATCATGAAAGATATGGAAAAATACATTAAGACATGTAAAGCATGTCAAAAGTTTGGCCCAAGCTCAAAAGCACCACCAAAAGAGTTGCAACCGATTCCACCAGTCTGGCCATTCTGTAGATGGGAAATAGACATAGTAGGTCCTTTGCCAAGGGCAAAAATAGATTTACGTTTTGTCATAGTGGCAATTAAGTACTTTTCAAGATGGATTAAAGCAGAAGCCGTAGCAAGGATCACCTTGGTAGCAGTGCAGAAGTTTGTTTGGAAAAACATCATGTGCCGATTCGGAATTCCCAAAGAAATAGTACGTGACAACGGAAAACATTTCGAATCGGGAAAGTTCAAGGATATGTGCGAAGGACTCAATTTGCAAATCAATATCGCTTCAGTGGGTCTCCCCCAAACAAATGGAGATGTAGAAAGAGCAAATGGTAAAATAATGGAAGCCATAAAGAAGAGGTTGGAAGGATCAGCTAAGGGAAAATGGCTAGAGGATTTGCTGTCTGTACTTTGGGCATTAAGAACGACAGTGGTTCAAACAACTGGAATGACTCCTTTCAGGCTGGTTTATGGAGATGAGGCAATGACACCAAGTGAGGTCGGAGCAGCTTCACCCCGGGTCATATTCGACCAAAAAGATAAAGAAGGAAGGGAAATTACCTTAGAAATGCTGGATGAGATAAGAGTTGAGGCATTGGACAAAATGGCAATGTACACTGAGGGAACCAGAAATTACTACAACAAAAGAGTGAGAACAAGAAAAATAGAAGAAGGTGATTTGGAATTATAGAAAGCCCTCAATGAAGTCTCGGTTGGAAAACTCGAATCAAAATGGGAAGGTCCATTTATAGTGTAGAGAAAAATGGAAACAGACGCGTACAAGTTGGCATATCTTGATGGGGAAGAGTTGAAACACACCTGGAATGCTATTTCCCTGAAGAGATTCTATGTGTAAAAAAAAGGGAGCTCTTCGAGTTTATAGAATACTTCTCAGCTTATAAAATACCCACCAGCTTGTAATGCACATCTTCCATAATGTCAATATATATATAAACAACACGTAGGGTTTTTATCCATTACGGCGACCCGAACCTGTATAAAAAACTTGTGTCGGCGTGCTTACGAGTTTACAACTCCGCACAGTTCGGAGAAAATTCAATTCGATCTCAAGCATCGAGAATTTACAGCTCCGCACAGTTCGGAGAAAATACAATTCGATCTCAAGCATCGAGAATTTACAACTCCGCACAGTTCGGAGAAAATACAACTCGATCTCAAAGCATCGAGAATTTACAACTCCGCACAGTTCGGAGAAAATACAACTCGATCTCAAAGCATCGAGAATTCACAACTCCGCACAGTTCGGAGAAAATACAAGTCGATCTCAAGCATCAAGAATTTACAACTCCGCACAATTTGGAGAAAATACAACTCGATCTTAAGCATCGAAGGATTACAACCCCGCACAGCTCGGAGAAAATATAACTCGATCTTAAGCATCGAGAAAATACAACTCCGCACAGCTCCGAGAAAATACAACTCGATCACAAGCATCGAGAGTTTACAACTCCGCATAGTTCAGAGAAGATATATAGCTCTATATTGTATAGCCATGCGAAAACGAGCTCGAACACTACTTTCTCCATTCGAGCTCGAAAACTAGAAAATACGCGACGAGGTAAATTGCATCTCGACCTCGTCACTCCTTCGAAAGGTGAGGAGGACATGCGGTTTTTGAGTCAAGTTTGCCTCAGCTCATAAAAACAGGCGAAAATGAGCTCGAACAATACTTTCTCCATTCGAGCTTGAAAACTAGAAAATACGCGATGAGGTAAATTGCATCTCGACCTCGTCACTCCTTCGAAAGGTGAGGAGGATGGCGGTTTTTCGAGTCAAGTTTGCCTTAGCTCGTAAAAACATGCGAAAACAAGCTCGAACACTACTTTCTCCATAAGAGCTCAAACACTATTTTCTCCATTTGAGCTCGAAAACTAGAAAATACGCAACGAGGTAAATTGCATCTCGAGTTAAATTTTGCAACGCTCATTCGAGTTCGAGCGTTTTTATTACAATCTTGAAATCGAAGTTACTAAAATAAGAAAAAGCAAGTACACACGAGAAATAGAACTTTTATTGAAATTTTTAAGATACAAGGGAATACGCAAAGTTTGGTTAGGAAGGAGGCACGACGCTAATGGGAGAAGGTTTTTGTATATGGAACTATAGAATAACGCCTTTTCCATATCCTAAGTTGGCGTGTTGATGGTTGAAAAGATTGCCAAAAATTATAACTATTCAAGGCGTTACTCGAACGCCGGTTTCTAAACTCAAGAATAAAGTCACGCAAACTACCATATCGATGTAGTCTTTGCCACTGGAGAAATTTAAAATAGAAAATAAGTATCATCATAATGTGCTTCGGTTTTGTCATCATCAAAAGTGGTTGCTCGGGAATAAGACAACTTTCCATGTGCTCGAAATGCTATGTGCTTCACATTTCGAATGGGCAAAAGTCATTGCACATCGAATCACGCATTTTCGATTTGATCTAACCTCCATCCCCAACAAACAAAAACAACACAACAGCCATAAAAACATGGACATTCAAGAAAACAGTATCGAACATAGCACCTAGAAGTAAGCTTAGAAATTTACAATAGAGTTTTCGACTGCGACGGGTTCAAACCAGCAAAAGTCAATATCTGTAACACTCGAATGAAGTGTATATCTAATTCCCTAACTTCATACCTGAGATCCTGGGTTTTGGACATTGCTGTCACCCCCGTGATGGCTCGAAGCGGCCCGAGGTGGATGCGAACTCGAAGCAAGCGAGGCTCGAAGTGACACAAAGGTGTCCACGTAACCCCTCCTTTTCCAATATAAAACTTGAAAAGCCTTCACAACAAATCGAACAACCTCGCGATGTTGGGCAAGCTTGGCCTCGTCATTTATCATAGCCGGGATTGAAGTCTTCAAGCTTGAAAAATGGTTGCACCCGCTCGAAAGCAAACAAGCAGATAGATTTTCAGCGGCGATTTTCAAGACACGAGAGGCAAAAGGTACTATCCCGCTCGCCAAACCACCGGAAGACTCTTTCGTCCAAGCAGCAAGTTCAGATAAGCTACTTTCTTCAGCTGCCAAGTTGATGCTAGCACCAAGATTGTGCAAAAGTATCTTGGATTGTCTTGCAGCTGTCGAAAAGTTGTTGACGGCAGCTCTCGAGCTCTTCTGACAGAAAAACGCATTTCTCTTCCTGCTTTTTGTGAGATAGTCCGAGTTTTTCATTTGATTTCTCCAAAATAGCAACATGTTTTTTCAGTTTATCTTCTGAGTCCACCCTTTGACGGGAAAAATCTTGATGATCAATAACAGACCGCTCGAGAGTTTTCTGACGCGCGCAAGGAGTTTCTTTTTCTCATGGAGCAAACTCTTTTTCTCGCCACTTAACTTGCGAACAAGATCAGAGGCAGCTTTCTTCTCGTTTGAAACCCGGTCAAGTTCACGCCGAAGAAATTCTCCATCATCTTCAAGTTTAGCGATACGGGTGAGTGATTTCTTCCTCCGATTACAAACGGCTTGAAGAGCTTTTGTGGAGACACCACGTTGGAGTTGAGCAAGGCTCGCGGTCTGAACAACACAGACAAGACATGAGTAAATAAAAGAACAAATGTTCGAAAACGTGTTAACTCGAAAAGATAAAGCTCGAAAAAGCAAGAAAATACCCTTGCAACAGGTACATCCAAGGCAGCCCAGGAGGAGATTAAATCGTTTTCTTCGATGAACTCTTTCTCTAAATCGGGAGAAATTAAAATCTTCCCGAGTTCGTCGCCAAACTGTGCAAGAGGATTGCGATATTTCAAGTGATCCAGGCACAAACCAGCTTCACGGTGGCTACTTTCCCCTGAATCATTGAAGGTGGGTAAACCCATCAACCAACGTCCATTTTTGGCACAACGATCGCTGAAACCACCGAGAACGTCTTGAATAAGCTGAGGAGACGGAGTCGAAATAAACGGAGGAGAGTGAACTTTGTTGCCTTTTCTGCTGGCACCAACTCGAACCACCTCTGGAACAATGTTTTCCTCAACTCCGATGTGTTGAGGGACTTCAGCTGGAGATCGAGTCATTGCAGCATCTAAATCTTGGGCAGCTTGGGTTGGGCTGTTCGAACCAGTAGGCCTAGAGGCATCAACTTGAACAATCTTTTCCGCCACAATAGCAGCAGATGCAAGAACATCCAAGGGAGAAACACCGCTAGCCGAAATAGCAAAGCTTGCGTCAGCTCGAAGGGGAGTGACACGCAAAGGTGGAACGTTAATTTGAATCTCACCCTCGTCCAAGTCATCATCACTGTTAAGGGTAATCTGAACACGTTTCGAGCTTGGTGCCTGAGGGGAGCTGCTCGAAATATTTTTCCTTTTAAGTCCGATCGAAACATTTGAAGGAGGTGGAGCGGCTTTCGCAGACTCAGAAGGAGACAACTCATCGGAACTGTCACTCGAGCTATCACTCGAGTCGCTATCACTACTCGAGCCATCTTCTTCATTTACTCCTTCAGTTCCCTCAATATCAACATCATCGTCATCAGACGAAGGCTCCTTAGCTTTCCCTTTTCTTTTCTTCTCCAATTCGGGAACTTGCTCGGGATGAACTCGAGCAGGAATATTGGTGCCCAAAGCAGCCAATACCCGGTTCTGCCTTTTCCCTTTCTGCAGTGCCAAGTACTTCAAGTACTCGTCTTTTGTAAAAGGCCCGATGAATTGCCGGCAAGGTCGAACAATGTCCTCATGAATAACCACTATAAAAAGAGAACAGAACATTTTAGGGCTAAAAAGGGAAAGAAGACAACAATCTCATAAGGAAGAGAGAATACATAACTTACAATTATGATTGACAACAAATGGAGGGAGCGTTGAGGAAGCATCTCCCAGAAGATCACCAAAATTGAGGGCCCAACCAGAGGAGAGAGGTCGAACACCAAGGTAGATAAATTCTTCGACCAAGTCTCGAACGCTAAAATTCGAAACGAGCTCTTCAACTCGAGTTCGGATAGAAACAAAGTCAAAACAAAGAGATACCGACGGCTCGGAGACAATTTTAGGAGTTTTGCAAGAAAAAAAGAAAGGACAATCTTTTTCACCGGAAAGGTTCGAAGGAATTTGGAGTAAAACCATTTAGACTGCCACCGATTGCCCCACTTGGTTCGAATGGCAGAAACAACCGGCCATGGGTAACCGCGATTCGAGCGAGGGGAAAAGTTTATGCTACTAAACTTAGAATTTTGTTTGGTATAGTGTCTAGTGTTGTGGAAATAAGCAAAATCTTGTGCATGAGGAGTTCCACCACAACTGCGAACAATCCACTCGAAAACTCCCAAACGAACGATAGCATTGGGAGTAAGTTGAGGAAACTCGAGCCCATACAATTTGAGCACATCCACGAAGAACGGACTGCAAGGAAACTGGAAGCTGGTATCAAAAAAATCTTCGAACACGAGAGTATAGCCAGGCCTCAGAGAGGGGTTCACCAACTGGTCGAATCGTAATGTTTCATCCAGAGATGAAGCCATCGAAGATGAGTCGGTCTAGATCCCTATCCCTGATAGATGAAGGACCTAAACCAGAGGAGGTTTTCTGTGTTCTCTTGGATGCTTTCAACTTCATCTTGCCAGCCAATTTTTTCATGTCTTTCCCCATGCTCGAGAAAAAGAATTCGAACAAGAAGCGGTTAAAGGGGGAAAATACTAAAGCAGAGACAATTCGAGCGAGGATCGAGTGTTTTCGAGGGGATCAGACGGGAGCGAGAGCAAAAGGGTAACCCTTTGAAAGTGACTGCCTGTCTCTTGTATAGCATAGGGGGTGGGGGTCGCGAGGGGATGAGCGAGCGCGAATATCGAAACGATGCGTCCACCCCAATCAACCAATATCGAGCAGACACGTGGCACACAAAAATAAACAAAAATAGATAAATATAATAATAAAATATATATAATTAAATAATTAATTAGGGTTTAAGGTTTCGATGACGTGTTTCGACTGAATAGGAGGACGGCGGTTTCCCCCCCACCTTTAACTTGAACACGGTTTCGGCCGAAAACACGTCGCCCATACCCGTGAGGGGCTTGTTGTAGCAGGAGGTAAACACCATCCTCCTCATTCGGTCAAAACACTAAGGGAATAGAAGCTTTCAGGGTTTTAAGTATCCAACCAGGAAAACACTACACGAGCGGGAAAACACTACTCGAGCATGAAAACACTACTCGAGCGGGAAAACACAATGTGGAGTTTTGTTCGGGTCAACTAAGCTAACATTCCTCGAGTGATTTATCCTATTTGGGTAACCATCGTGTGTGGCAGGTAAAATCCAAGGAACCGGCAGGCGGAAAAGAGTGTTCGAATATCCGAGATGAAAAAGACGTTTGGCCAAAGAGCTCGAGGGAAAACTCCACTCGAGCAAGGAAGATTCCACAAGGAGATTCCTCGGGGACCACTTTCAATCGTTTCTACCAGCTGGCATCCAAAAGACCGTTTAGACCTCCGAAATGTACCAAAATGCCCCTATGGTTGCTGACCTGCTAAGGGTATTATAGTAAATCCACGAAGACCCATGAAGGTATGGATGTAATCTCACATGCATGGTGTAAGCTATATAAGCTGGTCAAAGTCTCGTAGCAAGGGGGGATGATCAATAGAAAATACCGCTTGCTAGCACTGTGCATTTCACACTCGAGCTCATTCTTAGGATAGGTGGGGGAATCGCACTTTCCCATCTATACCCCAAACTTGTTCATGACCTAAGATCACAACATTGTGCTTGAGCTTATTTTTACCCGATCTACTTGCATGCTTAATTGATATAATTGGTGACCTTATATCTTGCTTAGATATTTTATTTGTCACCTTTGATTCATATACATTCTTTTTGTTCAAGCTATAAGTTCATAGCTATTGTTTTATTCCATTATCCGTCGTACTTTTTGGTCGAGATAGAAACTTCCAATCCCACCCTGGAATAGCTAGTGATTTGAACCGAAAGTTCTCTTCATTGTAGTATGCATACTATGAAGTTGAAAAGGTGACTATCAAGGTCCTTTCAGCAATTGATATATGATGTGACATATTTATTTTTTTACTGTATGTGTATCACCGGAAATATATATTGGTTATTATAGTTTCTCAAATGCCAAAATGTTAACTGAAAGTTGTGTCAAAAGATATTTCCAAAATCTCAATGCCACTCTTTTTTTCCATATTGGTTGGATTATTAGAATCACCTAGTAATGAAAAAATAATTGTAGGAAAACACTTTTATTCTTTTAAAAAGCAAGCAAAAGCCAAGGTCAAAAAATAAATATAACAAAAAACACATAAAATATTTTAAATTGATTTTTCAAAATTTAAATTTGGCTGGAGCTCACTAGGAGCTAATGAGCAGCCAACCAAACTTTTACCGGAGCCCTGCTACCTATTTGGGGGAAGAACTCGCCTGCTCTGGGTGACCGCTTGGGTGAAAAAAAGTCTCCCTCTTCCCTTTTGTCAATGTTCTAGATCACGACTACGGTATTTTCATGGTATGAGGATCGTTGGTACCAGGATATGCGTGAGATTGAGGTAAAAAAAACGAAGGCAAGGATTTGATTTTTATACAGGTTCGGGCCCCTTATCTGTAAGGTAATACCCCTACTCCTGTTGGTCGAAGCAGATGTTTCTATGATATATTAGTATCACTCAAGTACAATATTTTGGATAACCTATCTAATCGTCGTCGATACGGCGGCATGAACTACCACATGTAGTCGATGATAAGGTAGTCTTCCTCCTTGAATTCGAACTCGGCGAGGTCAGAGATAGCGCTAGGTCCCTCTTATTGGCCTCCGTAGGCACTAGATTGGGTATGTCTAAGCTTATCCCTGATGTCGATGACTGACAGCGTGTATTGGTGTCTATCCTGACTGTTGCCTCCCTCTGACTGGGCTTATGTAATCTGGCCGTTCTTCCCTCCTAGGGGTCTTGTATTTATACACGCAAATATCCCCTTGTCCAAGTAGAACTAAGGAGACAAATATAATACAATTTGTATAGTCCTTGTAGTTTACATGTAGAACTCTACTTCTCCTTCCTTATCTAGAATATCTTCTGTATGCGAGGCCTGATTCCGTATAAGACTTGGTATATGGTGGGCCCCACTGAGCTTAACCCATAATCATAGGGTATGCCTTATCCATAACCCTGACAGTAGCTCTCGACTTCAATGCAAATGAATGAGTTGATGTTTTCGACTGAACACCTTAGAATACAGTTGTCAAACTCACTTAACTGTTCTCGGACGACCGAGAAGGCGAGAAGTTTGTGACTAAGTTCCCTGTCTAACCTTGATTGAGAATTTGGATTGATGTCGAAAAATTCCATCTCGGCGGGTACACGATCACTTTATCCAGCAACCCTTGTCAAACTCATCAACCGTTCTCAGACAACCAAGCTGGTGCAGAGTACACGACAAAGTCCTTCTCTTCTCCTAAACCGAGAAATCGTCTTGAACTTGAATTGACTAATCCGACATCTATCTAGTTGAAGACAAAATTCGACTATTGTGTGCCCTGGGACTAATATATGTCTGTTAATTAAGTACAAGAATTATTGGTCTGAGCTTTAATTACTCAAAAATTGACTACTATAAAGCCTCCAACTGATCTCTGTTACTCATAAAAGGCTAATTGCTCTAATATCTGATTTTCCTAAAATCAATTATCAAACCAAATTGTTAGATAGTAACATGATATAGTATGGATTGAAAATTGAAAATAAATTGAATCTACATATGAGAATAAAAGAGTACTCTCGCTATAGCTGCCCTCAGCAATCCAATCGTAGTATGGTACCCTTCATAGCCCCCAGCTGTCTTTATGGAAAAATTATTTTTCCACAAAGGCAGCTTAAATCTTATAACAAACCAAGCTGAACTGCAATTTACCTAGCCCCTAGCCGTGAAGTTGGGAAAACCAATTCCCGATTACACAGCTAGTTAATACGCTCCCATTGAGCATTCTAACATGACCAAATATGACATGGTCGTTCGGCTCTGCAGTGCCTGAGATCACCTTATCAGTTCTGGGCATCCCTAGCCAAAGACCGTTAGGACCTTGGAGGTGTGTCAGACTAGCGTAAGAGAACGATAGGTTCGACTTTGAGACAAGGTGATATAAGAAAAGGGGAACAACGGATAAATATTGCACGTATTATATGTATAACCACTTACAGAGATTGATGCACATGGGGTGATGAGATGACCACCACACTGGGCGAAGACCAGGTGTGTAGTCATACTTAATCACTTCGCGGAAGTAGAGGGAGAATCGCTACCATCACTAGTCAAGGACCATGTATGTAGACATACTCGACCACTTGAAGACGTGGAGCGAGTACTGCTACGCTACTGGTTGAAGACTAGTCATAGTCGTACCTCGACCACTCAAAGAGATGGTAAGCTAGCCACCGCCCCTGTACTCAGACCAGGTGGGTAGCCATATCTCAACCACTCGGAGAGATGGTGAGATAGCTACCGCCACCGTACTCAGACCAGGTGGGTAGCCATGTCTCGACCACTGGGAGAGATGAATAGATAGCCACCGCCCTGTACTCAGACCAGGTGGGTTGTCATATCTCGACCACTTGGGAAGATGGTGAGATAGCTACCGCCCCTATACTCAGACCTGGTGGGCTAGTCGTATCTCGATCACCCGAAGTCGTGGTGCGAGGACCGCTACATAGCTAGTCAAAGACCAGTTGTAGTCGTACCTCGACCATTTGAAGTCGTGGTGCGAGTACCGCTACACCGCTAGTCGAATACTAGTTGTAGTCGTTCCTCGATCATTTGAAGTAATGGTGTTAGGACTGCTACGCCGCTGGTCAAAGACTAGTTATAGTCATACCTTGACCACTCGTAGAGAACTCGTAGAGGTGGAGGGATCGTTACCATGCCTGTGCTCTAACCAGGTGTGTAGAAAAACTCAAACCAGGTGTATAGTCGTACCTCGACCACTTGTAGAGAACTCGCAGATCTAGTGGGGGATTGGCATGATCGCTGGTTGAGGACCAGCTGTAGCCATACCTTGACCACCCAAAGGTAACTGATAGGTGGCGAGAGATCACTACAACCGACTGGACGACGACCAGGAGTAGGCATCTTCACGATCACCTGAAGGTAACTGATAGGTGGCGAGAGATCGCTACAATCAACTGGTCGACGACCAGGAGTAGGCATCTTCTCGATCACCTGAAGGTAACTGATAGGTGGTGAGAGATCGCTACAACCGACTAGTCGACGACACGAGAGATCGCTACAACCGACTGGTCGATGACCAGGAATTGGCATCTTCTCGATCACCTGAGGGTAACTAATAGATGGCGAGAGATCGCTACAACCAACTGGTCGACGACCAGGAGTAGGCATCTTCTCGATCACCTGAAGAAACTGATAGGTGGCGAGAGATCACTACAACCGACTGGTCGATGACCAGGAGTAGGTATCTTCTCGATCACCTGAAGGCAACTAATAGGTGGCGAGAGATCGCTACAACCGACTGGTCAATGATTAAGAGTAGGCATCTTCTCGATCACCTGAAAGTAACTGATAGGTGGCGAGAGATCACTACAACCGACTGGTCGACAACCAGGAGTAGGCATCTTCTCGATCACCTGAATGTAACTGATAGATGGCGAGATATCACTAAACCCGATCAAACAACGATCAGGAGTAGGCATCTTCTCGATCTCCTGAAGGTAACTGATAGGTGGCGAGATATAGCTACAACCGACTGATCGATGAACAGGAGTAGGCATCTTCTCGGTCACCTGAAGGTAACTGATAGGTGGCGAGAGATCGCTACAAATGACTGATCGATGACCAGTAGTAGGCATCTTCTCAATCTCCTGAAGGGGCGCTAGAGTTGGTTATTACATGTGCATCTCATGTGGCCAGTATGATTCACATACCCAACTTATAGCATATTCGGATGTCCATTTGCAATCATGCCAGGTGATCAAGTCGACACTGTTTACGGGGAATTATCCTTTAAGATAGTTCGACCACGGCCAACGCTATACGTGAGATAGGTCATCGTTCTTCGTTGGTGGTTTGGTCCGACAACTCCACATTTATCGAGAATACTCTCGATAATGGCAAGAAGACAAGATATATAGCAGAAAATATGGAGTATGTACTCAAAAAACTGCATGAAACTTCTAGTATTATCAGGACATAATGAGCAGACATAGATTAAATATTGGGTACTATGTAAACCGTAAGTAAGCATAACTTATACAGAAGAAAGACCGTAGATGATACTGGTTCCTGGTCGGATAGGGACATGCTATGTAAAGTCATGGTCGGATATGCCTAGGTCGATGCTTTCCCTAGACATACGCCTGCTCGGTACGGACTCGGTCATCTCCTCCCTATCAGCATGAACACTTGACTCTCGGGAGAAGGTACATGCAGATAGATAAATCAAGTATACCGACGTATCAACATGTAATTAACAGATACAGGAAAAGACAATCTGATAACTAAGAATTAGAATGGTATACCCGATACGGTGTAGAATGGTGCGCTCTGTTGATCAATTGAATTCTAGCGGCGACGATTTCGATCTCATTGGGGGGAGGGGGCGTAATTTGGTCGGGTCAGATCTCCCAGGGCCAAAGTAGTCGAAGTATCCTTCATAAAAAAATCCTCGGCAGCTATGACCTGACGAAGCTTGAGATGACGAGGGTCCCGGTCCATCGGTGAACGCACTCCGGTTGGGTCATATCTCCCTAAAGCCGAAGTCGTTTAAGTAGTTTGTCGTCGGAGAATCCGTCACTTAAACCCATCTCGTCAAAAACCTTGGAGCACTAAGTTCCCCTACCTGGCGCGCTACTGTCGATGTTTTAGATTATGACTACGGTATTTGCATGGTATGTGGATCGTTGGTACCAGGGTATGCGCGAGGTTGAGGTACAAAAGACGGAGGCAATCATTTTTATATAGGTTCAGGTCCCTTATCTATAAGGTAATAGCCCTACTCCTGTTGGCCAAAGCCGATGTTTCTATTATAATCAGTACCACTCAAGTATAGTATTTAGGATAACCTATCTAATCATCGTCAACACGACAGCTTGAACTACCACACGTAGTCGATGATAAGGTAGTCTTCCTCCTCAAATTCGAACACGGTGAGGTCAGAGATAGGGCTAGGTCTCTCTTGTCGGCCTCCGTAGGAACTAGATTGGGTATGTCTAGGCTTATCCCTGATGTCGATATCTGACGACGTGTATTGGTGTCTATCCTGCCTATTGCCTTCCTCTGATTGGGCTTATCTAATCTGACTGTTCTCCCCTCCTAGGGGTCTTGTATTTATACCCGTAGATATCCCCTTGTCCAAGTAGAATTGTGGAGACAAATATGGATACTATCTGTATAGTCCTTGTAGTTTTCACGTAGAACTCTACTTCTCCTTCCTTATCCAGAATACCTTCTGTATGCGAGGTCTGATTCCGTATAAGACTTGGTATATGGTGGGCCCCGCCGAGCTTAACGAATGATCATAGGGTATGTCTTATCCATAAATCTGACATCTTTCCTCTTAGATCCCTCTCCCTCCTCATCTCTGGTGGTTTGCCGCTGGTGACAGGGGGGAGAGGGGTCGGAGGCCCTCTGTTCTTTGTAGATCCATAGTCAGGTTCATCATGTATGTTGTGTTCTCTTGTAGTAGTGTTTCTTTTGGTTGTCGAGGAGGTTGCCGACACCAACCGTCCTCGTCCTAGTGTTATGGTGCTCGTTGCTAGTGGTTTCATCGGTTCTTGACTAGCATGCTGCTGGGTTTTTCATCATCCTCGCCAACTAGGTTGCAGCCAGACCCAGTCAAGACCTAGTATTGCCCTTCACCTTGGCTATCTCTGACGTGCAAGCAAAGAAGCGGGTGGCCTCCTGCTTCTTCTTCAGCGATGTAAATTTGTCAAGCAACTGTGTTTGACAAGGCAAGCAGATGAAGCTTCAACCTCCCCTCATCGGAGGCCCCATCTTTGGCCCAATTTTTGGGCTAGTCCAGGTATGCTTCTTGGTTTCCTTTGCAGATGTTTGTGTTTTATCCTCCACCGCTAACAGCATGGACTTGGTCGTCAGCCTGAGAACACTTGCTGCAAAGTTGCCCATCAACTTAATTCCCGTCGGTGTTGTTATGAGGTGAAGTTGTGTTTCTCTTTGTTTGCCAAAGGCAAAACCTCTTTGAGGCCCTATTTGGGATTGTGTAGAGGCTCCATCAGTTGCAGCGAAGATGTGGTCATGCTTGTCACCGTCGACATCAACTCCTACACGGCAGCTATGGACTTGATTGCTTTTTTATCCTAGCTTTTGTCCTTCTTGGAAAAAACAGGACTTTTATGTAATTTATCTTTTCCTAAGGGGGCATCCTGTAAATCTGGCTATGTATCCAGCTATATATTGGAAGCGTTAGCCTCTTTGTCTTAAAGAAATATTTAATTGGATCCACGCCACTGCAAA
The DNA here is from genome assembly GCA_000573905.2 of Oryza punctata. Classification (NCBI taxonomy): domain Eukaryota; kingdom Viridiplantae; phylum Streptophyta; class Magnoliopsida; order Poales; family Poaceae; genus Oryza; species Oryza punctata. The sequence continues at coordinate 12,165,458 of CM002497.2, forward strand.
TATAGCATATTAGAAAAATACCACTACTATTCGCGATATCGGCTACGTGTCACTGAAATTTAGGGAAATTGGAACCATACCACTCCTGTTCAATTTCTGTCAATCTCTGTCATATCCCACCTATGAAATGTCACTTTTACCCCCTTCTCCTTCCATCTCTCTTCTTCCTCTCTCCCAGCGAGCGGCCGGAACGGCGCGCATGCGTGGGTGGTAGCCGGTGAGAAAGGAGCAGCAGGGCAGCAGGCGGCGGGAGGAGAGGAGTGATGGCAAGGGAGAGCAGGAGGAGGGGAGCGACGGCGGGGGACAGCAGGAGGAGAGGAGCCCGTGTGTCGCTCCTCTCTGGCTGGCCACCAGCCACCGCGCGCTTGTGTCTCCTCTGCTTCCACTCTACTCCGCCAGCACATCCCTCTACTTCCCCTCCGCCACCGCTTCGGCAACCTCCACCCCGTCGGCTTCGTGAGAAGCCGCTACCACCACCACCATCGCCCTGCTGCTCCTCAATACCACCACCGCCGCCGTCGAACTCCGTCTTCGTCTCGAGCGCGGCGGTGGTGTGGCTGTCCGTCCTCATCGTCGAAGCCCGCGATCGGGCTCTCCGACTCCTCTTGCCTCGCCATCACCGTACTCCACCCGTCGCCGCTATGCCGGCCGACACTTGCACATCGCTCCTTTCTCGCCGACGCCCCGCCAGCGTCTTGCTGCTCCTTTCTCGCCCACCGGCATCCCGCTTCGACCTGCTGGCTTCACGTGCCGCCGCTCTGCCGGCCGCGGCCCGCGCATGCGCGCCATTGTGATCGCCCGCCGGGAGAGAGGAAGAAGAGATGGAAGGAAAAGGGGGCAAAAGTGACATTTCACACGTGGGATATGACGGAGATTGGCAGAAATTGGATGGGAGTGGTATGGTCCTAATTTCCCAAATTCCAGTGATATGTAACCGATATTGTAAATAGCAGTGATATTTTTCTAATATAATATATTTGCAGCTGCATGGATAAAATTAAAATGAACCCCACACTTTTACCCTCTCTAGAACCCTTCCAAATTCTCCACCTTCCCCAAACACCGCAGCCCCCGACCCGATTGATCGATCGCACGCATCGCCGGCGGCGTCGGCCAAGAACCAGCGGAGGCACGCAACCGCGCAGCAGATGCAAAGCCTCTCCCGCTCGACCCTCCTCGGCCTCGTCCGGCGCCTTCGCTTGTCCTCCCCTCCATCCCCCGGGCCCCAATCGCGCCGCCTCCTCTTGACCGCCTCCGCACCGCCGCTGCCGCCGCCTGTCTGTTGTCCTCGTCCGGCGGCCGCACGTGGGAGAGATGCTCGGACGATGGCGGTGGCCCTGGTGGCTTCTCCCGATCGAACCCTGGGCCGTGAATCCCGGTCTGTTTTCTTGTCGTGTTATGAGATAGATCTGCATTTTTTTTTCCTGTTGGGTGGTTGCTGCTTCCGTGAATGAATGTGAGAGGGCCATGCGCGTCGTAGTGGGTTTTGGATTGGGTTAGTACGTAGCGTACTTATAATTTGGGGAATTTGTTTTAATCATGATCCATAAGGCTGTTCGCATTGTTCTGATTTTTGGAGGCAAATTAAGAAAATGATTTGATTCCACACATGATCCTAACAAGAAGGAACTGAAATATTAAACAAATTTAGGTAACCAAATCATGATGTCGAGTTCAAATTTAGGTAAACGGCTGCGTTTTCATTTTGTTGTATCTTTACTCCCTCCGTCCTAGTCAAACTTTTGACCAAGTTTACAGAAAAAAAATAGCAACATCTAACATACTAAATTAGTTTCATTAAATCTAAAATTGAATATATTTTAATAATGTGTTTCTACTATAATTTTTCTATAAACTTGATCAAACTTAAATAAGTTTGAGTAGAAAAAGAAGTCAAAGCGACTTATAATATAAAACAGATGGAGTAGTATATATGATTTGGTTGCTTTAGACTGAAGAGTTAGTTCTCTGTTAATAGATTTCGTCATGGATGGAGAGCCTGACCAGCAGCTCTGAGGAAAAAGGAGCGCTGAAAGATGTACCGGCCGCCGCCATCCTGAAGAATCGAAATGATAACGAGAAGAAACGGAGTAGGAGGAGGAAGCATGGAATAACCATCCTTAAGAATAGCAGACACCGTGATGGTTCTATATTCAAGGGCACCCGTGGCTGGAAAATAGACTTCCGTATTGCAAACCCTGATGAGAGTAAGTAGTTTAAATTTATGTATTTTCTTTTTGCGTTCTTCATATTTTCGTTTACTTCCTTATTAAGAGTTAAACTATGAACTATGATTTAGTGCCCTTCTGAAGGGAGTAGGCTACAGTATGTAGAAAATCACGTGTGCACAAAAATCTGAGTCAGTGTTCACCTAGGCACTAGTCGTTCGATGACCCACTGACTAGGGACTCGTCCGACTAGTTGGTGACTAGTCAGCGGTTCCAATATGTTGAACAATAAACCACAGAAGCAGCTACCTATTTGACATATTTTGTAGCATATCTTCAACCTATTGAGTACTGACAATTGATAATTAAATGAAATATAAAACTTAGATTTGATAAACGGTGTGATGCGAAGGCAAGAGAGGGTGTGGTGGCACTTAGCTGCTCCATACGGGGCCACAGGAGGGAATAAAGGGACTGTCTTATCCTGCTTGTTTGGCTCAAAGTTTAGCCTGTGCTACTTTTCTATTTTCTAGTTGGCCCATTGAACTGTCTAGTCACTGAATAATACGGACCGACTAATCGGTCGGACTGACTGATTCACTGTTTATCCCTTAATCAAGGTGGGTTGGTTTCAACTAGTAACTAGTCACCGACTAGCAGGCCTAGTTGGTCGACTAGGTGAACACTGATCTCAGTTAATGTCATTTATTCATATGCTGAAATTTTTTACGTCCCACATGTTTAACACATGTCATCAGCCCATCTGTCATAGGAGAGGTAGGCAATCATGAGGTGCCATGGTGCAGCTGCCATAGCAGCCCAAAGATGGCTTAGTACTTCAGTGCAGAGTTTTATGAAACATTTTGCCTTCCACACATGGTATTAAGTCAGGTTTTTCACTAGGCAATGACTTTTTCTATTTATGCACATAAGTAGGGGAAAGTGTAAACTACTTTATGACAATATTTCTCTTGTTCTGGTTACTTATTGAACTATGACTTAAATCTCTGGTGAAGCCCAGTTCGAGGCCATGATGCTCTCAGATCCTGGAGATTGCAAGCCAGATGAAATAGCATGTGTTATGCATGAACCATGTCCCATGCTGCAAATTTTTTCATTGAAATTGGCTAAAACTTCCATTGATCGTGGTCCAATTGAGCTGTATGGATACGTAGCAGTGCGGGATCTCATGGACCCACTGCGTAATTATGTTGTCCGTCACAGCAGGGATGATACCATTGCCGTGAAGCCGGTAAGCATCTGCGCTTAACTGCAATTATGTTATTGTACTTCATTCATTTTACAGTATGTGTCAAAAACTAACAAGGTTATAAATAAAATGAGACATACATATGATGACATATTACAACATTTAATCTCTTTTACATCATTATGATTTGAACAGACAGTGGAATACTGCCAACACTTATCCCTTTCCATTTTTAATGCTGGATACAATTTTGCAACATTGTATTAAGTATGTTATTGGATCCAGTCCGCACTCTTGATTTACTATCTAATAAGACAGAAAATCCATATGTGGTTATGCAGTGGATATTCATATTACATAAACTTTTATGGTTTTACCTAGTTTTGTTTTGGTCTACCAAGTTATAACTGTAAAAACTCCACTATAGACTATAGTAATACAGCGATTATATCATGGAACCAGTTAAGGTGCTAGATGTTTTAACAAAAAAAAAATTCTATCAGAGTAAGGACAATAGAAAAACCTGTCATTTCCTCTCTAGCGGTCGTTTAGAGAAGATAGGGAGAAGAAATCCCTCGTTTTCCTCATGCACACTTCCTGAACTGCTAAATAATGTTCTTTGCAAAACAATTCTATAGAAAAGTTGTTTTAAAAAATCATATTAATCCTTTTTTCAAGTTTGAAATAATTAATACTCAATTAATGATCACCTTGTTTTGCGTATCTTCTCAATCGTTTCCCCTCCTCTCAAACACAAAGCATATGATAAATGAATTTGAATCATCACAGGAGCATCACAATGTCTTTTCTCTTCAGTTCTGGTAGATATATTTCACATACAGTTGAGTAATAGGGAATTGTAATAAAAAATGAATACACATAATAATAATGGATAGTACATGGGATAGCCATGTTGTTTGCAGTATTACCTGATCATATAGTGATCCATCTAAATGCTGCTAGGTGTCTAACAGGATAGATTGAACAATGCTCGAATTTCCTGTCAGATTTGGTAGTATCTGTTCTTCAACAATCATTTAGTACAGGGATCTTGTCCAAGCCTTTTTCATGGCAAGTATTGTAACAGGCCGCCCTCCAGAATTGCGTAGCTCAACCCATCCGACGGGTGGCCCCACTTACACTTTCATCATCGCTTCATGTAAAATGGTTAACCCGGAAGTGATATAGTTGGAGAGACAAACCCTTATAAGTTGGTCTCACTCTTGCTAAATTCGCAAGGTGGTACAAAACATGCACACAACTCTCATAGGTCACATAGGCCATATCTTAATTGGGTTTGGATGTCACAACCCAACCCCCACCCCTCAAAGGACCCGACGTCCCCCCATCGGGCCAACTTACCCATATAGCCACACATGCATACATGCAAATGTCCAGGAACACGCCCCTCTTAGCGGCGTATAGGCAAAATGTCCAGGAACACGTCCCCTCTTTGCGGCATATAGGAAAAATGTCTAGGAACACGCTCCCTCTTAGCGGCATATAGGCAAATGTCCAGGAACATGTCCCCTCTTAGCGCATGTCCAGTCCTGACGCCACATGCCATGCCATGTGCCTCACATAGAGCCCACATGTGCTATGCTCCATATGCTCGCACACTGACCCGTATACGCAACCATGAGAGTTGGCTCTGATACCATTTGTAACAACCCGTCCTCCAGAACCGCGTAACCCACCACTTGCACATACCACTCCACTTACACTTTTGTCCTCGCTTCGTGTAAAAGGGTTAACCTAGGAGTGATATGGTTGGAGGACCTTATAAGTTGGTTCCACTCTTGCTAAACTAGCAAGGTGGTACTAAACATGCACACAACTCTCATGGGCCACACAAGTGGGCCAAGATGTCACAAGTATAGTCATCCAGCAAATTGAAAACAAAAGTACTGATCATTAGTTGTCATAATTAAATATGAGAAACGTAATAAAACCTGAATTGGTTGTCATGATAATCAGAAAATTATGGAAAACAGAATGCAATCGTTTTCTTTTTCCAGCCTGAAGGCTACAAATTATTCTCATAAGGCAAAATTGAATCTGAGAATTGAATTCACTAGCAACTAGTGCAATATTGAACACATGTTTTATGAGGACTACAATAGGGAGCTCAGCAGAAATACTGCACTTCTCCTTCACACTCTCTAAAGATATATGTACTGTAGTAACAGGTGGAAGAACAAGAAAACAATTTTTGCTGCAAAAAAAAAAAATCTTATCTGAGTCAAGTAAGGTAAGCAATCCTTATCTGGATTTACATCTGTGTAGAAAATCGAAGCAATTTTTCAGTCATACATTTAATAGACAGCCAATAAGAATGAATAGGTAGATAAACCATGGGGACATTTCCATGGCCCCAGAGACTTGAGGTACTCAACAGGTCCTCACTCACACAACAAAGTTCAGAGCCCATAGAGAGTGGATATTCCTCTTTACTGCATACCTTTATAATTGAAACTTCATAAAGGAAGTATTTAGCTTTCGATATTTCTTACTTTGCTATGAAGAACTACTAAAAAATTGTAATTATGTAGGGTTCTCTCATCGAAATGACTGGACCCAAGCGTGGCATAAAATTCTGTTCGTCTGCCCTAATTGAGTATGATATGCGAATCAAGATAGGAGAACAAGAAGATGATGATATACAGCTGATTGACGGTGTATTAGGCATTTTTGATGATCTAAGCAAGCCATCATGTAAACTGTTCAGAAGTTGCATTGATGGAGTTGGTGGTGCAGTTGACATCACCGTTGGATTGCTTCCCAGTGCAGTGGAGGCTACATTTGAAGTTGCTATATCAGAAGTCCAAAGTTGTTTCGATCTCACCGTGTGTTCTTATGCTGGTGGGTTAAGCCAACAATTTAAGATCTTTCAGGGCACTATTGGTGAGTCGTGTGGCTTGAGAAGGTCCGTGGTTGCTCTAATGTTGGATGGTATGTTGCACCTGAGGTTCATAGCGCGGAGAAAAGGCTGTAAACGGGATCACGAAATCGCTTGTTCAATCAGAGGAAAGAAACATGGAAGTTCCACCCACCAGTTAAATACTGAGCTCGCTTCCTTCTTGGTCAAGGTGAATTGGTCGACATTGCCTATGTAAATTCCTTATCTTTTCTGTTATTCCTTAAATTTTTGTTAGAAGAGATAACCTGCTTCATCCTGTTAATGCATCTCCATCAATGGTGGACGTTTGAAATGACCATTTTAATTCCCATGAACGAATTAAACAGACAAGCAAAATTTGCTCAGTAGTCACTAGATTGTAGTTCGGTTCATGCTTAAGAGCCTAAGAATATGATGGACATTAAGGTTTTATTGACCAGAAGCTCGTCCAGAATTATGTGTTTAGAACACCATTATTATATTCTAGTAATACTACTGATTTACTAGTAACAATACCTAGGGTACAGAAAAGAACCTTTACTGAACTTGATGGAGATTAACAATAACTTTACCAATCTCGAACTGAACAATATTTCTGCTCTAAAAGGTTGAAAGTAACATGTACTTAAGTCTCTTGTTTTACAACAACCATGCTGACCTGTAAAATAGGCGCACACAGGCCTGGTTCTTCGCAACTGATGAAGATAAAGGATTACATAAGGGTACACCAAATGAGAAAGTCATTCGCGTAGGATTAAAATTGAGTTTTAATTATTACAAACTTGAAAATTGGATTTATTTGATATTTTAGAGCAATTTTTATATAAAAAGTTTTCACACGAAATGCACTGTTTTAGTTTAAAAAGAACGCTAATGAAACTGAAGTGAATCTATATCTTAATCATATTAGAACGGGCCTGCTCATTATGCATTTACCTCAAATAGGCAAAGCTCCGACAGACCTATTTAAACTTGAAAATTGCAATCAAGGGATGCACAATGAATTAGGCAAGATATAAGAAATTGCGTGAAGTCAATGAAATGATGACTGAACCGAGCGATTTCCAAGGCTGTAAAAAGAAATGAACTAGCAGCAACAAATCTGTAGCAAGAGTCAAGAGTGGTCCATCAGAACTAGTGAAACTCAGGTGGCCAATTGGCGCGGACGAATGGTAAAAATAATGATTCACAATGCTCACCAATGGTTCTCATCATCTAAAAATATGGATGTCAAATTCTATCTATGTAATATGTTTTTGAAAGGGAAGTGTATTTTTAACCCATGAGCGGATGTCTCCTCATGTACCTTTACTTCTCAAATACTACGAAAGAACCTAAAAAGATCATTAATATAGACTATATAGCGTCTACTGCTCCAAGATATCCAATATATACCAATGTTGATCAGTAGCAGTTCAAACAAAACAATTGATACAATGAGCATCATGTAGCCACAAGATCCCCCGTGTGAAGCCTATAGAGGTGTAGATCGAGGTCCCAAAACTTATTTGAGTGTGTTATTTCGGTCTTAAATCGACATGACCACTTTGGGATCCTACATATCATAGACGTGGCATGCCACATAGACATTAACGTGGCACCATCACTAATATACACATTGCCAATGGGCTCAACATAGGATTTTTTTCTTCAACTTTCCTTTTTTTCCTTCTCCTCTCCTTCCTGGTTCCCCTCTCTCTCCTGCTTGCACGGTGTGTTGCAACAAGGAGAACTAAGGTGGTGCTGGTGCTAGTGTGGCTTTCTCGAGTAGTTCGGTTCAAGTCGGAGGTCGTTCTGCTTGGTGAGCTCGTCATGGTCATCGCCAACGCATTGTCGTGGTGGTCACTACCAACGCGGACTCGAGTGCAAGCTTCTCTGCACTGAGTTGTTCCCCCGACACAAGCTTGAGCTTGAGCTGCTCCGTCCCATTCTGGTCCATCACCAACGACTAGATTTGATGAGCTCAACTTCAGATATAGGGAGCTCAAGTCTAGATCTGTCATCCAGAGAGGGGAGAGAAGCTCAAGATTGTCCCACCCCTAGATCCATGTTGCCAAGCTTATTGTCGTCCCCTGAGCTCAATTGCTGGTGACCTTGTCGTTGTCTCTTGCTTCGTCGTTGTCTCTTGCTTCGTGTTGCTGAGATCGTCGACAAGGTGAACGGCAACAACCACCCATGCAAGATCGAATCGCCGCGCCTTCCACGTGGCCCATAAGGCTGGGTACCATGCCTTGGCCAGAGGTAAAGGTCCCGCACGCTCCCTGGTGGCTGCGCATTCCTCTCCCCACCGGAGCGTGAGCGTGGCTGCGTCTGGAAGGCGTGAGACGGGCTCAAGGAAGGAGGTGAGGACAGGAGCAGCGATAGAGCGTGCTTCGGGGAGAACATGACAGTGAAGATGTTGACGAGCGGCGGTGCCATGCTCGCAGGAGTGAGCGGGAAACCAGAAAGGAGAGAAGAAGGGAAGAAAGAAAATAAAAAATGGGGAAAAATATTCTACGTTGGCCCCATTGGCAGTGAGTGTAGATTAGTGATAGAGCCACGTTAACGTCCGTGTAGTATTTCACATCAGCATCACATAGGATCCAAGAGAGGCTGTGGTGATTTGGGATCAGAATTGCACATTCAAATAAGTTCTAATATGTATTTTGAGAGTATGGCGATCTAGATGATACGTACAAATTTAGAAACTGTCCGTTAGTTGTATCCAGATACTATATATTTTCCCCTGAACTGGTGGTATTCAAAGTCAAAACCGCACCGCCAATATGACCATGCTGCCTACTGATTTTTATCCCAACCTCGCTGTGTCTCGCATTCCTGACACTTGTCACTTGAGAATGTGAATGTGAACATATACCTGATCACCGACACTACTGCACTCGGATATCATATATATGGTGCTGGAAAGCATCGCTACCATTGAATATGGCTAGTTTTACAAAAGATGGCCTGGTCTCCATCAGAAAAAAAATGAAAAAAATGGTAGCCTGGTCTCTTGTGATTATTTTGGGACCGTTAGTTCCTGCAAGAATCATCTACTATTCCGACCTTGCACTTCATAACATGTGCATTTATATATATTGAGTTGATCTAATTTGGGTATTGCTGCATGTAGTTAATTATAACATGTTAATGATCCTGGATCATTCATCACAGGACAAGTACTGTCGGCAGAGAAATTAAGGCCGGTTATATGGCGTTGGATTGATTGGATGAGGAAATTGACCGCATATGAGTGTGAAAAAAATGAGACTTAGATAGTTGATCCTATGTAAGAAAAACTAGGAATTCTATGTTCCATGGGCCAGAGAATTTTTTAAACTTTCATCAAGGATTCAAGGGAAATTCGCTTCCACACTTGTAGCATCTGCTCCCTGCATTGACTAAAGCCCACTTGATTTCATCAGTACCCTCTTGGAGAATAGACTCATGTAGTAAACTCAGAAGCTCCAACCATAGAACAGCAATCACTTTGTATAATGTAGTATCTGTAGCAATTGCAGACGTGGCAGGAGAATTTGTTTCCAATATACTAGCCAATGGTGTCGCACGTTCGCGCGATTATGACCTAATTAATGTCTTACTACACTGTTCATATCAATATTGAAAATAAGTGTCTGGGTGAACATAGTTTGGAGTCGGAGGAAGTCAATCAATCTACAATTTCTTGATTTATGATGACCATGTTAATAAATAATTAAGATTAAATTTCATAAAACTGAAATTATTTGGTATATCACTTGACTACAACTTTAGCTTGGTGTTTCACAAAACTGCAACAGTAGTAAATGATTTTATCAGAAACAATTTTACCCCTATGTGTATATAACATGGGGTCCAACTTAAATATTAGTATTCATATAACTAGGTGGTGTCCCACACGTTGCGGCAGAAATTTTTATAAAATAATGGAGAGTCATTTGTGAAGGTGTATAAGAGGAAAGATTGAAATGAATGAGAGCAATTCTTTATTTTATTATCATGATCATTGTTCTTTTTGGGAGTTCCTAGTTTGAAAGTTCCAAAGAAAATAATGCATATGATCGTGTAGCTCTAAGTTTTACAGAGATTAGACTCTTTGTACTATTATATCAGGAATGTCTGTCATTTACATGTATACATGTAGCTAGACGTAAACATTTATGTGCGGGTAAACAAAAATAATATCCACTCTGGAGAAACTTTCAGTTTCTGTAATCATCTTGAAAGTTACATGAATACAAATCTGCTTCAAATAACCAAAATTTAATCACACCTTCACATAAGCTTTTCCATACTGAAAAACCATCTAATATTAGGTTACATCGATTAAGTATAGTGAAAATGCGGAATAGGTTGTTATGAAGTCTTGTTTATGAAAGCTAGTGGGTATTGCTACTTAACTTGAAACTAATTTTATTAATGTAGCATTTAGTATTAGCAATCTGGGAAGACAAATAAAGTCAAATAATATATTGCTATCTTATACAGTGATTGTGTCTAGTTTAGCATGGTGATTGAGTGGGCTACTACTGCATGTGTAGATGTTGAGGAATAAACAAATTTGATGAAACTGGACCAAGGAAGCACTTGAAAACTTGATTAAAAAAAGAAGCGCTTGAAATTTTCAATCCATGTAGAAAATAAGGGAATAGAAGCAACGTAGCACTAAAGATTTATTTTCAATCTGGGAAGAACACTATAATAAAGAATAAGTAAGCTATCCTACATGCTATAGATAATCGATAAAACTAAAACATTATTCCAGGAAATAAACCGATAGCTGGCCTGTGGTAAAGGACAATGGCAATACGCCAACTCTCGACTCTCGAGATCGAGGATGCTGATGGTGGGTGAGGACTATCCTAATTATAAGAGGAATTATAGAAGAGTTATGATAAAATATATGGGATTAATCACGCCCATTTATCCACCCATTGTTAGTGGTAGTTTCTAGTGAAAACTTATTTTGATGATAGCTTTTATGGCTAGCCATTTCAAATGGAGGCATGCATGTGGTGACCTAGTATAGGAGGAGGAAGGGGATGTAACGATTGCTACTAGAGTTTAATATTGATCTAATGGCTGAAGTTAATAAGATGATGTGGTCGCCTAGAATCACACCTTTTGGGGACAATTATATAGGAATGATAGATATGACAGGTGGACAAAATATTGTATTTTTAGGATGACCCAAGATTGTTATGACAAACAAAGTTGCAACTTTCTAAAATGATGAGCTAGATTTGCTACGAACCGGTAGTTTTGATAAATAATTGTGGTTTTCTAAAATTTACTCAATGATTAACCATTACTATGCTCAACTTGTAAAATTTATTGGAAATCTTATATTCATATATCAAACCAAAATTATCTTAAATCTTAGAAATATTGAAAAACTTTGATTTAATTTCATTTTAACACGCACAATTCTAGGTAACTTAATATTTACAATGTTTTGAACAGCTCAATTGATCAAATAACTAAATATATTTGATTTTTACTCAGACAAAATAGATTTGGAATTCGTGACAAGTTAAATACATTAGATCTGTCCTCCTGCGAGTGCCTCACACATTCAATGTTCCAAGACAATGCATATTTTGAGTCTGCATAGTACCACGTAATATATCAGTCATAATATATGCATTTCGACCACTATTCACACTACTACTTGTCTCATCAATGTAAGTAGGTTGTGACTTTAGTCGCTAGCCGAGATAAGACATGAGAGAGTTTGGTTTTATGTCGTCCACTACTAAGAAAAGCATTATCGTAAGCGGGTAAAAACGGTCTTCACAGACGAGACCGTCGTCCACCTGTAAGCAAACGACTGCGAAGATCGCCGATCTTTGCAGGTGGGGGGGCCGTCCGCCTGCGAAGATAATTTTTGCAAGCGGACGTTGACCAGTCAGCTCCGCTTGCGAAAATATAAAGACGCTGCCTGCGAAGATAGATCTCGATTTTTGGAATTTAATAATAATTTACCCGCAAATTTAATAATAATTTGCCCGTTAGTAGAAATTTTTGCAGGTTGATTATTATATACATATATTGGATGATTATCAAGCATTTGGTACTGAGAATTTTACATATATTACATAACTCAAAAGTGTTGCCAAAATATATATATTACAATATTTTTTGACATTGTGACTTCAAATACGCTATCTAGTTACATTATGGCATAGCAGTGTTCCACTCCCGAAGATTCTTGAACTCGTCACTTGTCGCAAGGACACCCTCTGGGTTGAAGAATTCTCCTTTCACATGACAACACTCATGGTGGATGAAATGACACAGATCACACTGCACGTTTGTGATGCCTGTATCGTCAAAGCTTGTTCGATGTTCTAATCTTGGCAACTGCATTCATTGAAGATAAACAATATATTAGTACCATAAATATGTGAAGCTGGCTAGTACATAGTATAGAGACTTACATTCTCCGCGTTAGTCCTGTACCTCCCATTAACCCTTAGGAATTCGCACGCGTAATACCCGCAAAGGATAATTCCTCTATGTTACTTGTCACACTTCAGGATATATCATAGGGAAAAATAGTTAAATATTTCAATTAGTGAAACAATTGAAATACATTAAGTGAGTGGAGTATTAGCGGCCAATAGGTACGTACTAGCAGCTTCTCCCTTGTTCGGGTCTGTTCTCCACCCTTGAACTTGTAGTATTGGTACGCACTGTATGGATGTTGGACCGTTTCACATTCAGGAGGATATTTATTTATACTATATTCATATAAAAATAAAAGTCATAAACACTTACTACTGTAAGATTGTTAGAAATTCTTTGTATTGTTGGTGTCTGTAATCGAGAGGGTCCAAGACTACCACGGTGCCATCTTTAGGGTGGATGAGTAAACAAATATAATGATCGCTACATATTAACAACAATATAGTTAGTTAGTACCGGCTAAAATAAGACATATGTGTAGAAGTTAAATGTACCGGACTTACTTAAAATTACAAGCGGCCATGACGACTCTCTTATTTTGAAAGTGCAAGAAGGCTCGTCCGATGTACTGTGCGATAGTAATCAATTTCTCCTTGTGCAAGTCCTTCTTGTATTCAGCTATCTCTTTTGGAGTCTTGCCCTTCAGCTGGTCCGACCCTGGTGCCATCCTCACGGTATGTTGTGTTTGACAGATCCGAGTTGGATCCAAGAAGCCGATAGGTTCTTTTTTCTTTTTAGCATCCATGTATTGCATCCTACAGAAGAAGTTTGTTAGTAACAATCACATGGATTTGTATTGCACATATTTTTCATGTAATTAATTAAAACTCAAACTCACATGCACCAAACACCGATATAGTTGACGTCCATCTTATCTCGATGATATATGGCGTGGAGATCCGAGAAATCTAGCCATAAGTAACCTTCGGCGCCGAAGCAATCTGCCGGTGATCGAACTGTAATACTGCCCAAGCCTTTCTTGCTGGCTTCCATGTAGAAGGTATGTAATCTTCTCATCTCCCATGGTCCTTCGTTTAGTGCCCAATCCGGCAAGAGTGCTTTCCCGTGTTCGTACCTTTCCGGGCAATCATCAGTTGGCCAGTATGTTGGCCCGGCTAGTTCAGCGGCCTTCTTGGGGTCATCATCTCTGAGTTTGGCACGTTCCTTACCCCCTCTGAAGACGGTTACCATGAATTTCTCCTTGTTCTGATCTTTGGCTTTGGAGTCGTGGCTCCTAAACACTCTGGGCACCTCAGAACTGGTAGTGGTCTTCTCAGGGACCGGGGTCTCTTGCCCCTCGGGGTCTTTCGCAGGAGAAGGGTCTTCAAAAATTTCTGGCTCAGTACCGTCCCATTTCAATCCTGGTACTTCTTCTATATGTACCCCGACTGATGCCACATATTGGACCTCTGGTTCTACCACTGTAATCTCCTTCTGGACATCAGCCGCTACAATCTCCATGGGCACCTCCGGCACTTCAATCTCCGGTGGCACTTCCGGCACTGGATGATCCAGTTGCATCTCGGGTTTCTCCGCTTTATCAGTCACCTTGCTAGGAGGTCTCGGAGGTTTTCCCAACCCCGGTTTTGACACCATAGGTTTTCGCGTGGCGTCGGTGCCCAATCCAAATGATATGTCATTCTTGTGCCAGAGAATTACAACATCGACCGCATCCCCAAGTATGGTTACACCATCTGCAGTGGGGAAGTCTATGTCGTACGACTCAAACCCTTCGTGGATTACTTGCGGCTGCACTTTGGCATACGCATCGGGTATGAACTCTTCATTATATGTTCTCCCAGGGATAGCAATGGCTGTAGCGGCCTCAAGAGTTTTCCCGGAGCGTCCAATGGGAACGTGCAATCTGCAGGGTATATTCTCCTTTAGGTCATCGAATGGGTAATCTGGCTCAAGTTCTTTGGTTTCGGGGGAGGCAAAAGCTTGTGCTTGACACAGGAGCACACTGAAGTGAGCTTCTTGAAATGATTTGTGATCATGGGTGACGAATCTCTTCTTTCCTATGGTTCCCCTACCACTCAATCTACCCTCGTGTCGGGGCACAGGTACTCCAATTGCATATCCATCTTTGAGGTAATCGATACAGCACTCGACAACCTCTTTAGTACTGTAACCCTCAACCATTGATCCCTCTGGATGTGCACGATTTCGGACGTAACCCTTCAAAACCGCCATGTAACGCTCGTATGACCACATTTGATGGAGGTACAATGGGCCAAGCGCAACCATCTGTGGCACTATGTGAACAATGAGATGCTCCATCATATAAAAAAATGATGGAGGGAAACACATCTCAAGCTAGCACTGTGTCTCATGTGCGAATGTATGGAGATTTCCTAACTCTTTGAGACTAATGACCTTTTGTGACACTGCGTTGAAAAAGTAGCACAATCTTGCGATGGCAACCTTTAAATGCTCCGACAGTCGTGTGAATTATAACCAGATACCGACAAATCTTTCATGGAAACTAGTCGACTGATGTTTGATGAGAAACCTATGGGCACTCTGACATCACGGATTGATTTGCAAAAGGACTTCTTCTCCTCAGGTGTCAGTGTGAAACAGGCTGGTGGAAGATATACTTTGCCATTCTTCTCTCCTTCTTGAGGGTGTAACTCTTCCCTGATTCCCATCTCGACTAGGTCCATCCGTGATTGCAGACCATCTTTAGTCTTCTTCGGCATGTCCAACAATGTTCCAACTATGTTGTCAAACACATTATTCTATAAATGCATTACGTCTATGGCATGCCGAACCTCCAGGTCTTTCCAGTACGGGAGGTACTTAAAGAATATGGAGTTTATCATCTGGCTTCGAGATATTGTCTTGCTTTTTACTATACTCTGGTTTCTTAGTCTTCTCGAGTTTCTTGCGCTTTGTCCCCTTTGATTGTTTCTTAGTCACTTTTCCAAATTCGCAAATAATTTTCTCTGTCATTGCACACACTTTTACCCCCGATGTAGGTTTTGGTGGAGGATCAGTCTCTTCAGTGCCATCGAACTCCGCCTTCATCTTGCGGTACCTGTGATTTGTGCGTAGGAACCGTCGGTGCCGCATGTACACAAGCTTGTTGGAACCCGGGAGATACCTATAGTACGTTCCATTCAGGCAGATCACACATCCTGTTTTACCTTTAATTTGACCTGAAACTGAAAACATTGCTGGATAATCGTTAATGGTCACGAAGATGATGGCCTTCCCTGTGAAATATTCTCTTAAGTACTCGTCCCACACTTTCAATCTCTCTTTCCATAAATCTGCCATATGTTCCAACAATGGTTCAAGAAATACGTCAATATCAATACCAGGCTGACGGGGTCCCTGTATGAGGATACAGAGTAGCACGTATTTTCGTTTTTGACAAAGCCAGGTAGGAAGATTGTAAATAGTCAGAAGCACTGGCCAAGACTGTGTGAGCTGCTCATGTCTCCGAAAGGATTAACTCCATCAGTACTCAGGGCAAACCTAATGTCCCGTGGGTCTTTAGCAAACTCTCTGTACTGAGCATCAAAGTTTATCCACTGACGAGCATCTGCCGGGTGTCGAATCAACCCATCCTTCTTGCGCCCTTCTTCATGCCAACGCATTAGTTCTGCATCTCGCGGATTTGAGTATATCCGTTTAATGTGGTCTTTGACGGGAAGGTACCACACCACAAGCTGCGGGATTTTTCTCTGAGTTCCCTCAGTTCTATCAGGCGGTTCTAGGCCAGTATTGCTATTCGATTTGTACCGGCTAGCAACGCATGTTGGACATTCATCTAAAGAAGCGTACTCTTTCCTGTACAGTATGCAGTGATTAACGCACGCATGAATCTTTTCCACACCAAGTGAAAGGGGGCATATGAGTTTCTTCGCTTGATATGTGCTGGATGGTAGTGAGTTAGGCCTCGGGAGCATTTTCTGCAGAAGTTCTACAAGACTGTCGAAACTGGTATCAGACCATCCATGTCTCGTCTTTAACCTCATATGTTCAAGAACTGACCGTAGTATTGTGAACTGACTGTCACAGCCCTTCGACTCATCGTACATAACTTCCTTAGCTGCTTTCTGTAAAGCTTCAAAGTTATTTAAACCTCTAGCCGACCCCGTCAGCACCTCGGGTTCTGCATGACGTAACATTTCCTCTAGATCGATTCTATCCTCAACAGAACCATCGTCGTGCACCATGTCTTCAAATCGTGTCAGAACCACATTTTCAGGTCCATCCACTTGTTCTTCGCCATGACGTGTCCATATTTCGTACTTGTCCATGAATCCACGAGTTACTAAGTGCTCCTTCACTTTATAAGCATCTTCCCAGCCTATTTCATTCTTACAGTCAGCACATGGACAAATTATCTTCCTCATATTATTCTTCTCAGCGTGTGCCTTCGCAATACCAATAAATTTAGATACTTCATCTCTATATGGAGATAAAAACCTCGGCCAATGATACATCCATTCCCGACTTTCCATATCTCTAGAAAAATGAACATAAAATATTTGCACTATTAATACCAAATTTGCAGGGTTTATTGAAAAAACTAACTGAAGGTTAATTCTAAATTAATTTCCATAAATTTTAGTTCATTTTTTTACACAGACATGCCAAATTAGTATATTAGGAAAATCCAACAAAATCATATCATCGACATATTACAAACTAATGTAATTATTTTTTGATTGCACCAAATAAATAGGCATTAAAAATTATACTCTCTCATATATATATAACATCTAGATCTAGATCTAGAACTAGGAGGTGGATGTGATAGCAACAAAAAAAATTAAGAATTTATGTTACCACATTAAACCACTACAACAAGAGGCATCAAGTATTACACATGCATCTGACATCAACATATCAAAAGAAAATAAATTAAAAAACATTGAGCTTTCCTTCACAATTTTGTATGCATAAATTCATCACAAATTGAGGTCTAAAAGCTTAAAAAATTACATACCTAGTGTGGAAATGAGTAAATCTAAGCACCGTAGAAAAATCTCCCGAAGATTTGAGGTTCAAAACCTTACCCCTATATTTAAGTCACTTTAGGAGAGAGAAACTTCGGGGAGAATGAACGGGGCTCGGGGAGGAAGAAAACTATGTAGGTGCATCTTTGCAGGCGGGCCATATAAGCGTCGCCTGCGAAGATAGATCTTCGCAGGCGCACGTCTCCTGCCGCCTGCGAAGATAGATCTTCGCAGACGACACTTATATGGCCCGCCTGCAAAGATCTATCTTCTCAGGCGGACCGCCCCTCGACCCCGGGTATCGTCTTCGCCGGCGGGGTTTTTGCTCTGAAGACCGCAACCGTCTGCGAAAATGTCACCCCTACGACGCTGAAAATGAGTTTTCTAGTAGTGGTCTTAGGCTAGCTACATAGGTAGGGGGAGGAATGTATGTTGTTTTTTTTTAACTCACTTCTATTTTTCTCCTTTTATTTTTGTCATGGCGGAGGATCTGGCAACCTGCAAGACCAGGGACAAGTATTGTTTTAGCATTTTCCTTCAATTTTTTTTCGACTCTTAATTGGTTTTGTTCCTCTCTTCGATATGGGTTGCTTGGAGATCAATCATGCTTCAGCTTCAGCTTGAACTCTCCAGAAGGTTCTCATTGAAGTTGATTAATTGACTACTTCGTATGAGTCTACAACAGTCCATATATCCAACGGTTGGTATTTCCTCTTTTGATGTATCCAATGGTCCCAATTTAATTATTACGTGACCCAATGAGAGAGGATGCAGTGGAAGGCGAGAACTTCTTTGACACTTATTAACCAGTTGCCCGCTTGATCACGATTCGAGTACTACTCGCTCTGGCAGCCTCTCATGAACTTATCATTTATCAGATGGACGTTAAGACACCTTTCCTTAATGGAGAGTTGAAGGAGAAGATATATATGGATCAACCAGATGGATATGTATTAGAAGGTCAAGACGGAATGAGTGCAAGCTGTTGAAGTTCTTGTATGGCCTTAGGAAAGCACCTAAGCAGTGGCATGAGAGTTTGATAAAACACTTACATTTACTGGCTTTGTTGTGAACGAGGCTGACAAATGTGTGTGCTATCGCTATGGTGGGAGAGAGAGAGTGATCTTGTGTTTATATGTTGATGATATATTAATCTTTAGAACCAATCTTAATGTGATTGAGGAGGTCAAGGACTTTTTGTTCAAAACCTTTCAAATGAAGGATTTGGGAGGATGTTATTCTTAATATTAAGCTACTGAGAGGAGATAAGGGTGGGATTACACTTGTGCAATCTCACTATGCGGATAAGGTCTTGAGTCGTTTTGGTTACAGTGACTGTAAGCCAGCACCTACTCCTTACGATTCCAGCGTGCTATTAAGAAAAACCGAAGAATATCAAGGGATCAACTGAGATACTCCCAGATCATTGGTTCATTGATGTATTTAGTTAGTGCAACGAGGCCTGACATCTCATTTGCTCTGAGCAAGTTGAGCCAGTTTGTCTCAAATCCAGGAGATGGTCACTGGCATGCTCTGGAAAGAGTAATGCGCTATTTAACAGGCACAATGAGCTATGGAATTCACTATGTCGGGTATTTGGAGGTACTGGAGGGCTATAGTGGCTCAAACTGGATATCTGATGTTGATGAGATAAAAGCCACAAATGAATATGTGTTCACACTTGGAGGTGGCACTATTTCCTGAAAGTCTTGCAAGCATACCATCTTAACGAGGTCAACAATGGAAGCAGAACTCAGAGCATTAGATACTACCACAGTTGAGGCTAGGTGGCTTCTTCCTCTACATCGATTTCCAGCATGTCGTCCAGAGGAGGCATCAACGGATGACGGATTGGAGGAGACGAGAACGACAACACCGACAGAGGCAACAACACCGACAGAGGCTCATCCAGTACCGGAGCGTTATCCAGGTATGTGATGTTCTTTATATTAGTGTTAAACATGGTTTTTGATGATGCTTTTATAGCTATTAGCATGCTCATGTTTATCATTAGCATTAGATACTCCAACTATGCACATGCCATATTTAGTATAATATTCTTCTGGATTAAAATATGTCGAATAATAACCATATTTCCAACAAGGAGTACATGACTTAGATGTCAAGTAATCCTTAGGTGGAAGCTAATTGTATGGAGTATAATAAATGGACATGAGAGTCCTATTCATATAGTCGAACAAATTGCAATCAACCGACTTGTTTTTTTGCTACCTGGTATCTATGAGGTAGTGCAGTCAGCAAGGAAAAAAAATGTTGCCCCAAATATCAGTGTTCCTTCTCCTTACTCTCTACTTGTGTTGTGTCCTCTTACTGATGCTGGCATGATTGCATGAGCTTCCTGGTGACCACCACCATCTCTACCTTACTCTTCCTTTTCCTTTCGTTAGCTCACTGTGCTACCACATGTCGCGGGTCTGCTCACAACACTAGTACAAAAATGGTTTTTGCAGAAGGGCGGAATCGATCTTCGCATGTGGTTGGCCAGCCCATTTGCGCATACGGCCGGCCCAGCCGCATGCGAAGATCGATCTTCGCATGCGGTTGCTTAAGAGGGCCACATGCGAACATCGATCTTCGCATGCGGCCTATTTAAGTAGCCGCATGCGAAGATCGATCTTCGCATGTGGTCCACTTAACAGGACCGTATGGGAAAATCTATTTTCGCATGCGGCTGCTTAAGTGGACCGCATGGGGAAATCAATTTTCCAATATTCTAGCAGTTTGGTAAGATGGGAATCGTATTTAATATTATATTTTGTATGATTTATTACCGTATTCTGGAATATATATCATATGAGATAATCGGGTTGTTGTTAATACTGCAACAAACATGAAATGCATAACTAGAAATTCAAACGTCATTTACATATGAAGCGTATAGTACAAATGCCACAATTGTTTCATTACATATATAAAGTAATGTTCATGTCATTGTATATGTTCTTTCTCTCACTCTCTGAGAGGTCGAAATTTATCTTCCAATGCGAGTTTACTCTGGTTGTCGTAGAAGAGACCTCTTGCGTTGCAGACATCACAACGGATGAATCGGCAGAGGTCAGCGCACACGTTCCAGATAGTTCTGTCATCGAATCGTTGTGTAACGTAAGGGATTTCCGGGATATGTGCACAGAAAAAATAATAAAAGGTTACTAAGTGAAATGTGTTTTCTATCTTGGTTTATTTGTTAAGCAGAATATGCTCACTTACTCGATCACTGGTTGTTTGGTACCTCCCGTTGACTCTGAGCATCTCGCACACGTAATATCTGCACAAGTTGGTTCTCGCTGGTTGTTTGTAACACTGCGATATAGTCATAAGGGACCGATCATTAGAAAGAATTCAGCGACTAATGTACTATAGTTTGTTAGTATTGGCATATATATGTTCGTACCGGCCAGCCAGTCTTGACGGACAACTTCTTCTTGGCTGGATCATTTACTGGTCCACCTCTTTTGCGGTAGTACATGTGTGCTCTGTTTGAAGAACACAATTGTTTCTTTAGTACTTAGAACACTGCAACTAGCAAAAAATGGCTATTGAAATGTTTATCACTTACAAGTTCAAAATAGTGAGGAATTCCATAAACGTCTCCTTGTCATAGTGTGCGGGGTACAACGATACAATCAATTGGTCTTTTGGATATACGAGGAATAATATGTAGTGGTCGCTGCAATTAAGAAAGACTAATTACAGACAGAAAATTCAAAAATTGATAAATTAATTTAATACACAGAAGAGAAAGCTTACGTCAACGCGTATGGGACCATTAAGACATTTTTGTCGGCGTGCGCCAACATTGCTATTGCCAAGTATGTTGCTACATCTAGCTTCTTGGTCTTGTGCAATTTCTTGATATATTCTTCCTTTTCATCTGGGGTCTTGTCAACCAATTCCGTGCAGTTGGCCCTCATCTGTACGGTGTGTTGTGCTTTGCATATCCTTGTTGGATCGACGTATCCAACCAGTGATCCAGTTCTATCAGCTTCGTGGAATTGCATCCTGTACAACGAAGATTGAAGTAATGAGACTTTTTTTTGTTCGGATTGACACCTGCAAGATATAAGAGTTCATACTTACAGGCAAAACGCGGCAATTAGGTTCTCGTCCATTTTATCTAGCTTGTAGATGGCGTACAGGTCCCGGAAAGAGATGAAGAATATCCCATTAGGACCACTCATGAAAGCACCTTCTGGGATGGCGACGCTTATGAAACCGAGACCCTTCCTAGCTGCCTTGATGTACCATTCATGCATGGCTCTCATTTCCCACGGTAGTTTGTTCAGAAGATAGGTTGGTAAGAATGGCTTGCCATATTTGTATTGTTCAGACATATCTGTTGATACCCAAGACTGCACTTCATCTCGGGCACCTAGTACTGACTTCTGGCAGTCTGTCATGATGTGAGCAAGTTCTTTTCTCTTATCAAAATTCCTAAAAGCTGAAAACATGAACTTCTCCTTATCCTTGTCAATCTCCTTTGGGTCGTATGTTGATATCAACTTTCGAATTAGACGACGAGGTTCCAAAGGATTAGACTTCTGTCCGGATTTAGTTCCTTCAAGTTTTGGCACTTGTTCCACCAGAGCAGATTAGGGTGTGGGCAGAGAGGGTTGAACTGCTCGTGGAGAGGGGGAGCTAGAGGAGCTGGCTCTTGAGCTGGGGAGGGTGGTGGAGTAGGTAGGCAAGGCGGGGACCTATTCGGTGGTGGTGACGCAGGATCTGGAGGGGAAGGAGGTTCAGGAGGCGACGGTGGTGCTGGAGCGGCAGCTATCTTTGCTTGCGTTGAGGATGGAGTTGAACATGCCGGTGCTGGAGCAGTAGTTGTCAGGATTATGTCTCGACGATGCCACAAGACGAACTGATTTACTGCATCACCGAGAAGTTCAATCCCCTCCGGTGCAGGGATGTCTAGTTTCATAGAACTGTGCTCGCTATGTACCTTAGCGACTTGTACCCTTGCATAATCCTCAAGGATTGGCATGCTGTGGAATTGACGGCCGGGTATCGCTAAACCTGTTGCAACCTCTTTAGTCTTTCCTGCCCGGCTGATAGGAATTACAAGCGAGCACGGAGTTGGTCCAGTTATACCATCCATAGCGCATGGAGTTGTGTCCACTGAGCCTGAACTGCTACGTACTTGAGTTGTTTACTGTGGTGATTGGATGGTTTGCTGACAGTCAGGGAATAGCCTTGGAAAGGCTGTGGGGTTTTCAGCTACCAACGAGTAGAAGTGTTCCTTCAGTTGTGCATAGATTTTGTCTGATAGTTGTTCCTTGTATTTGTCTCTCTTCTTATAACTTGATGCATCTTGTGGGAATCCTATCCTCCAACTCGTCTTTGAGGACAAACCCCTTACACATCCAGAGTGTTCGGCTGTCCTCAACACCGCAGTAAGTTGGTCATTCTCCCTCCGGGGGATGAACTGTCCTGCTCTTTCTTTCTTGGCGATCTGCTGCAAATTTGTTGTCACCTGCTTTATGTCCGGAGTCTCGAATAGTATATCTCCCTCCTTCGACACTTGACCTGTGCTGCGTGCCCAAACCCAGTTCTTGCTACGTTCCGCCATGGGGTCTACCAGCAAAGGTTCCATATTTAACATAAGTCCCAATTTAACATAAGTCTAAGTTTAACATAAGTGTCAATTTAACATAAGTCCAAAAATTCACATAACTCCCAATTTAACATAAGTCTCAAATTTAACGTAAGTCACAAATTGAAATATCATGTCATCTCATAAGTCCCAATAATACATAAATTTCATAATTAACACAAGTGTCAATACAAAACTCACATCATAAGAAAATAAGAAAAATATAGTTGGAATGTCAAATGATTTTTTTCTATAGTTAAGCTATTTTCTAGAATGCGGTATTTTTTATTATTTGCTACCATGATTTTATTATTTTTGAACTAAAATTTGTAATTAAACATTAGGAATTTATATATGCCAATTCAATCACTCTTTGTAATCACATCTCACTGTACCATTGAAAATATTATATGTAAAAAAAATACCGGCGACGAGGAGAGGGAGGACTTGGCGGCGGCGACGACTAGAGAGGGGAGGAGGAGCCGGCGGCAAGGGGGGCCCGGCGAGGGGGGAGAGGAGGCAGCGGCGAGGGGGCCCGGTGATGCGGGCCGGAGAGGGGCCTGGCGATGTGGCCCGGCGAGGGGCCGGCGCCGAGGGGGCCGGCGGCGAGGGGGTAGGAGAGGAGCTCGGCGGCGAGGGGGCAGGCGGCGAGGGGGCCGGCGGCAGGGGGCATGAGAGGAGCCCGACGGTGAGGGGGTGGGCGGCGAGGTGGCCGGCGCCGAGGGGGAGGGACAGGGGGCCGACAGCGAGGGGGAGGTCTTGGCGGCGGCGTCCGAAATTTGGGCAGCCTAGCGGCAAGGGTGATAACTGGCGCCTGGACTTAGAAATTTTCGGTACCCCCGCGCTCCTATATATAGGCCCAGATCATCGCATGCGGCCAGCTTAAGCGGCGCATGCGAAAACGATCTTTCCATGCGGCCCTCTTAACTGGCCGCATGCGAAAATGATTTTCACATGCGGCCCATTAAGTCGGCCGCATGGAAAGATCATTTTCGCATGCGGCCGGGCCGTATGGGAAAATCATTTTCACATATATTAGAAATTTTATTTTCACATGGTTTTTGTTCTCATCTAAATAAACCGTAGAGAGATAATTTTGGCAATAAATTAGTACAACTAAAAATTCATATATTTTGGCAAAAAATAAACTCATTCACAAATGTTACATTCTAATGAGTACGAAAGAAGGGTCAGTTTAATTCATTGCTATAAAGTTGGAACACCATGGCAACTATACGTTACAAAAGAACTAGGGCTTAATTATCCTTGCAACACCATCTGATCGAAGGTACGACATATTAGCTTCGTCGATGGTTCGCTCAAACTTCTTAATTCGCATTGGAAGATCAGTAAACAAAGGTACATCGTCGAACTGGTTGTAATCAACGGGGTCTTCGATGTTGTTGATGCCGACAATCTGTTGCTTTCCGGAGATGACAATATCCATCCTTTGATCCGAAGGGTCCTTCACATAAAATACTTGAGCCACACGCTCTGCTAAAACCCATGGATTATCCTTGTGGCTGGTTTTACTGCGATCGACTATCGTTAGCCCGTAGTCGTCCACAGAAACCCCTGTTGTGTCTCTCACCCATTCACGACGGAGCACAGGGATCTGGATGTTCAGGCCATAGTCGAGTTCCCATATTTCCTTTATGGTCCCGTAATACAACTTCCTTTCACTAGTTGTGTCAATCGCTTCGACACGGATCCCACTGTTTTGTGCTGTGCTTTTCCTGTCGTTCGTATTCGTGTACAAGGTAAATCCATTGATGTCGTACCCTTGCCAAGAGTTGACAATACTTGATGGCCCACAAGCCAATCTATGTAAAGTAAGTTGCTCCATGGAATCACCGACTGGCAGGTTTAGGTCTTTGAACCATTGAGGAAATCGACGCTTGTGCTCTCTTAAAACCCAATCGGGGGATCGTCCTGGGAAGCAGCCTTTGATTTCTTCAATGTGTCGCTCAATGAATGGCTCTACGATAGCGAGCTGTTGTAGAACGCTGCTGTGTGCCACGACCACCGTTTTGTAATCATTATCGAAGAACTGCTTCCTACCAACAGTACCCCTTCCAGATAATCTCCCTTCGTGTCGATGCACAGGAATCCCAATGGCATTAGCATCCTTTATGTAATCCATACAACACTCGACTGCCTCTTCGGTTGTGTACATAGCCTTTGAGGATCGACATGTAACGCTCATGCGCCCACACCTGATGTAATTATAAAGGACCAAGTTCAATAATCTGAGGGACGATGTGAACGATCAAATGCTCCATCATATCAAAATATGATGGTGGGAAATACATCTCAAGCTGGCATACGGTCTCGATAGTAAATGTCTGAAGTGGACCTAATTCGAAAGGATCAAAAACCTTTTGTGATATTCGGCTAAAAAAGTAACCAAACTTTGTTATAACCACCTTGGTATGGATAGGTTTGACTGCCCTTATAGCAATTGGTAGAAATACCGTTAGCATCCTATGGCAGTCATGTGCATTGTATCCAGAAATGGTCAAATCTTTCATTGAGACCAGCTTCCTGATGTTCGATGAGAAACCAGTAGGCCCTCTCACCCCTTGCAAGCATTTACAGAATGCTTTTTTCTCTTCAAGTGTCAACGAGTAACAAGCAGAAGGAATCTCCGTCTTTCCACTTGCCAGCTCTACTGGGTGAAGGTCATGCCTTATGTCCAAATTTACAAGATCATTACGTGACTTCAATCCATCCTTCGTCTTGCTGGGGATGTCCAGCAAGGTGCCGATGGTGCTATCAAACACGTTCTTCTCGAGGTGCATAACATCAATTGCATGACGAATCTCCAAGTCCTTCCAGTAATCTAAGTATCTAAAGAAAATTGAGTGCTTCTTGAATGGCAATGTAGCTTCCTCATCATCAACTTTCTTTCTCTTTGCTGTCTTCTTCTTTCCCTTGCCAAATACAACCTTAATCTTCTTTGTTATCTCATACAGTGTTTCTGGGGCAGTCTCGTTCTCCACTGTCTTGTCAAACAATCTGGCCATCTTACGATACTTGTGCTTTTGTGGTAAGAACCGTCAATGTCGCATGTACACTGTCTTCTTAGACGACGTCAGGTATTTGTACGAAGTTTTATCCAAACATATCAGACATCCAATCTTCCCTTTAATCTGCCCAGATAATGAAAAGTTTGCAGATAGATCATTGATGGTAACGAATATGATCGCACGTAGATTGAAATGCTCCCGCTTAAACTCATCCCACAATCGTAACCCCTCTTTCCATAGCTCCTCCATGTCCTCCATCAAAGGCTCTAGAAAAATATCTATATCGATTCCAGGTTGCTTCAGACCTTGTATGAGGATAGTGAGAAGAATATACTTTCATTTCTAACATATCCACGTCGGAAGATTATACATTGTGAGAAGAACTGGCCATGTGCTGTGTGAGCTACTTAAATCACCAAACTTGTTTATTCCATCAGTGCTCAACACGAACCATACATTTCCTGGATCCTTAGCAAATTCTGGGTGTTTTGCATTGAATGTCCTTCACTGGCGAGCGTCGGCAGGATGTCGAATCATACCATCTGTCTTCTGACTCTCTTGATGCCATCTCATCAACTTAGCATCACTCGGGTTTGAGTACAGACGCTTCATGCGGTCCTTAATTGGTAGGTACCACATCACCATTGACGGAATCTTTCTTTGCTTACGCTCGTATGAATCTGGGTCGATAAACTCTGTATCAATGGGCCCACTTCCTATTTTATACCGACCTATGCCACATGCTGGGCAGCTCTCCAAGTCAGCATATTCTTTACGGTATAATATACAATGATTCTCACAAGCATGAATCTTTTCAACACCAAGAGTTAAAGGACATATGATTTTCTTCGCTTGACATGTTTTCGATGGTATAAAGTTAGGCTTAGGAAGCAACACACTCAACAAACTCATAAGATCATTAAAACTTGTGTCCGACCATCCGTGTTTAGCCTTCAATCTCAAAAGTTCAAGCACTGAACGCAATACTGTGAAATCCTTATCACATCCCTTCGCTTCATCATAAAGAAGATCCTTCAATGCCTTCTCCAATGCTTGCGAATGGTCTAACCCGCGTGATCTGCCCACTAGATCCTCTAGTTCAACATGGCGTAGCATATCCTCTAGATCAAAACCACCCTCAAAATCATCACTATTTGTGCAAACATCTACATTCATCCTTTCACGGGACATGTCTTCGATTACAAAATTCTCGGCCTCATTCATCTCGAAACTTAAATCTTCATCGTCATCTTGGGGATCAGCGATTTCCTCGTGATATGTCCAAACCTTGTAATTGGCGGTGAATCCATGCTGCATTATGTGTCCCAATATTTCACCAGGATCTATCACCAATTTCTGATTCTTGCAGTGACGGCACGGACAAATTCTTTTTTGTCATATTCTATCTCAAAGCATGCGCCTTAGCCTGATTAATAAATTTAGATGTGTCGGTGTCCCTCCGGTCGTATATCCAGCAGTTCTGCCAGGTCCGCAACACCATCCCGTGTATCCCCGCCCACGCGGTGATATACGTGTTTAGAGGTGGCGTGCAGCACAATCGCATGCTGGAGAAGATCGCCTCTAAGGAGCCCCAGACTACCAGGCAGCTCTTCGAGCTCGCGGACCGCGTGGCTCGTAAGGAGGAGGCGTGGACCTGGAACTCCTCTGGCTCTGGTGCGGCGGCTACGGCTGCCCTCGGGTCTGCCGCCCTTTCCGGGTAGCAAGAAAGGAGGAAGAAGAGGAGGGCTGCCCGCTCTGGATGCCCTTTCCGCTGAGGATGCCCCGCGGCCCCCGCGTAAGGGAAGGGCTGCGGAGGGCAGCAAGAGGAGCCCTGCTGCCCCTGGCTTTGAGCGCCAGGTTGGCAAATGGTGCTCCGTACATCACACCTCCCTCCACGACCTCACCGAGTGCCGAGCGGTCAAGGGATTGGCCGAGCGCACCAAGAAGTGGGGGGAGGAGCGGGGTCAGGAGCGCCGTGAGGGCCGGAACCTCACGGCCGCTACCCGCGATCGGCGAAATGAGGCCAAGAAGAAGGCCCCCACCAACGATGATGGCGACGACGACTTAGGCTTCCAGGAGCCAGAGGCCACCGTCGCCACCATGGATGGGGGAGCGTGTGCTCACGCTTCCCGCCACAGCTTCAAGACCGTGAAGCGCGAGCTTCTGGCTGCGGTTCCTACCCACGAGGCCTCATGGCGCACCAGGTGGTCGGAGGTCCCTCTCACCTTCGACCAAACCGACCACCCCCCATGTGTGGCTAGGGGTAGGCAAATTGCAATGGTGGTCTCCCCCACCATTTGCAACGTCAAGTTGAGGCGCGTCCTGATTGACGGTGGCGCCGCCCTCAACATTCTCTTCCCCACGGCCTATGACCTCATCAAGGTCCTGGGGATGAAGCTCCTGCCGTCCCTGCTGATCATCGGCGTGACGCCGGGACACACCCGGCCTCGAGGTCACATTGCCCTCCCGGTCACGTTCGGTGGCCCCGACAACTTCCGCACCGAGCGGATAGACTTCTATGTGGAGGATCTCCATCTGCCCTACAATGCAGTTCTGGGAAGACCCGTGTTGGTGAAGTTCATGGCGGCCACCCACTACGCCTATCTCCAGAAGAAGATGCCGGGCCCGCAAGGCCCCATCACCATCAACGGCGATCTCAAGATCGCGCTGGTTTGCATGGAGCAGCGCGCAACCGACCTCGCCACGGTCCCAAAGCCCGCGGGCGGTGACGAGGAACATGGCGCCTCCTCGTCCCATGCCCCGAGGAAGCGGATGACCCCAAGTGACGAGGTCTCCATCAAGGAGGTGGCGCTGGCCGGCGACCCGTCCAAGACCGTCAAGATCGGCGGTCAGCTGGACGGCAAATAGGAAGACGTGCTCGTCTCCTTCCTGCGGGCAAACGCTGACATCTTCGCATGGAAGCCGTCAGACATGCCCGGGGTCCCCACGGAGGTGATCGAGCACCGTCTTGCCGTACGGCCGGGTGCAAGGCCCGTCCAGCAGAAGGTACGGCGGCAGGCCCCCGAGCGCCAAGCCTTGATCCGTGAGGAGGTGGCGCGCTTGCTGGAGGCCAGATTCATCCGGGATGTCATCCATCCGGAGTGGTAGGCAAACCCGGTCGTCATCCCCAAGGCGAACGGCAAGCTCCGGATGTGCATCGACTACACCGACCTCAAGAAGGCATGTCCTAAGGACCCTTATCCCCTGCCATGCATAGATCAAATCGTCGACTCCACTGCAGGGTGCGACCTTTTATGCTTTCTAGATGCCTACTCAGGGTATCATCAAATTCGCATGGCTAGGGTTGATGAGGAGAAAACTGCATTCATTACTCCCCTAGGCACATACTGTTATACAACTATGCCTTTCAGTTTAAAGAATGCAGGCCGTACTTTCCAGTGCACTACTCGTATTACTTTGGGTAGTCAAGTAGGGTGCAATGTTGAGGCGTACGTCGATGACCTGGTTGTAAAGACGCACAACCAGGAGACGCTCCTCTCGGATCTAGCAGAGACTTTCGAGAGTCTCCGCTCCAGTCGCATGAAGCTGAACCCTGAAAAGTGTGTGTTCGGTGTATCGGCGGGCAAACTTCTCGGGTTCTTGGTCTCAGCCAGAGGCATAGAGGCCAACCCCAAGAAAATTAGCGCAATAAATAGAATGTGCCCCCCCAGCAAGCTTAGGGATGTCCAGTGCGTCACTGGATGCATGGCGGCTCTTAGCAGATTTATATCGAGGCTGGGAGAGAAGGCGCTACCCCTATTTAAACTCCTCAAGCGCTCCGGGCCGTTCTGGTGGATGGAGGAAGCTGAGCAGGCCCTCGCTCAGTTGAAGGCGTACCTCAGCTCCCCTCCGGTCCTGGTCGCCCCCGAGCCAGAGGAGCCGCTGCTCCTCTACCTTGCCACAACTCCACAGGTAGTTAGCGCGGCGCTGGTGGTGAAGCGTGCTGAGGAATGCCCTCGGCCCGTGCCCCACCGACCTGCGATGGCACAGCCCGGGACAGAGGATGATGCGGCGGCCCGTCGGTCGGGCGAAGGCCCTCGGTCCCCCTGAACAAATGATGGCCCTGCGACCCCTCGTCAGGAGGAGTTGGAGGCCCCCGGACCCCAGGAAGGCCCAGAGGCCACTGGGGAGGAGTGGCCCGACGATACCTGACCCCGAGGCTACCACCGTGGAGGGGAAGAGGGCCCGAAACGGCCCCTCCCAACATTCCCACGAGGGACCCGATGCCCGTGACGACGAAATTAGGCCCCGCCGAAAGGTGCAGCGGCCGGTTTACTTTGTTAGCGAGGCGTTGCGGGATGCGAAGATTCGGTATCCTCAGGCCCAAAAAGCTGCTTTATGCACTCCTGGTGGCCTCAAGGAAGCTGCGCCATTATTTCCAGGCGCACCGAATCACGGTGGTGACATCCTACCCTCTCAGGCAAATTCTTCAGAATCGAGAGAGGACAGGACGAGTGGTCAAGTGGGCCATTGAGCTCTCTTAGTTCGGTCTCCACTTTGAACCCCGCCACGCGATCAAGAGTCAGGCCCTCGCTGATTTTGTGGCGGAGTGGAGCCCGACCCCCGATCCCGATCCCGGGTTCCCCGAGCCCGAGGTCGGAACGGATCCCGTGCAACCGGCTGCAAACCCGCGTTGGATAATGCAGTTCGATGGCTCTCTCGCCCTTCAAGGAGCTGGGGTCGGGGTCACCTTGACTTCGCCCAACGGCGATATCCTCAAATACTTGGTGCGCCTGGATTTTTGGGCAACCAACAATATGGCGGAGGGACTCCTTGCGGGACTCAGAGCAGTGACAGGAATGGGGATCCGCCGCCTCCTGGTTCTAGGTGACTCTCAGTTGGTCGTGAACCAAGTCTCCAAGGAGTACCGCTGCTCCGACCCGCTAATGGAAGCCTACGTCCGCGAAGTGCGACGTATGGAACGCCATTTCGACGGGTTAGAACTACGGCACATAACCAGGCGAGACAACACGCTCGCCGACGAGCTGTCACGCCTCGCCTCGTCACACACCCAGACCCCACCGGGTGCCTTTGAAGAAAGGCTCACCCAGCCGTCGGCGCGTCTTGATCCCCCGGGGGACTCGGACGCTGCCGCGCCTACCCCGACGCCCGAAGGAGTCCGGGCCTCAGGGCCCGAAGGGGTCGAACCCGACCCCTCAAGACAAATTGTCTGGATGACTGAGATCCAGGCCTTCCTCAAAGATGAGACTCTCCCCGAGGATCGCGAAGGGAGCGAATGCGTCATTCGCATCTCCAAGAGATACGTGCTGGTAGAGGGGGCCCTCTACCGGCGCGGTACCAACGGAGTCCTCCTCAAGTGCATTCCTCGGAATCATGGCATTGAGCTCCTTGCCAATGTCCATGAAGGCGAGTGCGGAGCACACTCTGCCTCGCGCACCTTGGTCGGCAAAGCCTTTCGGCAGGGTTTCTACTAGCCAACAGCGCTCCAGGATGCGGCCGATCTGGTTAGGCAATGCCGGGCGTGCTAGTTTCACGCCAAGCAAACGCATCTGCCGGCCTAGGCCCTCCAGACCATCCCGCTCTCATGGCCCTTTGCGGTCTGGGGGCTGGATATCTTGGGTCCATTTAAGAAGGCGCTGGGAGGATACGAGTACCTCTACGTCACCATCGACAAGTTCACCAAATGGCCCGAGGCTTACCCGGTCATCAAGATCGATAAGCACTCGGCGCTCAAATTCATCAAGGGCATCACTGCCCTCTTCGGGGTGCCTAACCGTATCATTACGGACAACGGCACCCAATTCACACGTGAACTTTTTGGCGACTACTGCGAGGACATGGGCATCAAGCTTTGCTTTGCCTCCCCCACCCACCCAAAGAGCAACGGTCAAGTGGAGCGCGCAAACGCGAAAATCCTCAAAGGCCTCAAGACCAAGACGTACAACATCCTCAAGAAACACGGAGACTCGTGGATCAACGAGCTACCAGCGGTGCTATGGGCCAACCGAACGACCCCGAGCCGCGCCATAGGAGAAACACCTTTCTTCCTGGTTTACGGCGCGGAGGCGGTCCTCCCATCCAAGCTCGCCCTGGGTCTCCACGAGTAGCCCTTTACAACGAGGCAAAGCAAGAGCTCCTCCGACGGGACGACCTCGACTACCTCGAAGAACGAAGGCGGCGCGGCCCTCAGGGCTGCGCGCTACCAGCAGAGCCTAAGGCGCTACCATCAGCGCCATGTCCGGGCCGAACCACTCAGCATAAACGATCTCGTCCTACGCCGCGTCCAAATGCGCGTCGGACTGAGTAAACTCTCACCCATGTGGGAGGGGCCGTTTAAAGTGATCGGTGTCCCCCGGCCGGGTTCAATCAGGCTGGCCATGGAGGACGGCACAGAGCTGCCTAACCCATGGAACATTGAACACCTTCGTCGCTTCTATCCATAGAGGAGTCGCTGTGTTGTACCTCGGGCTCGGGCCAACCCAGCATGCCCCCCTCGGGCACTGCAAAGTTGGCCGGGGGCTCCCACTATCAATATATCTCTCTGTTATCCATGTTGCAACAGCTTTATATCCGGTCCAATTGGGTTTTTCTCTTGCGGGTTTTTGTTAGGTGTTTTTCGCCTTGCCAGGGACGGTCGCGTTCGTGTCGCCCCTAAGTGATTTGCGCCGACTAGACGCCAACGGGGCCCAGAGCGAGCCGTGCCCCGAGACATGTTGAACTCCGGGGGAACTCGCCAATGGCCCACAATCTAGTCCGCATTTACCCCGGTCATCATGCTCTCGGCCTGGCTAGTCTCGACATGCGGAACTCCCCAAGTGCTCTAGCCTCGACTCCTATCACTTAGGGCTGCGACCCAAACTCGAGCCCCCGTTTAAGGCGAAACACCGAAACAAGCCAGCAAGGGAAGAAAACACTTGGATCACACATACAAAATATCAAACTAATATCCAAACCATGGCATATTTCATTGCAGAAAACTAACATACAAGCATATGATGAAGACTCAACTACTACAAGATCGGCGCGAAGGCCTAAGGGGGGGCACAAATAGAGGAGGAAGAATCCCTCTCCCCCTCTGACGGCGATGGCGGCCGTCCCTGCTCCTTCCGCAAGCGGTGGCGACCGTCCCGCCTGTCCCGCTGGCGTAAATGGAGGAGGAAGAATCCCTTTCCTCCTCCGCCAGCGGCAGCGGTCGCCCTTCCGCCGGTCGACAGGGGCTGTCCTCTTTGTCCCCTCCGTCAGTGCTGGCGGTAGCTTCTGCCCTGCTCGGCGTCGGCGGACGAAGCGGGGGGGTGCCTGCTCCCACAGCAGGCCCTCGCTCGGCCAGTGGCGGCGATCGTCCCTTCCACCGGATGGCGGCGGCCGCAGTCCTTACTCCCTCCGCCAGCGACAGCGGCAACTTTTGCCTGCTCGGCGTCGGCAACAGCAAGGCGGCCCCCGCTCCCACAGAAGTTCCTCCCTCCTCCGGCGGCAGCAGCAGCAATTCCTGCCCCCACTGCCGGCTAGCAGCGGCGGCCATCGTTCCGATGGTGACCCTTGCTCCTCGCGCTAACCACTGCGGTGCCAGGGCAGCGCTGCCTGCTGGTGTCACCGCCTTCGTCTTCGACGGGGGTGGTGGCCAGGGAGACGGGACAAGGGGCCTCCTAGCGCCTTTGAATCGGCCAGCCACTGCCCCAGGTGCAACACGACGCAGCCGGTTCTGAACGGCGGCGGAGCGAAAAACGCCAGCCGAATACGGGCTGGCAAGGATGCGTCTCGCCCCGCCGTTCAAAGCGGGAGGCAGCGGCGACGCTGAGCATATATTGCCCAGCATCGCCGACTCTGGGTTGATCTCTGCCCGCATGGACTTATGCGGTGGACTTCCTACATGGTCATTGCCGATGCGTGGCGGTGGCAGCGCGCTGTCCTCGACCGAAGATCGCTGCCGTTTTCCCAACGGAGGAGCGCCGCGAAACGCCAGAGCATGCGGCAAGGGAGGTGCCAGGGCCAGAGAAGGTAAGGGCGCAGGGAGGCTGAGTTGGGGGGAGTGGCGAGTGAGATGGAAGATCTCCTCCTCTCTCGATGCCCTTTTATACCCTGGCCGCCGCGGCGCCCGCCTCCTCATTTCTTGTGGCCGCTCTCTTGCCCCCTCGATTCTCGCGCACCCAGCCATTGCTATTCACGCTGCGCCATTTATGGCGCACCCGTGAACCGTCGCCACCATCATGGAGATGGAAGAACGAGTCAAGCCGCCTTAAAAGGCGACATGGTTACCAAAGGGATAAGCTGTTCTTATCCTCTTGGGCAGGTGAGTGGACGTGCCCCGTTTTGCGCGCCGCCCCCGGAAATGGGGCCGTTACGCGGTAATGACCCATTTCCATTGAGAGGTGATTTGGGTTACGCCCCGAATAATGAGGCCATTATGGAGAAGGCCCGTTATTGCTGAGAGGCGGTCTTTTGCCCAGGCGCAAAGCCGGCGGCCGTTCATCTCCATCGGGAGCCTGGGCCCACTTCGCACCGGTTCAACGAGGTGGCGTAAAACCTGGTCGACCTGCAGCGGGGCCCCACACAGGCGTTACGCTGGGGGCTACTGTCGGTGTCCTGGGCCCAGGGGTATGCCGACTATGGGCTTGAGGCGGCCCCGTCTGTCCACGTGGCCATCCCCGAGGGGCGAGAGGGCCCAAAGACGACGTGGTGGCCATCCTCCCGTTGTGTGCTACCTATTTCGGGGAGGATCCCGCACGGGTCGGGCTCCCCCGAAACCCCTTGGGCCATTGCCACGTATCGCTAAGCGAGTGAGCGCTCCCAGCGCTCACCTACCCGCATTAAATGACGATGCAGGCGTAGTGCGCGTGCACCGCGCGTGCACTGCATCAATTGCGATGTGACTCACGCTCATCTGACACCGGTCGCCGATAGCCGACCGGCATTAGACCGGTGCGAATGACTGATGGGATGGCGTACAGTGTCGCGCGTGTTGCCGCACGCGCGGTAGGTATGATACGCTTTCCAATGAAGCTGCGTCAAGATCGTGGGGGCTGACCCGGCCCTTGCGCCACGTCAGGGTTGGTGCGTCAGGTCTAATCACCTGGCGCACCGCACGGATTACGGTGAACAGCCGGATTCCATCCGGCTTAATATAGAATGACGTGCTGGGCTGACCGTCATGATGGGCGGCCTGACCAACGCCACACCAGATCCACAGGAGCGGAAGGCTTCCACTCCAAGCTACCGCATAGCATACGTCACTAAAATATTTTTGCTCCTTTCTCTCTAAAAAACCGCCTGTTTGGCCCCTGTGGTGTCCCCTTGAGATATAAAAGGAGGCCCAGGCCTAGAGGTGGGGGGTTGAATGCTTTTTTCCACTTCTTCTCCCTTAGCAACGACGTTTCTTGCCCAACTCCGGGGAGATAGAATCCACATACATAGTCCATCACACAGGAGTAGGGTATTACGCCTCATCAGTGGCTCGAACCTGTATAAACACTCGTGCACGAGTACCGTCCTCTGTCAGGTGATCTCTTCCCTCGCCAGCCTCACCAGAGCTGGGCCTGAGGAGGCCTCTTTCGCGTGCCCCTGGGCCGAACTCGAAAAGGGGGGCTGCACAGTTCCCGTTGTGGATTTTTTCCATCCGACAAGATGCTTCCTTCATAAATATTGGGTGAGTTCTCCGCATCTCATACATCCAAGATGACCGATCCATCTATATGTAAAGACAGAAAAAAATTACAAATACAAATAATAGACTGCAGCTATTTTATAAAAACGTGTAAATACATTCATATCGCTGAAAAAAATACAACAATACAAGTAACTAGTGTGTACACAAATTTACATCCAAAATTTGCCCATCAAAACATACATTTTAAAGCAAGATTTTTCAAAAACTAGCTAAAACAAACCTTGTCACAATTTTAAAAAAACTCCAATTTCCACCAACAAAATTTAATAAAAATGGAGCCAAATGAAGGACGATAGAGAGTTCTATACCTTTCATAAAGACTTCAAGCAAAGATTTCGAGTTGAAAACCTCGCCCTCTATTTGTTGCTTGCAATAGGAGAGAGAAAACTTCAGATTCAAATGCTCAATGTCGGGTCTCTGTTGCAAGATATATGGGCCCACCATCGCATGCGGTCACTTACGACAGTCGCATGCGAAGATGTATTATCACATGCGGCTGCTTAAGACAGCCGCATGCGATAATAGGCATATTTTCGAATGCGGCCGTCTTACGGGACCACATGGGATAATGCATGCGACCGCTTAAGACAGCCGCATGCCAAAATATGCCTATTATCGCATGCGGCTGTCTTAAGCAGCAGCATGCGATAATACATCTTCACATGCGGCTGGTTGACCCGCCCCCAGGAGGCGATTTTTGCAGGTGCGGCCACAAGTGGCCCGCATGCAACCTAAAGCCCCCTCGTACAGAAAAACCATTTCTGTAGTAGTGCAACGTGCTCACCTCTTCATCGTCATGCATTCACTTCTGGAGCTCATCCAAATCAACAAGAAATCCTACGATTTGGCCACGGGAGCGGCCACGGATTCTCCGGGTATGATGGGTGCCCCTGGCATGCCTCGGGTACGCCGTTGCCCCGATAACCGAGGCCTCCACGGAGTGAGTCCCATGAAATTCAGGGTCCCGGGCTGAGGTCTAAGCATGCCCTCTGCCCCGGGCTATCCATGGAGGGATTCGCCCATTCATGGGAACTAGTGGGCCTAGAGGGTAAGCTTTGACCAGCACAACAATTTAATAACAAGGTAAAGCAACCAGGCATATAGCTCACCCGCATGATTCAAGGATGTAGCGCCGCATGCGGCCTCCTGCACACCCACGTTGACCAAAAGAATAGAAAGGCTGCAGGGTGTCGCACCCTCGTCGTCCAGCGCTCAATCCCACCCGGGCACCTCGCAGAGGCTGACTTGTGGGCCCATGATAGTCGTGCAGAGACTTTCGTGCGTCCAACACCACTTATTAGCCGGTAGGTGAAGCTATCACATCAGGCCGGTTTGCTAGGAGGGACATTGATAAGACTAAGCATACCAAACTCATTGGAGTTGGTCCTACTCCTAAATGCGTGTTTTGGCACTGTGGGCTCCATTTCGAGTATAAAAGGATGATCCATGCCAACAGATTGAGGATATAAATTCTGAGTAGTTAGCTCTTTGATAAGTTCCCCAATCTCATTATAACTCTTTCTTCACATCCATAGTCCCCACACAGGAGTAGGGTATTATGCATCCGTACAGCCCGAACCTGTATAATCTCTTGTTTCCATTTGCTCTTTGAGAGGGACACGAACTCACATCGCCCCCTAGCCAAATCTTCAAAAGGGAAGTACTCGCTTCCCCACTAGAGGAGTTCCATACTCCGAATAATGTATTCAGAAATATGCTCATTATGCTTTTGTTCAACCGATGTTAAGTGCGACATGTTTAATTCGATCTCACCACTAAAGAAAGTAATCATGATATTTCTATTCTAACTAAGATCAAACATTAATAGAGTTGGGTGCAAGTGTAAAAACCACGTAAATGCAG
This sequence comes from Oryza punctata, assembly GCA_000573905.2. Lineage (NCBI taxonomy): Eukaryota > Viridiplantae > Streptophyta > Magnoliopsida > Poales > Poaceae > Oryza > Oryza punctata. Next base: position 12,203,283 of record CM002497.2, read on the forward strand.
CACCAGATAAAGACAATGAAAAAAGCCTACATTTCAAAACAATTCTAGCACTAGCTTCTCAGAATCGTATAATAAATTGACCGATATGCTCTAAAGTAGACCGACCATCTTCTCTAGAGAACTTGACGAAATCAGGCATTTTAAAGCCTTGAGGATATGAAACATTGTCATAGTGGTCACAATAGGGTTTTTGATATTTATGCCTTTTAACCCTAGTATAAAGCGTTTTCGAAAGCTTCAGCAATCTCATCGCTAATACTCTTGGGTTCTGCTTGTGTGCCATTGACTATAGGATTCGACAAGACTCATTGTTGAGTCGCCGAATTTTCGGGTGCTACAAAGGGAGGATTAATGGCATAAGCGACAAAATGTGTAAAAGCATGTTGTGGAATGTAGCCGCTGGCCATAGGATAAGTAGGAACGGCCGAAATAGGAGCCGATCCTACAAAACTAGTCGGATGCGGTCTATTCGGTGGTGCCCGATGCATATGGTGTTACACCAATCGGACTGGCAGTATTACACCGGTCTAACCGGCCGACGAGTTCGGTCTGACCAGCGGTGACACACCGGTCGGACACCACTATAGTAGGAAGTAGATGCACCACCAAGGAACCGACTATTTAGTTGATTCTCTAACTCACTCATGCGAGCATCTAAGGTATTTTCCAAGGTAGTACTAAAGGTTTTCTCAAATTTTAGTACTAAAATAAGTAAATTGATTCTTTAAACTAGCAATAATGACACCATCTACTATTTGACAAACTTCATATTCATGAATAGCCCTTGGTGGTTGCTAGAATCAATTGTTACCTTGGAGTTATTGTTGACAAGCAACGTGAATTCCTCCTGTTCGATAACGCCCTGCCTCGTCTTCCGGTAACATGAAGCCATCTTCCACCATAGAATGTCAAGTTGAGCCTCAAAGGCCTAGCGATTGGCTTCCAACAACTATTGCCATAATCCGCGGCCATGATGTTGTCTTGATCAAGATCGATGTGAGAGCCCATGGTGGAGAACTAAGGTTTTGGCTGTAGTAACCAAAATTGTCCCCAGCGGAGTCACCAAAAGATGTGTTGGCATCGAATCACATCACCACACCTTGAGCATATTATGTGAAATATGTAGCGACACTCAGAGACACGCTGCCGTAGGGAGTAGGTAGATGTTGCTGAACGAACACCCAGAAGGGACCCGGTTAGGGTGAACGCGCGCCGGTTTGTCCTAGGCTCGGTAGGCCAGCTAGGACTTCATTTAATGCCCTAGAGACGAGAGACGATGATCAATTGCAGGATTTGAGGAGAATATACTTGGTAATAAGTGGCAAGGAGGGATATGTAAAATATAGAGGGTTTGGATACTAAATATGTAATCGGCCTTAGCCCACTTGCTTCCTAGGATCTTTTCCAGATCCAATTAGGTGTGGATACAAATTAGGACTCTAAAATCTCAAGCCTGAGCAAGCAAACCAGAGAACCAAGATATCGGACTCGGAGTTAGGCTCTGCTGGTTTGACCGGCCATATGCTGTTGGTCTGACCGGCCCGATGGCTGCGGTCAGACCGACCTCATGTGGCAAGTCCTTTTTTTTTCAAAATTTAGCTATGGTTTTATATTTCTTACTCTAGGAGCCAAATTTGGCTATTAAGAAGGGATCATATGAGTTCAGTGATTTTTAGACAAAGGCTGTTAAGGATAATAATATAGATTTATGCCATCTAAAATTATCAGAGCCATCACCTTATTGCAAACAGGAACTTCCTCCATCCCTTATTGATCACCCCATAAGATTTTTGAGATCTTCCCAAATTGATCATCATCTAACCAGTGTCTATTCATTTTTATCCAGAATTAAATGACATCGCTTCATATCAATTCGTTTATGCGCGCACGAGTTAATACCATTGTTGCATGACTAAATGACAGCGTTGCATGCCCACATGCATCCCTAACACCACACCTTAATCGATGAGATTTAATTTAAGATGGAATAATGTTTTCTTGTCTTGGTCTCAGTGCAATTTATAAATATGATTATTAAATTGGGATAGGGAGAGTAATAGCTAGCTACTTACCTACTCAGAATACATCTATAACTATATAACTATAAGGATGGAAACCTATAGCCAGCCATCTATATCTGATTTAGCTAGCAAACTGACAATGGGTCTACAATATATACTCCCATTCCCAGATTCTAACCTTCAAGGGGTGTTGCTTGCTTCAATAGTAATTCATGGGCACGTGATAACTTGGCTCTTCCTTCAACACAACTTGTAATGGACTTTGCGAGGATTGCCAGCTTAATAAGCCTTGCTGTTTTTGGTTGCCTTCCACTTCTCCCCATGGACCAACGCAAGAAGCTATGTGTGCCTATACGATTGGTGCCTTTCGTATACTTAAATATGATATAATGATACTTAATTAGATCATAGGGGAGAACAACCATCGAGAGGATGCCCTGATGCCAACGAACAGAAACTGAATGTGAAAATTGACTATAAACGATGCTTGAGAAAATTTACTATGGACGAGTTTGTACTACCTAGGGAAGAACAAACGCGCTCATATATTTGCAGTTTAGCTAGACTGAGTCTAGTGGTGCGGCAAGTCCCTGCGGAGCGAAACTAACTTGTGAAAAGAAAATCCATTCGCAAGAGAGAAAATCCTAAGCCCACAAGAAACGTTCACTTCGGTGTGCTTTCCGTATAAATTTAATGAGGTTATAAACTTACCACCGATAACGTTTATACAGAAAGAGACAAACGTTATCGGTAACTGACACCTATCTATTTCCTTAATGTTTATATAGAAAGAGATAAACGTTAATAACTGGCACCTATTAAAAAAACCAACCGGGCGTTCTCTCCTCCTCCTTATCTTTTCCACCAAGTCCTCTCCTCTATCTTTTCACCATCTCTCCTCTTCTCCCCCTCTTGCCTTCCTCTCACCCCCTCTCGCCCCTCTCCTCTCCTCGCGCCCCTCTCACCTTCCTCTCCTCGCGGCGGGTGACGGCTGGATCTCGTCAGCCCCCTCCTCCAGCGTCAGGCGTGAGGTGGCAGCGACGACGGTGGTGGTGGAGGAGGCCAGGATCTCGCTGACTCCTCTCTCCTGGAGGACCTCCCACCTTCGCCTCCTATAGCACGGAGTGGAATGGTGCCCGGCACGGAGATCAACACGGTGAGGTGGCGGCTTGGTCGCCGGATCTCGCCAGCCCCCTCTCTCCCAAGGGACCTCCCTCCCCTTCTCATCCTCCAGTGCAGCGTGGGGTGGCGGTTGGCGCGGAAGCCGGTGCGGTGAGGTGGTGACACGTTTGCGGGATCTCGTTGGCCCCCTCTCTCCCGGGGGACCTCCCCCTTCTCCTCTTCCAGCACGACGTGGGGTGGTGGCTGGAGCGGAGGCTGGTGCAGCGAGGTGGCTGCGCGGTCACTGGCCCCCTCTCCTAGGGGACCTCTCCCCTTCTCCTCGTCCAGTGCGGCGTGGGGTGGCGGCCGGTGTAGAGGCTGACGTGGCGAGGTGGTGGCAATTTTTTTTATTTTATGAAATACTATAGGTGTCGGTTGTGGGTTAAGAACTAACACCTATAATCTCTATAGGTGCCTTTGTCTGTGAGCATTTGTGGCGACCAATAGGTACCGACTGGGAAACCGATACCTATTGTCGGTTTCCAACTGGTACCTATGATAGTTTTTGTACTAGTGAGTTTTTGTACTAGTGAGTGGACTGTGTATGTGCGTCTTCCAGGTTATTAGAAATAAAACTTCTTAGTGATACCAACTGTTCGGACGTGACTACAATGAGACCGTAGCTAAATTGTCGTAACCAACTACCTCACTCTCAGGTCCAGTTGCTACTACTACACCTAACAGTGCATATTTTTTTTTCTTCTTATAGATTTTTCTATTTTTCTTTTGAATTACTCATCCGATTTATAATCTGATTACAACATTATATTCGTAACAATTAAATCTTTATAACAAGATCTCAGATGATTATATTTTTGATAAAAATAGCAAATTATTTTTATAATATATCGAAATTACTTTTAGATTTCTTTAAATTACTTCTTAGACATATAAAAGTAAATTCAATAAAGCCTAAATGTAATTACATATATTATAGAAGTAATTTAAATAAAAAAGAAAGTAACTTGTCATGACAATAAAAGTAAATCTATTGTGGGGTAAAAACATAAGTCTATCTAGAAATTAAATTTAATCAACATATCATAGAACTAACAAAAAAAGTAAATCTTTTACTGAATGACTGAAAAGTAATTTAATCAATTATAAAAGTAATTTATATATATGATAAAAGTAACTTACATATATAATAAAATTAATTTACAATATAAATATTTTATTACCATGTAAGATCTCGTTATAAAGATTTAGTTGGATTGTAGATCGGATAAATAGTTTAAGAGAAAATTCTATTAGAAGAAAAATATATTCACTATTGGGTGTACTAGTAGCAACCTAGAGTGCTCTCGCGTAGGTGTGTCTCTCGTTAAGACTAAACCGAGAGTGATCTCGGTTTAGATTTTACCTAACTGTTTGTATACGCAACTGCTAATGGTGAGTTGATAAAATAGTAAATGTATCCCAGTAAGGTAGTAAAAGTATCACATGACGTTTGTATACGCAACTGCTAATGGTGAGTTGATAAAATAGTAAATGTATCCCAGTAAGGTAGTAAAAGTATCACATGACTATATGAACTTAATGTCATAGAAATTGATGTGATTATGACTACTATTGATACAACCATTGCTCACATCATAGTTTAACCGGAAGATATTAAGATTAAACAGTCCAAGTTCTAGAATTCAATTCGGCCACCTCGAGCAGTGTTGACTTCAACTAGCCACCAAATATGCATACGAGCTCCGTTTTGGGTCCATGAGTACTTGATGGAAAGATCTCGGAGTTCTCTTTCCAACGTATCCAGCCTTATCTCCAAATTCCATTCCAGTCAACTACAATCATAAAAATAAGTTGTTGTGCCAACTTTAATGGACCTATGCGCTTCTAACTTTGTCTGGGACACCGGCCCAAGTGGGACCTATGTGGAGTGCGCCCCAATCTGGTGGAGCACAACTCTAGGGACCCCTAGGTCATCCTTCCACCTCCTTTAAATAGCTAGGTACTCATTCCGGGTTTCTCGGGTTTTGTTTAGATTAAAGTTTAGCCATTGCTACTTTCTTGCAGCGCGTGTGTCGGCTAGACCGCCCGTCTGTTTATCTTCGGAGCCCCAACTTATCATTTATATTCAATTCCTATTTACAATTCAGATTGCTTTTATCTTGTTTTTGCTTGTTTCTTCGATTTGCTTGCAGGAATAAGGTTGATTTACACCGGCAAGATCAACAACCCACGGAGAGATGTATCAATTGCTAAGGTGCAACACACCAACGTCTTGTACGGTTGTACTCGGATCGTCAATGTTTCTCCCAAATCGTATTTATCATCAACTCACCGGAAGATCGGGCCAACTAGTACCTGTGAGCGTATCGAGTGGAGCTCAGGGTTATCAGAAATAATGGGGCGTTTGCATGGTATTGTTATCGGAATGCACAAATTTATCTCTTAAATGTAGACAAAATAGTAAATTAGTATCTTAATTTTTCAGAGCCCTCTCCTATAGCATATCCTTTGTGGTATATCGTAAATAAACACTACTATCTTGCTTAGGGTTTTATACGGTTTGCCCCTTGATAGGGACATCTAAGGGGCATTCTTGTCTTTCCTATCCTATTTTTAGGTGGCCTTCACGGGCTGCCCTAGGCCACACTTGGAGTGTACGCTGGAGAAGAGCCACTTCTTGACTGCCCCGTGGGTTCACTCTTGTGCTTGTGGCTCCACCGTACTTGTGATCCTTTTATCGTCCTGTGGCTTTTCCCACTACAGCTACCCTTCGTCATCTCATCATGCTTCGCTACTCACGTGCCTTGTTCTACTTCACCCTTCTTAGCTTCCGCTGTGGTGCTTCATGACCAAAGTGGCTCTGGTCGTTGTTTGACCATGCTTGATTGCTTTGGCTGCTCGGCCTGAAGCCTCACAATCTGCCTCCAATAGACATAAACATCCAATCTAGAGTATCAAATGGATACTCTAACTAGCCATGTCCAATATCTTTTATTTTTTTGAAGGAACAACGACAAGAGCTCTACCAGATATATTGAGAAGGAATAAAGTTACAAAGAACATAAAAGTTCAGAGGTACAGGTTAGGAAATTAATGAAGACCAAAGACCCTCTACAACAGTTTGGAAGTTAGTGTTCGCTGGTGAAGGTCTTTCAAAATAAGTCTTACTACCACCATCTCATTGCATTGCTTCCCCTGAAAATCCTTGTATTTCTTTCTAACCAAATGTTCCACCAAGAGGTGAGAAGAGCACCGATAGTTTCCCACTCTTGTTGTGGCAGAATCAATGATATTATCTTTAGTATCTAGCTCCTTATAGAGGTCTCTACCCCGGTATGCACAAAGAACTACTTTAGAAGATCCTTTCCAAAACTCTTACTTCTTTAGGTATCTACCGACGTCTATCTTCGATATCTCTTCATGTGTAAGCGCAATCCCTAAAAAGGTGATTGTGTCTTGAAAAGACTCTGTGCAAAGAGAGCATATACCATCACAAGGTCAATATCGAATGAGAAGGTTCATGACGTAAACATCTTATACCTTTCAAATCACTTGAGATATTGAAGAACTCTTAACTATACGAATCTAGATCGCTTTATTGGAAAAACTATAGAGGTACATGTTATCAATAATAAATTCAATCTAGCCTATGCATCAATATGTATTCGGTGAATTATATAGTTTACAGAGTCATATTCAACTCAAATAATTGCCAAATTGCGATGAAAAATCTGTTACATACGTATAAGGCAGCCAGTTGAGCTTAGAAAACATACACTTGCCCGAAGAGAACTACTACAAATAACCATTTGCAGTTTAATTTAATCTGAAGTCATGTTATCTCCGATCCAGTCCCCATCCATGCTCGCAGAACCAAACAACGAGAATAATCAGGGATTATAATGTAATTTAGGAGAGTACTAATCGTCAGACGTTGGAATCAACTTGATTAATTGGCAACCACACGTACTTAGCCAACTAATTAATGGCTGGCTAGATGACTTTGCCGACTTCCTCCTAGAAAACCAAAATAGTAACCACACTGACACAGCAACTTGGCCAGCTAGGAATTGACGAGCGATGCCACCCGTATTGGGAAAGTACACGTGATACACCTTAGATCTCGTTCCAGGGACTTCCAGCATCCGACAATATTACTTATTTATAATTTGTTATCCGCATATGCTTCATATCAATTGATAAACTTGATATATTAATGGCTAATTAATTCAAATACAGGAAAAAATAGTTTATTAAGTGCCAAGTGGATACCTGGACAGGTGGACTATGATTTTTCAATCAGACATTGCAATTAATTTTGCTAAGCAAATAATTAAAAAAAACTGCACTGGAGCAGGTGCATGCACCCAACGGACAGTGCTGTCCCACCACACCGAAGTTGTGTAGTTGACCGTCAGCTCGTCATGTAGTAGTATTTCGAAAATTACACATATAAATTTGGTGCGTCACAAAGAAACTAAGAGGATAAAACATTGAAACAAATTTAACAGACGAGTGATGAGTGATGACCACCACCACCGTATATATCTGCAACCCATTATAGAGCGTCTGTTCATTAGCACTTGCTCAACTTTGTTTGGATTATTGAGAAAACGCTACTAGGAAAAGAATTATTGCAAGAGGGTAAAAACGGTCTTCGCAGGTGGGGCGACCATCCGCCTGTAAGCAAACGACTATGAAGATCGCCTATCTTCGTAGATGGGGGGCCGTCCGCCTGCGAAGATAATTTTCGCAGGCGGACGTTGACTAGTCAGCGCCGCCTGCGAAAATATAAAGACACCGCCTGCGAAGATAGGTCTCGATTTTTGGAATTTAATAATAATTTGCCCGTTAATTGAAATTCTTGTAGGTAGATTATTATGTACATATATTGGATGATTATCAAGCATTTGGTACTGAGTTATATAACTCAAAAGTGTTGCCAAAATATATATATTACAATATTTTTTTGACATTGTGACTTCAAATACGCTATCTAGTTACATTATGGCATAGCAGTGTTCCACTCCTGGAGATTCTTGAACTCGTCACTTGTCGCAAGGACACCCTCTAGGTCGAAGAATTCTCCTTTCACATGACAGCACTCATGGTGGATGAAATGGCACAGATCACGCTGCACGTTTGTGATGCCTGTATCGTCAAAGCTTGTTCGATGTTCTAATCTTGGCAACTGCATGCATTGAAGATAAACAATATATTAGTACCATAAATATGTGAAGCTGGCTAGTACATAGTATAGAGACTTACATCCTCCGCGTTAGTCCTGTACCTCCCATTAACCCTTAGGAATTCGCACGCGTAATACCCGCAAAGGATACTTCCTCTAGGTTGCTTGTGACACTTCAGGACATATCTTAGGAAAAAATATTTAAATATTTCAATTAGTGAAACAATTGAAATACATTAAGTGAGTGGAGTATTACCGGCCAATAGGTACGTACTAGCAGCTTCTCCCTTGTTCGGGTCTGTTCTCCACCCTTAAACTTGTAGATTGGTACGCACTGTATGGATGTCGGACCGTTTCACATTAAGGAGGATATTTATTTATAATATATTCATATAAAAATGAAAGAGTCATAAACACTTACTACTGTAAGATTGTTAGAAATTCTTTGTATTGTTGGTGTCTGTAATCGAGAGGGTCCAAGACTACCACGGTGTCGTCTTTAGGGTGGATGAGTAAATAGATGTAATGATCGCTACATACTAACAACAGTATAGTTAGTTAGTACCAGCTAAAATAAGACATATGTGTAGAAGTTAAATGTACCGGACTTACTTAAAATTATAAGCGGCCATGACGACTCTCTTATTTTGAAAGTGCAAGAACGCTTGTCCGATGTACTGTGCGACAGTAATCAATTTTTCCTTGTGCAAGCCCTTCTTGTATTCAGCTATCTCTTTTGGAGTCTTGCCCTTCAGCTGGTCCGACCCTGGTGCCATCCTCACGGTATGTTGTGTTTGACAGATCCGAGTTGGATCCAAGAAGCCGATAGGTTCTTTTTTCTTTTTAGCATCCATGTATTGCATCCTACAGAAGAAGTTTGTTAGTAACAATCACATGGATTTGTATTGCACATATTTTTCATGTAATTAATTAAAACTCAAACTCACATGCACCAAACACCGATATAGTTGACGTCCATCTTATCTCGACGATATATGGCGTGGAGATCCGAGAAATCTAGCCATAAGTAACCTTCGGCGCCGAAGCAATCTGTCGGTGATCGAACTGTAATACTGCCCAAGCCTTTCTTGCTGGCTTCCATGTAGAAGGTATGTAATCTTCTCATCTCCCATGGTCCTTCGTTTAGTGCCCAATCCGGCAAGAGTGCTTTCCCGTGTTCGTACCTTTCCGGGCAATCATCAGTTGGCCAGTATGTTGGCCCGGCTAGTTCAGCGGCCTTCTTGGGGTCATCATCTCTGAGTTTGGCACGTTCCTTACCCCCTGTGAAGACGGTTACCATGAATTTCTCCTTGTTCTGATCTTTGGCTTTGGAGTCGTGGCTCCTAAGCACTCTGGGCACCTCAGAACTGGTAGTGATCTTCTCAGGGACCGGTGTCTCTTCCCCCTCGGGGTCTTTCGCAGGAGAAGGGTCTTCAAAAATTTCTGGCTCAGTACCGTCCCATTTCAATCCTGGTACTTCTTCTATATGTACCCTGACTGATACCACAAATTGGACCTCTGGTTCTGCCACTGTAATCTCCTTCTGGACATCAACCACTACAATCTCCATGGGCACCTCCGACACTTCAATCTCCCGTGGCATTTCCGGCACTGGATGATCCGGTTGCATCTCGGGTGACTCCGCTTTATCAGTCACCTTGCTAGGAGGTCTCGGAGATTTTCCCAACCCCGGTTTTGGCACCATAGGTTTTCGCGTGGCGTCGGTGCCCAATCCAAATGATATGTCATTCTTGTGCTAGAGGATTACAACATCGACCGCATCCCCAAGTACGGTTACACCATCTTCAGTGGGGAAGTCTATGTCGTACGACTCAAACCCTTCGTGGACTACTTGCGGCTGCACTTTGGCATACGCATCGGGTATGAACTCTTCATTATATGTTCTCCTAGGGATAGCAATGGCTGTAGCGGCCTCAAGAGTTTTCCCGGAGCGTCCAATGGGAACGTGCAATCTGCAGGGTGTATTCTCCTTTAGGTCATCGAATGGGTAATCTGGCTCAGGTTCTTTGGTTTCAGGGGGAGGCAAAAGCATGTGCTTGACGCAGAAATCCATCATTTGCCTTTCAAAATCCGCAGCCCCTTCGTCTCTAAGTTTATCCTTGTACGCTTCACGCTTTTTGTGGGGGTCTTGTTTAAACCCTTCCTTCCAACTCAGCTTGGACGACACACCTCGAACCCTACCCCCATGCTCAGGAGTACCCAGCGCCGTACTTAGCACATCTTTCTCCCTCTTAGGCTTGAACAATCCTTTCTTCTGTGAACTGGATAAATTCTCTATTTTATCGGCAACGCCCTGTAGATCCGGATCTTCGAATGATACTTTACCTTCTTCCGTGATCTTCGGAGTTCTAGCTCTTACTCAGTTCCTTGATCTCTATGTCCATTCCTCCATAGGTACCGGAAGCCCCGCCTTCCTCATTTCCTCATCCTCTTTTGTCCACTGCTCCACCTAGGGTGCGTATCCTGCGGAGCCTAAGCGATGAGGAAATTTGTTCTTTTGGGCCAACTCTGAATACTTTTTGCTCCTTTCAATTTCTTCTGGGGAATTCTTCAATCTCAGAAAGTCTTCCCACTGATTCGGTGTTATGTTGGCATACGTCGAAAAAGGTGTACGCCCCGTCTGCACAAATTTCTTGTTTAATGTGGTTTTCCAACCACGCCAAGACTTGGCCATTGTTTGCAGTGCACAATTCCTCACTGCTGCCTCTGATCCATCCGGGAACTGGAAGATTTTCTTCAACTCTTTCCATAGGACTTCCTTATCCACTGTCGATACATGATCCCAGTCCTTGACCGTGATGGGGATCTTTTCCCTCACTATTATGCCAGACTGTGAACTGAACTTCGCACGTTTTTCCGAGTTTCGTTCAATCCAGTATATGCAAACTAAACCTTGTTTCGTCTTATAAGACTTTGAATTTTAATTTTAATAGCAGACTTTGAATTTTAATTTTAATAGCCTTTATTTAGATTCTGTTAGCAACTCTTATATTTTTATCGAATATGCTGTCAGGTTATAAAATTAACAAAAATTCTCTGGATTGATATTTTATCCAGGAAAAAATTTTAGTTACATGTGAACTTTTCTTAAATGAGGCCCAGCCAAATTAATGAAGTTTCAACAAATTTTAACCAAATTCTAAACCTTCCAATGAATTTTAACCAAATTTTGTTCAATTTCATTGAAAAATGTAATCTTTGTGTTCAACAAATGGTAAAAGTCAAAACCTTTTGTATTTTGGTAAAATTTCAAATTTATTTTCATAGCCAGGATGAAAGTAATGTGACTTCTAATGATTCAGAAATTTAACATTGTGCTCTATATGGGGACGTTTCTCACTAGTGTTATTTTCAAGGGCAATATTGTTAGCATTTAGCATTGTGCTACAAGGGCAATATGGATATTTTTCAAATAAAATAGAATAATTAACTTATGTTCAACCAGTGTAGTGTGCATATAGGCCACCAAAAAATAAGAACCTAATTAAGTGGCACACGGGTTGAAGCAAACACAATATGCAATGATTGAGTGAAATATACACATAGATCGCTCTTATCTCTGTTATTAGATCATGTATGGCATAGAAGGCCATAGTGTAATGTAAAGAAATAATACTACGTGCTTGGTATGCTTGTGCATGCATTGAAGTAATATTAGCATTACAGAAATATTTATGCTTGTGCATGCATTGAATTAGGTATTAGGCCATCCCCAATCCTCTATATCATCATAGTATTTAATACATTACCAAATAAGCAAAAATCTGATTTAGTAATAGAGTTAATGAGGAGAGAGATAAAAGGATGAAGAAATCATGTCTCATGCAAGAAACCATGTCTACACAAGAATCAAGAATAAAAACATGGGGATAGCTGGATAAAAGTAGAGAGAAGAGAGGTGATTGGAAGAGAATTTAATTTCAAGACACCATCCATTGGATACATGGTTTCTATACATAGTGTCTATATGATATGGTAAGGTAAGTGTGGAAACTAATTGATAATTTGTGGGTTAGGAATGGCCTTGTGTACACCGTTGAGTGTGCACACATATTTGTGCACCCACCATTATCGAAGTTTAGATTTTAGACGGAATCCCCCTTTGCCAGTAACTATTTCTTATATGCGGTCTCTTCTCAACTCACTTTCTCACAGCAATGCCCTAGGAGTTGGACTAATTAAAATAGTGAAATTACACAAAATCATGTATATTTCAATATGGAGGGAATAGAAAAGTGAAATATATAGAACCGCAATAATTTTGGTTAATATGCTATGTATCGCATAAGAAGCAACATGGCAGCTATGACTCGCCTCGTGAATATGCATAAAAACATAATTGCCACAGGCCGAGCAAGCATTCATAATTACTCACTCTGTCCCGCAACTTAGTACTGAATATGACACATACTAGACACATGCTCTATGAATATATATCGAGAATCTATTCAGATTTAATATTAGGTTTTCATATTTTAGAACGGAGGAGCAGCGTATATATATCCACCAGAAGGGCAAGCATTAACAACTACTCCATCCGTCCCAATATGTAACAAGTTTTAAGCTTGTGCATAAGTATTAAGGAAAGTCGCAAAAACATCATACTAAGCTCAATGAGTGTGTATATATATATATCCCACATTAGGGTGGTGACAACATCCTCATCTCATGACGATGTGAGCCACCACACAAGGTGACAATTATAATTGAAACTAGGGAAAACCCCACGCGTTGCTAGCGGAGTTTAGTACGATAACAATAAGTAAAAGTAATATGTAAAATAGTTAAATAATATAAACTTAATTAAATTAAGTAAGTTGATGTGTTTTGTGATAATTTAAATTTAAATAGTATATAAAATGATGATTCAAATATAAAAGTACGTTGTTGTAGCTTTATGTGAGAAGAAAATGAGGGAGATAGTTTGGATAATAAATTGATCATCTAATGACTGAAAACAGTTGAGATGATATGGTTTAATAAGAGAAGAAAATAAGGGAGATAATTTAGACCATAGATAATCATCTAAGGATAAAACAATTAATGTGATATGTTTTAATAAGAGAAGAGAGGTATCACATTATACAAAGTTAGGAGTTAGGATCATATAAGATATTTAAAAAATGATGAAGATATATATTGAAATATTATGTGAATTACGTGCGATTATGATTTAACATGCTTGCCTTTGAAAAATCATAAAATTAATAAATTATAAAATTATAGATAATATAACATACTTGTATGATTTTTAAATGTAATAATTATTAGTGAATAATGATGTGACACCTTTGCCTATTAATTTAGTGAGTTTTAACTATAGTAAGAGATGATGGTAATATATATACCAATGGCCACAATTAATGACAAGGGCATGTGAAGTGATAAGGACTATGGCAATATATATATATATATATATATATATATATATATATATATGTATATATATATGTATATATATATATATATGTATATATATATGTATATATATATATATATATATATATATATATATATATTCAGATCGAGCAATCCTTTAGGCAAAGTATTGTGTGATATGGTGACGGAATCAATACAAGCAGTTTTGCTTTGCATGCTGTTTCAGTGACTTTCACTCTTTTTCCCAACGAACTCATCTCCAATAGCTCACAAATTAAAATTTCCCTTATATAGCAACAAAGCACACACTTTATTTCTTAATCTTCGGTTTCTTCTCAACTACTCCCTCCATCCTAAAATATAAAATATAAGTACTTTTAGGTCGAACACGGTTATTAAAAAATAGATAGAATTAAATAAAACAAGATTGTGATTAGATGAGATGTGGCGGTAGGTGGAAAAATTGAATGGTGGAGGGTTGTGATTGGTTCAGAAGAGAATGTTAGTGGAGAAATTGTTATATTTTGGAACAAATCTTAAAGTCTAAAAATTGTTAATATTTTTTACGGCACACACACATATATACAATCCATGACTAATAATGGGTATTTTTAGTCCCGGTTGAAATAACCGGGACTAAAAGTCGATCTTTAGTACCGGTTGGTATTGGTATTGAAGATAGATTTTTTTAATATTTTTTTTGTTGTTTGCTGCTTTTTTATACATATGCATATCTATACCTATGTATACCAAATTAAAAAATCACTAAAAAATTTGTAAGGCTTCCGACAGTGAATTTTCGTCCGTCATAAGAAAAATTCTTCCATTGCACGTGCGATACATTTCATCAACAACAGGAACACTACTACAAGAACACAAATACTTGAAAAACACTACAACAACACAAGAACAAATTCCATCAACAACACAAGAACACAATAGAATCACAAGGACAGTAAGAAAACGCTGCCGGAAAGGTAGGCCACCACCGTCGCAGGGATTTTGAGCCGCTGCCGCCTCCCCTCCCGGCGGAGGGGAGGGCGCCACCACCATCGGGCCGCCACTGCCTCCCCTATCCTCCTACTAGATCCGCGCCGCCGCAACTGGGACTCTAGGCCACCACCGCCTCCGCTCTCCTCTCCTCCCATTGGATGCGGGACACCGGGCCGCTACCGCTGGGGCACCGGGCTACCGCCGGAACGCCGCTGTTGGGTCACCACCGCCTCTCCTGGCCTCGCGTCCCGTTGTATCCGGGACACTAGGCCACCGCCACCTTCCCTCCCGCTGGATCCGGTGGAGGGGAGGGCGCCACCCCTATCCACAGCCTCCCATCCCGCTAGAAGGGAGGGCACCGCCGCCTGCCGCCAATCGCCACCGTCGAGGGGCGGAGCGGCGCCGCCACCCGACGCCGCCCGTGGAAGGAGAGCCACCATCGCCCGTCGCGTGTTGTCATCACCGAGGAGTAGATCGCCAGCCCATCGCGCACCGCTGTTCACCAGTAGAAGGAGAGGGAGAGAGGAGGCGGAGAGAACGAGAGAGGAGAGGAGAGGATAAGGGAGAGATAGAGGATAAGGGAGAGAGAGGGAGAGGGGTAATAAAAAGGGGAGAGAGAAGTGTTGATCTTTAGTACTCCTTCTTCCTCCTCCAGCCCGAGCCATTGCAGCTGAGAGGAGGAAGAAGGGAGGTGCTGCCGAAATTTTTGATAAAGTTGTTTTATTGATAATATACAAATCGGTTAGCAACTCCATTCTCTAAGAATGTATGCTTAGCATATTACATTTATAGCTTTGTTTCTATAAAATATTGTCTCCAACAAGGTTTATGGAAAATGACGAGAGAAAAAATATGTGTAGGCAAAATTAGGTTGATTTTTAAATTAGAAAATTTGGATAAATATGTTATAAAGTCTGACAGAGAGAAAATATAGAAAACTAAGATAAAATAAGAGAAAACTAAGTTAGTTTAATAAAATAGTTAGAAAAAAGTATAATACATTAAAGATATGTTTACAACTTTACAAAGAATAAAAAAATAATATATGGGACTATTGTAAAATTATTGTATGATTATTTATAAAAAAGAGTAGAAAACTAAGGTAAATGAAAAATATATAATATAGCTAGAAATAAGTAAGTACAATAAAAAATATGTTTAGAAAAATTTTAAAATAATTTGTAAACTTCTCTTCCTTCTAGTCACCATCTTTGTAGCTCTTTTGTAGAAATTAGTTTCACTTTTAATTATGGTGTTTTAAATTATTATATGATTATTTAATTAGTTTCAATTGTGTGGATTTCGTTAGTAACATTGGATTATTTGATGTATAGATGGATCGGCAATGGATGTGCACCGTGGACGGATGGTCGAAAGAGTTTATTGAAGGCGTGCATTATTTTTTGAATGTGGGCAATGCTAACAGGCATAAGTGTTTCATGTGTTGTCATGTAAAAAGTGCAATAACCAGAAAGAGTATTCTACATCAATAACTATTCATGCGCACTTGTTTGAGTCTGGATTCATGCCTAGATATAATTGTTGGACCTCGCACATAGAGCTAGGGGTTACAATGGAAGAGGATGAACTAGAAGACGAGAACATTCCGGACTCGGCACATCAATACGGTGAATTTGAAGAAAATATAGCAGGCGAGGCGGACGGAGCTGTTGAAGATATCGATACTGCAGATGATCTTGGTCAGATGTTGCGGGACGTAAATGACGGCTGCGAAAGTGAGAAGGAGGTCTAGAAATTGACCGTATGTTAGCGGGCCACAAAACTTCGTTGTACCCAGGTTGCGAACAGGGGCACAAAAATAGGGTAAGTGACAAGGCATTTGGCGAGTTATTGAAACTCATCATGAACATTTTTCCGGAGAGAAATGAATTGCCTTAAACAATGTACGAAGCTAAGAAGGTAGTATGCCCTCTTGGACTGGAAGTACAGAAGATACACGCATGCCTGAACGATTGTATCCTCTATCGCGGTGAGGAGTACGAGAACATAGAAGCATGTCCGGTTTGTAAAGTACTACAATACAAGATTTAGACGAGATGATCCAGGTGATCTGGACGGACAGCCTTCGAAGAAGAGAGTTCCTGCTAAGGTGATGTGGCATTTCCCTGTAATACCACGGCTCAGGCATTTGTTTAGGAAGAAAGAGAATGCTAGAATGATGTGTTGGCACGTAGAAGAACGTCAACAAGACGGGATGCTGAGACACCCTGCCGATGGGTCGCAGTGGTGAAACATCGACGGAACATTTTCAGACTTTGGAGAGGATGCCCAAAACATAAGGTTCGGTTTAAGTACGGATGGCATGAATCCATTTGGAGAGATGAGCAGCGGCCATAGCACTTGGCCTGTGACCATGTGTATCTACAATCTCCCCCTGGCTATCCATGAAGCGGAAGTACATCATGATGCCAATTATCATTCAAGGCCCAAAGCAACCTGGTAACGATATTGATGTGTACCAAAGACCATTGGTTGAAGATCTGGTTCTGTTGTGGAAGAAAGATGGTGTCCTCATGTGGGTTGAGGACAAACATGAGCAATTTAACCTACGAGCGTTGCTGTTCGTTACCATTAACAATTGGCATGCACTTAGCAACCTATCCAGATAGTCAAACAAGGGGTACAAGGCTTGCACCCATTGTATGGATGAAACTGAAAGTACGTATCTGAAACACTGCAGGAAGGTTGTGTATATGGGCCATTGTCGATTCCTTGTTGTAACTCATCTTGTACGAAAGAAAGGCAAACATTTTGAACAGAAGGTAGAGCACTGTACTAAGCCTAAACATCGCAACGGAAAAGCCGTGTTTGCTATGGTGAAAGATCTGAAAGTAGTATTTGGAAAGGGACCTGATAGCCAACCTATAGAGAGCGAAAATGGTCACGTGGCAATGTGGAAGAAGAGATCTTTTTTTTAGGAGTTACTCTATTGGGAAGTCTTAGATGTCCGACACGCAATCGATGTGATGCACCTTAGTAAGAACCTTTGCATCAAGCTGTTGGGCTTTCTAGGTGCATATGGGAAGTCGAAAGATACACTTGAAGCATGTAATGATCTCAAGCATATGCAACAATGCGAGGACCTTCACCCGGAACCAAAGGATAAAGGAAGCCATTAGTTGAGTCCAGCAAGCTACACCCTGAGCAAGGAAGAGAAGGAAAGTATGTTTAAATGCCTGGAGAACATCAAGGTACCGTCTGGATACTCCTCGAATATAAAGAGAATAATAAGCATGAAGGAGAAGAAGTTCACAAACCTAAAGTCTCATGACTGTCATGTTTTGATGACACAACTGCCTCATATTATAATTCATGGTATCCTTCCTGATAATGTCCGGACAATAATAACAAAGCTATGTGCTTTCCTGAACGCGATTTCACAAAAGATGATCGATCTAGACAGTTTAACAGCCCTTGAAGATGACGTGGTCCAATGTCTTGTCAGCTTTGAGATGATCTTTTCACCATCATTCTTCAATGTAATGACGCATCTTCTATGTCACCTTGTGAAATAGATTGGTATTCTCGGTCCTGTGTACCTACAGAAGATGTTTCCTTTCGAGAGGTACATGGGCGTTCTAAAGAAATACGTTCATAACCATTCTCGTCCGGAAGTAAGCATCGCCAAGGGTTATGGAATAGAGGAGGTCATTGAGTTCTGCGTAGAATTTATTGAAGACCTTCGTCCAATTGGGATACCCAAATCAAGCCATGAGGGGAGACTACGGGGAAAGGGGACTCTTGGAAGGAGAGCAATAATGACTGTGGACAACGATTTATTCCGTAAAGCACATTTCACAGTTTTGCAATAATCTTCGTTGGTGGCTCCTTACCTCGAGGAGCACAGGGCGATTGTTCGCTCAAAAAACATCGGCAAGTCCGATGCCTGGATTACACGCCATCATATTGATACTTTCCCCGCTTGGCTACAACAATATCTAATGGATAATGAGACGATTGACTGACAACTAGCCTTCTTGGCGAGGGGGCTACCTAGCTCGATATCGATATTTCAAGGATATGAAATCAATGGGTATACATTTTACACAAGAGCCCAAGAAAGAAAGAGCACAAACCAAAATAGTGCTATTCATATCGATGCCATGGGATACGATGGTACAACTACGATGTCATCGAGGACATATGGGAACTAGATTATGCACCCCAGAAGGTCCCTCTGTTTCGGTGCTAATGGGTTAGACTGATTGGTGGAGCTGTAACGATTGATGACAGTGGGATGACAACGATTGATCTAACCAAGGTTGGATACTTAGACGAATCATTCGTCCTAGCCAATGATGTAACACAAGTTTTCTACGTGTAGGACATGTCTAGCAAACCAAAGAAGGGTAAAGGACCTGATGAGCTAAAGCGCCACGTGGTTCTCCCAAGCAAAAGGAAAATCGTCATAGTCGAGGATAAGACTGACGAAGATTACGATCAGTTCGACGGGCAACCTCTGTTCGCGGTGATGGTTGACTCGAGCATTCTCCTATCAAAGGACACCCCTTACTCACGCAACGATCATAGCGAAGGAACATTAGTGAGGAGAAAGTACGTGAGGAAAACAGTGACCTAGGGTGTTGTATATCCAATGTAAATTATTTGTAATGTATTGAAGGTCATGCAACCGGGACTAAAGATCATGGGTTGTATATATGAGTGCGCGTCTTCTCCCCCGATCCACACTTCGCCGTTTTCTCTCAAGCCGATTGTCTCTCAACAGCGCCACCCTTGCTGCCGTTGCCGCCGCCATCATCTTTGTCGTCTCCTCCACCGTACGTCATCGCTGACCTCACCACCGCGCCACCCTCAAGGTTTGGCCGCCGTCCTCTCTCCTATCCCTGTCTCTCCCTCGATCTCTCTCGCGATCCGTGGCCGCTGGCGTCGTGGCACCCGGTTCCGTCGCCGCCATGCCCTACGGCGCCATCCCGCTCCACCGCCGCCATGCCCTGTGCCACCCCACGCCACTGCCGGCACCCCGCGTCGCCACCACCACGCCGTGCCGCTGCCACCCCGCGCAGCCGCCACCACACCGTACGTGGAACGAAGGCCGCTACATGAACGAATATGAACGAACGCGAACGAACGTGAACGAATACCACTACGTTAATGGACGTGAACGATAGAATGAATGAACATGACAGAACGTGAACAAACGTGAATGATAGAACGAACGAACGAACGTGAACGAGCGTGAACGATAGAACAAACGAACGTGAACAATAGAACGACCGAACGATAGAACATGAACGATAGAACGAACATGACCACGAACGATAGAATGTGACCGAACGAACGTGACCGAACGAACGAGAATGTGGTATATATATGTATATGTTTTCAATTTAGACTTAGGACTGTTGTACATGTTTTAACTATTTTTTTCTTTGTCAGACGTGGTGCAGCTGCTGACCACCGTAGTCGCTCAAGCTTAAGTGGTCCCAATAACTCCAAGCAAAACTAAGGCAAGTTACACGAATTCCCTGAATTTAATATGTACATGTAGGTGTCATACTTCTTAATTAACTTGCTAGGTGAAATTTTATTATATATATTTATGACAATATGCACGTAGGTTGCATGTATAACAATTAATTACCTGGTCATCGTACGTATTCCATAGCCATGGCAACATATGTATAACAATATACTCTTAGTTGATGTGTACTGATGAACAGATCCTCATGGACCAGATCGTAGAGGGCAGTAGTCAATATTGGGCGGATGAAGAGGTGATCGAGGACCCCAACCAATACCTAAACGAGGAGGGCAACGAGTGCACAAACGAGGAGGAAAGTGAAAGGCAACCAGCCGTTGGAGAAAAGAGGGCACGCGGACAATGAGGTGCCACGAGGAAGCTAGAGGGCAAGCATATTATTAGTGAAGTGGCCCCAGACGGTGAACCAGTAGCCCCAGCCGGTATACTAAGGAAGTTTGTGGGACACAGTGGTTGGGTCGTGAGGGATCACACGCTGATTAGTGCAGTGAACTGGCGTCAATCAATGTCAGGCGGGGAAGACATGCTGTGGATCACCATGCTCGAGCCCTTCACAGTCCTTGAGGCATATCAGCCAAGATTGAAAGAATGGACTCTGAAGAAAATGGCTGGACAGTTCTAAAACTGCAAGTTAGATCTGTACAAGAAATACGTCCTTAAGGGTCTGACACTTGATTTCGACAAATTAACCAAGCTGAGGGATCATTGGGATGTTTTTGCCGCATACAGGACCTCCCAGCGCGGGCAAGCGCAGATAGAAAAGAATAAATCCAATGCCGCTACCATAACCGCTTATGTGTGTGTATAATCAACAATAAGTGTACACTAGTTAGATGCCAATCCACGACGCGCATAGGTTTAGTATTTACCTTGCAATATATTAATGACGTAGGAGCCATTGGATTCTTCTGGTCTTAGTGCCGAAGTGGAGCATGGTATACTACCTTAACTCCAAAATTGATCCAGATACATAAGATTGGTCCAGGATTAAACCGCATTAAATGATGCGTGGGGCCCATATGTGAAAAAAGACCACGTGTGTCATAACATGAGGAGCTTGTTGGAAAAGGTGACATTGCTCAACCTTGAGGTCTGTGCTTCAATTGTGTTTGCGCCTATATATTCTAAGTACTTCGAAGTATATACATATACACTAACTTAGCACCTTACATGCAGAAAAAAATTTCCAACATTTCGCCTCACAAATTTGAAGTAATTAGAGAGGAGATATCATGTTTCATACTGGAACGAAGTCTTAACAACCAAAAGAAGCTTTAGATTACAGTCGTAACTAGCTCGTCTCTAAATGGTTGAACATTTTTCAATGCTTGTCAAAGACATGTGATTATGTAACATTTATGTATATATTATATGTAATAAATCTGGTCTGATGTTTCTGTATACACTTGCAATGCTAATTACATATAAAATTGTTCCAATCTATAACTCGGGTTTGCAGGTTTTGGATCTTAACTCTTGAAGATGCATGTCGACGGTTTGGTGATCACTGAATGGATGTGAATGCCATAAGTGAATGGATGTGTGAATGTGGATGTGATAACTAAATATTTGATTTGTGAATTGCTCTGAATGGCATATATGAATGGATGTGTAAATGTGGATGTGATCACTAAAATGTTTGATTTGTGAATTATTGTGAATGGGGATGCTGGGAAAGTGGATATATATATATCTGCTTATGCATTTTCTAGTGGGCATGGCTAGCAAAGGCCTGTGGCTAGATGAAAAACAAAATATATTTTTTAGGTAAAAAACTCTTCCGTGACGGGTATAAGTTTAAACCCGATTGAGATGAGCTCATCCGTGATGGGCTTAAACCTTAGCCCGATTAAGATGAGTCATCCGTGATGGGCACCATACCATACCGACAAAGCTGACCTACTCATCTTTGTCGGGTTCAAGTATGAGCCCCACGGATGAGCTCATCGGTGACGGGCCCTAGTTTGGTCTTTGTTTGACTCATTTGTTGGGTCAAACCTATCGGTGATGGGTTTTAGTTTTGGCCTGATAAAGATAATTGTCATCCGTGATGGCAAAATACCCGATACAGATGACTTCTCCCATCAGTGACTTTTGGTTCGTGATGCAACCCCTCCGTGACACTGATCAGGCTTACCACCCGATTAAGATGAGCTCACTACTACAGAAATTGTTTTTCTGTACGAGGGGCGCTTTAGGTTACATGCGGGCCACTTGTGGCTGCGCCTGCAAAAATCAGTCCCCGGGTTCGCGTCAACCAGCCGCATGCGAAGATGTATTATCGCATGCGGCTGATTAAGATAGCCGCATGCAATAATAGCCATATTTTCACATGCGGCCGTCTTACCCCATGCGGTACCGTAAGACGGCCGCATGCGAAAATATCGCTATTATCGCATGCGGCTTTCTTAAGTAGCCGCATGCGATAATTCATCTTCGCATGCGGCTGTCTTAAGCGGCCGCATGCGTTGATGGGCCATATATCTTGCCAGAGACCCGACACTGAGCATTTGAATCCGAAGTTTTCTCTCTCCTATTGCAAGCAACAAATGGGGGGAGGTTTTCAACTCGAAATCTTTGCTTAAAGTCTATATGAAAGGATTAGTACTATCTATCCTCCTTCATTTGGCTCCATTTTTATTAAATTTCGTTGCTGGAAATTGGAGATATTTTAAAAATTGTGACAAGGTTTATTTTTTAGCTAGTTTAAGCAAAATCTAGCTTTAAAATATATGTTTTGATGGGCAAATTTTGGATGTAAATTTGTGTATGTACTAGTTACTTGTATTGTTGTCTTTTTTTGAGCGATATAAATGTAGTTACACGTTTTTATAAAATAGCTGTGGTCTATTATTTGTATTTGTAATTTTTTTTGTATTTACATATAGATGGATCAGTTGTCATGGATGTATGAGATGCGGAGAACGCACCCATTATTTATGAAGGAAGCATCTAAATTCATTAATCAGGCTAAGGCGCATGCTTTGAGAGAGAGTATGACAAAAAAAATTTGTCCGTGCCGTCACTGCAATAATCAGAAATTGGTGGTAGATCCTGGTGAAATATTGGGACACATAATGCAGCATGGATTCACCGCCAATTACAATGTTTGGACATATCACGAGGAAATCGCTGATCCCTAAGATGACGATGAAGATTCAAGTTTTGAGATGAATGAGGCCGAGAATTTTGTAATCGAAGACATGTCCCGTGAAAGGATGAATGTAGATGTTTGCACAAATGGTGATGATTTTGAGGGTGGTTTTGATCTGGAGGATATGCTACGCCATGTTGAACCAGAGGATCTAGCTGGCAGATCACGCGGGTTAGACAATTGGCAGGCATTGGAGAAGGCATCGAAGGATCTTCTTTACGATGAAGCGAAGGGATGTGATAAGGATTTCACAGTATTGCGTTCAGTGCTTGAACTTCTGAGATTGAAGGCTAAACACGGATGGTCGGACACAAGTTTTAATGATCTAATGAGTTTGTTGAGTGTGTTGCTTCCTAAGCCTAACTTTATACCATCGAACACATATCAAGCGAAGAAACTCATATGTCCTTTAACTCTTGGTGTTGAAAAGATTCATGCTTGTGAGAATCATTGTATATTATACCGTAAAGAATATGCGGACTTGGAGGGCTGCCCAACATGTGGCGTAGGTTGGTATAAAACAGGAAATGGGCCCGTTGATAGAGAGTTTATCGACCCAGATTCATCGGAGCGTAAGCAAAGAAAGATTCTGTCAATGGTGATATGGTACCTACCAATTAAGGACCGCTTGAAGCGTCTGTACTCAAACCCGAGTAATGCTGAGTTGGTGAGATGGCATCAAGAGAGTCGGAAGATAGATGGTATGATTCGACATCCTGCCAACGCTCGCCAGTGGAAGACATTCGATGCAAAACATCCAAAATTTCCTAAGGATCCAAGAAATGTAAGGTTCGCGTTGAGCACTGATGGAATGAACCCGTTTGGTGATTTAAGTAGCTCACACAGTACATGGCCAGTTCTTCTCACAATGTATAATCTTCCGACGTGGATATGTCAGAAACGAAAGTATATTCTTCTCACTATCCTCATACAAGGTCCGAAGCAACCTGGAATCGATATAGATGTTTTTCTAGAGCCTTTGATGGAGGACATGGAGGAGCTATGGAAGGAGGGGTTACGACTGTGGGATGAGTTTAAGCGGGAGCACTTCAATCTACGTGCGATCATATTCGTTACCATCAATGATCTACCTGCAAACTTTTCATTATCCGGGCAGATTAAAGGGAAGACTGGATGTCTGATATGTTTGGATAAAACTTCGTACAAGTACCTTAAGTCGTCTAAGAAGACAGTGTACATGCGACATCGACGGTTCCTACCACAAAAGCACAAGTACCGTAAGATGGCCAGATTGTTCGACAAGACAGTGGAGAACGATACTGCCCCAGAAACACGTTGTGGTACTTACGTGTATGAGGTAACTAAGAAGATTAAGGTTGTATTTGGCAAGGGAAAGAAGAAGATAGCAAAGAGGAAGAAAGTTGATGATGAGGAGGCTACATTGCCATTCAAGAAGCACTCAATTTTCTTTAGATACTTAGAATACTGGAAGGACTTGGAGATTCGTCATGCAATCGATGTTATGCACCTCAAGAAGAACGTGTTTGATAGCACCATCAGCGCCTTGCTGGACATCCCCAGCAAGACGAAGGATGGATTGAAGTCACGTAACGATCTTGTAAATTTGGACATAAGGCATGACCTTCACCCAGTAGAGCTGGCAAGTGGAAAGACGGAGATTCCTGCTGCTTGTTACTCGTTCACACTTGAAGAGAAAAAGGCATTCTGCAAATGCTTGCAAGGGGTGAGAGTGCCTATTGGTTTCTCATCGAACATCAGGAAGCTAGTCTCAATGAAGGATTTGACTATTTCTGGATACAATGCACATGACTGCCATAGGATGCTAACGGTATTTCTACCAATTGCTATAAGGGCAGTCAAACCTATACATACCAAGGTGGTTATAACAAAATTGTGTTACTTTTTTAGCCGAATATCATAAAAGGTTTTTGATCCTCTCGAATTAGGTCCACTTTAGACATTCGTTATCGAGACCGTATGCTAGCTTGAGATGTATTTCCCACCATCATATTTTGATATGATGGAGCATTTGATCGTTCACATCGTCCCTCAGATTATCAAACTTGGTCCTTTATACTTACATCAGATGTGGGCGTATGAGCGTTACATGTCAATCCTCAAAGGCTACGTACGCAATCGCGCACACCCCGAGGGATCAATGATAGAGGGATACACAACAGAAGATGCAGTCGAGTGTTGTATGGATTACATAAAGGATGCTAATGCCATTGGGATTCCTGTGCATCGACACGAATGGAGATTATCTGGAAGGGGTACTGTTGGTACGAAGCAGTTCTTCGATAATGATTACAAAACAGTGGTCGTGGCACACAGCAGCGTTCTACAACAGCTCGCTATCGTCGAGCCATTCATTGAGCGACACATTGAAGAAATCAAAGGTTGCTTCCCAGGACGATCCGCTGAATGGGTTTCAAGAGAGCACAAGCGTCGATTTCCTCAATGGTTCAAAGACCTAAACCTGCCAGTCGGTGATTCCATGGAGCAACTTACTTTACATAGATTGGCATGTGAGCCTTCAAGTATTGTCAACTCATGGCAAGGGTACGACATCAATGGATTTAACTTGTACACAAATACGAAGGACAGGAAAAGCACAGCACAAAACAGTGGGATTCGTGTCGAAGCGATTGACACGACTAGTGAAAAGAAGTTGTATTACGGGACCATAAAGGAAATATGGGAACTCGACTACGACCTGAACATCCAGATCCCTGTGCTCCGCTGTGAATGGGTGAGAGACACAACACCTGGCCGATTTTGTGGTCGAATGGACTCAGTTGTTCGCCCCCGAACCCCAACCTGTCGAACAGCCTTGGACAATGTATTCCAATGGCTCATGGTCACATAGGGGGGCAGGCGCCGCGGCCATGCTCATTTCGCCGGGGGGCGTGCCGATCCGGTATGCCGCAAGGCTGCAATTCGACACAGCCAACAACACGGCGGAATACGAAGCGGTGCTGCTAGGCCTAAGGAAGGCAAAGGCAATGGGGGTTCGGCGCTTACTCATCCGAACTGACTCCAAGCTAGTGGCTTGTCATGTTGACAAGTCTTTTGAGGCAAAATATGAAGGGATGAAGAGATACTTGGAGGCCGTTCGGTCAATGGAAAAGTGCTTCGCCGGCGTAACGGTCGAACACTTGCCCAGGGGGCAGAATGAGGAGGCTGACGCCCTGGCGAAATGTGCCGCTTGCGGAGGACCGCATTCGCCAGGCATCTTCTTTGAAATCCTGTATGCACCAAGCGTGCCCAAAGGAATCGAGGATGTCGTGGCCATAAACCAGACTACCACGAGCGAAGACCCGGAGGACTGGCGAACACCGTTCGTGAAGTACCTCAAAGACAGCTGGCTTCCGGTTGACGAAGCAAAGGCGAAACGCCTGCAAATCAGGGCCAGGTGGTACAAGCTGGTTGCAGGGCAGTTGTACCGCTCTGGAGTGCTCCAACCTTTGCTTCGCTGCATTTCCTTCGCCGAGGGTGAAGAGATGGTGAAGGAAATTCATCAGGGGCTTTGTGGGGCACACCAAGCTGCCAGAACCGTCGCCTCCAAGGTATTTCGCCAAGGGGTATATTGGCCGACCGTGCTGAAAGTTTGCGTGGCGCACGCCAAAAGGTGCGAGGGCTGCCAACGGAATGGCCGAAGCCAAACCACCCCACAATATGAGTTGCAGCCGATCGCTCCGGTATGGCCCTTCGCCAGGTGGGGGCTGGACATCATTGGCCCATTCCCAGCAGCGCGAAATGGTTACAAGTTTGCAATTGTAGCCATCGAGTACTTTTCTCATTGGATCGAGGCCGAACCACTCGCCACGATCACTTCGGCGGCAGTGCAGAAGTTTGTGTGGAAAAACATTGTTTGCCGTTTTGGAGTTCCAAGGGAATTCATCACAGACAATGGCAAACAATTCGATTCTGACAAGTTCAGAGAGATGTGCGAAGGGCTAAGCCTGGAAATTAAGTTCGCATCGGTCGCACACCCACAGTCGAACGGGGCGGCCGAACGCGCAAATGGCAAGATCTTGGAGGCGCTCAAGAAAAGGCTTGAGGGGGCGGCGAAGGGCAAATGGCCAGACGAAATACTGTCCGTCCTTTGGGCTCTTCGAACGACTCCCACGAGGCCAACCAAGTGCAGCCCATTCATGCTCCTTTACAGAGACGAAGCAATGACCCCAACAGAGCTAGGGGCTAACTCACCAAGGGTGATGTTCTCGGGGGGCGAAGACGGGCGCGAAGTGTCGCTCAAACTCCTGGAAGGGGTGCGAGTCGAAGCACTGGAGCACATGCCCAAGTACGCCACAAGCACTTCGGCAACCTACAACAAGAAGGTTCGCCCGACAGAGCTCCTGCCAGGCCAACTCGTCTTAAGGAAGAAGGCGAACCCAGCAGCGGTTGGAAAGCTTGAGTCGAAATGGGACGGGTTCCTTTCGCCTAGCAACGCTGGAAGGCGAAGAGTTCGATCACTCATGGAACACCGCTTCACTCAAGCGTTTCTATGTCTAGAGGGTGTCACCTTGTTCGCCAGCATGTAAAAATGTACATATTACCATGTAGCTCTTCGGCAACCGCCATTTTTGTAAGCCGTTCGGCGCAAAAATACAAAAAAAGATGAAAATGAAAAAAAAAACTGGATGTAGGGCAGTTATCCACTCTGGAGGCCCGAACCAGTATAAAATTTCTGTGTTTTTCACCTCTTTTACTTATGTGCATGATAATTTGTGGAAAAAACCCCAAGGCAAACGCCTGATCAGCGAAAACGCCAGGGGGGCGAAACGAATCGGTCGAAGCATCGCTCGCTGAACGTTGAAACCGCGACAGCTTGTTTCGGGAGAAAAAGAAAAAAAAACCCGAGCACCGTTATAATCGATCCACGCAAAATCAAGCCGCTAAACGCAAAGTGCAAGAGATCGACAATGGAAGTCGAAAGCTGAAAAGTCAGTGTGCCTATTTCGCCAATACACGCAAAGGGGTCGATACGTCACGACCCAACAAAAGCACAAAATGTGACAATGCAGAAAATGGCGAAAAGGAAACGAAAGCACATCTTTATTAAACGTTGAAAATACACTCAATAGCTTACATTGTGTAACGCGATACAGGCGAAACGATCTAAGCGTTCGCTTACAAGAAAATTACATCTTCGCCCCCAAGACAACTACTAAAGGAGTGATCCGGCGAACATGGTTCGTCATCACTACTGATATTGTACACTACCCTAAGAGGAGAGGGGGGCGAAACTACAGTAAGGGTGTAGCGCCGCTGGGCGATCGCCTCCTGCCGATCGGTCCGCCGATGGTTTCGCCCGAAACGGGCCATGCCCTCCAGGCGTGCCACATGGACACGATCGTAGTCCTCCAAAGTTAGCCCAAGATGGGCTCACATCTAGTTAGCGACGCTTACAACCCTGTAGTTGTTCCTGTTGATTGTCATTTCGCGGTAGATAGGCCGAAGCCGGTATCGAACCTTCGGCAAATTCTTCACCGCAATGAACTTCTCGTTCTTGCTTCGCCAATCCCCAAGAGGAGGCCGAACGCAAAGCTTTCGGCACCGACCCTACAAAAATGGGAGTGTCACGCAGGCGAGCGGAAGAAGAGAAAAGTGAACGCGAAAGAACTAGGCGAGAGAATCGCAAAAACATCTCAAACGGTTCGCGCGTCACACAAAAATGATATAAATGGCGAAAGGAGTAATATATTTCCACTAGTTCAAGGCCTCAGCCATATTTACATAATTCGCCCCTAAAACGGCGAAGAACAAAAGGAAAAATTTACAAAAATAAATGGGCGGAGGGCCTCACACCTCGGGGTGGTCTTCGGCTCCTCCTCCGCCCCCCGCTGCTGGCTCTTCGTCCTGGTCCACCGCCTCTGACTTCGCCAGCTGCTCAAGTAGGCGGGTCTTAGCTGCGGAACGGCCCTCCTTCAGCCAAAACTGCCTTCGCCAGGCACGAAGGGCGGGCGTTATGTCTTGGGAGCTAACCTCCCAATCCCCCTTCGCGAGCTCGGGGAATCGGGCGACATGCTCACACCCGTTCTGCTGAAGTAACCCCAGGGCGAAGGTGGCCGACACACGTGCACAGCAATCGCCGTACGCGGTGGCGCAATCGGAGACAGCGCAGCCGGCCTCCTGGCTCCAATCACAGAAGTCCAGGACGGAAGCATCTTCGCCCGAAAAGCTACCCGCCTTCGCCCCCATATCCGTAAGGGCAAGGCGAAGGGTGTAGCAGGACGCCTTCACTGCTTCGGTCGCCCGGGCCGCCTCTTGGGCAAGGTGCTTGTTTTTCTCCTCCGCCTTGCGCGCCCTCTGGCGAAGGGCTTCCATCTGGGGCTCCGCCATGTCACAGTAGGCAGTTAGCATGGTGGTATGCTCCCGCTCTTTCGCCAGCTCGACCGAAAGGCGATCGATCTCAGACTTC
The DNA here is from genome assembly GCA_000573905.2 of Oryza punctata. Lineage (NCBI taxonomy): Eukaryota > Viridiplantae > Streptophyta > Magnoliopsida > Poales > Poaceae > Oryza > Oryza punctata. The sequence goes on from CM002497.2 coordinate 12,233,091, forward strand.
GCCTCGCTGCCTTTGTCGAGCTCGGCCTGAAGGCGCCTGTTCTCCGCTTTCGTCTCTCGAAGGGATCGGGCAAGCCCCTCCATTTCAAGGCCTTTTCGGCCAAGCTCGTCGTCCTTCGCCCAGAGCCGGTTTTTTAGGCCATCCAAGCAGGCCCGCATTGTCCGCTCAGTGGAACAATGGACCGCCAAAAGCTGGCGAAGAAGAAAAAAAGGGGGGGCGCAACGTAAGCCAAGTGTAGAAAAGGGAGGTAGAAAAACAAAAGAAATTCGGAAGACACCGAAACTTACCCGCACGGCTAAACTCTTCACGGCGGAGCACCCCTCGTCGAACTCATTGAGCTCGGCGAAGAGGCTGGGGCCGCCAGCCGGCGAAACGATGTTGCTCACCCCCTCCACGAAGGGGATGAGCTCTGCCCGGGTCTCGAAGTCCCCGGGGACAAAGCGGGCCGGCCCCTGAGAATACTCGGAGCCGGATCCCTCGGCGGTCTTTTTGCCCTTATCTAGGGCGAGCGGCGAAAGCGGCTGGCGCATGGGGCTGCCGAAGACGCGAGTGGCCACCCTCACCACCTGTTCGGCTGATGGCGAAGCACCAGCCTCGTCGGCCGCCCCCAGGGACGTCGAAGGCCCCTGACTTCGCCCCGCAGGCGAGGTAGGGGTCCCATCGGACGACTCCTCATCACTGAAGGCATTGGTGATGGTGATGACCCCCTTTTCCGGGGGGCTGTCTTCGTCGCGCCGCCTCCTACCGCCTTGGCCACGGCGATAGAGACTAGGGCCTTGGCGCCCTCCACGTCTTTTCGCCGCAGGGGCGAAGAGGCGGATTCCGCCCCGGTGTCGGCACGCTCCGGGCTGGGAGTCGGCGTATAACCGCGCGTCCCGGAGCGGCTATCGCCCGCCTCGTCAATAGCCCTTTCGGCCGCAGCTTCGGCCCCTCCCGCTCCCTCCTCTTCGACATCCTCGTCTTCTCCGACGTCGGAGTCTGTAGGGACGGGGGCCTTCTGTTTGCGGGGGGCAAATCCAACCTGCCCCCGCGGGCGCTTCCGAGAGGGGCCGGCTTCGCCATCCGCCTTAGATGGCTTCGTCCTCGGAGGGAGCTCGCCGACGTGGACGCGGTTCGCCCGGCTAGCTGCTTGCCGAGTCAGCAGCTGGCTATATTCGGTCGGCGAGATATCGCCAACAAGCCGTCTGGCTTCAACGTCGGCTTGGGCCAGCGTCAACACTGGAAAAAGGCGAGACGCAAAGTTAGGAGGCGAAGCAAAAGCATGGCAAAAAGGCGAAGCGTAAAAAAAAAGAAAAAAAAGGGAAAAAGAGAGCTCACCATTCGCCCCTGGGGGCAAAACAAGTCTGGGCAGGCCGTCGACCACTTCGCCTTGGTCGACCTCGACCTGCCATGCCTGCGAAAGCGGATGAATCCGCAGCATGCAGAACTCTTCTACTAAGTCCCGGCAACTCAGCCGGGAACACACCCTGCGAAGCAAGGCGAAACGGGACTCTAGGGTGCCGGTAATGGCAACCCTAGGTCTCCGCGCTGGCGAAATTGCGCGACGTCGCCAACACAGTGCCCTCGCCGCTTCGGAGTCCGACTCGAAGGGGATGGAGTGGTAGAACCACTTCACCATCCAGTGGTGGTCCCACTTTGACATGGCGGCGTTGACCGGCCATAAGTCGGCGCGTTCGGGGCGAACGTTGAAGTTCACACTCCCGAACACCGTCTTCCGGGTCCCGGCGGGCGTAACCACCGTCTTCGTGTTGACGGCAGCAGAGAAGATGGCGCCGAAAAGATCGGCGCTGGGCTCGAACCCCGCGGTTCGGCACGCCCAGTCAAAAATCGCGATCCGAACCAGGGCCGAAGGGCTCAACTGCGGCAGTTCGACTTGAAAGAGGCAGAGGATCTCCAGCAACAGGATGTTGCACGGAAATCAAAGACCGGCCTCGAAGAAAATGGCGAACACCACCGTCTGGTGTTCGCCAGGTTGGGGGACTTCGGCCTCTCCTGGGGCGAACGTCTGTCCCTCCGCCAGTACGCCTGCGTCCACCATTCTGGCCAACTCGTCATCCTCGACGAGCGAAGCCCCCAGGAAGGTTGTGGTGTCGTCATCGATTCGGCCGGGATCAGGACCAATCGCGGTGACGGGGTCCGGCTTGCGGGGAGCCATGGGCAAAAGGGGAAGTTCGTTGGCGAAAAGGGTTACTTGGGTGAAGTAGGTCGCTCAGAGATTAGCTGAGAGCAAGTGGAGAGAAAAGTAACTGCGGTGAAAGCGATAAGGGTAGCGACGGTGAAAACGGGGGGTGAGAATATATATCTCACCGAACGACGCTTCGCCTCCCCAGCCAATCAGGAGCGGCCACGTGTTGCGGGGTGGGCGAAACGGTAAAATCCCATGGGTCAAACCGTGCGGTAACGGGTTCCGGAAACAAAAAACCCACTACTGTTCGCCGCGGCCCAACGGCCCATCACTGGTTCGCTAAGACCCAACAAAGTGACATGGGCCACTCCACTGTTCATAAAAAAGCGAAGGCCCAACACTGCTCACACTAGGACCGGTTGTCGTTTCAAAAAAAAAATCAAATCCCCACAACTGCTCGAGAAGGGCGAAGACCAAACACTATAATCCTTCTTCGCATGTCGAAAACTTTTTGCAGGATCCAGAAAGAGGGGTTTCGGCAGGAGCATCGGTCGAAAGGGGGCGCCTCATGCCATACTACATGGTTTGCACAGTCTCGACCGAAGCTCCTATCTCACCCTTGCCCGTGAGGGGCTTGTTGGTAGTATGCCATGAGGCCCCTTCGACCAAGCCTGCCTAAACCAACCAGGCGGCAGGGATCCAATCTCCCAGTACCCAAGGACCAGGGGGCGAAGCCCTACGGCGAAGCCCGATGGCGGAACCCAGTGGCGAAGCCCGACAGCGAGGAGTCACAAAGGGTTCCGGTCGGCCAAGGTGAAGCCTACATGGCGAAGGCATGCGCCGAAGGGGGATGACTTCGCCAGAGCGGACCTGGTCCAAGAAAAGCCAGCAGGCCGGCCCAATCGCCCTGAGCCATGGGCCAGTGAACCGGAAGCCACCGGGCGGCCCATCGAGGGCCCACGTGCCTGGATTACACTAAATACCCATGTAAGGGCCCCTTTATGAGGGCGCCCATGTAAATTCCCCTGCAATAGCCCTAAACCCTAAAAGGGGGATCTGTAATGGGGTTATAAATAGTCACCTAGGGCCATGTAAAAAGGGATCAGATTTTAATACAAAATTTATTACACTTTACCTTCCCAACAACTGTTGAGTATCCACGTCCTTCGACGTATGCGGTTGTCGTTTCGACAACAGGGAGTTATGTGAATTTTTGGACTAATGTTAAATTGACACTTATGTTAAATTGAGGCTTATATTAAATTGAGCCTTATGTTAATTAGGGGACTTATGTAATATAGGGACTTATGAGATGATATGATGTTACAATTTGGGACTTAATATAAATTTTAGACTTATGTTAAATTGGGAGTTATGTGAATTTTTGGACTTATGTTAAATTGTGTGTTCGGGAATGTACAAATTATCTCACGTGCAGCTGATTTTGGGATTTATGTGATTTTTGGAATGACAAGATGAAATATTAGATTACATTTTACAATTTGAGAAATGACATATATACTAGATTAGATACGAGAAGTAATATTAGGTGCTATGTACTCATGTTTTGGCATCAATTTGGAAGATGTCGAACGACAAGGTTCCATCGAACGCGCCAGTAGCGCATGAAGAAGGCAAAGCTCCTCAAAATTCCGGTAGCAACAATCAGGCTGACGCATCTAGCGAAGAAACGTGGCGCACACCAAGTGACCCGTTTCCGTTGGAAATAACGCAAGTCAACCCTAGCGATCATGCTCCAGACTACGTTCCTATGGAACAAGCCGTAAGTGTTTAACATCATTAGTCACATACTATTTCGTACGTAAATAGCAAATCCACCTAATGGTATAGGGACTTGCTTATATTGTGCAGATGGTAGTCAGATGCCGCTCAAAGCGTAAAGCCAAGAGGACTAGTAGAGAGGACGAGGTTGAAACGGACATTGCTACGTCTGCCCCGGACCGTACGGATACATCTGCGAGTGCAGGCGGGAGTGGGAAAAGAAGACGTGGTGAGCGCAGCAAGAACAAATTAACAAAGGACATATACAACGTGATTGCTCTCGATGCGGATGGGAAGCCCGTCGAGCCACCAATTGTGAGGTCCAGGTTTAGCAACACCTGTGGCACTCTGGTTAGGACACGCTATCCAATCAATGTCAAGCTGTGGGAAAAGGTTGACGAGAACATTAAAACACTCCTCTGGAATGATCTGCAGAAGTTTTTCTTGTACCCTCCTGGAGCGGAGGTTAGGGGTAGAGAGTACGCATTGAAAAAGATGGGAGATCGATGGCGACAGTGGAAGTCCGATCTCAATCGGGATTACGTTCAGAAGAATCTCCCCCCCTTCAACGACTACGGGCATATATCGCAGGCTGACTGGGATACTTTCGTTGCGGATCGTACCACAGCTGAAGCGTTGGCGTTAAGGAAAAAAATGTCAGATCTAGCAAAGAATAACAAGTATCCTCATAGATTGGGGTCGAGCGGATACGCTGGGCACGTCGATCGATGACGCGAAACGGAGCAAAAGTTTGCAGCGGCTGGCAAACCTTTGCTGGTAGACCCTATGGCGGAACGTAGCAAGAGCTGGGTTTGGGCGCACAGCACTGGCCAAGTGTCAGAAGAGGGAGATATACTATTCGAGACTCCGGACATAGAGCAGGTGACAACAAGTTTGAAGCAGATCGCCAAGAAAGAAAGAGCAGGACAGTTCGTCCCCCGGAGGGAGAATGACCAACTTACTGCGGTGTTGTGGACAGCCGAACACTCTGGACGTGTAAGGGCTTTGTCCTCAAAGACGAGTTGGAGGATAGGGTTCCCACAGGACTAATCAAGTTATAAGAAGAGAGACAAATACAAGGAACAACTATCAGACAAAATCTATGCGCAAGTTAAGGAACACTTCTACTCGTTGGCAGCTGAAAACCCCACAGCCTTTCCACGGCTATTCCCTAACTATCAGCAAACCATCCAATCACCACAGCAAACAACTCAAGTACGTAGCAGTGCAGGCTCAGTGGACACAACTCCATGCGCTGTGGATAGTATAACTGGACCAACTCCTTGCTCGCTTGTAATTCCTATCGGCCGGGCAGGAAAGACTAAAGAGGTTGCAACAGGTTTAGCGATACCCGGCAGTCAATTCCACAACACGCCAATCCCTGACGATTATGCAAGGGTACAAATCGCTAAGGTACATAGCGAGCACAATTCTATGGAACTAGACATCCCTGCACCGGAGGGGATTGAACTTCTCGGTGATGCAGTAAATCAGTTCATCCTATGGCACCGTCGAGACATAATCCTGACAGGAGCTGCTCCAGCACCGATATGTTCAACTCCATCCTCAACGCAGGCAAAGACAGCAGCCGCTCCAGCACCATCGTCGCCTCCTGGACCACCTTCCCCTCAAGATCCTACACCACCACCACCGATTAGGTCCCTGCCTCGCCTACCTACTCCACCACCCTCCCCAGCTCAAGAGCCAGCACCTCTACCTCCCCCCTCTCCGCGAGCAGTTCAACCCTCTCCGCCCACACCCCAGTCTGCTCTGGTGGAACAAGTGCCTAAACCTGAAGGAACTAAATCCGGACTGAAGTCTACTCCTTTGGAACTAAATTCGAAAGTTGGTTCATGTTTTCAGCTTTCAGAAATTCTGATAAGAGAAAAGAACTTGCTCACGTCATGACAGACTGCCAGAAGTCAGTACTAAGTGCCCAAGATGAAGTGCAGACTTGGGTTTCAGCAGATGTGCCTGAACAATATGAATATGGCAAACCATTCTTACCAACCTATCTTCTGAACAAGCTACCGTCGGAAATGAGAGCCATGCATGAATGGTACATCAAGGCAGCTAGGAAGGGTCTCGGTTTCATAAGCGTCGCCGTCCCAGAAGGTGCTTTCATGAGTGGTCCTAATGGGATATTCTTCATCTCTTTCCGGGACCTGTACGCCATCTACAAGCTAGATAAAATGGACGTGAACCTAACTGCCGCGTTTTGCCTGTAAGTATAAACTCTTATATCTTGCAGGTGTCAATCCGAACAAAAAAAAGTCTCATTACTTCAATCTTCGTTGTACAGGATGCAATTCCACGAAGCTGATAGAACTGGATCACCGGTTGGATACGTCGATCCAACAAGGATATGCAAAACACAGCACACCGTTCAGATGAGGGCCGACTGCGCGGAATTGGTTGACAAGACCCCAGCCGAAAAGGATGAATATATCAAGAAACTGCACAAGGGCAACAAGCTAGAAGTAGCAACATACTTGGCAATAGCAATGTTGGCGCACGCCGACAAAAATGTCTTAATGGTCCCATACGCGTTGACGTAAGCTTTCTCTTCTGTGTGTTAAATTAATCACTCAATTTTTTTATTTTCTAACTGTAATTAGTCTTTCTTAATTGCAGCGACCACTACATACTATTCCTCGTATATCCAAAAGACCAATTGATGTATCGTTGGACCCCGCACACTATGACAAGGAATCGTTTATGGAATTCCTCACTATTTTGAATTTGCAAGTGATAAACATTTCAATAGCCATTTTTTGCTAGTTGCAGTGTTCTACGTACTGAAGAAACAATTTTGTTCTTCAAACAGAGCACACATGTACTACCGCAAAAGAGGTGGACCAGTCAATGATCCGGCCAAGAAGAAGTTGTCCGTCAAGACTGGCTGGCCGGTACGAACATATATACCAATGCTAACAAACTATAGTACATTAGTCCCTGGATTCTTTGTAATGATCGGTCCCTTATTACTTTGTCGCAGTGTTATAAACAACCACCGGGAACCAACTTGTGCGGATATTACGTGTGCGAGATGCTCAGAGTAAATGGGAGGTACCAAACAACCAGTGATCGAGTAAGTGAGCATGTTCTACTTAACATATAAACCCAGATTGAAAACACATTTCACTTACTAACCTTTTATTATCTTTTCTGTGCACAGATCCCGGAAATCCCTTACATTGCACAACGATTCGACGACACAACTATCTGGAACGTGTGCGCTGACCTCTTCCGATTCATCCGTCGTGATATCTGCAACGCAAGAGGTCTCTTCTACGACAACCAGAGTGAACTCGTATTGAAAGATAAATTTCGACCTCTCAGACAGTGGGCGAAAGAACATATGCAATGACATGAACACTACTTTTATATATGTAATGAAACAATAGTGGCATTTGTACTTGGAGATTCATATGTAAATGACGTTTGAATTTCTGGTTATGCATTTCATGTTTGTTACAATATTAACAACAATCCGATAATCTCATATGATATATATTCCAGACTACGGTAACAGATCATACAAAATATAATATTAAATACGACACCCATCTTACCAAACTGCTAGAATACTAATTTAGGTGTTGGAAAATTGATTTCCCCATGCGGTCCACTTAAGCAGCCGCATGCGAAAATAGATTTTCCCATGCAGTCCAGTTAAGTGGACCACATGCGAAGATCGATCTTCGCACATGTGGCTGCTTAAATAGGCCGCATGAGGAAATCGATTTTCGCATGCGGCCCTCTTAAGGGACTGCATGCGAAGATCGATCTTCGCATGCGGCTGGGCCGGCCGCATGCGCAAATAATGATCTTCGCAGACCATTTCGCGTATGCGGGCCGACCAATCGCATGCGAAGAACGTTTCTGCCCGTCTGCAAAAATGATTTCTATAGTAGTGGCTATCCCGTGCGAGTGAGCGTCTAGCTAGATCAGATCAACAACAAACATAAGAAGTTCGAGATAACATACGTGTAAATCCACTCGGAGCATTGCTTAGTTTGATCGGCATGCATGACTGCTCAACAACATTTTCTGTCCTCTCATAGACTTTATTTTTTCTTTTTTGCGGGGTCTTCGATCTCATTCTAGCTCATAGACGTTGCCATCGTGGCTTTAGCCATGTGTATCATGGAGTGGTCTGACGACCCAACCATAAATTGCCATTTTTTCTCCTTGAAGTCCCTCATGCCAAGAGGAAGAACAACCAAATGTTAACGTTATTTTTTTATTGTATTTTTTTTTAAAAAAAGATAGATCAAGAAGAGGAGAGCAGACTTGTTGGCCATGTTGTAGATTCTGTAGCAATAATAATTCACGACATGATGACATGCATATATAGTCCTAAATACGCACCCGAATCAAGTTGTTTGTTTTAATAAGATAATACAATATTTGGATAGAGACTTCTTATTTCAGATGTGCATAAATATATGTCATAAATTTAACACACAATCGTGGGAGCAGATACCATCTTCCTGTACTATTCTATTTTAACCATTTATAAGCGTACACCGAATATGCTAGCTAATGCAAATGTGAACAAGGATCAGGTTAGAGGACTGCTAATATTATATCCTCCGTTTGCACTATTAGTTTATAGCTGGTGATACCTCCATCACTCCTCTTCCTCATGTGCATCACAGCAACTCCTGTTCTTCATCTACATATAGACCTGCTGTTGCTCTCCATCGTCTTAGGTGTGCAGGGATACTACAAAACTGAAAATAGTCTCTGCAGTCTGGACGCGACGACAATGGCCTCGCGTCACCAGCTGCAGACGATGCAGTTCATGGACCAGGCATCTCGCAGTCGCAGCCCACGTCCGGACGGCGTCCATGGCCCGCCGCCGCCGACGCCCATGTCGTCGCCGTTCTCCTCGCGGAAGCCAAGGTAATTAATTTCAGGATTCTCTCATGATCAGCTGTGTCTTATGCATGCCTATCGAGCAGCAATGCTGTTCGCTTCCTTCTGTAAATCTTTTCGTCCTAATTGTACGACAAAACACAGACATACATACACATACTGATACTGACATACGCAATGGTTCTGTGCATCTTAGGTACGCAGCGGTTAAGAGCGATATCAGTGTGGTTGTATCACCTTAGTACGGTATAATTAATCTGCTGAGTTTAATAACTTACTAACGAAATTGTAACATACGTAGATTTTCTATCATGCTCTCTATCTATAGTGAGTTTGTGTCATATACTTATACTAACTCTTATACTAACTCACTAGATAGAGAGCATGACAGAAAATCTATAAACGTTAAAAATTTCCTAGTGAAACATATATTCGCTGTGTGCATAATCTTGATGGATGAAGTCATACTCACTCGTAACCACAATGCGGCAGATCTAACACTACATAAATTACAGCTGCAAAATGTGTGTTCTCAAATCTCGATGAGAGGACCTAGCTTATTAACAGAACCTCTTCAAGTCTGAGTCCCGCAACGCTGAAGCTCCAAAATATTGAACTACGTACGACACTGAGGAGGCCCTAAAATAATATTAACCAATTAACATCTCTCAGAGAAATAAATCAGAGGTTCTCCTTCTCCCGCTGGAGTTATTAGGTGCACAATTTAATCTGTGACGTAGGGCATATTAGTTGCTGGACAGCAGAGATTAATAATTCATTAATTTGTCCAAGTTGAATGCTGAAAGAGGGAAGTCTGTATTCATTGAGCCTCGACCTTACAAACTACTCTATATATCCTTTTTTTAATGAATTACAGAAAATAAATTTTGTCTGATACATTGCATCTACAACGTGCTCCGGATTATTTTGCCACTAATTCTAGGCCCCCACATATGATATCATTCTAATTCAATCTCAACTCACACCAAGTGGTATATATGGAGAGGCAAGTGGCAATTGTCTATACAGTGTAATTTTCAGTTATATATGCGTACTTTGGCTCTTGGTGTGCATGAGGAGCTTGTATCCGACTGTACATAAATGGAGACATATATAACCTCTCAGAACAGTACGTGTTGCACGTTGCATAAAGGATGTGATTATAGTGTTGTTTTAGATCTTCCAATCATATTATATGGCACAGTATTCAAAGTAATTAAATATTTAATATGCCACTACTAGTAGCAACAATTAATCTACATATGAAAGTATTTTCAAATATATATACACAGATCTAAGTCTGTGTGCTAACTATTAACTACATGTACAACATTAATATCAACGTTGAAACAGGGAGGAGCGCAAGCTTTTCTGAAGGGGGGTAACTAGTATCTAGTATGTGAGTTGCCTTTTCTACATCGATGTTAAAACCGTACGTGATAGTACTACATCAACATCAGTATCAAATTAAATCGAAAGTTCTAGGTACGGTTATACGATGATGTTATACGCATTGTGCCGTCTTTAATTAAGATTAAGTCCTTGCTCTTAGCTCACTGGCCTTTCTAGCAACTTGGTTAGTATCTGGCTTGTCTTCTATATGCCTTCTAGCTAGTTTTCCTATAAAACCCTTTTATTTCAGCCTGTTTTTCTATGGTAAATTGTTTGATCTGACATATTTGAGTATATATTTAGAGTGGTGTGCATCATTATTATTATTTTGACACGAAAGTATGGATTATTGCTGTGCTTGCCCTCACATAACTATAAACGAGAGATATCTCCCTCAAAACACCGGCCCTTGGAAGGCCCATTATATTCCACAATCTTTTTAAATTTATTACCATCCTGTGAGCTGAATTTACTATCATGCGTTGCAACGGGTAATTTTTTAATATACAACAGTTATCGGGAGATGAGCAATAAAATTGAAACATTAGGATCATGATTACATATTATAATTGAAAAAATTAATAAAAATACTTCCATAATTTTGGACTGAAAGCACGTTCCTTCCTTTTTAGCCATAGCCCAGTCCGCTACCTCCCCGCTCGACCTATCTCTATTTGGCCCAGTCCACAAGTAGAGCCGCAGGCCCAACTAGCAAACCAGATTGGCATCTTCAATCTCGCGAAGACAGTCCCATGCCCGTATGATGTTGGAATCCGTCTTCCTCACCAAATCCGCCTGAGTCTTTCTTAATCTCTGAAAATTAGTTAAGGGTTTTTGATCCACTCGATTCTTTGTTTCCATTTTTTCTGAAATCGGAACGAATCCATAAAATTATAATTCCGCAAAATTTAGGATAAAAAGGCACGGGAAGCTTGCCGGCCGGCTTCTTCCGGCCACAAATCCGGCCGACTCTTTCTTGATCTTCCAAAATTGGTTGAGGTCTTTTAATCCACTTGATCTCCTCTTTCCGTTTTTTCAGAAATCGGAGTGAATCCAAAAAATACTGAATCTGCAAAATTGGGATAAAGAGGGCGAGGGAAGCTTGCTGGCCGGCTATTATTGAAATCAACTAAATCCAGCAAATTAAAAGGGCAAATCAAAATGATGAGGGAGAAGTAGGGAATTAATTTTTGCAATCAATTGGAGGAGGAAACGCACGGGAAGACAGATCGGCGTGGTAGTGGTGCTAGGGTTCAGCTCGGGTGGGGCTAGAGGCATGCTGCGCGTGGGATGGGACGAGGTGCGCACGCGAAGCCTGATGGACGAAAAAAAATTCCAGAATACTTGCATATTTTTTTATGTAGGTAAAAATTTTGAAGTAGTTACTCTAGAGTATAATTATATAACGTCGATCCATTATTTGTCAAATAATTTCCCGTTATCTATATATTTATATGAATAATCACCTTATAGGAGGTAGTACATTCATACATACATATATATATTACCAAGCTTTCCTTTTTTCCATGATTTCTTTGACACTGCTTATTCCTTGTTGGATGATGAACAAATTGAATAATTATCATATAAACGTGTACAGTTCAAAAATATAAACGGCAGTACGTACTTGTTCCATATACATATCTTAGTACAAATTCCAAAAGTTATGCTAGCACATGAAAATTTTACATAATGTTTTCATATTTCCGCAATACTATTACAGGGTGCAGGAAGGACAACCAACGTGTGTCAACCTTACGCCTATACCTCATACAGATGGCCATCTCTGGAGGAAGTATGGAGAGAAGAAAATCAAGAACTCATCGTTCCCAAGGTACGTTTTGGACAATTTCAACATCACCTATTGCAATCATAACTCAAGTATAATCATAATGTCCATTATGTTATCGTAGTTTAAACAAAACCCTAAACAATTGAGAAGCCGCCCGTATTAAGAAAAGTGGCATTTAAGAAATACAAATATAATTGAGTAGAATATGATATATAATGTCCGGAATGAAATTTCTTACTTTTCACTAAATATACATAAGTTTCACTCTGCACCAATCTTGTCAAGTTATCATCACAATGGTATGAAACACATCTTTATTAGTACATCTTTTGACCTCTACACTAACAATAATAATGGATTTTCACTAATCCACACTACAACAAACATACTCTACTCTATAGAGACATTTTCCTAATACCATAGAGATATTTTTAAAATATCTTTACAGTGTTGTAGAGATATTTTGAAGAATATCTCATAATGTCTTATAAGTGTCTTTTGGTAAAGTGTCTCTACGAACTTAGAGGCATTTTATAAAATGTCTTTATGTAAAAGAGAGACATTAAATTGTGTAGCATCGATAGCAAATCAATGTGAAAAAAGAGAAAATATTATCTCTTATCAATCCTTGAACTCGTGACCTTTTGAGTCAACCTTTTTTATCTTCAATACACTAGCCATCTCAACCTCATATAATTACTTAAATATGTGTTTTGTATTACTTATATCTAGTTACTTACTACATATTAATATTTGGAAAACTACCTCTCTAGAAATTTGGATGCCTTAAGAAAATACCTTTACATATGAGGCAAATTTTAAAACGCCAAAAGAATACCCCTACAAGGTAAATTTAACAAAATATGCTAAAAGTGTCTCTAGAGTTTAAGTATTTTAGGCGATTTTGAAAGTACCTCTAAAAAGTGTCTCTAGACTATAGAGCTCTAGATTTTAGACAATTTGAAAATCGCCTCTACAAAAGTGCCTCTACATAAGATTTTTGTTGTAGTGCTGACCACTAAATCCACGAAGGATATAAAGAACCAAAAGGAATCAAGAGCACTTAGACATCGACACCTAGACCTCAACAAAGAGGAGAACACACAACAAAAAAAAACATACGACCTCGGCTCATCCCTGCTTCTTGACATCCTCTCCTAAACTAGCTAGATTCGATGAGTGTAGTTCATCTAGTCGCTGTCGGCCCTAGTGCGCCATCCGTGCGGACCTCGATTCCACTCGTGCCATCATCATCCACTTCAGGTGAGCTGACGCCACGCGCCACCGATTAGCCCACCTTCATCTGTTGTCACCCAGTCAGAACTAGATAGGATCAACACTTCACCGGATTCCTAGTCCTCCACTTCCACTTCACCGGATTCCTAGGCTGCGTTGTCGTCATCGGGATCCTCTTCTGCCTCCCGGACTCCCAACCCACTGCTTCCCCTAGGGCCACCGCCTCTGCTGACTACTATGCCGCCACACCAAGGATATCCTCCTACGCTTTGACTCCCAGGCCTCCGTCGCTCCTAGGGCTACTAACGCTGATGGGATCCACCTCCTCCTCCTCCTAGAGCTGCCGCCGTCGCCGCTGTTGTTCCTGAGGAGGTCTTCTGGTTGGACTCCCAGGTCGCCGCCTCCCCTGCGGTCGCCGTTGCTACGGGACCACCTCCATCGGATCTGCCTTCTCCCTGCTAAGTAAGGGCTATCACCACTTAGGCCACCGCTGGAAGGGACGCCACCGCCGCCGCCTCGCCACTACCCGCCGCCCTCCTGACAACCTCCGCAGCCATCACCAACCTTCGTAGCCAAGTGTGGGCCTAGCCACCTTTGGCCACCACCGCTACGCCTCCGTTGCCTACATTTCCGTCGACTCCTGCGCCGCCAGATATGGGAGCAGGAGCCCCAGACCCGGTGCTCCCCCTTCGTCACAACACAGGGGAGAAGGTCCCCTCCGAGGAATAGCCCCGTCATCGCCTTCCTCGCAGCCGCTCGACATTGGCGGCCCGCTCGGGCGGCGACAAATCAGTGGAGAGAGGAGACGAGGAACTGGGAGCAAGGAGACAAGGATTCACCCCCTCCAAAAAAAGCTCACATTGCAAAGACTTATAGAATTATAATCTGCTGGGGAGGAACATCAATCTATACTAGATGAATACCCCGCCACATTGATGCGGAAACTTAAACTGCATAATATACACAAATAAGATATAATATTATTACTAAAACTAAAACAAGTTGATACAATTTTGAGCATAAAAATAATTGAGATCGCATGGTTTTATGAGAGAAGAAAGAATTAACAATTTGAACCATAGATCTATCATCCAATAGATCTATCATCCAAAGTCTAGAAACAATTGGGGTAATGTGGCTTAACGAGGGAAGAGAGAAATACTACGCTTATTGGGGACGAGGATTCATCTAAACAATCTATATTATGTCCCTGTAATTACTACCAAAAACTCGAATAGCCCCGACGGGTGAAAATTTACCTGACGCGTGTACTCATTAATCTGTGAGGAATATACCAATTTTTCTGACGTGGGTGTAAAACTGTCGCTCTCTGCAGGCTATATTACCGATGCTCTTACCGGGACGACAGGAATTGCATGGCAACGAAGGTGGTGCAGCAGGAGAACGACGCCGACCCGCCACTCTACAGGGTCACCTACATTCACACGCACACCTGCAACCCATTGCCGCCGGCCCCGACGCCGGCCAGTGTCTTCACCGAGCCACCGTCGGCCAAAGCGGAACACCACGCGGTGTTGTTCAGGTTCAGCTCCACTTCCGGCGGCCACATGGCCAATGCTGATCATCCAGCAGTGCATCATCAGCAGTGGCAACCTGCGGCTACGACGATGGTGGCCCAGGCGCATCAGCTGTCCATGATGTGTGACGACGAGCAGCAGGCGGCGGCCATCCGTTCTGGGCCACCGGCGCGGCGGCTGTCGATGTTCCGTGCCGTCGTTGATGGTCTCAGGCAGATGCGGTCGTCGGCGCCACCCCCGTCGTCGACAGTGGTGGATGGCGGATGGGACACGTTCTCGTCGTTTAATTTGGATACGTGCGAATTCAGCATCGATGATGAGTTGCTCTGTGGCGATCTCATGTATTCCCCCGACAGTATGCAGGAATAGTACTTCTGACGAGCCTGATGGAAATACAGACTAATCGTCCATCCGTGCCACTAGATTTGTCGTCGAATTATTTCGTGAGCAAAGTCAAAGAACTTATTGTCATGAAAAATGCATATAGGATCGGAGCCCGTCAAGAAAAGGAAAATCCATATCGGAGAGAACACTCGAGTCCAAATGTGTTGTCATGCATTGTGAATACACTACGGCTACTGAGCAACCAATTAAAACCTCCTATCACTGTTTGTTCAAAGCACCTACCGGGCTCAGAACAATACTTCCTCTGGGAGTGAATATGCATGGTGATATCATTGCCGTTATGACGAACATGCACAAATAGATGTGCTTGTGTTTGGAAACTTTTTAAATCACTTGGCTGAAACGTTAATTCGTTTATTACATATAAACTAAACAGTTAAATTATTTTAATAAAATAGATTAATATGTAATATAGACACCCCACCGATGAGTCGTAGTGACGAATCGATAGATCATTTCCAAACTTCGGAGACGATGCATGAAACATAAGGTTTGGTTTAAGTACGGATGGCACGAATCAATTTAGAGAGATGAGCAGCGGTCATAGTACTTGGCCTGTGACTATATGTATCTATAACCTCCCCCTTGGTTATGCATGAAGCGGAAATACATCATGATACCGATTATTATTCAAGACCCAAAGCAACCTGGTAACGACTTTGATGTGTACCTAAGATCATTGGTTGACGATCTGAAACTGTTGTGGAAGAAAAAAGGAGTCCCCGTGTGGGATCAGAACAAACAGGAGCAATTTAACCTACGAGCGCTACTGTTCGTAACCATTAACGATTGGCCTGCTCTTAGTAACCTATTTAGACAATCAAATAAGGGGTATGAGGTTTGCCCCCCACTGTATTGATGATACTGACAGCATGTACATGAAGCATTGTAGGAAGGTTGTGTACATGGGCCATCGTCGATTTCTTGTCGCAAGCCACCCTGTTCGAAAGAAAGGCAAACATTTTGAACAGAAGACATATCATCGTCTGAAGCCTAAACATCGTAATGGGAAAACCGTGTTTGCATTGGTGAAAGATCTGAAAGTAGTATTTAGAAAGAGATCTAGAAGCCAACCTATAGCGAGTGAAGATGGGAACGCGACGATGTGGCAGAAGAAGTTTATTTTTTGGCAGTGACCCTATGGGAAGTCTTAGACGTCCACTATGTAATCGACGTGATGCACCTAACTAAGAACCTTTGCATCAACCTGCTGGGCTTTCTTGGTGTATGTGGGAAGTCGAAAGATACACATGAAGCATGTAATGATATGAAGCATATGAATCAACACGACGGCCTTCATCCAGAATGGAAGGAGAAATGAAACCATTACTTGAGTCCAGCTAGCTACACTCTAAGCAAGGTAGAGAAGGAAAATATGTTTGAATGCTTGGAGAACCTCAATGTACCGTCTAGGTACTCATCGAATATAAAGGGAATAATAAGCGTGAAAGAGAAGAAGTTCACAAACCTAAAGTCTCATGACTGCCACGTGTTGATGACACAGCTGCTTCCTGTTATAATTCAAGGTATCCTTCCTGATAATGTTCGGCAATAGTAACAAAACTATGTGCTTTCCTCACAAAAGATCAATGATCCAGACAGATTAATAGCCCTTCAAAACGACATGGTGCAATGTCTTGTAAGCTTTGAGATGATCTTTCCACCATCCTTCTTCAATATAATGATGCATCTACTATGTCACCTTGTCAAAGAGATCGATATTCTCGGTCCTGTGTACCTACACGACATGTTCCCTTTTGAGAAGTATATGGGCATTCTAAAGAAGTACGTCCGTAACCATTCTTGTCCGGAAGCAGGCATCGCCAAGGGGTATGGAACAGAGGAGGTCATTGTTTTTTGCGTAGAATTTATTGAAGACTTTTGTCCAATAGGAGTCCCCAAATCAAGCCATGAGGGGAGACTACAGAGAAAGGGACTCTTGGAAGGAAAGCAATAATAACTGTACACAATGATTTATTGCGTAAAGCACATTTTAATTGTTGCAACAATCTTCTTTGGTGGCTCCTTACATCGAGGAGCACTTGGCGGTTGTTCGCTCCAAAAACATCGATAAGTTTGATGCATGAATTACACGCCATCACATTGATACTTTTCTTGCTTGGTTGCGATCTCCCATGGGTAACATCTTACATTCCAAGGGTATGAGATCAATGGGCATACACTTTACACAAGAACCCAAGATAGAAACAGCACGAACCAAAACAGTGTTGTTCATATCGATCCATGAGATACGATGGGACAACTAGCACATACTATGGTGCCATCGACGAGATATTTGAACTCGATTATGGACCTTTGAAGGTGCCTCTGTTGGGTTAGGCTGACTGGTGGAGGCGTAACAGTTGATGACTATGGGATGACAACGGTTGACCTTAACAAGGTTGAAAAATCGTCGGAGTAGAGGATAGGACTGACAAAGATTACGATCAGTTTGACGGGCAACCTCCGTTCGCGGTGACGGTTGACCCGAGCATAGTCATATCAAATGAGGACACCTCTTACTCACGTAACGATCATAGCGAAGGAACATTTGTTAGGAGAAAGTACGTGAGGTCAACAATCACAATGTAAAGTATTTTTAATATATTGAAGGTCCATCAGTTTCAATTGATTTATATTTGACCAAGGTTGTTGCATATATGGACGATATAAAGATGGGGTTAATGTATTGAAGGTCCATATGTATCAATTATTTCTATGATTTTATTTCTTCTTCAATGCATTTAATCGGTCATGGGTTAATTATATATGATTTTTAAAATTTAACAATAATTTGTAACTATTTTAAATGTGTTCTCATTATTTTTGTGATTTTATTTCATACTAAATGCATTTAATCGGTCATGGATTACTTATATATGACTTTTAGAATTTAGTAACAATTTGTAACTATTTTAAATGTGTTTTAATTATTTTTTTGATTTTATTTCATCCTAAATGCATTTAAACGGTCAGGGATTAATTATATATGACTTTAAAACTTAATAACAATTTGTAACTATTATAAATTTTTTCTCATTATTTTTGTGATTTTATTTGATCTTAAATGCATTTAATCGAGTATGGGTTAATAAATTTGGAAATAGCGGGAAATAACTTTAGCCCTGGTTATTGGTTACAATGGGGACTAAAGACATCTTTAGTCTCGGTTGTAGCCTACAACCGGGAGTAAATATATATATATATATATATATATATATATAGGAAGCGCATCATCTTCTCCGATTCAAATCCCACACTTGTAGTTTTTTCGATCTCATGCCGTGCACGCTCCATCGTTCTCCCGCCGCCGCCGCACATCATCACCACCGTCACGGCGCAGCCTCCGGCACCGCCGTCGCCGCCGTCACAACCACCGTCGTCGTCCGCGTGCTCCTTCAAGGTAGGGCCACCCCCGCCAGCCATCTTGCCCCCACCCCCTCCACATCTTTCCCCTCCAACTCGGGCCACCACCGCCGTCGCCACCACCGCCACCACCAGCGCCAATCCACCACCAACGCCGCTGCCACCACCGTCGCCATCCCACGCCACCACTGCCGTTGGATTGAACGAGAGCGATCGTCCAATCGAATAACCGAATTGAACGAATGAGCGACCGAATGACCGAACAAACGAACAACCGAACGAACGACCAAACGAACAACTTAGCGAACGAACGATCGAACGAACGACTTAGCAAACGACCTAGCGAACGGACAACTTAGCAAACGACCTAGCGAACAACCGAAAGAACAATTTAGCGAACGACTTAGCGAAGTAGCAAATGACTTAGCGAACGACTTAGTGAACGACCGAATGAACGACTTAGCGAACTAGCGAATGAATGACCTAGCGAACTAGCGAGCGCACGACCGAGTGAATGAGGTATGGTTTTCACACAATATCTTGAGTCACTATCTCTCATTTAACGACGTATATGTAGATGTTCTAAATTTTGACTTAGGACAAATGAATGGTATTATTTAGTTGTATTAATGGTATTATTTAATGGTATTATACAAATGGTAGATCGCGATGACGAGCAGATCCTCCTGGACATAATCGCAAAGGGCAGCAGCCAATATTGAGCGGATGAGGAGGGTAACGAAGATACCAACTAGTACTTGAACGATGAGGGAAACGTGGAGGGGAACGAGTGTCACGCACAGAAAATAGACATCTATATTCCGTTTGTGAGTGCATTATTCCTTGTCCCAGGAGGCAAGGTACACATAACCAAGTTGATAACTAACAGAGTTTTACAAGCGGAAGCGTAAATAAAGTAATTTTATTACACGGGAGACAAAAAGCCCAGCACAACAAAGATAAACGAAGAAACAAGACGGCCAATGCACGGGCAACCACAGACATTGATGTCAGGCACGACCTAGAAGTTGAAACCACCATCTTCGAAGAACTCCTCTGCTAAAGGGGGGAAAAGAGCAAGACTGAGTACAACCACCGTACTCAGCAAACCATGCCGAAAAAATGCAAGTAATGCAAGGGAGTACAAAGGAATCATAAGTGTAGGGGTTAATTTGCAGTAAACAGCATTTAGAAACATTTAGTTGATTAAAGGCATTTTAATAACTCACGCCCTAACTCTTGTCAGATTATTATTATCAAGCCGTGATCCTATGCGTACTCGCCTTAATCCAGGCCCATATGTCAGGACAAGATGTTCCATCCTATCAGGTTAAAACCTCTCACTTTGGGTCATTGCTCGGCTTGCCCATAACCGAGGGCGCGGCTATTCGAATATATTATACTCTGGCCAGAGGTGTGCCACTTTACCCTCCAAACACGTCTCTCTCACGTGTCACTACGTGCCACATGCCACCACGGCATACGGGCGGGAGTTGTGACATAACCTACCGTCTAGTACCGTTCTAAACAAGGAAGGCCGACATAGACCTCCATGGCCAGTAGACTCTAGCACAGGTGGGCAGTCTATGCCCCCGGCGTAACTGCCAAGAATGTCCTCCCGATGCTTGGGCCTCATCCATCCCTATCCGTGTTTCCCTTGTTCATGACCGCACTAACCGGTACATTAAGCCTTACCCATTAAACAGGTGGTTGGGTGGAAAATGATTTGCAATCGTGCCCCGCAGACCGGTCCTTATGACGGCCGAGGTGCGACTAGCGAAACCATGCACCTCGAGCTCAGTCGAAAACAGGATCTGAGGTATTTTGAAGGGAAAATATCCTCCACGGCTAATCAGCCACTAAACTAGTACTTCCGGAGTTACAGAAATTCATACCAAGGTCTAATGATGAGTTTCTAATTTAAGCAGGGCTAAGCATATTCCTAGTTTTTCTAGTAAGCACTAGTAGTAGGAGTCCTCACTAGTTTTGTTTTGCCTAGGGTTATCAAGGGTATAATAACAATACAAGTAAATAGGCCATAACAAAAGAATGTAAAGGTACAGCTAAATTAAACAGTGGTTATCGCAGGAATTTAAGTAAAGCAAAATGCAATAATTTAAAGGGAAAATAATTTTACAAAATGGGTAGAAATATGTTCAAGAGGGACATGGCTTGCCTTGCTCGCTGCCAGCATCTTCAACTTCCACCTCGAGGTAGAGCGGCTCGTCCGGAACGGCGCATCTACACGACAGCATAAAACCAAAGACGCTCAAAGAGAAATAACATCAGACACGAAGCAGTAACACAGCAGTAAAATGGGTTCTAAACATTTGAAGGAGAAATTAGCAATTTTAGTGGCATTTTACGAATTTGTGGATTTATTCCTTTTGTATATATTTTTAAACAGGGGACAGAGAGCAGAGGTGGTGGACCGGGTTGACCACGCAGGCCCCACGGTCAGCCCTGCGGTCTACCGTGAACTGCGCACACCAAGCCAGTTCATGGCACCGGGGCAGCGGCGCATGCCGGCGCACGACCGAGCGCGAGCGGGTGGCCAGGCGGCTCCCGCCGTCGGCCAGGGCGTGGTGGCACAACGGTGCAGCGACGCGGGCGCTTGGGAGCGAGTGCGCGACGGTGGCGAGTAGCGGCAGCAGGCTGGTTTGGGAAGGAGGTGGACGCGGGGCTCCGGTGCTCCCCAAGGAAGGCGGAGGTGTGGACGGGGAGGGCGAATCCGGCGGTGACCTCGCCGGTGCTCAGGGAGGTCCCGACCGACGCATAGCGGCAGCCGGAGGTGGCGACTGCTGTGGAGCTCGGCGCGGAGCAGCGGGGTGGGGTAGGAGGGTGGATGGAGGCGGGCGGCGAGGAAAAAGGGGCTGCGGAGGCTCCGGGCTCTATTTATGGGCCACCCGGAAAAAGAAACAGTCAAGGTGGAGCTCGGCCAGCGCACTAATGGCGAGAAATTAATGAGCACCTAGCCCATGATTCTCGGGGCATTTAAGAGGGAAACGTAGAGGATAGGGTGGGGAACGTTTTCCCCCACTCTATTGGGGAGGAGGACCGGTGCTCGGGCTGGAACGGCTGGCGTGAGGCAGTCGGATGCGTGGGGAGAGAGTGGGAGAGGAGCGATTGGAGGTGTGAGATTGGCCCAACAGGTGGGCCCCAACTGTCGGTGGCGGTCGGGTGCCGGCTCGGCTTGCCCGGGCGAGGCTGTGCGCGAGGAGGTGAGCCGGGAAGGTGGCCCGAGGGGGAGGGCAGGAGGAGGCGCGGGGGAGGGGGTTGGACTGGGCCGCGAAGGGGAGGGAACGGGAGGTGAGGTGGGCCAAGCTTGGCCCGAAGAGGGAGAAGGGAGAATAGGTCGAGGAGAGGAGGTGGCCTATGAGGGAGTGAGAGAGAGAGGAAGGGATGGGCCGAAAAATGGCCCAAGGAGAGGGAGGGAGATTTGTTTTAGTTTTTCTTTTGAAAATATGAGAATGGTTATTGTTGCACTAAAAATATTTATAGCGCTCTGGAAATTCAAGTAAAAATTGGTTAAATATTTTCAAGCGTGGGGAATTCAACAAAAATTCACACACACCCATTAGATTTGAATCTTGACGTGTTTTTAAGGGTTGAAGGCTAATTCAAATTTTACAATATCTTATAAATAATTTAAAAAGGGTAGGAAAATTTTAGCGTGCTTTAGGGCGTGACAAACGTACCCCCTTACTGAGAATCTCGACCCCGAGATTCGGAAGCATCGGTGAAGAGATAGGGATGGGCTGACTTCAACACGTCCTCACGCTCCCAAGTGGCTTCTTCTTCTAAATGGTTGCTCCACTGAACCTTGCAAAAGCGTTTGACCCGACTACGAGTATGCCCCTCAGAGACATCCAGAATCTTAACGGGCTTGTCAACATAGGTCAGATCTTCATAGAGTTCAATCTGAGCGGGATCGGCTTGTTCTGTGAGCACCCGTAAACACTTCTTGAGTTGGGAGACATGGAACATATCATGAGCTGGTAGATCAAGCTGATTGGCAACTTCTCCTCGTCTTCCTATTATCTGCTAGGGTGTCACATATCTAGGAGCAAGCTTCCCTTTTGTGTTGAACCTTCTGACTCCCCAGAGCAGGGTGACACACAGGTTTACATAGTCTCCAACTTCAAAAGCGAGAATATCAGTCCCAAAATTTGTCAGCATAGCTCTTTTGTCGGGATTGAGCCACTTTCAGGTCCTTCTGAATAGTCTTAACTTTCTCTTTTGCCTCCGTGAGAATATCAGTCCCAAAATTTGTCATTCACCGATATGATCCCAGAGAAACGGCGTTCTGCACTTACACCCATACAAAGCCTCATATGGTGCCATCTTCAAACTGGATTGATAGCTGTTGTTGTAGGAGAACTCTGCGTAAGGGAGACTCCTATCCTAGGTTTTCTCGAAATTGAGGACACTTGCACGGAGCATATCTTCGAGGATCTGGTTGATTCTTTCGGTCTAGCCATTTGTTTAGGGGTGATAAGTGGTGCTGAAGTTCAATCGAGTTCCCAACTCTTCTTGCAATTTCTGTCAGAACTTAGAGGTGAATTGACTACCTCGATCGGACAATATCTTCTTGGGCACACTATGGAGGCAGACTATGCGGGCGAAATAAAATTCCACCAACTTGCTACCAGAGTAAGTGGTCTTGATGGGAATGAAATGTGCCAATTTGGTCAACCTGTCAACCACGACCCAACTGGAGTCATAACCGCTTTGAGTGCGGGGAAGCCCGGTGATGAAATTCATTCATATCTCTTCCCATTTCCATTTTGGGATTTGAAGTGTTTGAAGTAACCCTACGGGCCTCTGTTGTTCTGCTTTTATCCTCTAGCATACATCACATAGTGCAATGAATAACGCGATGTTACACTTCCTGCTGACCCAGCAATACTTGTTTTCTAAATCCAGGTACATCTTGGTGCTTCCAGGGTTAATAGAAAGTAGACTTTCGTGAGCTTCCTTTAGAATGAGCTTCTTTATTTCTGGGTCGTCGGGAATACATATACACTCGCCATTTCAAATGGCCCCGAATTCATCTTCTACGAAACCGCTTGCCTTTTCTCTTCTCATGTTCTTATGTAGTTCCTTGATGTCCGGGTCGGTCTTCTGTGCCTTCCTGATCCGATCTAGAAGCAGGGGCTTAGCTTGCTGCATTGCAAGGGAGCCTTGCGGACAACATGTAGGTTCAAGCCTTCCATCTCCTTGCATAGCATGGCCGAGCGCTGGTTCCCATGAGTGATGTTGCAATAGCATTTCCTACTTAGGGCATCAGCCACAACGTTGGCTTTCTTTGGATGGTAATGAATTCCTAGATCATAGTCCTTGATCAATTCCAACCATCTTCGTTGTCGGATATTCAGATCAGGTTGAGTGAAGATGTATTTCAAGCTCTTGTGATCTGTGTAAACCTCACACCGATTACCGATGAGATAATGGCGGCATGCACCACTGCAGCTAATTCGAGGTCGTGAGTGGGGTAATTGCTTTCATGCGGTCGCAACTGTCATGAAGCATAGGCTACAACATGCCCTTCTTGCATTAGAATGCAACCCAGTCCCTTACGGGATGCGTTGCAGTACACTTGGAAATTCTTGCTAATATCTGGCAGAACCAAAACTGGGGAGGATGCGAGTTTCATTTTGAGCAATTGAAATGCCTTCTCACACTGCGGGTCCACACAAACTTTTCCTCCTTGAGCAACTAGGTCATTGGCCTAGCTATCTTCGAGAAGTTTTCAATGAACCGATCATAATATCCCGCCAGTCCAAGGAAGCTGCGGATTTGGGTGACCGTCTTGGGTTGACTCCAATTGGTGACCGAATCAACCGTGGAGGGGTCCATTGCCACTCCCTGTGCCGAGATGACATGGTGTAAGCCGCCGGTTTTATATACCGGAAACCCCATGTGTATTACAATACCATTCCCTGAATCAGTAGATGGTACACACATGGCACAGTTGTATATCACAAGCTGACATCGTCATACAGGTCTTACAATATATTAATAATACAAGGGTAGCCCAAATAGGACCCGAATAGACCAAGCATGGTCGTCAACAATACAAAATACCAAATGAAGTAAATGCGGTAGCGGAAGCGAAGCAGCGGCAGTCCATCTTATCCCACACACATCGACTGGTGAACCTAGGTCCCTGTTCCACCGTCCTCGGTAACTCCTTACCAGCATAGCATATGTAGAGAGTGACACCAATACCTTTCTAAAAGATTTAAATAAGCAAGAGTGAGTACCAACCGTACTCAGCAAGCCACCACTATTGAATGCATATAATGTTCATAGGGGTTAAAGGATGGCTTGGTTTATTTGCATAAAGCTAGTTTTCACAAATTATTTCACAAGCCTAGGACGTAGCAGTTTTAACTGAAAACAATCGTTAGGTTGAAGTTGTCATCCACCTTCCCCAAGCCTCGCTTGGTCCGGTTTAACCTCGCATCCAATTTTCCACAGTTTTCCACATTACGACCTTCCCGCACATCGGGCAAGGTCACACCTTCCATTCCAATCATATTTTAAGCAATATTAAAAATTAATGAGGCTAGTCAAGAGTAGTACAAGTCCCGGCGCTCATTAACCGCGAGCACGGCTATTCGAATAGTTTAGTTTACTCACACTGCAGTGGATGTACGCTTTTAATCCCGCACTCCGTGACGCACCCAACACATGAGACTTGTCACGGCCCGATTTTTTAGTTACCCTCGCATGGCGGCACCCGCTCCAAGGACTATGAATCCCCATTGCACCCCCGGCACCACATTCCTACCTCGAGCCGGTTGTGAGAGGAGTCCTGGTGCTCCCGAGATCTTAGGGGGGGTTACATAACAGATCGACCCAAGCGATCTAAACCACAACACTTTATCATCACATCAACGAATATCCAGAACCTACCATGTCTGGGGTGCCACCCCACGAGAATTTCCTAGTCCACCGGGTCATTCCCTACTCGAGAAATGCGGTCGTACTCTGTTCGTTTCTCGCATAGCTTCTTCACTCGGTCCTTAATTGACCAGGGTCGGCGGCTTACCGTTCCCAGAACCACCCAAATCCTATTCATGCCGTCCCAGTCGAAATAGTTTTGTTTTATTAAGTTTTTGGTTTTCGCAAATGTTTTAATGTTGCGGGTGGCGCTTATGTCTCCACCCATATTCGACAATCACTCCCACCGAGTGATCGCCACATCCACATCCATAGCCATATATCGTAAGTATGGAGTGTACAAACGTCTACACATATGCAACGTTAAGCAGTATATATAATTAAACACGCATAAATAATAGACTCAGGTAACAAAGATGAATAAGTAGATAAACGTAAACAATATCAAAGGTAAAACTTAAACAAATGTAGGTACGTGTTTTATAATTAGCATGTAATTTTATTTGCAATCAACACATTCATAAAATAGGATCAATATGTTCGAGGAAGGGGGCGTAGTGACTTGCCTTGCTTTAGGTTCATATAATCTTCGAGAAATCCGCAACAGTTAGAATAACCGGAAAATCCACGATCAAAGGATAACCGGAGAATCCGAACGTCCGACCAACGACCGAAGAAAACCACACAAAATCCTAAAAAATAAAATAAAATAATATTCAATACAAACTAATGGTGCCAACAAATGGATCTTGATTTTAGAGAGATGATGGAAGTTGAACGGAGTTAATCGGAGTTACGGTTAGGGAGATACGAATTTTGGAAGATTAATGGACATTATAGAATGTGGAAATGCATTTATTAAATTGATAGGAATATTTCCAAAAATATTCCTTGGCTCTGGGAGTGAGCCGAGGGAGGTATAATGGACTTTCTTTTGAGTGTGTAGAGGGATATATCATGGACTTTTGGTAAGGAGGCAGTCCGTTGGTGGGCTTCGGCTCAACGGAAGATAAGGAACCTCATACAGACTTTTTGAAAGGCAGCCCAAAGAATGCAGGGGGAGGAAATGTGGACTTTATTTCTGAATGGTCCATGGAGAGAGAGTCAAAGGTGTGGGCCCCACCTTCCTTTTTTATTTCTTTTCTCCTTCTTCTCTCTCCTTATCTCTTCTTCTTCTTTTCTCCTTCTCTTCCTTCTATTCTGCTTCTTTCTTTCTCTCTTCCTTCTCGTTCTCTCTCTCTCACAAAGGGCCGGCAGAGGAGGAGGGGCGCATGGCAGCTACAGCCGGCCGGGGAGGGGGCGGCGGCGGCTGGGGCGGCGGCGGCCTCGGGCAGGGCGACGCCGGCGCGGCTGCGGTGGCCCAGGCGCGTGGCAGCGGTGGCCCAGGCGCGCGGAAGCGGCGGCCGGCCGGGTAGGGGGAGCCGGCGGCTGGGGCGGCGGCGGCCTCGGGCAGGGCGACACCAGCGCGGCTGCGGCCGGCCCTGGCGCGCGGCAGTGGCGGCCGGCCCGGGCACGCGACAGTGGCGGCCGGCCGTGGAGGGGACGCCGGCGGCTGGGGCGGCCGGCAGCCGGTCCACGCGGTGCAGGGGAGGTGGAAGGGGCGGCGGCGCGCCGGCAGGGGAGGGTGGCACGGCTGGGAATGGCGCGCGGCGCAGGCGCGCGCGTGGGGTTGGCACCGGCGGCGCTAGGCAGCGGGGCTGGGCGACGTTGGCGCCGCGGCGGTGGTGCGGCCACTCGGCGGCGTAGCACCGCGGCAGCCTGGTTCGGCTACGTGGCAGTGCAGCCAGGCGCGTGCACGGTGCGACACGGCCAAGGCAGTGATGGTATGTTCGACAGTCGATGGCTTTTATAGTCGCCAGTGAGAGGCTCGCATTGATTTGCATTCACTCCGGCCCCATGTCCGTGAAGATGTTGGTGTGGTCGGTGACGAACGGCGGTGGCAGGGACAGGGTTTCCGTCGGCCGGGGGTCACGTGGTGGTCGGGGACGGGTCGTCACTAGCCCTGGTGGCTGTTGCCGCTCGACACCGTCGTGCGGGCGGCCACCGGCCGTGCCCACCTAATCCCCTTGCGGAAAACGAGTGTGAGCAGCGGGAGGCGGCGGCTAAGCAGCTGGATTAGCTGCATGCATGCATGCTTACAATTGCTGGCTAGCTACCCGCATGCATGCCTTCGCACGGCTAGCTAGCTGCATGCCTGCATCGCTGGTGGTGACACGAGGTCGGGTGCGCGGGCCGCGGAAACGGATGGTGAGGCTACTGGTGAGATGGGAACAGAGGGCAGTAGCTGGTGATGGCGCAGCGGTCTTGCCGTAACGGCGCGGCGCGCGGCGACGTCGTCGCTGCTACTGTATGGGGGAGGAGAAATAGACTCTTTTTTTCATGGAAGTGGCTTACAGCAAGGAGGCCTAGGTAGAGGGAGAGGAAATGAACTTGTGTTGGGGAATGGGTTGGGTTAACAGAGGAAAAATGTGGTCCAAGGAAGTAGGATGCTTGAATATTTTCTTTGAAATATGTAAATTTGGAAATTTGAAGGGGATTGGAGATGGAATTTGTAATGGACTGTATTTAATTCAAACATTTGAATTGGATTTGCTACACTTGGATGTAATTGGTTTGTATAATTGGACTGTTATTTGGGATATTTGAATTTAAATTTGTAGCTGGACTGTATATATGGACTTTTGAATTAAATTTGGATGTCGTGGTTGGATTGTATAAACGGGACATTTGATTTTGGGGTTAAATCGTGTCAATGGGTTATTCACAGGTTGTTGGATTTTTAGTATGTATCCAGGTGAAATAATCCGATCGTTCAGTCGCTTGAGAATTAAATTTAGGATTTTATTGCGAGCGCTCTGACGGTAGTGCTATCGGGATTTTAGGACAACGCACTGCATTCGAATCCAACTGTCGCGGTAGGAATAAAATCAGGGTAGTCGTATCGACGCACGACAGATAAATACGTTGATCGATCGTAAATATTCGAGGGAATTATCTAGTTTGTACCGATAGAGCGGTTTTAAAATAACCGTAGAGTAAGAGAAATGGATCGCACCGTGACCGAAGGAAAAGACTGGGATTTTATTAAATTAGCACCGGAACGTCTGAAGAGATTAGACAGAGAGGATAAGAAAAGGATGACGAGCGGAGGGCCTCCTTTTAGGATAAGAGATTAAATCGAGATCTTTGGCACAAAACCTAAACACACACAAATAATAACTAATGAATGTTAACAAGCAAACTAGAATTATGCCGGAGGACTATACTTTGTCTGAGGAGGTTGTATCTTTGAAAATAGCCTTTTAGGAATTATGTTGCGCAAATAAAGTTTTTAGTAAATACGTTACTAAATGATATTATTTTGCAATTAGTTTTCCGAAGGTAGACTCTGCAAGGTTCATAGAAAATAATCAAGCTATATTTCTTTAGTCAAATAGTATTTGTTTTAATACGCTATCCCATATAGGGTTTTAACCAAAACGGTGTTACATATATATACATATATAGCTTTATTCATAAAGTAAATGTGCCCGAGGGTTTTTAATATATAGAGAAGGGTTTCCCGAAAATAGTTGGCATATGCAAAGATTAGGATATCTCATAATCATAGTTCCTTGAATAAATAATATTTGAAATTAAATACCAACATATTCTCACACGCTCGTCTATTAGCCCACGCATAAAAGAAAAAGACAGATCGAAATAAATTAATTCCAGCATGCATGTATTTTGAAAAAGATTTTTGATTATTCTAAATTTTAATTTCGTATTTCAAAGTCAAAATTTTCAGGGTGTTACACATGGCCTAGAAACTTTACTTCTGACAACCAAAATTCACATTTACTGAGCTTGGCTTACAGTGATGCTCCCTGAGTGTTTTTTCAGAGTTAGGCGTAAATGTTGCTCATGCACTTCCTCGGTCTTGGAATAAATCAAAATGTCATCACTGAATACCACCACGAATTTATCCAAATATTCCATGAACAGCTTATTCATCAGATTCATGAAGAAAGCCAACATTACCGTACACTCGTACAACCCATATCTGATGGTGAAGGCAGTTTTGGGCATGTCTTCTTCTTGGATCCGCAACTGATGGTACCCAAATCATAGATTGATCTTGGAGAACACTGAAGCCCCTTTTAACTGGTCAAAAAAACATCAATGCGGGGCAGCGGATATTTGTTCTTGATAGTGACCTCGTTGAGAGCACGGTAGTCAATGCACATACGCTTGGTCTTGTCTTTCTTTTCAACGAATATCACTGGTGCTTCCCACGGGGATGTGCTTGGGTGGATGTACCCTTTCTCCTTCAGTTCCTCTATTTGCTTCTTTACTTGTACCAACTCATTAGCGGCCATCCGATACGACCTTTTAGACATAGGCGTGGTACCGTGATGTGGACTAGGGTTCCCGATCTTCCTAAAGGTTCTGATAATCAACGATTTTGGTGGAGGCGCAACACAAATCGATCCGACTTCTTGAACGAGCACGTTCTAAACCCCGCAATCGCAGCACCATGTCTCCTCTGGTTATCAACCGTGCCGAAACCCGGTTGACCTCGCTAAGAAGGCTAATCCCTGCTTGCAAATCGAAGAACACAAACAAGAACAAAGAAGATTGCAACCAAAATTGCAGATGAATGATTAAGCTCACAAGTTGGGGTTTTACAAACCGATCTAGCGGTGAAACTGTTCTTGATAGATTAATCTAAGCAAAACCCAAAAATTAAAGATGGCGACGGCTGCTGATATATAGAGTTTAGGGTCGTGCAAGCACCCCTTGACGCAACCCTAATGGGCTCCAACACGATACACGGCCCAAAGGCCCAAATACGGCGTCGCAGCGCTAGAACAGATTCTGAACGTTAACTTGTTCGGTTGATTCCTGACAACTCGTAACGAATTTGGACATGGGACCAGAACCATTGGAAAGGTTATATTCTTAGCTTTCCATCCATATAAAGAACGCCCCAATCCGAGCAGCGTATACAACCTGGGCGCCCGTTTTAGTGCAGACTGGTCCTGAACTCTGAACGGACTCGAAGTCGACTTGGTTTGGGCCTCCACCTTGACTTGAACGTCTTTGGGCCTCCACCTTAACTTGAACGTCCTCGCTTGAAAGACCAATGGAGGATTGTTGTGTATATCCGAAGCAATGATGTCCGCATCATACCGGGTACTAGATCGATTCGAAACTCAGTATCCTGCTGGGGTGGCATTCTAGGCAGCTCTTCTGGGAACACGTATGCATAGTCTCCGACCGTAGGGATTTCCTAAAGATGTATCTGGTTCAGGAGTTGTTGGCAGTTAACTGTGGGAGGAAAGTAGTTGATGACTGGCTGATCCGGACGGTTGCTCAAAGTAACAGTTCTGCAAACACAATCTAACACCACTTGGTGACGGGTCAAGAAATTCATCCCAAGGATGACGTCTAGGTCCTTGGAGTCCAGAAGGACGAGATTAGCCAGAAAAGGAATTCTTTGGATTTCTATAGACACTGATGGACTATAATACCGAGCAGGCATCTGGCCACCGAGGTCTTCTACCCTTAAGCTATGTCACCCCAAAAACTGTCTTGATATGAATGAGTGTATAGCTCCCAAATCAAATAAAACTGAAGCAATAACAGATTTGATTGGAAACGTAGCGATCATAATTTCGGGGGTGGCATGCACTTCCTCTGCTGTGACGTGGTTCACGCGTCCCTTGATCACGTTGCTGCTGCCTCCGTGGGAGTGAGGGGCGCTTGACCCCGCGGACGCTTTGGCTTCGGGCATTTACTGGCAAAGCGCCTGGCTCTAAACAGTTGTAGCAAACAAGGGCCCTAGCACTGCCATCCTTGTTAGCTGGCCCACCCGGTGCCACGGTAGGAGCGGGGCGAGGTGCACTCTTGGC
The DNA here is from genome assembly GCA_000573905.2 of Oryza punctata. Lineage (NCBI taxonomy): Eukaryota > Viridiplantae > Streptophyta > Magnoliopsida > Poales > Poaceae > Oryza > Oryza punctata. Next base: position 12,264,417 of record CM002497.2, read on the forward strand.
CATCTTATGATGCTGTGGAGGAGCCCTGTTGGAATACTGCACGTGCGGAGCTTGGCGGAATTGCACAATGGAGGAGAAACCACCGTGGTATGGAACGGTGTAGCGAAGCCTCTGGCTAGGCCCTTGCTGTGGCTTGAAGTTGCTCATGCGACACTTGAGATTGTCGAGCTCCTTGTTCTTGGCTTCCTGGCGTATTGTTTTATCCACCAGACACTGGAAATCCGCGTAGTCATTGGAAACAAGCTGCACTGACAACTCGGGGTTGAGACCCAAGAGGAACTTTTCTTGCTTCTCCTCATCTTCGCGCACTTCATCTCGAGCATACCTGGCAAGACGACTAAATTCAGGCAAATATTCAGTCACTCAGTGGTTCCCTTGCTTGAGTTCCCGAAATACTCGCTTCTTTAATGCCATGATGCCGGTAGGCACATGAGACTTCCTGAGAGCTGCAGTGAAACGAGCCCAAGTGATGGGTTGTCCCGCGGGCTGGGTGGCTTGAAACTGATCCCACCATTCAGAGGCGGGTCCTTAGAGCTAGTGTGCGGCATAGGCAACCCTTTCTGTGTCGGTGCATTGAATTAACTCCAGCTTCTTGTTTATGGTGTGCAGCCAGTCTATGGCATCTACTGGATTGGAGGTGCTGGAGAAGGTGGGCGGGCGCACACAGAAACTCGGCGAGCTTGGACTGCGGCGGGGGTGGCGGTGGCAGTGGAGCATTAGTGCCAGCAGCAGTTGAGTAAGGCAGCCATCATATTTGCTTGTTGTGCTAGGATTTGGGTGAGGATAGCGTGGTTAGGAGCCGGTGGTGGCGGCAGTGGCGACGGTGCGTTGCCATGATTCTGAGCACTGCCCCTGAGGTCGGTGTTGTCCTGCACTGCAGCTGACCTGTTGGTGTTCACCATCTGACAGAACCAAGCATGAGAAGAGTAAGGAGACAAAAAAGAGGAGCAGAAGCCAAGCTATTAACCCAACTTATTTAGATTTTTATTAAACTGATATTGGTGAGATGTTTCATGTTTTTAGGCACCAGGGCAGAGCTATACCATAGCGAGCCGGTATAGACTGCGCCCACACACACCCCGAACAGCGATAAGACAAACGAGAAAAAAACACACACACTTAGACGTCAGGCACAAGCTAGAAGTCGAAACCACCATCTTCGAAGAACTCCTCTGCTGAAGGGGGGAAGAGCAAGGCTGAGTACAACCACTGTACTCAGCAAACCATGCCGGAAAAATGCTAGTACTGCTAGGGAGTACAAAGGAATCATATGGGTTAATTTGCAGTAAACAATGTTTAGAAACATTTAGTTGATTAAAGGCATTTTAATAACTCACGCCCTAACTCTAGTCAAATTATTATTATCAAGCCGCACTACCACGCGTACTCGCCTTAAACCAGGCCTATATGTCAAGACCAAATGTTCCATCCTATCAGGTTAAAACCTCTCACTTTGGGTCAATGCTCAGCTTGCCCATAACCGAGGGTGCGTCTATTCAAATAGATTATACTCTGGCTAGAGGTGTGCCACTTTACCCACCAGACACGTCACCCTCATGCGTCACTACGTGCCACATGCCACCACGGCATACGGGCGGAAGTTGTGACATAACCTACCTTCTAGTACCATCCTAAAAAAGGATGGTCGACATAGACTTCTACGGCCAGTAGACTCTGGGATAGGTGCACAGTCTATACCCACGGGTGTAACTGCTAGGAATGTCCTCCCGATGCTTGGGCCTCATCCATCCCTATCCATGTCTCCCTTGTTCATAACCGCACTAACTGGTACGTTAAGCCTTACCCATTAGACAGGTGCTTGGACGGAAAAAGCTTTGCAATCGTGCCCCGCAGACCGGTCCTTATGATGGCCGAGGAACGACTAGCAAAACCGTACACCTCGAGCCCAGCTGAAAACAGGGTTTGAGGTATTTTGAAAGGGAAAATATCCTCCACAGCTAATCAGCCGCTAAAATAGTACTTCCAGAGTTACACCATATTCCTAGTTTTTCTAGTAAGCTCCAGTAGTAGGAGTCCTCAGTAGTTTTGTTTTGCCTAGGATTATCAAGGGTATAATAACAATACAAGTAAATAGGCCATAACAAAGGAATGTACAGGTACGGCTAAAGTAAATCGTGGGCATTTAAGTAAAGCGCAATGCAATAATTTAAAAGTCAAAATAATTTTACACAATGGGTAGCAATATGTTCAAGAGGGACATGGCTTACCTTGCTCGCTGCCAGCGTCTTCAACTTCCACCTCGAGGTAGAACGGCTTGTCAAGAACGGCGGCATCTACGCGACAACGCAAAACCAAATAGGCTCAAACAGCAAAGAACATCACATGAAAAGCAGTAACACAGCAGTAAAATGGGTTCTGCACATTCTACGGAGAAATTAGCAATTTGAACGGGTCGATTCCGAGTCCAAACGGTCAAGATATGGCTGTTTGAAGTTTGTATGTTGTTTACATGGCATTTTACGAATTTGTGGATTTATTCCTTTTATATATATTTTTAAACAGGGGAGAGAGAAGATGTGGTGGACCGGGTTCACCACGCAGGCCCCACGGTCAGCCCCGCGATCCAATGTGAACCGGGCGCACCGAGCCGGTTAATGGCGCCGGGGCAGCTACAGCTACCGGCGACACCATGGCGCAGCGGTGCGGGCGCTTGGGAGCGAGTGCACAAGGCGGCGGTGGCCAGTTCAGGAAGGAGGTGGAGGCGGGGTTCTGATGCTCACCGAGGATGGTGGAGGCGCAGATGAGGTGCGGATGGGGAGGGCAAAGCCGGCGGCTTCCTCGCCAGCACTCGGGGAGGTCCCGGCCGACGCCTAGCGGAGGTCGGAGGTGGCGACTGCGGCGGAGCTCAGAGCGGCGGGACGGGGTAGGAGGGTGGATGGAGGCGGGTGGCGAGGAAAAAGAGGCCGTGGAGGCTCCGGGCTCCATTTATATGCCACCAGGAGAGAGGAACGGTCAAGGGGGACCTCGGCCGGCGCCCTCAGTGGTGCCGGCTCGCCGGCGCACTAACGACGAGAAGTTAATGAGCACCTAGCCCGTGATTCTCGTTGCATTTAAGGGGTAAACGTAGAGGATAGGGTGGGGAACGTTTTCCCCCACTCTATTGGGGAGGGGGACCGGTGGTCGGGGCGGAACGACCAGTGGGACGCGGCCGGATGCGTGGGGAGAGAGGGAGAGGAGTGGCTGGAGGTGGGAGAAGGGCCCGATAGGTGGGCCCCACTTTTTGGTGGCGGGAGGGTGCCAGCTTGGCTTGGGCCAAGCCAGGCCGTGCACGAGGAGGTGGGCCGAGAAGGCGGCCCAAGGTGGAGGGAAGGAGGAGGTGTAGGGGGGTCGGACTGGGTGCACAGGGGAGGGAAGGGGAGGGGAGGTGGGCCGGGTTCAGCCCGAAGAGGGAGAGGGGAGAATAGGCCAGGGAGAGGAGATGGCCTGAGATGGAGTGATAGAGAGGTAGGGATGGGCCGAAAAATGGCCCAAGTAGAGGGAGGGAGATTTATTTTAATTTTTCATTTTAGAAAATCTGAGAATTGTTAGTGTTGCATTAAACATATTTAGAATGCTCTCAAAATTCAAGTAAAAATTGGTTAAATATTTTGAGGCATGGGGAATTCAACAAAAAATCCCACACACCCATTCGAGTTGAATCTTGACGTGTTTTTAAGGGTTGAAGGGTAATTCAACTTTTACAATTTCTTATAAATAATTTAAAAAAGGTAGGAAAATTTTAGGGTGGTTTAGGGTGTGACGACGAGGAGGGCCAAAGTGACAGCCAATCGAGTGTTGGTGATAAGAGGGAACGTGGACAACGAGGTGTTGCGAGAATGGTGGAGGGGAGGCATATTATAACCGAAGTGAGTCCACACGGCCAAGCTGTAGCACCTGCTCATGCTGCAAGAAAGTTTGTGTCACACAACGGTTGGTGCGTGAGGGATCACGTGCCCATCAGTACAGTAAACTGGCGCCAAACAAGGTCATGTGGGGATGAGGAACAATCTTATCTCCCTAATTCAGAAAAAGACATGTTGTGGACCACCATGCACGAGACCTTCACGGTCCCTGAGGCAGAACAGGTCAAAGTGAACGAATGAACTCTAAAGAAGATGGCCGAACAATTCCAGAGCTACAAGAAAGAACTGTACAACAAATATGACACCGGACTTCAACAAATTCACCAAACTAAAGGATCATTGGGATGTGTTTGTCAGCTACAAGATAAGAGAGGCAGGGCAAGCGAAGATAGCCAAGAACAAAGCCAATGCCACAAAGAAGAGATACTTTCACCGGCTAGGGTCGGGCGGCTACAAGCAGGCAGTGCCCTAGTGGTAGAGAATGGAAGCAGCGTTAGAAGAAAGAGGTATCGTTCCCACCACAGCCAATTGGCCCAAACGATCCAAAAATTGGTACTACGCTCATGTGGGAACACTAAATGCCGGCGGTGGCTCCCTAGTCTTCAACTTTGTGAGGACCCAAAATAGGACCTCCTGTGTATAAGTGCTAGTCCAGGATCAAGCTAGCACACACAGGCACAAAGATAATACCACAGCCAACATCACGCAGGAAACCTAACATTTATTAATAAAGTGACTGTGATAAGCCTTATGACCAGAGTTTACATTTATTTATGCCATGAAGGGCCTAAGGAAAAATAATAAAATAGCAGCGGAAAAAAAGAGAAACGCGTAGTAGATCCATTCAACTTGCCACAGGCAGTCAACTGGGACACGCGGCCTATTCCTCGTCCTCAGGAGCAAACTCCTTAGGAAACAGCGGAAACCTTTCTTCTGGAATTGGGGGAATTGCATGGTGAGTACATGGGATACTCAACAAGTACACAGAAATATGCATATGCACGGCTGTGAATAAAGGCAATGGCTATTTTGCATAACACAACAATTTGCAGTCATAAACAATTAAGAAATACAGGTTTAAAACAACATTTATAAATAACGAGTGTTACCTACAAACCATCCACACAAAATATGTTCACATAGGACCACTTAGCTATATTCATTAACCTGCACACAGTTCATTCCCAATTTTCGCAAACTACCCCTCATGAGATATCACCGAGCATGTCCAAGTCCGTGGACACGGCTATTCGAATAGATTAGTTTAACACTCTGCAGAGGTTGTACACCTTGACCCACAAGATACATCGTCCTTTTAACGGTCATGCGCAAATGTCACACTTCAGGTTGTGTGCGGCCAAGGAGTCCGTAACAAGGCTTTTTAGAAACTCCGCTCCAAAACTATCTTCCCGCATGCGACAACTTTCCCTCACACAGAAAAGGAAGTACCCATGGCTAACCCTTAACACCAATCATCTAACCACCTGGGCCAACAGTGCCAAGATTCGGATTCCTACTAGGCCAGGTTCTTCCCATGAGAACATGTGGTTGCATGTTAGGCTCAGATCAATGTCTTATGAAGTGAAGTCCTTGATTGACCAGGGCAACTTACCATCTACATTAGCACACAGCTCAGCAGTAGACTCACAGAGAGACCATACCCGATAATAATCACACATATACATTACCGCCTAACTAGGTTCACACAGAACCACCCATCACCCTAGTCCAAATCATTTTATCCGCCCGTTGTTTACTACACGGTGCAACACATGCTACCGGAAGGATAGCACACAGCCACACAGTTTTTATCAAATCAGTTATAAGTATATGATTAATCAAATTATATTTTGCTTGTAAAACAATCTTAAGCGGCTAAGCATAACTACTCTGCCTTGAGTTGAGCCCAATATTCAACTCACAAAGACTAGGGTGACAAAGTATCATGGGTAATCAACAATTATCAAAGGTAGGATATAAAAACAATTAGGTCACACTACCCATCGATAGTTTATAAATAAAATAATGCGTGTATTAAAAATAAAATATTTTATAAACTGGGATCAATATGTTCAAAGAGTGCACTTGCCTTGCTCCCAGTACTGTCCTTGCACTGCGTCTCCAGAAGCGAATTGTTCCTCTGCTTCAACGTCTACACGATCGCAAACGAGAAAAAAATAAACAAGAGAAAAAGCTAACTAAATAACATCAAATGAAATAACCAACTGAACCAGGACGTACAGCTCGATTTTAGGGAAATTTACGAAGAAGAACAGATTGAATCGGAGTTGAAACGGAAAAGTTATGACCTCCGGAAGTTTAAATTTAGAGAAAAACCGAGGATAAAAGAAAAGGAATATTCCGAGAATATTCTCTGAATATTTAATTACGAAATTGAATTATTTTTGAATAAGAAAAATATGGTGGGGTCCACTGTCAGTGGCTAGGTGTATGCTGGACTCAGTGCATGTGGGACTTGATGATATGGATGGACACATGGCGACACGTGGACAAAGATGGATGACGTGGATATATCTAGGGCTGGTGTGGCATAGACTAGAATTTATGTAAATCTAATGGCTGAGATTGAATCTTGGGATTTGGATGGCTTAGATTGGTTTGGGGTGTTTGTGGCTGCGGGACCCACATGTCACTGGCACAAAAGAAGAGAAGAGAAGGAAAGGGAGCTGCTACTCCTCTGCCCAGCGCCATCGCACCATGGGCACGGCGAGGATGACGACGGCGCGGTGACGTTCTCCGGCGACAGCGCACGGCGGTTGCAGCAAATGGCGACGGAGGCAAGAGGAGGTGGAGGCGGGCTTGGTGGCGCGACACAAGGCTCCGGGACGATGAGGAGGTGGCGCACGGGCTCGCCGGAGTTGGGGGAAGGAGAGAGAAGACGGCGGCACGGCAAGGTCGAAGGGCTCGGCCTCGAGCTCACCGGTGGCGGTGGTACGGGAGGAAGGCGGTGACCAGCTCAGCTGCACACAGTGGCGGTGACGAAAAAGAAACAGCGACGGCGGCGGCTTCGGAGAAAGGAGGGGAAAGGGGCGGCGACCGGTGACATTTATAGGGGAGGGGAGAGCTAGGTTAGGGCTTGGCCCTGGGTTTAAGGAAAGGGGAGGTGTCGGTTTGGAAGGAGGAGGCGGCGCCATGGATGGAAAGAGGAGGCAGTGGCGGCGCGGCTCGGCTTGCGGCGCGACGCGGGCCGGCGTGGGTTGGCTGCGGTGTGGGCCGAGGGCGACGCGAGGGAGGTGAGCGCTGGGCCGAGGGCACAGCACGGTCTCGGGGTTAGCCTCCCCGGGCCTACAACTCGGGAGGGGGAGAGAGAGAGCTGGAGGAAGAAGAAGATGGAGGGATGAAGAAAAAGAAAGAAAGGGAGGGGCCTATCTGCAAAAAAACAGAATAGAGAAAGAGAGGAAGGAAAAAGGCAAAATGGATAGGGTCTTTTCTAGAAAATTCCAAATAGGATTTAGGATATTAGGAATTGAATAGGAATTTGAATTTGGCGGAAATTTAATTAGAGAAGTGAGCTCCACTTCCGAAACTCCAATTAAATCCAAATAAACTCCAATTAAAATACGACAAAGCCAACGATGTAATTAATTAATTAATTACATTAAAACCTTTTTATTTAAGAAATTTCCATTAAGCTATTTTAGACAGTTAAACCAGATGTGAATTTTCACAATTAGACGAAAAGAAAAAAAAAGAAAAATCAGGACGTGACAAACCTACCCCCTAAACAGAATCTCGACCACGAGATTCGGACTGGCTGGGAAACAACTCCGGAAACTCTGCCTTCAGATCATCTTCACGCCCCCATGTTGCTTCAGCTTCGGTATGATGACTCCACTGCACCTTGCAGCTCTAACTAATATGCAACTTCTCCTCGACGGGCAATGATCCGAAATGGGCCAACATATCTGGGGGCTAGCTTTCCTTTCACATGAAACCTCTTGGTCCCTCTCATTGGGGTCACCTTTAAATACACATAGTCTTCCTTTTCAAATGTGAAATCCATTCGGCGATTATCTGCATAGCTCTTTTGACGGGATTGAGCTACCTTTAATCTATCCCTGATTAGAGCAACCTTTTCTTCGGCTTCACGGATTACATCCGGTCCAAAAACCATTCTTTCTCCAGTCTCATTCCAATTCAAAGGTGTCCTGCAAGATCATCCATACAAAGCTTCAAACGGTGACATCTGCAAACTTGCTTGGTAACTATTGTTGTAGGAGAACTCGGCATAGGGTAAATTCTTGTTCCAATTTGAAGTATAGGCTAAAGCACAAGCCCGAAGCATGTCCTCCGAGATTTGATTAACTCTTTCTATCTATCCATCCGTCTGTGGATGATACGCTGTACTGAAATTAAGGCGAGTACCCATCGCTTCATGAAGAGCCTGCCAGAAACGCGAGGTAAACTGGCTTCCTCGATTTGAGACTATTTTCCGTGGTACTCCATGTAGACATACTATCCGGTTCACATAAAGTTCTGCTAACTTGTAACCCGGGTAGGTTATCTTGACTGGAATAAAGTGAGTCACTTTAGTGAGACAGTCCACTATAACCCAGATAGAATCATACCCTGACTGAGTCTTGGGGAAACCTGTGATGAAATCCATGCCAATCTCATCCCACTTCCATTCCGGTACCTTTAACGGTTGTGGAAGTCCTGCTGGTCGTTGGTGCTCTACCTTAACTCGTTGGCAAATATCATAGAGTGCCACATACTCTGCGATCTCACATCTCATACTGGGCCACCATATTCTGTTCTTGAGATCCTGATACATCTTGGTACTTCCAGGATGAATAGAATAACGAGATTCATTTGCCTACAATATAAGCTTCTTGAGTTCTGGCTGATCTGGAACAACCAACTTCTCATGTAACCATATAACACCATTCTCATCCTCAGTGAATCCTATGGCTTTTCCTTTCTTCATGTTGAGCTTGATCTCTTTGATGTTAGCATCACCTTTCTGAGCTTCCTTGATTTGATCTTCCAATGTGGGTCTCACTTCTAGACTAGCCACATACCCTTCAGGTACTATCTCCAAACTCAACCTTTCAAACATACGGTAAAGGGACAACTGATTATCCTTGACTTCCATGCTGTTGTAGTAAACTTTCCTGCTCAAGGCGTCAACAACAACATTAGCCTTGCCTGGATGGTAGTGAATCCCCATGTCATAATCCTTTATCAACTCTAACCATATTCTTTGTCTTAAGTTCAAATCATGCTGAGTGAAAATATACTTCAGACTTTTGTGATCAGTGTACACCTCACATCGATTGCCTACAAGGTAATGTCTCCATATCTTCAATGCATGTACCACTGCAGCAAGCTCCAAATCATGAGTCGGATAGTTCTCCTCATGGGGGCATAACTGTCTTGATGCATAGGCGACAACCTTGCCTTCCTGCATCAGAACACAACCAAGTCCTGTACGAGAGGCATCACAGTAGATATCAAACCCCTTGTGGATATCTGGCAAAACTAACACTGGTGCTGATGTCAAACTCTTCTTCAAGGCTTCGAAGCTACGTTGGCACTCTGATGTCCACATGAATTTCTTCTCCTATTTCAACAATTGTGTCAATGGATTAGCAACTTTGGAGAAACCTTCTATGAACCTTCTGTAATATCCTGCCATACCAAGGAAACTGCGAACTTGTGTCACGGTCTTGGGTGGCTGCCAATTGATAACTGTACTCACCTTCTTTGGATCGACTGCAACTCCAGCGGTAGTCACAACATGTCCAAGGAATTCAACCTCTTTCATCCAAAACTCACACTTGCTGAACTTGACATATAATTGATGTTCCCTTAGCTTTTCTAACACAAGCCTTAAATGATTTCATGCTCTTTTTCATTCTTGGAGTAGATGAGAATGTCGTCAATGAAAACAACAACAAACTTATCCAAATATTCCATGAATACCTTATTCATCATGTTCATGAAATATGCAGGGGCATTTGTCAATCCAAAGGACATAACTGTAAACTCACAGAGTCCATATCTGGTAGAAAATGTCGTCTTCGGGATATCCTCTGACCTGATCCTAAGCTGATGATACCCGGATCTAAGATCAATCTTGGAGAAAACTCCTGCTCCTTTCATCTGGTCAAAGAGATCATCAATCCGCGGCAAAGTATACTGTTCTTGATGGTCACATCATTTAAGCTTCTGTAATCAATACACATTCTCTTGGTTCCATCTTTCTTCTCGACGAAAATAACTGCGGCTCCCCAGGGTGATGAACTGGGTCTGACATAACCTTTCTCCTGCAACTCCTGTATCTGCTTCTTCCTTTCAGCTAGCTCATTTGCTGCCATACGATTTGGTCGCTTGGATATAGGTGATGCCCCTGGGACTAGATCAATGACAAACTCAATGTCCCTCTATTGTGGCATGCCTGGTAACTCTTTCGGGAAGACATCTGGATATTCTCTAACAATAGGTACCTTTTGTAGCTCAGAAACTTCCATGTGGTGCACTAGGGCTCCTTTCCAAGGGGGATTAATTATGGCTTTGAATTTGACTTTCTCTCCTTCAGAGTTTTCTAAGGTGATAGATCTACTTCCACAATCTAACGCTGCCTTGCTGCTGTGCAACCAATCCATCCCTAGGATAACATCAAGTTGAGGTGTATCTAACATAATCAGGTGGGCAAAGAATTCTACACCCTCTATTTCAATCTTCACTCTAGGACAACCAATCTGGGTTCTCATCTCTGATCCCAGTGTTTGAATAAGCAAAGAACACTTAAGAGGAATAGTAGGAAACTTATGTTGAGAAGCAAAAAACCGAGAAACAAACGAATGCGAAGCTCTAGAATCCAATAAAACTGTTGCAGGTATTGAGTTAACCAGGAACTTACCTAGAACAACGTCCGTAGAGGTCTGAGCTTCCTCTTCAGTGGCATGATTCACACTTCCCCTGACGATAGTCTGCTGAGTTACTGGTGCAGTTTGTGGTGCTGCTCCTGGTGTCTTGACCGGGGTATTTCCCAAGTTGAACTTCACTGGAGTAATGTTCTTGGGATGAGGACAGTTGTTGGCGAGGTGACCAGAGTCTTTGCAATTGTAACAACGACGAATGAAAGATTGACTTCCTTGACCTTGCACGGACTGAGTGGGAGTTGCCTGACGAGGTGTATGAGTTGCTGGAAGTGGTGTCTGTGGAACAGTTCTGAACTGTGGAGCAGCTGGCGAACGGTTGTTGTACTGCTGGAATACCCCACATGGCCTCTGGCTTGGACCACTTACTTGCTGGTTCATCTTGCGCTTGCGATCTTCACCAAGCTTCCTGCATTCTTCTTCTAACAGCAGGGTCTTGTTCACCAGGCTTTGGAAACTGCTAAAGTCATGAGCAACAAGTCCTACCTTGAGACCCGAATTGAGACCTTTCAGGAAATGCCTCTTACGATCAGCATCTCTAGCAACATCTTCGGGTGCATAGCGGGCAAGAGAAGTGAACTGGGTTAGGTACTGTCGCACTGTCTTGTTATCTTGCTGAAGGATACGGAATTCTTCCTTCGTCAGCTCCTTGATGTCAGCGGGGACATACTAATCACGAAAAGTTGTACGGAAATCCTCAAAGGTCAAGGCTTCAGGGTCATCCAAGCCCCCCTAAGGTTCTCATACCAGTCTAGGGCAGCTCCTTCCAACTGTTGGACAGTGAAACAAACTTTCTCTCCATCTGAGCACTGAGTGACCTCTAGCTTGCGTTCCATGGTACGAATCCAGTCTTCTGCATCAAGCGGAGTACGTATTCCCCTGAAGCGCAGAAACTCGAACATCTTGCTCTGTTGAGGTGGAGCACCTTGGAGTTGTTGTTGCTGTTGTCATTGTTGGTTCTGAAGTTGTTGCATCATCATCCTCATGAGCTCAGTCTGGGCCTGCATGAAGACTTCAAAGTTATGATGGTTCACTTGGAGTGCTTGAGGCGGTTGCTGACCAGTAGCGCGGGCATCGTTGTTCTCATTCTCTCCATCATGAGCTCCAGTCCTAGTGTTCACCATCTGTTCAACATATGGCTGGTTAGAAAAGGTACTAAGGAGAAAAGAACAGCTCTAAGAAAAAGGCGACTAAAAGGGGTAGACTAAACATCCTCACAGAACACTCATATGACTGTTTAGGAGCCGGAGGGCTACAAATAGACCGTATGACAAGCTAGAAGAACCAAGAACTAAAAACAAGCAACGCTTCTAGCACACAAGCTTAACGTCTTACTAACGTGAGCTACTAGCTAAAGGCAAAGCGGCACAAGGACAAAAACCACTTCTAGGACTAAATCCTAGTTCGTGACGAATCTTCTTGAAGACTCCAATGCAATGCTAGTGTAGATCCTCCTTCCATGGCTGACGATAGAAATTAAAATAGATAGAAGGATACTCGAGAGTGAGAGAAGGCCAGAAAGAGTAAGGAAAGAGCAAGCAAGTTACATTGGTTTGTGTTTCATGAAAACAGTTTTGAAAAAGACCAGGCTATCTAAGGTTGCGGCCTACAGTCGACGAGGCTCTGATACCAACTCTGTGAGGATCCAAAATAGGACCTCCTGTGTATAAGTGCTAGTCCAGGATCAAGCTAGCACACACAGGCACAAAGATAATATCACAGCCAACATCACGCACGAAACCTAACATTTATTAATAAAGTGACTGTGATAAGCCTTATGGCTATAGTTTACATTTATTTATGCCACGAAGGGCCAAAGAAAAATTAATAAAATAGTAGCGGAAAATAAGATAAACGCGTAGTACATCCATTCAACTTGTCACAGGCAGTCAACTGGGACACGCGACCTATTCCTCGTCTTCAACAACAAACTCCTCAGGAAACAGCGGAAACCTTTCTTCTGGAATTGGGGGAATTGCAAGGTAAGTACATGGAATACTCAGCAATTACACGGAAATATGCATATGCATAGCTGTCAATAAAGGCAATGGCTATTTTGCATAACATAGCAATTTGTAGTCATAAACAGTTTAGAGATAGAGGTTTAAAACAACATTTATAAATAACGGGTGTTACCAACCAACCTTCTACACAGGATATGTCCACATAGGACCACTTAGCTATATTTATTAACCTGCACACAGATCATTCCCAATTTTCGCAAACTACCCCTCATGAGATATCACCGAGCATGTCCATGACCACGGACACGGCTATTCGAATAGATTAGTTTAACACTCTGCAGAGGTTGTACACCTTGACCCACAAGATACATCGTCCTTTTAACGGCCATGCGCAAATGTCACACTTCAGGTTGTGTGCGGCCAAGGAGTCTGTATAAGGCTTTTTAGAAACTCCGTTCCAACACTATCTTCCCCCATGAGACAACTTTCCCTCACACAGACAAGGAAGTACCCATGGCTAACCCTTAACACAAATCATCTAACCACCTGGGCCGGCAGTGCCAAGACTCGGATTCCTACTAGGCCAGGTTCTTCCCATGAGAACATGTGGTTGCACATTAGGCTCAGAACAATGTCTTATGAAGTGAAGTCCTTGATTGACCAGAGCAACTTACCAACTACATTAGCACACAACTCAGCAGTAGACTCACACAGAGATCATACCCGATAATAATCACACATATACATTACCGCCTAACTAGGTTCACACAGAACCACCCATTACCCTAGTCCAAATCATTTTATCCGCCAGTTGTTTACTACACGGTGCAACACATGCTACCGGAAGGATAGCACACAGCCACACAGTTCTTATCAAATCAGTTATAAGTATATGATTAATCAAATTATGTTTTGCTTGTAAAACAATCTTAAGCGGCTAAGCATAACTACTCTGCCTTGAGTTGAGCCCAATATTCAACTCACAAAGACTAGGGTGACAAGGTATCATAGGTAATCAACAATTATCAAATGTAGGATATAAAAACAATTAGGTCACACTACCCATCGATAGTTTATAAATAAAATAATGCTTGTATTGAAAATAAAACATTTTATAAAATGGGATCAATATGTTCAAAGAGTGCACTTGCCTTGCTCCCAGTACTGTCCTTGCACTGCGTCTCCAGAAGCGAATTGTTCCTCTACTTCAACGTCTACACGATCGCAAATGAGAAACAAATAAACAAAAGAAAAAACTAACTAAATAACATCAAATGAAATAACCAACTGAACCAGGACGTACAGCTCGATTTTAGGGAAATTTAGGAAGAAGAACAGATCGAATCGGAGTTCAAATGGAAAAGTTATGACCTCCGGAAGTTTGAATTTAGAGAAAAACCGAGGATAAAAGAAGAAGGAATATTTCGAGAATATTCTCTGAATATTTAATTATGAAATTGAATTATTTTTGAATAAGAAAAATATGGTGGGGTCCACTGTCAGTGGCTAGGTGTATGGTGGACTCAGTGCATGTGGGACTTGATGATATGGATGGACACATGGCGACACGTGGACAAAGATGGATGACGTGGCGATGACGTGGATAGATCTAGGGCTGGTGTGGCATAGACTAGAATTTATGTAAATCTAATGGCTGAGATTGAATCTTGGGATTTGGATGGCTTAGATTGGTTTGGGGTGTTTGTGGCTGCGGGACCCACATGTCACTGGCACAAAAGAAGAGAAGAGAAGGAAAGGGAGCTGCTGCTCCTCTGCCCAGTGCCATGGCACCATGGGCATGGCGAGGATGACGACAGCGCGGTGACATTCTCCGGCGACAGCGCACGGCGGTTGCGGCAAATGGCGGCGGAGGTAAGAGGAGGTGGAGGCGGGCTTGGTGGCGCGGCACAAGGCTCCGTGACGACGAGGAGGTGGCGCACGGGCTTGCCAGAGTTGGGGGAGGAGAGAGAAGACGGCGGCGCGGCAAGGTCGAAGGGCTTGGCCTCGGGCTCACCGGTGGTGGTGGAGCGGGAGGAAGGCGGTGACGTCCACAGCGATGCGGCTCCCGGCTCAGCTCCACACAGTGGCGGCGATGAAAAAGAAACGGCGACGGCGGCTGTGCTGACGGCGGCAGCTTCGGAGAAAGGAGGGGAAAGGGGCAGCGGCTGGCGACATTTATAGGGGAGGGGAGAGCTAGGGTTAAGGCTTGGCCCCGGGTTTAAGGAAAAGGGGCACGCCAGTTTGGATGGAAAGAGGCAGCAGAGGCGGCGCCATGGATGGAAAGAGGCAGCAGTGGTGGTGCGGCTCGGCTTGCGGCGCGGCGCAGGCCGGCGTGGGCCGAGGGCAACGCGGGGGAGGAGAGCGCTGGGCCGAGGGAGTAGCATGGGCTCGGGGTTGGCCTCCCCGGGCCTGCAACTCGGGAGGAGGAGAGATAGAGCTGGAGGAAGAAGAAGATGGAGGGAGGAAGAAAAGAAAGAAAGGGAGGGGCCTATCTGCAAAAAACAGAATAGAGAAAGAGAGGAAGGAAAAAGGGAAAATGCACAGGGTCTTTTCTGGAAATTCCGAATATAAAGTATTTGGAATTTTTGGAGGATTTAGGATATTAGGAATTGAATAGGAATTTGAATTTGGCGGAAATTTAATTAGAGAAGTGAGCTCCACTTCCGAAACTCCAATTGAATCCAAATAAACTCCAATTACAATACGACAAAGCCAACGATGTAATTAATTAATTAAATACATTAAAACCTTTTTATTTAATGAAATTTCCATTAAGCTATTTTAGACAGTAAAACCAAATGTGAATTTTCGCAATTAGACGAAAAGAACAAAAAAAACGAAAAATCAGGAAGTGACAAATGACAACATACGCCAAGCAGCACACCATCTTGTCGAGGCCCTAGAGGCCTCTACTAAGGGAACTTTCAAGCCCGACAGAGAGAAGGACAAGTGTCGAAACAAGAATTCGGCAATATGAAAAGGGGGTAGCGCACGAGACCTAAAAGTGGATGGATGCGGAGACAAGGATTTAGACAGGTTCAGGCCCTCTCAATGTGAGGTAATACCCTACTCCTGTTTGGGGATCGTATCCGCCGAGTTGTGTATTGATCTGACGATCTAGTTGTGCTCATGTCTGCGAGGGGCACCCTGTCCTCCTTATATAGCCGGAGGATAGGGGTTTACATGATAGAGATTTAACTCCTTACAGTTTAAATCTCTTATAACTAATCTATAATCTTATCAAACCATGACAATAGGCCGTTTCCTTGATCTACAAGTAAACGTAATACCTAAGTCCTAACTTGTTACATAATCTGTATATATAATCTATCTCCTATAACCAGTCGGATAAACTAGATCTGTGGGTATGTGGTACCCATAATCTCCACAGTAGCTTCTGAGACCTTCACAGTCGAAAGGATAATCTTCTCTCGAACTAGAATACTCCAAAGCCGAGTGCTTCAGTCATCTTCGCCATAATCTCTCGAGTATTTTTACCAAATCAGAAGACTGTGGAGGGCTGAAAAATATAAACTTGGGTGCATCGACTAGATGCACCTAATAGGTGTAGCCCCCGACTATGTGGTTAGTTGAACAAACTAAGCATATAGTCAAGGAATAAATAGATTAACCAGCCGAGTGGTTTTAAGCCACCTAAGTAGCATAACGATAGCACATACAGTATGAATCCCCGAGTAAATAATACTCAAATGATAAACTGACTGCTTTATGAAGTGGGATGCATGCAACCTAAAGTTACCACATCTTTAAAAATTCACATAGCAAAAACAGCTATAAAAAAGCTTGTATGCTGTGAATAAAGAAATTTCCAAAGCACTAGGCATACACCATGCACACACTGCTTTAACAGATGTGCTTTAGTCCCTAAAAGATGAACGGTTTTACCATACTTGGAAACATAAGGCATATGTGGAATAAAATCTGAGTAAATAATCTCATAGAGGATTTTCCAACTGCCTGAAAAAATGACCAAAATATATAATTAGCCTAATCCACAATATCGGTCAATAAAAGTGCACACTTACATGGAGAAAAGCAACGATATTATATCTAATCGGTTGCTTTATAAACCCAAACAGTGCCTTGACTTGTACATATATAAAAAGTCAGCGAGGCAGCTATATAAAGCTTCACTGTTTGTCACCTTTTAAAGTGCATTGTACCAACTCCCAAAAAGTTGAGTAACAGCGATATAAAAGGATTTTAAGGTATAGGGCACTTGATCACGCGCACTTTTGCCTAAGCAAAAAATACCTAAGTCCCTAAAAGAACGTGACTGGCCACACCTGATAATATGGGCTACAGACATATTAGGCTTAGACCAAAAAATATGCCTTCGATACCCTCAAAAGGATGACGCATATAACATGCCTCTTGATATGCTCCCGAGTGATAAATCTTCCGGGTAATGTAGACCAAGTGCATCTCTTCCGAGTAGCTTCTGGTCCAAATAGTTATTCCTCATGGGGTATAATGAAGTAAATATGATAATTAAATTTGACTGACGCAAATACTCAGTCGATGGCCCTCAAGGGGAATAAAGACTGGTCCAGTCTTTCAGGGTATGAAATAAGCTCCTGACCATGAATCCAAATTGAATATATGATCCTTATGCTTGAATTGATAAGCCCCTGAGAGTATAGCTTGTCGTTCTGTTGTAGTTGAAATTATCCATTTGCAGTAGCTAATGCAGTTGGCATGGAGGCGGGATGACCAATATATAGATGATATCACCCATTAGAGGTGACAAAGATGTCGATAATAAAGACAAAGTTGTCCATCAGCAGCGGTGGTGAATTCCTCCAACCGTGGAAACGAAGAAACCAGTCGGCAATGCCAAACTTGACCGATAGTGAAGACGAAATTGCTCATCCACAGCAACAGAGTAAGCACGACCGAAGAGGCATAGCATATTATCGATGAAGATGGTGATGTCAGTGATCCAGTCAATGACGGTGTAGTAGCCGATAATAATGACGAGGTCACCCATTAGCGGCGGCGTAGTAGGCCAACCGTCAAGGCAAAATAACAAGCCGGTGATGACATACGCAACCAAAGACGAAGACATAGTCATCCATTAGTGACTGCGGAGACATCAGGGCCAATGAAGTAGAGGCGACGCCAAGGTGGCACAACAAGAAGTTGACGAAAATGATCCAGTCGTATATTCAGCGTTGACTAAGCATGGACCCTTGAAGCAAACAACTTGGTTGATGGTAATTGACCGGAGATCACGATAGTGTTGATGAAGAAGGTGATGGTGATGATTTCAATAATAATAATCCATCACATTGTTGAGAATATATCAAAGCTCTAGTAGTTTCCTCGATGCTAACACTTGCATGACGAAGATTGAGGCAATGCCTGTTGATTTATGACGATGGCAGTAGAACTTGGTCTTGTAGCTATTGCATATGCTTTACTTCGAAGAATGCAGATGCTGTGGTCCAACTTGTCGAATCTGAGTTGATTGGTTGATAATTTCAAATTCTTGGACATGTACATTAAATCTTGAACTTGATACTTGAGAGACGTAGAGTAAATTGTGGGAAATTGCCGATAAAATAGTTGATGTTGCTGAAGTAGAACGTCTGCTCTAAGGCGAAGACGAAGATAATGACTCCCGGAGTTGACTCATTGGCTGGTTAATTGATTGCTTCATCTTGACATACCGTCTGTCGAATTTTGAGTCTCGTATTTGTGTAGCCCCCAACTCTATGCTTAGTTGGGAAACAACTGATCATAGAGTCAAGAATTGTAGCTTGTCATCGAGTAACCACCACTTGAGTGAAAATACGCATTGAGGATGTCCGAGTAGAAATCTTCAAGATTGGAACGCCACTTGTTGTAGTAGATTAGCTCAGCATCATATGCAAAGATGTCGAGGCTCTTGGAGACGTCGTGGTTAATGATGCGAAGCTTCCGAAGTAGTGGCAATAGAGTTTGCCGGTGCTGAAGATAATGAAGATGAAGTTGCCCCACAATGGTGCCTAATTAGGTGTGGCCCCCGACTATGTGATAAAGTTGCACTGCCGTGATGACGTGGACACGAGTCGGTGGCAACCAAAGCAAACCAGTCGGCGATGGAAGAAGCTTGTCGATGGTGAAAACAAAGACATCCATCAACAGCGACATAATAGGGCAGCCGAGAGGGTGGAGATGCCAATCGGCGGTAGCAGAAATAAGCCGGTAGTGAAGACGTAGATGCCCAACAGCAATGATGTGACTAACCAACCGTGTAGGTGAAGACACCAGTTGGCGACGACGAAGGCAAGCCAGTGGTGAAAACGTAGACGCCCAACAACGGTGGTGTGACCAACCAACCGTGTAGGCGAAAACACCAGTCGGCGACGGTGAAGGCGAGCCAGTGGTGAAAACGTAGACGCCCAACAACGGTGGTGTGACCAACCAACCGTGTAGGCGAGGACACCAGTCGGCAACGATGAAGGCGAGCCGGCGGTGAAGACGTAGACGCCCAACAACGGCGGTGTGACCAACCAACCGTGTAGGCGAGGACACCAGTCGGCAACGATGAAGCCGAGCCGGCGGTGAAGGCGTGGATGCCCAACAACGGCGGCGTGACCAAGCAACCGTGTAGGCGGAAACACCAGTCGGCGACGGCGAAGGCGAGCCGGTGGTGAAAACGTAGACGCCCAACAATGGTGGTGTGACCAACCAACCGTGTAGGCGAGGACACCAGTCGGCAACGATGAAGGCGAGCCGGCGGTGAAGACGTAGACGCCCAACAACGGTGGTGTGACCAACCAACCGTGTAGGCGAGGACACCAGTCGGCAACGATGAAGCCGAGCCGGCGGTGAAGGCGTGGACGCCCAACAACGGCGGCCTGACCAACCAACCGTGTAGGCGAAAACACCAGTCGGCGACGGCGAAGGCGAGCCGGTGGTGAAAACGTAGACGCCCAACAACGGTGGTGTGACCAACCAACCGTGTAGGCAAGGACACCAGTCGGCAACGATGAAGGCGAGCCAGCGGTAAAGACGTAGACGCCCAACGACAGCGGTGTGACCAACTAACCGTGTAGGCGAGGACACCAGTCGGCAACGATGAAGGCGAGCCGGCGGTGAAGGCGTGGACGCCCAACAACGGTGGCGTGACCAACCAACCGTGTAGGCAAGGACACCAGTCGGCAACAATGAAGGCGAGCCTGTGGTGATGTTCTGACTGATCCATTCCCGAAGCGTAGGAGATCAGCTTAAAGCCATGAATCCCCACTAGCATATCTGGATTAGGATCCTGCAGTATAAACATATAGGATGAGTAGCATCTGATGCAAATATAATACTTGAGAAAAATTCAAGCGTTTTAAAATATTTATAAATATGTATTTCTCCTCTTGTCGTTTTGATTTCCCCGGGTAGATGATTCCTCACGTTTAAACACTCTGTCCGACTAGTCATTGACATGAGTTCGTCATTAATGGCACGAAATTTCACGGATTAGAATTTACTACTCTGGTAGTTTTGCAATTATGAAGAGTGGAAAGCAAATTATATTATCTCTATGCTTTTGATTTTTTTCCGAGTAATACTTAGCACCTTGCGTTGTACACGCCATCCAACGAGCCCCCGGGTGCTAGGGATCATCCCAAAGGCAACCATACATCGACAAACCAAACGGAAAGCATAGGGAAATAGAGCTCCATAACTCGATCGGTACTTTTTTACTCGGGTTATTTCGTAAGCAATCAAGATAAACATTACGAAAATTTTTGAAAAAATATGATATAACATCTGTAGCTCCCAACTCACTACTCAATGGAGAACCAGTTGATGTAGTGAGGCAGAGGGAAAGGAAAAAACATCATATAAAGAAAATTAATAATGACTTAGCTTTTTGGTATTTCCCTCGGTGACGATAGAGGTGACCGATGTGGGAACAAGAGCGCCCATCGACAATGATGAAATAAGCCAGTCATGAAGGCGAAGTCACCAGTCGACGGTGATGACAGTGGCCGACGGTGGAGACGATATCACCATCAGTAACAATAGCGGAGTGCACCAACCGTGGTGGTGAAGAAACCAGTCGGCGACGACGAAGACGGCCGATGATGAAGACGATGTCACCGTCAATAATGACGGTGGACTGACCGTGGAGGTGATAACACTACTCGTCAGACGAGTCTGTGACGATGATGGTCGTGTGGTCATTAACTCAGAAATTTTGGCCACCAGAGCGCAGCACTTGGTAGACACATGCCCGGATGTATTCAGTTGGATTTCCTGGCAGCTGCGTGTGCAACTAGCAATCCTTTGCATGTGCCTGCGTCTCGGCCTCTTGGCTTGGGTGTGGGCCCATACGTGCTACACCTGTATGCATCTATTTGTTCCTGATACGATGTGAGGTGCAATCTGGACCGTGGCCTTGGCAGATCGAAGGCTTGCAGCCACCCGGCGACCGAAGTGTCGTTTGATGCTGGCCCGGCCGGCAGATGGACAGCAAGATGGACCGGTCGCCCACGGTGCGAGCGAAGTCGCGCGTGCTTCCGGGCCTCCTTGATCGGTCGCGTGGGACAGCGGAGGCGCTCGGCGTCGGCCTGCTGAGGTGAGGGCTCGCGGGCTTGAATATCATCAGGCTGGCGGCTAGATCACACGCTGTCGCTTGGCAATGACGATGGTACTGCAAACGCAAAACAATACCATAGCAGATCAATCTGTACTTAGAAATTAATCTAACAAAAACAACAGATTGAAACGATAAACCGGTTATCGTTGAGGATTGAACTATCGAACTTGTCGGGTTGATCTTTCTGCCCTAAAGCTGAGATTTATTCCATCGCACTTATCGACGAGACTCTCGACGCACCCCTACCTGGCGCGCCAACTATCGAAACAAGAATTCGGCAATATGAAAAGGGGGTAGCGTACGAGACCTAAAAGTGGATGGATGCGGAGACAAGGATTTAGACAGGTTTAGGCCCTCTCAATGAGAGGTAATACCCTACTCCTGTTTGGGGATTGTATCCGCCGAGTTATGTATTGATCTGACGATCTAGTTGTGCTCATGTCAGCAAGGGGCACCCTATCCTCCTTATATAGCCGGAGGATAGGGGTTTACAAGATAGAGATTTAACTCCTTACGGTTTAAATCTCTTATAACTAATCTACAATCTTATCAAACCAGGACAATAGGTCGTTTCCTTGATCTACAAGTAAATGTAATACCCAAGTCCTAACTTGTTACATAATCTGTATATATAATCTATCTCCTATAACCAGTCGGATAAACTAGATCTGTGGGTATGTGGTACCCATAATCTCCACAACATGCTAATGCTCGCACTAGAGAATCACCAGCACCCAGGACGAACGCGCGGAAATGGCGTGATTGCATGGAAGCAAGGCTTTGAAGAGGACATCCACACGTACAGGAGTCACATGAGAAGCAAGAGAGCTCAAGAGTCGAAGCTCACAGATCTCGAATTGGAGGTCGAGACCTACCACGCACGGATGCAAGAGGAGGTTGAACGATGGGTAGACGAATGCTTAAGTCAGTCACGCCAGCCGTATGTTTCTCCCGTCATGGTGAGCCCCTCATAGAAAGGAAGCAGTTGCGCTTCTATAGGGCAAGTAGGAGATCAGAGCATAGATGTAGGAGGGCTTGATGTCGAGGAACCACCTTGCACGTGCATAAATCACGTAGCGGACATCATGTGAACTGCATGTTTCCTTCAGGAACATATCAATTAAGGTTTGTTCGTAGTTTTATGGTATATTTCTCGTTATATTGCAAAAATTGTTGCATATGTTAAGTACTAATAACCTCGATTCTCATGAAGGATGGCATGGCCATAAAAGTGCAGAAGAACGAGACGTACCATTGTAGGCCGATTCCACCTCACTACTCAAAGGTCGAAGTTGAGCGGGTAGTCCCCGGCTTCGAGGATCTCGAGTTTGACATCCCAAGAGGAGATGGGGAGACAAAAATAAAAGACACAGCTCACGCCATCATACTATGGTGCAAGCACTACATCGTGTTTCTCGGACAAGCAGCGGCGTCCGTTCTTACATCACCTCCACCTAGACTGTCTCCTCCTAGGTCTCCGCCGCCTGCACCGTCTCCTCCAACTTCAACGCTGCAACCAGTCGCAAGTACCAGAAAGTCTTGCCCACCTTGTTCTGCGCCATCAAAGTCCATGCAACAAATGAAGAAGCCAAGACATGGCGAGCCAAAACAAGCCGCTCTCAAGAAAAGAGTGTATGATAGGACTGACGAGGTTGTGAGAAAAGAAGTGCAAGACCACTTCAAGCTATGGAGTCCATAGAAGAAGACTCCAATAGACCCGTCAACAAAGGAATTCTTTCTAAAGATGAGCAAATGGACAAAAAAGACCTTTTCATCTGACTATGAATGATTGATGATAAAATCTTTTAAGAATTCCAAAGGGAAGAAAAAAGAAGTCCCTCAGCTCGATCAATAAGCAAAGCAAGACATTGAGCCGATATCAATAGAGCCCGAAATGAATATTGAAGGATTTCTCAAAGATAAAATCTGACTAAGGAGCAACTGCTGGGCCTAAAGCCTATTGAGACAGCGAAAGTGGCGGATCTCGCATACAAATTTACCTTGGGTGAACCACTCGTAAAGCTTGAGCAAGTGAATAGCCTCTCTACTCAGATGTACCGCTTCCATCAATTGTACATGGAAAAAATAACCAAAGGCAGAGAGATGATCGGTGTGAGGATAAAATACACCGATTACTTCAATGGAGAAGAGAGTACGTGGGTCAAGTTCGAGGACGCCTTCCGTATATATCACCTAGACTCTATGGATGTCGCTTTTACGAGCATATCGGTTTTGTAAGTGTCATTCAATTTTATTTCATTACTTAGCTCATCGTAGGCTCCTTACAATTTTTACCGTGTTAGGATACCTGATGACATCTTTTTTTCCCTCTGTAGAATGGAGATTCAACGATGTCGTAGGTAGGGATCTTACAGGTTGGTTTCATGGACCCATATAGAATTAATGTCAAGCTACTGGAAAGCTTTGAAAAAGATATAGAGGACAACATCTTAAAATTCTTGATGCAACAACATTACAAGACCTATATACTATTGCCTTACAACACAAGGTGAGTTTTTACCGCCTATAGTACCAATTTCCTTCTCCTATTCATACCATGACATGTAAATCATCTCAGGCAATTTGCAGTAACCACTGGGTCCTTTTTATCATAGACCTTTCCGCAATCAAGATCTATGTCTACGACTCCATGAGGAAACGCAAGGAAACCTTTGCCCACATTTTTTGCGTGCTTAACAGGTATTGCCATCCATTCCACTGTCATTACGGTTGCTGCTATCGATACTATATATGCACATCTTGGATCATTAATCGTACGTTGCAACTATATACAGGGCATGGGCACGGTTCCGTACAACCGTCCGCGGGCCGTGGGCAGAAGAACTAAGTGTGATGATTGACTTTCTGGTAAGGATTTGACCCAAAATTATATCTCACTTATCCTACTGAAGTAATATATAATTCTTAATTTTGTTTTCCTTCAGTATGCACAAAGGGAGAGGAGAACAACATGTGCGGCTATTAAGTTTGTCACAGCATGCACACATTAGCGCACAACATCAGCACTGACAAAGATCTAGAGGTACGTAAACATCATTCAGTAAATAATGTTTCTTATTTACTTCATATATTTATATCGAATTGTGTTTCCAAATGACAGATTGTTTGGATGACGGACAACCTCTCTCATGTTGCCTTTATAAAGACTGTTCAAGAACAATTGATGGGATTTATCATGGATAAGATTATTAGTCCTAAGGGAGAATTCCATGAAGATGGAAAACATATTCGTCATCCTAACCCTAGCTCACCGTATTATCTTTTGTAACATATAATAGAGCATTAGAAATTAATAACGGTTGTAATATATATACACACCAGCAATTACATTTATTTAATTACTGACATGTTTACGTATATTAATCATATGTGTTGGGAATAACTTATGTCTTTAGTCTATTTTCTTG
Source organism: Oryza punctata (assembly GCA_000573905.2). Lineage (NCBI taxonomy): Eukaryota > Viridiplantae > Streptophyta > Magnoliopsida > Poales > Poaceae > Oryza > Oryza punctata. The sequence goes on from CM002497.2 coordinate 12,289,182, forward strand.
TCTCACATAGATATATGCATGTATATATGTAATTAATCATATATGAAGACATAAATTTATAATTAATTACATATATCTATATATATCCATATATCTATCTACTTATAAATATATATTTTTACAAATATAAACATGTATATATTATATATACATGCATATATATATATGTGTATGCATGTAAAAAACAGCAATAAAAAGCATATGGAAAAAAATCATTAGTAATGGTTGGTAGCACCAACAGGTACTAAAAATGGGAGCGCCTGCCACCAGGTACTACCATCTTTAGTATCGGTTGGAGTTACCAACCGGTACTAAATATGCATTTCCATTTCCAGTTATTTCAACCGGGACTAAAACTGTTCATCTTTAGTTCCGGATTGTGCTTCCCGGTTGCACAACTGGGACTAAAGGGATTGTGAACCGATAGCAAAGACCGGTTCCCCAGTGTATACACGGTTCTCTTTTTATGAAGTTCCACTGATATAACTTTATTTAGTTTTGTATATTATATATTTAGACAAAATTTAGTGAGGATAAATTAGCACACTACAACTCGGATATTGGAGGTTTTCAGGATGGCATGATATAGGGCTGTTCTGAATCAGTCGGGTTGCATGTGAGGCATGGAAGATGGATATATCTTTCATATATGATAATACTCCACACGTTGCTTTAGAAATTTGTAGAAAGTAACTAATATGAAGTTTTGTGTAGGCAATAATTTAAGGGAAACATGATTATAAAGTAACAGTTCCTACTATGAAAATTGAGCAAGAAGCCAAGAACCATGCATGAAAGACAAAACACAATATAATTTAAGGATCCGAATGACTTAAGACGTTTGCCAAATCAGATGGTAGTGATGACAAATTTTGCATAAATGCTTAGTGGGTCGCAAATGACTTATTAGTGGTCAGCCAGCATAGAACGAATGGAACAGAGAAAGACTAGAAATATTGATGAAAAGTCAACGAAATTGTTGATGGAGAGCTTGGGGACATCGTAGACCGGGGCTGGGGCGGAACAACGGATGGGTTCCCGAGCACCTCCTGGAACACTCCGGGTGGCACTGCCCATGTGGGACGATGCCAGCCTCAACAACTCATCAGTGAGCATGTTGTTGCGATGATGGACATGGCGGAGCTCGAGGCTATCAGATGATGCTTGAGCCTCCACACTTCATTCACGTAGGTTGACATCTGCAGGTCAGAGAACTGGTACTCCTTGGAGACTTGGTTAGTGATAAGTAGGGAATCACCTCGTACCAGCGGACGATGGATGCTGAGGCCAATCGCAGCCCGGAAGCCTATGAGAAGGGTCTCGTATTCCATCATTTTGTTGGCGAGTCTGAAGTCAAGCTAGATGACATACCGCGAGATGTTAGGACTACACCAAACCCCACACTTATGAATGTGAGGGAGCCATCAAAGTTCATAGACTAGTAAGAGAAAGGCTCGTCATGGTGTTCGGGGTCAGAAGGTGTGGCCTCCAACATGTCATCCACATCGGGCACTGGCGTCCACTCGGCAACAACGTCTATCAGAGCTTGACTCTTAACTGCGTGGTGTGATTTGAAGTGATATCGAATTCCTTGAGCTCGACTGCCCACTTGACAACACGCCATGTGCCCTGCTGGTTGCACAGGATCTGCCTAAATAGATAGGATGTGACCACCGAGACCTTGTGCGCCTGCAAGTAGTTGGTCAATTCTATTTGGAATAATCATGGATGTGATGGGAACGCTGCCATGAATATTTCTATAAAGTTGAAAGCTTGGAGAAAGGGCTTGAGAAAATAGAGTAGAAATCTGTCAAAGTTATATGAGCTAATCTAGAATTGCTATCATTCATTTTTTGGACACTATTTTTTGGACACTATTGAGGAATTAAGAGATTTAACTTTACTAGAATGGAACTTTAGAGTTTTTATAAGAAATAAGTTACTGCTTTATTTAAAATATAAGCAGAATTATTGGCAAAAGGGGTGTACCATTAGTGGCATAGCCTAGGGGTAGTCCTGGTGGGCTCGGGACTACCCCAGAATTTGGCCCAGAGACCCCCCACCCCGTAGAAAAAAGTAGGCCCAAACAGCCCTTTGGGCCCAAATCCAATAGTAACAGCCCACAAACAATTAGGGTTGAGTTGAGTGGAGGGAGTCTGGAGCACTTCCACCTCCAGCCGCTACTCCCTACTCCAACTGCACCCGCTCCCCGCCGCCAGCTCTCTATTAAACTTGTTGAAACTGAGAAGCATGTTCTTTATGATGTAGTGCATTTGCTTCTTAAATTGGTATTAATCTTACCGGTGGCAACTGCAAGTGTTGAGAGGGTATTTTCTGCACTAACTCTAGTGAAGACCAAGTTGAGAAATAGTATATGTGATGATCTATTGAATCATTGTTTAGTCACATATATTGAGAAAGACATCTTCTCCAAAGTTAGTGAGGAGGACATAATAAAAACTTTCATGGCTAAGTCCATGCATAGAGTGTGGTAGTAGATCTATGTTGAACTATCTATGTTGTAATATTTGCACATTTTGAACTTTCTTGTTAAGTAAGCCTCTTATGAATGTTGCAAGACATTATTTCTATCACATGTTACTATATTTATATCGGTTTTATGGTGTTCGAAACTTTTAGCATGTGATGAGAACCTGTGAACTAGGACTACCCAAGGAAAAATTCCTGGCTACGCCACTGCCATCAGGTGAGCTAAATTTGGAGGAGAAAACACCAAATTCTTTCATGCTATGGCCACCGAATCCTTTCGAAGAAATTCTATTTCTTCTTTGATTGATTCTGATGGATCTGTTTTGACTGCTCATAAAGATAAAGCATTGGTTGCATGGAAAACTTTTAAGATGAGAATTGGAGTGTCCAATTTTCAGCAAATGACATTTCAGCTTCCTAGCTTGCTTCAAGCAAAAGAATGATTGGATGTTCTGGATGGGTTCTTTCATCAAAGGGAGTTAGATAATCTAATCAAGAATTTGCCAACTGAGAGAGCTCCTGGCCCAGATGGTTTTAATGGTATGTTCTTTAAGAAATGTTGGCCTATTATTTGTCAAGATTATTAACGCTTATGTGCATAATTCCATTTGGGATCTCTGAATTTAGATCCCTTGAATCATTCTTTTGTTACCTTGGTTCCAAAAAAGACTAATCCAAAAGTTATTAATGATTCTAGACCCATTTTTAATGGGTATTTTTCTAAAGATCTTAACTAAGCTCCTAGCTGATAGACTTCAGAAAATCATTCTTGGTTCAATCCATCAGAATCAGTATGGTTTTATTAAAGGGAGAACTATACAAGACTGTTTAGCTTGAAATTTTGAATTCCTCCATCAGTGTCACCATTCCAAAAGAGAGATTGTTTTGCTTAAACTTGATTTTGAGAAGGCTTTTTGACACAATTGATCATGAGATTATCATTCAGATGATGAGAGCTATGGGTTTTAGTTCGGTTTGGTTGGACTGGATTGAAAAATTTCTCTCTTCTGCTTCTTCTTCGATTTTAATCAATGGTGTTCTTGGAAGAAATTTACATTGTAAGAGAGGGGTAAGGCAAGGGGATCATTTGTCTCCATTGCTCTTTTTTCTTGGGACTGAACTGCTACAAGCTGTTATAAATAAAGCTCATATGTTGGGTCTGCTGTCAAAACTCATCCCTTTTGAATGTGACTCTAACTTCCTAGTTATTCAGTATGTTGATGATATTTTATTATATGTTAAGGCTTCTGGAATGGAATTGTTCACTTTGAAAGCCCTTCTTCAAACTTTTGCCCAGGGTACAGGACATAAAGTGAACTATCATAAATCCTATTTGATTCCTATTAATATAAGTGAAGAGAGGACTCAAATGTTTGCTAGAGTTTTTTTGGTTGTCAAGTTGGTTCTTTACCCCTTCACTTATTTGGGTTTATCTCTTGGTACTACTAAATCTTGAGTGGTTGATTTTGCTCCTTTGGTGGATAGGATTGAGAGGAGACTTTCTGCTACTTCAGCTTTTCTGTCCTATGGTGATAGGCTTACTTTGGTTAATTCAGTCTTCTCTTCCCTACCAACCTATTATATGTGTACTTTAAAACTCCCTAAGACAGTGATTGATAATATTGATAGACCTAGAAGGCACTGTCTATGGAGAGGTTTAGATGTGAACTCTAACAAAAAGTCTCTGGTTACATGGGACAAAGTTTTAAGCCCAAAGTAAAAGGAGGGTTGGGAGTTATAAATCTAACAATTCAGAATCAAGCTCTTTTACTGAAATACCTGGATAAATTTTATAATAAGAAGGATTTGCCATGGGTTAATCTTATTTGGTCCTCCTATTATAGAAATAGAGTGCCTCATTTGTCTACCCTTAGGGGTTCCTTTTGTTGGAAGGATGTGTGCAGTTTGATGGACTTCTTTAGAGGAATTGCGAGATGTTATATGGGTGGTGGTGTCTCTTGCTCCTTCTAGTATGATGGTCCTCCTCTTTCCAGTCAAACGCCAAGATTATTTTCTTTTGCTCTGAATTCTAAGATCTTTGTTAGACATTCTTTGTCAATTCAGCTAGAAGATAATTTTCATCTACCTCTTTCTCAAGAAGCACACCATGAATTCCAACCACTCTAGGTTTTATTACAACAAATTGATTTGTCCCAAGACAAGGACGCATGGGCTTATATTTGGGGTACTTTGAAATATAGGTCTCAGAAGTTTTATGCTTTAAATTTCAGAGTTATACAACCTCCTCAGCACTTCATCTGGTTTTGGAAAAGTAAGGCTACATCAAAGATCAAAGTTTTTGGATGGCTTCTCCTAATGAATAGACTGAACACAAAACATATGTTGGATCATAAGCACTGTGCACCTCCAAATTGTGATCTTGTTTGTATTCTCTGTTCTTCTCAATCTTTGGAGGATCTTAATCATCTCTTCTTTCAATGCCCCTTCTCGGTGAGATGTTGGAATGATTTGGGCATTTCTTAGAATACCTCCTTGGCTTTTGATAAAATGATGGAGGCTACGCATAGATATCAGGACCGGTGTTTTATGAAGAAATTTTTGTTTGGGGCTTGGAATATTTGGAAGCAAAGGAATGGTTTTATCTTTGAGAATACTCCTCCTTCCTTGATTTCTTGGAGACAACTCCTTAAGGGCGATCTCCTTCTTTTGTTGTTTAGACTGAATGAGGGTGATAAAGTTGTAGTCTTGAATTGGATTAGATTGTTGTAATATTTTTCTTTTTCTATTAATAAAATTTTTTAACAGCGGGGGCCTCCCCTGCTATGTTTCTTTCGAAAAAAAGTAGTGGCATAGCTTCCCAGAGATGGTGAGCAATGCGTATAGCATCTTCTGTGCTTGTGGGTAGTGGGTCTTTGCGTCCGAAAGCACCTCATTAATGAAGTACACAGGGCACTACTGCGTGTGCACCCATTTCAAACTGGCACGGGTCAGGAGCTTGGAGCCAGCCCAAAGCTAGGGACCAGGCTCTCGTGCCAGGGTATTGCAGTGTACTCGGGACCATGGAGTCTAAGCTCACCAAGAACAACCTGCTTGGGGACAGCTCCCCCCAACATTGGTGGATGTCATGTGCTCGGGAACTCCGTCCCTAGGCTCAGCTGATATCTCCTCCTTCCCCGGGCTCCCCCACGTTGGGGAGCACACACATGATGATGAAAGCAGTGCTCACCGCTTGAGGAGTTTCCGCATTGTAGAGCTGCAATGGCTCATCCTACGTCGAGGCCACCCGAACTGGGGGTGAGGTGAGATACCTCTAGAGTCCCTGCAAGGTTTGGTCACCCTCATAGGTCCAAGTGAACGTCCTTGATATCTTGCGGAACTTGAAAAGAGGCAAAACTCGTTCCCCCAGCTTGGAGCTAAAGCGATCGAATGCGATGATGCACTCGGTCAGCTTCCATACTTCCTTGAGACGCGTTAGTGTTGGTATTTGATATGGTCACAGATAAATCTGCAACCGCATGGATACTGCTATGGCATTTCACCCAGGAGTATTTCAGGGGTATTGTTTTTTTTTTTATGGGATGGCAACAGTGTCAAGAATAAGTTGATATATTCATAATCATGCTATAATCAATGTACCATAGTCTAAACACGGTTAAATGATAATAATAATAATATTTGGCTAATGTGATACACAGAAGAATCATATCAATAAATAAACTAGTTAATGGAGAAATACAAAAAAAAAGGTTTTGGTATTTGTTACATTCACTGATAAATCCGCAAGTGTACGGATACCGTTGTATCAGTTAACCTTATAGTATTCCAAAGATACCGAATCACAGGAAACATGTGTGTATATCTAAGAACATAATTTTATCCAAGAACAACAACTAAGGGTAGGCTTAGGCTAGAGAGGATTATGTTAACGGCAAAATTTGGCGGTTTCCGTTAATCAAGATTGAGTCAGAAGAGGATTCCATGACGTGTTTTTCGGATTCGGTTAATAAATTTGTTCGAAGTTTTCAGCAAGCTTCCTGAATAAGGAAAATGTGTCGTAGTTTCTGTCTTTAAAAACCCAAGCTGATAGAGTCATGTCAGAATCGGGCTCGAGTTATGTTTAGCCGATGTAAGTCTGTGCGAGTCGGAGCCTGTAATATTTTCTATAATTAGAATAGAGTCCTAGTTTGAGCCGATCGTAAGTAATAGAGTCAGACTTAGTTTAGCCTCTGGGTACAAATACGTGGACCCAGGGTCTTTGTAATTAAACAGCAGTTCAATATACAACTCTCGGCGCATCGCTACTCTAGTTTTCTAGGTTTTCCTCTCAACGAGTTCTTATTTTTGAGTTGGACTGCATCGATTGGGTTCGACCTATAGGATTGGTATTATTAAAGAAAGATTGTTTATAATTATGTTGAACTTAAATATAATTTATTAACAACAGTCTTTATAAAATATAGCCGATTCATTCATATATCGGCCGGTGCGATACAACATCGAACTATTGATCGATCGGCTATTGCCTTGTAACTTTTGCTATTGTCTATTTTGTTGGTTGTAGGATTAAACCAATTGGCACGCCTTGAACCCGAAGCTTTGTACCTTCACTGAAGTTAAGTAAATATTCCAGGGCGCTGTATTTTTCGCCAACACGCTTTGGCACACCTGGTGGGACCCTAAGACTTTCGTCATGTTAGAAGTCAATAAAGAAAACATCATCCCAGCCACCATCGACAAGTTGTTTGACGAACAAAAGGCACAAATGGAACAACTCACTCAAGACTTTCAGAAGATGTATTTGGATACCTTCAGTATTACTCTGCAAGGGAAAGTGATACATAAAGGTAAGATCATTATGCCGAAGCCTGAAGGTGAAACAAGTAGCAAGCAGGATGATGCAACTAACCAAGAAACTAAAGGAGAACCTCCTCTTGTAACTCTTCAAGATAGGATTGATTTAGCAGTCCATCGTGCATTGGTAAACCAATCTGGAGTGTTGGTTAATATATTAACATCTATGATCATGAAGGTGGTAGATGGAACTATAGAGCTGAAGAACATGCTAAGGGGCCTGTTCATATTCCAAATCATGTTTTCCCACCATATCAGATGATCAAGACTGAAGAACTAGACCGGAAATATGCTGAAGGGCCAAATGCATCAGCAGTTGATCCGAACAAGGAGACACATCCGACTGCCTATCCTGGGGGGCAACTACATCATCAATTACTGGAGGATTAGTTTAACAGTCGATTGAAAGTCCTTTGATAGCGAAGCCGATGGGGGGTTAGCAGATTCAGCAATCGGTTGGATAGCCAATTGGACAACAATATGGACCGTATTAACGGTATGTGCATCAATATTTTAATCCTTAGCAACAACAACCATAATCACCTCATCAATATCGGCATAGAGAGGCCAATCCCGTCGGCAAGCTGCTGCCGTCGCCCGCGCTTCCCACGTAGGCTTGCTGATGCCATTGCTTGCGCCTTCTGCTGGCCACCCTCTCCCGCTGAACAGCTGCTGTCGTCGTCCGCGCCTTCCACCAGTCTGTCCGCTCCAGCCTCCCGCCGCCGTCGCCAGCGCGGCCTCTCCTCTAGCCTGATCCAGCTGCGCCTACACCGGATCTAGTCGTGGCAACGCTGGCAACAACCTCACGCCGTGCCATCATCCCGGCCCACCGCGCGCCTCATCACCATCCCCGTGTTGAGGCGGGGTGTCGCCTGAGATTTGGCCTCACCGCCACCCTCCCGGCTTGCCACTCGGTTCTCCGGCGGCGAGGGGAGGGAGAGGAAGGGAGGGGACGGCGGCTGGGGCTAGGGTTCACCCCCCATGCTGCCCGTGCAAGAGGACGACGTGAGGGTCTCGTTTTCCTCCAGACTATGGCCTAGTTCTGTCTTCAACTTTACATTTTAACTGCCTCGTTTTTCCTTAGTACACTTTTCAGACTGTTAAATGGTGCAGTTTTTTGAAAGAAAAATTATACAGATGTTGTTTGAAATATTCAAATAAATCAATTTATCCAATTTATAATTATTAACATTTCATTAATCATGTGTTAATGAGTTTTCTCGTTATGCGTGCGCTGAAAATTTTTCTCCAACATGAGGGAAAAAACTCAGCCTAAATCTGCATGCACTACATTGAAGCATCATCAGGTAAGAAATACTTAGGACTGTGGGTCTAATCAGCTTCGGACTAGAGAATTAGCAGATGCGTATAATGGTTTGTCAATTGTCGGTTTGCAAGGCCTATGTATAAGGACATGTACATTTCATATGTAAACTTTGCGTTCGCAGCATCATTGAGCAATATATGAGAAGTACTCTGTTCCTTTTTTTAGGTGTAGCTACCATAGTGCATGTAGTCTCTCTGATGAGTGTTTGATCGGACACGAGAGAGCCGGCTTTACACGTGACACGCGATAAGGAAAGCCCAAGGAAGCAAAGGCCCACCGATTCGTCCTCGCACCGGGCCTGGTAAACATCAGAATCGGAAAGGAACTTGTCGGCCCACCGATTCGGATCCCACATTGTGTACCAAAGCAACGAGGCCTTCCTGGCCCCCATATAAGTATAACACATCTACCGCAGCGCCACCACAACTCATCATGGCGATGCTGGCGAACCCCCGCCGCGTCAAGAACAAAGCGCCGGCGCCCGTGCAGCTCACGGCCGAGCATCTCATCCGTGAGACCCGCGAACGCCACGGCGATGGAGCGGTGACCGTCTGTCCCATGCCCGCCAGCAGAGTCCAAGAAGAGGAGGATCGTCGATGCAGACGAGCTCGCCGAGCACCAGCTCGAGCGGCGCGCGCGGTTCGAAGCCATCGTCCGCCGCGCCAGCAGAGGCGGCGACGCATCGGCGGCGTGGATAAGGTACGCGCGATGGGAGGAGTCCCCCGGCGGCGGCAGCGGCGACCCAGCCCGCGCGCGGTCCGTGTACGAGCGCGCGCTGGCCGGCGGCGCGCCGGCGTACCGCGACCACGGCGTCTGGATCAAGTACGCGCAGTTCGAGGCTCGCAGCGGCCGCGTCGGGCACGCGCGCAACGTACTGGACCGCGCCGTGGCAATCCTTCGGCGCGTTGACCGCATCTGGTTGGAGTACCTGCGCATGGAGGAGCTCCTCGGCGCCACAGACAACGCCCGCGTAGTATTTGACAGGTGGATGGAGTGGTGCCCCGACTCCGCGGCCTGGCAAGCGTACGCCGCGTTCGAGCTCCGCCACGGCGAGGTCGACCGCGCGAGGGCAGTCTACGAGCGGCACGTGGCTGCTCGCCCGCGCGCCGATGCGTTTATCCGTTTCACCGAGTTCGAGACCAAACAGAAGAACCTGGACCGCGCGCGCAGCGTGTACGAGAACGCCGAGAGCCTCCTCGCCGCCGCCGGCGACAGTGACGACACCGCTTTGCTGCTCGCCGCGTTCGCCGACTTCGAGGAGCGGTGTGGGGAGCCGGACCGAGCGCGTGCAATATACCAGCATGCGCTCCGCGGCGAGCCGCCCGAGCCGCGCGCCGAGGAGATGCGGGAGAAGCTCCTCTCACTCGAGAAGCGGTTCGGCGACCGCCATGCCATCGAGGACAGCATCGTCACCAAGCGGAGGTCCCAGTACGAGCACGCGGTGACCACGAACCCGCTGTGCTATGACGCGTGGTTCGACCTCATCAGGCTGGAGCAGAACGCCAACGCCGGCGACGCCAACCAAATTAGGGACCTCTACAAGCGCGCTGTCTCCAACGTTCCACCGCCGGCGGCGGCGGAGAAGCGGCACTGGTGGTGGTACATCTACCTCTGGATCAACTACGCTCTCTTCGAGGAGCTCGACGCCGAGGACGTGCCGCGAGCCCGCGACGTGTACCGGGAGTGCCTCAAGACAATCCCACACAAGAAGTTCTCCTTCTCCAAGATCTGGGTCATGGCGGCGGAGCTCGAGATCCGTGACAAGAACCTCGCCACGGCGCGGCGGCTCCTTGGCAACGCGATCGGGGTCGCGCCCAGACCGAAGCTGTTCAGGAGGTACATCGAGATCGAGCTCCTGCTCGGCAATGTCGACCGCTGCAGGATTCTGTCACAGAAGTTCATCGAGCACGCTCCGAGCAACAGCCACGCATGGAGAAGCTACGCCGCGTTGGAGAAGAAGCTGGGCGAGACCGACCGCGCCCGCTTCATATACGACCTCGCCGTCGCTCAGCCGGCACTGGACGCGCCGGAGCTAGTGTGGACGGAGTACATCCAGTTCGAGATCGACGCCGGCGAGCTCGACAGAGCGAGGCAGCTCTACGAGAGGCTTCTTGGCAAAACACAACACCTCAACGTGTGGGTGAGCTACGCCGAGTTCGAGGCCATGGCGTGCTCCGGCGGCGCCGCTATAGCCGGGAACGCGGCGGAGAAGGCCGAGCGGGTCCGGAGGTGCCGCGCCGTCTTCCGAAGGGCGGACGAACACTTCCGGGGATGTGCTGATGATCTCGCCATGAAGGAGGCAAGAGCGAAGCTTCTCCAAGAATGGCTGGCGAAGGAGGCTGCGTTCGGTGACCTCGGAGAGGTGGAGCTTGTCGAGAAGAAGACGCCGAGAAGGGTGAAGAGGAAGAGGAGTCTCCTAGCTGACGGCAATGGCGGAGAAGGTAGCGAGGAGTTCTTCGATTACATTTTTGGTGATGAAGATGATGCAACGGCAGCAGCTGGGTTCAAACTGCTAAAAGCAGCTTACGAATGGAAGAACAGTGGCCATGTTATTACTTATTAGAGTGTAAATCTTTCTGTTCTAACAACCTTGTTGTATGTTATTGCCGTGGAATTAATTTGTATTCGGTGTTCTCAAAGGAAGTTGTCTTCTGATACACGTAGTTAAATCTAATCACAGAGACACGGATATGTAAAAAAAAAAGGTTAGTACTTGCTAGTTTTAAGAGGCTAAAATTAATGTTTTTTCAGTTATATAAAATCTCACATTGATAAGTGATAACTCTAACACCGCAGCATTTAAGCTTATAGAAAATTCACTAGATTTTTACATAAATTTCACAACGAACAGTCAAATGATGCTGGAATTATGAAATCAGCCCCTGTTACAATCAGAGCTTGGATGACAGAGTTACTCATAGATCGCTTGTCACTTAAATAGTTATAAATAAATAAAAAAGTAACAAAAATATATTATATTAGTATGGGATAAATCAATCCATAACCATGCATGCTGAAATTCGAATGGTACAAGTTGTAAAAGCAGTTGTAAAAAAACAAATTAAAACTAGTATACGAATATTTTGTTCCACTTATAGCAATCGACTTTGAATGTGTAATGTTTATGGAGTTACATATCACAAATCAATCTATATTATCCGTTTTATAATCATTTCATATTATAAGTCGTTTGATATTTTTCCTAGTCAAACTTCTTTAAGTTTGATAAAGTTTATAGAAAAATATATTAGTATTTTCAACTCAAAACAAACATATTATCAAAATATAATCAATGTTCGATTAAATGAAACTAATTTGATATTTTAGATGTTGCTATTTTTTCTATAAACTTGATCAAACTTAATAAAGTTTGATTAGAAAAAAAATTAAACAACTTATAATATGAAGCGGAGGAGAAACGGAGGAACCAGATGATATGCACCCATCGAGTAAGGAAACACCTTTCCAAACAAATATCTACAATATTTTTTCCGTGTGGTCCAGTACATAAAGGTGTGCATCGCAATGGCTGAGTCTACTCCATATTCCAGAATGATAATCTGGCAGCAAATGACTCAAGATGCCAACAGACTACTTGTAGATGGAGTAGATCGTGATTATGGTATTTATAGAGTATGGAGATCGTTGGTGCTAGGGTATACGCAAGATTGAGATAAAATAGATGGAGATAGTGATTTTTATACAGGTTCGGGTCCTTCGGAAGGTAATAGCCTATTCGTGTTGGTCGAAACTGGTGTTGCTCTTTTATATCAGTATCATATGAGTACAATATCTAGGATGACCTAATCTAGTCGTCATCGACTTTGGCGGTATGGATCTCCACACGTAGTCGACAATATGATAGTCTTTTTTCTCGAATACGAACTCGATGAGGTTAGGAATAGCGCCAGATCCCTCATACGGCCTCTGTGGCTCCAAATTGGATCTATCCAGGCTTGTCCCTTATCACGGTGTTTGTTGGCATATATTGGTGTGTGTCCCCTCTCCTCATTGGGGTCTTATATTTATACCCACATATGTCCCCTTGTCTAAGTAGAACTAGGGAGATAAATATGAATACGATCCGAGTAGTCTTTGTAGTTTTCAACTCGAACTATATTTCTCCTTCTTATTCGGAACACCTTGCGTAGATGATGCATGATTTTATATAAGAATTGGTATATGGTGAGCCCCACCAATCTCAACCCAAAACTATTGGGTATGCCTTATCTATAACACTGACACTATTATCTATAACTTTATCCACCTCATCTATCCATAAATTAGGAGGTAACACATACAATAGGTTACCTGTAACACACAAATCCCAATAACCCCAATACTCTCATAATTTTTTTATTGGAGTTTGTGTAGAGATTACCCTTTTATCAAGGGTGGATTTTTCTCTCTCTCTCCTCACTTCTCTATTCCATCTCATCAAATTATTCTACATGATATCTTAGGACAAGTGATTAACAACATGTACCTGCTCTAATATGCAGTAAGATAAGCAACCCCATCGTTTTCTTATCAATACACTTATAAGACAAAATTTGAATTTTAAAACTTAGTTTTAGAGTTAATTTTATGGGTTTTTAATTATAGTTTATTTTATAGTATTTGCTTATGAATCACAAAGGACATGTATATCAAAATTTTACCTATAGATTATTTTTATTTGCTAATAAGCGATATGGATAAGAATGGCTTTGATCGTTTGTGCTGGCTGCAACAGTGCAGCAGCAGCCAGCTAGTAGCACACCCTTGTTGATGCTGCTACAAATCAATTGTTCTGTGTAGATTTGGGCTGGCTGGCTGCTGCGCTGCTGTAGCCAGCACTACCGATCAGTCTCAATAAACATAAGTGAAACAATGGAGCTGAAACCTTTTTGCAAATTAGAACCGATCGATCACTTATTGCCCCATCTTCAGTTATTTGTTCTTCCAATTACAGCAATATCCGTACAAGACATATTTGCTGCAAGAAAAACCATGTAAATAAAATGTTGGTGCGGCAACACTTACCGGAATGAAGAACAGTCAAAGAATTCTTGGAACAAAAGAGAAAATACATTAGGAAAAAAGAAAGGAATTTCCTCTAGTCGTTTCCATAGTATATAGATATATCCTTGCTCATGAATCAAGATAAACCAATCTAATCATTCAAGTATACCACTATCTCAAATTGGACAAAGAATCAAGAGAAGAAACCCAAAGGGGTGACCTGAGAACACAGTTACAGAATTACTCAATTCTACAGTAGCTCACCATACATTGTATTGGCACCTGTGTTCTCAGTGCCACTCCTCTGGGTTCATCTTCTCTTCATTGCTGTAACAGGCAAGTAATTTCTTCAGATAATGTCAGGGGTTAATGCCGGCCTCTCCATTAGGCTAGTATTGCTGATGTATATGGGTAGATTGAGAAGAGTATGCCGAAGCAGACATGACAGATGGAGATGGTTGGATGAGAATTTATATATAGGACATAAACATGATCTAGGTGAAGGAAAAAGATCATCCATGTACTCTCTTTCTTGGACCTTGAAGTGTCACAGTGTTGACATCATGTATATACATAGTGTCGACATCTTGCCAACACTTGTTTTAGTCAGCGTGTAGTGGACACATCCTGGTCTAGCAAACTTGTAGTAACTGCATGATGAAATGTGAGCTTGAAATTAAAGGCTGAAACAATAAGTGGAACTTTGGATTTTAATGTGATGGAATTGCTACAAAATAATTTTGTTTGTAGATAGACTGAAGACTATTAAGAGTTTTTCAAGATAGGCAGGAAAATCTTTAAAAAAGATAGGCAGAAAATAATCAGCTAGTTACGTTTCGCATGTCACACTCATCGGGAATATCCTTTGAAATATCAAAGAATCAGCCATTCGGCATTTGCTTTTGAGTTCAAATCTGATGGCACTCTGTAGTACGTTTAGGATAGTATGCAACTATGCAGATAGCGTACTGTATTCTTCTTCGAGAAAAATGGCGCACCGTATTACCATAAGGACGACACTGCAGCATTGTTTACCTGTTTCAACTAATTTATCAAAAGTTGGTTTGGAACAACATGTGATGTTCGTGTGGAGATGGATTTTCATTTCTCGAGTAGATATCTCATCGTTTCTTACATATCATCTAAATAATCATGAAAAAAACATTAACAAGATTTTAGTTTAAGTCAATCTCTTCTACGTCCTCGAGTTTTTTTAAATTCCTTGTATTGCTTTTGATCTCTTCTATACATTTTTTTAGAAACATAGTACAAACGCGGACGCTCACAACACGAGCACACTCACGCACCCCATGAACGCACACATGCACACCCTACCCTATGAGCACCCTCGGAAGACTGAGCCAGCATATCTTGGGACTGACAAAGTCACCACATGCACCTTGTTGTCGATGGGTACGTTGCCTACCACTGGAAGAATAATTAGCCGTAAATACGAGTACCCTGGTCAAATCTAGGATTTTACCCGGGTGGGTTGGTTCCACCACAAGGAACCAAACTAGTTGAGCTACGCTCACTTCGCTCTTCTATACATTTTTCATTACATGATCTTCGCAAGGAATGAAGTTTGTAAAAATCTTTGTTGAGTGACTATAATATTCATAAGTTTGTTATACTTTATGTAGAAAATTGTTAGTATATCTTTAAAAAAAGTACGTGTAACATTTTTTTTGAAAAAATGGGAAAAACAATTAGTATGTGTAGCATTTCTTTTGGATAATATATATGACATGTGGCAAACATGTTGTACTACTATTAAAAAAATATGCAACATATACTATTTTTAATAAATTTAAAATACATGTTAGTAGGCGTGACACATCAACTAATCTATCTCGCCTAGAAAATATCTTTCCCAAACGCTAGTGTATTAATCTCCTTCCTAGGAAAAGCCGGGTACACCATAATAAACTTGATACAAAAGACACATCTTTATTAATTATCACGATAATATTTACATTATTATAAAGATACACTAAGCTTGACAACAAAAGAAAACTAGCAGCGGACTAGAGGGCCTACGGCTCGTGCCCGCCAAAAACAGGTTTAGAGAGTTTTGAATGGGATTCCATCATGTCCGGGCTCAACCAGGCACCTTATCAGCATTCTTACATATTTTAGTTGTTACCCATAGTCTAATTTATAAAAAGGGGTTTTATGTTGGATCTAAGCATAGATAAGATTAACCTAAAGCAACTAGTAAGTCCATCATATAGGGAGCCATACTAGTTATTTTATCATTTTACTAAGGTTGACAAAAGCATGGATAGCAAATAACAACTTGGTTATATAGCAAGTATAATAGGAATTTTAAATATTAAATAAACAATAGTGAGCGTCATATAATTTTAAAAAGCGATGCATATAGAAGTGAAATAACATAGTTTTTGCAATAATGGGATTCAATATGCTCAAGGAATATGGAATGACTTGCCATGCTCACATAGGAGGTCTTCTAACGACTTACATCTGCACTTCGGGAACTTCCAAAACGATGACAACTACAAGAACAACAAGACAGGACTACAACTCTAAGAAAAAACAATAACAATACATAGAACAACAAACACGGGTTGTTTATACTATAACAAAAATAAAACAATTTAAATGGGTCAATTAGAAGCTCGCATGGCAAAGAAACGACCATCCGAATTTCAGGTGCAATTAAAGTGGATATTTCCAAATTGTTTAATTATTATATATCATTAAATTATGTGTAATGCAATATTGCTTGAGGAAAGAAAGGACCAAGCGACTGGCAGCCAGGACTCATGAGTCAGATGGCTAGATCACCATGGACCGAGTTCACAGAGATGAACCACGGAGAGAACGGAGTGAGACCCTACGTGTCAACCGAAACAAGTGGTTGACAAGCGGGCCTCACACGAATGCCACACGGGCTACACGCGTGGGGAACCACGTGGTGGCCACATGGAGGACGAGGAGAGGGCAGCGAGGGGAGGGGTTCTCACCACGAGCATGATGCAATGAGGGAGCAATGGCAGCGACTGACGACGAGCTTCGAGCGGCGATGATGAACGGAGGACAATGAGGGAGACGAGTGAGTCGATGACAAGGGGATGGCTCCGGTGATCTTCAGGCTTGATAAAGAGGCGGACGATGAAGGACTCAGCGCTGTGGACTTGACGACGATGACGAGCGGCACTTCATCTTGACGGGAACGACGGTGGAAGGAGGTGATGGTGATGGGGTGGTGTTCCGGGAGTCTTCTGTAAGATCTTAGAACGATAACTAAGACAACCAGAGGGGGGTGAATGGTTGCAATACCCAAAAACCAAACTTTTAGTGGAATTAAAAGCTACCTTCGAATTCGATGGCGATCGGTTTGACCAAAGTAGATGGTGCCAGTCTGACCGCTCGATGACCTCCGGTCTGATCGACGTAGGTACTTCAGTCTGACCGCCTGATTCGCTGAGACCGCCTCCTCCCGTCGCTGTGATCATCGCCGGTCTAACCGCCATCTAGCCATCGGTCTGACCGGGTAGATGCCTCTGGTCTGACCGTCGATTGAACCACCGCACCCGAGGAAACACAAATTAAAGAACTCTCAAAGTAGATTGGTCTTTATTACTTCTAATCTGTGTTTACAAAGTGCAACAACAGCACTCCTCACAAGAATCTCGACTAAACTCGAAACCCTCACTTTTCTCTCTGCTCAACTCTCTCTAAGTCGATACCGGGAGGTCACACCCTCCCTCTTTATTATACCCGAGGTAGGCAGCCTAAAGCCACGAACCAATCTTGTACAAATCGTCCTAATCCCCTAGAAAATCTTCCCGTACAAGAAACAAACTTTACAAACTCAATCTAACCAAATTCGGACTCCTTCCAAATTTGACTCCACATCCCATACGCACACAATATCTCCATCGTATGCAATATGAAATCTTCACCAACCACGTGCATTGATCTCTAGCCTAAGCATCCCGCATGATATCTTGATCATCCGGATGTCATCTTCTCCCAAGTTGACTCCTGATCCATCACCGGCAATGCTCTCCCGAGGCATCGAGACTCACCTACATATGCATCAACCAAGAAGCCATATCCGAGCAGAAGTTCTCTCCAACTTGACTCATTGTTAGCACAACAATATTACATACATAATATCCATCTAGAAGTCATAAACATGGAATAATCACATATATCCAAAATAACAACCCGAAACCGACTCAGTGTCGGCCGGTCAGACCGCGGGCTTGCGGGTCTGACCGCGCACATACCGCCAGTCTGACCAGCAACCCCTGCCCGGTCTGACTGGTCCCAATAAACAGACAATAGTCCAAAAACACTTCGCCAATAATCTCCAAATATCAAAACCAATAATATCACATGCCAATTATTCATCATCAAATAATAATCAAACACACTTTGATTTTACATCTTCGGGCAACGACGAGGTGCAACCGATAAGGAGGACGACGACAACGCAGCGAGGCAGTGCTCCAGCAAGGAGAGAGGGGCTGCCGGAGGAAGAAAACGATGGTGTCCTCACTGTTCGCTGGCGAAGACGGCTTTCGGCGATCTCCAGGAGAAACGGAGGTAGGGTTGGGGAAGATGAGGCAGCTGCGACGGCTGTGGAGGCAGCGGCGCGCTCCGGCAACGGTTGATTTGACGGTGAGGGCCGGCTGGAGGAAGACGACGGCGGTGGCGCCATGTGTTGCGGATGAGGATGCACTTCCGGTGGCCTTTGGGCAAAACGGAGATGAGGCCGGGGGAAGAGGATGTCTTTGCGACGCCGAGGGAGGTGGTGGCGTGGTTCAACGCTGCTCTTGTCGATCGAGACGGGTGGCTAGAGCTTGTCGGCACAGAGCAGAGAGGTGGAGATGCGAGGAGGCAGCGTGGGGGTGAGAGACCTTGACCCGAGGAAGCACGGAGGATGAGGAGGGTCTAGGTTCCTTTTGTAGCATCTTGGGGACGAGGAACGACGTCGGGGAAGGAGAAAGACGCCGGTGAGGCGAAGACGGTGGGGAGTTGGCCATCAATGATGGTGGTTTACCGGAGATTAAATTCGATGATTAAAGGACGAATCAAGATGGGAAATATGAGGGAATTGATGAGGAGGAGAGGAACCAATTTTGGTAAAGAATCGACTCAGAGGGAGATCGGCCTGCCAACGACGCTTGATTTGTTCGGCTGGAAGAGAAACGGGCGGTGGCTGAAGGAATACGATGATGCCTCCTCCTTGGCTGGCTGGGCCGTGCCCGAGCGAGGAGGGGAGGAGCTAGGCCTAGTCGGCCCATGGGACAGAGAGAAGGAGGGTGGATTGGCAGAGGAGGTCAAATGGACTTCGGTCCGACGGAGAGGAAGGGGAGTTGGCCTGAGGCGGCTGTGGCCCAAGAGGAAGAGGGAGAGGTAGGACGAGAAGTGGACTCCGGCAGCGGGCCGAAAGAGAAAGAGAGAGTTTTGGGATGGATTCGGCCAAAAAAGAGGGAAGGATTATTTTTAGTTTTCTCATTCTAATTAACTCTTGAACTGGTTGTTACTTGAAAATTATTTCTTCTGCTCTGAAAATTCATGTAAAAAGTGAGGAGACGTTTTAGACCATGGAAAATTTAAGAAAATACTAGCTAGGTTCTGAGTTTTTCTTGGACGTATTCTAGTGTTTGAGATTTCTTTTAGATTTTTAATATTTTCTTTTATTCCTTTATAAAGTGACTTTTAATTTGGGATGAATTTATCAGGGTGTGACATAATCCCAAAAAGATCACTGATAAATTCCTCAAAATCTCAGTTATATATATATATGATTTCAAAACAAAGTTACTGTCGGATGCTCCTATCCTAGAACAATCAGTCCTTTAGATCATGTGTATATAATTTGTTGAGCAGAACAGTGATCTGCTCCGGCATGCATGATAAAGCTCAGCGTGGTATATCCGGGGATATGGACTGGGTGGACCCACATTACTGATTTGTGGGGCACCTAATAGCTTGGCGCACATGTCATTGGTTCAAATTTGGGCTTGTTAAGCTAGGATTGAGATCCTCTATAGTCAGCTGCACTATACCGTACCTTTGTCACTGATATGTGGGTGTAGGGATCATCAGGTCCACATGTGCACGGTGCAGTTGACTGCAGAGGATCATGATCCGTTAAGCTGCTGTTTTTGGGAATTGGGCTTTCAGGCCGTTTGGTTTCGTTTAATTTAAAGCCCAAATTCATTTGTGGGTTATGGTCTCCTTTGAGCTCCAGCACCAACTAGGTGAGGAAATTCTCCTGTTTGGATTACTCAAAGCCCGAGGTCAACTATGACCGTATCCACATGACACTTCTTCCCTGAAGATCCCAATAGACCACCAACACTCTCTCAGGGTATAGAGACCGGGTTTAATATAATCCATTACAAAAAAGATGGACCACCAGTCGGTACGATTGGATTATGGTAGATTGATAAGCTCCCCAACTATTGATTGTTCAATTCAATTCAATTCAATGTATTTGTTTTTTTTTCTTTTTTTTCCTTAACCCCTAGCAACAGCCTTCTAACCGTTTACATTGTGTAACCAAACACTGCTCTCTTCTTCTAATATATTGACGTGCAATTCTTTTGTGCATTAGCCAAAAAAATGTGTTGCAAACTGCCATTCCAAATAAAAGAATGCATTCTTCAAAAAAACTAAGAGAATGTTTGCATGTTCCCGTCATCATCGTCTTGCTGAATTAGTGGGCAGCATGCATCTGCATCTCCTCTTTGACAGCCAGATTAAACTAGTAGTTGATCACGGATCACCACTACTCATGTTTCCTTCTGCAGCTGTCATAAAAACATAATTTATATGTCTAAAATAACCTGAATAGACATGGTCAGAGGAGTTGATTCTGCGTTGCAGAAACGTGACAACTACTCAGTTTTATCTGATTTCTCTCCGCTTCTTTTGCCGTGATTTTTTGAGCATGACAACCACGCAGAGGTTGGAGGAAGAGTAGCACATGATGTTGTCCGTTACTCTGCAAATTACATTTACATCCAAGGAGCCCAGATTATACATTATTCATTTGCTGTCAGGCTTTCTCATCATCTGCAGTGGTTATGATCAATTAATTGTTGAAGATTGCCAAAATAAACCGAAGATTGCACGGTGCACAACGGTTCTGATCAATGATGCATACAGGGGAAGTAATACAAAATCCTTGATTACAAAACCAGAAAGAAAATTTTGCATGAATAAAATCCAAAGTTCCAAACAGCTAGCTCATTAGAACCATGGACTATGGTTAAACCAGGTTAAAACGTAAATGCTAGAACAAAACTGGATTATGATCGCCAGAAAGTATTACTAGCATTTTTGTTCCATAATTCATACTGGCACCACCTTCACATTCACTCTCTGTTAACTGCACTGATGCGCACAAATTAACATCACTCACATTTGAATTAGGAGTATCTTAATTATATATATCTTTGCAACAATTTGACAAGTATACAACATTACATCGATAAATCATGAATCAATCACCAAATCAGATCCAACAGAAAGAGAATTTGACTACGGGAGAAGAAAACGATGTCGCGACGATCTCGCCGGGGCCTAGCCGCGGCACTGCGTGATGGCGGAGCAGCCGCGCGTGTAGGGGTTGGCCTCTGCGCCGGGCTGGCAGTTGTAGTACGACGCGCCGCGCAGCGAGCACGGCACGCGGTCCGCGAACAGGGCGTCGTAGCTGATGTACCCGCTCGTCGTGTTCCCCGCCACCGTCGTGGCGTTGCCGGCGCCGGCAGGGCCCGGCGCGGGAGCGGGCGCGGGCGCGGCGACGTTCGCATCGTCCAGAACGCGCCTCATCATGGTCACGCCATCATCGGCGTAGGCGGACGCCGACGACGTTGCCACGGCGACGGTCAGGAGGACGAGGAGGAGGAGGAGGGGCAGGATGCAACGTCGCGCCATGGTGGTGTGCTTTGAGATTGGTGCGATGGCGGGAGCAAAGGGAGTAGGAAGTGAGCGCGAGAGGGTGAGGAGAGGTTTTTAAGCGTGATATAATGGGCCTCCAATCCAGCTTGTCATTTGACATCTCTTTCTCCGTGTCTCTTCGGGGGTGTTTAGGTCCAGTGGCAAAAAAATTTGGCGGATCACATCGGATATACGGACACACATTTGAAGTATTAAACGTTGACTAATACCAAAACAAATTACAGAATCCGCCTGTAAACTGCGAGACGAATTTATTAAGCCTAATTAATCCGTCATTAGCAAATGTTTACTGTAGCACCATATTATCAGATCATGACGAAATTAGGCTCAAAAGATTCGTCTCGCGATTTACACGCAAACTGTGTAATTGGTTTTTTTTTCATCCACATTTAATGCTCCATGCGTGTGTTCAAACGTTCGATGTGACGGGGCAAAAAAAATTTGGCGTGGGATCTAAACAGGCCCTTCTTTTTCAAAGAAAAAACAGACTATTCCAGCCTTGGTATGATTGGGCTCCCACTACTTTTTTTCAGTAATATGTTTTAATATGTCTGGTGTATATGAACTTATATCTTTTTATACGATTGAAATACTAATCATGAAAAGCTGTCAACAAATATAGGCAATATTTATTTATTTAGATAAAGAGACAATATTTATTATGTAGAATTTATTTGTTCATAGATATGTGAGGATATATCGGTGGCGAAAAAACATAATTTTGCGGATATATTTTTTCCTTCAATATCTAGAGTTGAGCTTGTGCTTGCAGATTTGATGGCAAATATATAACCTATGTTTGCACGTTTGTGGGACGATATCATACAATCTGTATTGCCAAAACTTTACAATTTTTTTTTTATCATTTACATGGTACTATGCAGCGAGGTCATATGTATACTATAGTATTCTAATTCTCAAATTTCCTTACCCCGTTTAGCCAACATAAGTACAACCTCCCACGAAAACAAAACAGCAATCACGATCTGCGTCCGCGCGGCAGAATTAGCTGAATTTTCTAATAGATTACCTAACTCCATGATTGGTTAAGATAACGAACATCTCTACAGCTACTGTTGATTCTTCAATCCAGTGTGTTACAAACTGCCATTCCAACTAAAAAGAATGTGTGTTCCTTCCATTATCTCGCTAAAAAGAATGTGCGTTCCTCTCTATCGGCCAAGTCAAACTAATAGTGGAACACCAGTGTTTTTGTGCTGCTGTCTGCAGCTCATATATAACAACTCAATTTTTTACCACTAAAAAGCCAATGACTGTAGTAATTCCAAAATGGGTTCAAGACATAAGAGAAGCTACGAAGGAGATGTATTTGCGCACAAAATTCTAAGTCTGATTGTGACAGAGGGTGACCCTGGGGGGAATTATAAAATGGAGGCAGAGTTACTAAAATTTAAGGAAGGATATATTTGGGAGAAACTAATGAAATTAGGTACTCTTGCTGGAAACATATCATGCCTCAACTTTTGGAGGGCACTCTGGAATCAGGCCTACATACCACAGAATTAAGAAACTGTTTTTTCTGGCCCGAACTGAAGAAACAAATGGAGAATTATATCAGGGTCTGTTCAACTTGTCAAATCACTAAGACAGAACATATTCGTATCCCTGGGTTGCTCAATCCTCTAGAAGTGCCTGATATGGCTTGGAGGGATTACCTAAATCTCAAGGGAAGGATGTAATTCTGGTAGTGGTGGACAGATTGACTAAATATGCACATTTCTTAGCATTTTGTATTACATTAATGCTGATTGCTTGAACTTGCAAATATTTTCAGAGATGAGCCGGTCGATTGGCAAGCACTATCATGGAGCTGATATATATGCATATTTTCTACTTTTATGTGTTTACAGAACAACTGTGTAGTTTGTTATTAGTTCAGAGAACTGTTATCACAGTTCCATGCATATTTGTAATGATCCAGGGTGATAGCGGGAGGACCGGAGGAGGCTTGTGCATATCTTATTAGCTATTGGGATAAATCTCAGTTATGTTTTCCAAGCTTCAAAATGATAATATAGCGACATTAGTTAAGTTGGTCTTTAGCAATGTATGAGTCAATCTGAATGCTGCATAATTCAGTTTTATGTATGGAGGGAGTTTTAGAATAAGTTTCAATGTGATAATTCTCTCCCGTACTTTTCTTTTACGCATATATATTTAGATTATTTGTAATATGATGTGTACATTATTGAGTATCGGTGTCATTGTTCAATGGAGAACCAATTTTTCGTGTAATATATACAGTGGAGAACCAATCTTTCGTGTAATATATTCACTCACGCGTGTTTTTTTAGTATATTACCTATGCTTGTATGTTTGTGGGACGATATCATACAATCTGTATTGCCAAAACTTTACAATTTTTTTTGATCATTTACATGGTACTATGCAGCAAGGCCATATGTATACTATAGTATTCTAATTCTCAAATTTCCTTACCCCGTTTAGCCAACATAACAACCTCCCACGAAAACAAAACAGCAATCACGATCTGCGTCCGCGCGGCAGAATTAGCTGAATATTCTAATAGATTACCTAGCTCCATGATTGGTTAAGACAACGAACATCTCTACAGCTACTGTTGATCCTTCAATCCAGTGTGTTACAAACTGCCATTCCAACTAAAAAGAATGTGTGTTCCTTCCATTATCTCGCTAAAAAGAATGTGCGTTCCTCTCTATCGACCAAGTCAAACTAATAGTGGAACACTAGTGTTTTTGTGCTGCTGTCTGCAGCTCATATATAACAACTCAATTTTTTACCGCTAAAAAGCCTATTAAGAAATTGCTAATAAAGGACCAAAAAATCATCTAACCAACTTCCTCTCCCTAAATTGGTAGATATGCTACTAGTCTTAGCAGTGTTAATGTTAGAGATAATCCTAGAAATGCCAATACTATAGGAAGCTACTGAAACAGATCGAAACAGTCATCCACGAAACCATATTACACATGATTGCATGATAATTGTCTGTGATTAAGCGAATTCAAACGGTTCTAGTTAATTTATAAAGACTAAAAACCGCACTTGTAGATAATAATCATATATAACATTTTTTTTTGGCTGAGAATAGTTTGAGAGGAAGTAAAATTTGATGTCTTTTCTTTTAGAACCAATATAGAGTATAGAGAAACAAAGGTTCAAATATTCTGTACTACTATGCGAACATATATTTGGTAACAAAGTTGCATTGTACTAGGTGGGCTTCACCTCGTCACGCCCGGAAAATACATTTCCCGAACACTAGGGTATTAATCCCCATCCCAAGAAAAGCCGGGGTACATCACAACAAACTTACAAAGACACATATTTATTAATTATCACGATAATATTTACATTATTACAAAGGAACATTAAGCCTGACAACAAAAGAAAAACAACATCGGACTAGCGGGCTTACATCTCCATCTTCACAGGCGCTCAACTATGGTATAAGGCAGGACTTCACCTGAGACTTCTTTTTCAAAAAGCTTCTTTGACTGAAGGAGGAAACATTGAGCAAGAATGAGTACAACCACCATACTCAGCAAGCCATGCCGGAAAATGAATTATAATGTAAAGGGGGAACAAAGACTTGGCATAATAGGGTTCATTTTTGCGTAAAGCCAAAGTTGCAATATTTTAATGTTCTTAAAGCATAGTTTAAACCCGGTCCTATTTCTAAGCAATATTATCACGGTTGCGAACCCACGCATACTGGCCTTAAACCTCGGTTAACCACATCTCCAATGTATCATGAATTCCATTCATTACTTAGAAGAAAAACACTAACTTGGGTACATTGCTAGGCTTGCCCATAACCGAGGGCACGACTATTCGAATAGTTTTACTCTGATCACAAGTGTACATCTTCACCCACAAGACACAATACTTGACTTCATGTTAGCCATGCATCACGATACCAGAAAGGTACCCGAAAAGTCAAGATCGTGACAAGACTATCTACCTAGCTCAACCCAAAATAGATGGACCCGCTAAAGATTTGCCGCCCGCCGGTCCTCGACAATGTAAAGGTTGTCGGATCCCCCGAGACGAGACAGGCCCCCTCTTGCACTAGGTCAAGTCGGCCTCCCCTAGACCCAGACCTATCCTACCGATAGTCTGTTTTGAGATGATCTAGACTTCTAGTCAGGCCTTACCCATTAGACTTATGGTTGCACTGTTATGCTTCGCAACAGAGGCCCGAAGACCGGTCCTTATAGTGGCCGAGGTGCTTCTACCAAAACCATGCACCTCGTGCCCCACCAAAAATAAGTTTAGAGTGTTTTGAATTAGATTCCATCATGTCATGGCTCAACCAGCCAACTAATCATCATTCTTACATATATTAGTTGTTACCCATAATCTAATTTATAAAAAGGGGTTCTATGTTAGATCTAAGCATAGATAAGCCCAACTAAAGCAACTAGTAAGTTCATCATATAGGGAGTCATTTTATCATTTTACTAAGGTTGACAAGAGAATGGATAACAATTCAACAACATGGCTATATAACAAGAATAATAGGATTATTAACTATTAAAATAAATAATAGTGAGTATCATATAATTTATAAAAGCGATGCATATACACATAAAACAACATAGTTTTTCTAACAATGGGATTCAATATGTTCAAGGAATATGGAATAACTTGCCTTGCTCGAAGAGAAGGTCTTCCGATGACTTGATCAACACTTCGGGAACTTTCGAAACGATGACAACTACACGATAAAACAGAACAAGGCTAAAAAACTAAGCAAAAGACCCAAACAGTACATAAAAAGCACATAAATAGATTCTTCATGATTTAAAAAGAAATTAGAGATTTCAACGGGTAAATTTAGAGTTCGTATGGTCGAGAAGCGACCGTCCGAAGTTATATTCAGTTTAAGTGGATATTTTTGAGTTGTTGGATTATTTTACAACTATAAAACTATGTGTAAAGCCACGTAAATAACCACGTGCGCAAACACATGGTTGTACACGGGAGAGAGACGGGAACCGACATCAACGGCACGGGATGGAGGTCACTGTCGCATGATCACACGGTAGCGCAAGATGAGGAGAACAGGAGGGAGCGATCGGAAAGCAGATCCTCACCACGAACATGACGATGCGGCGATGACGAAGGGACTGGCGGCGAGGTCTTCACAGCAGCGAGCTTGGGGTGGCGACGACACTTTGGCTTGACGGCGAGGATGCAGCTATGGCGATCTTCACGCTTTGCAAAGAGGCGGAGGACGACAGGCTTGGCGCTGCCGACTTGACGATGATGATGACGGCCAACACTTCGTCTTGATGGGAACCATGGCTGGGGGGAGGTGATGGCGATAGGGTAGCGTTCTTGAGGTCTTCGCTTGAAGAGGAGGCGCAGCCGAGGAAGAGGACGATGAGGTGATGCCAGCGGCAGCAACGGTGCAGCGAGGAGGTGCTCCGGCGAGGCACTATTCGCTGGCGAGGACGGGTTTTTGGCAGTCTCCCGACGAAACAAAGGTGTGGCCGAGGGAGAGAAGGCGGCTGTGACGCTGGTAGAGGTAGCGACGCGCTTCGGCGATGCTTGATTTGATGGTGATGGCCAGTTGGAGGAGGATGACGTTAGTGGTGCCACTGGTTGCCGATGAGGATGGGCTTCTGGTGATCTCAAGGAGAAACGGAGGTTGGGCTGGGGAAGAGGAGGCGGCTGTGACGCTGGTGGAGGCAGTGGCGTGGTTTGGAGCTGCTCCAGTCGACGGGGAGGGTTGGCCGGAGTTCGCCGGTGGGGTGGAGAGAGAGGAAGACACGAGGAGATGAGGGAAGACCGAGGGAGCTCGAGCGGTGTGTGTGGTGAGGGGGGAGGTCAAGGCTCCTTTGTATAGTCCGGGGACGAGGAGGGGATCGGCCTGGGAGAGGAGGGGAAAGGCCGGGGAGCTCGCCGGTCGGCCATCAATGGTGGCAATTCACCGGAGATTACATTTGACGATTCAAGGCCGAATTAAGAGGGGAAAAGATGGGGGGATTGATGAGTAGGCGGAGAGGAACCGATGTTTGAAATCCATTCGGTAAAGAATTGGTCGGGGAGGGAGATCGGCATGCTAGCGGCGGTAGGGTTCTTTGGCCGAGAGAGTAACGGGCGGCAGCTGGAGGAAGACGACGACGCGTCCTCCCTGGCGGGCTGGGCCACGACCGAGAGAGGAGGGGAGGAGCTGGGCCCAGGCGGCCCAAGGGAGAGAGGGAAGGAGGATGGGCTAGCGGAGGAGGAGAAATGACTTCGGTCCAAGGGAGAGGAAGGGGAGTTGGGCCGAGGTGGCTACAGCCCGAAAGGAAGACACAGAAGATATGGGCCGGCGGCTGGTTAAGGCCCAAGAGGGAGGGAGAGAGAAAGAGAGAGAGGAGGAAAAGGAGACTTGGCCCACGGGCTGAGGGAAAGGAGGACTTTGGACCGAAAATAGCCTAAAGAGAAGAAGAGGATTATTTTTAGTTTTCTCTTTTTAATAAACCGGAATTGGTTGTTGTTGATTTAAAATTATTTAGGCTGCTCTAAAAATTCAAGTAAAATTTGAGGGACCAATTTAGAGCATGGAGATTTTAAGAAAAATATTCCAAGCCCAAATTGAATTTTTGTGAGATGTATTTTAGTGTTTGAGATTTTTTTAGATTTTTAATAATTTATATTATTCCTTTTAGAAAGTGATTTTTAACTTGGGATGGATTTATCAGGGCATGGCAAATCCACCCCCCTTACAAGAATCTCGCCCTCGAGATTCGAAGGGTTAGAAAGAAGGTGGGTTCAGGTGGCCTTTTACTTTGACCGGGAAATGATAATTCTTTTTAGCTTGATACCAGTGCGATTTTCTCGTAGCTTTGTACCCACTATCTTTTGTACCATTGTTAAAAATCTTCATATTTGAACGTCTTGCTCCCCTATGATAAAACCATTTCTTCTACGTTGGGTTGGCACACTAGGAACCTTTCTACGGATCACCACAATCTGGCTTGTGTTTGTTGTGCTTGCTGACCTAGCAAGTCTGAAGCTTCATTGTTGGATACAGATGGTGGGGTGCTTCCTACCATTATCCATAGACTGGTTCAAAGTAACTACCCCGCTGATAGTTGAAAATATTTCCTGATAGATTTCTTATGTTTAATTTCATAACACGCTGGACATTTTCGGATACTCTCATCATGCTTAATATTTTGCTTCCATTGTCTACCCCAAAATATTATCTTCTTTTTGGAACATACCAAACCATGATATTGCTGTATGAGCACTTGGTGTAGCTTTTGTAAAGGTCCCAAACCAAACGATTCCAAAGGTGGCTTCAATTGTGTAATAATTTTTTTTCCTTCATTTGAGGGCAAGGTGGTTCCAAAGTTGACCCACTGTAACCATGAATTCACTTCCTATGGTTCAAAAAAAATTCTCTGAGTTGGTACACTGTATTCTAAAATTACCATTGGATGATTTTCCTTCATCTTCACACATAATAGTGACATTGTGTGGTTACCACTGGTCTATCCCGGAGCGATTCTTTATCAATCACCTTTCTGCCTATGCTTCTCTTGGCCTATGATCTTCATATTTCAGGCTGACGAAGTAGTAATGGACCATTTTCTTTGTTATATCCAGCAAGACTTAGAAATGGTTTGCCAAAAGTTGTATCGACAGCCTTATGCTGAAGGGACCATTTTGAGTTCGTTCACACCACTAGGGTTTAGTTGCCTCCTTGAGTTAGAGAGTACAATTATTGCTTCCATGATATCACCTCCGATCGTGTTGTTACTCTTGCCGTCCTCTAGGGCTACCATTTATAATGACTTTGAGATTTCTGCTCATTCAGACTCTTAGTCGTTCCCGATGAATACTAGGGATAACTTTATGAGATTCATCCATAGGGGTCATACCCACGTTCAAATCTACTTTATAGGGTGTCTTCCTTGCTCCAAAAGGCACAGTCACTAGGACTGGAAAGCTGCATTACTTATTTGGTGTCTGTAATTAGAGAGAGATTAACTGCTTCCCTTCAAGAGCAACAAATGG
Source organism: Oryza punctata (assembly GCA_000573905.2). Classification (NCBI taxonomy): domain Eukaryota; kingdom Viridiplantae; phylum Streptophyta; class Magnoliopsida; order Poales; family Poaceae; genus Oryza; species Oryza punctata. Next base: position 12,318,784 of record CM002497.2, read on the forward strand.
ATCGTGTAGTACAAGAAGAGGGGGATTGGTCCAAAAAGAAACTCTAGGTCTCTTTTGCCATTCACTGATACACAACTCGGTCAGTAGTTGAATCCTCAAATGTAACATTAACAGAATGTCAGACAAATTATTTATTATATTTCCATCTTCTCATTACATAACTACCACAAACTTCGTATACAAGATTGGCGAGAAACTGCCATACAAACAACAGGAAGTAGTTAAAGAGTGACTCATCAATTCTACTATTGCTTCTATCTTGCACGAGACATAACAGGATCTGCATTGGCTTCTATGACCATGCTAAGATTGATGTGTCCCCTTGTTGCATAACGGTTGGATTGTTGCGGATTAAGCTTCGGTATGGACACTCCTTGGAGAAATGTCCCTCTTCCATGCAGTTGTAGCATACTAGAACTTTATTGGCTTGTTCCTATTGCTGGTGAGTGCTGGACATATGAAAAAGAGCATCGTGAGGCACAACGCTGCTGCTAACATCAATATGGTTGGAAGGTATAGGTTGGAGCGGTTTATTCATACCTTGGACACTCTTCTGGCTGTGAGCAATTATCATTGAGGCTGTTGCGGGTCGAGCGACAAGACTGTTGCTAGTGGCATTGATGACAATTCTTTGGGGGAATCGCTTTGACTTCATACAATGGTTTATAGTGTTACCCTTGTTGGTGTCTTTCGTCCTGATCATATCACTTTGCGGAGGAGTCGGTGTACTTCGAGAGGTAGACGTGTTGCTGACTTTACCATTGGTGGCCATATACTTAGGTTTTGGGCACTTGTTAGCAAGGTGACCAAATTCGAGACAATTGAAACACATGACATTATTTCTCGGTTTGGAACATCTGATGTCTTCTCTCAGTTTGGAGCACTTATCAGAGATGTGACCAGTCTCGTGACAACGAAAATTCTCTTGAACTCGAAATTTCTTTTTCCCGTTTTGACCATTCTGACTTGGTGCATGCATGGGCTGGTCCAGAAACTCTCCTTGTTGGGGATTGTGTTGCCATAGCTTATCAGATCTAGAGCTTTATAATGTTGTCCATTGGATGCTGCGCTATAGTTGCCTTTGGTAGCTTGTAATTGACGAGTGAGTCAGATGGACGTCCTTTGGATCTTTGTAGCATTAGTTACCATCAGACTGAGTTGGCACTCCTTTGGTACGTGATCTGTTCCTTCGCACAAAAAGCAAGTGATTTTTTAGTAAGGCATTCGCCAAGTTGATGGTCTTCTTCACAATTAGGGCAGAGTGTAAGACACCGGCTAGCGACGTGTCCAACATCTTCACAACGAATGCATGCTTTGATTTCCATTTCTTCCTCACTAACACTTTCAGGAACTTCTTCATCTTCATCATCGGAGGATATTTGGTCTGACTCCTCACTGTCAAACATTATGGAGCCACAAGTTAAGAGATGTTGGGTCAATTGTTGTGCACCATGGAAGAAATTTGCTCTTTGACGTTTTGTCATTCTTGGTGGAGGCCATTCTGTGCCGGTAATGGTCATATTACGGACTTCTTCGGTCCTCAGCGGTGCTTTCCTCTTCTTGGAGTGTTGCAAGACGGTGTTAAGTTGAGGGCAGTTTATTGCATAGTGTACTTGTTCATCACAATTAAAGCAGATGATGCTCAATTCTTTCTAGTTCACTGGTGGCTTGGCATTGCGGGCCTTCTGAGGTGGTGGCGGTACACTAACTTGAGATGCGAATGCTTGCACCGGGTTCGACTGGGCTTGAGGTTGATTCTAACTCCAATTCTGATATTGCGGATAGCCTTGCTGCAATAGCACTATAAGCCGTTTGTTCTGGTTGATCATGTGTTGGGCAACTGCCATGTTGTGTTCACCACGTAATTCATTAGCTTGAGAGCTTGAAACACAAATGTCATAGCTTCTGACTTTCTTGCTTTTCTCGTTTTCAGCCATCTGCTGAAGGGTTTGGAGAGGGAGAGAAGGAAAAAAATTGGGGGACGAATAGATTATAACTAACGGCAAGACCTTAAAAGATCTAATCTTTTATTGTTATGATGTTGGTTACACTTACTCTACAAGTTGGTTAGGCAAGCAACCTAGCATGGTTACATCAAAACTCACCGATGTAAACCACGCGCTACACACACAAGCAAGAAAACAAACGCCTAAAAGAAAACAACGGAACTCTTGGTAGCTTAGGTTCGTCTTAAGGGTTTTTCGGGATCTTTACTCCATCTTGGCGCTTGGAGGGGA